>OX451741.1:790124415-791419080 GCA_948472305.1 Vicia faba | reverse complement strand
TTGAAAACTTTGTTTATAAAGGAGTGTAAGTGTGAAAAAAATTTTGTTTTGGATTGAGCAAGTATCTAAGAACTAATCTACCTACTCGAAAAAAAAGGAATCATTCTATGCTAATTTCCTTTAGACAATGCTATCCCACTATTAGTGAGTAGGTAGCACCATCGTTGGAGTTTGAGGGTCAATTCGAAAGAGGGACATACAGTCACTAAAGCAATGTTAGGACATCTTAGCGGTAACCCTAATGTCTTAGATCATTTACTCGAGGCAACAATATTCAAGGTAACCTTTCCAAGGCAACTTATGATCTTTAGACAAGAGGGCGACCTCTAAAACAACCTATACTCAATGACCGTATACGAAGGCAACCAAGTGGGAGTGTACCCTAGGAGTGCGCATGTGCGAGTGTGTTGATTTCAGTTATTTTTATCTTTGTACATGTTAAAGGTGACCTAACTGTTTTAAATTAGGCATTTATTCTTGTCATGCAAACCCTATTACCAAACATCTAGCAGTTGAATATTTGCATAAATTAAAGGTGCGGAATTTAAACTAAATTATTACAAGGCGTCGGGTATTTACATCGCCAAAAACAACCCTTTGAAAATAAAATAAAAGCGGTAAAAGAAATAAATGTCCTAATTAATTATTACAAACCGGGAGCAAATACAATAATTGAATAAAAATAAAGCGCGCGAGAAATTAGGTCGAATGTGAAATTAGGGTTTTGACCCTTCTAATTAAAAGAAATGTTTTTATTTTTTAAGAAAAGAAATTAAATCCTAAAATTAAAATTCTAAATTAATTAATTAATTAAGTTAATAAATGAAAAATAATTAATGACATATTTTTGGAGTCTTGTTAATTTAGGAATGAAAAAAAATAATTAAATTAATGTTAAAACCTAATTATTCTAATTGATTTTTAATTATTTACAAAATAAATGAAAGTTACCTAAAATTAACCTAATTAAGTTAATTAATATTTATTAATGAAAAAAACAAAATTTTAAAATTTAATTGGGTAAAAAAATGTTTTTGGTGATTTTGATAAAAAGAAAATTAATTTATTGGTTAGTAAATAAATAAAAGCAAATAAATTAAATAGAATAATAATTAAAAAAATGTGAAAGGATAGAAATGGGCCAGATTTTTAAGGGTGTCAATAGCAAGAAATCTGGCCCAATGATGCTGGTCCAAATTGACTTTTCTGATCCCATACATGTGCATTGACTTGGCCTAGGGTGTGCCTTCAATGATGGCCACCAGATCTGGCCATCTGGCCATCTTGCGTGTTGATGAGGGAGGTGCATGGTGGATCCCCACCTTAGGCGTGCACTGAATCACCTGAAATAGTTAGGAAAAATAACAAATGCTGGAGGCAGGGATCGAACCCCTGACCTCCAGCCTCTAACGCCTTGAACGTCCCACTTGTAACCACTACGCCACTTGCTTCTTTTTGTTAATATAATACAAACTAATAATAATATATAAAACAGAAGAAAATTGGAAAAACAAATAAAAAACACGCGCTCGTTTGAACAGGCCTATGGGGGAGTGACAACTCATCGTCCCTGTTCTTGAACCGTAGCTAAAAGTTGAGCCACTTATACCTATGGACAAATGTCCGTCGCTACAAACAGGGGTTCATCCAAAATCTCCTACAGGCCATGGAAATGATATCTAAGACCATGGTTGAGGTCATCTCATCCTCCTGATTACAACCATGCCCATTATGAAGGCTAATTATTCGTGAAACAAAAAGCCCTAAAACCAAATACGAAACCTTAACAATGGTGGATTTCGTTACAGACCATTAAAATGCAATTGGGTAATGTCAAAAGCTTGCAAATGATTCATAGGTTAAGAATATGCAATTGATTCAGGTTAACAATGCGTACATTCCAAGATACGAATTCAAGAACGGAGCGGGGTTATGAATGACTTACAGCGCGATTAAGGACTGAAATGGACCGGTTCTGGATTGCTTTAGCTTCTAGAGAGTGTCAGGAAGCGACTGGAATCAATAGCAAGCTTTGAGATTTCCTCTAATGATGATTTCAAACTCACATTTTTTTCTTGATTTTTCAGTTTTTATTCTTGCTCTCACGCTTATCTCCAACCCTTGTTTTGATCTGCCTCGCCTCCTTATGTATCCAACAATGTATTAGGGTTAATTCTTGTGTCCAAATCCCTCTCCATCAATGACTTTGATATTTGATTTGATTCTTCTTTAAAGCTTTCCAAAATTGGTCCAAATACAACCTCTTTGTACACATATGCCTTGATACGAGTTTGATTTATCCTAGCTGCGTAATAAGACCCACAATCATCACCAAATCCTTGGTTTCAATTTTTTTTGGATTTTATTTAATTTAAATTGAATTAATTCAAATAAAAACCAAATTAAATAATAAAAATATGATATGGACAAATGGACAAGGCTAGAGAACGTGGGCTATGATGCCAACTCAAAGCAAGTGAAAAAGAATGGACCCATTTGGCAAAATTTGAAGTTTTGGGGATAGTTGACTTTTGGCAATTTTGCAAAAAAGGTCAACTTCAACAATGCATAACTTCCTTAATTTTGACTCTTTGGAGATGTTCTTGGACTTTTTAGAAAGCTTGAGATGTCCTATAACCAACCCTTTTTGTCTCACCTCAATTTTATATTCCATTCTCATGTATGAAGCTTTGACAAAAAAGGTGTTTTTGTTGACTTTTCAAAATGACCTATAATGTCCAAATTCATAACTTCTTGTGAGTGCATATTTTGATCTTGGGATATGAAGATGGATTGTAGGGAATTTAATCCTATTTAAAATGAGATTTGGATGGGTCATTTCTCATAAAGTATGAGAAATTTATGCTTGGTCAAAGTTGAGTTGACTTTTCCTACAAAACCCTAATTTAGCAACTTTTGAATCTTGATGAATTATGAGCAATCCTTGATGAATCATGATCAAACCTTGATAAAATTATGAAATATGCTTAAAAATGAGGATGTTGACCAAAAATATTGAAGTTTGACTATATGTAGGTTACAGTTGACTTTTGCCCTAACACAGTCGATTTTTGGACCTTTGAGCAATTGACTGAGCAAACTTCCTCTGCAAGGCTTGACACTTGACATGGATGTCTTGAGAACATATTAGGACATTGGTGAGCATTTGGGACCACTTGGACTCAAGTATCTTGATGCAATATGAAACCCTAGTTTGGGGTAGACTGCCTTAGGAGAGAGCTTGTCTGGCCAACCCTTGGACTACCTTGAGCAACTTGGAGATCTTTCTTGATATGTTTTGAGAAATATGGGAGGGAAAATTTTGGGGTACAACAACTAGGTATGGCATCATCGTCGGAATCATCATTCACCATTTCATCAAACTCTAACTCGTCATCTTCTTCTTCTTCATCAACTGCATCTACCTCCGCTTGTTCGTTCTCCAAAGGATCAACCACTTGTGTCACCCGAGGCTCTCGCAGCATAATGTACAACTCAATAGAGTCGTACCCAGAATACACATGGCTGGAAAACATATTCTGAATATCCTCGTCATCTTGAACCTCAACCTTATAAAATATTATTTGGTTGTTTCCAAAAAAAATTGGATTCTGATAAAATATTTGTGTCACCGGGCCTCGTCCAAGTTTAGCCTCCAATCGTTTTTTGAAGTAGGAGAAATTGGCTTTCCCGTTTAAAAGAAATTGGATGTTCTCTGTGTCTCTAAACAAAAACCCAGAGGTGGGACAAATGTATGTCTCACCGTTGAAATGTGCATTGATGACATATTGGGGTGCAGAGGCCATTGCGTATGGTTATGTGAAGGTTTGAAGGTTTGAAGGTTGGAATGTTTGAAGTTTATGAGTTATTTGAAGGTTTGTATGTTTGATTGTTTGAAGGTTTGAACGTTTGATTGTTTGTAGGTTTGAAGGTTGCAATGTTTGAAGGTTGGAATGTTTGAAGTTTATGAGTTATTCGAAGGTTTGTATGTTTGATTGTTTGAAGATTTGAAGGTTTGATTGTATGAAGATTTGAAGGTTGGATGGTTTGACAGATTAAGTGAATCAGTGTTTTGATAAATGTAAGACTAAATAGGTCATACTGAATTTGAATTAAGTAAGGATGTAACCTACAAGGCTGCCACCTAGCCTGCGCCTACTCTCCACCTACACTGTAACATGTAAGTCTCCTCCCATCACCTCCAATAGTATTACATGCATTCAGGCATGGCATCCCCAAGGCTGTCACCTAGCCTGCGCCTACTCTGCAACCCATGACACCTCTTATTCGCCAATAGGGATGGCTACACCTTTCATTTTTGAACTCTTTCACCAAGTCCAATGGAGCCTCCCTTAATGTCCAATCATGTTACATGCATGCAGAGATGCCTTCTCCAAGGCTGCCACCTAGCTGCGCCTACTCTGCAAGAGTGACACTTATCATGCATGCATGCACCAGCTACCACCTCACTTACTCTATGAAATTTTTTTCCCTACAGAGCATAACATACTTCTCTGACACCCACAATCGTCTCACTCTCTGCTACAAAGTCTTTCATAATCTCTTACACTTTCTAAGTCTTTCATAATCTCAGGCATTTTCAACAATGGCTCTTCTCACAATTGGAGATTCTCACAGAGGCACAAGGGACAACATTGCCGCATTTGTAAGTTTCTATTTTGGTTATACATTTTTTATACTTCAGGTAATGCTTTGTTCATCTTACTTAATCTTACACCTTTTACATTATTAACTCAGGATACCAAAAGATTCAGAATCCGGTCTCACAACTACCTGGCTCCCGACCCATTTATCGTACCATATCTGGAATACGCAGGTTTCAGACATGTTATAAAGATCTCCAACTGCACAATTGATTCAAAGTTCATTTTTGCAATGTTGGAAAGGTGGAGACCAAAGACCCATACATTTCACCTACCAATAGGTGAATGTACCGTCACGCTAGAGGATGTGTACATGTTATTGGGTCTCCCTGTCGACGGTAATGCCGTTAACGGGTCGGTTCAACAACCCAATTCTCAGTGTGAAGAATTGTTGGGCAGGGATATGGTTGAAGGTGGTGGTGCGAGAGGTCAGGGTATACTACTCACTGAGCTTAAAAATCATTATGCAAGTTTGGAATTAAACGAAAATTCCTCCCAGCAAGACAGGATAATAAAAGCTAGAACTTATCTAATGATACTATTTGAAACCTTTTTATTTCCCGAAAGTACGGGAAATAGTGTAAATTTTATGTATTTACATTTACTTAGAGATTTTGAAAAAACAAGAAAGTATAGTTGGGGTTCTGCAGTTTTAGCCCACCTATACAGTTCATTGTGCAAAAATGCAGTCAAGAAAAAATGTACATTTTATGGCTGCGCTTTTTTACTTCAAGCCTGGGATTGGTGGAGGATGGAGTCCTTAAACCCCGTCAACAACAACACATTCGTTTTCCCGTACGCAACAAAGTAAGTCATCAAGTTATATAATTTCTTACTATTCATCTCTTCACCAAATATATGCTAAAAATAAAATGTTTTTCATTTCCTTTAGGTATTGCGTGAGGGGTATGGATTACGGCAAGAATCCAAGATTCAATGTCGCACTATACCGCAATCTGTTGGATCACCTAGGCCCGGATGATGTACGTCGTACCTTTCAACTTTTCTTCATTTAAATTATTTATATATTACGTTTTCATTAACCTGATTTAATTTTTTTCGCAGTTTGTCTGGAGACCATATTTGGGTTTGGGCCATGAACCAAACCCCGAGGATGCATCAATTTGGAGCGCCAAGAATGCAATCATACGGTTCAATGTTGTGGAGATGCACCACAGCGACCGTGTGAAGATGCAGTTTGGAATGCATCAAGAGATACCAACTGATCCGACTAGTTTGTCCCCGTGGCATCTCAAAAGGGTCGACGCCCAGTGGGGTCTTACCAACTGGAAAGACTTTGCTCCAGAATGGTGTAAGATGTGGCAGAGGCGTCACCGACATGTCTTGTAATTCCCGGTTTTCCTCAATCATGGTAATATGCGACACGGATCAGTATTTATCTTGGTACAAGTCGGTTAGTAACCCTGAAATGCACGTGTCTCATCCAAGGTATTTGGTTGACCCACGAACACAATGGGCACAACCCTCGTTTCCCCAATAAAAAACCCAACACACATCAACCTCTCACCAACCCCCAGACGAAACAGAACCACAAACACCCAACCACAGTCCCCACCACAACACAATTACACCCAAATGCCCCACAACCAACCACAATCACCACCTCAGTACCAATACCCCCATATGCCTCACACACAACCGCAATTCCAATCACAATACCAACACACCCGCATACCCCACACACAATTTCAGTCTTCTGTATATCTCAATATGGGCCCCTCAACATCCAGCCTTAGCCCTGATCTGGGAATGTCTGAAGATTACGAACCAACCGATCCAACTTACCATCAACCACAGTATCACCAAACCACCCAACATCCTCAATACCAAACACCCCAAGATCCATTTCCTTTCTACCCCACGTGCTTAGACGATCAATACTATAGACCCACTATGGAACCCCACCCACCGCCAACACGACCAAACTTTGAGGGTATGGGTAACCGACTGTACCAAAGCGGATCTTCTAGATATGGAGATCTGACTGATTTCATGGATCCGGAACGCATTGACTTCGCTGGGCCATCGACCCTGCCACAATAGGAAACGCGATGACACCCAACACGGGAAAGGCGAGGACGGGGATGCGGAACCCGGGGTCATTACCGGGTTCCGGGGGACCACTGATTTATCTGTTTTTTTATCTATTTTTTAATGTAATACATATGGGTGTAATCAAGAATTTTTTAATAAAAAGTCAATTTTGTTGATCCTGTATCGAATACGCAACGCACCAGATTGAAGAAAAAAACGCGAAAGTTGCCCTAGAATTGCACTAAGGCGCCATCTCACTTGACTTAGGGCATGCCCTAAGCACCTAGGCGCCAAGTGAGATGGCGCCTCTCCTTAAAGAATGGATGTAGGCGCCAAGTGAGATGGCTCCTCCTTTGGGGAGTCATCTGAAACATGATTATTTGCGATTTTTTTTAATACATGATTATTCAAAAAAAAATTCCTTTTTCTAAGTTGATTTAATTTTTTTGTCATTTTTATTTTCTAGAGATTTAATATGATTTTTATAGGTTAAACTAATTTTTTAAAACTCATCATTTTCTTTAAAAACTTTTGCAATAAAATCATACGTATTTTATGAAAATTAGTAGGATACTCGTACGTCTGCACTGGTATGAATCTTATATGTCCACGAATATAAATTATACTGAATAAATATAAATTGTCATTTATAAAAATATTTGTATTATCAATATGTTTTTTTCCAATTATAAAAATATTTGTATCAATAGTAGGTTTTTTTTTAGTTTATAAAAATATTTGTATTAATAGTAGAATATTTTAAATTTAATAAAAAATTATTTCCCACGTATTACAATAATATCTTTTATAAAAATATATATAAATTTGATTTGAAACATAACAAATATTTGACACATAATTAGATTAATAACATATATTTTTAAAGTTAATTTACTTGTGATTAAAAAAAATAGAATTTTATTACAAAATATTATTAATATATAATTTAAACTATTTTTTGATAAAATATTATGAAGATATAATTTAAACTATTTTTCGATAATATAACTTAGAATTTTTACTCGACAACATAAACTTTTCCCTGTATATAAAATATTGTTGTTTATAAAATTATTTGTATTAATAATACATTTATGCTGTTTATAAAAAAATTTAGATCTAGACATTTTGTGACACGAGAATAAAAGTAGTTTTTTCACATATATAAATATTTTGATCATATTTTTATGTATGTAAATATTAATTTTTTTATGATATTATTTATAAAAAATTTATATAATTATTTAATTTTATAAATATCAACTAACAATATAGTATTTATAAATCTTTTAAAGACATAATACGTTGAATTTCTTCTCTTTTTTCTTTAAAACATTGCAACTTATATAACAATTTAAAAAAAAAAAAGAGTAATTATGTATTTCAAATTTATTTATTTAATAGTGATAAATATATGTCTCATATTTAATAATATTTATCAATATAAATATTTAAATTGGGAAAGTTAAGATTTTAAAAAAAAAAATTTACTTTGAAGTTAATCCTACTTCAAGTTTGTTTTCCCGTTGAAACAAAACAACTGGTGGTAGATAAGATTTTCTTTTTCAAAATTAATAACTACCTTAAATAAAAATGAATCACCATTTATGATACAAATATAAATATAAAAACTAAAAATATGTCTTCTTGTTTTTGCCCATAATAACATTTTAATATTAATTTTTTTACACTTGAAATTTTAAAGATGAGATTTAATTATCAGGTAAATTTTTTTATATGATATAAAATTATTTTTTTAATATTATTTTTATTTGTTGATTCTAAGCTTATAAGTTAGTAAAATTAAGTAAATAAAGAGAAATAATATTAAAAAGTATATAAAGAAAATGAAACACTATGAATCACTCTGATATCTAAACAAATTCACATATGTTACTGTATTTTTTTACCTTAAACATTTATATGGAAAAATTATTTTTAAAACAAATTTTTAACTACTCATAAAAATATTGGATAAAGATATACCATTTGATTGATGTGACTTGTTATAGAAAAGACAATATTGAGTGTCAGTTTAAGTGTTAAAGTAGCATTTCTCTTTTAAAAATTGAGATTTCAATAGACATTTTTTTTTTTTTTTACAAATATGGTTAGTATTAGCATTTCTCTTTTCAAAATAGAAAGATATTAGAATAACAGACAAAATAAAAATTGATTGTGATATAATAAAAATAAAGATAATAAAGATTAGTTGTTTAACCATGAAGCAATGAAAAGGAAAAGAGGGAGAGAGAGAGAGAAAGGAAACCATAATAAAAATGCAAACATAATATAATAAATGCAAACATAATATCTCATCCATTAAAAGTAGACCAACAATGAAGAAGTAGCAACCAGTTAATAATATAGTTTGGTTGGAAAAAGTATTATTTTGACTCAATTTTCCTGAACACCTTTCTTTCTTACTAGTATATTATAAAGAAGAGTGATTACCTCATCATTATTTTCACAATTATTTATAATACATATGTTTAAATCTTCACTTGATTCTTCATATGACTCTGAATTTTTGCATGTGTTATCATCTTGGAGTATTTTACACTGATTCTTTTTCTTTCAGTTTCTTGGTAATATTTAACTCATCTAACATTCTCTATACATTGTTAACAAAGTTTGTATCTTCGAATTTTAGTATTGGGTTTAGTTTCCAACACCAATCTTTAAATCTTACATACTTATTAGAGATACAATTTTTGAAAAATATTTCCAAGAATTTTAACACTTCTTGGTATCTCTAATTTTTGGTCTAATCTATTCATCATTTGATTTCAGTGGAACTTTAATGTATCATTTCACGAGTGTCTCACACTTTTTTAATAGTGATACGATTATAAACATAATTATATTCTCTGATGCTTAAAACATTTATTATGGAACATTTTTGCACCTTTTTCTTCTTTGCCTATTTTTGCACTCTCAATAGGTTTGTTCATTATTTTTTTTATTAATGAAATGAGTAGGAACAAATCAATAGTTTCTAAAAACATTTCCATTTCCATTTTCTATATGGTAAACTATTCACCATTAAGCAGTAACGGTTTTGTTAGAATTAATTTAGATTTAATTAGATATTGATTTATATTTAGGAATATCTTTTAGATTGTTTATATCTTTGTTAGAAGATATATATCTTAGATCTACTTAGATCATTGTAGAAGATTTATTTTAGATTTATTTTTGTGTATAAATAGCCTAGTGGAGTAGGTTATTGTAATTAATTATAAATCCTTATTTTTGAAGCTATCAGTAAATATTCATTTTGCCTTTTATCTTCCTTGTGCACCAACAATTGGTATCAGAGTTTCTGGTTAGAAACTCTGGAATTTGGGAAACATTTTTTTTCATTGAGTTTCTGTGTAAATTGCACAAGGTAGAAGATGAACGGGAACGACGACGATATTCATTCCAAGCTTCCAGTATTTGATGGAAAAAATTGGAATCGTTGGAAGATCCAGATGCGCGTGTTATTTGGTTCTCAAGATGTGTTAGATCTTGTCATTGATGACTATAATCTGTTAGAAGCAGACGCAACAGAGGCGCATAAGGTAGCACATAAGGCACTGAGGAGAAAGATCAGAAAGCTTTGTTCTACATCCATCAATGTGAGGATGTGAATGTGTTTGAGAAGATTGTTGATTCTGAAACAGCAAAGGCTGTGTGGGACACACTGGTCAGATGTTACGGTGGTGACGCATCAGTGAAGAAGGTGAAGCTTCAGTCTCTTAGAAAGCAATATGAGAATCTCAACATGAAGGACAATGAGAAGGTTTCTGAATACATCTCTAGAGTGATTCTGATCACTAATGAGATGAAAGTTTGTGGAGAAACTCTGTCTGAACAAGTAATTATTGAGAAGATCTTGAGATCTTTAACTTCTCACTTTGATTACATTGTAGCAATTGAATATTCCAAATATCTGAGCACCATGAGAGTTGAAGAGCTGCAAAGTAGTCTAGAGGCGCTTTGCATATGACTGCAAGAACTTCTGAGAGGGAAGTAGAGCAGCAGGCTCTGAAGGTAACTTATGGTAAGAAGCATCAGAAGCTGACTTGGTCAGAAGCCAGGAAGAAAACTAATGGTGGTCAAAAGTCAGAAGCATCAAATTCTGATAGGCAGAAGAATATCCAGAAGGGAAAGGAGAAGTCTGACAAGAAGAATGTTCAATGTTACTGTTGCAAGAACTTTGGTCACTATGTTAGAGATTGCTGGTCTAACAAAGAAAGGAAGTCAGAAGAAGTAAATATAGCAAGAGGAGAGTCTGATGATGAACCTGGGCTATTGTTGGCTTCTGAACCTGATGATCTGAATTCATCAGAATGGTGGTATATGGACACAGGATATTCAAATCATCTCACTAGAAACAAGAAGTGGTTGATTGATTTTGACTCTAGGAAGAGTACAAAGATCAGATGTGCCAATGATAAATACCTCAATGCAGAAGGCATGGGAAATGTCAGAATCATTCTAAACAATGGGAAAGCAGTAGTGATCCAGAATGTTTGGTATGTACCAGGCATGAAAAGCAATCTGATGAGTGTGGGACAACTGGTTGAGAAAGGTTTTTCAGTTACCATGAAGGACATTCTTCTGAAGCTGTATGACTGTAATCAGAAGCTAATTATGGAGTCAGAACATGGAAGGAACAGAACATTCAAGGTGAATGTTAGAACTGCAGACTCTGAATGTCTTAGTGTAACAAGTGTTGTCAAGGAGAGTGAGGTGTGGCACAGAAGGTTTGGTCATCTGAATTTTAGAAGTTTAGGGCATCTGAAATCAAAGAATCTGGTACATGGAATTCCTACAATCAAGAAGCCTAAAAAGTCATGCAAGGTGTGCATGGAAGGGAAGCAACCAAGATTACACTTTGTATCAGAAGTAGCTCCAAGAGCAAAACATGCCTTGGGAGTAGTACATTCTGATGTGTGCGGTCCGTTTCCAGTAACATCGGCTGGAGAGAATAAATACTTTGTGTCATTTGTTGATGAGTTCACCAGAATGACATGGCTATCTCTCATAAAGTTCAAACACGAGGTGTTTTCTGAATTCAAAAAGTTCAGACTGAAGGCTGAGAATCAGAGTGGCCAGACTCTGAAGATTCTTAGAACTAATGGTGGTGGTGAGTATAAATCTACAGCATTTAGAAGTTTCTGCAAGGAGAATGGAATTGAGCATGAGGTTACTGCTCCCTATACTACTCAACACAATGGTCTTGTTGAAAGAAGAAATTGTACTTTGCTAGATATGGTGAGAAACATGCTGAAAGATAAGAAGCTTCCTCATGCTCTGTGGAGAGAAGTTGTTGCAACTGCATGTTATATGCTCAACAGATGTCCAAAAAAGAAATTAAAGGAAATAGTTCCTATTCAGAAGTGGTCTGGAGATAAGCAAAGTGTTAGTCATCTGAAGATATTTGGTTCTGTATGTTACAAACATGTCCCAGAAGCCAGAAGACAGAAGCTGGATGATAGAAGTAAAGTGATGTTGCTGGTGGGGTATCACAGTACAAGTTCGTACAAACTTTATTGTCCAGAAACTAACAAAGTTGAGTTCAGCAGAGACGTCATTGTAAAGGAATCAGAAGTTTGGAATTGGGAAAAGTCTCATCCTGACTCTGATGACAGAACTTCTGGAGAAAGGTCAGAAATACATGTTTCTGAAGCTGGTAAAGACTCTGACTCTGAAGAAGATACAAAAGGAGGAGATGATTCTGACTCTGACTCTGATGGTGATCCAGACTCTGAAGACAGTCAAGGTTCTGGAGAAAGTCCAATTGCTGAAGCAAGTACTTCTGAAGGGGAAAGTTCTGGTGTCCAAAGTTCTGAAGGTCCAGTTCAGAGGCAACAAAGAGTCAGAAGCATCTCAAGAAGATTTGTAGAGTTTGACATGTTGCTAGACACTGAAGTAAACTCTTAAGGAGAAGTTATTCAGTGTGAAATTTTAGTATTCTTTGAACCCGTGAGTACGAAAGAGGCTCTTAAGCAGCAAGTTTGGTTATAGGCCATGAAGGAAGAACTTGATGCTATAGAGAGAAATAAGACTTGGAAGCTGACAGAACTTCCAAAAGGCAAGAAAGCCATCAGCGACAGATGGGTTTTCAAGCAGAAGCTAAAGCCAGATGGATCAATTGACAAACACAAAGCGAGATTAGTAGCAAGAGTCTTCCTACAGAAGCCCAGGCTGGATTACTTTGAAGTGTTTTCACCTGTAGCGAGACATGAAACAATCAGACTAGTGATTGCAATTGCTGCTAACAAGAATTGGCCTCTGATGCATTTAGATGTAAAATCTGCATTTCTGAATGGTCCATTACAAGAAGATGTGTATGTTTCATAACCTCCTGGATTTGAGAAAAAGAATCAGGAAGGGATGATGTTCAAATTACACAAAGAATTGTATGGATTGAAGCAAGCGCTCAGAGCTTGGAATTTGAAGATTGATTCATTTTTCAAGGAACAAGGGTTTCAGAAGTGTGAGATGGAGTATGGTGTTTATGTTCAGCATACTTCAGAAGATAATATGATTCTAGTCTGTTTGTACGTTGATGAAATACTACTTACAGGAAGTTCTGAACAAGAGATAATTGAGTTCAAGAAAGTTCTGATGAATGCATTTGAGATGACATATCATGGAAAAATGAGTTTCTTTCTAGGGATGGAATTTATGTACTCTAGAAAGGAATCATTTTATATCAGATGAAGTATGAACTAGAGCTTCTAAATATATTTAAGCTAGAAAATTGCAAGGTTGCTATCACACCTGCTGATACGAATCAGAAGTTGGACTCTAATTCTAATGGAGAGGATGTGAATGCTACAACCTTCAAACATATGGTTGGTTCTCTAAGGTATTTGTGTAATACCAGACCTGATATATGCTATACAGTTGGAATGGTTAGCAGATTTATGAGCAAACCAAAGTGGTCTCATTACCAAGCTGCAGTCAGGATTCTGAGGTATGTGAAGGGAACTCTGAAATATGGAGTGTTATTTCCGTCTGGAAAAAAGATTGAATCAGAACTTATGAGTTATTCTGATTCTGATTGGTGCGGAGATAAAGTTGACAGAAGAAGTACTTCTGGGTACTTATTCAAATTTCTGGGAGGTCCTATTTCTTGGTGTTCCAAGAAGTAACCTGTTGTTGCTCTGTCAACTTGTGAAGCTGAATATCTTGCAGGTGCTCTGACTACATGTCAAGCTGTGTGGATTCTAAACTTGCTAAAAGATATGAAGATTGAGGTAAATAAACCTCTCAAGCTGATGATTGATAACAAGTCTGCAATCAATCTTGCCAAGAATCCAGTGTTGCATGGAAGAAGCAAGCATATTGAGACCAAGTATCATTTTCTGAAGAATCAAGTTCAAAATAGAATAATAGAGGTTGTGCACTATAGCACTCAGAAGCAGCTGACAGATGTTCTGACAAAGGCTATCAAAACTGATCAATTTCTTGGTTTAAGGGATGGAATTGGTGTTGTCAGTTTTGGGTAAATATAAATTAAGGGATGGTGTTAGAATTAATTTAGATTTAATTACATATTAATTTATATTTAGGAATATCTTTTAGAGTGTTTATATCTTTGTTAGAAGATATATATCTTAGATCTTCTTAGATCTTTGTAGAAGATATATTTTAGATTTATTTTTGTGTATAAATAGCCTAGTGGAGTAGGTTATTGTAATTCGTTGTAAATCCTTATTTTTGAAGCTATCAGTAAATATTCCTTTTGTCTTTTATCTTCCTTGTGCACCAACAAGTTTGTTATAGAAAACTCTTACATAAACAAAGGTTTGAAGTCACCATCCTACGGCTTGAGATGATTAGTAATATAAATAGAGTTAGACTCTGATGTCATTTTATGAAAAAGCGACTTCAAACACAAGAAGGAGGGAATGGGTGAATTGTGATATTCAAATTTCAAAATTGATTTAGAAAAAAAATTAATTTAAAAGTGTTTATATTAGAAAGAATATATAAGCAAAGATTGAGTAGTAGAGGAAAAGGCAAATGACTTCACAAAATATAAATTACTTCAAAGAAGATAGATGACTGAAAATATAAAGAGATGTGGTAAGAAAGTTCACATCAAAGATTATCCTGGTCAGGCCTAAACCACGCAGTCTACTCTAGATCCCAAGAGTTTTCTCTTTAGTTTTCTACTAAAAACAAATTTGAGCTTTTACACAAATTTAATCCAACAACATTAAACAATTTGAGATTTTACACAAGTTTAACTCAAATACATTAAGCAACTTGAACTTTTACAAAGGTTCAGATGAAGTTTTTCACCTTCAAATTGGTGTTTCACAACTTGAACTTTTACACAAGTTTAGCTCAACAACCTTAAACAACTTAAACTTTTACACAAGTTCAGATGAAGTTGTTTCCCTTCAAATTAGTGTTTCACAAGCATAATGAGATCTTGTTGGTCTTGTATGAATCCATTTTCTTTGATAACTCGAGTTATTATTTCAAATCATACAAGGATTTTTGAAGCTTGGATACATTATTTAAGGTGCTAGATGATTCAAGTCCTATAGGAACTTTCATGTATACTTTCTCTTCTAAGTCACCATTTAGGAATACATTTTTACTGTCTAGTTGATATAGGGGTCAATCCAAGTTTGTAGCTACGAATATGACTGATATTGAGTTAAATTTTTCCAACAGAGAAAATGTATCTCCATAGTCTATGCCTTATAAAGGTAAAACCCTTTAGTGATTCACTTTATTTTTGTAAATTTTATTGATGATTGTCAAGGGAAACTATGTATATATTTCTTGGAGGCAAAATACTAAGTGTTGGAGAAATTCAAAGAATTTCATGATTTGGTTTAGAGGTAAATAAACAAGAAATAAAACATTTTTGCATTGACAATTATTGTGAGTATTGTGAACCTTTTAATGTATATTGCAAGAAACATGGTATTTCATATAAAAGTATTCCTCTTAAAACTCCCCAACTAAATGATCTAACAGATAGGATGAACGAAAAATTGGTTGAAAGATAGAGGGGTGTATGCTTTATGAAGCTAGGTTTCCCTAAAATTAATGGGGTGAAGCATTGTACATAACAATGCACTTTCTTAATTTCACTCTTATTGCTTTTTAAATAGTAAGGTTCCATAAAAAATTTGGTTTACCAAAAATGTCAGTATGATCATTTAAGAATATTCAGTTGCAATGTTTTTATGCATGTTCCAAAGGATGAAAGGTCCATGATAGATGAAATAATAAACAATGCATCTTTATTGGCTATGAGAAATATGATTTTGGTTATAGGTTGCATAATTTTGTAGAGAAAAAGCTTATCAAAATTTGTGGTGTGGTGTTCGTGAAAAACCATAATATTAAAGACATTGATAAGGTGAAAAAAACAACACCCAAGAAAGATAATAATATATGCGATGTTCATCCAATTAAATTTCATATTCATAATATGGATACAATTGAGGGTGATGGTGATGTTGAGAATGAAAAGCCATATGATTACTTTTGTTATAAAAAATTATACATGAATTAAACATTTCCGTTGATGATGATTATGATGATGAGTATGATATGTCACATGATGTATATTTTAGTGATGCTCAACTTAGGAGGTTCGACAAACAAAGAAAACTATATACAAAATATGATTCTGATGATCATGTGACATTAATTGATGATGGTGAATCTGAGCATTTTCAAAAGGCCATGAAAATTAAAGAAATTAAAAGTGGTTAGATGCAATGCAATGCAAGATAAACTCCTTGCTTCATAATCAAACTTATGATTTGGTGAATTTTCCTAAAGGTGAAAGGGTTTTGGAAAAATAATGGATTTACAAAGTGAAATATTAGAGTAATTCTAAGTCTACAAGGTATAAATCTATGTTAGCAATGAAAGGGTTTACATGAAATAGCTATAGGATTCTCATGTTGAAGGTAAATGAAATTGAGTGTGTCGACTAATTTATTGGAGGTTAGTTTAAAGTTGTTGCTCCATATATATTATTTTGAACGTGAACAATAATTGTGATTCATTTGCTACACTGTTGTTACGGTATTTTTTGACGTTCTACATTGGGATTCTTTAACTATGCTATTATATTGTTCCATGTTCCTTGTTTCATTACTTTTATGATTCATAAGAAAATTTGATAATGGGAAGAGCAATGCTTTTGATACAGTAACGGAGTAATTTTTCTTTATAAGAAAAAATTGATAATGAAAAGCATTATTTTTTATACACTGACAGAGTAATTTTTTCTTTATAAGAAAAAAATTGATAATTGGAAGAGCATTAAATTTTGATACAATTGCAAAGTAATTTTTGTTTAATATTTAAGTATATTTAAAAATTAAAATAGAAAGAGAATGATAGTGAAGAGACCAAATCTATACTTTATGAATACGGTATAAAGGTAAATATTTTGGCGGGAGTTTAGATATTGTTTAGCACATATAAGTTTTAGAGTGTGTTTGAATAAAACATAATTTTAAAATTTTACAAATTAGACTCTTTAAAAATTTTAAAATTGCAATTGAATCTCTATTTTTAAACTTTTTAATTTGGTCTCAAAATTTTAGCAATGAATAATTTTGATATTTCATCCAAATAAATTTTTTTAAAAATGGATGAATTTCAATTAAATTGTTTAAGTAATTTAAAAAGTTTCAATTATGTCATCCAAAAGACTCTTAGGTATAACCCGATCACTATTATAAACTTTTTTTTGTATTAAATAATTTATGTATTTAGTTCATATATAATCTAGATATAACAATTATCAAATCAACAAAAAAAATATTGGTCAATAGACTTATTAATTGGTCAAAATCATTTTGAATTATTATGTGACAATACGTCACACCTTAGTAAATCCTCTTTTTAGTTTATCCTTTTACTTTGATGTTTCTAAAAAATTCATTAGATGTCATAGGATTCATACCAATTATTCGAATCCTTTTAGTTTATCCTTTTATTTTGAGTTTATCCTCTTACTTTGATGTTTCTAGAAAATTCATTAACTGCCATAAGATTCATAGTATTAATTATTCTAATCCTTTTAGTTTATCCTTTTATTTTGAGTTTATCCTTTTACTTTGATATTTCTAGAAAATTCATTAGTTGTCATAAGATTCATAGTACTAATTATTCTAATCCTTTTAGTTTATCCTTTTATTTTGAGCATATCCACTTTAATGTTTCTAGAAAATTTATTAGCTGTCATAAGATTCATATTACTAATTATTCTAATACTTTTAGTTTATCCTTTTATTTTGAGTTTATCCTTTTACTTTGATGTTTCTAGAAAATTTAATAGTTATCATAAGATTTATAGTATTAATTATTCTAATTCTTTTAGTTTATTCTTTAATTTTGAGTTTATCTTTTTACTTTGATGTTTCTAGAAAATTTATTATCTATCATAAGATTCATAATACCAATTGTTCGAGTCCTTTTTGTTTATTCTTTTTATTTTTTAGTTTACTCTTTTACTTTGATGTTTCTAGAAAATTCACTAATTATATTCATAGTACCAATTATTCAACTCCTTTTAGTTTATCCTTTTATTTTGAGTTTATCTTTTCACTTTGATGTTTCTAGAAAACTCATTAGCTATCATAAGATTTATAGTACCAATTATTCAACTCCTATTAATTTATTCTTTTATTTTGAATTTATCTTTTTACTTTGATTTGATGTTTCTAGAAAATTCATTAGTTGTCATAGGATTAATAGTATCAATTATTCGATTCTTTTTAGTTTATTCTTTTTATTTTTAAGTTTATCCTTTTACTTTGATGTTTTTAAAAAATTCATTAGCTCTCATAAGATTCGTGATACCAATTATTTGAATCCTTTTAATTTTTTCTTTTATTTTGAGTTTATCCTTTAGAAAATTTATTAGATGTCCTATATAAGGGACATGAGAACAATTGAAGTGAAACATTCAAAAATTCAGAAAAAAATCATTTCCTCTCTCTCTCTCTCTCTCTCTCTCATTCATCTTATACTTCCAATTGTATTTTCAAATATTACAAGATAAATTATCTTTGAATAACATTTTCTTCTCGAGTCTGAAAAACACAAATACGTCAAAGATTATGGAAGAACCCCTAATGCAAATATAACTTCAACATCTTGATCTTGATACTCTTTCATTTTCTACGGTGAGTTGCTTGAAACCTTTCCTTTGTTTATAGCTTCAATCTTCTATATTCAATGGATGCCGTACATTTGTTTGATCTAATGCATTTTCTCTGAAAATTCATTGATCCCCTTTACCAACTTACTTTAATATATGTGGATTTAATTTTAATTGTTATTATTGTTCATTAATATCATGCTTTTCTAATTATATTTTATTTTACCAGTTATACGTTTTCCATTGTATGGGCATAATTACAACTATGCATTGTGAGGAGTCAAATATCGTTGCATCACAAGGTTTTGTAAGTAGTTTATGCTTATTCAAGATGCGGGTAACTTTGTCAGATTGCATACCAGAGTTTTATCATCACCAGTTTCAATCTGGTAGTAACCACCTGCAGAAATAAAGTAGCAACTTTGAAGGAATATAGTTGCGATTCGTGTGTGATTTACTTTTGTCTTATCATAATTGATTATTTCCTTGAGGTTATTGATAATGGATAATTTGTTTCTTTACATGAATTTGATACTAGATGTTGGCATTTTACAAAACCAGATGACAAGTCTACAACAAAAGGTTAACAAAGACTTTTGCTATTTTAGTGTTTTGCTTGGATTTATTTGATTGTTCTTGTCCCACTGACTTTATAGCAAGGTTATACCTTCATCTTTGCATAATTAATTTCGAATGTTTTTATGCGATAAACTACAACAGAGTTCTTATCTTCTTTTGAAATTTTCTTTCACGGTCACTCTAGAAATAAAAATTTTATGAGTTATAGTTTGACTAGTGTACCATTATCTTTATTTTATTTATAGAGTTATCTTTAAGTAAATTTCAATTGAAGATAAGGACTCCTAAGTTTTTTACGCACAAATAACTGATGGTAATTATGCAAAACCCATTTGTACAACTCGACTATAGAGTGAGGTGCAATAACCTTCAAAGCCAACCAAGCTAAACACTGAAGCAACAAAAAATATTTTTTATTCTTTCGTTTGTAGATTTAGCATATGATTTTGTGAAATGTCAACTTCTAGGGCTAAGTTCATGCTGAGGATCAAAATTCTAGCTCTTAGGAAATTCGTAATTAGTATGTTGTGAGAAACAAGGTTATAATATCAACTTCATCAAATTAGAGTTTTGCCTATAACTCTTCTATCAATTATTGTGAATCACCTACAACTGTAACACAATATATTATATTTTTTTAATAAATTTAAACCGAAATTTTACTTATCATATAATTATTCAAGACACTTTGCATCGAGAGTCGAGCTTGTTAGTAAACTTGATTTTATATATAAAAGTCAATGCATTAATTTTTATCATTTCCAAGTTCTTTTGTGATAATTCTAGGTTATTGTCCTAGATTTTCTTGTATCATAAAATAAATAAGTTGACCCAATTTTCAATATCCTTTACTAACCAAATGGGACAATGATCTGAGACATCTCTCAAGCCGATATGTTAACCCACCACACCCCATCTATCAATAATCACATCCAAAATGACAAATCTATCAATTCTACTCATTGTCATCCCACCCATGCTATACCAACTATATCTTTTACCTTTGCAAGGAACATCCACAAGATTAGAATCCTCAATGAATCTCGCGAAAGCCTTCACATCACCATTGCACACTAACTCGGACCTCCCTTTCCTTTCCCTTTGAGACTATATAGAGTTAAAATCCCCACATATGACTCATTCTCCGTCTACATGATTATTTTTAAACTCCAACAAAGACTTCGAAAGTAATTTCTTTTTCTCTAAGTTATACGAAGAATACACATTAACCACGTAATAACAATGATTCTTCCACACCAACTTAATCCCCAAAAATGCTTCCCCTTTGAAGCTACTCAGCACTTCCACAAAACCTTCCTTCCAAAGACTAATAGTCCCTCCTGAAAATTCGATTGAATTTAAAAAGGAATACCCAATGACTTCATTACCCTAAAAACTTCTAGCAACAAACTCCTGCATATTTGTCATTTTTTTCTTGAATCACCAATAAGTCCGCTTTACCCTTTTTGATAATAGCGTTAATTCTCCTTCTCTTCAGAAGACTACCACCCCTTCTAATGTTCAAAGACCCAATAATCATTGAAACGAGATTATTTTCGCCATCCTAACCTGCTTTTTAAAGATCTATCGATCGTTTTCATCTTTTCTATTTTCTTCCTATAGTTTTTTTCCCCACCTCCGCCACCACACAAAGACCCTCGATGGCTCTCCAGAGCTTTTCTCCCACAATGCTATCAAAATTCCACCACTACTTATTATTATTTCTGCAAACGAAAATATTTCCACTCCCTTGATTTCCAGTAACAGAGTTAAAAGAAAAGACTTTAGGAATATCACTATTTTCTCTAGCTGCAATTTTGTTTTGGATAAACCATTTTTACTTATCGTTCTAAGAGCGACACAAGTGCTTGTTGTTAAAAAGGTTACCCCTTTTTACCACTTTCCTGAATTTATTTGTTGTCATAAGATTCATAGTATTATCTATTCTAATCTATTTAGTTTATCCTTTTATTTTGAGTTTATCCTTTTACTTTGATGTTTCTAGAAAATTTATTAGCTATCATAAGATTCATGGTACTAATTATTCTAATCATTTTAGTCTGTCCTTTTATTTTGAGCTTACCCTTTTACTTTCATGTTTCTAGAAAATTTATTAGTTGTCATAAGATTCACAGTACTAATTATTCTAATCTATTTAGTTTATATTCTTTTATTTTGAGTTTATGCTTTTACTTTGATGTTTCTAGAAAATTTATTAGCTGTCATAAGATTCATAATATTAATTATTCTAATCCTTTTAATTTATCTTTTTACTTTGAGTTTATCCTTATCCTTTAATGTTTCTAGAATATTTATTAGTTATCATAAGATTCATAGTTCCAATTGTTCGAGTCCTTTTAGTTTATTCTTTTTTATTTTTTTAGTTTATTCTTTTACTTTGATGTTTCTAAAAAAAATTATTTGATGTATTCATAGTACTAATTATTCAACTCCTTTTAGTTTATCCTTTTATTTTGAGTTTATATTTTTACTTTGATGTTTCTAGAAAATTTATTAGTTGTAAGATTCGTAGTACTAATTATTCTATTCCTTTTAGTTTATCCTTTTATTTTGAGTTTATCTTTTTACTTTGATGTTTTAAAAAATTTATTAGTTGTCATAAGATTCATAGTACTAATTATTCTAATTCTTTTAGTTTAACTTTTTATTTTGAGTTTATCCTTTTACTTTGATGTTTCTAGAAAATTTAATAGTACTAATTATTCTAATCCTTTTAGTTTATCCTTTTATTTTGAGTTTATCCTTTTACTTTAATATTTTTAGAGAGTTTATTAGCTGTCATAAGATTTATAGTACCAATTGTCCGAGTCCTTTTAGTTTATCCTTTTTATTTTTTAGTTTTTCTTTTACTTTGATGTTTCTAAAAAAATTCATTAATTGTATTCATAGTACCAACTATTCAACTCCTTTTAGTTTATCTTTTTTATTTTGAGTTTGTCTTTTTACTTTGATCTTTCTAGAAAATTTATTAGTTGGCATAAGATTCATAGTATTAATTATTTTAATCCATTAAGTTTATCCTTTTATTTTGAGTTTATCATTTTACTTTGATGTTTCTAGAATTTTATTAGTTAATATAAGATTCATAGTACTAATTATTCTAATGCTTTTAATTTATCTTTTTATTTTGAGTTTATCCTTTTACTTTGATGTTTCTAGAAAACTTATTAGTTGTCATAAGATTCATAGTACAAATTATTCTAATCCTTTTAGTTTATCCTTATATTTTGAGTTTATCCTTTTACTTTGATATTTTTAGAAAATTTATTAGCTGTCATAAGATTCATAATATCAATTGTTTGAGTCTTTTTAGTTTATCCTTTTTATTTTTTAGTTTATTCTTTTACTTTGATGTTTCTAAAAAAAAATCATTAGTTGTATTCATAGTACCAATTATTCAACTCCTTTTAGTTTATCCTTTTATTTTGAGTTTATCATTTTACTTTGATATTTCTAGAAAATTTATTAGCTGTCTTAAGAGTCATAGTACTGAATATTCTAATCTTTTTAGTTTATCATTTTATTTTGAGTTTATCCTTTTATTTTGATGTTTCTAGAAAATTAGTTAGCTGTCATAAGATTTATAGTACTAATTATTCTAATCCTTTTAGTTAATCCTTTTATTTTGAGTTTATCATTTTACTTTGATGTTTCTAGAAAATTTATTAGTTGTCATAAGATTCATAGTACTAATTATTCTAATCTTTTTAGTTTATCTTTTTATTTTGAGTTTATCTTTTTATTTTAATGTTTTTAGAAAATTTATCAGTTGTCATAAGATTCATAGTACCAATTCTTCCGGTCCTTTTAGTTTATCCTTTTTAATTTTTAGTTTATTCTTTTACCTTGATGTTTTTAAAAAATTTCATTAGTTGTATTCATAGTATCAATTATTTAACCCCTTTTAGTTTATCCTTTTATTTTGAGTTTATCTTTTTTACTTTGATATTTCTAGAATATTCATCAGCTGCCATTGTATTTATAGTATCAATTATTCGACTCCTTTTAGTTTATCCTTTTATTTTAAATTTATCCTTTTACTTTGATTTGATGTTTCTAGAAAATTCATTAGTTTTCATAGGATTCATAGTATCTATTTTTCAATTCTTTTTAGTTTATTCTTTTTATTTTTAGGTTTATCCTTTTACTTTGATGTGTTTAGAAAATTCATTAGCTGTCATAAGATTCATGATATTAATTATTTGAATCCTTTTAATTTTTCCTTTTATTTTGAGTTTATCCTTTAGAAAATTTATTAGATGTCCTATATAAGGGACATGAGAACGATTAAAGTGAAACATTCAAAAATTTATAAAAAATTTCTCTCTCTCTCTCTCTCTCTCTCTCCCTCTACTCATCTTATACTTTCAATTGTATTTTCAAATATTACAAGATAGATGATCTTTGAATAGCATTTTCTTCTCGAGTCTGAAAAACACAAATACATCAAAGATTATGGAAGAACTCCTAATGCAAATATAACTTCAACATCTTGATTTCGATACTCTTTCATTTGCTACGGTGAGTTGTTTGAAACCCTTCCTTTGTTTGTAGCTTCAGTCTCTTGTATTCAATGGATGCAGTACATTTGTTTAATCTAATGCATTTCCTCTGAAAATTTATTAATCCCTTTTACCAACTTACTTTAATAAATGTGACTTTCATTTTAATTGTTATTATTGTTCATTTATATTATTATTGTTCATTTATATCATGTTTCTCTAACTATATTGTATTTTCCTAGTGATACAATTGCCTTTGTATGAGAACAATAACAACTATGCATTGCGAAGAGTTAAATGTTGGTACATTTGTCAAATTGTATGTCAGAGTTTTATCATCACCAATTTCAATCTGGTAGTAACTTCCTGCAAAAAGAAAGTAGTGACTTTGAAGGAACATAGTTGTGACTCGTGTGTGTTTTACTTTTGTCTTATCATAATTGATTATTTCCTTAAGGTTTTTGTAATGGATAATTTGTTTTTCTACATGAACTTGACACTAGAAGTTGACATTTTACAAAAACATATTATTAGTCTACAACAAAAGTTTAACAAAGACTTTTGCTCTTTTAGTATTTTGTTTGATTGCCTTTGATGTTCTTGTGACCTGTAATACACTAACTTTAAAGCAAGGTTGTATGAATCTTTGCATATTTGATTTATAGCATTTTCATGCGATAAATTATACAAGAGTTTTTATCTTTTTTTGAAATTTCCTTTCACGGTCACTCTAGAAATAAAAAATTTATGAGTTATAGTTTGACTAGTGTGAAGACACTGAAAAGAATTCCAAAAAAATTTACGCAAAAATAGTTTGACTAGTCTACCTTCATCTTTATTTTATTTATAGAATTATCTTTAAGTAAATTCCAATTGAAGATAAAGACTCCTAAGTTTTTTATATAAAAATAACTCATGTTAATTATGCAAAACTTGTATGTACGACTCGACTATTGAGTGAGGTGTCAGAACCTTCAAAGTCCGTCCAAGCTAAACACTGAAGCAACAAAAGATATTTTTTATTCTTTCGTTTGCAGATATAATATATTTTTTGTGAAATGTCAACTTTTAGGGATAAGTTTATGCTAAGGGTCGAAATTCTAGCTCTTAGGAAAGTGGTAATTAGCATGTTGTGAGAAACAGGTTATAATATCAACTTCATCAAATTAGAGCTTTGCCCACAAGTCTTCTATCAATTATTTTGAATCACCTACAATTGTAACATAATATACTATATTTTTTTTAATAAAGTTAAATCAAAATTTTACTTATCATATCATTATTCACGCCACTTTTCATCGAGAGTCGAGCTTGTTAGTAAACTTGATTTTATCTATAAAAATCAACGCATTAATTTTTATCATTTCCAAATTCTTTTGTGATAAAATTTCTAGGTTATTGTCTTAGATTTTCTTGTATCATAAAATAAATAAGTTTTTTGACAAATATTGTTTGGATGATGATTTTGATATTGATTATCTTGTGAATCCAGCTATTGTTATAAAGGAAAGAGCAACTATTGATTTGGCTGTTATATGTTTTGTAAATATATATATATATATATATATATATATATATATATATATATATATATATATATATATATATATATATATATATATATATATATATATATATATATATATATATATATATATATATATATATATATATATATATATATATATATATATATATATATATATATATATATATATATATATATATATATATATATATATATAACGCGTATCCTAATCATGTTCTTGATATTAATGCTCTCCTGTTTGGAAGTTTTTCTATTAAAGATGTTATGAATGCCTAGTAATTAATAACCAATCATGGTTAGGAGAAGAGAAATATTGACATGGTATGTTATGTTCTTTGTTTATTAGGGGCATACAGCTACTTTGGGAGAATTTAATTAACAATTTTGAATTTGCCAACAGCTACTTTGATTATTAAGTATAGACTCTTCACTCTTCAATACTTAATAATCACCACCTTATTTAAATTCCATTTGTTTTTATATCTTCTTCAATATCATAATTTTTTAAATCATTTTGCATTTCTCTTTTCATTCTATAGTAAAAAGAAAAATCCTATGCAATCTCTAAAATATCTCTTAGAATCAGAAATATATTTCCGATACACATTTTTTTAGTTAAATTTCAACTAATCCTGAAAATGCATTTTCTGAAACACTTATAACTTAACTTATTTCGGAAATACATTTTCGGATTTTCTCGAAAATACATTTCCGATATCTACTACACTTTTTCTTCATGACTCTTGTATATTACTGCCGATGGAGTTTTTTGTATCATGTCCACCTGATTGTTGACTTTTGCAGTTTACAGGGATGCATTTCCAAAAATATCTCTGTATAAGATTTGAAGCAAATTTACAGGGATATCAAAGGAACAAGTATTTTGCAGTTTTAGTTAATTAAAGGAAGTGTTTGATTCAAATTTGCAATAATCTAAAGACACAAAATCAAATACCAACCATGGAAAAATTTGAAAAGGTTTGGAAGCTTCGTCAATAATAAGTAGTCACAAGGTTATAATTCAAATAATTTAAACAATTTCAATAAAAAAAAACACAAATTCATGAAGAACTCAATTTGTTTTTCATTCATTGATGAGGCCATCAATATGGTGGACCACCTAAGTTTCTATAAGAGTGATTTGTTTCACTATAGATAAAAGCCAACAATCAGGTGGACATGACACAAGTAACTCCTAATCAGAAGTGCATTTCGGTGAATTTCGGAAGTGTATTTCTGAAATTAATTTTTTCATAAAATAGGTTGAATCTCAAAAATGAATGAATTATGTGTGTGTGGGTGTGCATCAGAAATATATTTATGGTTTTAGGGGTATTTTTGTAATTTCGTGTGGGCGCTAGAAAAAGCATATGGTGGAAAAAGAAATCCTCGAATTTTATATGTAAACTAGACTTGGGTTTGTTGGGCTATCCCTCTTATTTGGAGTGGTCCAAATGAATGTGAGTTAGTGGCCCATGTGTGTGTAAGCCTTTTTTGTTATCCAACAAAGAAAATTAAGTCAATTATTCATTGTGTGAAAAACAACAAAAGAAAAGTACAGAGAAGAGTGAAAATCCTGCAGCCCCATTTCAGCACAGATCAGTCCCACGAAATGGGATCTTGCGCATAATCCAACAGTCGGATTGTCCTGAAATTTTGTCAATGTGTTCATGAATCATATGATCACATTATAAATGATTGAGATCAGATTTTGAGCTTTCTAAGTCCGTCTGTCGAGTCCATCTTTGAGGTGTGAGTTTCTTGATATTTTTGGGTTGTTTTGTCTTTCTTGATTCTTGTTGTATTCTAAGATTAATTTTACATTTTGATGATGTTTATGTATGCCTCAATTTAGTGTTAGAAAGAATCTTGCTTGTACCCATTGTTAATCATTGTGGAGATATTAAGTGGCCTACAGGTCCCGTGGTTTTTTGCTCCTAGTTAATTAAGGTTTTTCCATGCTAAAATTGTGTTGTGTTATTTGGAATGTTTTTGTTGTTTGTCTCTAAGTAGCATTTGATATTTGGGAGAGATTGTGTTGTTGGATTACTCTGTTGCCTTGTGAGTCACATCTCATCAAGTGATATCTAACGTTGTTGTTTGATTTGTGTAACAATGGAGACGAACACATCTAGGATGGTGAGTTTGAATTGTTCTAATTATAATATTTGGAAAGGAAAAATGGAAGATTTTCTTTATGTGAAAGGTTTTCACTTGTCAATTTTTTTCCTAATGAAAAACCTGATGGAAAGAGTGATGAAGAATGAACTTTGTTGCATATAAAAGTTTGTGGTTATATTCGTCAATGGATGAATGATAATATTTTGAATCATGTGAGTTTGGTGACTCATGCTCGCTCTCTTTGGAGCAAACTTGAGGAGTTGTACGCAATAAAGATGGAGAACAATAAGTTGGTATTGTTTAAGCAATTAATTTCATTGAGGTATAGTGATGGTTCACCAATGACCAATCACTTGAACACTTTTCAAGAGATTCTAAATCAATTGTCATTGAGTAATCTTACTTTTGATGATGAAATTCAAGGTTTGTGGCTTCTTGGTACCTTGCCTAATTCTTGGGAGACTTTTAGGACATCCCTGTCTAACTCTGCTCTGAATGGTATCATCTCGATGGACTTAGATAAAAGTAGTGTGTTTAATGAGAAGTTGAGGCATAAGTCACAAGGTTCTACTTCACATTTTGAGGTGTTGGTTACCGAATCAAGGGGAGAAATCAAATTAGTGGTTCAAATAATTGTGGGACCTCACGTGGTAAATCACAAGGAGGCTCTAATAGATTTTCTCATATTAAGTGTCATCGTTATGGGGAAAAAGGACACATAAAGAGGTATTGTCATAAGTTAAAAAGGGACAATAACAAAAAGAGCTACAACAACGACAAAAATGAAGGTAACAATAATGAAGATGTTGCTATTGTTGATGATTTCTTTGTTGTTTCTTATAGTTGTGTAGAGAATGTCAATCTATCATGTGATGAAATGGATTAGATGGTTGATAGAGGTACTTCTACTCATGGAACCTCGAGACGTGAACTTTTTTCAACTTACGAGACTTGGGACTTTGGCGTTGTTCATATGGGAAATAATGGGAAAGCTAATGTCATCAAAATAGGATATATTTATGTCAAAACTAGAAATGAGACTACACTAGTTCTCAAAGGCATGAAACACATTCCAGAACTTCAGAATTGTTGAATTTAGTACATTTTGATGTGTGTGGTCTGATGAAGACATGATCACTTGGTGGTGCATATTACTTTGTGAATTTCATTGATGATTGTTCTCTAAAACATGGGCGTATACCTTGAAGACGAAATATCAAGTGTTAGATACCTTCAAGTCGTTTCAAGCATCAGTTGAAAAAGAAATGGAGAAAAAGCTCAAGTGTATTTGAATCGATAATAGGGGAGAGTATGTTGGACCATTCGACAAGTATTGTCCAGATCAAGCTATACATCATCAAAAGTCTCGTCCAAAGTCACCACAATTGAATGGGTTAGCTAAAAGAATGAATACAACTTTGGTGGAAAAGGTGAGATGTTTACTTTCTCAATCAAAGTTGCTGAAATACTTTTGGAGAGAAGCGCATAACATGGTTGTACATCTTTTAAACCTCACTCCATGTGTTCCATTGAAGTCTGATGTCCTAAATCATGTTTGGAGTGGTAAATATGTTTCCTATGGCTATCTTTAGGTGTTTGGGTGCATGGTTTGTGTGCATATTCCGAAGGATGAGATATCAAAACTGGATGAGAATTTGAAGAAATATGTGTTTGTTGGGTATGGACTTGATGAGTTTAGGTATCGACTCTTTGATCCGGTTTAACGGAATCTTATGTTGGATTAAAATATCCAGCGTTAACCTTAGGGATTCAAAATGGCTTAACATCCCACCCATGGGCGCTTAGTAAACTAGGTGTAGCCCCTGAAAATGCTCGTACTATATGGAAATAAAGTTGCACCTTGGCTACAAGCAATTTCTTTTAGCTCAGTGATAAGCGCTTGATCCTACAAGTGGTATCAGAGCATGGTCATGGGTTTAAATCCCCCCGGTTGACACTGGGGGGAGATTTTTGGATTAAAATATCCAACATCAACCTTAGGGATTTGAAAGGGCTTAACATCCCACCCATGGGCGCTTAGTAAACTAGGTGCAGCCCCTGAAAATGCTTGTACTATATGGAAATAAAGTTGCACCTTGGCTACAAGCAATTTCTTTTAGCTCAGTGGTAAGCACTTGATCCTACATCTTATTCATAGTCATGATGTCGTATTCATGGAGGATTATACCATTGAGGATATCAAAAAAGTTGAGTAAAGATATGACTTTTGAAGACGAAGAAATGGTTGATACAAAGTCAACTATTATTGCTCCTACCCATATCACTTTCGAGATATTCAATTGAAAATCAAGGTATGGATTTGAATGTTGATAATGCTTTAAATCCTAATGATATTATTGAGGTAGGTGCTACAGAAGACGTTGTTGAAAATGAGGTTGATCAAGAGGTTGAAAGTGTTGAGCAACAAGTTGATTATAATGAGTTGAGGCGGTTTACTCATGATAAAAGGTACTAGTGCAGGAAATACATTTTACATCGGGTGAAAAGTACCTTTTACATCGGGTCTGGGTCCGATGTAAATCCAAGCGATGTAGTAAATCAAAAACATTTTACATCGGGCAACATCCCGATGTGAAAAATCCACCTACTACATTTGTTGGATATTAGGCCTGATTTAAAAAAAATACAATTTAAAAAAAATACAATTTAAAAAAAATACAATTTAAAAAAAAAAGAAACATTTTACATCGGTTGCTTAGCTGGACCGATGTAATAAATTATTTTCAACATCGGTTTTTATCAATAGGCCCGATGTAATATATTTTCCTTATTTAACTGAATCACATGGATTCCCGGAATTTAATTTTTTGTACCTAATTTTTCATATTTTTTCAACATCACAAGACCACATTTAGGTTACTTTTTTTTAAATATTTTTACCACATCACACATACCACATTTACATTTAGGTCGCTAATTTCATATTTTTCTAACCAGTGAAGGGTAATTTCATTGCACCAAATAGCTAGGATGCACATATATATTCTTCAAAAATAAACAATTGATTTATACAAGTACTAATCTAGGTTACACACAAGTGTACAAAATTATAAGGAAGTTTACACACGGTGGATTACTACAACAACAAAACCAATGAAATTATACAAAAATATCCACACTTGAAATACCAACATGCAATTCACAAGAAGATAAGTTGTAGCTTTAGTAGACAACACCAAAATCACATTTGCTCACAATAAATAATAACACCAATTAACATCAGCAGACAATACCGAAATAAAAAAACACAAATCAGATATGTATAGACAATTCTATATAACTAACCAAATAAAGCTTAATTTTTATATATCTCAAAGAAAATTTTTACCCAACGAAGTCGCAAATCATACAAATCATCTTGTGTTAATTATGATGGGTCATCAAATACCTACAATACATAAATAACAATATAGAGTTATTCTTTGAAAATTCACATTAAGTTGCAAAACACAAAGTAAATAAAAAAGTAAAGTTTTTTTATTACCTGTATCCAAGAATCAGTTATATTGGCAGAGACAATATCCAACATATTTTTCATCACATAGTATCCACAATCATTAGAGTTATGTTGTCGTCTTGTCTAGACAAATGAATGACATAATTAGTGAATACTTATCATAAAATTAAATATAGAATTATAATATACATCACACTTATATTGGGATGAAGCCATGTAGCCTTGTTTCTATTTCCATTTTCCATTTGGTGAATCCCAAAAGCACTAATTCAGGAAAAAAATCCATATAAAGCCACATAAAATATGAAATTACTTTTATAACAATTTATGTACACAGGATATATAATATATTATAACAAAAGTCACAAAGGACAAACTTACCTTGTAATAATTTTCTTCGTGATTTGATCAATTTCCCAATAAAATGAACAAAAGACGACAACAATATTGTCTCTTGGACAAATGACTATTAATTGCCAATGAGATCTGTACGTGTATGTGGAAACACAAAAGTCACATAAAATATCTATGTTATCAAAATTAAAAAATAGAAAACACAATTTAAAAAAAACTTACTTATGAACTAATGGTAGTAAGTGACACACTTTGTTTTTGTCACGTAACTTATCTAGTATGTATTTTTTAAAATTTGCTTCAGATTTCAACATATTATCAACATATATACACCTAGCAGGGTCCATAAATCCATATACTTCTGATGTGGAATTATCAATACATACACGATGAATATACCTGAATAATTTTAATATTAACATTAGAATTAAAGTGATAAGAGATATAACACATTAATAGATATTGACAATAATAAAAAAGAAAATGTACTTACGTGCACCAAGCTTGTAGAATAGACACGTCAAGCCAATGAAAACCCACCAACAATTCTCTGATACACTTAGCTGGCATATAGAAATTAGTGACACTCACACAATGACTTAATTCCATTTCCAAATGTGTGTCAGCCATTTCCAGAACCATGAGTAACAATCTCTGAACATCGTCAACTTCCACATCTTTTGTGCTTCCTTTTGCAACTACACAACTTCCTTTTTCGCTTCTATCGACAACTTCCATTTTCTCAATGCATTTATTATTATCTGTGCTTTGCGATAAACCGATAGACCTAAGTGTCTCCATTAAATAATGTTGCAACGCCTTACGCTCTTCACACAACTTTTGATCAAAATCAGATCTAATTCTTGCTTCTAATTCAAATGAAATTTATGCAAATTTTTCATTTACATCTATATGTTGTCCTTGACGTGAATGCGACCTTCCAAAGTAAGTGCTTTGTTTATGGTGTTTTCCAACACCACAAACACGGCCGCCATGCTCATATGTTCCAATGGCTGTTGTTAAAATATTGTTACGTCCTTCTGGAACAAAGGTACATTTTTCAGCTTCTTCAACTAGAGAATCCTACATAATGAAATAACCATAACTAATTTCATTAGTTTTTATCAATCACAAATATAATTATACTTGAAGTATTTTCCAAATTCTACTTATAATTTTCTCAGCAACTGCTTGTGTAGAGTTTGATGTGTATTCTCCCACTTTCTTTTACTGTGCTCTCTTCCATAACTCATGGCATGATGGTGGACATGTACTATCAGTATCATGCACATTTCCTTGTAAAACCACTGATCACCTTTTATTAGAAGGATTTGTGACATAAAACACTTGTTTTGCTTGAGATTCCATGATGAAATATTTGTTCGCATAAGCTAACTTGCTAAGATCAACCAGTGTAACTCCAAATTCATCGATTCTCACACCACTGTTGATATCAATCCATTTGAATTTAAATACATGAACTTTAAACACAACATAATTAACTTCCAAAATCTCTTCAATCACCCTAAAGTAGGGTGTAGATTCCATAATGGGGTTTTTATCTTTATCACTAGAGAAGTGCATGGACTCGGCCATAATCATAACCTTACTATTTTTCATGGTACTATGGCCATCCTTTGACTTTGTATAGAGGGAAGTTTTATTAATATCATATCCAATCCAAGTTATTATGTTACATTTAGGCTCATAGGACAACCACTTAATTGTATTAGAAGCATTATCATCATTAGCAACTTTTTCTTTAAACCACTCAGAGAAACTCTTATTATGCTATTTTAATAACCCTCTTTCATTCATCTTGGGATACTTTTTCTTTATGATGCTTTTGTGAGCAGATAAGTAAGGTTGAAATTCATCTGTGTTATTCAATATATACAAATGCGCTTGAACAACCACATCAATACTTAGGCTCTTGACCTTTAAACCTTGTGTACCCATACCCTCACATGTTCCATCATGACGAGACTTGGAAACGCCTACAACATCCACTCTTGACAAATAGTTAGGACAAAACTCAACTGCTTCTTCTACAATGTACCTCTCAATAATTGATGCTTATGGACAGTGTGGATTTTTTGTGTACCCTTTTAGGATCTTCATGTATTGCTCTATTGGATACATCCATCATAAAAAAACTAGACCATATAATCTAATCTCCCTTACTAGATGAATAATCAAGTGAACCATAATGTCAAAAAATGAAGGAGGGAAATACATCTCTAATTGGCACAAGATAACTGCAATCTCATTTTCCAAATCGTCTAACTTTAATGGATCAATGGATTTATAATAAATTGCATTGAAAAATAAGCACAACCTAGTTATAGTCTTCTTAACATTGTTAGGTAATATCCTACGAATAGCCACATGTAGTAGCTATTGCATTTAGACACGACAATCGTGATATTTTAAGCCAACTAATTTGAGATCTTTAACTGATACAAGCCTCTTAATATTTGATGATTAACCATGCGGCACTTTGATACTTTGTAAACACTCACAAAAACTTATTTTCTCTTTTTTGGACAAAGTGTAGCAGGTAAGAGGCAAATATGTCTTATTACATATATATTGTGGAGTTAACTCTTCTCGTATACCCATCAAAACCAAATCTGGACGAGTATTAATACCATATTTTGTCTTGCCTTGAATGTTGATAAGTGTTCCAATTACACTATCACATACATTTTTCTTCACGTGTATCACATTAATACAATGTCTTACATAAAGACTAGACAAATATGGAAGATAGAAGAAAATCGACTTCTTTTTCCATGAATTTTTCATAGTAGATCGCTTTTGGTACTTTCCAAAGACAACATTAATACCCTGTTGTAGTTGATAAACTTCCTCTCTAGTTAAGGGCTTTGGAGCAACACCATTCTCTTGTCCCCATTGAAATCTTTCTACAATCTACGATATGAATGATAACGATTTAGAAATTTTCAATGCCCAAGATAAACAATCTTCTTTCCTTTTATAATCTGATGGTAACATGTGTGTTGTTCATATATAGGACACACTTTATTCCCTTTAACTTTATACCCAGACAAATTTCCATATACCGAAAAATCGTTGATGGTGAAAAATAACATGGCACGCATATTGAACTATTCACCAAAATACATATAAAAAACATCCACCCCTTCCTCCCACAACACTCTTAAATCATCAATCAGTGGACTTAGATAAACGTCTATGTCATTTCCTAGTTGTTTTAGGCCCGAAATCATCAGCGATAGCATAATATATTTACGCTTCATGCACAACCTAGGAGATAGGTTGTAAATTATCAAGAGAATGGTCCAATAACTATTGTTAGTACTTAGATTACCAAATGGATTCATTCCATCAGTAGCAAGTCCAAGTCTAAGGTTTCTCGACTCTTTGCCAAAATTTGGAAACAAAGAATCTATTTTCTTCCATTGCAAAGAATCAACTACATGGAGAATTTATCCATCATAATTTCTTTCTTCTGCATGCCATCTATGATTCTTTGTGTTGTTTACATTAACGAATAGTCTCTTGAACCTTAAAATTACTGGTAGGTACCATACCACTTTCGCGGGAGGACCCTTTTTTACCACATCATCTTCACTACAATCACCATCTTTCTTTTTGTAGTGTGACACCTTGCACTTCAGATAATGATTATAGTTTACATACTCTTTTCTGTATAATATGCAGTCATTAGGGCATGCATGTATCTTTTCATACTCCAAACCCATTGGACACAATATTTTCTTCGCCTTGTAATAGCGAATTGGCATTATGTTACCTTCTGGAAGTATTTCTGCCAATAATTCAAGTAATTCGGTAAAACTTTTGTCAGTCCACCCGTTATTTGCCTTCAGATTAAACAATTTTAACACGGATGACAAACGTGTAAAATTTGTGCATCATGGGTACAAAGGTTTATCTTTGTCACTGTATAAAGTATCATACACATGTGCCCTCTTAAACGAATCTTGTCCAGTATCATGTATCATGTCTTCCAAACGATCATCCATATCGGCAATAACATTATCTCTTTGGGACACGTTTTAATTTTCTACTACTTCATCATGCCATATCCATTGTGTATACCTTTGACAAAACCCTACACAGATTAGATGATCCATGATTTCTTTCTTACTAAGTTTTGGTTCTTGATTTGCACAACAAACACGTGACAGAGAAAAAGTGCATGAAGACTTTTTTCAGCATTACTTTCAGCAAACTGTAGAAATTCCTTCACTCCATGTTCGTACTCAGCACTTAATCGATTAGCTCTCATCCAACTACGATCCATACCTATGTTCCGAAATTAATGAATACATAGTTAAATCATTAGAAACTTTTATTTTTAATATACTTTCTTAATAATTAATGTTTTTTTAACATTCTTTACTTGTTAGATCACCCCACAAGGACTTAATATAGGAAACTCTGTCACAAATAATATAGAATTAGGATACGTCTTGCTTAATTGTCCTTGAATGTTTCTAGTTTGGATAGAAATATACATTTATAGGAAGCCCGGCGGGAGAGTAGCACTACTACAAGAATCCAGAAGGGATTCTTTTAAACATAAATATTGTGACATAATGTGATGTCGCATGATTGAAACCTGGTTGGTGGTTAGCATGCAAGATTAAATAAAACTAACCACCATACCATCGTTAAAACATATTCTAAAATAATTGAAATACATGTATACATATTAAACAAACTGACCCACTCACAAATGGTGGTTAACAACAACATTTTAATTTGTTCTAATTTAAATCCATTCCTTTAGATAAAATGTAATTAACATGCAGAAAAATTAAGAGTCTTAACCTTTTTAGAAGTGAAGTACCAAGCAATACTGCAAATTTGTTTTCATAAACGCAATGAAATCTCTCAAACCTATACCTATTATCATATAGCTAAAAATGAAGTAAGTTTTGAATAAGAACTCATACTGGATAATAGTAACAACCTCTGTAAATCTAACCTGTTTTGCAAAATAAGAACTTCGTCCTGGAGTATGACAATGGAAGGCGGAGGCAGACGAAGACGAAGGCATACGGAGGGAGACAGATGTCGTATGATAATGGAAAGTAGACGACAATAGAGGGTTTACAAACGCGCAGCCGGTTTGGTCGAGAGGGAGCCGCTCGGCAGTACGATGATGGTGGAGGTGGAGACAGAGCCAAACAGGTTTAGAGGCGGAGACATAGGCAACTGGTTCGGAGGCAGAGACGCAACCGGTCCAGTCGAGAGAGATGAAGGTTTAGAGGCGTGTATAGACAAAATGAACTTTTGGTAAAGGATATTAGGGTTTTGTGAAATAAGAGGATGCTTTTATATTGGTTGGGCAATGGGCCCGATGTAAAGGTCAGTATGTTACATCGGTTGGGCCTATAAACCGATGTAAAGTCCAATTTTTTTTATAACAAAAACTCATCTTATTTACAAAACTGCCTCAATGTTTTTATTTTTTTTATCACTGGACTTTTTACATCGGGGGTAAATAAAGGCCCAATGTAAAATCCTTTATAAAAAAATTCTTTTTATTTACCAAACTGCCACCTTGTTATATTTTTCTCTAAATCACATGTTTTTCATATCATAGGAAATAAAAGTCTGATGTAAAATCTTTTGACAAATATTTTTCACATCATATAATTTTATACCTGATGTAAAGAACTTTTCTCAAATGTCATACTTTTAGCAGTGAGGCCTTACATTCGATACCCCTTGAACGAGTATGTTTTTCTTATTGATGGTGGAGAACCTGAAAAATTTAAAGAAGTTTTGAATGATGAGAACAAAAAGGAGTGGATGGATTTCATGGAGTATGAAATGCAATCACTTCATGAGAATAATACCTTTGAGTTAGTGAAGTTACCAAAGGATAAGAGAAAATTAAAGAATATGGGTTTATCGGATTAAGAAAGATGAGTGTACTTCTCAAAGAAGATACAAGGCTCACTTGGTGGTAAAAGGTTTTAAACAACATGAAGGTGTTGGCTTTGGCGATATTTTTTCTCTGGTTGTAAAGATGCAATCTATTTGACTGGTTCTTGGCCTATTCGCTAGTCTTGATTTGGAAGTATAGAAAATGGACGTGAAGACGGCTCTCCTTCATAATGATCTACGTGAAGAAATTTACATTGAGCAACCAAATGGATTTCTAGAAAAGGGAAAAGAAGACTATGTTTGTAAATTGGTAAAAAGTATTTATGGTTTGAAACAAGCACCTTGCCAATGGTATCAAAATTTCAACTTGGTAATGATTTAACATTGGTACAAGATGACCAAGGCCGTTCATTATGTGTTTTTCTGGAATTTCTCTAAAGGTGATTTAATTATTGTGATACGGGGGTAGAACCGACTGTTATACTGGTTTCACGTTTGTGTTTGCAAATGTTGCGCTAAGCAAGAGTCGCCACCGACTTTTCTTTTATCCAACAAAGAAAAGGGTGAAAAGAACATAAAAAGAGCTTTCGAGATTATTTCTGAGTAAGGGGTAGATTATGGAAATAGAAGGTGTTATCACCCTTTCCATCCGTAGTTTTCTACGGGCTCTTAGATGGTTAGCTCATTTGAAAAATACCTTGTGCTTTGTGTGTTTTTGAAAAGTATTTTGAAATTCCATAGTGAGGTAGTTTGCTTTATGATAACTCTTGTATCAGTCCTCAAGAGTGTTGATAAAGCATTTTTGAAAAGGTTTTTGAAAATTGTTTTGTGTAAGTGAAAAAAGTTTGTTTTTGAGCATAACATCTAGAAACTATCTACTTTACTCGAAAGGTTCATTCTTTTCCTTCTTTCCTTTAGACAGTTCTAGCCAACTATTAGTGAGTAGGTATCCCTAGTCGTTGTGATATTTGAGGGATATTCAAAGGGATGTTTTATAGTCACAAAGGCGACTGGGCAAGAAACCTTAGTAACTACCCTAGGGTTTTAAAATCATTTTTTACCGAGGCAACGTCGAGAGGGTCATCGAGAGACTTATGATCTTTTTAATCCGGAGAGTAGCCATTAAAACATCTCATGTTTTGAGAGTTGTGACTATTTTCCGAAGGAAACCGAAGTGGGAATACCCTAAAGGTGGACATGTGCAAGTGCGTTTGTTTCAGTTATTTATCTTTGTGTTAGATTTGCTAGCATTTGATTATTATTCTTGCCATACAATCCTAATTAACATCCATCTAAACAGTTAATAATTTTGCAAGAATTTAAAATGCGGAATTTTAAAGCTACGCTATTACATCCCATGAGCAGTTACAATATTTAGAAAAAAATGCGAAAAGATAAACTAACTATTACAAAATAAAATGTGTGACCTATACATTCTTTCTAGAATTTAAATAATAAAATAAAAATAGAAAACAAAAATGATAAGACATTGCTTATAAAGAATATCAAACGTCCTAAAAAAAGCCTAAGTATTAAGAAAAAAAATATTTTTGGTATTTTTGTGGTTTGATTTTAATATTTAAAACATAAGTCTAAATTAATTACAAATTAACTATGAAATAAATACTAAAACATGATTAAGTTAAATTAAATTTATTTATGAAAATTAAATTAGTTAAGAGAAAATAACTAAATCTATTTTTGTGATTTTTTTATATGATTTTTTTTTATAGTAAAATAAAAAGTAACTAAAAAAAAGAACAAAAATAAACAATGAAAAGGGCCAGGAAGCACAAGTAAGCAAGGGGTGGTGTTTAAAAATGTAGGCCTAAAGTGAGAGGAGCCCAAATCTGCAGTTGGATCCAGTGAGGGGGTCTTTTGAGGGTGCATGGTGAGCTGCACGTCTGGGGGCGCTGGATCTGATCAGATAGGATCTCCTGGTTGTGATCTGAAGGTGCATAGTGTGCATGCTAGACCTGCAAGTCCGAGATCTAGAATATAATTGTTAGAGAAAAAAATGTATGACCTGGGTGTCAAACGCAGGCCCTTCCCCACAATTCGAATCTCCCTAATTCGAACTCCCTGAGTTCGAATCTGGGTTTGTTTGGGCATGAAATGGCCTACATCATGGATTTCGAAGATGATCAGATTCGAAGGCCTTAACAATGGTCTTTTTGCATTTGGAAGCTGCAACTTACATGTATTACGTTAAATCACTCACAAAAAAAACAATAATAACGCTAATATGCAATTAAAAATGGGCTTAAATCAGAGACTGAATGAGTTTAAGATTGGAAATTCTCCTTACCAAATGGAGGTTCTTCGATCTGAGTCCTTGGTGTGGGATGGCTTCCTGGAAGTCTCAGGAGAACAAATCTGATATTTGTTCGATCTGAGGGAGTTTGCAAAAGCTTTTCGAATTTGGCAACTTTGTGAATGTTTTGGACAATTTGGTGTGATTTTTGTATAGGAAACATGTGTGTATAGGAGAGATGTCTATATGGAAATGTTTTGTCCTTCTTTTGTTCTAATGGTTTTTTTTCTTTCTTGTGTCTGTCCTTCTGCTCTGTATTTATAGGGGGTGATGCTGAATGAAAATGGCAAGAAACAACCATTAATCAGGCTTTGAAGGTAAAATCGAAAGCCTTAAACAGGTTGCCTTTTTTGATGATTTCATGCCCATTTTGGGTTTTGAATGAACCTGGACATGTTTCACCCCTTGACTCCTTCGAATGCCCTTAAACCTTGTTATTCGATTGGCTCTGAGTGGCTTCCTTTGATGACTCTGGGCTTCAATTCGATTTGTTCATGGTTTCATCCTCATGGATCCTTCGATTGAGTCCATTTATATTGGTTGTTTGACCTGGAAAATTCTCCTATTAGCCCAATCGAACACTTCCTTCTGGACAGTCGAAGCTTCTTTTGTTATTTCCTTTGAATGTAATTGTGCAGGAGGCTTGGGCTTGGCAGCATGTAGAACTTTGGCCAACAAGCATCTTGAACCAAACTCATCAGAAGACAAAACAAACTTGTTTCCAACAATTATATGTCCTTCGAATGGACCAATTGTATGTCCCTCGAAGGCACCACTTATGTGTTCTACGATTGGGCCACCAATGTATGTCCTTCGAAGGCACCACTTATATGTTCTTCGAATGGACCAATTGTATGTCCTTCGAAGGCACCACTCATGTGTTCTTTGAATGGACCAATTATATGTCCTTCGAAGGCACCACTCGTGTGTTCTTCGAATAGATCACATGCACCACTTATGCGTTCTTCGAATGGGCCACCAATGTGTGTTCATAATGTATAAATTATGTGTTGAAGAGTTCAGAGGCAGAATCAAAGAAAGCCATTTCAGAGGGAGCTATTGCCCAGTCAAAGCTAGCACAAAGGAAGCCAATTCCTTGTGAATTCTAGCGTGAGGGAGGCCATTTCTTTGTGAATTGAAGCACGCATGAAAGAAATCCTTGCCTTGTGAATCAAATCAGGAACGAAGGAAGTAATTGCCTTGTGGATCAAAGGTAAGTCTGAGAAAGCCTCTGCCTTGTGAATCGAAGGCAAGCCTGAAGAAGACATTGCCTTGTGAATCGAAGGCAATTTGAAGGGGGCCAAAGTACAGTCGAAGCTTGGGAAATCGAAGCAGACTTGAAGGAGGCCAAAGTTCAGTTGAAACTTGGGAAAATGAAGCAATCTTGATTTTCTTCGATTTGATTCCTGAAAGCCAAAAATCCAATTGTACTTGTGCAAACTTGCCCTTTTGAAAATCCTTGTGAGAAAATGTCTTGAGAAAAAGGAGGGTAAATTTTAGGGGTACAACAGCTGCCCCTGTTTAATCTTTTTAAACTTGAAGATTTAGATTGGCTTGTTTGCCTTTTGTGATCTGAAGGTGGAAGATGATTGAACACTAGAGTACCCAGAAATTTTCACTCGCATGATGTGATGGTTGATTATGTAGGGAATAGGCTTAAAGATTCCATTTGGAGAAGATGACTGAGAGTTATTGGAGATGGGCTTAAAGATGCCATCCAAAGTAGATGCTGACTTCATAAGAGGTCTCTTTATAGGGATTACCATTCCTGTTGTCTGAGGAGGACTCCGATGGGGAAGGTTGATTTCTGTTGTTCTCCTGCTTGAGAAAAACTCCATGGGGAATAGTGTCTAGGAGCTTCAGTTATCCAAGGCTCTACTTAGGAGTTATCTCTGGACTGGAGAGATGAAAGTTTTCTATTTTCTGGTTGAACTCCAAGCTTCATAGTAACTTGCTATGGAGAATGAAATTAACTGCTGCCTGGAAATATATTAGAAAGAGAATGTGTAGGGTTGTTTCAGGATGAGTCCGTGTTAAACTTCACTTGGAGATTGTGAGAATAAACCTGTGTAAGATTGCTTCAGGATGAACCTGTGCAAATATGCATTTGGAGAGAAGGAACCCGTGTAAGATTGCTTCACTTAGTCATGTAGATAGTCACACCGTATGGTTTCGAGGATTGATCTACAATCAGCTGTTCACAGATAGTTATCCTGTCTTATTTCAGGTATTAATCTAGAACTTGCTTTTGTTGGTCGTTGAGATAGTTGCCCTGTCTGGTTTCAAGTATTAATCTCTGACCTAAGCGAAAGAAAGATAGTTTTCTTGTCTGGTTTCGGTTATTAATCTTTAATCTGCTCACCTAGATAGTTGTCCTGTCTGGTTTTAGCTATTAATCTACAATCAATCGTCCATAGATAGTTGTCATGTCTAGTTTCAGGTATTAATCTCGAACTTTTTTTGTTGGTCAATGAGATAGTTGTCCTGTCTGGTTTCAGGTATTGATCTCTGACCTAAGAGAAAGAAAGATAGTTTTCCCGCCTGGTTTCGGGTATTAATCTTTAATCTACTCATGTAGATAGTTGTCCTATATGGTTTTAGGTATTAATCTACAATTGGTCATCCATATATAGTTGTCCTGTCTGGTTTCAGGTATTAATCTGGAACTTGTTTTTGTTGGTCGTTGAGATAGTTTTCCTGTCTGGTTTCAGGTATTAATCTCTGACCTAAGAGAAATAAAGATAGTTTTCCCGTATGGTTTTGGGTATTAATCTTTAATCTGCTCATGTAGATAGTTGTCCTGTCTGGTTTCAGGTATTAATCTACAATCAGTCGTCCACATATAGTTTTCCTGTCTTGTTTCAGGTATTAATCTGGAACTTGTTAGAAATTGGTGATGACATTCATCTGTCGATCTTTCCTGAAAAGGTAAAGAATTAGATGCATGAAGTGCAAATGATGCTCTCAAAATAAATGAGATTGTCATATATGCATTCGTGTTGCATATGCTATGACACTTGTAAAATGGTGTATGAATGCAATGTATGAATGTGTCTGTTGTTCTACTGCAATGTTGTTGAACTAGGAAAAACAAATCCCTGACTGTTGTTGGGGATTGTGATACGGTGGCAGAACCGATTGTTATACTAGTTTTGCGTTTGTGTGCGCAAATGTTGCGGTAAGCAAGAGTCACCACTGGCTTTTCTTTTATCTAACAAAGGAAAGGGTGAAAAGAACAAAAAAATACCTTTCGAGAGTTTTCTGAGTAAGGGGGAGGGGGGGGGGGGGGGGGGGGGGGAAGATTATGGAAAGGGAAGGTGTTAGCACCCTTTCCATCCGTATTTTTCTGCGGACTCTTAGATGCTTAGCTCATTTGAAAAAATACCTTGTGCTTTTGTGTGTTTTGAAAAGTATTTTGGAATACCTTAGTGCGGCGATTTGCTTTATGATAACTCTTGTATCATTCCTCAAGAGTGTTGATAAAGCGTTTTTGAAAAGGTTTTGAAAGGATTTTGTGTATGTGTAAAAGTTTGTTTTGAGAGCATAACATCTAGGAACTATCTACTCTACTCGAAAGGGTCGTTCTTTTCCTCCTTTCCTTTAGACAGTGCTATCCTATTATTAGTGAGTAGGTAGCCTTAGTCGTTTGGATGTATGAGGGATGAATATCCTAGTAAGATAATGTCATTGTAATAATGGAAACTATACAAAGAAAAAGAACAGTTATGTGAAACGATCCCATTGGGTTCCCATTCTGCTATTGCCTTTATGTCTTTGAGCGTCTCATCTCTTTTGCTGCTTGTCTGAAGCTGACTGGATTGATTAGTATCACTTAAGCTTGATAGTTGATACTGAAGATTGGATGTAAGGTGATCTAACGGGACATAGTCATATGCTTAAAATCCCTAACTTTTTCCTGGACCGCCCTTTCGGGTTTTCAGTCAACTGGGATACCCTTTTTTCCCAAGCTGTCTTTTCAGGTTTTCGACTTGTCGGGTGTATATATTTTTTCATATGTATATCCCTAATTTTTGCCCGAACCCTTTTGGTTTGCCGAGATGCCCTTATTTTTACCTATGCCAGTCAACCTAGTAGGTATTTGTTCATGCGTAGTATCTTTTTAACTATGTCCGCGTTTACAGGGTGCAGAAGGTTGTCACCATCCATAGTAGTTAAGATCATGGCTCCACCAGAAAATATGTTCTTGATCACAAATGGACCTTCATATGTGGGAGTCTATTTGACCCTGGGATCACCCTACGATAGGATAATGCGCTCGATTACTAAGTCACCAGCCTGATATACCTGACGTCTGACCTTCTTATTAAAAGCTTTAATCATACGTTTTTGGTACATCTGACCATGATAGGCAGTCGCGAGCCTTTTCTCCTCAATCAAGTTTAATTGGTCAAGTCGAGTTTGAACCCATTCGTTTTCATTCAAACCCGTGTCCTTCAAGATTCTCAAGGAAAGGATATGGACTTCAATGGGTAATATAACTTTCATATCATATACCAAATAGAAAGGAGTTGCCCTTGTTGACGTGCGCACTGTGGTACGGTAACCATGGAGAGAAAATGGTAACATCTCATGCCAGTCTTTATATGTCATTGTCATCTTTTGTATGATATTTTTGAATTTTTTATTAGCAGCTTCTACAGCGCCATTCATCTTCGGTCGGTAAGGAGAAGAATTATGATGCTGGATCTTGAATTGCATGCAGAGCTAGGTGATCATAGTATTATTGAGATTGGTACTATTATTTGTGATGATTCTTTCTGGAATGCCATACCAACAGGTAAGGTTATGTCTGATGAAGCGGGCCATAACGTTCTTGGTAACAGAAGCAAATGAGGCTGCCTCGAACCATTTTGTGAAGTAATCAATGGCAACCAGGATGAAGCAATGCCCATTAGAAGCTGTAGGTCTAATCTCCCCAATCATATCGATGCCCCACATTATGAATGGCTAGGGAGAAGTCAAAATGTTCAAGGGAACCGGAGGCACATGTACTTTATCAGCATAGATTTGGCACTTGTGACAAGTTCGTGAATGCTAATAATAGTCTGCTTCCATAGTGGACCAATAGTATCCTTCCCGTAGGATCTTTTTAGCCATTGTATGCCCACTAGAATGGGTGCCAAAGGCACCTTCATGTAAACCTGCCATAATCTTTTCTGCTTCACTCTTATCTACACACCGAAGCAAAGTAGAATCGTGGTTGTGCTTATAGAGGATTCTGTTACTGAGGAAAAACTTGGCAGAGAACCTTCTTAGGAACTTCTTGTTATTGACTGAAGCTTCTTCGGGATACTCTTGGGCTTTAAGGTATCTTTTTACTTCATGGAACCAAGGTTTTTCCACTACTTCTTCAGTATCAACCTCGTAACAGTATGCTGGTTCGTCCATTCTCTTAATAGTGATATGAGGAGCCTCATTATCCCATCTGACCTTGAACATGGATGACATAGTAGCTAGCGCGTCCGCTAGTTGATTTTCTTCTCGTGGAAAATACTCAAAGGTAACTTCTTCAAAGTATGGAATCAATGTTAACACATGCTCTCTGTAAAGGATGAGATTAGGATGCTTCGTATCCCATTCTGCTTTTATTTGGCTGATTACTAAGGCCGAGTCTCCAAATACACTCAAGAATTTGATCCTCAAGTCGATAGCAGCTTTGAGACCCATGATGCATGCTTTATATTCAGCCATATTGTTGGTACAATTGAAACATAGTCTGGCAGTGAAAGGAGTACGACAGCCTTCGGGAGATATGGTCACATCATCGATGTCATTGCCAAGTACGTTGGAAGCTCCATCAAAAGCCATAGGCCATCAGGATCCTTTTTCAGGTCCTTCATTTGGTCCAGGTTCTTCACAATAAGTTACTAACATGATGTTTTCATCAGAGAACTCAAAATTCATGTGTGATACGGTGGAAGAACCGACTGTTATACTGGTTTGTGTTTTGTATTTGCAAATGTGCAGTAAGCAAGAGTCGCCATCAACTTTTCTTTTATCCAACAAAGGAAAGGGTGAAAAGAATAGAAAAGACCTTTTTTTCGATATTTTCTAAGGGGGGTAGATTATGGAAAGGGAAGGTGTTAGCACCCTTTCCATCTGTGGTTTTCCACGGACTCTTAGGTACTTGCTCATTTTGAAAATTTCTTTCGTGTTTATGTGTTTTGAAAAGTTTATTTGCTTTATGATAACTCTTGTATCAATCCTCAAGAGTGTGATAAAGTGTTTTTTTGAAAAGGTTTTGAAAGTGTGGTGTAAAAAAGAATTAGTTTTGAGAAAGTACTTAACAGCTATCTACCTACTCGAAAAAAAGGCTTTATTTTCCTCCTTTCCTTTGGATAGTGCTATCCTACTATTAGTGAGTAGGTAGCCCTATCGTTGGATGTTGAGGGACTACCGAAGGGACGTTTACAGTCACTAAGGAAACTGGGCAAGAACTCTTAGTAATTGTCCTAAAGTTCTAAGATCACCTTTTAACCGAGGCAACAGTCGAAGGGGTCATCGAGGGACTTGTGATCTCTTGAACTAAAAGACAGTCACTAAAAATTCTCACGTTTCGAGAATTGTGACCGTTTCGAAGGCAACCGAAGTGGGAGATACCCTAGGGGTGAGTATGTGCAAGTTTGCTTGATTCAGATATATTATCTTGCGCATTTAGGATTATCTAATCGTTTTAATTTCAGTCTTTTTTCATACAATCCTATTAATCTAAATAGTTAATAATAATGCAGAAAATAAATTGTGGAAAATAAAAACTCCTTAACTATTACAAGGCCTTGGGGCAGTTACATAATTAGATGCAAACATTTTAACCTAATTAAAATTATTACAATCTGAGAAACAATTACATAATTTGAAACGAGAAAGTAACTTGACCAAATGAAAAGGCAAGAAAATGCCAGAATCGGGAGAATGGGGTTGGGAGGATTAAGGTTAGTAAAAAAAGAAATATTTAAAAATTAATGGCAAAAGATTCAAAATTGATTAATTTAAAAAACAATTTGATTAAATTATCCTAAATCTAATTGATTTTAGTGGGCAAAAATATCTAAACCTAATTAATGTTAATTACCAAAAATGTATTTAAATCTAATTACCTTTAATTACAAGAAATAAAATTAATTGACGATTTATTTACAAGAAAAATTAACCAAAACATGTTTTTTTATATAAAAGGAAATAAATTAAATATGTGAATAAACATAATTCTAGTTAATTAAATAATTAAATTTATTTACAAAAATTACTTTTAATTTAAAAAAAAAAACCTAAATCTAAATTTTTGGGATTTTTGATTTTATGATTAAAAAATAAAAAACTTATTTTAAAACAATTAAAAAAAATAAAAAAACAAGGAAATTAAAAAAACAAAAAGGAAGAATGGGCCTGTTAGGAGCAATGAAGGGGAGGTGTTTGCTGAATTTGGTTAGGCCCATATCTGTTGGCCCACTTGATTTGCGTGAGATCCAATGCTGAGCGTGTTTAAGGGTGCATGATGGGGGCGCATGTTGGAGGCTCTTGGATCTGGCTCTGTGGATGTTGGATGGTGCTGATTTGACGCTACATGGTGGGCGTGTTTGCCTTTGGGACATGAGATTTGCAAATAGTTTGTTAGAAAAATAAAACGCATGACTTGGGTATCAAACCCAGGTCCTTCACTTCACATGCATTCTTTCTTACCACTCAGCCACCCTGTTTATTCGTGAATATAAATGAAACAAAACAAAACAATATGAAAACAAGACAGATGCTGAATTGTCAACGCGCGCCCTTCAACGGGCCCCTGGAAATTTGAACGGACCAATGAAAATGGAGAGAGATAATTCATATTTTAAATCAGCCAATGGGATGGATGGGAAATGCCGCGCCAACCTTTGACTCCAGTCAGGCCGGTCCAACCACCGGAGCCGGTGGTTTCCACCGTCTTCTCCTGTGGGATTATCTGAAAATATGAGCGAACAAAAAATCCAAATATACAGATTGACTTAAAAAAATCCACTGATTATGAATATGGCCTCAAAAATGGCTAAATCCTCACGCATTGTAAGGTTCAAATCTAAAACCCTAACAGCGTTCATCCATGGTGTAATGCGATTTCAGCCCCTATATTCTTATGTAATACGTTCAAAAGCCAGCAAACATCATTAGTAATACAAATATAAACTTAAACAAGATTTATATGGCCTAATATGAAAGTTTGAGATCCAAGAATTTACCAAAAAGTTGAGATTCGGTTGGGCAATTTCAGGGTCTTTCAGGCGCGTGTGAGGAATGACTTGTCTCTCTTGGACCCTTAAGAGGACGGTTTGCTCTTTTATTTGGATTAACAAGGGCTGGAACTGAGGTTTTTGATCTCCACATTTTTTCTTGAAAATTTGAACTTTGCTAGGGTTTTCTATAGTGGCTGCGTGTGTGCTTGCCCTTCTGAAGGGTTGTGTTTATGTAGTATATCACATTAGGTCAACAAAAGTGGAAGAAAAATCCAAGCTTTCATGAGAAAATATTTTCTTTGAGTTATGTGATTTTTTAACTTTTTTGGACCAAATCCAATCTTCTCTTCTCTCCACGAAATTTCCTTGATATACCAGCACATTTTGCCCATTATTTGATGAGAAAAAGATTCCAAATCAAATCTTACATTATTTCTATTATTTATTTATTTAATTTTGCATTTTAATGAATAAAATATCAAAATAAATAGCATAAATAATATAATAGTGCGTGGGTGGTCTTAAAGGTCGTGGACCATGTTAGAAACAAGTCTCAAACATGAAAAGATGAGCCCATTTGGAAAAAAATTCAAGTTTGGTCAATATTGGCTTCATGCACTTTTCCAAAAATTGGTCAACTTTAGAAATGCGTATCTATCTCATTTTTAACCCTAAGATGGTGTTTTTAGACTTTTTAGAGAGCTTAGGATGTCTCTAACCAACCCTTTTGGTTTCATTTCAATTGGATCTTCCATGTTCATGTAAGAGCTTTGACCTAAAAGGTGTTTTTGTTGACTTTTCGAAAGGACCTATAATGTCCGAGCTTGTATCTTTTAACTGAGGCATTTCTTGAACTCGAGGGATGAAGAAAAGTTGTAGGGAATTGGATTCTCTTCAAAATAAGCTTTGGTGGAATTTTTTTTGATAAAGTATGAGAAAGTTATTCCTGGTCAAAGTTTGGTTGACTTTTCCTATAGAAACCCTAATTTGCAATTTTTGACTTTTGATGAGTTAGGAGCATTTCTTGAAGAATCATACTCAACCCTTTATCAAATGGTGGATATCACTTCAAAATGTCGATGTTGACCAAAAATCTTAAAGTTTGACTGTATATAGGCCCCAGTTGACTTTTGACCTAATATAGTTGATTTTCAGGCATTTGAGCAGTTGACTGAGCAAACATGTTGTGCTAGGCATGAAATTTGACATGGATGACCTTGAGGACATATTAGGACCATGTACAACATTTGAGACCATTGGAGCTCACACATTTTGATGAAAATTGAAACCCTAGTTTGAGGTTCATTGCCTTTAGGAGGAGAATTTGTCTGGTCAATTCTTGGTCATCTATGGGCAACTTGGGGACCTTAATGGGCATGTGTTAAGTAAAATGAGAGGGAAATTTTTGGGGTAAAACAACCGCCTCTATTCAATCTTCTTAAACCTGAGGATGTAGATTGGCTTGTCTGCCTTTCGTGATCTGAAGGTGGAAGATAATTGAATACTAGAGTGCCTAGAAATTTGCACTCGTCTGAAGTAACACTGTTGGTGGATAATATCGGGAATGGGCTTATAGATTCCATTTGGAAAAGATGACAAAAGACTATCAGAGATGGGCTTAAAGATGCCATCTAGAGAATATGACGGAGAGTCGTCGAAGACGGGTTTAAAGATTCCATCTAGAGAACAATGTTAATTTCACGAGATATTCATTTGTGGGGATTCCTGTTGTTGAGGAGGACTCCGCTGAGGAATGTTGGTCTCTATTTTGGGAAATAGAGTTTAGGAGCTTCAATTATCCATTACTCTACTGGGGAGTCATCTCTTGACTGGAGAGACGGAAGTAAACTGCTATCTGGTCAGGATCCAGGCTTCACAACGACTTGATGAGGATAATAAGGCTGACTGCTATTTGGTTGTATTCCAGGCTTCACAGTGACTTACTGTGGAACAAGAAATTAACTGCTATCTGGTCGGACTTCAGGCTTTACAGTTTCTTTAACTGGGTAAGAATCAGAAAAACTTAGTGTCGATTTAACTGAACCAGAGAACGGTATTGAATTAACTTTAACTGGAATAGAAATCAGAAAAATCTTAGTGTCAATTTAACTGAACCAAAGAAAGGTCTTGAATTATCTTCCACTGGAATAGATATCAGAAAAATCTTAGTGTCGATTTAACTGAACCAGAGAAAGGTCTTGAATTATCTTCAACTGGAATAGAAATCAGAAAAATATTAGTGTCGATTTAACTAAACCAGAGAAAGGTCTTGAATTATCTTCAACTGGAATAGAAATCAGAAAAATCTTAGTGTCGATTTAACTGAACCAGAAAAGGTCTTGAATTATCTTCAATTGGAATAGAAATCAGAAAAACCTTGGTGTCAATTTAACTGAACCAGAGAAAGGTCTTGAATTATCTTCAACTGGAATAGAAATCAGAAAAATCTTAGTGTCGATTTAACTGAACCAGAGAAAGGTCTTGAATTATCTTCAACTGGAATAGAAATCAGAAAAATTTTAGTGTAGATTTAATTGAACCAGAGAAAGGTCTTGAATTATCTTCAACTGGAATAGAAATAAGAAAAATCTTAGTGTCAATTTAATTGAACTAGAGAAAGGTCTTGAATTATCTTCATCTGGAATAGAAATCAGAAAAATCTTAGTGTAGATTTAACTGAACCAGAGAAAGGTCTTGAATTATCTTCAACTGGAATAGAAATCAGAAAAATCTTAGTGTCGATTTAATTGAACCAGAGAAAGGTCTTGAATCATCTTCGACAGGAATAGAAATAAGAAAAATCTTAGTGTCGATTTAACTGAACCAGAAAAAGGTCTTGAATTATCTTCAACTGGAATAGAAATCAGAAAAATCTTAGGATCGATTTAGATGCACCAGAGGAAGGTCTTGAATTGTCTTCAACTGGAATAGAAATCAGAAAAATCTTAGTATCGATTAAATTGAACTAGAGGAAGGTCTTGAATAAACTTTAACTGGAATAGAAATCAGAAAAATCTTAGGATCGATTTTAGCTGAACCAGAGAAAGGTTTTCTGAGAATGATCTTTCTGAGGAAAATGTTGAAATAGCCCTTCGTCAGACATAGCCTTTGAGAAGACTGTCAGGTCATATAAGTAGTCAACGATGTTTGTTTATTTTTCCTAAAAAGGTAAAGATTTAGTCGTATGCAATGTCATGATGTATGAAATGCATTATGTAATGATGCTTTAAAAATAAATGAGATTATGTTGTATGCGATGTGTATGCACATGCCATGATGTATGAATATGGAATGCTTTTGCGATATTTCCTAGTCTGGGAAAATAAATCCCTGACTGCTTCTTGGTAAATGAGGAAAGTGATTCTTTCATTTCCGATGGGGATGGTGAATGAAGGTGATTTGCCGGGGATTTCCTCTTTCCGTTTGAGGATATTTTGCCGGGGATCTTTGACTCCTGCTCGAGAATGACTCTGGGAAAAAGGTGCTATGTTGGAAGATTTTTCTGATGTAGAGAAATAAACTCTGTTGGGGAATAAACTTCCGCAATTAGAGAAATAAACTTTATCGAGGATAAGGCTTTATAAACTATTAGATATTATAAATCTTAGCTGAGGAACATGGGTTTCAGCTCTCTGAGGGAACTTTGTCGGAGGAGGTAATTCCTGCTTGGGGAAGCAAAGGTAAGGATTTTGGTTGTTTTTACTCTGCGGTGACATAAACATCACTAGGATGTATGCTGAGGATGTGACAGAAGGATGCCCATGTGCCTGCTGGAAAGAGTAATTGTCGGGACTACAAATGACTTTTTTAGACTTTGCCCCGCTTCTTAAAGTCATTAGCAACTGTCTTTCTGTTTCATATGCAAGTATTTGTAAACAGTAATCATATTCAAATGCATATGTCAAAAATAATCACTGGACGTTTTTGTAAAACAAAACAGAAAAATAGAAAACAAAATAGCTTTATACTTTCAACGAAATGATTTGCATTGATTTGAAGTTTGCCTATAACATGAATTTTTGTACAAAGAGACTGATGTTCTAGTAGGAGAATGTCGTCGTGAAAATGAAAACTATACAAAATAGTGTACAAAGAGAAAACAACTATGTTTAATAATCCCATTGAGTTTCAATTCTACTCCCTTATTCCCTTGAGCGTCTCATCACTTTGCTGCTTATCCGAAGCTGACTGGATTGATTGGTATCATTTGAGCTTGGTAGTTGATACTGAAGTCTAATCACGATGTGATCTAATGGGACATAGTTATATGCTTTAAATCCCTAATTTTTTCCTGGACCACCCTTTTGGGTTTTCAGTCCACTGGGATACCCTTTTTTTCCCAAGCCTCCTTTTCAGGTTTTCAACTTGCCGGGTGTATAGATTTTTTTGTATTTATCCCTAACTTTTGCTCGAACCCTTTTGGTTCGCTGGGATGCCCTTATTTTTTTCTAGGCCAGTCAACCTAGAGGGTCTTTAATCATGCGTAGTATCTTTTCATTGTGTCCGCATTCATAGGGTGAGGAAGGTCGTCACCATCCATGGTGGTTAGAATCATGGCTCCACCAGAAAATATGCTCTTGATTACAAATGGATCTTCGTATGTGGGAGTCCATTTGCCCCTGGGATTACCTTGTGGCAGGATGATGCGCTTGATTACTAGATCACCCACTCGATATACCTGACGTCTGACCTTTTTATTGAAATCCTTGATCATTCACTTTTGGTTAATCCGACCATGACAGACAGCAATAAGCCTTTTCTCATCAATCAGATTCAGTTGGTCAAGTCGAGTCTGGATCTAATCATCTTTGTTCAAACCTGCATCCTTCATGATTCTCAAAGAAGGTATCTGGACCTCAATAGGTAGGACAACCTCCATACCATACACCAGAGAGTAAGATGTTGCACCTGTTGACGTACGTGCTGAGGTGCGATAACCATGAAGAGCAAATGGTAACTTCTCATGCTAGTCTTTATATGTCACCGTCATCTTCTGTATGATTTTCTTAATGTTCTTGTTAGCAGCCTCCACATCGCCATTCATCTTCGGCCGATAAGGAGAAGAATTATGATGTTGGATCTTGAATTGTTTACAGAGTTCGGTGATTATCGTATTGTTGAGATTTATACCATTATTTGTGATGATTATTTCTGGAACACCATACTGATAGATAAGTTTATGCTTAATGAACCGCGCCACAACATTCTTGGTAACGGTGGCGAAAGAGGCAACCTCAACACACTTCATGAAGTAATCAATGGCCACTAGGATGAAGTGATGCCCATTGGAAGCGGTAGGTCTAATATCTCCGATCATGTCAATGCCCCACATTGCAAAGGGCCAGGGGGAAGTCAAGACGTTCAAGGGAACCAGAGGTACATGTACTTTATCAGCATAGATCTGACATTTGTGACAAGTTCGGGAATGCTGATAATAGTCTGCTTCCATAGTGGACCAGTAATATCCTGCCCGTAGGATCTTTTTAGCCATGGTGTGTGCACTAGAATGGGTGCCAAAGGTACCTTCATGTAAATCTGCCATAATCCTCTCTGCTTTGCTCTTGTCTACACACCGAAGTAAAGTAGAGTCGTGGTTGCACTTGTAGAGGATTTCATTATTGAGGAAGAACTTTGCGGAGAACCTTCTCAGAAACTTCTTATCATTGACAGATGCCCTCTCAGGATATTCTTGAGCCTCGAGATACCTTTTCACTTCATGGAACCAAGGTTTGTCTGTTACCCCTTCAGTATCGATCTCATAGCAGTAAGTTGGTTCATCCAATCTCTCAATAGTGATCTGAGGAGCCTTGTTGTCCCATCTGACCTTGAACATAGATGACATGGTAGCTAGGGCATCTGCTAACTGATTCTCTTCTCGTGAAAAATGTTCAAAGGTGACTTCTTCAAGTGTGGAAGCAATGTCAGCACATGTTCTTTGTAAAGAATAAGATTAGGGTGCTTCATGTCCCACTCTCCTTTGATTTGACTTATTGCCAAAGCTGAACCTCTGAAAACACTCAAGAACTTGATCCTCAGGTCAATAGAAGCTTTGAGACCCATGATGCATGATTCATACTCAGCCATATTGTTGGTACAGTTGAAACATAATCTAGCGGTGAAAGGAGTATGACAGCCCTCAGGAGATATGATTACAATGCTGATTCCATTGCTGAGTGCATTGGAAGCTCCATCAAAAATCATGATCCATCAGGATCCCTTCTCAGATATTTCATCCGGTCCAGGCTCTTCACAGTCAATCACTAACATGATAATATCATTCGGGAATTCAAAGTTCATGGATTGATAGTCATCCACAGCCTGATGATCCAAATCATCAGCTAATACACTTCCCTTTATTGCTTTCTGGGTTGTGTATTGAATGTCGTATTTAGTCAGGATCATTTTCCATCTCACTATTCTTCTGGAGAGAGCGGGTTTCTCGAAGACGTGCTTGATTGGGTCCATCTTAGATATCAACAAAGTAGTGTGGGTCAACATATACTGTCTCAGTCGGCGAGTATCCCATGCAAAAGCACAACAAGTTTTCTCGAGCAGTGAGTTTCTTGTTTCACAGTCGGTGAACTTTTTGCTAAGGTAGTATATTGCATGCTCTTTTCGACCAGACTCGTCATGCTGTCCCAACACACCCCCATTGAATTACCTAACACTTTTAAGTACATTATCAATGGTATTCCTTCAATCGGAGGCATCATAATTGGAGGCTCTTGAAGGTATTCCTTGATTCTATCGAAGGAAGTCTGGCACTTGTCATTCCATTTTACCACTTGATCTTTCTTCAGGAGTTTGAAGATTGGCTCACAAGTAGCAGTTAGATGGGAAATGAACCTAGCAATGCAATTTAGGCGTCCCAAGAAACCTCTAACCTCCTTCTCAGTGCGAGGAGCCGACATCTCTTGTATAGCTTTTACCTTTGTAAGGTCTACCTGAATACCCTTGTCACTGATAATGAACCCTAGGAGTTTACCAGACCTTACCCCGAAGGTGCACTTCTTCAGATTTAACCTCAACTTATACGTCTTCAACCTATCAAACATCTTTTGAAAATGGTCAAGATGCTCTTCTTCATCTTGAGACCTGGCTATCATGTCATCAATATAGACCTCTATCTCATGGTGAATCATGTCATGGAACAAAGCTACCATGGCTTGTTGATAGGTTGCCCTAGCATTCTTCAATCCAAATGGCATCACTTTGTAACAGAAAGTGACCCATTGTGTGACAAAGGTTGTCTTCTCCATGTCCTCGGGTGCCATCTTGATCTGATTGTAACCAGAGAAACCGTCCATGAAGGAAAAGATCTTATGCATGCGGTGTTGTCAACTAGAACGTCAATGTGGGGAAGCGGGAAGTCATCCTTGGGGCTTTCCCTGTTCAAATCTCTGTAGTCCATGCACATCCGTACCTTGCTGTTCTTTTTAGGCACCGGGACTATGTTAGCAACCCATTATGGATAGGAGATGACAACTAAGAATCCGACGTTGAACTGCTTCATAACTTCTGCCTTGATCTTCTCTGACATTTCATGACGCATACGATGGACCTTCTGCTTTACTGGAGGGCAATCTTCTTTAGTTAGCAGACGATGAACCACAATATCATTGTCTAGCCCCGACATGTCTTCATATGACCAGGCAAAGATATCGACATAATCATGCAACATCTGTATCAATCGCTGTTTGACACTAAGCTCCAAATTTGCACTTACCTTGATTTCTTTTCTGTCCTCTTCTATGCCCAAGTTCACTATCTCAACTGACTCTTCATCAGGCTGTATAGTCCTTTCTTCCTGTTGTAACAGTCTGGCAAGTTCTCCGGGTACCTTACAATCTTCCTCACCTTCGTCCTCGGCTTGGTTGATCGGATTTTCAAAGTCATAACTGGAAATAGAAGAATCGTTATCAATGGGATCCAGAGTGGATATGGATATCCAGTTCGATACGTGAGTGTGTGTAAGAGCATAGCTGTATTGACAAAGTAAAAAGTAGAAAAGAAAGATAGAGAGCACAAAATTTGTATGCAAAATGTCCAATGCTTTATTAATGACATATGAGATTGAAACATGATTACCCTCACAAATAAACCATTGTGCCCCGGGTAAGACACATGGCCATAAAGTTTATATTGTTTATTTATTACATATCCAAAAACAAGAAAGACAATTACTTCTGAATAAAAGTAATCGATACAAAGTCTTTAGCCGTCCAGTTACTGGGTCCACCGTTGGTAGTAGGGAAGATCCAGCTGTCCATGTCATAGTCACCATCACTGTCTTCTAAAGCATTGACCCCATGATTGCTGAAGTGCAGGGGAATTCCTCTAGCACGAGCATGACGAACATCCCTTTGAGCCCCTGAAGAGAAACTCAAACCAAACTTATCAGATTTGTATGGAATGTCAGGGAGTTGGCCCCAAATTATACACCCACCTTCTTCAATAACTACTTTGGCGTCCTTGAGAGAACCATTTTCAAGGGAGGTCTGGTGATCTTCGGCAGATTGGTAACTGTTGTACCCCAAAATTTTCCCTCTCATTTCACTCAAGACATGCCTCTAGAGGTCCTCAATTTCTCAAGGATGACTAAGAAGTGACCAGGCAAACTCTCCCCCTAAAGGCAATGAACCTCAACTAGGGTTTCAATTTTAAGAAAGATGTGTGAGTTTCAATTTTAAGCAAGATGGGTGAGTCCCAAGGATCCCAAATGTTCTCCATTGTCCTAATATGTTCTCAAGATCATCCATGACAAATTTCATGCCTTGCACAACAAGTTTGCTCAGTCAACTGCTTAAATGCCTAGAAATCAACTATACTAGGTTAAAAGTCAATTATGGCCTATATACAGTCAAACTTCAAGATTTTTGGTTAACATAAACATTTTGAAGTAATATCCATAATTTGATCAAGGGTTGATCATGATTCCTCAAGAAATGCTCTTAACTCATCAAAAGTCATAAATGGAAAATTAGGGTTTCTATAGGAAAAGTCAACCAAACTTTGACCAGGCATAACTTTCTCATAATTTATAATAAATTTATCCACCAAGGCTCATTTTGAAGATAATCCATTTCCCTACAACTTCTCTTCATCCCCCAAGTTCAAGAAATGACCCAGTCAAAAGATACAAGCTCATACATTATAGGTCCTTTCAAAAAGTCAACAAAAACACCTTTTGGGTCAAAGCTCCTTACACAAACATGGAAGATCCGGTTGAAATGAGACCAAAAGGGTTGTTTATAGGACATCCTAAGATCTCCAAAAAGTCCAAGAACACCCTCTTAGGGTTAAAAATTAGAGAGATATGCATTGCTAAATTTGACCAATTTTTGGAAAAGTGCATGAAGCCAATATTGACCAAACTTGAATTTTCTCCAAATGGGCCCATGTTTTCATGCTTGAAACTTATTTCTAACATGGCCCACGACTTCTGAGCTCACTCATACATTATTTCATTATTTTTATTATTTATTTTGATTTTTTATTCATTAAAATTCAAAATTAAATAAATGAATAAAAGAAATAATGAATGATATGATTTGGGAATCTTTTTCTCATCAAATAAGGGATAAGATATGCTGGAAAATCAAAGGAAAATCGTGGAGGGAAGATAAGATTGGATTTAGTCCAAAACAAGCCAAAAATCACATAATTGAAAGAAGATGTTTTCTCATCAAAACATGGATATTCTTCAACATTTGTTACCCTAATGAGATACACTATATATACACAACAATTTAAGACCTAAGGATGATGTGCAACTTATCTCAAAAGAGCCCTAATATTTCACAAAAAAATTCAAAAAGTGTGCCATTCGTATTCACATTTGCAGCTAGTTTTAAAACCTTCTAATCATTCCTTAGTATTTCTGAGGTAAGAATAGGTAAGTATGGATCATCATCCATGGCCATAGCACGCTGAAAATCACCATGCATGATTCATATTTTTATATTTTTTTCTTCTGTTTTTCATATTTTTAATTATAACTTATTTCAATCCATTCTTACTCCATTAACATGATCAAAAGATGGAAAGGGACAGGTCTGAGAAATCGTTGATAAGCTTTGATGGCTAAATAGCCATTTGCCATTGTTAGGGCTTAGAGAACGACAAGCTTCGTATCTCCTTGTACAGGGACTTTCATACCAAATGGACACCACCACTGGGTTCGCAGCCCTCGAATTAGGGGGGGTAGGGTCCTCCTTTTGCGTTTAATGTGGCTATTTCGCAGGATTGGTGGTGGAGGCCTGCCGGAGAAGACGACCAGAGTGTTGACTCTGGCGTTCCTAGGGTTTTGACTCAGGAAAGGCATGCATGGCATGAGCCCTTTGTTTAATTGGTCCATTTAAAATTCCAGGGGCCCACTGAAGGGCACGCGTGGACAAGTCAAAACATTTGGCTTGATTTTCATATTATTATATTTTATTTCATTTATATTAACGAATGTGCAGTATGGTCCAGTGGCAAGAAAAATGGGGTTAAGGCATCATGTGTGTGGGAGGTCAGGGGTTCGACCCTTGCCTCCTGCATATTATTTTTCTGATTTGTACATGCAGATCCAACACTTCTAGCTTCAGCATATGCACCATAGACCCTCATGCTCAGCCAATGGATCATTCATCCTCCAGATCCAGCGCCCAGTGATGCTTCCCCATGGTGGACCTCCCTAACATAGCAACACCAAATCACACGCTTGCATTGGGCTTGCACAGATCTGGGCCTTGAAATTCAGCAGCATACCCCCCCAATTTGGGTTCCTCACCCCTCATGCCCATCTTTTTTTAATCACTTTATTCTTTTTTTATATCTTTATTCTTTTTTTAATTAGTTTATATATTTTTGTTTATTCATTTTTTTAAATCATAAAATCAGAAAATCATAAAAATAAGACTTAGAGTTTTTTTAAGAAAAATTAATTTTTGCAAATTAATTTAATTTAATTAACTTTAATTTGTTTTCCTTAATTTAAAATTAATTAGAGATTAGGTTAAATTTCAAATTTTTTCATAAGAAACATCAAAATATTTTTAACAGGCAATTAAACTTTTAGGGTTTAGAACTTATTCTCGTCTCAATTTTTCCGCGTTATTTTTCATACAATTATTTTTTATTATGTAATTGTGCCCGGTTTGTAATAGTTTAATTATGGTTTTTAATTTCTACACTTTACGTTTCAGTCATATATAATTATAATTGCCCCAAAGCCTTGTAATAGGTGTAGGTTTTTACTTTCCGCACTATATTATATGCTTGTATATAAACTGTTAGTTAATTAAGCGTGCATAACAAGAATTAATCAATCAATCATTAGATCATTAACATCAAGATAAAATATCTGAAAAAAGCACACTGTAGCACACTTGCACCCCTAAGGTATTTCCCACTTTGGTTGCCTTCAGAAATGGTCATGTCCCTCGAACGTAGGGATGCTCTTAGCAAAGACCCTCAGTTTAAAAGTCATCATAAATATGATGGTCCCTTAATGTCCCTCGAGTTGCCTACGAGTAATGATATTGTCCCTCGATGTTGCCTACATGATGACAATCCCTTCGAATTGCTAAGGTATCTCTACATATTGTCGTCAATGACTATAAATGTCCCTTTCGATAGTCCATAAACATCCAATGATAGGGCTACTGTTGTACCCCAAAATTTTCCCTCTCATTTATCAAGTATTTCTCATAAAATCTCCTTTGGTTCAAGACTGCATAAAGGTTGATCAGCTCAAGACACCTCCTTAAGCACTGATGACTGGAATTAGGGTTTAAGATTTCACAAGGATAATTTAACTTTTAATGCCTCATATGACTTTCATGGATCATTATGGACCCTTAATATTTCTCATGTCAAGTTTCAAGTGTTGGATCACATTTTTGCTCAGTCAATTGATCAATTGACCTAAAAATCAATTGTATTGGTGAAAAAGTCAACTGTGGCCAATTTACAGTCAAGCATCATAATTTTTGATCCATATAAACATTGTGAACTAATATATGTAATTTGATCAAGTTTGGACCATAATTCCTCAATAAATTTGATCATATCATCAAAAGGGCAAAATGGTCAAAATTAGTGTTTTGACTGGGAAAGGGCAATTTCTGATTCTTTGACCTAGCAAATGGTTAATTGGTTTGAGACATTATATCAAGGTTTCAAATGCATCATTTTAACTTAATGGAATGACTCAAAACATTGCTCAAGGTCATTTGATTGATAGTTGATTTTCAGTCAACTGATCAAAAGTCAACTATACACTGAAAAGTCAAACTTTGACTTTTTGGTAAAAATCAAGTGTCAAAGATCACAATTCATCAAAACATGTAAAAATACGAAACTTGTTCATCAAGAAATCAAAAAGTCAAAATTTTATTTTGAAAAGTCAAAGTTTCCAAACTTAGAAGTTTTTCTAAGTGTTGATAACTTCATATTTTTTTTCACAACTTTGAGCCAATTTTTCACCCTGATGCAAGATGATTCAAAGGAAACTTTCAACATGAAAGTTTTAGATCTAAATGATATCTAAAACATTGATTTACACAACTTCTCCTAGGAATGCATGGATTTCAAGTTATGATTTTTTGAATACATGTTTATGAAACTTGGAAACTTAGTGAAATTTTTCCCTAGTTGAGGCAGGATTTTGACCTAACTTCATGGAAATTTTTCACATAGTTCCAAGGGGAATTTTCAAAAGTGATTCAAAGAGGGGTCGTTGAGCACATTACAAGCTTTCCAAAATGTCCTAGAACTCATTGAGATCATGTTTGAGCAAGGAGAATCGAAGGCAAGAAGTTAGGGTTTCATTCTTGAATGACAAGTCCTTTCTTGTTAAACACATAATGCAATTTCAATGTTAGGCTGCTTAATCTTACTTTGCAGGCCTTCTAACTTGTGTATCTATCCATCATTAATGGATTACACAAACTTTTGAGCTATAATCCAAGTGGTTTAAGCTTTATCCAATTCACATTGCCATTTTGGGGAGAAAGTGAAGAATACCATTATTGAAAAGCAAGCTTTATGCACAAAGTCAATTCTTGAGCCTCTAACTTATTCCCTATGATCAAACTCCATCTAAAAAGTCAGAAGCAAGTGTGTTTAAAGTATAACCACTCTATCTTAGCAAGTACACAATACTTTGAAACTTGGTTTTCTCAAAAAATCACATGTTATGCTTAAACTTGTGATTTTGAATTTTGATCAAGAACAAGCTTCCAAACTTGTTGCTTATAAATAGAGGCATTATTTATGAGCTAGAAAAAGATCTTAAGCACCCTGAAACACGCCAAAACTCCCTCAAGCCAGAATTTGCACAAGAAACTCCATTGATGCACAGTTCTGACCTCAAACTTATATCTCTCATTTCCCTCGTGCGTTTTCCTTCCTAATCAATCACAAAGCTCCTACACATCAAATATAACCTACCCTTGACCCTATTTCATAACTATAACTCCATCTTAATCAACCTCCATAACCAAAAACAGAGCTTTGCAAGTTGACTTCTCCAGACCATTTCAGCCATCCATTGCTCAAGTTAATCATTGCATTAGCTTCCTAGGAACTTGGGGAAACTAACCTGATCATTGCAACATATTGAATTAAGCTCATTTGCATTTCATGATTTCCAGTTTTGAGGTATTTTTCTTGAACTTCTATCTCATTACTTAGGTATTGTTAGGCTTGCATTTATGAAGATAAAATGTAGACATTATTGCCCTGAAACTGTACATATCCATAGATTTCATTTATATTGATTGAGCTTAGAGAATTTTAGGTTTGAATCTCTGAAAATATTTAGGTCAGAATTTGGTACTTTTAGAAATTCTCATTCTTCTTGGATTTGTATCTCATGATATTTATATGGTTGGATTTGTATGGAAAAATGGAACAACTTTCATGTTTGCATCTTTTATTTTTGTTGAGAAATGAGCAAGTTACAGGAACTATGGCTGGAGGTTGAAGATGAAGTTCATTTGTGGAACTTGTTTTGTGTTATGTATTTATTGTTTCAGTTATATCAACGGATGTACAGCCACCCCAGTGGCAAAGGTAACGCGCATATATGCATAAGGTCAGGGGTTTAACACCCAGCGCTACCTTTTGGTTATATTTTTCACATTTTCACTCCTTTTTTGTTTCCAAACAGCACGCCTGGGCCTCACATCCTTGGGCCTTTCCAATTTTTCTCTTCAGCATCACCCCACATTTGCTCATGCATACCCTGGCCTAATTTTCATTTTTTATTTATTTTCTTTTTCTTTTTTTATTTTACTTATTTTTCCCTTATTATTATTATTATTATTATTAGTATTATTATTAATATTATTTTTATTGTTATTAATAAAATTCCAAAAAAATATTTTATTTATTATTTTTACCCTTATTTAGCTTATTTATTTATAAAACTAAAAGAACAAAAACATTTTCTTAATAAATTAATTTCTTTCTTAACAATTAATATTTAGGTTTAGGTTTAATTATTATATTATTTTATTACAATTAAAATTAATTTAGAACTTAGGTTTCTTTTAATTAAATAATATCCATATTATTTTTATTAATTCAAAACCTTTTCATAAATAAAACCCTAAAAAATCTTTTTTATTTATTTTCTTTTCTTAATTAGTTTAAGTTAATTTTGTTTAATTTTCCTTAATAATTTTTTAATTAGGTCAAGATTAAACCCCTTTCATAAAAAACCAAACAAAAATAATTTCTTTTTCGTTTGCATTTGTACATTGTTATTTATTCAATTCTTGTATATTATTCAATATGGTTGTAATAATTATTTAGATTTGATTTTCTTGCAATCTCCCCATTTGTAAATTTGTATACCCCTCCTCTAATGATGTAATAGCTTAGTATTTTTATTTTCCGCAATTTAATGCCTCATATACAAATGCTAGTAAATTAGGGTTTGTATGGAAAGATAAAATCAATGCTTAGCAAATCCTAATTCAAAGACAAAATAAGCATGAAATACAATACACTTGCACACTTTGCACCTCTAGGGTTTACTCCACTTTGTTGCCTTACAAAAATGGCCATATTATGCATGTGAGGTATCTTAGCAAAAGCAATCAAGAAATACAAGATCATAGTCCCTCGATGACGCTATCAAAGTTGCCTTTCAAAAATGATCTTAGTCCCTAAAGAAAATGCTAAGATATCTTACAACATTGCTATTCATGACTATACGATGACCCTTGCCCGTCCCTTTTACATCCGAAGATAGGGTTTCTTACCAAATCAATGGTAAGATAACAATGTCAAAGGAAAAAGGAAATAAACATGTGTTGTACCTCAAAATTTGCCTCTCATTTCTTAAGAAATTTCTCAAAAAAAGATCATCCTAGACCCTTGCTTCCATCCAATTTCAAGCCTTGAATTACAAATTTTCCAAGAAAATCATTCACAAGGGCAAAATGGTCAAAAGCACACTGAAAAATCAAACTTTGACTTTTTGACCAAATTGGAGTCCCAAAAATCACATTGCGTCAAGACGTCCAAAAGGTGAAATTTGATCATCAAAGAAATCAAGAGAATCAATAATCCAACTTTTGCAAGACTTTGAAAATTTTCTACGTATTTTCTATACTTGTTAATTCCATTTGCCTCATGACATTTTACTACAATTCCAAATATTCTAAAATGAGGCAAATAATTCAAGTTGTTACCAAGTGACATTTTTTGCAAATTTTACAAATTCTAAAACTTTGTCTTGTTTGGATTTTTATATTTAACTTAAAAAAAAAACATTGCCACAATGTTTTGTCCTTGATACAATGTGCATAAAATACTCCACAAGACAAAATTTGTTTCATACTACAACTTTTGCTGTCCAAGTTGAACAAAGCATGATATGCTTCATTGTCCCAACACCCCAAAAGCCTGCTCCATTGCTGTTCTGTAAAAAACCTTGTGCTATGCTGCACCACAAATCTGTATATGCTATCCTATACAGTCCAAAAATGCTCTATGCAGTCTGCATCAACCTGCATCACAACAGCCCCAAAATTGCACCAAGATGGAAAAAGAAAATTGTGTGAATAAAGTATCAAAACAGCAGGAAAAAGAACAATTCAAAATGACTTATTTTATTTCCCCCTAAACCTCATTCAAGGGTCTACAAAAGGAACTGTTTCATAAGACAAAGGGGTTGGAATTTTTGGAGAGAAGAGAGAGTTTTGAACAGAAAAATAGTGTTCTTTGTAACTTTGACTTATTCAGAAAGAAACCAGCTCTAATCTCATTCAAAACAGAACTTCAATCCATTATTCCATCTTACAAACTCTCCCATAAACCAAACACCTTAGGACATAGAGAGTGTAAAAATACTAAAACAGTTTCTGTTAGTGCCATTATCCTCACCATCCAAACATAAAAACAATAATGTACAACTTGACTGGGTTTCAACAGTTTGGAACAAGCATTGACTGGGTTTCAACAGTTTGGAACAAGCTGCCTAGAGATTCATTAGAGCCCTCACAACATCTTGAAAAGTATTCAGATTTCAAAAGTGTAGTTTCAAGGTAAGTCTTCTTGACTTGGTATTTTTTTCATACATCATTAATGATTTATTCTTGAAGATAAGATGTAGTAACCGTTTCCCCATTTTAGCTAACCGTTTGCTTGCTGTTTATATTTATCAATCATATGTTGTAAACTGCCATGTATGGACAATAAAACAATGTTTAAGGCAGAAAAACTCAGTATGTATCGACACATACACACATGTGTCGACTCATCCTAGTAAAAAACAGGGTATGAATCGACACATAAACCCCACGCATCGACTCATACTGATCCCAAGTCCCAAAAGATAAGGTTGAAAAGTCCATGAATCGATACAAAATGCGTATGCATCGACACAAAGAAGGTGTATGAGTTGACACATCCCATTATGTGTCGACTCATACTGAGCTGATTTTTCTTTACAGGAGCTAGGAAAATTTATGTGTCGATGCATAATAGCATGTGTCGACACATAATGGTTCAAAAAGTAGTTTCTCCCATTTTCTATACTGTTTATGCATATATTTTTCATTACTGCCCATTAGTTCGATGTGGTTGTAATAATTAGACATTTATTTTACCCCTATTTGCAAATTGAACCCCCGTCCCCCTCAAGATGTAATAGCTTAGGATTTTATTTTTCGCATTTTATTTTTGCTTTCATATATTCCTAGTAATTAGAATGTATGGCAAGATAAAATCAATAAATAAATAAATCTTAAATACAAGACAAAATGCATGCAATCAAACACACTTGCACACTAGCACACTAGCACCCTTAGGGTAATCCCATCTTGTTGCCTATCGGAAAAATAGTCATGTCCCTCGAATATGGGCGTTTTAGCAAAGACCGTCAATAAAAGATCGTAGTCCCTCGATGACCCTCGATGTTGCCTTCGGTAAACGATCTAGTCCCTAAAACGACATTGCTAAAACATCCCATGAGTTTCCTTCTATGACTATACAAAAACGTCCCGTGCCCGTCCCTTCACATCCAACGATAAGGCTTCTTACCAAAACAATGGTAAAGATAGCAACATCTAAAGGAGGAGGAAAAGAACACTAAAGACCTTTTGAGTAGGTAGATTTGCTCCTAGTTGCTTGCTTGCTCACAACAAAAACATTCTATACACTAACACTCTCACTTTGAAACATTTTCAAAAGATAACACTTTGTATGCATTCTTATAGTGAGGAGAATTATTACATAAACACAAAATCACTTTTAAAAACACATCTCACAAACACTTTTTTGAAACATTTTCGAAACAAACACTTTTGTATGCATTCTTATAGAAACGAGAATCATTACAAAGTTACATTTTCAAAATACTTTCAAAACCCACACCACACAAAGCATAATTTCCAAACAAAACCAAGTGATCTAGAAAGTAACTAAGAGCCCATGGAAAACCATGGATGAAAAGGGTGCTAATAGCTTCCCTTTTCATAATCTACCCCCCGAACTCAAGAAACAATCTCAAAGGTCTTTCCTGTGATTTTTCACCTTTCCTTTTGGATAAAAGAAAAGTCATTGGCGACTCTTGCTATCCGCAAAAATGCGATCAAAACACAAAACACCCAAGTCAGTTCTCCCACCATATCACAGAACTGGCGACTCTGCTGGGGAAATTTTAAAAGTGGGGTTACCTTAGGGCTAGATCACATTTACTTGATTTCATTATTTGATTTGTTTGCTTTACATTTTGGTTCTTTGTTTGGGTTTGGATCCTCTACCTAGATTTGGGATACCTTATAGGTAAGTAGCAATATGTTGTGGAAACTATGCGGGGTATACTGACACGGTCTAAGCAATAGCTACGTTAGTGCGACATATTTGTGGGTACCGGTAGCCCTTGAGTAGTCAAGGAGAATACGGGGCCGCTGAGCAATGTCATGAAGCACTAATGAACTTTTAGAACCTTTACTTGACCAACTTGGCCATTAGGACGTAGTGAGATGACCGGCTTTGGTGCAGTCCGAAGTTGGTAGATACTCGATACTACACTCATTGAGGTTTGGTTTCTTGGGATATTTCGGTCGCCATTAAAGAGGCTTGTGCTGAAACAATGACCAAGAAAACAAACCAGTGATATTGAGCTCCTTAGAACCCGATTACTATTACTAGGACAGGTTTGAGCCAACTAAAACTTCAAGAGGGTACTTACCTATGAGACTCCACGCAAGCCTAAACCTAAGGACTTGTTTGATTTGTTTGTATATACATACTTGTACATAACATCATGAACATCATAACATCATAACATATTCACTAACCATTTCAAGGATCTTGGGATTTATCTTTGTTCTGTTTTGTAGGATATGGATTCTCCTCGCAGGAAAACTATTCAAGTCAACCTTGTAAGTATTCCTCCACAACTTAAGGAGTTAGCTTCAAGGATTCCGGAAAATTCTCCATTCACCGAGAGACATGGTCGCCTACTCAACTTGGTCACCTCCAATACTGATGAGGACATGATGAATGTGCTCTTTCAGTTCTTTAATCCCTTACACCATTGCTTCACATTTCCTGACTATCAACTTGTGCCTACTTTGGAAGAATTCTCCCGACTCTTGAGGATTCCAATTCTAAATTAACTACCTTTCAACGGTACAGAAAGAGGCTCAAAGCCATAAGAGATCGCTCAAGCTCTACACCTGCACTCATCTGATATCACAACTCATTGGGAAACAAGGAGTGGTGTCAAGGGTTTCATAGCAAAGTTCTTGTTTGAGAAAGCCCAAAATTGTTGGAACTCTTTATATTTGCAAGCCTTCAAGGAAATTGGGGCTCTCCTCATCTATGGGATGGTTTTGTTTCCAAATCCTAACCAACTCATAGATGTGAATGCCGTCAAAATCTTCATGTCTCGCAACCCGGTGCCTACTTTGCTAGGGGATATCCTACATTTTTTTTCACACTCGCACTATGAGGAAAAGAGGTATCCTCATGTGTTTTACCCCTCTCTTGGAAAGATGGTTTATTTCTCATCTTCCCTAATCTGTATTAAGGAATGAGCAAGGTTCAAGGTGGTCACAAAGGTTGATGACGCTCAAGCATTCAGACATCCATTGGTGTTCTCGATCTATAGAGAATGTTATCATCGTCGACTGTTATGGAGAATTCCCTAAGGTCCCCATACTTGGCATTAGGGGAGGTATCACCTATAACCCCTGTTTAGCTCTAAGACAATTTGGTTATGCTCGAAGGAATGGCCCACATGAGATACTCATTCAAGGTTTGGTATTTGACTACGAGAACGACGATCAAGGTCTTCGCCATAGATTTATTCGAGCATGGAGGATGCTGAACAAGGTAGATAGCAAGACTTTGGGGCACAAGAATTCCATCCCTCTTGAGCCTTACCTCAAATGGGTACGAATTCACGCTCAGAGTCTTATGATGCCTTACCCCTCCATTCTCCCGGTAATCATGGAGCCTGTCAAGGAGGGAGATGTTCCATACACTATCCTATATCCTAACATGCCCACATCTCTTAAGGACCTACAAAGGTATTGGATACAATTCAAAGGAGAGCGAGATACTTTCGAAGCCCAATTCTACGCAAGCGATAAGAAGGTTTTGGAACTCACTAGGCTACTTCATGAGGAGCAGACTCTAAATGCCTACATTGCACCAAAGAGGATGCGCACAACCTTTTTATCTTAGAGCTTTTGTTGTATTTCTGTGTAAGCCCAAAGAGGCATTGATGTACTCAAGCTTTGATATTTTAATATAACGCGTGTTTCCTTTTTGTCTAAAATGAATTTGAATCTCTAAGTTCCTTGAAATCATTGCATACGCATTTACCATTCATCATAACATAAGAAGGTTTTTTGCGACAAGTCTCCTCATCTTTCTACTTTTTATTTCAGTAAGATGGATCTCGAGTAAACAGTGAAGGACCTCCAAGCTCAGAATGCACAGTTTCAACAAATGCTTTTAACTCTAGCCAAAGGACAAGAAGATTTGAAGACCTTACTGGTTGAAAAGAACCAGCAGAAAACAAAGAAGGTGACCGGAGTTCTAAACATGGGAAGAAGATTCCACAGGCAGACAAGAAGAACCCTAGACTTTGCAATGACATCCGGTGAGAGAGACAATCAAGATGGGAAAGGCAAGGAAACAATTGTCCCGTCAGAATCAGAAGAGGAAGAGGAAGAATAAGATTACTCTGAAGAATAATATCCTCCGGTCGACAATAAGTATAAGCATTTCGAAGAACGGTTAAGTGCGATGGAAATCCAAAATGTGTCTGGATTGGACTTTGAGGAGTTAGGGTTAGTATCTGGGGTTCTCATCCCTCCAAAATTTAAAGCACCGGTATTCTCCAAATATGATGGGGTTTCATGTCCCAAAATTCATCTCCGGTCCTATGTAAGGAAAATCCAGCCACATACCGCTGACAAGGATTTATGGGTGCACTTCTTCCAAGACAGTCTGTCTGGAACTCAACTTGACTGGTTTTACCAACTAAAAAGAGCCAACATTCACAATTGGCAAGATCTTGCTGCTGCCTTTTACAAAAAATACCAATACAATACCGACTTTGCGCCTACCCGTACTCAACTCCAGAGTATGGCCATGGTTTCAAGTGAGGGCTTCAAGGACTATGCGCAAAAATGAAGAGATTTAGCCAGAAGAGTTCAACCTCCTCTATCGGAAAGCGAATTGGTAGACATGTTCTTGGGAACCTTGTCTGGTCCCTTCTTCAATCATCTAATTGGTAGTTCATCATTCGGTTTTACTGAATTGATATTAACCAGAGAAAGAGTAGAAGCCGGGATAAAGAATGGAAAGATCCAAAAAGATGCATCCTCTTCCCCAGCTGTAAGAAAGCCATTCATCAGAAAGAAAGAATTGGTTGCTGTATATCCTCAAAGAAACCTAGATAGGTCCAAACGTCCACCAATGGTGGGGGCTGTTATGATTCCTAAACCTGCGCCTGATCAACATAGAAGCAATCAGCCAAGGATGGAAATACCGGTCAGGCAGTTCACAAGAATTAACATGACCCTATCTCAGGTATTACCACATCTATTAAAATCCAATTTGGTGACCTTGAAAGAAGCTCCGAAGAACCCTAATACAACCTCTCCTCACTATCATCCCAATTCCCGTTGCGTATATCACTCTTAAAGTTCTGGCCATGATACTAATAACTGTTGGGCTCTAAAGAACAAGGTACAAGACCTCCTTGAAGCTAAGGATATTGAATTCGATGCGCCAGAAAAACCCAATGTCATTTCTGCCCCTATGCCCAAACATGGTCACAATGCCAATGCCATTGAAGAAGGATTGTTTTTTACTTCACTTAATGAACTCATGACCCCACTTCTGACTGTTAAAATGAACTTGTTGAATGCCGGCGTGTTCCCGGGTTGTGATGAAGATTGTTGTTTCTGCTTATCCTCACTGACTAGCCGTCCTTTGTTGAAAGTAGGCGTTCAGTTCCTGGTAGATAACAAAGGGATTTTGTTTGAAAAGACTCCTGTTACACCTGTTCCTTTTGAATATGTTTCTATCATTACCATTTCCTCCAATTCTTCCAGGGTCTCCACCAAAAGACCCGTTAGAATTACATCAGTTCTGAAAGCAGCTCCTTTAATAATCACAATGCCTGGGCCAGTCCCGTATGAATCAGACAAAATTGTGCCATGGAATTACAGAGGGGACATTTACTACCATGGCATCAAGCAAGACTGGCCGGCCGGCGAAGAGATAAATTCCGAGAAAGAAGACTCTGACATCAGTAATATTGCCTGAACTAGCAAAATTACCCGAAGTGGTAGGATCTTTTCTCCAGAAATTGCCCCCCCCCCAAAATCAGTTTCCGGACTCGTAATTATCCTTGTGGCTGCTCCAAAGGTTGATCCCATACCCATAATCATCTCTGCAAGTACTCCTATTAACGAAGACGTTACAACCCCTGTAATCATTCTTACTTACACTCCTGCTGCCAAATTAACCGAGGCTCGAGGAAAATGTGTTATGGTTGAGCCTGTCCGGACGAAGACTCAATCATTGACTATCCCTGAGGCCTCCAAGAAAGAAATGGAAGAGATCCTAAAAATTATAACGAGAAGCGACTACGATGTAGTTGAACAACTGGGGAAAACTCCCTCTAAAATCTCCATGCTAGCATTATTAATATGTTCCGAGGCACATGCAAAAGCCTTGGTGAAGTTCTTAAAAACCGACCATGTACCTCAAGAGACATCTGCTGATTAATTTCAAGAATGCGTAGCCATCCTAACTGCAGACAATGGTTTAGGTTTTTCAGATGCTCATCTGACGGCAAGGGGAAGAAAGCATAATGAGGCGTTACATGTCTCAGTGGAATATAGGGGCACCACTCTGGCGCATGTTTTGGTGGATACTGGCTCATCTCTGAATGTATTACCCAAAAAATCTCTTGATAGCTTAACTGTGAGGGGTTGACTTTAAAGCCAAGCAACATATTGGTAAGGGCTTTTGAAGGTTCGAAGAGGATGGTACATGGGGAGGTGGTCATTCCCATAAAGGTTGGAACCCAAACCTTCAATTCAACTTTTTATGTGATGGACATCCACCCTTCATACTCCTGCCTGCTAGGCCGACCATGGATCTACAATGCTGGCGCTTTTACTTCTACGTTGCACCAAATGTTGAAGTATCTAGTTCAAGGAAATATTATCACCGTACATGGAGAGGAAGAATACATGATCAACCATCTCAATTCCTTCAGATATGTGGAATTGGATGGTGAATTCATTGAAACTCCATTTCAACACTTTGAAGAGGTACCTTAAGAGGTGGCACTGACTAAGGCTGTTCCCAAGATTACAAGGCCTCCACTCCGGATGTCGTCACTGAAAGATGCTAAAGTAGTGGTAGAAGGATGTGGATGCACTATCTGGGGACAACTCCCAGATATCCCATATAAGTCTGACAAGTTTGGCCTAGGTTTCACTTCAAGTGCTCAAAAGGTTGTACGTCGTGCTCGTGCTGGAGGGCCACCCTTGAAGATCAGCAACCGTGAAGTCAACACAGTGGAAGATGGTGAATATGGTTGCAACCTGGAGGAATGGATCTTCCCGACTGTCAATGGAGGGCTCAGCAATTAGGAGGCTAGAGACTTCATCCCAATCACTTTCATCCCTCAGTAATTTGTCTTTACATTTTGTTGGATCTGTAATATTCAAAACAATTCGCACTCTTAAAACCTTGTGTCTTACCCGAGGCACAATGGTCCATTTGTAGGGGTTATTATCTCATTTTTCATATGACATCAATGAATCATGGACGTTTTTGCATACAAACTTTTGTGCTCATTGTTTTTCTTTTACATTTTACTTTCTTTCAAAGATAGCTATACCCTTACACACACCCACACTCACAATGCAGGTATACATACATTCTGGATCCCATGGGTAATGATACTGCTATGGCCTTTTGTGACTTTGAGAATCTAATCTACCAAGTCAAAGATGAAGGTGAGGAAAATTGTGAAGTACCAGGGGAACTTGCCAGACTGCTATAACAAGAAGAGAGAACCATTCAGCCTCACGAGGAACCCGTGGATACGATCAATCTAGGTACAAAAGAAGATAAAAAAGAGGTCAAGGTGGGTGCCAATCTGGAACCTAGTATCAAGAAGCGTCTGATTTAGTTGTTACATGATTATGTCGAAGTCTTTGCCTGGTGTTGTACCCCAAAATTTTCCCTCGCATTTTACCACAAGAAATCTCAGCTTCAGGCATTTCCTGATTTTTCAAACTGGCTCAAGAATCGGTCAAACAGACTTTTCTCGTCAGTCAGGACACAATTAGGGTTTTACTGATTTTCAGGGCTCCGGAATGTTTCACACAGTTGGCTTAGGGTTTTGGTTGATTTTGGCTCAACTTTGATCAGGCGAATGCTCTTTGGCATTTAATCAGGAATTAGGGTTTGTGCGCGCGTTCTCAGAAAGATTTAAATTCTACAGCACTTTGCGAATTATTCCGAGATTTGGGTTGGATTCGCATTGTTTAACTTAATCAGTAAAAGAAGGCGTGTGGATTGAATTCACGTTTGTTTGGCTGAATTAGTAAAGGGTTGCATTGGGGTTGAATTTGCGATGTTTGATTAAAGTCATGAGAAGGAAAAGCGTTTGGACAAATGCGCCCGATTAACTGTTGCGTTGCTTTGGATGTTGAAAATGCCAGGTTTAACTGATCAGATGCTACAACTTTGTTTATTTCATTATTTATTATTCTAAGGTTAAGTGATTGGAATTCATTTTTCGATTATTTTAATTCAAAGAATTTTAAATAATAAATAAACAATAAAGGAAAAATATTTAATTGGATAAAGAAACTTTTATTAATTTTTAAATTAATTGTACAATTGTTTTGTTGTTTACAACAATAATTTTACAGTAATTTAAACTTAAATAAAAATTATCCTAAACATTGTTTCTATTCTTCAATTCTTCATCTGCTATCCCTTGCTCCAGTGCTCCGTTTTAATTATTCATCTGCAAAAGAAAGGAAGAAAAGTTAGAAACAGATAAATTGAATTAAAGAGACAGACAGTTTAAATTAGACTCATCATTAAAAGCAACAACTGGGATCAGTTAGTCCTCTTTGCAAATCACGGGATTTCTCCCGGTTCACAAAGAAGAGTGAAAATGTTTGCAAATTAATTGAATGCACAAGTTTAAAAAATGCACAATTCAAAATTGTCAAAATTGCATAAGTTCAAATCTCAAATAGTACTGCACAAATTCAAACCCAACTAAAGGTCCAAACTGAATTGCCAACCAAGTCCAAATTCAAACTTTCTGCCAAAAGCTGTCAAATAAGAAGATATGGCAAGATATCAAGCAAGCACAAAAGTTGTCAAAAGAAGAGAGAAGAATGCAGAGGAAACATTGTATTGCAAGCAAACAAAATCAATTTCATCATTTCCCAGCTGTCTACTTTTTCAGAGAAGTACAAATATAAACAATTTTTTAATGTTTTTTGTACTAAAGAGAGAGAAAAAGAAGAGATAAGAGAGCAGGTTTTTAGGCTTTAGGGAGAGAGGAAGAAAACATATACAAACACATAACCATCAAGCTACTGAGGCATAAGCAAAAAACTTCCCAAGCAACAAACCTGTAAAGAGGTAACAACCATCACACTGCATAAAACCACTCCTACTGTCTAAACAAAAGAAGAAGATGGCCTAAACTAAAACCTGCTGAAACCTCATAAACCTGTGCCATTCAACTCAAACCTGCCTAAACACAAACAGCAGAAAACCAGATAATACCACCCTGCCTGAAGCCTTATCCCTTTCAACACATAACCTGATATCCTGTCAACAAAAAAAGCCATACCAGCATATGCCAAAGAACCAGAATATTCACCAAAGTAAAAAATATACAGGCTACTGAAGCATAAACCTGCTGAAACCACCCAAACCTGTCAAGTTAAACCCACACAAAAAAGGCCATAAACCATTTCCTACTGTCAAGCCAATAAACCACAACCTTGGCCTGAAACCATTTTCCTTAAACCATAAAACCTGCCTACTGTCAAAAATAATGAAACCATGTCCAATATCAAAACCCAAGAATACCAAAGCCTCAGCATAGCATCATTGGCCATAACAAAAGCATACAGCAGCAAGGAGAAGAAAGAAACAATCCAGCATCATTATAGGCAAGCCAGTCAAAATAGTATTTCAACACTAGCATAACCAAAACGACCAACTCTAAGCCCTCAGAACCCTAGGCTCATCATGGGGCAAGGAAGAAACGCATAAGGCAACCCAACTCAAAGGCAAGGAGAAAGTCATTAAGCAAGCATACAGAAGAGGCAACTCAAGGCAACTGGAAGAGAAGAGGAAAAGAATCAAATAAACCCTAGGCCTCAGAAACTCTTCATCACAGGCAAAACGCTCAAAGGCAAACACGTTCAAGGCAACAAACATTCAAGGCGACGAGAGAAAGAAGAAGAAAAGGGGTTATCAGATATTTTGTCAACATCATAAAGCCTAAAGAAGACAAAGATACCAGGAAGCTCAGAGAGCAAGCATCACGCGTTTCATCTCCGTCCAAGCCTCCGAGCACCTCCGCGCTCGCCTCCTTCCTCAAACGAAAGGTAGTAAAATCTTCCTCTCATCCTTTTTTTTAGTGACCTCGTTAAACAAACAATAATCAGAACACAAGATCATAACATGCAAAGATAAGTGAAACCCTAAACGCGAAAAGTCAAAGAAAGAGGATTACCATTCTGCGCGCTTCACTGAACCTTGAAGAGGGAAAGGAGGCGAAGGAAATGCTGTTGGCTTAGGCGAAGAGGGTGAAGTTCAGACGACCATGGCAAGGATGAACGAAGACGAACGGAGCTAGCAACGCCGCCGCTGCACAAACCCTACGCGTTTCAACTGAACAACAAAACCATCTAACCCTAAAACATTTGTTTCAGTACAGTGGGCCTAATCCGTTTCAACCTCTCCAAGGCCCATTTCAAAAACCTGACTTCTTTTAAGTATAAAACCTCTTTTCATTTTCTTTTGTTAAACAAATTAATAAAATATAACCTTTTTTTTTACTAACAATATTTTTATATATTTTGATCTATAAATAAACTTATATTTTCTCTTTTTCTATGCATAGAACATTAAGTTTTCCTTAAAGATAATACTTTTCTTTTATTAAGATTAATATCTAATTTGTACATAACAAATAAAAAATACATTTATTTCTAATTTAATTCTTGATATTTGTTTAAAACATACTTTTTGTATATAATAAACAAAGATACATTTTTATACATAATTTAATTAGAATTTAAAGCATTTGATTAAAACATTTCTTTTTATACATATTAAGAAAATACAAGATTATTAATTAAATTAAATAGACATTTAATTTTTCTTTAGGTTAAAACAATACTTAATAATACTCTCGTAAAAATTACATTGTCGCACCTGTAAATAATTACTTACACAATACATCTCACACTTACACAATACAAATACATTTACATTGCTCCTATACACATTTGTTTATCTTATGCATTGATATACGTTATTTAAATTTGATCGCAAATTCGAGTTGGTTGTAACTTATTGGATACTATAAGTCTCATCCCCATTTGTGAATATTGTACCCCCACTCCCGGATACTTATTTTGTAATAGCGTAGATTTTACATTTCGCAATTTACCGCTTTCAATTATACCATGGTTAGACCTAGGGTTTGCATATACATAAAATCAAACGCTAGATAACCTAATACAAGACAAATACATGAAATCAATACACAATCACACTTGCACCCTCTAAGGTAATCCCACATGTTGCCTTCCAAAATGGGCCATGCTTGCACGTCGAGTATCTTTGGCAAAACAAATTCAAATGATCATAAGTCCCTCGACGATGCTTTCGAATGTTGCCTAAACGTAATGATCATAGTCCCTTCAAAGCAAATTGCCAAAGACACTTGGCACCATTGCATTCATGGTCCATACGATGACCCGCGCCCGTCCCGAACAAACTTCATAAACGCAAGATTTTCCACCAAATTCAATGGTGGAACAAAATTGTTAAAAAGGGTTGAAAACATAGAGAAAACCTTTGAGTACAATAGGGTAGACAAAACTCTTAGTTACTTGAGATCAACTTGTAAAAACACTTGCCTTCTTTTCAAAAACCTCAATCCACAACACTTTCAAACAAACTCTCAAAACATTTTTGAAACATCTTTTCGAAAAGATACACGCCTTTGTAAAATATTCGAGTAAAGAATTGTTACAAGGTTAGCCTAAGACAAGGCATCTTCTTCCAAAACCTTTTCAAAAACACCCACACATACACCATTTTTAAGCAATCAAAAATCAAGGCAAGTGATATAAAAACCAAGTAACTAAGAGCCCATGGATAACCATGGATGAAAAGGGTGCTAAGACCTTCCCTTTTCATAATCTACTCCCCGAACCCATGAAACATCTCAAAAGGTTTTTGCTGTGCTTTTTTAACCTTTCCTTTAGGATAAAATAAAAAGTCGGTGGCGACTCTTGCTCAACCGCACAAGTGCGAATACGAACGCAAAACCACAATCAGTTCTCCCACCGTATCACAGAACTGGCGACTCTGCTGGGGACATGTTTAAAAGTGGGGTTACCTTAGGGTTTAGATCACCTTTACTTTCTTACTTTGATTGACTTAATTGCTTTATCTTTTGGGTTCTTTTGGGTTTGTTGCAAATCCTCCACCTGGATTTGGGGCACCTTTTTAGGTAAATAGCAAAAAACTGCGAGGGAACTGTGCGGGGTATACCGACATGGTTGAAGCAGTAAGCTATGTTAGTGCGACATATTTGTGAGTACCGGTAACCCTTGAGTAGTCAAGGAGAGTACGGGGCCGCTGTGTGATGTCATGAAGCACTAACGAACTCTTAGAACCTTAATTGACCATCTTAGCCTTTTTAGGGGTAGTGAGATGACCGACTTTGGTGCAGTCCGAAGTTGGTAGATCCTCGATACTACACTCTTTTGAGGATTGTTTTCTTGGAATATTTTGGTCGCCAGTAAGTGGCTAAACCGAAACAATGAACACAGAAAACAATCCAATGATATTGAGCTCCTTAGAACCCGGTTTCTATTTTAGGACAGGATGAGCCAACTAACTTCAAGAGGGTACTTACCTGAACCTCATGCAAGCCTAAACCTAAGGACTTGTTTGCTTAGTGTGAATAGGTTTTCCTGTATATACACTCACTTGTTCTTGTGCATGCATGTACATAACATCATAACATCATACCATAGCATTTTCAATAACCATTTCAAGGATCTCGAGGGTTTTTTTGATGCAGGGTTACGTTGAACCAGACGTCTACCAAGGGGCAAGGGGTTTCTCCTCTAAACAAAGTTGTCCAGTCAAAGTTCAAGTACAACAACTTGAATCAGTGGCTATGACCCACTCGACATGGTGAGCTTGATTCTCGTGGAAAGACATCCACCGATACAAAGCTCTCCAATCAAAGATCAAGTGCAACAACTTGAATCAGTGGCTATGACCCACTTGACATGGTGAGCTTGATTCTCGTGGAAAGACGTCCACCGGTGCAGAGATCTCCAATCCAAGAGCATAGTTCAACCTCTAACATTTTCTTGTGTTTACCCCAAGAGATCCTTGAAGGCATGCATCCACATATCATGCATTGCATTTTGACAATCTTTCCTTTTTCAGGTTTCCTTACTCTCCTGCTGTTTATTTCAGCAAGAGATGGCCCTAGAAAGGTCTGTCAAAGACATTCAAGACCAGACTGCCCAGCTGCAGGAGATGTTCCTGAACTTGTCTTTGGGGCAAGAAGAGATGAAAGCTCTCCTCACAAAGGGCTTGGAGAATTCCAACAATGCCAGGCGTGATCAGCTTGCGGAGCTACAGTTTGATCTGACAACCTTGAGGACCCAAATGATGGGACAGTTGGTGGGCCAGATGGCTCTCATCCAAGACCTATCCCAAAGACAAGGGGAACTCAGAGTTCTTGTCCGCCAACTGCTTCCAAACAACCAACTGGGGCAAGCATCTGAGGTTGAAGAGCAAGTCACCGCTCAACCTCCATCCACTCAAGAAGACAAGGGGAAAGCTCCTTTGCTTGCTTCAGGGTCACAAGCCCATCACCAACCTCGCCAGCGTCAACGGGGTAATCGGCGAAAGCAAGAAACTTCGGGAAGACAGTTTACGGAGACTGAAATACCATCATTCTTTATACTGAAGCGCCTGATGGAGGTCAACCTGCTCACCCTAAAGGACCCTCCTCAGAAGCCCAATACCTCCTCTCCTCACTATCATCCTGATGCGTTTTGTGTTTACCACTCCTACAGCCCGGGACACGACACCAACGACTGTTGGGCCTTGAAGAACAAGATTCAAGATCTGATCGACATTGGGGTGCTGGAATTCATGCCAGACGGCGAGATGAAAATCTTCCGTTAAAGGGTTCTCCACTTGAAGTGACGAAGCTCAAGCTGAAAGACTTTTGCTTCTTTTTGAATTTTTAAAGTTGTAATTTCTTTTGCTGTCAAATAATTATCTGTTGATGTTAAACTCTGTTTTCATTAATGCATTGCATATGTTTGTCTTGGATTCATCCATTCGTTTCACTACTCTTATGCTTTTCTCTATGATATTTGACTCTTGATAACAAGCTGTAAGCCTTTAGAGGGAGGATGACGAAACAATACCATGATCTTATACAGTATGCTTCTGAACAGACCTTGCTGATGATGTACAGGCATTTCTTTCAATCCCCAAACACTGGAGTTATAAGGAATTTAATCCCTAGTCAACCCCTTCGAGCCAAAGAAGTAGGAGTTTTCTGTTCTAAATGATCAAAACCTTTTATATAAACCAGGGGCAGGGTAGTATCTCAGTTAATTCAAAGAAAATGCGCATTAAAGTCGCAAACTCTCAGTTCGTAATACAACGAACGATGTCATTCCGTTGGAATCAAAAGACAAGGGTGGTTCCCTATCACATATACAGTCAATCTCTCAAAAGAGAAAAGCCCGCCAAGCCAAAACCTATAAAGGAGGCTTAAGAGAGCTGGGGCATCCCGATGACATTAATCTCGAAAATGGGAACAGTCAGGCAAAAGTTAGGGATAACAAATCAAAATCAAAATTGTGAGGTCATGACAAATTCCTCAACAACATGAAAAATGTTGAAAAATAAAAAGGAGATGATGACTGTCTCCCCAAATTCAACTGGTGAACCATCGCCCAAAAGTCGTTCCAAACTCAAAACGGAGTGTGACGCACAATTAACTGAGCTTAGGTTGAAGGACATCACGAAGAGCGGGTGGGTACAAATATACTTTGAGCTTTTATCATTTGTTTCTTAAACCGTGAACCAAGCCACGTTACAACCCTTTAAAAGTCCTAATTGAAGCGTGGGTTAGTTCGAAAGCATACTGTTACAAAAGGTATCCTGACTCTTGTAGGGCTTTGCTCTAAATCTTGTGTTGATCTGTCTTATAAAAAGTTTTCTGCTAAGAACGCCTTTTTTCAAAAAAAAAACTTCGAGACAAACATAAACTTTGCATTGCTTGAATATCACTGTCTGCATTTGGTTTTTGTTTGACAGCGAAGAAATTCATACAGCGAATGTTCGGAGGAACGAAAACTCTCTCAGTAAGTAAAAATCACTTCAAGAGGATAACACTTCCATTGCAAATCTCCTATCAACAAGGGGCATGACATGTCACCATTCAATTAACCTGGGGCAGTCCAGTCAAGGTCCAACAAATCTTTCAAAGTTCAGTTAACCTGGGGCAGTCCAGTCAAGATTTCAAGAAATCTCTCAATATGTAGAGTAATCTGATTCAAGACTCCTTCATCACCACTTGGGGCATTCGAATGTCAAAAGTGTTCAACAAGTCAACTATTACAATTCCAGATTCGACTCCTGTATCCAGCCAGGGCATATCTGTTGACCACATTTCCAGACTCGACTCCTGTATCCAGCCAGGGCACGTCTGAAGAATTCCAGATCAACACCTGTAACGAGCCAGGAAAACATCTGTGAACGACCGATTGTAGACCAACCCCTGTAACAAGCCAGGAAATTATCTACATCACCACTTGGGGCATTCGAATGTCAAAAGTGTTCAAAAACCCGATGCAGCTTTACACGAGCTCATCATCAAGAAACCCTACACCGGTTCCTCTTCAAGACTTCTGAAAACAGTTTATGGATTCTTCCCAACAATGGATGTTAATCTATTACTTCTTCATATGCAACCATTGAAAACAATTTACGGACGCTTCCCAACAACAGATGCTGCTCTATTGCTTATTCAATCTCAAGATTTCTGAAAATAGTTCACGGGTTCTCCAAGTAACGGATGTTAACCTATCACTTGTTCAGATTCTTCTCCAGACTTCTGAAAATAGTTTATGGATTCTTCCCAACAACAGATGTTAATCTATTACTTGTTCAGATGCAACCATTGAAAACAGTTTACGGACGCTTCCCAACAACGGATGCTGCTCTATTGCTTATTCAATCTCAAGATTTATGAAAATAGTTCACGGGTTCTCCAAGTAACAGATGTTAACCTATCACTTGTTCAGATTCTTCTCCAGACTTCTGAAAACAGTTTATGGATTCTTCCCAACAACAGATGTTAATCTATTACTTGTTCAGATGCAACCATTGAAAACAGTTTACGGACGCTTCCCAACAACGGATGCTGCTCTATTGCTTATTCAATCTCAAGATTTCTGAAAATAGTTCACGGGTTCTCCAAGTAACGGATGATAACCTATCGCTTGTTCAGACTCTTCTCAACATTCTGAAAACAGTTTACAGATTCTCCGGTAACGGATGTCAATCTATCGCTTGTTCAGATTCCAAGCCTTCACCTGCAGCAATTAGAGGACTCTCGCAATCCCCAGCCAGAGAACCTTCCAGAGGATAACTCCCCTCAGAGTCAAGTTTCATTATCCCCAGCAAAGCTAAAACTTCAAATTATCAATCCCCAGCGGAGCCAGACCATTGAACCTTCTCCCCACAGAGTTTTGGGAGGGCAAATCTTGAGTTCCCCAGTGAAGTCGCCAGAGTTACTTCCCACCGAGCTGAAGATTCTCAATCTTACGTCCCCAGCATGAGTCTATTAGATTGGAACTCCCCAGTAGAGGTCATCAGGAATTCTCTTCCACGGCGGTAGCCGAGGAATTATTTTCCCGGCAGCGGTCAAGATTCTTTTATCCTCAGCCGTCCGAGATTCATTTATCCTCAGCAAGATAGCTCATCAGCTCACATGCGCATTCATCACATTCATGTCATAAACATTGATGTCACATATATTGCATCATGCATCATGACATTGCATACAACTAACCCTTTACTTTTTCAGGTAAGATCAGTCGACAGACGAAGATCCTCTCCCGAGATTCATCCAGAAATAGTTCAGATGTGACCCAGACACGGCGACATTCTGATACTTACTCCAGATCCATTCAGACGTATCATCAGGAAACCCTACACCGGTTCCTCTTCAACTTCAAGATTTTTGAAAACAGTTTACAGATTCTTCCCTACAACGGATGTCAATCTACCAACTTGTTCAGACTCTTCTCAACTTTTGAAAACAATTTACGGACGCTTCCCAACAACGGACGTTGCTCTATTGCTTATTCAATCTCAACTCCTGAAAATAATTTACGGATTCTCCAGACATGGATGACAACCTATTGCTTATTCGGACCTCCCGATTCAGAGATGTTCCAAAACATGGATGCCTTTCTGATACTTGTCCACTCACCATTGACATACAGTTTAACATGTCCAGATGGCATCTATAAGCCCATCCTCCTACCAGCAGCCGCCAAATGGAATCTATAAGCCCATCCTCCTACCAGCAGCCGCCAAATGGCATCTTTAAGCGCATTATCAGATGGCATCTCTAAGCCCATCCCCCGACAAGATTCTATCACACCAGATGGCATCTTTAAGCCCATCACCAAATGGCATCTGTAAGCCCATTCACCTCTACCATCACATCGCCGAGTGCAAATTTTCTGGGCACTTTAGTGTCCAATCTTCTTTTACCTTCAAGTCGCGAAAGGCAAACTTGCCAATCTAACTCTTCAGGTTCAAGAAGATTGAACAGGGGCAACTGTTGTACCCCAAAATTTGCCCTCGCATTTTACCACAAGAAATCTCAACTTCAGGCATTTCCTGATTTTTCAAACTGGCTCAAGAATCGGTCAAACAGACTATTCTCGTCAGTCAGGACACAATTAGGGTTTTACTGATTTTCAGGGCTCCGGAATGTTTCACACAGTTGGCTTAGGGTTTTGGTTGATTTTGGCTCAACTTTGATCAGGCGAATGCTCTTTGGCATTTAATCAGGAATTAGGGTTTGTGCGCGCGTTCTCAGAAATATTTAAATTCTACAGCACTTTGCGAATTATTCCGAGATTTGGGTTGGATTCGCATTGTTTAACTTAATCAGTAAAAGAAGGCGTGTGGATTGAATTCACGTTTGTTTGGCTGAATTTGTAAAGGGTTGCATTGGGGTTGAATTTGCGATGTTTGATTAAAGTCATGAGAAGGAAAAGCGTTTGGACAAATGCGCCCGATTAACTGTTGCGTTGCTTTGGATGTTGAAAATGCCAGGTTTAACTGATCAGATGCTACAGCTTTGTTTATTTCATTATTTATTATTCTAAGGTTAAGTGATTGGAATTCATTTTTCGATTATTTTAATTCAAAGAATTTTAAATAATAAATAAACAATAAAGGAAAAATATTTAATTGGATAAAGAAACTTTTATTAATTTTTAAATTAATTGTACAATTGTTTTGTTGTTTACAACAATAATTTTACAGTAATTTAAACTTAAATAAAAACTATCCTAAACATTGTTTCTATTCTTCAATTCTTCATCTATTATCCCTTGCTCCAGTGCTCCGTTTTAATTATTCATCTGCAAAAGAAAGGAAGAAAAGTTAGAAACAGATAAATTGAATTAAAGAGACAGACAGTTTAAATTAGAGTCATCATTAAAAGCAACAACTGGGATCAGTTAGTCCTCTTTGCAAATCACAGGATTTCTCCCGGTTCACAAAGAAGAGTGAAAATGTTTGCAAATTAATTGAATGCACAAGTTTAAAAAATCCACAATTCAAAATTGTCAAAATTGCATAAGTTCAAATCTCAAATAGTACTGCACAAATTCAAACCCAACTAAAGGTCCAAACTGAATTGCCAACCAAGTCCAAATTCAAACTTTCTGCCAAAAGCTGTCAAATAAGAAGATATGGCAAGATATCAAGCAAGCACAAAAGCTGTCAAAAGAAGAGAGAAGAATGCAGAGGAAACATTATATTGCAAGCAAACAAAATCAATTTCATCATTTCCCAGCTGTCTACTTTTTCAGAGAAGTACAAATATAAACAATTTTTTAATGTTTTTTGTACTAAAGAGAGAGAAAAAGAAGAGATAAGAGAGCAGGTTTTTAGGCTTTAGGGAGAGAGGAAGAAAACATATACAAACACATAACCATCAAGCTACTGAGGCATAAGAAAAAAACTTCACAAGCAACAAACCTGTAAAGAGGTAACAACCATCACACTGCATAAAACCACTCCTACTGTCTAAACAAAAGAAGAAGATGGCCTAAACTAAAACCTGCTGAAACCTCACAAACCTGTGCCATTCAACTCAAACCTGCCTAAACACAAACAGCAGAAAACCAGATAATACCACCCTGCCTGAAGCCTTATCCCTTTCAACACATAACCTGATATCCTGTCAACAAAAAAAGCCATACCAACATATGCCAAAGAACCAGAATATTCACCAAAGTAAAAAATATACAGGCTACTGAAGCATAAACCTGCTGAAACCACCCAAACCTGTCAAGTTAAACCCACACAAAAAAGGACATAAACCATTTCCTACTGTCAAGCCAATAAACCACAACCTTGGCCTGAAACCATTTTCCTTAAACCATAAAACCTGCCTACTGTCAAAAATAATGAAACCATGTCCAATATCAAAACCCAAGAATACCAAAGCCTCAGCATAGCATCATTGGCCATAACAAAAGCATACAACAACAAGGAGAAGAAAGAAACAGTCCAGCATCATCATAGGCAAGCCAGTCAAAATAGTATTTCAACACTAGCATAACCAAAACGACCAACTCTAAGCCCTCAGAACCCTAGGCTCATCATGGGGCAAGGAAGAAACGCATAAGGCAACCCAACTCAAAGGCAAGGAGAAAGTCATTAAGCAAGCATACAGAAGAGGCAACTCAAGGCAACTGGAAGAGAAGAGGAAAAGAATCAAATAAACCTTAGGCCTCAGAAACTCCTCATCACAGGCAAAACGCTCAAAGGCAAACACGTTCAAGGCAACAAACATTCAAGGCGACGAGAGAAAGAAGAAGAAAAGGGGTTATCAGATATTTTGTCAACATCATAAAGCCTAAAGAAGACAAAGATACCAGGAAGCTCAGAGAGCAAGCATCACGCGTTTCATCTCCGCCCAAGCCTCCGAGCACCTCCGCGCTCGCCTCATTCGTCAAACGAAAGGTAGTAAAATCTTCCTCTCGTCCTTTTTTTGGTGACCTCGTTAAACAAACAATAATCAGAACACAAGATCATAACATGCAAAGATAAGTGAAACCCTAAACGCGAAAAGTCAAAGAAAGAGGATTACCATTCTGCGCGCTTCACTGAACCTTGAAGAGGGAAAGGAGGCGAAGGAAATGCTGTTGGCTTAGGCGAAGAGGGTGAAGTTCAGACGGCCATGGCAAGGATGAACGAAGACGAACGGAGCTAGCAATGCCGCCGCTGCACAAACCCTACGCGTTTCAACTGAACAACAAAACCATCTAACCCTAAAACATTTGTTTCAGTACAGTGGGCCTAATCCGTTTCAACCTCTCCAAGGCCCATTTCAAAAACCTGACTTCTTTTAAGTATAAAACCTCTTTTCATTTTCTTTTGTTAAACAAATTAATAAAATATAACCTTTTTTTTTTACTAACAATATTTTTATATATTTTGATCTATAAATAAACTTATATTTTCTCTTTTTCTATGCATAGAACATTAAGTTTTCCTTAAAGATAATACTTTTATTTTATTAAGATTAATATCTAATTTGTACATAACAAATAAAAAATACATTTATTTCTAATTTAATTCTTGATATTTGTTTAAAACATACTTTTTGTATATAATAAACAAAGATACATTTTTATACATAATTTAATTAGAATTTAAAGCATTTGATTAAAACATTTCTTTTTATACATATTAAGAAAATACAAGATTATTAATTAAATTAAATAGACATTTAATTTTTCTTTAGGTTAAAACAATACTTAATAATACTCTCGTAAAAATTACATTGTCGCACCTGTAAATAATTACTTACACAATACATCTCACACTTACACAATACAAATACATTTACATTGCTCCTATACACATTTGTTTATCTTATGCATTGATATACGTTATTCAAATTTGATCGCAAATTCGAGTTGGTTGTAACTTATTGGATACTATAAGTCTCATCCCCATTTGTGAATATTGTACCCCCACTCCCGGATACTTATTTTGTAATAGCGTAGATTTTACATTTCGCAATTTACCGCTTTCAATTATACCATGGTTAGACCTAGGGTTTGCATATACATAAAATCAAACGCTAGATAACATAATACAAGACAAATACATGAAATCAATACACAATCACACTTGCACCCTCTAGGGTAATCCCACATGTTGCCTTCCAAAATAGGCCATGCTTGCACGTCGAGTATCTTTGGCAAAACAAATTCAAATGATCATAAGTCCCTCGATGACGCTTTCGAATGTTGCCTAAACGGAATGATCATAGTCCCTTCAAAGCAAATTGCCAAAGACACTTGGCACCATTGCATTCATGGTCCATACGATGACCCGCGCCCGTCCCGAACAAACTTCCTAAACGCAAGATTGTCCACCAAATTCAATGGTGGAACAAAATTGTTAAAAAGGGTTGAAAACATAGAGAAAACCTTTGAGTACAATAGGGTAGACAAAACTCTTAGTTACTTGAGATCAACTTGTAAAAACACTTGCCTTCTTTTCAAAAACCTCAATCCACAACACTTTCAAACAAACTCTCAAAACATTTTTGAAACATCTTTTCGAAAAGATACACGCCTTTGTAAAATATTCGAGTAAAGAATTGTTACAAGGTTAGCCTAAGACAAGGCATCTTCTTCCAAAACTTTTTCAAAAACACCCACACATACACCATTTTTAAGCAATCAAAAATCAAGGCAAGTGATCTAAAAACCAAGTAACTAAGAGCCCATGGATAACCATGGATGAAAAGGGTGCTAAGACCTTCCCTTTTCATAATCTACTCCCCGAACCCATTAAACATCTCAAAAGGTTTTTGCTGTGCTTTTTTAACCTTTCCTTTAGGATAAAATAAAAAGTCGGTGGCGACTCTTGCTCAACCGCACAAGTGCGAATACGAACGCAAAACCACAGTCAGTTCTCCCACCGTATCACACCTGGTCATATGAAGACATGCTAGGACTTGATGAAGATATTGTGGAACATCGTCTTCCTACAAGAGAGGATTGTCCGCCAGTAAAACAAAAGGTTCGCCGCATGAGGCCTGATATGTCAGAAAAGATTAAAGTAGAGGTCATGAAGCAATTCAACGCTGGATTCTTGGCTGTCACCTCTTACCCCCAATGGGTTGCCAATGTTGTTCCCGTGCCCAAAAAGGACGGCAAAGTGCGAATGTGTGTGGACTACAGAGATTTTAATAGGGCAAGCCCTAAGGATGACTTTCCACTCCCCCACATTGATATCCTAGTTGACAATACGACACAACACAAAGTATTTTCCTTCATGGACGGATTCTCAGGTTACAAACAAATCAAAATTGCGCCTGAGGATACGGAGAAAACAACATTTATCAGACAGTGGGGTACTTTCTGCTATAAGGTGATGCCATTTGGATTAAAGAACGTTGGGGCAACCTATCAGCGTGCCATGGTAGCTCTATTTCACGACATGATACATCACGAAATAGAGGTCTACATGGACGATATGATTGCCAGATCTCAAACAGAAGAAGATCATCTTGATCACTTACAGAAACTGTTTGATAGACTGAAGAAGTACAAGCTGAGGTTGAATCCAAACAAATGCACGTTTGGGGTACAGTCTGGTAAACTCTTAGGCTTTGTCGTCAGCAACAAAGGTATCGAGGTCAATCCTTCCAAAGTTAAATAAATACAAGAGATGCCTGCTCCTCGTATTGAGAAGGAAGTCAGAGGATTCTTGGGACGTTTGAACTATATTTCCAGATTCATTTCTCACCTAACAGCTACTTGTGAGCCAATCTTCAAGCTATTGAAGAAAGAGCAAGTAGTCAAGTGGAATGACGAATGCCAAATTGCTTTTGACAAAATCAAAGAATACTTACAAGAGCCTCCTGTGTTGATGCCACCAGTCGAGGGAAGACCGTTGATTATGTATCTCACTGTTTTAGAAAACTCAATGGGGGTGTTTATTGGGGCAGCATGACAAGTCTAGCCGAAAAGAGCATGATATTTATTACCTGAGCAAAAAGTTTACCGATTGTGAAGCAAGATGTTCACTGCTCGAGAAAACATGCTGCGCTCTGGCATGGGCTGCTCGCCGGCTAAGACAGTATATGCTGAGTCATACTACCTTGTTGATATCTAAGATGGATCCGATAAAATACATCTTCTAGAAGCCTGCTCTTTCGGGGAGAATAGCGAGATGGAAGATGATCCTGACAGAATATGACATAAAGTATACTACCCAGAAAGCTATAAAGGGCAGTGTATTAGCCGATCACCTTGCTCACCAAGCTATAGAAGACTACCAGCCCATGAAGTTCGAATTTCCGGATGAAGACATCATGACATTAGACAACTGTGAAGAATTCAGGCCATATGACGGACCTGAACAAGGATCCCTGTGATACGGCGGGAGAACTGACTTGAGGTTTTGCGTTTGTTTTTGCAAATGTTTCGGTTTAGCAAGAGTCGCCACCGACTTTTTATTTTATCCTAAGGAAAGGTTAAAAAGCACAGGAAAAACCTTTGAGATGTTTTCTTGGGTTCGGGGAGTAGATTATAGAAAGGGAAGGTATTAGCACCCTTTCTATCCATGGTTATCCATGGGCTCTTAGTTACTTGCTTAGATCACTTGCCTTGCTTTTCAATTGTTTGAAATGGTGCTTTGTGTGTGTGGTTTTGAAAATGTTTTGAAAAAGATGCCTTGTCTAGGCAACCGTTGTAACAATTCTTTACTCGAATGTTTTACAAAGGTGTTTGTCTTTTAGAAAAGATATTTCAATGTTTTTGAAAGTTGTTTTGGAAGTTGTGTTGTGGAGTGTGTTTTGAAAATAGGCAAGTGTGTTTTGCAAGTTTGATCAAGTAACTAAGAGTTGTCTACCCTATTATACTCAAAGATCTTTCTTATGCTTTTTAACCCTTTTAACAGTGTTATTTCACCATTGTATTTGGTGAACAACCTTGTATTAGGATGTTAACGGGACGGGCACGGGTCATCGTTTAGACCATAAATGCAATATTGTCAAGTGTCTTTGGCAATTTTTCTTGAGGGACTATGATCATTTTGTTTAGGCAACTTCGAAAGCGTCATCGAGGGACTATGATCATTTGATTTGTTTTGTTTTGCCAAAGAAACTCAACATGCAAACATTGCCCATTCTTGAAGGCAACAAGTGGAGGAACCCTAGGGGTGCAAGTGTGAATTGTGTATTGATTGTCATGCATTTGTCTTGTATTAGGTTATCTAGCGGTTGATTTTGAATCTTCGCATACAAACCCTAATTACTATACAGTATATAGAAAGCGATAAATTGCGGGAATTTAAAGTCTAAGCTATTACAAATAAGCATCCGGGAATGGGGGTACAAATGTTTACAAATGGGATGAGTCTTATCAGGGGAGTATTGTCCAAATAATATTTACAACCAAATCAAATCGCATTCTCAATGTAAAATGTAGCAATGTATAAGAATAAAAGCAATGTATCAAAAGTATTTGTGAAAGTGTATGTGATTATTTACAAGTGATGCAAATATTAACCTAATGTATTATTAAGTATTTATTTATTTTTATGTTTTTTTGTTAATGTTATATGAACAAAAGTTTTAATTAAAAAAAAGGGAATATTCGACCTTAAAAAAAAGTCTATTTTTTATGTATTTTATTGATATTAATGTTTTTTAGGAAGTTTTATAAAAGTGATTTATTAAACAAAGAAAAGTTTTAAAGGGAATGGTATTTAAACTTAACAAAAATCTATTTTCATGTATTTTTATTAATGTTTTATATACAAGAAAATTATTTAATTCAAAATTCTAATCTTATGTATTTTTAATTGTACTAACTAAAATAAAAAAGTATTTAAGAAAATTTTATAAAAAAAAGTTAATGTCTTCTTTTTATTTACCAAAAATATTAGTTTAAATTATATACAAAAGAGGAAAAATAAAGTGATAATAAATAATAAAAAGAAAATAGGGTATTAGTTTAAATGAAAAAGTCAAATGGGCTTTAGGAATTATGCTGGGCCCAAAAATATACATGGAAAGAGGTCAACAGGGTGGGGGGGGGGGGGGTGCGCCAGAAATTGAGATTGGGCTTAATGTTTTTGTGAGGGAACAGGCCCAATGCGCTTTACAACATTTGGTGTAGGGTTCATTTGGTTTGTTTTAGATTTAGGGTTTACAGCGTTGAGCGGCGCCGTTTCTATCATCGTTCTTCGTCCTCTTCATCCTCAAACCGGCCATTGATGCTCTCTTCTCCTTGCCTCAGCTGCCAGACGCTACCTCCATATCCCTCTCCCCATGGTTGAGCAAGGCAATGATGAGAAAATGTATGGTTTTGTTTCTCCTTCATGCGCTTTAGGGTTTCAAGTTTTGCATGTTTTATTTTTGTGTGTTCTGACCTTTATGTTATTCATGTTTATGTGAGGTGTGAAGCTGAAAAAGGAAGGGGAAAAATACTACCTTTGGAGAGGAGACGGAGGAGGACGGCGGCGTCTTAGGCGGTCGGAGGCGAGGGAATATGTGATGCTGACTTTGTTCTGGTTTGTCTGGTACCCTCGTATCTTCCTTTTGGTTTTATGATGAACGCTTCTCTGAAAACCCTAGATTATTTCACTTCTGCATCTTCTTTTTCCTCTCCTGCTCGCTTACTCTGAGATACTTGTTGTTGTGCTTGCTTGTTTCTCTCTTGGACTTTGATTCTTTTAGCCTATGATGAATCTCATTCTGAGGCACTGTTGGTTATTGACTTTCTTCCTCTCTTTTTTGGTTTTGTTACTCAATGATGAACATCAGTTCTGAGAGTTTGGAATTTGTTTGATTCTGAGTTAGCCCTATGTTGAAGTTGTTCTGAGGGCTCTTTGGGATTTTTGTTATCTAGTTTGGATTGAAGGGTTATTAGTACAGGTTTAAAAGGCAAGCTTGAATGCTGTAGTTTTTGACAGGCTTTGTATGGCTTTGAGCAGGTTTGAAAGGCAAGCTAGAGTGATGTAGTTTTTGACAGGCTTTGTATGGCTTTGTTTGGAAATTTGTTTCTGGTATAGGCTTGACTTGAATGTTTTAATGTAGTTTTGTGGCCATTTCTGGTTTTGATACTGAGTTTAGGCTTTGAAAGGCTTGTGGGCTTGCTTCTTTGAAACTAACAGTTTGACAGGTTTGTTGGGATTTCTGGTTTGAAGGTTGTTTGTTTGCTTGACACAGGTTTTGAAAGGCTTGTCTTTGAAGTTGTAACTGGTTTGAGAACTTGTTTGGAAGTTACAGGCTCATTATTGTTGGCTTCTGTTTAGAGGCTTGCTTCAGTTTGTAAGCTTGAAGGCAGTCTTGGTTTTTTCTTCTGTAACAGTTTGAGGGCTTGTGTTTATGCAGGCTTTTGCAATGTTACAGTTTGTAGTATCTCTTGTTTATTCTGCCTCCTCTTTACAGTGTTAAGATAATGTTTGTTTTATATCTCCTAAGCTTGCCTCAACAAACTGTAAGCCTATACTTCTTTTACTCTCTTTCTCTCTCTATCAGAAAAGCATATTTTAATGCTTTACTGTCCTTTTTTTCTGAAAAAGTGATGGTCTGGATAATGATGACAATTTTTGAATATGTTGCTTGCATTGTTAGTTTTGCTCTGCATATCTTCTTTCTTCAGATTTTCTGCATCTGGTGTACTTGTTGACAGCTTTATGACAGTTCTTGAACTTGTGACTTAGTTGGCCATTTTGACTTAGTTTTGCTTTGTCTGATAGTGCAATTCAGTTTAGTTGACAGCTTTGCTTGTTTGTTCAATTTGAACTTTGCAACTTGTTGGTTTCAGCTTGACTTTGCAACTTGTTTTGACATATGCAGTAGCTTGTCCCTTTTCATGTAGCCTGTTTTTTCAATTTGAACTTTGCAACTTGTTTTGGAATTATGCAGCCTTGTACATATTCATATGCTTGCAACATTATTTTCTTTCCCTCTTTGTGAACCAAGAGTTTTCTTGCGATTTGCAGAGAGGGCAAACAAACTGATTCCGGCCAACACTTTTAATGATGAGTTTCTGATTAACTGTCTGAAAATGCCTTTAATTTATCTGTACTGATTTCTTCCTTTTTTGTCTTTGCAGATAAATATCAGTTGAGCAATGGGGAGTAGCAGTAGAAGATGAAGATTTAGGATATCTAGGATATAGTTTTATTTTATTTTAATCATTTGTAATAAATATTATTATAAATACTGTAAATGTATTCAAATAATACTTGTACCAATAATTGAAAATAAATAAAAGATCCTTTGTCAGTTAATTCTTTAATTCTTCTGCCTTTATTTATTTAATTACTTAAATTTCTTGAATTATAATAATTGGAAATTATCCAATAATTTTAACTTAGAAATTATAAATAACCAATAAACGTTCGGCGTTCCGAATAACCAAAAGCAATGCACAGTTAAACAAACAAACGTCCATATGTCCTTTACTTCACTGATTAACCCCAACACTTTAAACTCTCAATCAGAAGCCTCAGCCCATGTCCCAGATGTTTAGAGTTTGAGAAACAAACAGAAGTCTTGAGCAACCGTCAAAGCAGTGTAACAGCCAATTAAGACACGGTGGATTCAAATTCTTCTGAAAATGCGCGTGCAAACCCTAATTCTTGATTTATCGTCAAAGAAGCGCCTGCCTGATCAAACCCTGAGCCAAACTCAACCAAATTAATAAAAACCCTGATAATCTGTTTAACTTGATTCAAAAGTCAATGAAAACCCTAATTTTGTCTGACTGATGAGAAAAGTCTGTTTGACTGATTCTTAAGCCAATCTAAAAAATCAGGAAAAGCCCGAAGCTGTGATTTCTTGTGGAAAAGAGAAGGGAAAATTTTGGGGTACAACAGTTGCCCCTGTTCAATCTTCTTGAACCTTGAAGAGTTAGATTGGCAAGCTTGCCGTTCGCGACTCGAAGGTAAAAGGAGATTGGACACTAGAGTGCCCAAAAAATTTGCACTCGTCTAAGCGTAGTTTTGAGGGAATGGGCTTAAAGATGCCATTTGGTGATGGGCTTAAAGATGCCATTTGGAGATGTGACAGGGGGATGGGCTTAGAGATTCCATCTGGAAATTGCTGGTAGGAGGATGGGCTTAGAGATGCCATCTGGAAATTGCTGGTAGGAGGATGGGCTTAGAGATGCCATCTGGAAATGTTTGTTGAACTGTATGTCATTGGTGAGTGGGTGAGTATCAGAAAGGTATCCATGTTTTGGAACATCTCTGAACTGGGGGTCTGAATAAGAAATAGATTGACATCCGTATCTGGAAGCATCCGTAAGCTGTCTTCAAAAGTTGAATCTGAACAAGCGATAGATTAACATCCGTGTCTGGAGAATCCGTAAACTGTTTTCAGAAGTCTTGAATCTGAACAAGTGATAGGTTAACATCCGTATCTGGAGAACCCGTAAACTGTTTTCAGAGGTCTTGGAGATGAATAAGCAATGGATCAGCATCCATGTTGGGAAGCGTCCGTAAACTGTTTTCAAAAGTTAAGTCTGAACAAGCGATAGATTAACCTCCGTGTTTGGAGAATCCGTAAACTGTTTTCAAAAGTTGAAGAATCTGAACAAGTGATAGGTTAACATCCGTGTCTGGAGAACCCGTAAACTGTTTTCATAAGTCTTGAAGTTGAATAAGCAATAGAGCAGCATCCATGTTGGGAAGCGTCCGTAAACTGTTTTCAAAAGTTGAGTCTGAACAAGCGATAGATTAACATCCGTGTTTGGAGAATCCGTAAACTATTTTCAGAAGTTGAAGAATCTGAACAAGCGATAGGTTAACATCCGTGTCTAGAGAACCCGTAAACTGTTTTCAGAAGTCTTGAAGTTGAATAAGCAATAGATCAGCATCCATGTTGGGAAGCGTCCGTAAACTGTTTTCAAAAGTTGAGTCTGAACAAGCGATAGATTAACATCCGTGTTTAGAGAATCCGTAAACTGTTTTCAGAAGTTGAAGAATCTGAACAAGCGATAGGTTAACATCCGTGTCTGGAGAACCCGTAAACTGTTTTTAGAAGTCTTGAAGTTGAATAAGTAATAGAGCAGCATCCATGTTGGGAAGTGTCCGTAAACTGTTTTCAAAAGTTGAGTCTGAACAAGCGATAGATTAACATCCGTGTTTGGAGAATCTGTAAATTGTTTTTAGAAGTTGCATCTGAACAAGCGATAGGTTAACATCCGTGTCTGGAGGACCCGTAAACCGTTTTCAGAAGTCTTGAAATGGAGAAGGAACTGGTGTAGGGTTTCCTGATGATGAGTCCGTGTAAAACTGCATCTGAAATTGAGAAGGAACCGGTGTAGGGTTGCCTGATGATGAGTCCGTGTAGAACTGCATCTTGGATAATTGTTAATGATAGCCTTTTATTCTTATCCTGAAAAGGACAAAATGTTAGCTAAACACAAAGTTATGCTGCATGAAATGTATGATGCAATATATGTTATATCAATGTTTATGATATGAATGTAATGAATGCGCATGTAAGCTGATGAGCTGTCTTGCTGAGGATAGATGAATCCTGGATGGCTGGAGATAATAGAATCTTGACTGCTATCGGGGAAAGTGAATCCTTGACTGCTGCAGGGGATTGCAAGAATCTCGGATTGCTGAAGATGAGAAGTCCTGGGACCACTGTTGGGGAATCAGGAGCTTGGGTTGTATGCCAATCCACTAAGGATTCCTGTCTTGAGGAGATCTTCACTGGGGAATATCTGAATATCCTGTGAGGAACTGAGAATGAGAGTCTTCAATTTGCTTGGGGATTGATAGTTGAAAGTTTTAGCTTCGCTGGGGATTGCAAGAATCTTTTGATTGCTGCAGGTATTGATCTGGGATAAGTATCAGAATGTCTCCAAATCTGGGTCACATCTGAACTATCTCTAGAAGGAAGTCTGGAATAAGTATCAGAATGTCGCCATATCTGGGTCACATCTGAACTATCTCTAGAATGAAATCTGGAATAAGTATCGGAATGTCGCCAAATCTGGGTCACATCTGAACTATCTCTGAATAAATCTGGAATAAGTATCAGAATGTCACCATGTCTCGGTCACATCTGAACTATCTCTGAATGAATCTGGAATAAGTATCAGAATGTCGCCATGTCTGGGTCACATCTGAACTATCTCTGAATGAATCTGGAATAAGTATTAGAATGTCGCCATGCCTGGGTTACATCTGAACTATCTCTGAATGAATCTGGAATAAGTATCAGAATGTTGCCATGTCTGGGTCACATCTGAACTATCTCTAGAAGGAATAATGATCTTGATTTTGTTAATGGTCAGAAATTGGGAGTATACCAATCTTCTGAGGTGATGAGAATCTTCATTCTGTTAACGGTCAGAAACTGGGAGTATACCAATCTTCTGAGGTTTTAAGGATGAGAGTCTTCATTCTTGAGGGTCAGAAATTGGGAGTATACCAATCTTCCGAGGTGGTGAGAATCTTCATTCTATTAACGGTCAGAAACTGGGAGTATACCAATCTTCTGAGGTGATGAGAATCTTCATTCTGTTAACAGTCAGAAACTGGGAGTATACCAATCTTCTGAGGTGATGAGAATCTTCATTCTGTTAACGGTCAGAAACTGGGAGTATACCAATCTTCTGAGGTTTTAAGGATGAGAGTCTTCATTCTTGAGGGTCAGATTTTTAGGAGCTTTAATTGTCCGTTATTCTGTTGGTGGTTGCAACTTCCAGCAGGTGATGAAGGAAATTTGCACGACCTTGGTTTTGACATTCGAATGCCCCAAGTGATGGTGAGGGAGACTTTCTCCAAGTTAATCTATAATTGAGAGATTTGTTGAAATCTTGACTGGACTGCCCCAGGTTAACTGAACTTTGAAAGATCTGTTGAAACCTTGACTGGATTGCCCCAAGTTAATTGAGCTTTGAAAGATTTTGTTGAAATCTTGACTGGACTGCCCCAGGTTAATTGAACTTTGAAAGATTTGTTAAAATCTTGACTGGACTGCCCCAGGTTAATTGAACTTTGAAAGATTTGTTAAAATCTTGACTGGACTGCCCCAGGTTAACTGGATAGTGACATGTCATGCCCCCTTGTTGATAGGAGATTTGTTAATGGAAGTGTCATCCTTCTTGAAGTGATTTTACTCACTGAGAGAGTTTTCGTTCCTCCGAACATTCACTATAGGAATTTCTTCGCTGTCAAACAAATAACCATGTGCAAACAACGATATTCAAATAATGCAAAGTTTATGCTTGTCTCGAAGTTTTGAAAAATGCGTTTTTTAGCAGAAAACTTTTTATAAGACAACACAAGATTTAGAGAAAAGCCTTACAGGAGTCAGGATACCTTTTGCAACAGTATGCTTTCGAACTAACTCATGCTTCAATTAGGACTTTTGAAGGGTTGTAACGTGTCACGGTTTAATAAACAAAGGATAAAGGCTCAAAGTATATTTGTACCCACCCGCTCTTCGTGATGTCCTTCAATCCTAAACTCAGTTAATTGTACGTCGCACTCTATTCGAGTTTGGAACGACTTTTTGGTGATGGTTCCCCAGTTGAATTTAGAAGGTAGTCATCATCTCCTTTTTCTTTTGCAACATTTTTTCATGTTGTTGAGGATTTGTAATGACCTCTTTCTTGATTTGTTATCCCTAACTTTTGCCTGATTGTTCCTGTTTTCGAGATCACAGTCAGCGGGATGCCCCAGCTTTCTTAAGCCTCCTTTATAGGTTTTGGCTTAGTGGGCTTTTATCTTTTGAGAGGTTGACTGCCTATGAGATAAGGAACCATCACTGTCTTTTGGTTCCAAAGGAATGTTTTTGATGTCATTCGTTGTATTACGAACTGAGAGTTTGCGACTTCAATGCGCATTTTTTTTAATTAACTGAGAGACTACCCTGCCCCTAGGTTTAAATCAAAGGTATCAATTTGTTTAGAACAGAAAACTCCTACTTCTTTGGCTCGAAGGGGTTGACTAGGGATTATCTTCCTTATAACTCCAGTGTTTGGGATTTGAAAGAAATGCCTGTACATCATCAGCAAGGTCTGTTCAAAAGCATACTGTATGAGATTATGGTATTGTTTCGTCATCCTCCCTCTAAAGGCTTGCAGCTTTTTATCAAGAGTTAAATATCATAAAGAAAGCATAAGAGTAGTGAAAACGAATGGATGAATTCAAGACAAACATATGCAATGCATTAATGAAACAGAGTTTGACATCAACAGATAATTGTTTGAATCACAAAAGAAATTACAACTTTGAAAATTCAAATGGAACAAAAGTCTTTCAATTCGAGCTTTGTCATTTTAGGTGGAGAAACCCTTAACGGAAGATTTTCATCTCGCCATCTGGCATGAATCTCAGCACTCCAATGTCAATCAGATCTTGAATCTTGTTCTTCAAGGCCTAACAGTCGTCGGTGTCATGTCCAGGACTATAGGAGTGGTATACACAAAATGCGTCGGGATGATAGCTAGGAGAGAAGGTATTGGGCTTCCGAATAGGATCCCTCAAAGCAGTCAGATTGACCTCCAACAAGCGCTCCAGTATTAGAGATGATGGTATGTCAGTCTCAGTGAACTGTCTTCCTGACGTATTTTGCTTACGCCGATTACCTCGTTGACGCTGACGAGGTTGTTGATGAGCTTGTGACCCTGAAGCAAGTAGAGGAGCCTTTCCCTTGTCTTCTTGTCTCAAAGGAGGTTGAATGATGACTTGCTCTTCAACCTCAGATGTTTGCCCCACCTGGTTGTCCCGAAGCAGTTGGTTGATGAGAACTCTGAGCTCCTCTTGTCTTTGAGCCAAGTCCTGGATGAGAGCCATCTGGCCCACCAGTTGTCCCATCATTTGGATCCTCATTGCAGTCAGCTCAGACTAAAGCTCTTCCAACTGATCACTCCTAGCATTGCTTGAATTCCCCTGGACCATGCCCCTTATGAGGAGAGCTTTCACCTCTTCTTACCCCTGGGACAGGTTCAAGAACATTTCCTGAAGTTGAGCATTTTCGTCCTGGATATCCTTGAAAGTCCTCTCTAGAGCCATCTCTTACTGAAATAAACAGTAGGAGAATAAGGAAACCTGAAAAGGAAAAACTGTCGTGATGCAATGCATGATATGTGGATGCATGTTTTCAAGGATCTCTTGGGGTAAACACAAGAGAATGTTAGAGGTTGAACTTTGATCTTTGATTGGAGAACTTTGCACTGGTGGATGTCTTTCCACGAGAATCAAGCTCACCATGTCGATTGGGTCATAGCCCCTGATTCAAGTTGTTGCACTTGATCTTTGACGGCATTTGTTTAGAGGAGAAACCTCTTGCCTTTTAGTAGACGTCTGGTTCAACGTGACCCTGCATCAAAAGACCCTCGAGATCCTTGAAATGGTTACTGAAAATGCTATGGTATGATGTCATGATGTACATGTATGCAAAAGCAAGTGAGTGTATATACAAGTAATCATATTCACACAAAGCAAACAAGTCCTTAGGTTTAGGCTTGCATGGGGTTTGTAGGTAAGTACCCTCTTGAAGTTAGTTGGCTCATCCTGTCCTAAAATAGAAACCGGGTTCTAAGGAGCTCAATATCATTGGATTATTTTCTGTGTTCATTGTTTTGGTTTAGCCACTTAACTGGCGACCAAAATATTCCAAGAAAACAATCCTCAATGAGTGTAGTATCGAGTATCTACCAACTTCGGACTGCACCAAAGTCGGTCATCTCACTACCCCTAAAAAGGCTAAGATGGTCAATTAAGGTTTTAAGAGTTCGTTAGTGCTTCATGACATCACTCAGCGGCCCCGTACTCTCCTTGATTGAACTCAAGGGTTACCGGTACTCACAAATATGTCACACTAACATAGCTTACTGCTTCAACCATGTCAGTATACCCCGCACAGTTCCCTCACAGTTTTATTGTTATTTACCTAAAAAGGTGCCCCCAAATTCGGGTGTAGGATTTACAACAAACCCAAACAAGGACCCAAAAAGTAAAGCAATCAAAACAATCAAAGCAAGTATGTATGGGTGATCTAAAACCCTAAGGTAACCCCACTTTTAAATTAATCCCCAGCAGAGTCGCCAGTTCTGTGATACGGTGGGAGAACTGACTTGAGGTTTTGCGTTTGTTTTCGCAAATGTTTCGGTTTAGCAAGAGTCGCCACCGACTTTTTATTTTATCCTAAGGAAAGGTTAAAAAGCACAGGAAAAACCTTTGAGATGTTTTCTTGGGTTCGGGGAGTAGATTATAGAAAGGGAAGGTATTAGCACCCTTCCTATCCATGGTTATTCATGGGCTCTTAGTTACTTGCTTAGATCACTTGCCTTGCTTTTCAATTGTTTGAAATGGTGCTTTGTGTGTGTGGTTTTGAAAATGTTTTGAAAAAGATGCCTTGTCTAGGCAACCGTTGTAACAATTCTTTACTCGAATGTTTTACAAAGGTGTTTGTATTTTAGAAAAGATATTTCAATGTTTTTGAAAGTTGTTTTGGAAGTTGTGTTGTGGAGTGTGTTTTGAAAATAGGCAAGTGTGTTTTGCAAGTTTGATCAAGTAACTAAGAGTTTTCTACCCTATTGTACTCAAAGATCTTTCTTATGTTTTTAACCCTTTTAACAGTGTTGTTTCACCATTGTGTTTGGTGAACAACCTTGTATTAGGATGTTAACGGGACGGGCACGGGTCATCGTTTAGACCATGAATGCAATATTGTCAAGTGTCTTTGGCAATTTTTCTTGAGGGACTATGATCATTTTGTTTAGGCAACTTCGAAAGCGTCATCGAGGGACTATGATCATTTGATTTGTTTTGTTTTGCCAAAGAAACTCAAAATGCAAACATGGCCCATTCTTGAAGGCAACAAGTGGAGGAACCCTAGGGGTGCAAGTGTGAATTGTGTATTGATTGTCATGCATTTGTCTTGTATTAGGTTATCTAGCGGTTGATTTTGAATCTTCGCATACAAACCCTAATTACTATACAGTATATAGAAAGCGATAAATTGCGGGAATTTAAAGTCTAAGCTATTACAAATAAGTATCCGGGAATGGGGGTACAAATGTTTACAAATGGGATGAGTCTTATCAGGGGAGTATTGTCCAAATAATATTTACAACCAAATCGAATCGCATTCTCAATGTAAAATGTAGCAATGTATAAGAATAAAAGCAATGTATCAAAAGTATTTATGAAAGTGTATGTGATTATTTACAAGTGATGCAAATATTAACCTAATGTATTATTAAGTATTTATTTATTTTTATGTTTTTTTGTTAATGTTATATGAACAAAAGTTTTAATTAAAAAAAAAGGGAATATTCGACCTTAAAAAAAAAGTCTATTTTTTATGTATTTTATTGATATTAATGATTTTTAGGAAGTTTTATAAAAGTGATTTATTAAACAAAGAAAAGTTTTAAAGGGAATGGTATTTAAACTTAACAAAAATCTATTTTCATGTATTTTTATTAATGTTTTATATACAAGAAAATTATTTAATTCAAAATTCTAATCTTATGTATTTTTAATTGTACTAACTAAAATAAAAAAGTATTTAAGAAAATTTTATAAAAAAAAGTTAATGTCTTCTTTTTATTTACCAAAAATATTAGTTTAAATTATATACAAAAGAGGAAAAATAAAGTGATAATAAATAATAAAAAGAAAATAGGGTATTAGTTTAAATGAAAAAGTCAAATGGGCTTTAGGCATTATGCTGGGCCCAAAAATATACATGGAAAGAGGTCAACAGGGGGGGGGGGGGGTGCACCAAAAATTGAGATTGGGCTTAATGTTTTTATGAGGGAACAGGTCCAATGCGCTTTACAACATTTTGGTGTAGGGTTCATTTGGTTTGTTTTAGATTTAGGGTTTACAGCGTTGAGCGGCACCGTTTCTATCATCGTTCTTCATCCTCAAACCGACCATTGATGCTCTCTTCTCCTTACCTCAGCTGCCAGACGCTACCACCATATCCCTCTCCCCATGGTTGAACAAGGCAATGATGAGAAAAGGTATGGTTCTGTTTCTCCTTCATGCGCTTTAGGGTTTCAAGTTTTGCATGTTTTATTTTTGTATGTTCTGACCTTTATGTTATTCATGTTTATGTGAGGTGTGAAGCTGAAAAAGGAAGGAGAAAAATACTACCTTTGGAGAGGAGACGGAGGAGGACGACGACGTCTTAGGCGGCCGGAGGCGAGGGAATATGTGATGCTGGCTTTGTTCTGGTTTGTCTGGTACCCTCGTATCTTCCTTTTGGTTTTATGATGAACGCTTCTCTGAAAACCCTAAATTATTTCACTTCTGCATCTTCTTTTTCCTCTTCTGCTCGCTTGCTCTAAGATACTTGTTGTTGTGCTTGCTTGTTTCTCTCTTGGACTTTGATTCTTTTAGCCTATGATGAATCTCATTCTGAGGCACTTGTCTTTGAAGTTGTAATTGGTTTGAGAACTTGTTTGGAAGTTACATGCTCATTGTTGTTGGCTTCTGTTTAGAGGCTTGCTTCAGTTTGTAAGCTTGAAGGCAGTCTTGGTTTTTTCTTCTGTAACAGTTTGAGGGCTTGTGTTTATGCAGGCTTTTGCAATGTTACAGTTTGTAGTATCTCTTGTTTATTCTGCCTCCTCTTTACAGTGTTAAGATAATGTTTGTTTTATATCTCCTAAGCTTGCCTCAACAAACTGTAAGCCTATACTTCTTTTACTCTCTTTCTCTCTCTATCAGAAAAGCATATTTTAATGCTTTACTGTCCTTTTTTTATGAAAAAGTGATGGTCTAGAAAATGATGACAATTTTTGAATATGTTGCTTGCATTGTTAGTTTTGCTCTGCATATCTTCTTTCTTCAGATTTTCTGCATTTGGTGTACCTGTTGACAGCTTTATGACAGTTCTTGAACTTGTGACTTAGTTGGCCATTTTGACTTAGTTTTGCTTTGTCTGATAGTGCAATTCAGTTTAGTTGACATCTTTGCTTGTTTGTTCAATTTGAACTTTGCAACTTGTTGGTTTCAGCTTGACTTTGCAACTTGTTTTGACATATGCAGTAGCTTGTCCCTTTTCATGTAGCCTGTTTGTTCAATTTGAACTTTGCAACTTGTTTTGGAATTATGCAGCCTTGTACATATTCATATGCTTGCAACATTATTTTCTTTCCCTCTTTGTGAACCAAGAGTTTTCCTGCGATTTGCAGAGAGGGCGAACAAACTGATTCCGGCCAACACTTTTAATGATGAGTTTCTGATTAACTGTCTGAAAATGCCTTTAATTTATCTGTACTGATTTCTTCCTTTTTTGTCTTTGCAGATAAATATCAGTTGAGCAATGGGGAGCAGCAGTAGAAGATGAAGATTTAGGATATCTAGGATATAGTTTTATTTTATTTTAATCATTTGTAATAAATATTATTATAAATACTGTAAATGTATTCAAATAATACTTGTACCAATAATTGAAAATAAATAAAAGATCCTTTGTCAGTTAATTCTTTAATTCTTCTGCCTTTATTTATTTAATTACTTAAATTTCTTGAATTATAATAATTGGAAATTATCCAATAATTTTAACTTAGAAATTATAAATAACCAATAAACGTCCGGCTTTCCGAATAACCAAAAGCAATGCACAGTTAAACAAACAAACGTCCATATGTCCTTTACTTACTGATTAACCCCAACACTTCAAACTCTCAATCAGAAGCCTCAGCCCATGTCCCAGATGTTTAGACCTTGAGAAACAAACAGAAATCTTGAGCAACCGTCAAAGCAGTGTAACAACCAATTAAGACATTGTGGATTCAAATTCTTCTGAAAATGCGCGTGCAAACCCTAATTCTTGATTTATCGTCAAAGAAGCGCCTGCCTGATCAAACCCTGAGCCAAACTCAACCAAATTAATAAAAACCCTAATAATCTGTTTGACTTGATTCAAAAGTCAATGAAAACCCTAATTTTGTCTGACTGATGAGAAAAGTCTGTTTGACTGATTCTTAAGCCAATCTGAAAAATCAGGAAAAGCCCGAAGCTGTGATTTCTTGTGGAAAAGAGAAGGGCAAATTTTGGGGTACAACAATCCCGATGGACCATGTTCTATGATGGAGCCTCTAATGCACTCGTCAATGGTATTGGTGATGTACTTATATCTCTGGAAGGGTGTCATACTCCCTTTACTTCCAGACATTGCTTCAATTGTACAAATAACATGGTAGAATACAAAGCATGCATCTTCGGTCTCAGAGCTGCCATAGACTTGGGAATCAAATCCTTATATGTGTTTGGGGATTTAGCTTTGGTCATCATCCATATCAAAGGGGAATGGGACACCAAACACCCTAACCTTATCCCTTACAAAGAACATGTTTTGACATTGCTGCAATGTAGGCATTGAGAGTCTGCTCCTCATGAAGTAGCCTAGTGAGTTCCAAAACCTTCTTCTCGCTTGCATAGAATTGGGATTCAAAAGTATCTCTCTCCCCTTGAGTTGTATACAATCTCTTTGTAGGTCTTCAAGAGAGGTGGGCATATCAAGAGGTAGGATAGTGTATAGAATATCTCCCTCCATGACAAGATCAATGATTACCGGGAGAATGGAGGGGTAAGGCATCATAAGGCTCTGAGCACGAGCTCGTACCCATTTGAGGTAAGGCTCAAGAGGGATGGAATTTTTATGCCCCAAAGTCTTGCTATCCACCTTATTCAACATCCTCCATGCTCGAATAAATCTCTCGCGAAGACCTTGATCGTCGTTGTCGTAGTCAAATACCAAACCATGAATCAGCATCTCGTACGGGCCATCCCTTCGGGCGTAACCAAACTGACTTAAGGCTAAACATGGGTTGTACGTGATACCTCCCCTAATGCCAAGTAAAGGGACATTAGGGAATTCTCCACAATGGTCGATAATGATAACATTCTCTTTGGATCGGGAGCACCAATGAATGTCTGACTGTTTGAGCGTCATCAACCTTTGTGACCACCTTGAACCTTGCTCATTCTTTAATACAGATTGGGGAAGATGCGAAATAAACCATCTTGCCAAGAGAGGAGCACAACACATAAAGAAACCTCTTTTCCTCATTTTGCGAGTGTGAAAAGAGTGTAGGATATCTCCTAGCAATTTAGGCACCGGGTTACATGATATGAAGATTTTGACGGTGTTGACATCTATGAGTTGGTCAAGATTTGGAAACAAAACCATCCCATAGATGAGGAGAGCCACAATTTCCTCAAAGGCTTGAAAATCCAAGGAGTTCCAACAGCTTTGGGCTTTCTCAAACATGAACTTTGCCAAGAAACCTTTGACACCACTCCTTGTTTCCCAATGAGTTGTGATATCAGATGAGTGCAAGTGTAAAGCTTGAGCAATATCTTCTAGATTTGGGTCTCTTTCCATACCGTTGAAAGGTAGTTGATTGAGAATGGGAATCCTCAAGGGTTGGGAGAATTCTTCCAAAGTAGGCACAAGTTGATAGTCGGGAAATGTGAAGCAATGGTGTAAAGGATCAAAGAACTGAAAAAGCACCTTCATCATATCCTCATCTGTTTTGGAGGTGACCAAGTTGAGTAGGCGACCATGTCTCTCGGTGAATGGATAGTTTTCAGGAATCCTTGAAGCTAGCTCCTTAAGTTGTGGAGGGATCCTTACAAGATTGACTTGAATAGTTTTCCTGCGAAGTGAATCCATATCCTACAAAACAAGAACAAAGATGAATCCCAAAATCCTTGAAATGGTTAGTGGATGTATATGATGTTCATGATGTTATGTGTAAGTATGCATATAAAAACAAGACAAACAAATCCTTAGGTTTAGGCTTGCGTGGAGTTTTATAGGTAAGTACCCTCTTGAAGTTTAGTTAGCTTAAACCTGTCCTAGTAATAGTAACCGGGTTCTAAGGAGCTCAATATCAATGGTTTATTTCCTTGATCATTGTTTCAGCATAAGCCTCTTTAATGGCGACCGAAATATCTCAAGAAACCAAACCTCAATGAGTGTAGTATCGAGTATCTACCAACTTCGGACTGCACCAAAGCCGGTCATCTCACTACATCCTAAAGGCCAAGTTGGTCAAGTAAAGGTTCTAAAAGTTCATTAGTACTTCATGACATCACTCAGCGGCCCCGTATTCTCTTTGATTAACTCAAAGGCTACCGGTACCCACAAATATGTCTCACTAACGTAGCTATTGCTTAGACCATGTCGGTATACCCTACACAGTTTCCATAACATATTGATACTTACCTATAATGTATCCCAAATCTGGGTAGAGGATTCAAACCCAAACAAAGAACCATAATGTAAAGCATACAAGTCAAACAATTTAAGAAAATAAATGTGATCTATCCCTAAGGTAACCCCACTTTTAGAATTTTCCCCAGCAGAGTCGCTGATTCTATGATACGGTGGGAGAACTGACTTGAGGGTTTTGTGTTTGATCGCAAATGTTGCAGTTAGCAAGAATCGCCATCGACTTTTCTTTTATCCAAAAGGAAAGGTGAAAAAGCACAGGAAAGACCTTTGAAATTATTTCTTGAGTTCGGGGGGTAGATTATGAAAAGGGAAGATATTAGCACCCTTTTCATACATGGTTATCCATGGGCTCTTAGTTACTTGCTAGATCATTTGCTTTTGTTTGAAATTGTGCTTGATGTGGTTTTTTGAAAGTATTTTGTAAAGAGGCCATTGTTTAGGTAATCTTTGTAATGATTCTCGTTCGTAAGAATGTATACAAAGATGTCAATCTTTTGAAAATGTTTTCAATTTTGTAAGATGTTTGAAAGTGTATGTGTTTTTTTTTAAATAGCAAGGATGTTTATTTTGAAATGGAGCAAGTAATTGGGAGTTTTCTACCTACTCAAATGTCTTTCTTTTTCATTTTCTTTTCCTTTGACATTGTTGTCTTACCATTGATTTGGTAAGCAACCCTATCTATGGATGTAAACGGGACGGACATGGATCATCGTATAACCGTGATTAGCAATGTTGCAAGGTATCTTAGCATTATTTTTTAGGGAGTAAGATCATTTGAAAGGCAACTTAGATAGCGTCATCGAGGGACTATGATCTTGTATTTGCTTGTTTTTTCTAAGATACCTCACATGCATAATATGACCATTTATGTATAAGGCAACCAAATGGAATAACCCTAGGGGTGCTTGTGGGCAAGTGGGTTGTTTTCATGCTTGATTTTGTCTTGAATTAGGGTTTTCTATTTGATTGATTTTATTCTTTCCATACAAACCCTAATTACTAGCATTTGTATATAAAGCGATAAATTGCAGGAATTAAATTTACTATGCTATTACATCATTTAGGGGAGGGGGGGGGGGGGGGGTATACAATTTGTAAATGGGGATTGCAAGAAATTAAAACCTAATTAGTCTATTACAACCAAATTGAATTTGTATAAATAATTGAATAAATATATAAATACAAGAATATAAAGAAAGAGAGATGATTTTTGTTTGGTTTTCATAAAATGAGTTTTACCTAAACCTAATTAAAAAATGATTAGTTAAAATTAAAATAAAATTGACTTAAACTAATTGAGAAAATAAATTAAATTAAAAAAGATTTTTTAGGGTTTTTATGAAGAAAAAGGTTTTTAAGTTAAATAATAATAAAAGTAAAAATTAAATAATTAAAAGAAAACCAAATTCTAAATTAATTTTAATTAAGAAAATAAAATAATCATTAAACCTAAGTCTAAATATTTAATTATTTAAAAGAGAGTTTAAATTATTAAAAGATAATGTTTTTAATATTTTTTTTTGTTTTATAAGAAAATAAAATGAATAAGAGTAAATAAAATATTTTTTGGATTTTTTCATGTTTTATGAGAATAATAATAATAATAATAATAATAATAATAATAATAATAATAAATAAATAAAAATATTAAAGAAGAAATAATAAAAAAAAGAAAATAGTAAAAGAAATTGGGCCAGGGGTGCACAAGTAAATCAGGGGGTTAGTAAAAGAAAAACATCATCAGGCCCAAACTGGAAGCCCAGGCGTTGCTTGTTTGGAAACAAAAAAATGTGAAAAAATTGTGAGAAATGAAAAAGGTAGCGCACTGGGTGTTGAACCCACGCTCTCTGGGTTACCTGGTTACCAGTGCGCTGCCTTATCACTGGGGTGGCTATACATCCGCTTATATAAATGAAATAATAAATATGTAAGGCAAAACGTGTTCTGAAGACTTCATCTTCAACCTCCAGCCAAAGGACTTGTATCTTCTTCATCTCTAAACAAAAATGAAAAATTCAAACATGAAAGTTGTGGCATTTTTTCCATGAATCCAAACATATAAACAACTTAAACTAACAATCAAAGATGAATGAGAATTTTTCTAGCCCTAATTCAAAACCTAAAAATTGTAGAAAACTTCAACCCTAAAATTCTCTAAGCTCAAGCCATATAAATGTAAACTATGGATATGTACAACTTCGTAGTAATGGCATCTACATTTTATCTTCACAAATCAAACTCAAATGATGCCTGTATGAAGAGATAGATGTTTGAAAACTTACCTCTGGCAGCTGGAGTCGTGAATGGATTTTGAGCAACTTTGGAGATGGCCTGATGATCTGTTTAGCTTGTCTGGACCTCCTTGAGTGTATTCCAACTCTTACTTTGCTTTGAAAGTCCCTGAATCTCCCTACTCAAGTTAACCTGCAAGCTTGATATTTGAAAATGGTGGATAGTGATGTAGGGGTTACAGTCTTGAAACAGGGGTCTGGATCACTTGTGTATGATGTATGTAAGGTGTTTGAATGATTAAGAATCAAAACGCACGAGTGGAAATGGAGATGGAGAGTGTTGGCCAAAACTATCAAGTTGAGCAGTCTTGTGTAGAAAACATGTTTGGGACAGTTTTTGGATGCTTCAAATCGTGCCTTAGCTTGCAATAAACTTGTTAATATGTATGGAAAATATTAGAGCACAAAATCTCTCCAGGTTTCTGAGTTATAGGGTTATGGCTCTATAACTTGCTTTTGAAAAAAAATTAAATGACAAATCTCAAATGTTGTACAAGCATGTCCTGAGCTTCTTCAGGCCTTAGACACCTTGCTTTTGGATTATAGGGGTTGTGTGTGCAGAAAGAATAAGTTAGAAGCTCAAGACAAGTTGACTTTGTGATTAAAGCAACTTTTCAAGAATGGAATGGTAACTTTCTTCCAAAAATGGCAAATTGGCTTGGACAATGCTTGGAACACTTGGATAATAGCTAAAAATCAAGTGTAATCTTCTGATTATGGAGAGATCTTGAGGTTTAGAATCTTGCAAAACAAGATTGTACAACATAGGTTTGAAATTGGATTTTTGTTCATCACAAAAATGCCTTGTAATTCAAGTGACAAAATACCAACTTCATCTCTTCGATTCTCCCTACTCAAGAATGATCTCAAAGAGTTCTTGGACATTTTGGATAGCTTGCAATGTGCTATACAACCCATATTTGAATTGATTTTGAATATTCCCCTTGTAACTATGTCAAAAATTGCCATGAAGTTAGGTCAAAAAATCTGCCTAACTAGGGCAAAATTTCACCAAGTCTTTTTTAGTTCATGAGCATGTATTCATAAAATTATAACCTGAGATCCAAGAACTTTTGGAAGAAGTTGTGTGAATAAAAGTTGTATATTTCATGGAGATCTACAACTTTCATATTGGAAGTTTCCTTTGAATCATCTTGTATCATAATGAAAAAATTGCTAAAAGTTATGAAAAAATAAGAAATTTTCAACACTTAGAAAAATTTCTAAGTTTAGAAATTTTGACTTTTCAAAATGAAATCTTGATTTCTTGATTTCTTGATGAATAAGTTTCCTATTTTGACATGTTTTGATGAATTGTGATCTTTGGCACTTGAATTTGACCAAAAAGTCAAAATTTGACTTTTCAATATACAGTTGACTTTTGATCAGTTGACTGCAAAATTCATCTGTCAATCCAATGGATTTGCAATGTTTTGAATCATGTCATTAGGTAAAAATTATGCAATTGGACTCTTGAGATCATGCCTTAAACCAATTGACCATTTTCTAGGTCAAAAATCAGAAATTGCCCTTTCCCAATTAAAACCCTAATTTTGACCATTTTGCCCTTTTGGAGATTTGATCAAATTTCTTGAGGAATTATGGTCCAAACTTGATAAAATGATACATATGAGTCCAAAATGTTGATGTGGATAAAAAATTATGAAGTTTGACTGTAAATTGGCCATGGTTAACTTTTTCCCCAATACAATTGATTTTTAGGTCAACTGTTCAATTGACTGATCAAAAGTGTGATCCAAGGCTTGAAACTTGACATGAGTAATCTTGGGGGTCCATAATTATCCATGAAAGTCATATGGGGCATTGGAAGTTCAAAAATATTTGTGCAAACTCAAACCCTAATTTTGGTCATCAGTGCCTAAGGAGGTGTCTTGAGCTGATCAAACCCTAGTGCAGTCTTAATCCCAAGGAGATCTTGTGAGAAAATTCTTGATAAGTGAGAGGGTAAATTTTGGGGTACAACAGTTGCCCCTGTTCAATTTTCTTGAGCCCGAGGAGTTAGATTGGCAAGTTTTTCCATTCGTAACACGAAGGTGGAAGATGATTGGACACTAGAGTGCCCAAAAATTTGTACTCGGTGATGTGATGGTTGAGGGAATGGGCTTAAAGATGCCATTTGGAGAGGTGATAGAAAGGTGTAAGAGATGGGCTTAAAGATTCCATCCAAAAGTGATTGTTTGTATTGTAATTTGTAAGCTAAAAGATTGAGTATCAGAATGGCGTTCGTGTCTGGAGAGTATATGAACTATATTTGGGAGCTGATTTTGAATGATTATCAGAATGGCATCCGTGTCTGGAGCGTATCTGAGCTGTATCTGATAGCTAGTTTTGAATGAGTGTCAGAATGGCATCCGTGTCTGGAGCGTATCTGAGAGTTGAATTTGGATGAGTATCAGAATGGCATCCGTGTCTGGAGCATATCTGAACTGTATCTGAGAAGTTGAATCTGAATGAGCATCAGAATGGAATTCGTGTCTGGAGTGTATCTGAACTGTATCTGAAAGTTGAATCTGAATGAGTATCAGAATGGCATCCGTGTCTGGAGCGTATCTGAACTGTATCTGAAAGTTGGATCTGAATGAGTATTAGGATGGCATCCGTGTCTGGAGCGTATCTGAACTGTATCAAAAGACTTTGAACATTGTTAATGGTAGCTGTTTGATTAATCTTATCCTGAAAAATATAAAATGTTAGCTAAAATGCAAAGTTTATGTTGTATGAAATGCATAGTATAATGCATTCATGTTATCAATGTTTATTATATATGGATGCAATGTATGCGTATGTGAGCTGGTTTGCTGCACTGCTGTTGGATTGGGGAAAATAAATCCCAGACTGCTACTGAGGATATGAAGTATAAGTCTTCATGTTGTGAAGTCTAAGTGTTGATGAATTTTTGCTTAGAGAAGTAAACTCTGTTGTAAGGGAAATGTCGTTTACTGCTTGTAAAATTCTATTGGGGAATCTTCAGAAATTTGACGACTTCTACTGGGGATTGATAATTGGAAGCTTGTTCCGCTGGGAATTAAACTATAAATTATGGGGGATTTATGGAAATAGCTTAGAGATATTTCCCCACCTCTTAAAGCCATTAGTAATCGTCTTTTATTTCGTTTATTTGTAAACAATAATTATGTTCAAATGCATATGTTCAACAATGAATCATTGGATGTTTTTGTAAACAAAGAACAAGAGTAATGAAAAACAGATAGTTTTGAACTTTCCAAGGAATATCTTTGCATTGAGTTTGAGTAAGTATTTTTGTACAATGAGACAAACATTCTAGTAAGAGAATTCCGTCATAAAAAATTGAAATTTTTAATACAAAGAAAAGATAGCTATGTGAAATAATCCCATGGGGTTCCCATTCTGCTATAGCCTTTGTATCTCTGAGCATTTTGTCTATTTGTTGCCTTGTCTGAAGATGGTTGAATTGATCAGAACCTCTGATTTTGCAGGTTGTCCGTAAGGTGATCCAACGGGAGATAGTCATACGCTTTAATTCCCTAACTTTTTCCTGGACCGCCCTTTCGGGTTTTCAGTCCACCGGGATACCTTTTTTTCCCAAGTCGCCCTTTCGGATTTTCAACTTGCCAGGTGTACAGATTTTTTTTGTTTTATCCCTAATTTTTTCCCGAACCTTTTTGGTTCGACGGGATGCCCTTGTTTTACCGAGGTATGTCAACCTAGCGGGTCTCTTATGCGTAGTATCTTTTGACTATATCCACGTTCGCAGGATGCGGCAGGTCGTTACCATCCATGGTTGTCAAGATCATTGCCCCACCAGAGAAAATGTTTTTGATTACAAATGGTCCTTCATAGGTAGGAGTCTATTTGCCCCTAGGGTCACCTTGTGGCAGTATGATGCGCTTGATCACTAGATCCCCAACTTGATACACTTGGCGTCTGACCTTCATGTTGAAAGCCTTGATCATCCATTTTTGATACATTTGACCATGGCAAACAACAATAAGTCTCTTCTCATCAATCAAGTTTAGTTGATCAAGTCGAGTCTGAATCCAATCTTCTTCATTCAGCCATGCATCCTTCATAATTCTTAGAGAGGGGATCTGAACCTCAATAGGTAAGACGACTTCCATGCCATAAACCAGAGAATAGGGTATTGCCCCGGTTGATGTGCGAGCTGTGGTACAATACCCGTGGAGAGCAAATGGTAACATCTCATGCCAGTCTTTGTATGTGACTGTCATTTTATGTATGATCTTTTTAATGTTCTTATTTGCAGCTTCAACAACACCATTCATCTTTGGTCGGTAAGGGGAAGAATTATGATGCTGGATCTTGAATTGCTCGCACAAGGCGGTGATCACAGTGTTGTTGAGATTTGTACCATTGTTAGTGATGATCCTTTTCGGGAAACCATACCGGAAAATGAGATTTTGCTTGATGAAACAGGCAATAACATTCTTGGTAACAGAAGCGAAGGAAGCTGTCTCCACCCACTTTGTAAAATAATCAATGGCCACTAAGATGAAGCGGTGTCCATTAGAGGCTGTCGGCTTGATTTCCCCAATCATATCTATTCCCCATATAGCAAAAGGCCAAGGAGCTGTCAAGACATTCAGAGGAACCGGAGGTACATGCACCTTGTTAGCATAAATCTGACACTTATGACAGGTTCGAGAGTGTTGATAGCAATCTGCTTCCATGGTAGACCAGTAATAGCCTGCCCGTAGGATTTTCTTTTCCATCATATGCCCACTTGAATGGGTGCCAAAAGTGCCTTCATGCAATTCAACCATGATCCTTTCAACTTCAACCTTATCTACGCACCGAAGTAACACAAAGTCATGATTGCGTTTGTACAGGATGCCATTACTAAGGAAGAATTTAGCAGAGAATCTCCTTAAGAACTTCTTATCATTGACTGAAGCTCCTTCTGGATATTCTTAAGTCTTGAGATACTTCTTGACTTCGTGGAACCAAGGCTGGTCCACTACTTCTTTAGTATTAATCTCGTGACAGTGTGCAGGTTCCTCCATTGGTTCGATGGTGATCTGGGGATCCTTGTTATCCCAATTAAGTTTAAACATAGATGACATTGTGGCTAGAGTGTCTGCTAGCTGATTTTCTTCTCGCGGGAAATGCTCGAAGGTAATCTTCTCAAAATGTGGTAACAATGTCAAAACATGTTCTTTATAAGGGATAAGGTTAGGGTGTTTGGTGTCCCATTCCCCTTTGATCTGACTAATAACCAAAGCTGAATCTCCTAATACACTCAAAGATTTGATCCCTAGGTCTATGGCAGCTCTGAGACCAAAGATGCATGCTTCGTATTCTGCCATGTTATTTGTACAATTGAAGCAGAGTCTTGCGGTAAAGGGAGTATGACACCCTTCCGAAGATATGAGTACAAGATCGATACCATTTCCAAGTGAATTGGATGCCCGATCAAAGAACAGGGTTCATCGGGATCCTTGTTCAGGTCCGTCATATGGCCTGAATTATTCACAGTTATTTACCGTCACGATGTCTTCATTTGGAAATTCGAACTTCATGGATTGGTAGTCTTCCACAGCTTGGTGAGCAAGGTGATCAGCTAGTACACTGCCTTTTATAGCCTTCTGGGTAGTATATTGTATGCCATATTCCATCAGGATCATCTGCCATCTCGCTATTCTCCCAGAAAGAGCAGGCTTCTTGAAGATGTATTATATCAGATCCATTTTAGATATCAACAAAGTAGTATGAGTCAGCATATACTATCTTAGCTGGCGAGCAGCCCATGGTAGAGCGCAACAAGTTTTCTCGAGCAGTGAATATTTGGTTTCACAGTCGGTGATCTTTTTGCTCAGGTAATAAATAACATGCTCTTTTCGGCCAGACTCGTCATGCTGCCCCAATACACACCCTATTGATTTTTCTAAAACAGTCAGATACATGATCAATGGTCTTCCCTTGACTGGTGGCATCAATACAGGAGGCTCTTGTAGGTATTCTTTGATTTTGTCAAAAGCAACTTGGAACTCGTCATTCCATTTGACTACTTGATATTTCTTCAACAGTTTGAAGATTGGTTCACAAGTAGCTGTCAGATGAGAGATGAATCTTGAAATGTAGTTCAAACGTCCGAAGAACCCTCTGACTTCCTTCTCAGTACGAGGAGCAGACATCTCTTGTATTGCTTTAACCTTGGCAGGATCGACCTCGATACCTTTGTTGCTGATGACAAAGCCTAGGAGTTTACCGGACCGTACCTCAAATATGCATTTGTTTGGATTCAACCTCAGCTTGTGCTTCTTCAGTCTCTCAAATAATTTTTGTAAATGATCAAGATGCTCTTCTTCTGTTTGAGATCTGGATATCATGTCGTCCACATAGACCTCTATTTCGTGATGTATCATGTCATGAAATAAGGCTACCATGGCACGTTGATAGGTTGCCCCAACATTCTTCAGTCTGAATGGCATAACCTTATATAAGAAAGTGCCCCACTGTGTGACAAACGTTGTTTTCTCCATGTCCTCAGGTGCCATTTTGATTTGGTTGTAACCTGAGAAGCCGTCCATGAAGGAAAACACTTTGTGTTGTGCTATATTGTCAACTAGAATATCAATGTGGGGGAGTGGAAAATCATCCTTAGGGCTTGCCCTAATCAAATCTATGTAGTCCACACATATTCGCACTTTGCCATCCTTTTTCAGCACGGGAACAACATTGGAAACCCATTGGGGATAAGAGGTGACAACCAAGAATCCAACGTTGAACTGCTTCATGACTTCTTCTTTAATCTTTTCTGACATATCAGGCCTCATGCGGCGAACCTTTTTCTTTACTGGTGGACAATCCTCTCTTGTAGGTAGACGATGTACCACAATGTATGCATCAAGTCCTGGCATGTCTTCATACAACCAGGCAAAGACTTCGACATACTCGTGTAACAACTGAATCAAACGCTCCTTGATACTGGGATCCAGATTGGCACCCACCTTGACCTCTTTTTTGTCTTCTTTGGTACCTAGGTTGATTGTATCCACGGGTTCTTCGTGAGGCTAAATGGTTCTCTCTTCTTGTTGTAGTAGTCTGGAAAGTTCTCCTGGTAGATTATTACTTGCATTGTGAGTGTGAGTGTGTGTAAGGGTATAGCTATCCTTGAAAGAAAATAAAAAAATGTAAAAAGAAAAACAATGAGCACAAAAGTTTGTATGCGAAAATGTCCATGATTCATTGATGTCATATGAAAATGAGATAATAACCCTTACAAATGGACCATTGTGCCTCGGGTAAGACACAAGGTTTTAAGAGTGCGAATTGTTTTAATATTACAGATCCAACAAAATGTAAAGACAAATTACTGTGGGATAAAAGTGATCGGGACAAAATCTCTAGCCTCCCAGTTGTTGAGCCCTCCACTGACTGTCGGGAATATCCAATCCTCAGAGTCACAACTATCTTCATCTCCTTCTACGGCGTTGACCTCGGGGTTTCTGATCTTCAGGGGTGGTCCTCCGGCACGAGCGTGGCGTACAACCTTCTGAGCACTTGAAGTGAAACCCAGGCCAAACTTGTCAGACTTATATGGGATATCTTGGAGTTGTCCCCAGATAGTGCACCCACCTTCTTCTACCACTGCTTTGGCATCCTTCAGAGATGACATCCAGAGTGGAGGCCTTGTAATCTTGGGAACAGCCTTGGTTACCGTCACATCTTGCGGGACCTCTTCAAAGTGTTGGAATGGAGTTTCAATAAATTCACCATCTAATTCCACATATCTGAAGGAATTGAGATGGTTGATCATATACTCTTCTTCTCCATGAACGGTGATAATCTTCCCTTGAATCAGATATTTCAACATTTGGTGCAACGTAGAAGTGACAGAGCTAACATTGTGAATCCATGGTCGGCCTAGCAAGAAGGAATATGAGGGACGAATATACATTACATAAAAAGTTGAATCAAAATTTTGTGTTCCAACTTTTATAGGAATGTCTACCTCCCCATGTACCATCCTTTTCGAGCCGTCAAAAGCTCTTACTACTATGTTACTTGGCTTCAATGTCAATCCCTTATAGTCAAGCCTATCAAGAGCTTTTTTAGGCAATACATTCAGAGATGAGCCAATGTCTACCAAAACATGAGCCAAGGTTGTGCCTCTACATTCAACTGAGACGTGCAATGCCTCATTATGCTCCCTTTCTCTTGGCGTTAAATCAGCATCTGAAAAACCTAGACCATTATCTACAGTTAGGCTGGCTACACAGTCTTGAAGCTGATCGGCATATGTCTCTTGGGGTACATGGGTAGTTTTCAGGAATTTTACCAAGGCTTTTGCATGCGCCTCGGAACATAGTAGTAATTCCAGCATGGAAATTTTAGAGGGGGTTTTCCCCAGTTGTTCAACTACATCGTAGTATCTTCTTTTTATGATCTTCATAATTTCCTCCATCTCTTTTCGGGAGGTCTCAGGGATAGCCAATGACTGAGCCTTTGTCCGGACAGGCTCAATCAGAATACTTTTACCTCGAGTTTCGGTTAACTTGGAAGCAAGAGTGTTAGTAGGAATGATAACAGGGGTTGTAACAACTTTGTCAGTTGGAGTATTGGCTGAGATGATCGTAGGACCAATAATAGCTTTAAGGGGAGCAACAACAAGAATGATTACGGGTCCAGAAACTGCTTTTGGGGGAGCAATTTCTGGAGAGAAGATCCTACCACTTCGGGTAATCTTGCTAGTTCCTGCAATATTACTGATGTTGGAATTGACTTTCTCGGAGCTTGAATCTTCGGTGGCTGGCCAGTCCTGCTTGATACCATGGTAGTAGACATCCCCTCCAAAATTCCATGGTATGGTTTTGTCTGACGAATATGGTACTGGTCCAGGCATTGTGATTATTAAAGGAGTTGCTTTTGGAACTGATGTAATTCTAATAGGTCTTTTGGTGGAGACCCTGGAAGAATTTGCGGAAATGGTAATGATAGAAACATCTTCAAAAGGAACAGGTGGAACAGAAGTCTTCTCGAATAAAATTTCTTTGTTATCTATTAGGCACTGAACGCCTGCTTTCAACAAAGGACAACTGGTTGGTGAGGACAAACAGAAATGACAAACTTCATCAAAGCCCGGGAACACACCGGTATTCAACAAGTTCACTTTAATAGTCAGGAGTGGGGTCATAAGTTCATCAACTGAAGTAACAAACATTTCTTCTTCAATGGCATTGGTACTATGGCCATGTCTGGGCGTAGGGGAAGAAATGACATTTGGCTTTTCAGGCGCATCGAATTCAATCTCTTTTGCTTCAATGAGATCTTGTATCTTGTTCTTTAGAGCCCAACAATTATTAGTGTCGTGGCCAGGACTTTCAGAGTTGTATGCACAACGGGCATTGGCATGATAGTGAGGAGATGTTGTGTTGGGGTTTTTCGGAGCTTCTTTCAAGGTCACCAAATTGGATCTTAGTAGATGCGGTAATACCTGAGACGAGGTCATGTTAATTCTGGTGAACTGCCTGACTGGCCTTTCCATCCTCGGTTGATTGCTTCTTTGTTGATCAGGCGCAGGTTTAAGGATCATCACAGCCCCCACCATTGGTCGGCGCTCGGCCATATCTTGATTTTTCTGAGGATAAACGGCAACCACTTCTTTCTTTCTGATGAAAGGATTCCTTACAACTGCAGAAGAGGATGTATCTTTCTGAATCTTTCCACTCTTTATACCGGCTTCTACCCTTTCCCCGATCAATATTAGTTCAGTAAAACCTGCAGACGAACTTCCAATTAAATGATCAAAGAAGGGACCAGACAAGGTGCCCAATAACATGTCTACCAATTCTCTCTCAGATAGAGGGGGTTGAACTCTTCCAGCCAAGTCTCTCCATTTTTGTGCATAGTCCTTGAAACCTTCATTGGAAACCATGGCCATACTCTGGAGTTGAGTACGGTTAGGCGCAAGATCAACATTGTATTGGTATTGTTTGTAGAAGGCTGCAGCAAGATCTTCCCAGTTGTGAACATTGGCTCTTTCTAGTTGGTAAAACCAGTCAAGTTGAGTTCCAGACAGACTGTCTTGGAAGAAGTGTACCCATAAGTCTTTGTCAGTGGTATGGGGCTGGATTTTCCTTACATATGACCGGAGATGCATTTTAGGGCATGAGACTCTGTCATATTTGGCGAACACAGGTGCTTTGAATTTCAGAGGAATGACAATCCCCGATACTAACCCCAATTCCTCAAAGTCCAAACCATGCACTTTTTGGATTTCCATCGCACTCAACCGCTCTTCGAGATGTTTATACTTGTCATCAGCTGGAGGGTATTGTTCTTCAGAATAGTCTTCTTCTTCCTCTTCCTCTTCTGATTCTGACGGGACAACTATTTCCCTGCCTTTCCCATCTTGGTTGTCTCTTTCACCGGATGTCGTTGAAAAGTCTAAGGTCCTTCTTGTCTGCCCATGAAATCTTCTTCCCATGTTTAGGACTCCGGTTACCTTCTTTGTTTTCTTTTTCTTCTCCTCAACTAGAAAAGTCTTCAACTCTTCTTGTCCCTTGGATAGGGTCAAGAGCAACTGTTGAAACTGTATATTCTGAGCTTGGAGGTCCTTCACTGTTTGCTTGAGATCCATCTTACTGAAATAAACAGTAGATAGATGAGGAGACTTGTTGCAAAAGACCTGCTTATGTTATGATGAATGATAAATGCATATGCAAATGTTTTCAAGGATTTTAAGATTCAAATTTGTTTTAGACAAAAAGGAAACACGCGTTATATTAATAGATTAAAGCTCGAGTACATAAATGCCTTCTCGGGCAAGACAAATACAAGAAACTCTAAGATAGAAAGGTAGTACGCATCCTCTTTAGTGCAATGTAGCCATTGAGAGTCTTCTCCTCATGAAGTAGCCTAGTGAGTTCCAAAACCTTCTTCCGGCTTGCGTAGAATTGGGCTTCGAAAGTATCTCGCTCCCCCTTGAGTTGTATCCAATCCCTTTGTAGGTCTTCAAGAGAGGTGGGCATATCAGGATGTAGGATAATGTATGGAACATCTCCCTCCATGAAAGGCTCAATGATTACCGAGAGAATGGAGGGGTAAGGCATCATAAGGCTCTGAGCACGAGCTCGTACCCATTTGAGGTAAGGCTCAAGAGGGATTGAATTTTTATGCCCCAAAGTCTTGCTATCCACCTTATTCAACATCCTCCAAGCTCGGATAAATCTCTCGCGAAGACCTTGATCGTCGTTGTCGTAGTCAAATACAAAACCTTGAATCAGCATCTCGTGCGGGCCATCCCTTCGTGCATAACCAAACTGTCTTAAGGCTAAACATGGGTTGTAGGTGATACCTCCCCTAATTCCAAGTAAAGGGACATTAGGGAATTCTCCATAACGGTCGACAATGATAACATTCTCTTTGGATCGGGAGCACCAATGAATTTCCGATTGTTTGAGTGTCATCAACCTTTGTGACCACCTTAAACCTTGCTCATTCTTTAATACAGATTGGGGAAGATGTGAAATAAACCATCTTTCCAAGAGATGAGTGCAACACATAAGGACACTTTTTTTCCTCATTGTGCGAGTATGAAAAGAGTGTAGGATATCTCCTAGCAATGTAGGCACCGTGTTGCAGGATATGAAGATTTTGACGGCGTTGACATCTATGAGTTGGTCCGGATTTGGAAACAGAACCATCCCGTAGATGAGGAGAGCCACAATTTCCTCAAAGGCTTGCAAATTGAAGGAGTTCCAACAACTTTGGGCTTTCTCAAACAGGAACTTTACCAAGAAACCTTTGATACCACTCATTGTTTCTCAATGAGTTATGATATCAGATGAGTGCAAGTGTAGAGCTTGAGCAATCTCTTCTGGCTTTGGGTGTCTTTCCGTACCTTTGAAAGGTAGTTGATTGAGAATGGGAATCCTCAAGAGTTGGGAGAATTCTTTCAAAGTAGGCACAAGTTGATAGTCGGGAAATGTGAAGCAATGGTGTAAAGGATCAAAGAACTGAAAAAGCACCTTCATCATATCCTCATCTGTTTTGGAGGTGACCAAGTTGAGTAGGAGACCATGTCTCTCGGTGAATGGAGAGTTTTCAGGAATCCTTGAAGCTAGCTCCTTAAGTTATGGAGGGATCCTTACAAGATTGACTTGAATAGTTTTCCTATGAAGTGAATCCATATCCTACAAACAATAACAAAGATGAATCCCAAAATCCTTGAAATGGTTAGTGGATGTATATGATGTTCATGATGTTCATGATGTTATGTACAAGTATGCATATACAAACAAGATAAAAAAAATCCTTAGGTTTAGGCTTGCATGGAGTTTTATAGGTAAGTACCCTCTTGAAGTTTAGTTGGCTTAAACCTGTCCTAGTAATAGTAACTGGGTTCTAAGGAGCTCAATATCACTGGTTTATTTCCTTGGTCATTGTTTCAGCACAAGCCTCTTTAATAGCGATCGAAATATCCCAAGAAACCAAACCTCAATGAGTGTAGTATCGAGTATCTACCAACTTCGGATTGCACTAAAGCCAGTCATCTCACTACATCCTAAAGGCCAAGTTGGTTAAGTAAAGGTTCTAAAAGTTCATTAGTGCTTCATGAAATCACTCAGCGGCCCCGTATTCTCTTTGATTAACTCAAAGGCTACTGGTACCCACAAATATGTCGCACTAACGTAGCTATTGCTTAGACCATGCCGGTATACGCAGCAAAATTTCCACAATGAATTGCTACTTACCTATAATGTATCCCAAATCCGGGTAGAGGATTCAAACCCAAACAAAGAACCATGATGTAAAGCATACAAGTCAAACAATTTAAGCAAATAAATGTTATTTATCCATAAGGTAACCCCACTTTTATAATTTTCCCCAGTAGAGCCGCCAGTTCTGTGATACGGTGGGAGAACTGACTTGAGGGTTTTGCGTTTGATCACAAATGTTGCGGTTAGCAAGAATTGCCACCGACTTTTCTTTTATCCAAAAGGAAAGGTGAAAAAGCACAGGAAAGACCTTTGAGATTATTTCTTGAGTTCGGGGGGTAGATTATGAAAAGGGGATATATTAGCATTCTTTTCATCCATGGTTATCCATGGGCTCTTAGTTACTTGCTAGATCACTTGCTTTTGTTTGAAATTGTGCTTGATGTGGTTTTTTGAAAGTATTTTGCAAAGAGGCCATTGTTTAGGCAATCTTTGTAATGATTCTCGTTCGTAGGAATGTATACAAAGATGTCGATATTTTGAAAATGTTTTCAATTTTGTAAGATGTTTGAAAGTGTATGTGTTTGTTTTGAAAAAGAAAGGATGTTTGTTTTGAAATGGAGCAAGTAATTGGGAGCAATCTACCTACTCAAATGCCTTTCTTGTTCATTTTCTTTTCCTTTGACATTGTTGTCTTACCATTGATTTGGTAAGCAACCCTATCTTTGGATGTAAATGGGACGGGCGTGGGTCTTCGTATAACCATGATTAGCAATGTTGCAAGTTATCTTAGCATTATTTTTGATCGACTAAGATCATTTGAAAGACAACTTAGATAGCCATCGAGGGACTATGATCTTGTATTTGCTTGTTTTTGCTAAGATACCTCACATGCGTAATATGGCCATTTTTGTATAAGGCAACCAAATGGAATAACCCTAGGGGTGCTTGTGTGCAAGTTTGTTGTTTTCATGCTTGATTTTGTCTTGAATTAGGGTTTTCTATTTGATTGATTTTATTCTTTCCATACAAGCCCTAATTACTAGCATTTGTATATAAAGCGATAAATTGCGGGAATTAAATTTACTACGCTATTACATCATTTAGGGGAGGGGGGTATACAATTTATAAATGGGGATTGCAAGAAATTAAAACCTAATTAGTCTATTACAACCAAATTGAATTTGTATAAATAATTGAATAAATATATAAATACAAGAATATAAAGAAAGAGATATGTTTTTTGTTTGGTTTTTATAAAAAGAGTTTAACCTAAACCTAATTAAAAAATGATTAGTTAAAATTAAAATAAAATTGACGTAAACTAATTTAGAAAAGAAATTAAACTAAAAAAGATTTTAGGGTTTTTATGAAGAAAAAGGTTTTTAAGTTAAATAATAATAAAAAGTAAAAATTAAATAATTAAAAGAAAACTAAATTCTAAATTAATTTTAATTAAGAAAATAAAATAATCATTAAACCTAAGTCTAAATATTTAATTATTTAAAAGAGAGATTAAATTGTTAAAAGAAAATGTTTTTAATATTTTTTTTGTTTTATAAGAAAATAAAATTAATAAGAGTAAATAAAATATTTTTTGGATTTTTTCATGTTTTATGAGAATAATAAAAATAATAATAATAATAATAATAATAATAATAATAATAATAATAATAATAATAATAATAATAATAAATAAAAATATTAAAGAAGAAATAATAAAAAAAAAAAAGAAAATAGTAACAGAAATTGGGCCAGGGGTGCACAAGTAAATCAGGGGGTTAGTAAAAGAAAAACATCATCAGGCCCAAATTGGAAGCTCAGGCGTTGCTTGTTTGGAAACAAAAAAAAGTGAAAAAATTGTGAGAAATGAAAAAGGTAGCGCGCTGGGTGTTGAACCCACGCCCTCTGGGTTACCAACACGCTGCCTTACCACTGGGGTGGCTATACATCCATTTATTTAAATGAAACAATAAATATGTAAGGCAAAACGTGTTCTAAAGACTTCATCTTCAACCTCCAACCAAAGGACCTGTATCTTCTTCATCTCTAAACAAAAATGAAAAGTTCAAACATGAAAGTTGTGGCATTTTTTTCCGCGAATCCAAACATATAATCAACTTAAGCTAACAAGCAAAGATGAATGAGAATTTTTCTTTCCCTAATTCAAAACCTAAAAATTGCAGAAAACTTCAACCCTAAAATTCTCTAAGCTCAGGCCATATAAATGTAAACTATGGATATGTACAACTTCGTAGTAATGGTATCTACATTTTATCTTCATAAATCAAACTCAAATGATGCCTGTATAAAGAGATATAAGTTTGAAAACTTACCTCTTCCAGCTGGAGTCGTGAATGGAGTTTGAGCAACTTTGGAGATGGCCTGATGATCTGTTTAGCTTGTATTGATCTCCTTGAGTGTATTCCAACTCTTACTTTGCTTTGAAAGTCCCTGAATCTCTCTACTCAAGTCAATCTGCAAGCTTGATATTTGAAAATGGTGGATAGTGATGTAGGGGTTAAAGTCTTGAAACAGGGGCCTGGATCACTTGTGTATGATGTATGTAAGGTGTTTGAATGATTAAGAATCAAAACGCACGAGTGGAAATGGAGATGGAGAGTTTTGGCTCAAAACTGTCAAGTTGAGCAGTCTTGTGCAGTAAAGGTGTTTGGGACAGTTTTTGGATGCTTCAAATCGTTCCTTAGCTTGCAATAAACTTGTTAATATGTATGGAAAATATTAGAGCATAAAATCTCTCCAGGTTTCTGAGTTATAGGGTTATGGCTCTATAACTTGCTTTTGAAGAAAAATTAAATGACAAATCTCAAATGTTGTACAAGCATGTCCTGAGCTTCTTCAGGCCTTAGACACCTTGATTTTGGATTATAGGGGTTGTGTGTGCAGAAAGAACAAGTTAGAAGCTCAAGACAAGTTGACTTTGGGATTAAAGTAACTTTTCAAGAATGGAATGGTAACTTTCTTCCAAAAATGGTAAATTGGCTTGGAAATGCTTGTAACACTTGGATAATAGCTCGAAAGCAAGTGTAATATTCTGATTATGGAGAGATCTCGAGGTTTAGAAGCCTGAAAAACAAGATTGTGCAACATAGGTTTGAAATTGGATTTTTGTTCATCACAAAAATGCCTTGTAATTCAAGTGACAAAATACCAACTTCATCTCTTCGATTCTCCCTACTCAAGAATGATCTCAAGGAGTTCTTGGACATTTTGAAAATATTGCAATATGCTCTAAAACCCATCTTTGAATTTATTTAGAATATTCCCCTCGGAACTATGTGAAAAATTGCCATGAGGTTAGGTCAAAAAATCTGCCTAACTAGGGCAAAATTTCACCAAGTCTTTTTTAGTTCATGAGTATGTATTCATAAAATTATAACTTGAGATACAATCACTTTTGGAAGAAGTTGTGTGAAGAAAAGTTATAGATTTCATGGAGATCTACAAATTTCATGTTGGAAGTTTCCTTTGAATCATCTTGTATCATAATGAAAAAATTGCTCAAAGTTATAAAAAAATAAGAAATTTTCAACACTTAGAAAATTTTATAAGTTTAGAAATTTTGAATTTTCAAAATGAAATCTCGATTTATTGATTTCTTGAAGAATAAGTTTCCTATTTTGACATGTTTTTATGAATTGTTATCTTTGGAACTTGAATTTGACCAAAAAGTCAAAGTTTGACTTTTCAGTATACAGTCGACTTTTGATCAGTTGACTGCAAAATTCATCTGTCAATCCAATGGATTTGCAATGTTTTGAATCATATCATTAGGTCAAAAAAATTAAATTGGACTCTTGAGATCATGCCTTAAACCAATTGACCATTTTGTAGGTCAAAAATCAGAAATTGCCCTTTCCCAGTCAAAACCCTAATTTTGACCATTTTGCCCTTTTTGAGTTTTGATCAAATTTCTTGAGGAATTATGGTACAAACTTGATCAAATGATACATATGAGTCCAAAATGTTGATGTGGATAAAAAATTATGAAGTTTGACTGTAAATTTGCCATGGTTGACTTTTTCCCCAACAACCTATTTTTAGGTCAACTGTTCAATTGACTGATCAAAAGTGTGATCCAAGGCTTGAAACTTGACATGAGTAATCTTGTGGGTCATTAATGATCCATGCAAGTCATATGGGGAATTTGAAGTTCAAAAATATTTGTGCAAAATCAAACCCTAATTTTTGTCATCAGTGCCTAAGGAGGTGTCTTGAGCTGATCAAACCCTAGTGCAATCTTGAGCCCAAGGAGATCTTGTGAGCAAATTCTTGATAAGTGAGAGGGAAAATTTTGGGGTACAACAAGATCCAAGACATGATTGATTCCAAGGAGATAGAATTCGATACTCCAGAGGCTCCTAACGTCATCACTGCTCCTATGCCAAATCATTGAAAGCTTTTGTTCTTTTGAATTTTCAAGTTGTAATCTCTTTTGTTGTTCAAACACTTATCTATTAATGTCAAACTTTATTTCATTAATGAATTGCATATTTTTGTCTTAAATTCTTCCATTTGTTTTCATTATATTTAAACTATGCTTTTTACTCCCTTTATGATATTCAACTCTTGTTTCAAAAAGTTGCAAGCCTTTAGAGGGAGGATGACGAAAACATTGCCATAATCTCATACAATATGCTTTTGGACAGACCTTGCTGACAATGTACAGGCGTTATTTCAAATCCTAAACACTGGAGTTATAAGGAAGATAATCCCTAGCCAACCCCTTCGAGCCAAAGAAGTAGAAGTTTTCTTTTTTGCACAAATTGGAACCTTTAATCAAAACCTGGGGCAGGATAGTCTCTCAATTAGTTCAAACGCGCGTTCAGTACAAAACGATTGACATCAAAAACATTCCTTCTGAACCAAAAGATGGTGATGGTTCCCTATCAAATAGGCAGTCATTATCTCTCAAAATAAAAGCCCACTAAGTCACAACATACAAAGGAGACTTAAAGAAAACTGAGGCGTCCCGCTGACTGTAATCTAAAAAAACAAGAGCAGTCAGATAAAAACGAGGTTTGATAAATCAAAAGAAAGAGGTCACTATAAATCCCCGACAACATAAAAAACGTTGCAAAAATGACTGCCTTCCAACAAACTAAACTTGTCTGAACCATCACCAAAATGTCATTCCAGACTCGATTGGAGTTCAAACGCATAATTAATTGAGTTTAGGACTGAAGAACATCACGAAGAACGGGTGGGTACAAATACACTTTGATCCTTTATCCTTTGTTTCTTAAACCGTGAACCAAGCCACACTACAACCTTTCAAAAGTCCTAATTGAAGCTTGGGTTAGTTCAAAAACATACTGTTACAAAAGGTATACTAACTCCTGTAAGGCTTTACTCTAAATCCTGAGTTGAATTTTTCTTACAAAATTTCTTTACTTGCTAAAACACATTTTCAAAATTTCAAGACAAACATAAACTTTGCATTACTTGAATATCGTTGTTTGCATATGGCTATTTGTTTAACAGCGAAGAAATTTACACAACGAATATCTAGTGAACGAAAGCTCTCTCAGTAAACAAAATCACTTCGAATGGAAAGACATTTCCAATGACAAATCTCTCATGATCAAAGGGGCACGGCATGCCCTTTGTCCAACACATCTGGGGCATTCAAGTCAAGATTCAAAGAATATCTCAAAGAATTGTTGAATAACCAGGGGCAAATATCCATATGTATCACTCAAGGGGCAATGTTACGTTGATCGTGGGTTTGAACAAAATCCACTATGAAGACTTCTGGTACCATCAATTTTCTTGTCTGTACCGATAGTATCAGATGGTGTGAGTATCAGATGGTGTCAGTATCATCTCTTCGGATCCTCCCATGACAGTTCTTAGAAAATTCTGAGACTTGACCAAAGATCTTGGGTACCATCAAATTGCTTGTCTGTACCAACAGTATCAGATGGTGTCAGTATCAGATCTTCGGTTTCTTCCACAACAGTCTTAGGAAATATCTCTAGGAATGTTCAGGGCTACCGAATATGTGATCAAAATCTCAAGCGTCAAGGTGCACCAGATTAACTCTGAGGGCAAACAAGCTCCCACATAAAGGGCCATGTGCGACCAGCCAAACATTTTCTGGCATTACTATAACACTTACTACTACGGGAAGTGACAAATCTCCCCAAGATCCTTCTCATAGGATGACTCCCAGAAAGAGTTTCAATCTCTGAAAACTTCTCACCAGCTGAGTCGACTTGAAGAACCCTCGAGGATTTTCCCCAGTGAAGAAGACACCTCTCAAACAGACCGACAACATGGTTTATTTCCCCAACAAACTACAGATTCCCCAGTTTGAGTTTGCCTCTCCGACTAATACAAATAAAAGAACCACAACCCCTCTTCCCCAGTAGACTACTCTACAATCCACAACAAGTTACTGTAAATCCTGGACCCGACCAGATATCAGTTCAACTTCGACTCCTCAATAGAGAAACGAACAACTGAGACTCCTGAACTCTTTTTCCCCAAGTAAGAATCAACACTCTCTAGAGTTTTCAACATTCCCCAGCGGAGCTCTCCTTAAACAACAAAATAGGAATCCTTGTTGGAAATATTCTAAGCAAAATTTGAAGACTCACCTACTCTTCAATAGCAGTCCGAGATTTAATGACTCCCCAGCATTTGTCAAGGATTTATTTTCCCAGACAAAGATACATTCAAATAACATTTCACCCTTCATGCATCATATTACGTACATGACAAGTGCATACGAAACAATCTCATTTATTTTGAGAACATCATTTCACCATGCATTTCATACATCATGACATTGCATACAACTAACGTTTTACCTTTTTCAGAATAAGGTTAATCAATAGATGGCTATTGTAAATAATCTTTAAAAGGTCAAAAATTAATACCTGTAAAAAGCCAGGGCAATTATCTACACGACTAGCTGAAGCAATCCTACACGGCCCCCTTCCCATACACTCTTCTAGAAACAGTTCAGATGCAATCCAGATATGGCTGACATTCTGACACTTATTCCAGATTCCTTCTAGAAATAGTTCAGATGCGATCTAGATATGGATGACATTCTGATACTTACTACATATTCTCTTCTAGAAACAGTTCATATGCGATCAAGTTATGGATGACATTCTGATACTTACTCCAGATCCTATTCTAGAAACAATTCAGATGCGATCCAGATATGGCTGACATTCTGATACATACTCCAGATTCTCTTCAAAATACAGTCCAGATATGATCCTGATTCAGATGTCATTCTGTCACTCATTCAAAATACAGTCCATATACGGTCCAGATTTGGATGTCATTCTGTCACTCATTCAAAATACAGTCCAGATACGATCCAGATTCGGATGTCATTTTATCACTCATTCAAAATACAGTCCATATACGATCCAGATTCAGATGTCATTATGTCACTCATTCAAAATAAAGTCTAGATACGATCCAGATTCAGATGTCATTCTGTCACTCATTCAAAATACAGTCGAGATACGATCTAGATTCGGATTTCATTCTGTCACTTATTCAAAATACAATCCAAATATGATCCAGATTCGGATGTCATTCTGTCACTCATTCAAAATACAGTCCAGATATGATCCAGATTCAAATGTAATTCTGTCACTCATTCAAATACGGTCCAGATACGATCCATATACGGATATCATTCTGATACTTCTTTCAGCATACCTTTCCAATACAATCCAGATACGATCCAGATACGGATGTCATTCTGACTCTCATTCAGTACATCTCTCATATACGAGTCAGATACAATTCATTTATGAATATTATTCTGTTGCCCATCCAAGACTTTTACCGGTTCAGATAAATCTCTCAACGATTTATTCTGATTCTTATCCAAATCCCTGCTTGTTCAGATAAATCTCTCAACATTTTATTCTGATTCATTGCTAGTAGGCACTTTCTCTAGTTCAGATAAATAGCTGAAAGACCTACTCTGATTCTCTCCAGTTAAAGAATATCCAAGACCTCCTTTGTTTCAGTTTAAACCTCTCAACGGTTTATCTTGATACTTTCCAAATGAACATTTCTGGTTCAGATAAATCACTCCAAGATTTATTCTGATTCTTCCCAGTCGAGCAACATACAAGCCTTCTGCTAGTTTCAGATAAATCGCTCCAAAGATTTGTTCTGATTCTTTTCCAGTTGAAATCAAGTTTAGATTTAGTCCATTTTCTGTCAACAGTCACCTTTTGATGGCATCTACAATCCCATCTCCGACAAATCTCCATCATTCCTCCAAATGGCATCTATAAGCCCATTCATAATTCATCTTTGAATGCAAATTTCTGGGCACTCTAGTGTTCAATCATCTTCCACCTTCAAGTCACGAATGGCGGATCCGCCAATCTAACTCTTCAGGTTTAAGAAGATTGAACAGGGACATCTGTTGTACCCTAAAATTTTCCCTCTCATTTCTCAAGACATTTCTTACAAAGATCTGCGAAAGCTCAAGCTTGCACCAGTATTGACTAGGTCAAGCCATCTCCTTAACATTAATACCTCAAAATTAGCTTTTGAGATTGCACAAGGATAATTGAACTTTTAATGCCTCATATGACTTTCATGGATCATTATGGACCTTTAATAATTCTCATGTCAAGTTTCAAGTCTTATCAATCAATTGACCAAGAGACCAAAAATCAGTTGTACTGATGAAAAAGTCAACTGTAGAACCAAAAGTCAACCTTTGACTTTTTGGTCAACATTAAGTCTCAAAGATCAAAATTCATCAAGACATTCAAAAACATGAAACTTGATCATCAAGAAATCAAGAAAGTCAAAAGTTAATGTGAAAATTCAAACTCTTCAAGACTTAGAAAATTTTCTAAGTGTTTTTTATACATGATAATTTCATTTCTTCATGCCAACTTTTCACCATGATGCAAGATGATTCAAGGAAAACTTCCAACATGAAAGTTGTAGACCTTAATGAGATCTAAAACTTTGTAGGGCAAGACTTTTTATAGAAATACTTGTATTTTGAGTTATAAATTCATGAAGTCATGGCATTTTTGAATAAACACTTAGAGAAATTTTCAGCAGTTTTGGTCAGGATTTTATCCCAACTTCTTGGCATTTTTTCACATAGCTACAAGATGATTTTGTAAAAATGGCCAACATGAAAGTTATAAAGGGTGTTTCAAGCTTTCCAAAACATCCAAGAGCATGAATTTATCATATTTGAGCTAGGAGATTCAAGGATCTGAAGTTGGACATTCATTATTGATTTACAAGGCAGATTTGTGATGAACAAGGAACCAAAATCTTAGCCATGCTGCATAATCTTCACTTTGCAGGCCTCTTGAGTTGCAAATCTATCCATAATCAGATTTTTACATAATTGATTGAACAATTATCCAAGTGGTTCAAGTATTGTCCATTGCATCTTTCCATTTTTGGCACAAAGGCACCATTGCCATTCTTGCAAAGTTCACTTTAATCATAAAGTCAATTTCTTGAGCCTCTAATTTATTTTTATAATCACACTCAACTTCTACAAGTCAGAGAAAACATGTTTAAAGTGATCAACCACTTTATATAGTTTGGTACAAGCATTGGAAACATGTTCTTCATGCTTGCTTCAAAAACAAGCAAGATAGCCATAACATGGATTCAAAATCCGAGTTGTTTGAAGTCTCAAACCTTCTCTATAAATAGAGAGGCCAATTGCAAGAGAAAGAGGTCATAAAAATAGAGATAAAAGTAAAAAGTTCTCTTATGTAGAAGCCCTAAAAAATCCATGCACTCTAAAAAAACATAATTATCTATAAAACCCCAATTGTTGAGCTTTGAAGTCCAAATCCTTGAACCTCTTATTCCTTGTAAGTTTTGTCCAAACAAATCATCCCAAACACTCCACATACATCATATAAAAGCTGTTCAAACACAAAAACAACTTTTGTAACATCACTATCATCACTTCCCAAGCTCAACAACAGCCCATACAACAGCTCAAACTTAAAGCACAAATTTCAGTTTTAAGGTAAGTTTTCGTGACTTTAAACTCTTCATACAAGCATAATTAATGGTTCATTTGTGAAGATAAAATGTAGATATCATTGCCTTGAAGCTAACCATATGCTTGCTTTTCATTTTCACTAACCATGTGTTGAGAATTGACTTTTACATGTAGCAAAACAATGATAAAAACAAAAAACAACAGTTATGTGTCGATACGAAATGCTATGAGTCGACACATACTATGTTCAAAATAGGATATGAATCGACACGAAACACGTATGCATCAATACGAAATGGTTATGAGTCGACACGAAACCAGTATGCGTCGACTCATACTGAGTTGTTTTGACTTCCAGGAGCAAGAAACATACATGAGCCAACACATGAGCCGACACATGAGCCAATACGAAATCTGGATGAGCCAATACATAAGCAAGAAACATACATGAGCCAACACATGAGCCTTTTTTAATCTTTTTTATTTTTATTTTTTCTTTATACTTTTATTATTATTATTTTCATATAAAAATTTTAAAAAATATATTTTATTTAAATATGTATGCATACACTTTTGTTTTATTTTTTTTCTAAACTTAAAAAAGACAAAATATTTTCTTATTAAAATTAATTTCTTTTCTTAAAATTAATTTAAAATTTAGACTTAGGTTTTATTTTAATTTGGTTTATTTTGATTAAATTGATTTAGACATTAGGATTTTAATTAATTTCTTTTCAAATCAATTAGAACTTTTTTTCATAAAAAAACATAAAAAATAATTTCTCTTCACTTTATATTTCTTTGTACATTTTATTATTTCCCACTATAATTATGTAATTTTCAAAGCTTTGTAATAGTAAATTTGGTTTATTTGCTTTCATCTCCCTATTTGTAAATTTGTATACTCCATCCCCCTAATGATGTAATAGCGTAGTAAATTTACTTTCCGCAATTTATCGTTTTCATATAAATGCTAGTAATTAGGATTTGTATGGGAAGATAAAAAAACCGATAAGTAGATAACCCTAATCAAAGATTAAAAGCATGTAAATCAACACACTTGCACACTTACACCTTAGGGTAAATCCACTTTGTTGCCTTACAAAAATGGTCATGTTATGCATGTGAGGTATCTTAGCAAAAGGAATAAAAAATATAAGATCATAGTCCCTCGATGACGCTATCAAATGTTGTCTTACGAATGAACTTAGTCCCTCAAAGAAAATGCTAAGATATGTTACAACATTGTTATTCATGACTATACGATGATCCGCGCCCGTCCCTTTTACATCCAAAGATAGGGTTTCTTACCAAATCAATAGTAAGATAACAATGTCAAAGGAAAGAGGAAATAAACAAGAAAGACTTTTGAGTAGGTAGAATATTCCTAGTTGCTTGCTAACCTTCAAACCAAAACATCCTTGCTATTTTCAAAACAAACACCAACACTTTCAAAACATCTTTCAAACATGAAACATTTTCAAAGATCCACACTTTGTATACATTCTTATGAACGAGAATTATTACAAAGTTTGCCTAAACAATGGCGCCTTTTCAAAATACTTTCAAAAACCACACAAAGCACATTTTCAAACAAAAGCAAGTGATCTAGCAAGAAACTAAGATCCCATAGATAACTATGGATGAAAAGGGTGCTAACACCTTCCCTTTTCATAATCTACCCCCCGAACTCAAGAAATAATCTCAATGGTCTTTCCTGTTCTTTTCAGCCTTTCCTTTTGGATAAAAGAAAAGTCGGTGGCGACTCTTGCTAACCGCAACATTTACGATCAAATGCAAAACACCCAAGTCAGTTCTCCCACCGCGTTACACCTGGGTTTGATCCCAGGTCCAGACCTTTTATATTTTCTGAATTCCTTATTCCAGATCTGGCGTACCTCAATACCCAGCGTCCATCATACGTCCTCAGATCTCACCATCAGATCCATCTCCAGTCAGATCCAATGCCTCAAGATTGCATCCACATGATGCACCCTATGAAGATAGCAACATTGAATCCCACGCTAGACAAACTGGGCCAACAAAATGGGCCTTTGCACATTCAGGCAGCAAACCCCCAAATTGCTTCTCACAATCAGGCCCAATTCCAATTTTTTTTATTTCTCTTATTTTATTATTTGTCTTAATTATTTTTTTTACAAAATTATTTTTTTACTATTATTAAATCATAAAATCAGAAAGTTACAAAAAAATATTAGGTTTAGTTTTTTTTCATAAAAATATTTATTTGCATTAATTAATTAGTTTAATTAGGTTAACTTAAATACTTTTTTTGTAATTAAAATTTAATAGAAATTAGGTTAACTTAAATACTATTTTCATAATTAGAATTTAATAAAAATTAGGTTAATTTGCAAAGTTAATTATTTTTTTCACAAAAATAAAAAAAAACATATTTTCTTTATTCGCAAATTAATTGTTTCTAAACTTGACGTTAATTCCCCGTTTGATTTAGTTGCACGCGTATTGTTTTCATTATTTGATTAATTATTGTAACTGCTTCGAGTTTGTAATAGTTAATTAGGTTTACTATTCCATATATATTATGTTTCCGGTTTTTGATTATGTAATCCCTCTCCCCAAGGCCTTGTAATAGCTAGGGTTTTAATTTCTCGCACTTTACTTTCTGCAATTATAAACTGCCTAGATGTGTGGATAATAGGATTGAATGGCAAGATAAATCAATTTAAAACAGTAGAAAACCCTAAATGTGCAAGATAAATAAAACTAAAATCAAACACTTGCACATGCTCACTCCTAGGGTTTTGCCTCACTTGGTTGCCTCCAAAATAATGGTCATGTCCCTCGAATGTAGGGATATCTTAGCAAAAGACCCTCAATTTAAAAGTCATCATAAAGATCATAGTCCCTTAACGCCCCTCGAGTTGCCTACGAGAAATGATCTTGTCCCTCGATTTTGCCTATATAATGACAGTCCCTTCGAACTGCTAAGGTATCCCTATATGATGCCTTCTATGACCATAACGATGACCCGCCCCTGTCCCTCACACATCCAACGATAGGGCTACCTACTCACTAATAGTAGGATAACACTGTCTAAAGGATACGGAGAAAAGAACAACCTTTTCGAGTATAAGTAGACAAGTTCTTAGATGCTTGCTCAAAACAACTTTTTGCACCTACACAAAAATATTTCAAAACACTTTCAAAAACATTCGCCTTGTCAACACTCTTGAGGACTGATACAAGAGTTATCATAAAGCGAATCGCCGCACTAAGGCATTTTCTAAATAATTTTCAAAACACACAAAGCACAAGAAATTTTCAAAACATGAGCTAAGCATCTAAGAGCCCATGGAAAACCACAGATGGAAAGGGTGCTAACACCTTGCCTTTCTATAATCTACGCCCCGTACTCAAAAACATCTCGAAAAAGGTTTTTTCTGTTCTTTTTCATTTTCCTTTGTTGGATGAAATAAAAGTAGGTGGCGAATCTTGCTTACCGCGACATTTGCGAACAAAAAACGCAAACCAGTATAACAGCCAGTTCTGCCACCGTATCACATATACAAACATCATTTGGTCGCAGCATCATAATGTTGGAACACAGATTCAAAGACAACAAACTTTATTCTCAGTTTCTTGGAAAGATATCTCGAGACGAAATGGATTTTATTTTTCATGAAGTCAAACTAACTTAGAATGTAGGTTCCGATAGCACATAGTGGGGTTGTACACTTAGGAAAATATATGGACTCCTACATGTTTGTCTAATTTCAAATAAGGTGAAACTTAATAGCCCGATATGAATGGATGAGGTTTACACTCACTAGAAAAAGCTAAGGTTTGATGGTGATGATGATGGTGGTGTGATAGAAGACGGTAAATTGAATATCTCTAGCTTGACCCAATGGGAAGTGATACAAGAGAGATTTTTTAAAGTAGATGACAATATGAAACTCCATATTGAAAAGCAATTGAGGAAAACTTCTTATCCAGAAACTACTCATTTGAAACCACCATCTTAACTGGTAAAAACAAAAGATGCTCCTAAGAATGTCAAACCAACACTAAGCAATAATTCATAATGCAATCTCCATCCTATTTTGAACATGTAGACAAACTTTTTTCAAATTATTCAACTCCAAAATCTCAAAAAAGTGTTTTCAAATGAGCATGCATTAGAAAATCACCTACTTCACCGTTTATACCAAAATTCCAATTCACCAATGTGATTTCAGTTTTTACGCACAAATACATTGAACAGATCGTCAATGTTGAAGGTGACGGTAACTGCAGTTTTCGAGTTGTTTCTACTTTGCTCGGTAAAGGAGAGGAGGATCATACACTTGTCTGCCAACAACTTATCAAAGAGTTGAAGGCCATAAAGAAACATACACACGATTATACAAAGAAAAAATTGATGTAATTTATAAGTCTTTTGTTCCTTGTATTAGTGGACTGGTACCAAACGGAAAATGAATGTGTTTCCCTTTCAATGGGTCATCTTATAGCAAATGCGTATGAAAGTGTGTGCATTAATCTGACAAGATATGGTTTTTTAGAAATATTTTCTCCACTGGCACTACCACACCTTCAAATCCAAATGATCGTATTATATTTATTGTATGGATTTCAAAGATGTGATGTAACACCCCACTTTCTTTAAATTATTTATTCAATTGATGTTGTGCTTTATTTAATTATTTAAATGAATTTTATATGCATTTGATTGATGATTAGGGATTTGGCATGTGATGTGATATTTGGGTGGGTTATAGTTCATTTATTTAATTAAATAAGTAGAATTAGAATAATATTAAATATTTAGAAAATAGAGGTGTTGGGGGTAGAATTTAGAAATAATAGAAATAAATTAATAGTGAGGTGAGAAGTAGAGTAAGTGAAGCCAAAGTAATATAATTAGAAGATGGGATAATTAGGTTTGAATTAAAAAGGGGTTTAGAAAGAACTAAATATTTTATGGTACGCATATTTTGGAACAAGAGAAAATAGGAAAAGTTTGAGCAAAGGGGGGATAAGGGTTTGGCAAGAAATCACCATAGCTAAAACTTAGAGTTGTTGCTGGAAATTCAAGGTAAGGGAAGATTATTCTAAATATGGTGTAAATTGTATGATGGGTAGGGATAAGTCTTTAACATGCATTAGATTTTTCTATATTTTTCTTCTATTGATGAATGATTGATGAGATGAATGTGATTGTTGTGACAACATCAGATAAGTGTTGTAAATGTTATGAAATTCGTGTACAAATTTTACCATGAAAATTACATGCTTTTGTTCATGAAAGTGATATGGGTTACGTTCATATTTGTTATGTGTGATTGATGTGCAAAGTGTTAGAAATCATGATAAATCAATAGATTTTAACGGTGTTTGATGGTTACGTAATGTGTTAATTGTTATATGTTAATTTATTGTTGTTTCAGATTAATTTGGGGTGCTTGAGGGCTAAAAATTGGAGGTTCGAATAGACTATATAGCAAAAAAACGAGTTTCTTATTTTGTTAGCAGGTTGACGTGTCACCTGTGTGACGAGCGTCACCTGCATGAAGACCATGTCGTCATGTCCTTTGAAGATGCTGGTGAGTGTTAGCTGTTTGACGGGGAGACCGTCGTGGTCTCTAGGCAAGTGTAGAGCGACATTTTGGGAAAATGGGGATGACGGGCGTCAACCAGATGGCAGGCTTCCCGACATTGTTTTAGTGGGAACATTTTAAGCTTTTGGTATGGATTTTTATACTGTTTGCTCACGCGGTTGATGTTAATTGATGTTAAGTATATTTTGGTGACTTTGATTAATAAAATGCATGATTAAATTAAGTGAGTTGATGATGAAACTATGTTGTTGTGTGATAATTATGTGGTGATTATATTATTGAGATTTGTGGTGTGTAATTCAGATGTGGGGACTATTTTATTGTTGTTGTGTATGATTATTTATGGTCATATGTGAAACCGTAAATTCGTTGTTGAATTACTGATGTTGTGTATTATATTATACATGCATCATATGTTGTCGTTGTTTTGAAAGAGGCGAGTCACGGTTTCAAATGAGGGGACTAGTGACTTGTTTAAATCTCAAATTATGGGGTGTAGAGTTCAGATGTTTGAGTTCAACCATGTATATATTAATTGCTTTACGAAATGGGTGAAGTTTTTTAAATTTGAACTGAGCATGCAGTCAAGTCTCGTGATCGTGAGACAGGTAAGGGAGTCCATGAGAGAGAGTGATCAAGTATTCATGGTGTTCCCGTCCTTGAGAGGGAGAAGTAAGAAATGATTATTGATCTACCTGTTGTGTGTGAGTTTTCTGAGGTGTTTCTAGATGACATTAGTGATTTGTCGTTGGAACATGAAGTTGAGTGTGCCATAGACTTAGTATCTGGTACTAACCCTTGTGTCGATGGCACCGTATAAGATGTATGCTTCTAAGCTGAATGAGATGAACAAACATTTAGAGTATCTTCTTAATAAGAAGTTTGTTTGACCGGGTGTTTCATCGTGAAGAGCGCAAATGCTACTAGTTAAGAAGAAATATCGTACCATGAGGTTGTGTGTTGACTATCAATAATTGAACAAGGTTACTATCAAGAATAAGTATCCTCTTCCAAAAATTGATGATCTAATGGATCAGTTTGTCAGTGCTTATGTGTTTATAAAGATCAATTTGCGGTTGGGTTATCGTCATATTTGTGTGAAGTTTGAAGATATTCTGAAGACTGTGTTCAGGATGAGGTATGGTCACTATGAGTATTCATTTATGAAATTTGGTGTGTCTAATATGTCTGGAGTGTTCATGGAGTATATAAATAAAATATTTCATCCGTATTTAGATCATTTGTTGTTGTGTTCATCGATAATATTCAGATATATTTTAAATTATTTGTAGATCATGCATACGTTGAAAGATAACAAGTTCTATGGGAAGTTATCCAAGTGTGAGTTTTGGCTGAAAGAAGTGATTTTCCTTGGTCATGTGATCTCTAGTGGTGGTATCGTAGTGGATCCATCAAAGGTAGATGTAGTGTTACAGTGGGAGACTCTGAAGTATATTATCGAGATCAAATTTTTTTTGGGTTTTAATGGTTATTATAGGAGGTTTATCGAATGCTTTTCAAAGTTGGCTTAGCCTTTGACTCAATTGACTCAAAAGGGTCAAGATTTTGAATGGAGCATGCATTGTGAAGAGAGTTTTTAAAAACTTAAGAGGAAGTTGACATCAATGCCATTTTTTATTTTTCCAAGTCCAAGTGAATCATTTGTTGTGTATTATGATGCTTCAAAGATGGGTTTAGGTGGTGCGCTCAAGCAGAATGGTCTGGTTGTGGCTTATGCTTCTAGACAGTTGAAATTTCATGAGAGAAATTATCCTATGCATGATCTGGAGTTGGCAAATGTGGTTTTTGTTAAGGTTTGGCGATACTATTTGTTTAGTTCCAAATTTGAAGTGTTCAGTGACCACAAGAGTTTGAAATATCTATTCAATCAGAAGGAATTTAATATGAGACAGAGGAGGTGGCTTGAATATTTGAAGGATTATGATTTTAGTATGAGTTACCATCCGGGTAAAGTAAATGTTGTAGCTGACGCTTTGAGCAAAAAGTATTTGCATATGTCGATGTTGATGGTTTTAGAATTGGAGTGGATTGAAAAGTTTAGAGATCTCAGTTTGGTGTGTGAAATGACTCCTAACACTATGAAGTTGGGTATGTTGAAGTTGACTAGCAGTATTCTTGAAGAAATTAGAGAAGGTCAAAAGTCAGATTTGTAGTTGATTGATTGTCTTATGTTAATCAATCAGGGTAATGAAGGTGATTTTAGAATTAACGAGAACGATGTTATGAGATTCTACAACAAATTTTGTGTTCCAAATGTACCAGAAATTAAGAAGATTATTCTTAAGGAAGGTAACAAAAGTTGTTTAAGTATTCATCCTGATGCTACTAAAATGTATCAAGATCTGAAGAAGATATTTTGGTGGCCAGGGATGAAGAAAGATATTGTTACATTGGTGTATTCGTGCTTGACTTACCAAAAGTTAAAGATTGAGCCTAAGAATCCGTCTGAGATGGTGCAACCGTTGAATATTACAAAGTGGAAGTGAGATGATATTTCTATGGATTTTGTGTCGAGTTTGTCTAAGACCTCTAAAGAAAATTATTCAATTTGGGTTGTGGTGGATAAATTGACTAAATAGACTCATTTTATTCAGATAAAGATCAATTATTTATTGGAGAAGTTAGTTGAAGAGTATATTGAGAAGATGGTCAAGTTTCATGGTAGTCATTTGAGTATCGTTTCTGATAGAGATCCGAGATTTACATCGAGGTTCAGGGAGAGTTTGTAGGAAGTTATGGGTACTAAGCTTAAGTTGAGTTCTGCATATCATCCATAAACAAACAACCAATCAAAAAGGGCTATCCAATGTTAGGAGGATTTGTTGAGAGCTTGTGTTTTGGAACATGGAGGTAACTGGGACAATTACTCATCATTGATTGATTTTACCTACAACAACAATTTCCATTCGAGTATTGAGATGGCACTGTTTGAAGCTTTATATGGTAGAATATTTATGATACCTTTGTGTTGGTATGATTCTTATGAGAGTGCAGTGCTTGGACCAGAGATCGTTCAACAAACTGCTGAGAAGATCAAGATGATCCTAGAAAATATGAAAGCTTCACAGAGTCGCCAAAAAAGTTACCATGATAAGCGAAGGAGGGAACTTGAGTTCAATGAGGGAGATCTTGTGTTTTTAAGGGTTACTGCGGTAATTGGTGTTGGTCAAGCATTGAAATCTCGAAAGCTCACGTTGTGTTTCATTGGTCCTTATCAAATTCAGATAGAGTAGGATAAGTGGCCTACAGAGTTGCCTTACCACCGTTCCTTTCAAATATTCATGATGTCTTTCATGTGTCTCAGTTATGGAAATATATTCTTAATCTGTCTCATATGATTCAAGTGGATGATGTGCAAATTAGAGAGAACTTGACTGTTGAGACATCTCCCTTGAGAGTAGAGGATCAAGAGGTGAGGAAAGGAGGCCGTCTTTATAAGGGTTGTTAGGGGATGAATTGTTGGTGGAAGCATAACGTGGGAGCTACAAAACTAGATGAGAGATTCCTACCGACGTTGTTTCCTCCAGGTAATTTTTCATGGCGAAAATTCTATAAGTGTGGAGAGTTGTAACACCTTGTTTTCTTTAAGTTATTTATTTAATTCATTTTACGCTTTATTTAATTATTTAAATGAATTTTATATGTATTTGATTGATGATTAATGATTTGGCATGTTTATAAGATGTTTGGGGCGGGTAGAGCATAATTCAGTTATTTAATTAAATAATTAAATAATTAGAATTATAATAATATTAAATATTTCAAAAATAGAGGTGTTGGGGTGGAATTTGGAATTAATATAAATAAAAGGATAATGAGGTGAGAAGTAGAGTGAGTTTGGCCAAAGTAATATAATTAGAAAACGGGACAAGTAAGTTTGGATTAAAAAGGGGTTTATAAAGAACCAAAAAGTTTATGGTACATATTATTTTGGAACAAGAGAAAATAAGCAAAGTGAGAGAAAATGGAGAATAAGGGTTTGAGAAGAAATCACCATAACTAAAGCATAGAGTTATTGTTGGAAATTCAAGGTAAGGAATAGGGGATTACTCTAAATATAATGTCAATTGCATGATGGGTAGGGAGAAGTCCTTAACCTCTATTACATTTTTCTATATTTTTCTTCCAATTATGAATTATTAATGAGATGAATGTGGTTATTGTGATAACATGGGATAAGTGTTATAAATATTGTGAAATCCGTGTACTGATTTTACCATAAAAATTACATGTTTTTGTTCATGAAAGTGATATGGGTTGTGTTCATATGTGTTATGTGTGATTGATGTGTAAAGTGTTAGAAATAATGATAAATCAATATATTTTAATGGTGTTGGATGGTTATGTAATGTGTTAATTGTTATATGTTAATTCACTGTTGTTTCAGGGTACTTGAGGGAAAAAATTGGAGGTTGGAATAGAATATATAACGGAAAACGAGTTTCTGCTTCTGTTATTAAGGTGACAGGCGTCACCTGCATGACGACCAAGTCATCATGTCCTTTGAATATGCTGATAGGTGTCAGATGTTTGACAGGAAGACCATCATAGTCTGCAGACAAGCATAGTGCATTGCCGCTCGTCACAGGGGTGACAATTTTGGAAAAAGGGGGATGACGGTCGTCACCTAGGTGACAAACTTCTCGTCATCATGTCACTGGGCATATTTTGAGCTTTTGGTGTGTATTTTCTATACCATTTTGTTATGCGGTTGATGTCAACTATTGTTGGGTATATTTTTGTGACTTTAATTAGTTATGCATAATTAAATTGAGTGAGTTGATGATGAAATTGTGTTGTTGTGTTATAATTATATGATGATCATATAATTGAGATTTGTGGTGTGTAGTTCACATGTGGGGATCACTTTGTTGTTGTGCAGGATTATTTACAGTCATATGTGAGACCGTTAATTCGTTGTTGAATTGTTCATGATGTGCATTATATTATACAAGCACCATATGTTGTCGTTGTTTTGAAAGAGGCAAGTCACGAGTTCAAATAAGGGGTCTAGAGACTTGTCTGAATCTCATGTGAGGGGGTTCAGGATTAAGATGTTAGGACTCGGTTCATATGAAAACCTTTTGTTGAGTTGGTACCACATGCATGAGTTGATTTATTGTATGCATTGTATTACATAAAGGTTGTGCAAATGAGCGTTTAGTGTGGTTGTGCAAATGAGATGTTTTGGCTAACACATATAAGTTATCCTAATTGATGAAATTGAAATGTGTGAAAGATGATATCTTTTTTTAGGCTACCATATTAGCACAACAAGCGGGGGAGGGTCGAGCGAGTAACATTCCTATTTTTGGGACTTTTTGTTTAAGCAACACACCTTTGTGGGAGACACACCACTTGTCCACCTAAAACCTTAAGGTGATATGTGGGTGGATTCTCCCACTTATAAATGCTCAATTCATCATATTCCTATCCAATGTGGGACTATTTCTTACACTTTCTATATTCTCAACACTCCCCCTCGAGTGTGAATCCATAATGCTCCCCCTCAAGTGGAAGCTCTTGCTTCCCCATACACTTGTACCGCAATTGAAACTCTTTCAATGGAACACTCTTTACCCACATGTGGAACACTTACCCTTGCCCATGTGGGGTACTTTTCGATACAAGTAATCCGGTCCCTTTATTGTAACCAAAGGCTCGTGATACCATTTATTAGTGCAACAATCGGGGGAGGGTCGAGCTAGTCTTATTTTCGGGATTTTCCAATTGAGCAACACACCTTTGTGGGAGACACACCAATTGTCCACCTAAAATATTAAGGTGATAAGTGATAGTGGGTTCTCCCACTTATAAATGCTCAAGTAGCCACATTCCTATCCAATGTGAGACTATTTCTCACACTTGTTATATTCTCAACACACCCTTGCATTTCTTTTGCATCATTATATATTTTGAGAGTATTCTCACCCCTTTTGTTATTCATGATGTTATGTGCTCCTTCTTGGAGTATGGACGAATAAGTAAATAAGTAACTGCTTAAAAGCTGAAGGATGGCATTGAGGCTATTCTTCTTTTTCTCGCCTATGCGTTCTAGGTTTTTGTTGCTCTGATATGTAACATCGGACGGGAGAACATTTATGATTTACTTTATTATGAATTGTTTTATTGATTAATTTTTGCTACGATGAGCCTATATATGTTAAAGGGAGCATGTGATGATAGGTGTTTATGATATGATATACTTTATAAAAATTGAAAGTGTTATAGAGAAAATTTATGATGAGAATATGTGACACCTTATATATGATTAATTGTTTTATAATTGAAATTTTCGTAATATTTTATGTTCAGATTTTAGGGTGTTACACGCGACACTTTGTTCAAGTTTGTTTGAAACCAGGGTGCCCTATACTACTGACATCACTGGAGTGGACAATTAATTAACAAAAGATGAGACTTGGTCGAATCATTTTATGGAAAGGATGCAAGAGTTCACCGAGTTGAGCGAGATTGAAAGACAATCAAATAAACAAAATTCAAAGATGGTACCACCCATAGATATAGATTTAGCCGACGACACATGTTTTAATTTATTTTAACTTTTGTATGTAATCTTGTATTAATATTGATGATATGAAATATATACATTTAAAAAAAAATTCAATACATGTTTAAGTTTCCTGGAAATTTTAATATTTTTCTTTCCAAAATAGGTTTTGTTACTTACTATTTATGAATTGTTTCTGTGTTGGGTGGTTCGAGAAATGCATTTCTGGACACAATCAACTTCAAAATAAAAAATAACAAATAAGGTTTTTTTTTGAAAATACATATCCTGAAGCATCTAAAATGTTTTTTTAAAAATACGAATAGGGTGATTCAGAAGATGCATTTCAGGAATGTTCACTAGTACATGATAGAAATTTGGAGGTCCACATTGGCCTAGAACTTCTATAAGTATGACACTCTCATATAATTTTGTACACCATTACATTACATCAGAATGAACATCATTTGACATACTACATATGTCTACTTCAATAAGGCGAAACCCTCATTTACATTTAAGTTCAATGAGTACACCCTTTTGCATATATGAAATTGATACTGAAGAATCTTCTATCATACTCTGACAATCAAAAGTTATCATTCTTGAGTATCATTCACTCTCAATTGACAATGAATGCAAGATTAAGTTCAGCAACTTCTAGCTGAAGACTGATGAAGATGTAAGGGCTACGAGGAATATATTTTGCAATTACGGGAAAAAATGTATGATCGATCTGGATGCAACAATAGCGATATTTGTCGAAGATATTATTAGGATGTTGGAACGTCCACCTCGATACTGAAATTTAATGTTTGATTTATATTAACGATTACATATATAATATTTCATCTTTTATATTATCAATTTTAATTTTAGCTTCAATGACTCTTTTTTGTAAAATTCGAAAATGCACCTCCGTAGACTTTACGAAGATATATCTTCGAAATAAAATCAATCTATTATTTAGTGCATGATTTAAAAATGAACGTGTTACATATATTTGCATGCATCCAAAGATACATATTTAAAATCTACAAAATATTGGAGAATTTCTTTCCCCACCTAGTAGGCTTCTTGCGCACCTTTGACGAAATTTTTAAAATATCCCCAGACTTCGGATATGCATATCCGAAGTCACAAAATTTCAGTTTTTACAGATTTGTTCGGATATACGTATCCGAAATAACTCAATAATTGAATATTAAGTTATTTTGAATATGCATATCCTTAAAAACATGTAAAAAACTGAAATTTGATGACTTCGGATATACATATCCGAAATAACCCAATATCCCAAATTTATTTTGATTTTAGTTTGATTATTATTCTTATGGGATATATATCCATTTAATATAGAAGATCTCTATAGTTTATAAATTATTCTTCATTTTTTTTACAAGAATCTATTCATTTAATATTAAATATCCTATTTTAATATTATTAATTATTAATAACATTCAACTTTTGATTATAATACAAATATCTTTTTAATATAATAAATTTTTTAATTACAACATAATAATTAATTATCAATTCTATAATAAAAACTAAAAAGTACCATCTAAATTAAATTAAACTTTTAAAATTACAATTAAAAAATATTTCTTATATTTTTTATGAAAAATTATTCATAATTTTAAATAAATAATTAAAAGATAATTATATTTCACCATTATAATTAAAAATTTAATTATTACATTCATTGTTTAATTTAATATCATAAACTTACTTTAATATTTAGTTTTTAATTATAAATTTAAGTTATTTTTTATTAATAATAACTCAATTTAATTATATTATAAATAAATATCTTTTCAAAATAAAATCAAAATAAATTTGGGATATTGGGTGATTTCGGATATGCATATCCGAAGTGACCCAATTTAATTTTTTTAGGGGTTATTCCAAATATGTATATCCAAAGTCATCTAATATCCCAAATTTACATGGTGCATTCGGAAGTGCATATTCGAAAGATATTTTTGAGTTTTCAGAGGTAAAAATCACCACTACTAGGTATAAAGAGAAATTCTCAAAATATCTAATATAAATATATAAACTTCAAAGTACCTGAAAATACTAGGTTTAACCAAACTGATTAAAACCTAATTTTTACTAATTCCATGGGTCATATTGTCTTATTCCACTAATGCTTAATTTATATTGATTTAGCATTTAATACTGATGATGTGTCTTGCCAAGAATTTTGTATACATTTTTCAACTTATTTAAATTTATTTTATTAATGAATATGAATTACACCAATGATCAATTTTGTAGGACCAATTTTAGTCAAATTTTTATAATACATAATCACGTTTAATTATTGAATCGTTGAGTTCTCAATCTACATAGTTACCATAAAACTGCACTCAACTTCCCACAATTTCTTATCATTTACTGCATTGTCATACGGCGGGAGAACTGACTCTGGTGTTTTGTGTTCTATCGTAATTGTTGCAGATAACAAGAGTCGCCACTGACTTTTCTTTTATCCAATAAAGGAAAGGGTGAAAAGAACAGAAAAGACCTTTGATAATTTTTCTTGAGTTCGGGGGATAGGTTGTTAGACGGTGTGGCAAGGGATCGAGAGGGGGGATTAATAGACCACCTCTTACTTTTTCAAGGATTTAAAATTATTTTATCAAAGCGAGTTGAAAGCAGCGAAAATCAATGTCCTGAATCAATTCCGTCTACTTTGAACCGAATACTAGAAAACTTGACATGTGAAAAAAAACTTGCTAGATTTTTATTAAATGAAATAGATGAATATACAACTCAGATATCTTAACATTTCGATGCACTTATCATAAAAGTAGTATTTCCAATGAATTAAGAAATTTGTTAGGAATTTTTTCAAACACTTGGCATATGCTTGTATAATGATTTAGTAGTGGTGGTTTGGTGAAAATGTTCGAACCACTATGTTTATCATTAGACAGAAAAACTTAGCAAGCCAATTGAATTATAAAATTATGGAATATGTAAAAAGATAAAGAGAAAGAAAGAAAGAACGATACACAGGCAGTTTGGTAAGGAAGTTTCCCACTTCCGACCTCGCGTGTGGGTACGTCTCCCTCTAAATTTCATAATTGAAACTGAGAACTTTTATAACAATTTGCTGAAAGTTTGATAACAAGGTTACACTACACAGAAAGATAGAAATCCTTATGATCTTCTTCTTCTTATAAGAACCACCACTTGATATGAGTTTTATCAAGATTTCCTGCAAGGTCCACAAACGATCCTCCGCTTCCACGACCTGTTTGCGAAAATCCTTCCGATTTCCAAACCCCTCGCTATGGCTGAATCCGACTCGTGCGACCGTGGCTAACAAAACCCTCAAGAACACACTCGTTCTTGAAGTACAAACCCTTTGGTTTATTTCTTGAAGCCTCCTCTTCAACCTTCAACTCACCTAAGATTCTTTCAATATACAGATGAACGTTATCTCTGACCGCTTAATTCACTTCAACAAGGATGTTTGATTTTCTTTGTTGTTGTTGAATTGGAGATGGTTGAGAAGATGATGAAGATGAAGTTTCTTTAGGCTTCTGGTTGCTCACAATTGTTTGCACACAATTATAATATGTTGTTGTGTTTTATGCTGAGAAAAATACTTGCTTATATATGTAACAGAAAACGGTTAGCCAAAAAGAAAGTATTATGATTAGATGCATGTTTGTCATGTGTCAACTCATGTTAGTTATGAGTGATAGGATGGGTCGACACATTGTGTTTTGAGTTGATGCAAAATCATATTATAACATTTTACAGAACCAACAATTTTATATCCGTCGACACATAACACATATGTGTCGATACATACTGATTGTAATTTTAATTTTTGAACATAAAACATGGTATGAGTCGACACATAATATTATGTATCGATGCATGTAAAATCAAAAATGTTTTCCAGGTGTGATCAGTGGGAATGAGAACTGACTGTTTTAGAATGCTGGTTCGCGTTTTGCGTTTGTTTTCGCAAAATGTCGCGGTCAGCAAGAGTCGCCACCGTCTTTTATTTTATCAACAAGGGAAGGACAAAAGCACAGAAAAATTCCTTTTTGAGATATTTCTCGGGTTCGGGAGGTAGATTATAGAAAAGTAAGGTGTTAGAACCCTTTCTATCCGTGGTTATCCACTGGCTCTTAGGTACTTTCTCATTATGTTTTCAAAAGTTTGCTTTTCTTTGTATTTGTGGGTTTGAAAAGAGTTTTGTTTTTGAAGAGAGTGTAAGTGCGAAAAGTTTTTGTTTTGTTTTAGAATGAGCAAGCACTTAAGAACCATCTACCTACTCAAAAGGGAATTAATCTGTATAAATGTCCTTTAGATAATTCTATCCCACTATTGAGGAGTAGGTAGCACCGTCGTTGGAGTTTTGAGGATAGTTGACTTTTGGCAAATTTGGAAAAATGCCCAACTTCAACAATGCATAACTTCTTCAATTTTGAACTTTTGGAAGTGTTCTTGGACTTTTTAGAAACCTTGAGATGTCCTATAATCAACCCTTTTGGTCTCATCTCATTTTGATGTTCCATGCTCAAGTTATAAGCTTTGGAAAAAGGTGTTTTTGTTGACTTTCAAAAATGACCTATAATGTCCAAATTTGCAACTTTTTGTGAGAGCATTTCTTGATCTTGGGGTGTGAAGATGGATTGTAGGAAATTGCATCCTCTTAAAAATGAGCTTTGGATAGGTCATTTCTCATAAAGTATGAGAAAGTTATACTTGGTCAAAGTTGAGTTGACTTTTCCTACAAAATCCTAATTTAGCAACTTTTGAATCTTGATGGATCTTTGAGCAATCCTTGATGAATCATGATCAACCATTGATAAAATGATGAATTATCCTTCAAAATGAGAATGTTGACAAAAATCTTGAGGTTTGACTGTATTTGGGACACAATTGACTTTTGCCCTAGCATAGTCGATTTTTGGGCCTCTTGAGCAATTGACTGACCAAACTTCCTCTGCAAGGTCTGAAATTTGTCATGGATGAACTTGAGAACATATTAGGACATTTGGAATCACTTGAGGCCATTTGGATGTAAGGACCTTGATGCATTACAAAACCCTGATTTTGAATTGACTACCTTAGGAGGTGATTTGACTGTCCAAACCTTGAGCCAACTTGAGCAACTTGAAGCTTCTTCTTCACAAGTCTTGAGGAATATGGGAGGGAAAATTTTGGGGTACAACAGTTGCCCCTGTTCAATTTTCTTAAACCTGAGGATATAGATTGGCTTTCGAGTCTTTCGTGATCCGAAGGTGGAAGATAATTGAACACTAGAGTGCCCAAAAATTTGCACTCGCATGGTGTAGCATCAGCATTGTAATGTTGGGAATGGGCTTACAGATGCCATTTAGAGACTGCTGGTAGGAGGATGGGCTTACAGATGCCATCTGTAGGAGTGTCGATCACATAAGAGATTCCTTAGCGAGAACTTGCATACCTGTTGCTGTAAAAGATTCCGCTGGGGAAGTCTAACTTTTGTGGAGATTTAGGAATCTGGCTTGTACTTCAACTGAGAGAATGCCTCGGCTGAGTTTTAAGAACCTGTCCATAATTCAATTGGGGGGAAACATCTTCATCAAGATCTAGGAACTGTCTCGTTCTCATCGTAGTATACCGTTGAGGTTATAACACTTGTCCACACTATGACGGAGGAAAACATCAAGATCTAGGAACTGACTCGTGCTCCACGGAGTATACTGTCGAGGTTATAGTACTTGTCCACACTATGACATAGGGAAACATCTTCATCAAGATCTAGGAACTGTCTCGTGCTCAATGGAGTATACCGTTGAGGTTATATAACTTGCCCACACTATGACGGAGGAAAACATCAAGATCTAGGAACTGACTCGTGCTCAATGGAGTATACAGTTGAGGTTATAGTACTCGTCCACACTATGACGTAGGGAAACATCTTCATCAAGATCTAGGAATTGTCTCATGCTCAATGGAGTATACCGTTGAGGTTATAGAACTCGTCCACACTATGACGGAGGAAAACATCAAGATCTAGGAACTGACTTGTGCTCCACGGAGTATACCGTCGAGGTTATAGTACTCGTCCACACTATGACGTAGGGAAACTGCCGAGATTGAGAACCTTATCTGAAATTCAACCGAGGATAATTCAATTGAGATTTAAGAACCGGTCAGGTCTTCGACGTAGCTGAGAACTTAACTGCATCTTTCCTGAAAGGTAAAGGTCAGTCGTATGCAATGCATGATATATATCAAGCAATGATGTTCTCAAAATAAATGAGATTGTATTCGTATGATGCGTATATGCATGTATCATGATGTATGGGGATATAATGTTTTAGCTGGGGAAAATAAATCCCGGAGCTGCTGGAGAATAGAGTTGAGTTCTTCGTTTCCGCTAGGGATGATGAACGAAGATGATAAACCTGTAGGAGAGACAAAAATCCGTTGGTGGAATAAACTGATGAAGAATTACTCCTAGGGGAATTACTCTGTGGGGAAGAGATGTTCTGCTGAAGATTTTAACGATAACTCCGCTGGGGATTCTGTTGATAAGCTCTGTTGTGGATTTTAATGATGAACTCCGCTGGGGATAGAAAGAACTTCGCTGAGGATGATCTTTCAGTTGCAAATTGCTGAGGATAACCCAGTTAGACTCTTGTGAGGATAACCTTCTGAATTTGGCTGGGGAGATTTATTTGTGCTCTGCAGGGGATAAGCTTCCAGAATCTACTGGGTAAGATGATTCAACTCTGGCGGGGATGCTTTTTAGACTGCGCTGGGGAAATGGCTCCACTAAGGGTATCTTGTATTCCGCCGGGGAACATTCTTATATTCTGTTGAGGAATATTAAGACTGTCGGGGATGCTCTTATACTTGCTGGAGGATATCTGTATACTCCGCTAGGGAAGATTAAGACCTTCTGGGGATACCAAGCCTTTTTAGGGCCGATGATAGATTAACTCTGCTTGGGGAGAGCATTGCTGATTCGTTCGTAGTTGCAAGTCTCAATGGGGAGAGATACCAATACTGTCTTACTCTGCGGGGAGTGAAAGTATCTTAGCCATATTCTCCAGCTGAATATATACCTTGGTACCTGGTGGACAGAGCAACTCGTATAGTTTGGATAATTCTTATTTGCCCTTGTTTTTGCGGGAGAAGGTGCCTGCAGAGGCCCTGTGGATCGAGTATTATCCCCACCTATGAGGTGCTTGGTATCTTTCGGTCAAAATGACAAGTCTTCTTCTGGTAGGCCATTGACGAGATGACGAGACATAGTCGTACACTTTGATCCATAATTTTTGCCTGGACCGCCCTTTCGGGTTTTCAGTTCACCGGGATACCCTTTTTTGCCCAAGCCGCCTTTTCAGGTTTTCGACTTGCCGGGTGTACAAATTTTTCATTTTCATCCCTTATTTTTGCCCAAACCCTTTTGGTTCGCCGGGAAGCCCTTATTTTTGCCTAGGCCAGTCAACCTAGCGGGTCTTTGATTATGCGTAGTACTTTTTTGACTATGTCCATGCTCTCAGGATGTAGGGAGGTTCCACTGTTGGTAGTGTTGTGTTACCATACTACCAGAAGATCTTCGTTTGATCGTGCAAGATTCGTTGTTGGAATTCACGTTCAATGCCCCAATTGATTCAGATGGAGATTTTCCCCTGGCTATTTGGCATTTTGAGAGATTCCTTGAATCTTGACTTAACTTCCCCAGATGATGGACAATGCTCATGCCGTGTCCCTGGATTGGAAGTGTTTTTTTTTTCTTCACTTGAGGTGACCTTTTTTATTGAAACGGTTTTTGTTCACTAGATATTCGTCGTGCGAATTTCTCTGCTGTTTGAGCAAATAGTCATATGCAAACAATGTTATTTTAAGAATGCAAAGCTTATGTCTGTTTTGAAGTTCTTTGAAAATGCAGTTTTTAATAAAACAAGCGAATTTTTGTAAAATGTGATGTCAACTCAGGATTTACAGCAAGCCCTACAGGAGTCAGGATACCTTTTGTAACAGTATGCTTCCGAACTAACCCATGCTTCAGATAGGACTTTTTAAGGGTTATAACGTGGCCTGGTTCACGGTTTAAGAAACAAAGGAAAAGGCTCAAAATTTATTTCTACCCACCCGCTCTTCGTGATGTTCTTCGATCCTAAACTCAGCTAATCGTGCATTTAGATCCCGTTTGACTCTTTGCTCTGATATTCCAATGATGGTTCAGATACTGACAATTTATTTTGAACAGGCAGTCATTTTGTTGAGAGTTTATATGATCTCTTTCTTTTTGATTTTATTATCCCTGTCTTTTGCCTGAACTGTTTCTCTTGTGATTACAGTCAGCGGGATGCCCCAGTTTTGTAAGTCTCCTTCATAGGTTTTGACTTAATGAGCTTTTATTTTGAGAGATAATAACTGCCTGTCCTTACGATTATACAGAACCAACACCGTCTTTTGTTTCGGAAGGACTTCTTTGATGCCGTTCATTGTGCACCTGGATCAACTGAGAAAACTACCCTGCCCCAGGTTATAATTAAGGGTTTTAATTTGTGAAAAGAAAAACTCCAACTTCTTTGGCTCAAAGGGGTTGACGAGGGATTATCTTCCTTATAACTCCACTGTTTAGGATTTGAAACAATGCCTGTACCTCGTCAGCAGGGTCTGTTCAAAAGCATACTGTAGAGATTTTGATATCATTTTCGTCATCCTCCCTCTAAAGGCTTAGAATTTTTTTCGAGAGTTGATCATCACAAAAAAATGAAAGCAATTTGAATATAGTGAATACGAATGGATTGATTTAAAACAGGCATATGCAATGCATTGATAAAGTAATAAATTTTGACATGAATAAATGTTCGAACAATCAAAAGAAAATTACAACTTGAAAAATTCTAATGAACAAAAAGTCTTCTCGTCTCAGTACTTGTCACTTCAAATGGTGAACCTTGGGGGGATGGCAAAAGAATTCAATCTGACCGTCTTGTGTGAGTTCTAATGCTCCTTCATCAATCAGGTCTTGTACCTTGTTCCTCAAAGTCCAACAATCATCCGTATCATGCCCCGGGCCATCAGAGTGATAAGCACAGCGAGCATTAGGGTTATACTTTGGTGATGTAGTGTTGGGATTCTTAGGAGGGTCCCTTAACGTTACCAGATTCAATCTCAACAGGTGTCGTAAAGCCTGAGACAGCGACATGTTGAGCCTGGTAAATTGCCTCCTGGGCATATTTGGCTTACTCTGATCAAACAGTTGTTCTTGGCGAGGTCGTTGTTGGACCTGTGAGGTAGTAATAACTTGGAGAGGTCTATTCTTCATCAAACCAAACCCTTGATTTCTCGGAAGCTGATTAAGGACTTGGTCCCCGGCCTTGACTATTTTCTTCATGTTGTTGTCTTGACGAAGCTGGTTGACAATGGTTCTCAGCTCTTCTTGCTCCCGAGCTAAGCCTTGGATAAGAGCCATCTGCCCCAGCATCTGGTTTTTCATGGCACTGAACTCAGCTTGTAGTTGTTCCATCCGTTCGTCCTTATTGTCTTCAGGACTTTTCTTGACCAAATTCCCCATGAGGAGTGTTCTCAACTCTTCCTTCCCCTTGGATAGGTTTAGGAAGATTTCCCTGAACTGAGTCTCTTGAGTATGAAGATCTTGGTTGTCTTGTTGGAGAGCCATTGCTGAAATGAACAGCGAGAACATGAGAGACTTGTACTGGAAGACCTGTTATGCAATGATATGTATGATATATGTATGCAATGTTTTCAAGGATCTTGCGGGGTAAACAAGAAACTTGTTAGAATTTGAATTTTGCAGCTTTGATTGAAGAAACTTCATGTTGTCAAGAGTCCTTCTTCAAGAGTCAAGCTCACCATATCGAGTGGGTCATAGCCCCTGACTCAAATTATCGTGTTTTTATTTCTAGACAACCTTGGCTAGAGGAAAATAAATCCCCTTTGCCCCTTGCTAGACATTTGATTTACCATAACTTGTATCACAGACCCTTGAAATCCTTGAAATGGTTAAGGAAATGTTAAGGTATGATGTTATGATGTGTATGCTATGCGTTTAAGCAAAAAGTGTGAAGTGATGTAAGTAAACCCTGTAATAAATCCAAATTATTGGATAAGGACTGTAAACAAAACCTGCAAGGAACTCATGTTGTCAGATAACAAGAATATGCAAGTAGTTCAAGTTTGAAAGCACACAAGTCACACAATAGCCCTTAAATTTCAGGCTGGCATGGAGCTTAGGTACTACCCTCTTTCAGTTCAGTTGGTTTAAACCTGTCCTAAAAATAGTAACCGGGTTCTAGAGGATATCAATATCACTGACTACCCTCAATCGGTCATAATTCCAGTTTAGCAACCTTTTCTTGCAGCCAGAATCATCGCGAGAGTTTAGTCTCAATGAGTGTAGCATACTGCTACTGTTCTATGGCCAAGTTGGTCAATTTAAGGTTCTAAGGTCAGTTGGTGCTTAATGACCCCTTAGAAGACCCATATTCTCCTCGTTCCAACACAAGGGATATCGGTACAGACCAAGGTGCCACACCAACGTAGCTATTGCTTCATCCGTATCGGTCTACGCCGTACAAATCCCTCACAGTTTATTGCTACTTACCTAAAGGGTATCCCCAGATCCGGGTTAGGATCTATAGAACTCCGATACAAGCCCACAAAATTAGAGCATACAAAGCATACAATTGAAAACATAGTGATCTAATACTAAGGTACACCTCACTTATATAAGATTTCCCCAGCAAAGTCACCAGTTCTGTGATCAGTGGGAATGAGAACTGACTGTTTTAGAATGCTGGTTCGCGTTTTGCGTTTGTTTTTGCAAAATGTTGCGGTAAGCAAGAGTCGCCACCGTCTTTTATTTTATCCAACAAGGAAAGGACAAAAGCACAAGCAAATTCCTTTTTGAGATATTTCTAGGGTTCGGGAGGTAGATTATAGAAAGGGAAGGTGTTAGCACCCTTTCTATCCGTGGTTATCCACGGGCTCTTAGGTACTTGCTCATTATGTTTTCAAAAGTTTGCTTTTCTTTGTATTTGTGGGTTTGAAAAGAGTTTTGTTTTTTAAGAGAGTGTAAGTGTGTTGTACCCCAAAATTTGCCCTCCCATATTCTTCAAAATTTGCAAAGAGCAAGCTTCAACATCTCCCCAAGGGTTGCACAGTTCAAGGGCCTCCTAACAGTCAAGAACTAGGGTTTTGATTCTGGCAAAGTAATTGAAGTTTCCAAGGGTCCAATCAAGTCCCACATGACTATAAACATGGTCAAGCATCCTCATACCAAGTTTCAAGACTTACAGCACAAAATTGCACAGTCAAAAACCCTAACTGCTCAATAGTCAACTGTAGGGGCAAAATGGTCATTTGACAGTCAAAACTTCAAATTTTTGGTCAACATCTTATTTTGAGGCCACAAACATCATTTTATCAATGCTTGATCATGATTCTCAAAGCTTGGCTCAAAAAGTCTCAAGATGCAAAAGTTTCCATGTTTGGACAGTTGAAAAAGTCAACTGTAACTTGACCAAGGCATAACTTCCACATGGATTATCAGAAAAATTCCATCCAAAGCTCATTTTGAAGAGAAAGACATTTCCTACAACTCCTCTTCACACTTCAAGTCCAAGAAATTCTCTCACAAAAAGTTATCAATTTCAACATTATAGGTCATTTTCAAAAGTCAATAAAAAAGGACTTTTAGTCAAAGGCCATAACTTGAGATTGGTAAATCAAAATGACATGGGACCAAAGGCATTGGTTAGAGGACTTCAAGACCTTTCCAAAATGTCCAAGAACATGATCAAAGCTTAAACATTGAGCAAGATATGCCTTGTGGAAGTTGGGAAAGTTTTGGATATTTTGAAAAGTCAACTTTGCTTCAAATGTCTTAAAATTGCTAATGGGCCACATTTTCTTCCAAGATTCATCATCCAAAGCATATGCACGACCATTTGGCCCAAAGGGGATTTATTCATCATTTTTATTTATTTATTTGAATTTTTAATTACAATTAATTCATTTAAATTAAATAAAATATGGAAAAATACTAAACCAAAGTTTTTAAATCTTTTTGTGCAAGATAAACTCTTCTTAAAGGCTCAAGATTCGTGCATAATCAAAATTGGAAGGTTTTGCCATGATTGGAATCAAAAACATGTGAAAAAAGATTTGAAAGATATGCCATGAAAATCAAATATTGTTCTCATCAATGCAAGGATTTGTGGACTCAAAATTTAACCCTAATACATTCCATACATAAGCAAGATGCAAACCTAATGCCAAGGGACCTGGATGCTGCACCACACATCAAGAACAAAGTTTGTGTTTTTGTCAAAAAAATTCAAAACTGAAAACGTGATTCCAAAGCATTTCAAGGCAAGAAAACCATACCATTGCATTCCTGAGGCTTCAAGGAACGTGCCTGAATCAAAAGCACTGCTTCTAACGCAAAGAAACGGTAGAACGCAGTTACCCTGTACCTGGATTTTTCCTTAATCGTATTCAAATCTATACGCCATATCCATGCATTTTTATTGTTGATTTATACTAATGTGTTGATTCTAAAGCTAACCATATACTTTAATTGAGTTTTCGTGCAAAATTGGAGGATTCACCATTGAAGCTTGCTAGGGTTCCTCAAGCTTCAAATTGGGCATTTTCGTATGCTGTAAAATTAGAACATCCCAGTACCATGGCTAAACTCAGGAAGCTTGGACGATCTTAATCCACTAATCGCGCCTAATTTATGTAGCAAGACGAGCTATTCGCTATTTTTGAACAGGGTGCATTTTGGGGGGGGGGGGTTTAAAACCCCCGCTAATTCTTTTTTTGTTTCAGGTAAAAATGCAAGCAACGAAGAAGAAGATCAGGTGTCAAGGCATGGTTGGCTCATTTGAATTTCGCGCGAAAATCCTCCACTAACCCTTGTTTTGCATTATGTTGTTTGTTTTCTATACTATATCCAAAACGCGTGAACGACTCAGTGGCAAGGCATATTGTGTGGTAAGCGATGGGACCTGGGTTCGATTCCCAGGTCCCCTATCCCTTCAATAATATTTTTTCTAATATCATCCTATGCAGTTTCTCTCCAAGCATCCACCATACGCTCACAATCCAGGCACGCCACTTGTCCCATAATCTCAATCCAATGGTCCAAATCTAAAGCCTGTGGAATGGTTCAGTCAATGCCTGTACACGTGATTACCAGAAGTCAAAAAAGGGCCTCCCATGATGGGCCAAAAATGCTGGGCAACACCTCCTGATTGGGGCAGAACCCCCCCTTGTATTGTATTTCTTTCCCTTTTCTTTATTCTATTTTTCTTTATTATTTGTTTTAATTCAATTATTTTCTTTTTAATTCAATAAAAATTAATTTCACATAAAAATAGTAAAAAATCAGAAAAAACAAAAAATAAATATATTTGATTTAATATTTTGTTGTAAATAAATCTCATTAATTAAATTAGTTTTCAATTCTAGGGTTAATTTTAACATCTTTTTTTATAAATTTAAAATTTGTAGAATTAGGTTTTAATTACTTTTATCTTTTTCTTTTCTTTTATCATTATTAATTACTAATTATTTTCTTGTAAATAAAATTGCATTAATCAATTAGGTTTAATTTTAGGTTCAATTTTAATATTTTTTCTTAATAAATAAAAATAGTTAGAATTAGGGTTAATAAATTTCTTAGTTTCATTTGATTCTCTTATTAATAATCCATAAATACAAAAAACTCCAAAAAACCTTTTCTTTTTATTTTAATTTAATTAATTTGTTAATCATATTTTAATTTCGTTAAAAGGGGTCCAACGCCCTCGCATTCGATCGCAATTCTAATTCGCGCGTTTATTTTATTTCCTCCTTTTATGTAATTCTCCCAAAGCCATGTAAATTCGACATTTATATTTTTCGCACTTTACCTTATTTTATGTTAAATCGGGTCCTGGATTTAATTTGGCGATGTGGACCCGCGCCTTTGTAATAGTTTAGGAACTTTATATTTCTCGCAACTTTTTAACTGCTAATAAATGGCATGCAAGAATGAATGTTAAAATAAAAACAAAAGCGTAGATCACCCATGACATGAACAAGACAAAATATCTGAAAACGACACACAAATCACACACCACCCCTAGGGTACGCCTCACTGTTGCCTTGCCTCTCGAAAGGTGATCGTCGAGTAGAGGATGTCTTAGTAAGTCCTCATGATCCGGGAACCTGGCATGAGGGCAGCTTCTAAGGTGTCTTCCTATTGCTCTGGTGATCACCACGTCCCGAACCTCGAATTGACCCGAACACCTCCAACGGTGGTGCTTCCTACCTCTCAATGGTGGGATGGCACTACTTTAAAGGACATCTACACAGACGAATTCCTTAGGGTAGGTAGACGACTCTAGATACTTGCTCTAATTTAAAAACAAATCAAAAAATACTTTTCACACCGACACCTTTTCAAAAAGCTTTCGAAAGCAACTTTTCAAACACTCTTGAGGACCGATACAAGAGTCGAACTGAAATTTTCAAAGAACTTTTTAAAACCCACAGTTGAAAAGCAAACAAACCATTTTTGAAAACACAATGAGCAAGTATCTAAGAGCCCATGGATAACCATGGATAGAAAGGGTGCTAACACCTTCGCTTTCTGTAATCTACCTCCCGAACCGAGAGCAATCTCTATAAGGAATTTTTCTGTGCTTTTGTCCTTTCCATTTGGAGAAAATAAAAGACGGTGGCGACTCTTGCTTCCGCGACATTTCGCGAACCAGCGTTAAACAGTCAGTTCCAGATCCACCGATCACAAAGTGCGAAAAGTTTTTGTTTTGTTTTAGAATGAGCAAGCACTTAAGAACCATCTACCTACTCAAAAGGGAATTAATCTGTACAAATTTCCTTTAGACAAAGCTATCCCACTATTGAGGAGTAGGTAGCACCGTCGTTGGAGTTTTGAGGATAGTTGACTTTTGGCAAATTTGGAAAAATGCCCAACTTCAACAATGCATAACTTCTTCAATTTTGAACTTTTGGAAGTGTTCTTGGACTTTTTAGAAACCTTGAGATGTCCTATAATCAAACCTTTTTTTCTCATATCATTTTTATGTTCCATTCTCAAGTTATAAGCTTTGGAAAAAAGGTGTTTTTGTTGACTTTCAAAAATGACCTATAATGTCCAAATTTGTAACTTTTTGTGAGAGCATTTCTTGATCTTGGGGTGTGAAGATGTATTGTAGGAAATTTCATCCTATTCAAAATGAGCTTTGGATGGGTCATTTCTCATAAAGTATGAGAAAGTTATACTTGGTCAAAGTTGAGTTGACTTTTCCTACAAAATCCTAATTTAGCAACTTTTGAATCTTGATGGATCTTTGAGCAATCCTTGACGAATCATGATCAACCCTTGATCAAATGATGAATTATACTTAAAAATGAGAATGTTGACAAAAATCTCGAGGTTTGACTGTATTTGGGACACAGTTGACTTTTGCCCTAACACAGTCGATTTTTGGGCCTCTTGAGCAATTGACTGACCAAACTTCCTCTGCAAGGTCTGAAATTTGTCATGGATGAAATTGAGAACATATTAGGACATTGGGAAGCACTTGAGGCCATTTGGATGTAAGGACCTTGATGCAATACAAAACCCTGATTTTGAATTGACTACCTTAGGAGGTGATTTGACTGTCCAAACCTTGAGCCAACTTGAGCAACTTGAAGCTTCTTCTTGACAAGTCTTAAGGAATATGGGAGGGCAAATTTTGGGGTACAACACCAGGGGCATCCGAATTTCATGTGTTGATACATGAGGTTTTGTGTCGATTCATACAAGTTTATGTTTGTATTACAGGAGCATCAAAGTGTTATGTGTCGATGCATGAGATTTTTTATCGATGCATGCAGGTTTAAGTTTGCATTACAGGGTCATCAAAGAGTTGTGTGTCGATGCATAAGCTTTTGTACCGATGCATAATAGTTTTGAAATAGTATTCCAGGGACTTCGGTAAGTTATGTATCGATACAAAACCTATTGTGTCGACTCATAATGATGCATTATGAGTAAAATACATTTTTAGCTTATTTTAAACATGTTATATTATATTTTTGTAGTGCACACATATATTTATTATTTCACATATATTTGCAATCATTCAAAAATCAATTATGAAGGGGTTGCTCACAAACTCCCCCTTTTTGATGATGGAAAATATCAGATGATGTATGGTGATATAGTTTAGATGAATAAGCTTGCTCCCCCTGAGTTTGTGCATCTTCTTTCTAACACAAACACAATCTTCACTAACACACTCTTCTTCTCCCCCTTTGACCACATCAAAAAGAGAATAAGCAATATTTTCAGCAATCTTAGCACATAAGAAAATTGATATACAATTTCAGCAAATAATTGTCTTGGCATTCACACAGAATGTCTTGGCATAATGTTATCAATAACTGAGTAAATAATAGAGTAAACAGAAAGTAATCAAGTTAAAAGTAATTAATTGTAGATAAAAGTTAGATTACATAAGCAAAATAGATCGTTTGAAGGAGACATTAATACAACTACATGAAAGAAAGAAAAAAAAGGCATGAGTTAATGGTATGTAATGTATGGCATGAAGATATAGACTAAGGATTGTGCCCATCACAGGATTCGTCATATTTGTAGGGTGGAGGAGGCGGTGGAGGTGGATTGATGTCAGGATTATGAGTCATGAACTAATATCGTCGAAACCTGTTCCGGATATCGACATTTTTGAAATTTTCCATGATTCCAGGATTTTGACGGCAGTCCTCCATGAAGCTTGTCATCTCATTGTAAAACACCTGGTTCAATTTGACCAACTCTAAGTGCCACGAATGTTGATTTTGGTACATCCGTGTGTGCTCATCATGCCATTGCTCATAACTAACCTTATTTTAAAGGACTGCTCAAATTCTTCTGCGACGACGAGATGCATGATACATAAGGTGCTTGGAGGGATATCTGGGACATATCCGGATGGTCCAACAGCTAATTTTCCATTCCCTTTTGTTTTTGGAGGCATTCTTGGTTGTAGAATAATGGTAGTTAAGAGTTTGGGTATGAGGAATTTTTTTTTGAAGATGAAAGAGTGATGAGAGTGGCGAAGAATTATTAGGGTTGGAGGCTTGTATGTGATGATACAGATAGTTGGAGGGGTGGGTAGGCTCAATTCAAATTATTGGCATTTATTACTCTTATGTGTCGACACGAAATTCTTATGTGTCGACACATCTTGTGTGAAAGAACAATTTTTCTTTGTTTTAAACGTTTTGTATCGACACAAGATCTCTATGAGTCGACGGGAAGGAATATGTGTCGATGCAAACTTTGATGCGTCAATCTGAAACCAAGTCTTGCTTTCTGTTTTTACAAAATTTTTGATACGAGTCGACTCATAACTGTATGTATCGACTCATAACACAGATTTTGACAGAAATTGCAGTTTTTCACAGTTTCTTGTTAACAAAGGGATATGGTACCAAATTCCAATTTAAATTATTATGAAAAAATGAATCATCTGAAGAGTATTATGCATGCATAATGATGTGATGTAAATTGCATATGTCAAATTCAAACAATTTATGTAAAAGAGATACACGAAGACATTATCAATGGAACATTTAGATCAACTTATAAGTAATTGAGAGAGTAGATAGGAAGGATATTACCTCGTTTGATGAGATGTTAAGACACATGTACTAAAGCTCTATATTTCTTGACATCAACACTCTTACCATATTCATCCTTGTCTAAATTTCCGTTGGTAGGCATGGGGGTGTCAATTGGTTTTGAGTTGTTCATCCCAAATCGTTTAAGCAACTCTTGGCAATATTTTGTTTGACATATAATTGTGCCTTCATTGAACTACTTTATTTGGAGACCGAGAAAGTAGTTTAGCTCCCCCATGAGACTCATCTCAAATTCACCTTGCATGACTTTGGAAAATTCCTCGACCAAGTGTAGATTAGTTGAACCAAAAATAATGTCATCTACGTATATTTGAACTAAAAGGATGTGCTTTCCTTTATGTTTAATGAAAAGAGTGGTGTCCACTTTTCCTCTTGAATAACCATGATCAAGTAGAAATTTACTAAGTCTTTCATACCAGACTCGAGGGGCCTGTTTAAGACCGTATAAAGCTCGTTTTAATTTGAAGACATGATCTGGATATTCGTTATTTTCAAAACCAGGAGGTTGTGAGACATACACTTCTTCATTTATGACTATGTTAAGAAAGGCACTCTTTACGTCCATTTGATAAAGCTTAAAATCTTTTGCACACGCATAAGCGAGCAAGAGACATATAGCCTCAAAGTGAGCAACTGGAGCATAAGTATCGTCATAATCAATGCCCTCCTCTTGGTTATACCCTTGTGCTACCAAGCGTGCTTTATTGCGGGTTATCATTCCATTTTCATCAAGTTTATTTCTAAAAACCCATTTAGTGCCTATGATATGATGGTCTCGCGGATGAGGGACAAGTTCCCAAACGTCATTTCATTTAAACTGATTTAGCTCTTCTTGCATGGCCATTAGCCAAAATTCATCAATCAAGGCCTCTTTAGCATTTTTTAGGTTCTACTTGTGAAACGAAAGCAAAATGATAACAAAAATTACTTATCTTGGAGTGAGTCATTACTCCTTTTGAGATATCTCCCAATATGTTGTCAATGGGATGGTCTTTATAGGACTTCCAAGCTAGTGGAAGATCATTAGCTTCCATTTGCTCTCCTTCCTCATCTTTTGAAAGGCTTGTATCTTTTTCTTCCTCATCATCAACTGTTTTGGATTGAACAATTTCCTCAACAGTTTCTTTGAGTATATTTTCAGTAGATACACCTGCACCATCAAGAGAAATACCTTTTCTGACATGTTTCAGATAAGATTCATCAAAAGAGACATGAACTTACTTCTCAATTGTAAGTAAACATTTATTGTATACCCTATATGCTTTGCTTGATTGTGAGTATCCGAGAAAGATACCTTCATCTGCTTTTGCATCAAATTTTCCAATATTTTCTTTTCCATTATTTAAAACAAAACATTTGCAACCGAATACATGAAGATGTGACAAGTTTGGATTTATTCCTTTTAAAATTTCATAAGGTGTTTTATCTAAAGGACAAATTAATATTCTGTTTAAAACATAATAGGCTGTACTAATTGCATCAGCCCAAAAATATTTTGGTAATCCACCTTCATTGAGCATTGTTCTCGCTAACTCCTCTAAGACGCGATTTTTGCACTCCACAACTCCATTTTGCAGTGGAGTTTGAGGTGATAAAAAATTATTCTCAATACCATGCTTGTCACAATACTCATGAAAGAGATGGTTTTGAAATTCACCTCCATGATCGCTTCGAATTGCAATTATTTTCAATTCCATTTTGTTTTGAGATAGTTTTGCAAAACTCTTAAAAGCAGAAAAAATTTCATTTTTGCTATGAAGGAATATAGTCCAAGTAAATCTAGAGTAGTCGTCAACAATCACAAAACCATTATAATTTCCTCCTATACTTTTTGTTCTAGAGGGTCCAAAGAGGTCCATGTGGAGAAGCTCAAGGAGTCGTGAAGTGGAAATCATTTATTTAGATTTGAAAAAGACCCTTGTTTGCTTTCCCATTTGGAACGCATCACATAGGTGATTCTTTGTAAATTTTATCTTTGGAAGACCTACTACTAGATCCTTGGATACAACCTTATTAAGAAAATCAAAGTTAACATGCGCTAGACGTCTATGCCAAAGCCAAGAATCATCATTCAAGGTGACTATACACTTAGTGCTTATTAAGGATACATCAAAAAGGTCAAGCATATAGACATTGTTTACTCTAATTCCCTTAAACACAATATCCTTTTCATTATTTTCAATTATGCAGTAAGTGTTTGTGAAGGTAAATTTATAACCCTTGTCAAATAATTGACTAATACTCAACAAATTATGTTTAAGCCCCTCTACAAAATGGACATCAGAAATAGTAGTGGTAGAGGGATTACCTACACTACCTTTACCGAGTATAGCTCCTTTGTTATTGTCTCTATAAGTAACAAATCCTTTCTTCTTTTCTTTGAAGTCAATGAAGAGCGATATGTCACCGGTCATGTGCCTTGAACACCCGCTGTCTAGAAACCATCTTCTATCCATGGATGTAAGACACTTTTCCTGCAATATCAAAAGAGAGAGGTAGGTACCCAATTTTTATTGGGTCCATGTGGGTAAGTAGTAACCTGGTTGCCTTTAGGCCTCCATTGGTAAATGCCTTTAGGAACAAGAAACCTCCTAAACTTGAATTTTTCAATGGTATGACCAAAACGACAACAATAATTGCATAAACCATGATGATGATGTATTGTTTTACTTTTGCTCATTGAATCCTTTGGTATTTTTTCAACAAAAGAGTATTTTGAATGTGGTGGATTCAATGTTTTCTTAAAAATTCTAGGATCGACTGCAAAAGTAACTTTGGGATGTAAAGCTTTTTCTAATTTGGCATTAAGAGTTCTAACCTCTTGTTGCCAAATATGGCAAACATCACATTCCCTTCTGGGAATACATCCTGTAACATTCTTATCTTTTGAACTTTCTGCAATACTAGCTTTTAGACTTTTTAAGTCTTTTTCAGCTTTATAGACTTTACTCTCCAGAAATGAAAATATTTGTTTATCGGAGGATAATCTCTTAAAAGCATCTTTGGCTTTGTATTGCAGTTTTTCAAAATCTATTTTTAGTTCAGAAAAGGTCATAGAAGAAAAGTTGTTAGGATATGCTTGTCTCACTTGCTTGTTGTGGTTGTCTTTCTTGTGGTAGGATTGATTTTTAGCATGTGCCATCAGACATAAATTTGCACTTTCATCACTACCACTTGAACTATCATTGTCTGATGAATCACTATCGCTTTCCCACGCAATGTAAGCTCTTCTTTGTTTGTTGAACTTCTTTGGTGGAGCTTTTCCCTTATCCTTTTTCATCTTTGGACAGTCTGGTTTGTAGTGTCCAACTTTACCACAATTGTAACAAGGTCCTTTACCTCTTTGCTTTTTATTTTCTTCTTGCCTTGGCTCTTTGGATTGTTTTCGAAAGCTTATGAGATTCTTATCGGAGTGCTTGATTCCATTCTTTCGAATAAATCTATTGTATCTCTGAACAAAAAGTCCCATTTCTTCATCATCAGAATTTTCATCACTAGTTGAGTCATTATCATCTTGCTCTTTTGTTGAGGACTTAGAGCTAGAAGCCATTAGAGCTATTGACTTCTTCTCACCCTCCCTGTCTTTGTTCCTCTCCTTCTTACTCTTATTTTCATATTTTTCAAGACTTTGCAATGCTTGTTGATGTTCTTCCAGCTTTCCAAACAGAGTTGTAATGGTAAGCGTAGTGAGGTCATTTGCTTCCTTGATAGCCGTTACTTTAGGTTGCCATTCCCTGCTAAGACATATCAGAATTTTATTAGTAGCAATTTCATTGGAAACAGGTTTTCCAAGTGCATTTAAACGGCTCACAAGATGAACAAATCTATTCCGCATGTCAGAGAAAGATTCTCCTTGTTTCTTACGAAAGAGCTCGAACTCTTGATTGAGTGTATTGATGCGGGACTGTTTAACTTTAGTAGTGCCTTCATGGGAAATTTCTAAAGCATCCCACATTTCTTTAGTGGACGTGTAGTGAGACACCCTATAATACTCATTAACACCAAGTGCTGATATTATCATATTTCTGCCTCTCCAATCGCACGACCATTTCTTTTCATCCATTTCATTTCATTGATCCTCAAGTTTAGGCACTATTTCACCTGCATCATTCCTCATGGTGATTTGAAAGGGGCCATTTTGAATGGCATTCCATACATTCCTGTCAATGGAATTTATGTGTACTCGCATGCAGTCTTTCTAGTAGACATAGTTTTCACCATTGAAAATAGGAGCTCTATTATACGCCCCTTTGGCTCAAAGGCCATAACATTACTAGTAGATACAAAGCACCAGCTAACCGGTACTCTAATACCACTTGTTAGACGGTGTGGTAAGTGATCGAGAAGGGGGGGGGGGTGAATAAATCACCTCTTACTTTTTCAAGGATTTAAAATTATTTTATCAAAGCGAGTTGAAAGCAGCGAAAATCAATGTCCTGAATCAATTCCGTCTACTTTGAACCGATTACTAGAAAACTTGACATGTGAAAAAAAACTTGCTAGATTTTTATTAAATGAAATAGATGAATATACAACTCAGATATCTTAACATTTCGATGCACTCATCATAAAAGCAGTATTTCCAATGAATTAAGAAATTTGTTAGGAATTTTGTCAAACACTTGGCATATGCTTGTATAATGATTTAGTAATGGTGGTTTGGTGAAAATGTTTGAACCACTATGTTTATCATTAGATAGAAAAACTTAGCAAGCCAGTTGAATTACAAAATTATGGAATATGTAAAAAGATAAAGATAAAGAAAGAAAGAACGATACGCAGGTAGTTTGGTAAGGAAGTTCCCCACTATCGTCCTCGCGTGTGGGTATGTCTCCCTCTCAATTTCACAATTGAAACTGAGAACTTTTATAACAATTTGATGAATGTTTGATAACAAGTTTACACTACACAAAAAGATGGAAATCCCTATGATCTTCTTCTTCTTGTAAGAACCACCACTTGATATGAGATGTATCAAGATTTCCTGCAAGGTCCACAAACGATCCTCTGCTTCCACGACCTGTTTACGAAAATCCTTCCGATTTTCAAACCCCTCTCTACGGCTGAATCCGACTCGTGCGACTGTGGCTAACAAAACCCTCAAGAACACACTCGTTCTTGAAGGACAAATCCTTTGGTTTATTTCTTGAATCCTCCTCTTCAACCTTCAACTCAGCTGAGATTCTTTCAATATACAGATGAACGTTATCTCTGACCGCTTGATTCACTTCAACAAGGATGTTTGATTTTCTTTGTTGTTGTTGAATTGAAGATGGTTGAGAAGATGATGAAGATGAAGTTTCTTTAGGCTTCTGGTTGCTCACAATTGTTTGCACACAATTCTAATATGTTGTTGTGTCTTATGCTGATAAAAATACTTGCTTATATATGTAACAGAAAACGGTTATCCAAAAAGAAAGTATTATGAGTCGATGCATGTTGGCCATGTGTCGACTCATGTTAGTTATGAGTGATAGGATGGGTAGACACATTGTGTTTTGAGTAGATGAAAAATAATATTATAACATTTTACAGAACCAACAATTTTATATCCGTCGACACATAACACGTATGTTTCGATACACACTAATTGTAATTTTAATTTTTGAACATAAAATATGGTATGAGTCGACATATGATATTATGTATCGATGTATGTAAGTTCAAAAATGTTTTCTAGGGGCATCATAATGTCATGTGTCGATACATGAGGTTTTGTGTTGATGCGTACAAGTTTAAGTTTGTATTACAGGGGCATCAAAGTGTTATGTGTTGATGCATGAGATTTTGTATCGATGCATGCAGGTTTAAGTTTGCATTACAGGGTCATCAAAGAGTTATGTGTCGACGCATAAGCTTTTGTATCGATGCATAATAGTTTTGAAATAGTATTCCAGGGACTTCAATAAGTTATGTATCGACACAAAACCTTTTGTGTCGACTCATAATGATGCATTATGAGTAAAATACATTTTTAGCTTATTTTAAACATGTTATATTATATTTTTGTAGTGCACACATATATTTAGTATTTCACATATATTTACAATCATTCAAAAATCAATTATGAATGGGTTTCTCACATAGGTTATGAAAATGGGAGGTGTTAGTACCCTTTTCATCCGTAGTGTGATACGGTGGGAGAACTGACTTGAGGTTTTGCGTTTTATCGCAAATGTCGCGGTTTAGCAAGAGTCGCCACCGACTTTTTATTTTATCCAAAGGAAAGGTCAAAAAGCACAGAAAGACCTTTGGGATGTTTTCTTGAGTTCGGGAGGGGGGGGGGGGGGGTAGATTATGAAAAGGGAAGGTGCTAGCACCCTTTTCATCCATGGTTTTCCATGGGCTCTTAGTTACTTGTTTAGATCACTTCCTTTGCTTTTCCAATTGTTTGAAATGGTGCTTTGTGTGGTTTTGAAAGTATTTTGAAAAGAGGACATCATTTTGGAAATATTTGTAATGATTCTTGTTTGAAGAATGTATACAAAGATGTTTGTCTCTTGAAAAATGTTTCAATGTTTGAAAGTTTGTTTGGAAATTTGTTTTGAAATTGTGTGCGTTTGTTTGAAAATAGCAAGGATGGTTTGCAAATTGATTAAGTAACTAGGAGCATCTACCTAATCAAAAGTCTTTCTTGTACAATTTTAACCCTTTGATATTGTTGTTTTACCATTGCATTTGGTAAACAACCCTATCTTTGGATGTTAAACGGGACAGGCGTGGGTCATCGTATGACCATGATAGCAATGGTGCCAAGTATCTTAGCAAGCTTTAGGGACTAAGATCATTTGCTTTTAGGCAACATTTTGATAGCGTCATCGAGGGACTATGATCTTTTTGATTTGATTTGTTTTGCTTTGCCAAGATACCTAGCATGCATACCATGGCCATGTTTAAGGAAACAAAGTGGATGAAACCCTAGGGGTGCTTGTGTGCAAGGTGTTGTCATTTTTCATGCATTTTTGTCTTGTATTAGGTCATGCTATTTGTTTGATTTTGGTCTTTGCATACAAAACCCTAGTTTTACTATCATGGTATATGAAAGCGATAAAATGCGTAAAATAAATCTAGACTATTACATAATTATTATGGGGAGGGGGATACAAGTTTGAATAGGGGGTATTTGCACAAAATAAAACCCTAATTTACTATTACAACCCAATTGAATTTATACAACAATAAATAAATGAACAATTATTTAAAATATGCAATAAAATGTAAATATGTAAAAATGTTTTTGTATTTATTTTATGCATGTAAAAACAAGTTATTTAAGTCTTAGAAATAAAAATAAATAAAAATGATTATTTTTGAAAGGGTGAAAAACCCTAATTTTTTATTAAAAGAAAATACATATATTATTATTATTTATTTCATTTATGTACAAGAAAATAAATAAAAATATATACAGAATGTTAAAAAATAAAATATTGTATGGAAGTATTTTTTTTAAGTGTATAAATAATAAAAATAAAAATATATAATATTTTTTATTAATTACAAGTTTATTTAAGAAAATAAAAGTATATTATCCTAATAATTTATTTATTATGCAAAAAATAAAATAAAAAATATGATAAAATGAAAAAAATAAAGAAAATATTTTTTGTGATTTTAAATGTTTAGAAAAAATAAATAAAGTCAGAAATTATAAAATATGCAAGAAAATATAAAAAAAATAAGAAAATGCAAAAGGGGGTGCAGAAAGTAAAAGGGTGGTGCAAATAGAAGTAGGCCCAAGGCCCTGGCCCAAGACACTTCGTCCCTGACCTCCAGACAGAGAATCCGCGCGCGTTTCTTCTTCAACCTGTATCTCTTGCATACGTGTATGAAAACAAAATCTTGCAACATGAAACTTGTAGCTTGTTAACTCACGATTCTAATGATATAAAAAACATGTCCTAACTCTAAAAGACCAAAGAGAATTTTATCACCCCTAATTTCTGACCTAAATTTTTCAGCAACTTCAACTATCAAATACTCCTAGCTCAGTCAATATAAATGGAAGCTATGCATATGTACAGCTCAAGCACATTAAGGACTACATTTTTGCTTCACAAACCTAAGCGTAATGATGCCTAAATAAGGAGATAGAACATTGAAAATTACCTTGTTCAGTTGAGTTTGGATATGGAAATGTAGGAGTTTTGAGTGAGTCCTGAAGGTCGTGTGAGCTAGCTTGAAGTTCCCTCAAGCTATCCCAATGCTCAGCTTGCCTTGAACTTGCCTGAATGTCCTTGTAGAACTCAACCTGCAAAGCTTCAAAATGAAAATGGTGAAGTGTGAAAATGAGGTTACAGTTGCTGGACAGGGACTTGGATAGTTCAGGTGTGATGTATGGAATGTGTTTGAAGTGGTTCCAAGCAAAACGCACGAGGCAAAATGGAAATGGCTTGGTGTTTGCAGAAGTTGCCCTGTTTTGGGCAGAAATGGTGATTTTGGTGTTTTTGGGTGTTTGGAATGCTATGAGCTCGTGTATTGGCTTGTTACAATATGCTGAACTTGTTTCAAATGGTAGCAAATCTTGGTTTTATCAGATAGAAAAGATATGCTGACTTTTGCAAGTTGGCTTGTTTTTGAAGAAAAGTTGAGTTGACAAAGCTCAAAGCCTGTACAGGCTAGCTTGAGGTCTGAACATAGTTGGTGTACTTTGCCTCATGTTTGTGGATCTTGTTTGTAGCCAAAGATCAGGTTCAATGCTCAAGGAATACAAAGTTGCAAAAAAGCAAGCTTTATGGAAATGGCATTGTTACCTTCATGCCATAAATGGGTTAATTCATTGTGCAAAATTCCATAGCTCAGAACAAAGCCATTGTCCAATGTATTTGCATTAAATTAAGGAGTGTGGAAAGGATTAAGACCTGTGAAACAAGTACAAGCATGCTTAGGACAGATTTGCAACTTGTACCAATGTGAAAAATGCCATGGACAAAAGTGAGAAATGGCCATTTTCTTTTCTTTGATTCTCCCTAACCATAAATGATCTTGGAGAGTTCCTTGACATTTTGGAAAGCTTGTAACATGCTATACAATCCATCTTTGAAATTCATTTTGAGATTCCACTTGGAACTAGGTGACAAGTTGCCATGAAGTTAGGTCAAAAATCTGCCTAAACTAGGGCAAAATTTTACTACGTTAAAAGTTTCATGGACCCTTATTCACAAAATCATAACTTGAGATCCAAGCATCTTTTGGGAAAACTTTGTGAAACAAAGTTTTAGATTTTGTGGAGGAATATAACTTTCATGTTGGAAGTTTTATTTGAATCTAATTTCATCATGGTGAAAAATTCGGGAAAAGTTGGGAAAAAATAAGAAAATTTCATAACTTAGAAAAATTCTAAGTTATGAAAATATTCAAACTTAAACCCTAATTTTCAAAATTAGGTTTCTTGGTCAACAAGTTTCATGTTTTGATGAAAAATGACCCTTGGCACTTGATTTTGACCAAAAAGTCAAAGTTTGACTTTCCACTGTACATCTGATTTTTGATCAGTTGACTGGAAAATTCATTTGTCAATCCAATGCATTTGAGATCTTTTGAACCTTGTGATTAGGTCAAGAAGATGCTATTGAGTCCTTGAAACCATGCTTGAACCCAATTTGCCATTGGCTAGGTCAAAAATCAGAAATTTCCCTTCTATAGTCAAAACCCTAATTTTGACCATTTTGCCCTTTTGATGATATGATCAAATTTCTTGAGGAGTTGTGGTCCAAACTTGATCAAATGATTCATATGAGTCTATAATGTTGATTTGGATAAACAATTATGAACTTTGACTGTAAATTGGCCACAATTGACTTTTTCCCCAATATAGTTGATTTTTAGGTCAACTGTCCCATTGACTGGTCAAAAATGTGATTCAAGTCTTGAAAATTGGTATGAACAATCTTAGGGGTCCAAGATGGTGTATGGAAGTAACATGAAGCATTGGAAGTCCAAAAATCTCTGTGCAAACTCACACTCTAATTTCAGGTTATCAGTGCAAGATGAGGTCTTGAGGTGAGCAAACCCTAATCCTGTCTTGAGTCCTAAGAGTCTTGTGGGGAAAATATTGATAAAATGAGAGGGAAAATTTTGGGGTACAACAGCTGCCCCTGTTCAATCTTCTTGAACCTGAAGAGTTAGATTGGCGAGCTTTGCCGTTCGTGACTCGAAGGTAAAAGATGATTGGACACTAGAGTGTCCGTAAATTTGCACTCGTCAAAATGTGGTTGAGGGAATGGGCTTAAAGATGCCATTTAGAGATGTGATAGAATCTTATTGGAGATGGGCTTAAAGATTCCATCCAAGAATGTCTGCTGAGTTGCATGTTGTAAGTCAAAAGAATGAGTATCAGAATGGTATCCGTGTCTGGAATGTGTCTGAACTGTATCTGGAGACTGAGTCCGTATGAGAAATGGAATGGCGTCTGTGTCTGAAGCGTATCCGAGCTGTAACTGTGTTTGATTCTTGAATGAATAACAAAATGACTTCCGTGTCTGGAGTGTATCTGTATTGTATCTGAATCTGAAATTTGAATAAGCGACAGAATGGCATCCGTGTCTGGAGCGTCTCTGGGCTGGGGAAAAAGTCAGAATGAGTGACAGAATGGAAACCGTGTATGGAGCGTATCTGGACTGTATCTGAAGTTGAGACCTGTATGAGTAGCAGAATGACTTCCGTGTCTGGAGTATGTTTGAACTGTAACTGGGATCTGAATAAGTGACAGAATGACTTCCGTGTCTGTAGTGTATCTGGACTTGAAATTGATAGTTGAATCGGAATGAAAAATAGAATGGCTTCCGTATCTAGAGCGTATCTAATATGTAACATGAGGTTTGAGGTCTTGTATCTTGACTTTAAATTCTGAATGAGTAACAGAATGACTTCCGTGTTTGGAGTGTATCCGTACTGTATATGAATAAGAGATCTGAATGAGTAACAGAATGACTTCTGTGTCTTGAGTGTATCCGTACTGTATCTGAAATCTTTGAACATCGTTAAAGATAGCTGTTAATCTTATCCTGAAAAGGGTAAAATGTTAGCTGAAACACAAAGTTACGTTGCATGACATGTATGATGCAATAAATGTGCTTTATAAATGTTTATGATATACGAATGTAATATATGCACATGTAAGCTGATTTGCTGTATTGCTGAGGAAAATAAATCCTTGATAGCTGGGGATAATGAAATCCTTGACTGCTGCCGGGGAAAATAAATCCATGACCGTTGCTGGAGATTTAAAATCTTCGACAACTTCTTTGGGGATGCGGGGATCCTTCATGTCTTAAAGTTAGAGTATTGACGAAATCTGTTGTGAGAGAGTGTCAAACTGCTTGAGAAATCTGCTTGGGGAAATCCAGAGAACTTTGAAGACTTCTACTGGGGGTTAAATAATGGGAATCCTTACTCGGCTGGGGAATAGGGAAAATTCTGATGATTTCTGCGGGGAACTAAGAATGAGAATCTTCAATCTCCTGGGGAATTTGAATCCTTGGGGACTTCATGCTGGGGAGTCAAGAATGAGAATCTTCGATTTGTAAGGGATTAAAAGTTCTGAGAAATTCATGCTGGGGAGTAATGAAGACTCTGGAAACTTCACTGGGGAATCAAGAATGAGAATCTTCATTCTGTTGGGGAGTAAAAACTCTATGGGGAAGAAGGATTTACCGCTGGAGAGTAAGTTCAGGACTCTGGGGGAGAAGCTATACTGCTGGGGATTAGTTATTCTTCTGGGGAGATCAGAAGTTTGGGGTTGTATGCCACTCTACTGGGGAGTTATCCTAGGTTGGGGATAAAAGTTAACTGTTATCTGGTTGATTTCCAGGCTTCAAGACAACTTGTTGGGGAATTAGGGAAAACTGAATGGTTCCCGCTGGGGATTGACAGTTGGAAATTTGACTCGACTGGGGAAGAAGGTTTCATCTCCGCTGAGGGTCTGTAGTTCAAAGTTTTTACTCCGCTGGGGATTGAGAGTTTGAAGACTTAACTCTGATGGGAATTAAGGATTTGAAATTTAGCTCCACTGGGGATACGTATTTCAAGGTTTTAGCTCCGCTGGGGATCTGGATGATGTATTGCAGGGGATTTTTCTTGGAATAGGCTAAAGATGTTTTCCTATACTTTCTACCTGCCAGTAATTATTCTTTCCCATTTCGTTTATTTGTAAACAGCGATTATATTCAAATGCATATGCTCATTAATAAATCATTGGACGTTTTCAAATAAAACACAAGTGTAAAAAGGAAAAGACAAATAGTTTTCTGCACTTTGAAGTATCTTTGTATTAACTTTGTGTAAGTATTTTGTACAAAGGAGACAGACATCATAGTAAGAGAAAGTTGTCATAAAAATGAGAAAAATTTATACAAAGAAAGATGGCTATGTGTGAAAATTCCATGGGGTTCCCATTCTGCTATAACCTTCGTAACTCTAAATATCTTGTCCATCCGTTGCTTCGTCTGAAGATTATTGAGTTGATTAGAAGCCCGAAGCTTGTTTGTGAAGAGATTGTCCTTAAAGTGATACGACGAGACATAGTCATACACTTTAGTTCCCTAACTTTAGCCTGGACCTCCCTTTCGGGTTTTTGATCCACCGAGAAACCCTTTTTTGCCCAAGTCGCCCTTTCGGGTTTTCAACTTTCCGGGTGTACAGATTTTTTAATTTATCCCTAACTTTTGCCTGAACCGCCCTTTCGGGTTTTCGATTCACCGGGATGCCCTTTTTTTGCCGAGGTGTGTCAACCTAGCGGGTCGTTTATGCGTAGTATCTTTTGACTATGTCTGTGTTCGCGGGGTGCGGCAGGTCATCGCTGTCCATGGTGGTTAAGATCATTGCCCCACCAGAAAAGATGTTTTTGATCACAAATGGTCCTTCATAGGTAGGAGTCCATTTGCCCCTGGGATCACTTTGCGGCAATATGATCCTCTTGATTACAAGATCCCCGACATGATATATCTGGCATCTGACTTTCTTGTTGAAAGCCTTGATCATCCGTTTTTGATACGTCTGACCGTGGAAAACAACAGTAAGTCGCTTTTCATCAATCAAGTTAAGTTGATCAAGCCGGGTCTGAATCCACTCGTCTTCACTCAAACCACCATCTTTCATTATTCTCAATGAGGGAATCTGAACCTCGATAGGTAAAACAGCTTCCATGCCGTATACCAAAGAATAGGGTGTTGCCCTAGTTAACGTGTGTGCCGTGGTACGGTACCCGTGGAGAGAAAACGATAACATCTCATGCCAATCCTTGTAGGTGACTGTCATCTTTTGTACGATCTTCTTGATATTTTTGTTCGCAGCTTCGATAACACTGTTCATCTTTGGCCGATAGGGAGATGAATTGTGATGTTGAATCTGGAACTGTTCGCACAAGGCGGTGATCATAGTGTTGTTAAGGTTTGTACCGTTGTCAATGATGATCCTTTCGGGGATGCCGTAACGACAAATGACGTTCTGTTTGATGAAGCAGGCAACAAAATTCTTTGTTACGGATGCGAAGGAAGTTGCTTCGACCCACTTGGTGAAGTAATCAATGGCCACTAGAATAAAGCGGTGTCCATTGGATGTTGTAGGCTTGATCTCTCCAATCATGTCGATTCCCCACATAGCGAATGACCAAGGAGCTGTTAAGACATTGAGAGGAACTGGAGGTATATGTACCTTGTCCGTATAGATTTGACATTTGTGACAAGTCCTGGCATGTTGATAGCAGTCAACTTCCATGGTAGATCAATAATAGCCTGCCCGTAGAATCTTCTTAGCCATTGTATGCCCGCTAGAGCGAGTGCCAAAGGTGCCATTGTGCAGTTCAGCCATGATCTGTTCAGCTTTAATCTTGTCCACACAACAAAGCATAATGCAATCATGATTGCGCTTGTACAGGATACCATTGCTCAGGAAGAACTTGGCAGAGAATCTCCTCAAGAACTTTTTGTCGTTGACTGAAGCTCCTTCAGGATATTCTTGAGCCTCGAGATACCTTTTGACTTCGTGAAACCAAGATCGGTCCACTACTTCTTCGGTATTAATCTCGTGACAGTGTGCAGGTTCGTCCATCCGTTCGATGGTGATCTGGGGAGCCTCATTATCCCAGTTGAGTTTAAACATGGATGACATTGTAGCTAGAGCATCTGCTAGCTGATTTTCTTCTCGTGGGAAGTGCTCGAAGGTAATCTGCTCGAAATGTGGTAACAATGTCAAGACATGTTCTTTATAAGGGATGAGGTTTGAATGCTTAGTATCCCACTCTCCTTTGATCTGACTGATGACTAAAGCTGAGTCCCCAAACACAATCAAAGATTTGATCCCCAAGTCTATGGCAGCCTTGAGTCCAAAGATGCAAGCTTCATACTCAGCCATGTTGTTAGTGCAGTTGAAGCAAAGCCTGGCGGTGAAAGGAGTATGGAAACCTTCTGGAGAGATGAGTACTGCGCCGATACCGTTTCCAAGTGCATTGGAAGCACCATTAAAGTACAGGGTCCATCGGGATCCTTGTTCAGGTCCGTCATATGGTCTGAAGTTTTCAATGTTGTACAATGTCATGATATCCTCGTCATGGAAGTCGAACTTCATGGATTGATAATCTTCGACAGCTTGATGAGCCAGATGGTCAGCTATCACACTCCCCTTTATAGCTTTTTGGGTCGTGTACTGTATATCGTATTCTGTCAGAATCATCTGCCATCTAGCTATTCTTCAGGACAAAGCAGGCTTCTCAAAGATGTACTTGATCGGATCCATCTTAGATATCAACAAAGTGGTATGTGTCAACATATACTGCCTTAGCCGGCGAGCAGCCCATACCAAAGCGCAACAAGTTTTCTCAAGCAGTGAGTATCGGGTCTCACAGTCGGTAAACTTTTTGCTAAGGTAATAAATGGCATGCTCTTTTCGGCCAGACTCGTCATGTTGGCCTAGTACGCACCCTATTGAATTCTCTAAGACAGTCAAATACATGATTAGTGGTCTTCCATCGACGGGTGGCATCAAGATAGGAGGCTCTAGCAAATACTCCTTGATTTTATCAAAAGCAATCTGGCATTTGTCATTCCATTTAACCACCTAATCTTTTTTCAACAGCTTGAAGATTGGCTCACAGGTAGATGTTAGGTGAGAAATGAACCTAGCAATGTAGTTTAGGTGTCCCAAGAAACCTCTGACCTCCTTCTCAGTGCGAGGAGCAGGCATTTCTTGTATAGCTTTGACTTTGGCAGGATCAACCTCGATTCCTTTATTGCTGACAATGAAACCCAAGAGTTTACTGGACCGGACCCCAAAGGTGCACTTGTTCGGGTTCAGTCTTAACTTGTACTCCTTCAACCTGACAAACAGCTTTTGCAAATGGTCGAGGTGTTCTTCTTCAGTTTGTGAATGGGCTATCATGTCCTCTATATAGACCTCTATCTCATGATGTATCATGTCATGAAACAAAGCTACCATGGCGCGTTGATAGGTTGGACCGACATTCTTCAGTTCAAATGGCATCACTTTGTAGCAGAATGTACCCCACTGTGTAACGAAAGTAGTTTTCTCCATGTCTTCAGGTGCCATTTTGATCTGGTTGTAACTTGAAAATCCGTCCATGAAAGAAAATACCTTGTGTTGAGCTGTATTATCAACCAAGATGTCAATGTGCGGAAGTGGAAAGTCATCTTTAGGGCTAGCCCTGTTTAAGTCTCTGTAATCCATGCACATTCTCACTTTGTCGTCCTTCTTAGGCACGGGCACAATGTTAGCGACCCATTGTGGATAAGAAGTAACAGCAAGAAATCCAGCATTGAACTGCTTCATAACTTCTGCTTTGATCTTTTCAGACATATCGGGCCTCATGTGGCGGACCTTTTGTTTAATTGGTGGACAGTCTTCTCTTGTGGGTAGACGGTGAACCAGAATATCTGTATTGAGTCCCGACATGTCTTTGTATGACCAGGCGAAGATCTTAACATATTCATTTAACAGATGAATTAAGCGCTCCTTGACACTTGGCTCTAGGTTGGCACCCACTCTGACTTCTTTTCTGTCTTCCTCAGTACCCAATTTGATTGTCTCTAACGGCTCCTCATGAGGTAGAATAGCCTTTTCTTCCTGTTGTAACAGCCTAGCCAATTCTCCCGGCACCTCACAATCTTCATCACCTTTTTATTCGGCGTGGTAGACCAGATCTTCAGAGTCACTGAAGGCCATAGCATAATTGTTACCCAAGGAATCCGGAATGGAAGGGTACATGTATTTGTGAGTGTGGGTGTGTGTAAGGGATAGCCACCTTTAAACAAGTAAAATGTAAAAGGAAAGACAATGAACACAAAAATTTATATGTGAAAACGTCCATGATTCATTAAAATGGCATATGAAGATGAAAAATCAAACCCTTACAAATGGACCTATGTGCCTCGGGTAAGGCACAAGGCTAAAAGTGTACGAATTGTTTGAGAATTATTACAAACCAACAGAAATGTTTGAAAGATAAATTACTGATTTATGAAAGTAATCGGAACAAAGTATTTTGCCTCCCAGTTGCACAGTCCTCCATCAACAGTGGGGAAAATCAAGTCTTCAAAGTTGCTCTCCTCTTCACTATCCTCCAAGGCATTGACTCCATGATAGGTGATCTTCACTGGTGGCCCTCCGGCACGGGAGCGGCGCACAACCTTCTGACTAGCCGAAGTAAACCCTAGGCCGAACTTGTCTGATTTGAAAGGAAAGTCGGGAAGCTGCCCCCAGATTGTGCTTCCTCCTTCTTTAATCACAGCCTTAGCATCCTTGAGAGATGACATCCGAGGCACATGTTTGGTAATCATGGGTACAGAAGACACTGTCTTGGTTGCCGTAATTTCCTGAGAAACCTCTTCAAAGTGTTGGAAATGGGTCTCTATGAATTCGCCATCTAACTCCACATAACGAAAGGAGTTCAGATGACTGATCATGTATTCCTCTTCGCCATGAACAATTATAATTTTCCCATGGAATAGGTACTTGAGCATTTGATGTAGAGAGGAAGTGACGGCTCCAGCATGGTGAATCCAGGGTCTTCCCAACAAGCAAGAATAGGACGGACGGATGTCCATCACATAGAATATGGAGTTGAAGGTTTCAGTTCCCACTTTGATCGGAATGTCCACCTCCCCGTGGACCATCCTTTTAGAACCATCAAAGGCTCTGACAATTATATTGCTGGGTTTCAGGGTTAAGCCTTCACAATCCAGTCTATCCAAAGCTTTCTTCGGCAAGACATTTAAAGACGAACCAGTGTATACTAGAACGTGTGCTAGGGTGGTTCCCCTACACTCCAGCGAGACATGTAGTGCATCATTATGTTTTCTCCCTTTTGAAGTTAGATCAACATCAGAGAATCCTAGACCATTGTCAGCTGTTAAGCTAGCTACACATTCCTGGAACTGATCCGCAGAGGTTTCCTGTGGCACATGGGCCGTCTTCAAGAATATTATCAAAGCTTTAGCATGAGCCTCCAAACAAAGCAGCAAGGCCAACATAGAGATCTTTGAGGGGGTTTTCCCCAGTTGCTCCACAACATCATAATCGCTTTTCTTGATTATTTTCAAAATCTCTTCCATTTCTTTTTGAGAGGTCTCAGGGATGATCAACGGCTGAGCCCTCGTCTTGACAGGCTCTTCTTGGATCCCTTTCCCTCTATCATCAGCAGCAGCAGAGGGGACAACCACAGGAGTTACAACTTCTTCAATAATTGGAGTTCTTGCAGATATGTTTATCGTGCAGGGGTAACCCTAGGAGAAGCTGAGGGTCCGAAGATCGCCTTTGGAGGTGCAATCTCCGGAGAGAAAATTCTTCCACTGCGGGTGATTTTGCTCGTTCCAGCAATGTTTCCAATGTCGGAAGTCTCTTCATCATAACTCTATTCAGTTGATTCAACTTGTTTAATACCGTGGTAGTAGATTTCTCCACCATAGTTCCACATTACTGATTTGTCGGACTTGTACGGGACGGGCCCGAGCATGGTTATCTTCAAAGGTACAGTCTTTGGAGCGGATGTAATCTTAACAGGTATTTTGGAGACCTTGGAAAGATTGGCGGATATGGTTATTATTGAAACATCATTAATAGGAGTCGGTGTAACAGTAGTCTTTTTAAAAAGGATTTCTTGATTATCTATTAGGCGTTGGATGCTTAACTTCAATAATGGACAGTCGGTTGGTAAGGATGAACAAAGGCAGCAATCTTCTTCACAACCTGGGAAAATCCCAGCCTTCAGCAAATTCAACTTGATTATTGGTAGCGGAGTTATCAAATCATCAACAGTAGCAACAAACAGATCCTCTTCAACAACATGGGCATTATGGCCATGCCTTGGCATTGGAGCAGAGATTACATTTGGCTTTTCAGGGGCGTCGAATTGAACTTCTTTAGCGTCTATCAAATCCTGAATCTTATTCTTGAGGTCCCAACAATTGTTGGTGTCGTTCCCTATACTCCCTGAATGATAAGCACACTTGGCGTTCGAATGGTAGTACGGAGAAGTTGTATTTGGATTCTTCGGGGCCTCTTTCAGAATGGCAAGGTTTAACTTCAAGAGATAGGGTAGAACCTGAGCAGGAGTCATGTTTATCTGGGTGAATTACCGTACAAGCCATTCTACCCTTGTTTGGTTGGTTCTGGGTTGATTGTTTCTGGGCTGATCAGCTGCAGACTTCTGAATCATTACAGCCCCCACCGTTGGTCGGTGCTCAACTCTTCCTTGACCTCTTTGGGAGTAGACAACTCGGACTTCTTTCTTTGCTGGAAAAGGATTTTTGATGGCAGCGGAAGCAAATGCATCTTTTTGAATTTTCCCGCTTTTAATGCCGGCTTCAACTCTCTCACCAGTTAGAATCAACTCAGTGAACCCCGCAGAAGAGCTTCCTATCAGGTGATTAAAGAAAGGTCCTGATAGCGTCCCCAAGAACATGTCTACTAGCTCCCTCTCAGATAGAGGTGATTGCACTCGTCCCGCCAAGTCTCTCCATTTCTGGGAATACTCTTTGAAACCTTCATTTGAGACCATTCCCATACTCTGTAATTGAGTACAGGTTGGTGCTAAGTCCGTATTGTATTGATACTATTTATAAAAGGCGGCTGCCAAATCCTCCCAATTATGCACGTCAGACCTCTCTAGCTGGTAGAACCAATCTAACTGCGTCCCTGACAAACTGTCCTGGAAAAAGTGGACCCACAGGTCTTTGTCAGAAGAATGTGGTTGAATTTTCCTGACATAAGATCTTAGGTGCATCTTTGGGAAAGACACTCCATCGTACATAGCAAAAAGTTTCACTTTGAATTTAGGAGGGATTACAATTCCAGATACCAACCCTAACTCTTCAAAGTCCATCCCAGGTACTCTTTGTATCTCCATGGCAGCTAGACGCTCTTCCAAGTTCTTGTATTTGTCATCGGCCGGAGGATACTGTTTTTCAGAGTAATCTTCATCTTCCTCTTCTTCAGCTTCAGAATCAGATGGCACTGCAGCTCCTTTACCCTTTCCTTCACCCTCTTCAGATGATGATGGGAAATCTAGGACCCTTCTGACTTGTCCTTCAAATCTTCTACCCAAGGTAGCCACACCAACTTTCTTCTTCTTCTTTTTCTCTTTTTCCTTCTCTAGCAGAGTCTTGAGTTCCTCCTGCCCCTTGGCTACGGCAAGAGAAACTGTTGGAATTGTGAATTCTGAGCTTGCAAATCTTTGACTGTTTGTTCAATATCCATCTTGCTGAAATAAACAGCAGAGAGATGAGGAAACTTGGTGTGAAGACCTGTTTATGCATATGATGAATGATATGTATTCATGTAATGCATTCAAGGATTTATAAATTCAAATTTTTTTAAACAAAAAAGGAACATACGTCATATTAATAAGATAGAATTGTTAGTACATCAATGCCCCACGGGAAAGATAATACAAAATTCTAATGTAAAAAGACGTTGCGCATCCTCTTTGGTGCAATGTAGGTGTTGAGAGTCTGCTCTTCGTGAAGTTGACGAGTAAGTTCCAAAACCTTCTTCTCGCTGGCGTAGAATTGGGCTTCAAAAGTATCGTGTTCTCCCTTGAGCTGTATCTAACTCCTTTGCAGATCTTTGAGTGATGTTGGCATGTCAGGATGTAGGAGGGTGTATGGAACCTCTCCTTCCATAACAGGCTCTATAATCACAGGAAGAATGGAGGGGTAGGGCATCATAAGACTTTGGGCGCGGGTTCGTACCCACTTGAGGTAAGGCTCAAGGGGGGTGGAATTCTTGTGTCCCAAGGTTTTACTGTCTACCTTATTTGGCATCCTCTAAGCTCGGATAAACTTTTGTCGAAGTCCTTGATCGTCGTTGTCAAAGTCAAAAACCAAGTCTGGAATCAGCATGTTATGTGGGCCATCCCTTCGGGCATACCCAAATTGTCTCAGAGCTAAGCAGGGGTTGTAGGTGATGCCTCCCCTAATGCCTAGTAGAGGGACATTAGGGAATTCCCCACAACGGTCAATGATGATAACATTTTCTCTAGATCGAGAACACCAATGGACATCTGAATGTGTAAGAGTCATCAATCGTTGTGACCACCTCAAACCTTGCTCATTCTTCAAGACTGATTGGGGAAGATGAGAAATAAACCATCTTGCCAGTAGAGGAGTGCAACACATGAGAACACCTCTTTTCCTCATTGTTCGAGTGTGAAAAGAGTGAAGGATATACCCAAGCAATGTAGGCACCGGGTTGCGAGCCATGAAGATTTTGACAGCACTCACATCTATGAGTTGGTCAGGGTTAGGGAACAAGGAAATCCCATAGATGAGAAGAGCTACAATCTCCTCAAAAGCTTGTAGGTCCAAAGAATTCCAGCATCTTTGGGCCTTCTCAAACAGGAACATTGACAAGAAGCCTTTGACACCACTTTTGGTTTCCCAATGACTTGTGACATTAGAGGAGTGCAAGTGTAAGGCTTGAGCAATCTCTTCTGGCTTTAGATCTCTTTCCGTACCGTTGAAGGGTAGTTGATTGAGAATAGGAATCCTCAAGAGTTGAGAAAATTCCTCCAAAGTAGGCACAAGTTGGTAATCAGGAAATGTGAAGCAGTGATGCAAAGGGTCAAAGAACTGGAAGAGAACTTTCAGCATATCCTCCTCAGTGTTGGTGGTGACCAAGTTGAGTAGACGACCATGCCTCTCGGTGAACGGAGAATTCTCAGGAATCCTTGAAGCTAGATCCTTTATTAGTGGAGGAATTCTTACAAGGTTGACTTGGATAGTTTTTCTACGAAGTGAATCCATTACTTACAAAACAGGAACAAAGATGAAGATCCAAAATCCTTGAAATGGTTAGTGAATGCAAATGATGCTTCATGATGTCCATGATGTTATGCACAAGTATATATGTACAAGCAAATCACACAAGTTCCTAGGTTAGGCTTGCATGGGGTTTCATAGGTAAGTACCCTCTTGAAGTTTAGTTGGCTCAACCTGTCCTAGAAATAGTAACCGGGTTCTAAGGAGCTCAATATCACTGGATTATTTTCTGTGTTCATTGTTTCAATTTAGCCACTTTACTGGCGACCGAAATATTCCAAGAAAACAACCCTCAATGAGTGTAGTATCGAGTATCTACCAACTTCGGACTGCACCAAAGCCGTTCATCTCACTACATCCTAAAAGGCCAAGTTGGTTAAGTAAAGGTTCTAAAAGTCCATTAGTGCTTTATGATATCACTCAGCGGCCCCGTATTCTCTTTGATTGACTCAAAGGCTACCAGTACCCACAAATATGTCGCACTAACATAGCTATTGCTTAGACCGTGTCGGTATACCCCGTACAATTTCCACAATGTATTGCTATTTACCTATGAGTGTTTCCCAAATTCGGATAGAGGATTCAAACCCAAACAATAGAACCAAAGTGTAAAGCATACAAGTCAAGCAAGATAAGCATGTAAAGGTGGTCTAAAACCCTAAGGTAACCCCACTTTTAAGAAGATCCCCAGCAGAGTCTCCAGTTCTGTGATACGGTGGGAGAACTGACTTGAGGTTTTGCATTTTATCGCAAATGTCGCGGTTTAGCAAGAGTCGCCACCGACTTTTTATTTTATTCAAAGGAAAGGTAAAAAAGCACAAGAAAGACCTTTGAGATGTTTTCTTGAGTTCGGGGGGGGGGGGGTAGATTATGAAAAGGGAAGGTGCTAACACCCTTTTCATCCATGGTTTTCCAGGGGCTCTTAGTTACTTGTTTAGATCACTTGCTTTGCTTTTCCAATTGTTTGAAATGGTGCTTTGTGTGGTTTTGAAAGTATTTTGAAAAGAGGCCATTGTTTTGGCAATCTTTGTAATGATTCTTGTTTGAAGAATGTATACAAAGATGTTTGTCTTTTGAAAAATGTTTCAATGTTTGAAAGTTTGTTTGGAAATTTGTTTTGAAATTGTGTGTGTTTGTTTGAAAATAGCAAGGATGATTTGCAAATTGATCAAGTAACTAGGAGCATCTACCTAAACAAAAGTCTTTCTTGTACATTTTTAACCCTTTGATATTGTTGTTTTACCATTGCATTTGGTAAACAACCCTATCTTTGGATGTTAAATGGAACAGGCGTGGGTCATCGTATGACCATGATAGCAATGGTGCCAAGTATCTTAGCAAGCTTTAGGGACTAAGATCATTTGCTTTTAGGTAACATTTTGATAGCGCCATCGAGGGACTATGATCTTTTTGTTTTGATTTGTTTTTCTTTGCCAAGATACCTAGCATGCATACCATTGCCATGTTTAAGGCAACAAAGTGGATGAAACCCTAGGGGTGCTTGTGTGCAAGGTGTTGTCATTTTTCATGCATTTTTGTCTTGTATTAGGTCATGCTATTTGTTTGATTTTGGTCTTTGCATACAAAACCCTAGTTTTACTATCATGGTATATGAAAGCGATAAAATGCGTAAAATAAATCTAGACTATTACAATATTATTATGGGGAGGGGGATACAAGTTTGAATAGGGGGGTATTTGCACAAAATAAAACTCTAATTTACTATTACAACCCAATTGAATTTATACAACAATAAATAAATGAACAATTATTTAAAATATGCAATAAAATGTAAATATGTAAAAATGTTTTTGTATTTATTTTATGCATGTAAAAACAAGTTATTTAAGTCTTAGAAATAAAAATAAATAAAAATGATTATTTTTGAAAGGGTGAAAAACCCTAATTTTTGATTAAAAGAAAATACATATTTTATTATTATTTATTTCATTTATGTACAAGAAAATAAATAAAAATATATACAAAATGTTAAAAAATAAAATATTGTATGAAAATATTATTTTAAGTGTATAAATAATAAAAATAAAAATATATAATATTTTTATATTAATTACAAGTTTATTTAAGAAAATAAAAGTATATTAACCTAATAATTTATTTATTATGCAAAAAATAAAAAAAAAATATGATAAAATGCAAAAAATAAAGAAAATATTTTTTGTGATTTTAAATGTTTAGAAAAAAATAAATAAAGTCAGAAATTATAAAATATGCAAGAAAATATAAAAAAATATAAGAAAATACAAAAGGGGGTGCAGAAAGTAAAAGGGTGGTGCAAATAGAAGCAGGCCCAAGGCCCTGGCCCAGGACACTTCGTCCCTGACCTCCAGACAGAGAATCCGCGCGCATTTCTTCTTCAACCTGTATCTCTTGCATACGTGCATGAAAACAAAATCTTGCAACATGAAACTTGCAGCTTGTTAACTCACGATTCTAATGATATAAAAATCATGTCCTAACTCTAAAAGACCAAAGAGAATTTTATCACCCCTAATTTCTGACCTAAAATTTCCAGCAACTTCAATTATCAAATACTCCTAGCTCAGTCAATATAAATGGAAGCTATGCATATGTACAGCTCAAGCACATTAAGGACTACCTTTTTGCTTTACAAACCTAAGCCAAATGATGCATAAATAAGGAGATAAAACTTTGAAAATTACCTTGTTCAGTTGAGTTTGGATATGGAAATGTAGTAGTTTTGAGTGAGGCCTGAAGGTCGTATGAGCTTGCTTGAAGTTCCCTCAAGCTATCCCAATGCTCAACTTGCCTTGAACTTGCCTGAATGTCCTTGTAGAACTCAACCTGCAAAGCTTCAAAATGAAAATGGTGAAGTATGAAAATGAGGTTACAGTTGCTGGACATGGACTTGGATAGTTCAGGTGTGATGTATGGAATGTGTTTGAAGTGGTTCCAAGCAAAACGCACGAGGCAAAATGGAAATGGCTTGGTGTTTGCAGAAGTTGCCCTATTTTGGGCAGAAATGGTGATTTTGGTGTTTTTGGGTGTTTGCAATGCTATGAGCTCGTGAATTGGCTTGTTACAATATGTTGAACTTGTTTCAAATGGTAGCAAAGCTTGGTTTTATCAGATAGAAAAGATATGCTGACTTTTGCAAGTTGGCTTGTTTTTGAGGAAAAGTTGAGTTGACAAAGCTCAAAGCCTGTACAGGCTAGATTGAGGTCTGAACATAGTTGGTTTACTTTGCCTCAAGTTTGTGGATCTTGTTTGAAGCCAAATATCAGGTTCAATGCTCAAGGAATACAAAGTTGCAAAAAAGCAAGCTTTATGGAAATGGCATTGTTACCTTTATGCCATAAATGGGTTAATTAATTATGCAAAGTTCCATAGCTCAGAACAAAGCCATTGTCAAATGTATTTGCATTAAATTAAGGAGTGTGGAAAGGATTAATACTTGTGAAACAAGTACAAGCATGCTTAGGACAGATTTGCAACTTGTAACAATGTGAAAAATGCCATGGACAAAAGTGAGAAATGGCCATTTTCTTTTCTTCGATTCTCCCTAACCATAAATGATCTTGGAGAGTTCTTTGACATTCTGGAAAGCTTGTAATATGATCTACAATCCATATTTGAAATTCATTTTTAGATTCCACTTGGAACTAGGTGAAAATTTTCCATGACGTTAGGTCAAAAATCTGCCTAAACTAGGGCAAAATTTCACTAAGTTAAAAGTTTCATGGACCCTTATTCACAAAATCATAACTTGAGATCCAAGCATCATTTGGGAAAACTTTGTGAATAAAAGTTGTATATTTTGTGGAGGACTACAACTTTCATGTTGGAAGTTTTCTTTGAATCCAATTTCATCATGGTGAAAAATTTGGGAAAAGTTGGGAAAAAATAAGAAAATTTCATAACAGAAAAATTCTAATTTATGAAATTTTTCAAACTTTAACCCTAATTTTCAAAATTAGGTTTCTTGGTCAACAAGTTTCATGTTTTGACATGTTTTAATGAAAAATGACCCTTGGCACTTGATTTTGTCTAAAAAGTCAAAGTTTGAATTTCAGTGTACAATTGATTTTTGTTTAGTTGACTGGAAAATTCATCTGTCAATCCAATGCATTTGAGATCTTTTGAACCTTGTGATTAGGTCAAGATTATGCTATTAAGTCCTTGAAACCATGCTTGAACCCAATTTGCCATTGGTTAGGTCAAAAATCAGAAATTTCCCTTCTATAGTCAAAACCCTAATTTTGACCATTTTGCCCTTTTGATGATCTGATCAAATTTCTTGAGGAGTTGTGGTCCAAACTTGATCAAATTATTCATATTAGTCTATAATGTTGACGTGGATAAAAAATTATGAAGTTTGACTGTAAATTGGCCACAGTTGACTTTTTTCCCCAATACAGCTGATTTTTAGGTCAAGTGTCCAATTGACTGGTCAAAAATTTGATTCAAGGCTTGAAACTTGGTATGAACAATCTTAGGGGTCCAAGATGGTGCATGGAAGTCACATGAAGCATTGGAAGTCCACAAATCTCTGTGCAAACTCAAACCCTAATTTCAGGTTATCAGTGCAAGATGAGGTCTTGAGCTGAGCAAACCTTAATCCTGTCTTGAGTCCAAAGAGTCTTGTGGGGAAAATATTGATAAAATGAGAGGGAAAATTTTGAGGTACAACACGTAGTTATCTACAGACTCTTAGTTTCTTTCTAGATCACTTTAAAATTTATTTGAAAATGTGTTTGTGATGGGTGTAAGTTTGAAAGTATTTTGAAAACGCATTTATTTCGACAAGCTTTGTAATGATTCTCGTCTTTATAAGAATGTATACAAAATGTTGGTTTTGAAAATATTTCAAAGAGATGTTTTTTTGAAGATGTTTTTGAAAGTGTAAGTGTGAAAATGGTTTTGATTTGTGATCAAGCAACTATGAGTGTCCTACCTACTCAAAAGGTCTTTGTTCTTTTCCTCCTCCTTTAGATGTTGCTATCTTACCATTGATTGGTAAGAAGCCTCATCATTGGATGTGAAGGGACAAGCGCGGGTCAATCGTATAGTCATAGAAGGCAACTTATGAGACATTTTAGCAATTTTCGCAAGGGGCTAGATCGTTTACCGAAGGCAACATCGAGGGACATCGAGGGACTACGATCTTTTTTTATCGAGGGTCTTTGCTAAAATGCCCATATTCGAGGGACATGACTATTTTCCGAGGCAACAAGTGAGGTTACCCTAGAGGTGTACGTGTGCGTTTTATGTTTGATTGCATTCATTTTGTCTTTTAAAATTAGAGTTTTCTAACGGTTGATTTTATCTTGGCATACACACCCTAATTACTAACAATTTATATTAAAGCAGTAAATTGAGGAAATTAAAATCCTAAGCTATTATATCATTAGGGGAGTGGGGGTACAATTTACAAATGGGGATGAAGTAGAAACTTAAGTATTACAACCATATTGAATAATAATGAAGACAATGTAAAAAATAGTGTAAAATAAAGGAAAACATGCATTTTGAACGGCTATGTGTCGACACATGTTGCTATGCATCGACACATAGCTTTCCTTTCTCCAGCCAAACCAAACCAACTCAGTATAAGTCGACACATAAATGGATGTGTCGACTCATGCACCTGTTTGTGTTGACACATACGCGTTTTGTGTCGACTCATGCACCTTTCACCTTTATGTTTTGGGGCCTGGATAACAGTATGAGTTGATGCATAAGGCTATGTGTCGACTCATACCCTGTTTTTTCACTAGAATGAGTCGGCTCAAGTGGGTATGTGTCGACTCATGCTGTAGTTTTTTCCCTTAAACATTGTTTTATTGTCTGTTTGGGTCAGTTTACAGCATATAATTGATAAACATAAACAACAATGATTATACTGAAATAGTAGATGTCTTGAAGGAAGTGATTGTCATGTAGATAGTCGCCCCATCTTGTTTCGGGAATTGATCTACAATCAATCTATTGGTAAACCCATCTTGTTTCGAGAGTTCAAGTCATTGGTGATAAAGATTAGTCTCCCCGTCCTGTTTCGGGAGTTGATATTTATCTAACCAAAGAGAAAGAAAGATGGTTTCCCCGTCTTGTTTCGGGAGTTAATCTTCAATCTGCTCATGTAGATAGTTATCCTGTCTTGTTTCAGGTATTAATCTATAATCAGTTGTTCACAGATAGTTGTCCTGTCTTGTTTTAGGTATTAATCCGGAACCTGCTTTTTGTTGGTTGTAGAGATAGTTTCCCTAGCTTGTTTCAGGAATTAGTCTCTGACCTTAGAGAAAGAAAGATAGTTTCCCCGTCTTGTTTCAGGAGTTAATCTTTAATTTTCTCATGTAGATAGTTGTCCTGTCTTGTTTCAGGTGTTATTCTATAATTAGTTGTTCGCATATAGTTGTCCTGTCTTGTTTCAGGAATTAATCTAGAACTTGTTAAAAATTGATGATGATATTTGTTTGTTGATATTTCTTGAAAAGGTAAAGAATTAGTTGTATGCAATGTAATGATGCATTCCATACATTATGTAATTATATTCTCAAAATAAATGAGATTTTGCTATATGTATTTTGTATGCATATGCTATGATGTATGTAAAGTAATGTATGAATGCAATATATGAACTGATCAGTTGTTCGTTGTAGCATCGTTGAATTGAGGGAAAATAAATCATTAACTCTGCTGGGGATGAAGAATGTGATTCTTCATTATTTGTTTAGAATGTTTCCACTAGGGATTCCTGTTTTGTTGTTTTAAGGAGAAATCCGCTGGAGGACATTGATTTTGCTTGAGGGAAACTCTGTGGAGAGTGTTGATTTCTGCTTGGGGAAGAAGAGTTCAAGAGTTTTAGTTATCCGTTGCTCTACTGGAGAGTTATCTCTTGATTGGAGAGAATGGAAGCTAACAACTTGTTGGGGATAAAGAAGTTACCTGTTATCTGGTTGGATTCCAGGCTTCGCAGAAACTCACTGGGGATAGTGGCAAACTCTATTGGGGAGGAGGAGTTTTGTCTATTGATTTGTAATCGTCTAAGAAGCAAACTCAAGCTGGGGAATTTACATTTTGTTGGGGAAATAAACAATGTTGAAGAGAATATTTTGACGACCTGCTGGGGAGGTGTTTTCTTTAGGGAGAAATCCACACGGCTCCTTTTTTAAGACCAACTCAGCTGGGGATAAAGAATGTGATTCTTCATTATTTATTGGAATTGAATTGCTGGGAGACGGACTTTCGTGGCTAGAGAAATAAACTCTACTGGGGAAAGAAAAACCTGTAAACTTCTTGGGGATTTTTATGAAGCCCTGTTGGGGAACCCAAGAAGTTTATGAACCATGTTATGGAATTCTTCAGGATGCTGGGGAGATGATTGGTGACTCTTGCTCTGCGGGAGATATCAGAATCTCTGTCATCAACAGGTTGTATACTAGAGATATGGCAGTGACTTCACGGGAGGACGTCTCTGTCTCTGTATCTATTATGGGATGTATCTGCGGGGATTTGCAGATGGCTTTTTAGACATTGTCATGTTTCTTAAAGCCATTAGTAATTGTCTTTCTGTTTTTATGCGTGTATTTGTAAACAGTGATTATATTCAAATGCATATGTTAAAAATAATCACTGGACATTTTTGAAAAACAAAACAGAAAAATAAAAACAAATAGTTTATGCACTTTCAAAGAGATAGCTTTGTATTAATATGAAGAAGTATGCCTATAACAAGCATTTTTGTACAAGGAGACAAACATCCTAATAAGAGAATGTCGTCGTAAGAATGAAAACTATACAAAGCAGTATACAAAGAAAAACAACTATGTTAAATGATCCCATTGGGTTCCTATTCTGCTATTGCCTTTATATCTTTGAGTGTCTCATCCCTTTGTTGCTTGACCGAAGCTGACTGGATTGATTAGTACCATTTGAATTTGACACTTGATACTGAAGTTTGTCTGTGAGGTGATCCAACGGGACATAGTTGTACACTTTCAATCCCTATCTTCTTCCTGGACCTCCCTTTTGGGTTTTCAATCCACCGAGATACCCTTTTTTGCCCAAGCCGCCTTTTTTAGGTTTTCGACTTGCCAGGTGTACAAATTTTCATATTATACATCCATAACTTTTTCCTGAACCCTTTTGGTTCGCCGGGATGCCCTTTTTTTTCCTAGGCCAGTCAACCTAGTGGGTCTCTGTTTATGCGTAGTATCTTTTAACTATGTCCGCGTTTATAGGATGCAGAAGGTTGTCATCTTCCATAGCGGTTAATATCATGGCTCCACCAGAAAATATGTTCTTGATCACAAATGTTCCTTCGTATGTGGGGGTCCATTTTTCCCTGGGATCACTTTGTGACAGGATAATACGCTTGATTAATAGGTCGCCAACTTTATATTCCTGACGTCTGACTTTCTTGTTAAAAGCTTTGATCATACGTTTCTGGTACATCTGACCATGACAAACAACCACTAGCCTTTTCTCGTGAATCAAGTTCAATTGGTCAAGTCGAGTCTGAACCCATTCGTCTTCATTCAAACTCGCATCCTTCATGATTCTCAAGGAAGGGATCTGGACTTCGATGGGTAGTACAACTTCCATACCATATACCAGAGAGAAAGGGGTTGCCCCTGTTAACGTGCGTACTGAGGTACAGTAACCACGAAGAGCAAATGTTAACATCTCGTTCCAGTCTTTGTATGTCATAGTCATCTTTTGTATGATCTTCTTGATATTTTTATTGGCGGCCTCTACAACACCATTCATCTTCGGTCGGTAAGGAGAAGAGTTATAATGTTGAATCTTGAATTGTGTGCAAATCTCGGTGATTATAGTATTGTTGAGATTGGTACCATTATCTGTGATGATTCTTTCTGGAATACCATACTGATAGATAAGGTTATGTCTGATAAACTGAGCCACGGTGTTCTTGGTAATAGAAGCAAATGAAGCTGCCTCGACCCACTTTGTGAAATAATCAATGGCAACCAGGATGAAGTGGTGCCCACTAGAAGCGGTAGGTTTAATCTCTCTGATCATATCAATGCCCCACATTGCGAAAGGCTAGAGAGTAGTCAAGAAGTTCAAGGGAACTGGAGGTACATGTACTTTATCGACATAGATTTGGAACTTGTGACAAGTTCGGGAATGTTGATAACAGTCTGCTTCCATAGTGGACCAGTAGTACCCTGCCCTCAGATTCTTCTTGGCCATTGTGTGCCCACTAGAATGGGTTCCAAAGGTACCTTCGTGCATATTTATCATAATCTTCTCTACTTCACTCTTGTTTACACACCGAAACAAAGTAGAATCGTGGTTGCGCTTGTAGAGGATTCTGTTATTGAGGAAAAACTTGGCAGAGAACCTTCTTAGGAACTTCTTATCATTAACGGAAGCTCCCTCAGGATACTTTTGGGCTTTGAGGTATATTTTCACTTCGTGGAACCAAGGTTTGTCCACTACTTCTTTAGTATCAACCTCATAACAGTATGATGGTTCGTCCAATCTCTCAATGGTGATCTGAGGAGCTTCATTATCCCATCTGACTTTAAACATGGATTACATAGTAGCTAGCGCATCCTCTAATTGATTTTCTTCTCGTGGAAAATGCTCAAAGGTAACTTCTTCAAAGTGTGGAATCAGAGTCAACACATGCTCTCGATAAGGGATGAGATTAGGATGTTTCGCGTCCCATTCTCCTCTGATTTGAATGATTACCAGGGCCGAGTCTCCAAATACACTCAAGAATTTGATTCTCAAGTCGATAGAAGATTTGAGACCCATAACGCATGCTTCATATTCAACAATATTGTTAGTACAGTTGAAACATGGCCTGGAAGTGAAAGGAGTATGATAGCCTTCCGGAGATATGATTAGAGCACCAATGCCATTGCCAAGTGCGTTGTAAGCTCTATCAAAAAACATAGTCCATCTGGAACCTTTTTCAGGTCCTTCATCCGGTCCAGGTTCTTCACAATCAGTCACTAACATGATGTTCTCGTCTGGGAATTCTAAATTCATAGATTGATAGTCATCTACATCCTGATGAGACAAATGATCAGCTAGTACACTTCCTTTTATTGCTTTTTGGGTAGTGTATTGAATGTCATATTCGGTCCGGACCATTTTCCATCTTGCTATTCTTTTAGAGAGAGCGGGCTTCTAAAATGTGTATTTGATAGGATCCATTTTAGATATCAATAAAGTGGTGTGGGTCAACATATACTGTCTTAGTCGGCGAGCATCCCATGCCAAAGCACATCAAGCTTTCTCAAGCAGTGAGTATCTCGTTTCACAGTCGGTAAACTTTTTTCTAAGCTAGTATATTGCATGCTCTTTTCGACCAGACTTATCATGCTTCCCCAATACACACCCCATTGAATTTTCTAATACTGTTAAGTACATGATCATAGGTCTTCCTTCAACATGCAACATCAAAATTGGAGGTTCTTGAAGATACTCCTTGATTCTGTCAAAGGAAACCTAGCAGTCGTCATTCCACTTCACTACCTGATCTTTCTTTAGTAATTTGAAGATTGGCTCACAAGTAGCGGTTAAGTGGGAAATGAATCTGGCAATGTAGTTTAGACGTCCCAAGAATCCCCTAACCTCCTTTTCGGTGCGGGGAGTTGGCATTTCTTGTATAGCTTTAACCTTCACAGGATCTACTTCGATACCTTTGCTGCTAACAATGAAACCTAGGAGATTACCAGATCTTACTCCAAAGGTGGACTTGTTCGGATTCAGTCTTAACTTGTACTTCCTCGGTCTTTCAAACAGTTTCTGCAAGTGATCCAAGTGCTCTTCTTCAGTATGAGACCTGGCTATCATATCTTCGATATAGACCTCTATCTCGTGATGGATCATATCATGAAACAAGGCTACCATAGCATGTTGATAGGTTTCCCCATCGTTGTTCAACCCAAATGGCATAACTTTGTAGTAGAAGGTGCCCTATTACGTGACGAAAGTTGTTTTCTCCATATCTTCAAGTGCCATTTTAATCTGATTATACCCGGAGAAACTGTCCATGAAGGAGAATATATTATGTTGTGTAGTGTTGTAAACCAGAACATTAATATGGGGAAGCGGAAAGTCATCCTTAGGGATCGCCCTATTCAAATCTCTGTAATCCACACACATACGCACCTTGTCGTCCTTTTTAGGTACTGGTACAACGTTTGCAACCCATTATGGATAAGAAGTAACATCTAAGAACCCTGTGTTAAACTGTTTCATAACTTCATCCTTGATCTTTTCTAACATCTCAGGACGCATACGACGAACCTTTTGATTCACTGGAGGTCAGTCCTCTTTCGTTGGTAGACGATGAACCACAATATCAGTGTCTAGCTCCGACATATATTCGTATGACCAGGCAAAGATCTCAATGTAGTCATGTAACATCTGGATTAACCGCTCTTTGACACTATGCTCCAAGTTGGCACCTATCTTGACTTCCTTTTTATCCTCTCCAATACCCAAGTTTACCGTCTCTACTGGTTCTTTATGAGGTTGTATTGCTCTTTCCTTCTGTTGTAATAGTCTAGCAAGTTCTCGTGGTACTTTGCAATCTTCCCCATCTTCGTCCTCAGCTTGGTAGATCGAATTTTCAAAGTCATAACTGGCAATAGCATAACTGTTATCAATGGGATCCAGAGTGGATGTGGATATGCATTTTGATATGTGGGTGTGTGTAAGAGAGCATAGCTATTTTGATAAAGTAAAAGCAGAAAAGAAAGACAAAGAGCGCAAAATTTGTATGCAAAATGTCGAATGGTTTATTTATGACATATGAAAGTGAAATGATAACCCTCACAAATAAACCATTGTGCCTCGGGTAAGACACAAGGCTTTAAAGTTTAAATTGTTCAAATATTACATATCCCAAAAAATAAAAAGGCAATTACTCCTGAATGAAAGTAATGGGAACAAAGTCTCTATCCGTCCAATTGTTGAGTCCACCTTTGGAAGTAGGGAAGATCCAATTGTCCAGGTCGCAGTCACTGTCAGTGTCTTCTACAACATTGACCCCATGGTTGCTGATGCATAGTGGTGGTCCTCCGGCGCGAGCATGACAAACAACTTTTTGAGCTCTTGAAGTGAAACCTAAACCAAATTTGTCAGACTTATAGGGGATGTCAGGTAGTTGGCCCCATATAGTGCACCCACCTTCTTCAATTACAGCCCTAACATCTTTTAGAGAAGCCATCTTCAGTGGAGGTATGGTAATCTCTAGAACAACGGTGGTAGCTTTGGTAATAGCAACTGTCTAAGGAACCTCTTCAAAATTCTGGCAGGGGGTCTCGATGAACTCGCCGTCCATCTCGACATATCATAAATAGTTCAGATGGCTCACCATATACTCTTCTTTGCCATGGACTGTAACAATCTTTCCATTAACTGGATACTTTAACATCTGATTCAAGGTGGAAGTGACAACACCGGCTCCATGAATCCAAGGGTGCCCCAAAAAAACAAGAGTAAGACGGGCGAATGTCCATTACATAGAAAGTGGAGACAAATGTTTGGGAACCAACTTTAATAGGAATTTCCACCTCCCCGTGCACCATTCTCTTGGAACCATCAAAAACCCTCACCACAATGTTATTGGGCTTCAAATTCAGTCCTTCACAATCCAATCTGTCTAAAGCACCCTTGGGTAGAACATTTAGCGACGAACCCGTATCAACTAGAACATGAGCTAAGGTAGTGCCCCTGCACTCAATAGAGACATGCAGGGTATCATTATGCCTTTTTCCTTTAGTCGTTAAATCGACATCGGAGAAACCAAGTCCATTGTCAGCAGTCAGACTAGCAACACAGTTCTCGAATTGGTCGTCAGAAGTTTCTTGCGGCACATGAGCCGACTTCAGGAACTTCACCAGAGCCTTAGTGTTGTACCCCAAAATTTTCCCTCCCATATTTCTCAATACATTTCAAGTAAGGTCTTCAAATTGCCCAAGGAAGTCCAAGAGTTGACCACACAAACTCTCTCCTAAAGACAGTCTACCTCAAATTAGGGTTTCATTTTGCACCAAGATGTTTGTGTCAAAAGGGTCCCAAATGCTCACTATTGTCCTAATATGTTCTCAATATCATCCATGTCAAGTTTCAAGCCTTGCAGAGGAAGTTTGCTCAGTCAATTGCTCAAAGGCCTGAAAGTCGACTATGCTAGGGCAAAAGTCAACTATGGCCCACATATAGTCAAACTTCAATATTTTTGGTCAATATCATCATTTTGAAGTATTATTCATCATTTGATCAAGCGTTGATCATGATTCCTCAAGGATTGCTCACAATTCATCAAAACCCAAAAGTTGTTAAATTAGGGTTTTGTAGGAAAAGTCAACTCAACTTTGACCAAGCATAACTTTCTCATACTTTATCATAAATGACCCATCCAAAGCTCATTTTGAATAGGATGTAATTCCCTACAATTCATATTCATCTACCAATTTCAAAATATGCAGTCACAAGAAGATATAAATTTGGACATTACAGGTCATTTTGAAAAGTCAACAAAAACACCTTTTGGGTCAAAGCTTCTTACATGAACATGGAAGATCCAATTGAGATGAAACCAAAGAGGTTTCTTAGGGGACATCTTAAGCTTTCTAAAAAGTCAAATAACACCCTCATAAGGTTCAAATTGAGAGAGAGATATGCATTGTCAAAGTTGGACAGTTGTTGAAAAAATGCATGAAGAAAATATTGACCAAACTTGGATTTTTTCCAAATGGGCCTATCTTTTCAAGTTTGAATCTCATTCCTAACATGGTCCACGACCTCTAAGCCCAACCATACATTTTTCTACTATTTATGCTATTTATTTTGATATTTTATTCATTAAAATTCAGAATTAAATAAATAAATAATAGAAATAATGTAAATTTTGATGTGAATCCATTTTGGAAAAGTTTTATGCTGGTTTATGTCAATTGATTTCGTGCAATAACCCTTCAAATATGTCCAGGTTCATCCACGTGTGAAAATGGCATAAAATCATCAAATATGGCATTTTGTTTCAAATCTTGATCATGGTCTTAAAACACAACATTATGAGGGAGATTATTTCCATGCTTTCTTGTCTCCCCATTCTCCTCTATAAATATAGATCCATACAAGCTTGAAAGGGGCGAAATTCCTCTCTAAAAAGCTCTCAAAAAGCTCTTCAAAATGCTCTCCAAAAGCTCTTCAAAAAGCTCTCCAGAAATCAAAGAATTGGTGCAAGTCATATCTCGAGGTTCCGGTCTCTCTCAATTGACATCAAGCCTCAAACCATCCTCTTGAATTCCTCGGGAGTCTTACAAGGCCCAAGAGCAATCCATCACACTCCTAGCACGCCCCCATTTGACAATACCAGTTTTGTAAAATTTTAAACTTCGAATCTCTAATTTTAATCACATTTTATGGTATGCTAACGTTTGTTTGAGTTTATATAGAACAGTTATGGATGGTTGAATCATAGGTTCCACACAAGAATAAAAAAACACCATAGTTAGAGCATGAAGCTTTCGAAGATTTCTGATGATTGCACCCTCTGTTTACTTTTTCTACTAGGCCCATCTTTATTTTCTTGTTTTATTCATTTCATTTATTTCTTTTAATCCTTTTTTTTATCAATAAACAAATACAAAAATCACATAAAAATAGATTTATGATTTTTTCTTAATTAAATTTTAATTTTGGTAAATTAATTAACTAAACACTTTAACCTTTTTTTTAAAATTAAAATTAATAGAACTTAGATTTAATTTCATTTTAATTCATTTTCCTTTTCGTAACAAAAATACCAAAAAAACATAGAATTAATTTCTTTTATTTAAATTTCATGTTTCTTTAATAATAATAATTATTTTTAAATATAGATCTAGATCAATTATTTTTTTTAACTTAAACCATCTTTATAAATTAAAACAAAAAACAACAAAAAGATTTTATTATATCTTAGGATTTTTAGACGTCTTTTCAAATTTGCGCGTTATTATTCTTTCACACTTCATTTTATTATTGTAACTGTATATTGGGATGTAATAGATGATTAGTAGGACCTTTACCGCTTTTATTTATTTTCCCCCCAGTTTTGAATATGTACATAATCCCCCTCCCCGAAGCCTTGTAATAGCTAAGTTTTATATTTCTGTACTTTTAAATTACTGCAATTATTAACTGCTAGATGTATGACTAATAGGATTGTAATGCATGAATAATCAAACATTAGCAAACTTAATACAAGACTAAAATAACTGAACATAACACACCTTGCACATATGCACCCTTAGGGTATACCTCACTTGGTTGCCTCGGAAAATAATGGTCATGTCCCTCGAACATAGGGATACCCTTAGTAAAGGCCCTAGGTTAAAATCATCATAAAGATCATGGTCCCTCGATGTCCCTCAAAGTTGCCTACGGTATATGATCTTGTCCCTTGATGTTGCCTACGAATATATGATGACAGTCCCTTCGAAATGCTAACGTATCCCTACATGTTGCCTTCAATGACCATTACGTCCTTTTCGAATTGACCCTTACAACTCCAACGATGGTGCTACCTACTCTTTAATAGTGGGATAGTGCTGTCTAGAGGAAACAAGAACAGAAACATTCTTTTTTCGAGTAGGTAGATGCTAGTAGGTACTTGCTCAAAATCAAACTTTTTTACACTTACACCTTTTTTTTAAACAAAATTTTCAAAACGACTTCGTAACACTCTTGAGGACTAATACAAGGGTTAAAACGAAGTAAAACAAAAACTTTTCAAAAACACACAAACACGGAAGCAACTTTTAAAATGATGAGCAAGTACCTAAGAGCCCGTAGAAAACTACGGATAAAAAGGGTGCTAATACCTTCCCTTTCTATAATCTACCCCCCGTACTCAAAATCTCGAAAAAGGAATTTTTCTGTGCTTTTTTCCTTTCCAGTTGTATAAAATAAAAGTCAGTGGCGACTCTTATTTACCGCGACATTTTGCGAACAAAAACGCAAAACACAGACCAGCATTTTCCTAAAACAGTCCGGTTCTGCCACCGTATCATAGAACTGGCGACTCTGCTTGGGATTATATAAGTGGGGTATACTTTAGGATTAGTTCATCATAAATTGTTGCTTCTCTTGTTTGTTTTGGTTGCTTTACTGTTAAGGGGTTTTGTATCAAAGTTACTATAGATCCTAACCTGGATCTGGGGAACACCTTTTAGGTAAGTAGAAATAAATTGTGAGGGAACTGTACGGCGTAGACCGATACGGTTGAAGCAGTAGCTATGTTGATATGGCACATTGGTCGGTACCGGTATCCCTTATGGAGAAACGAGGAGAATACGAGGCTGCTATATGCGTCGTTAAGCATCAACTGACCTTAGAACCCATAATTGACCAACTTGGCCAGTAGGAAGTAGTGAGATAGCCGACCTCGGTGTAAAGCTGAGAACTGGTTGATACTCGATGCCACACTCATTGAGACCATACTCTCGAGATAGTTCCGGCCACAAGAAAAGATTGCGTGAGCTGAAACCATGACCGATGGAGGATGGTCAGTGATATTGAGAACCTCTAGAACCCGGTTACTATTATTAGGACATGTTGAAACCAACTGAACTTCAAGAGGGTAGTACCTAGACCGTGTGCAAGCCTTAAACTTAAGGGCTTTTGTGTGACTTGTTTGCCTTTACCATGTCTGTTATCTGCTATACCTGTTGTGTGTTTTATCATTACATCATGCATCATAACATAGCATGCATACTTCATTATACTAACCATTTCAAAGACCGAGGGGATTTATCTTTGTTCTGTTTTGCAGATTATGGCTTCCGTGCGCAGAAACACCATCCGAGTTAACTTTGTGCAAATACCTGCTCAAATCAAAGATTTAGCCTCGAGAGTTTCTGATACTTATTCATTCATTAGGAGACATGGTCAGCTTCTTAGCTTGGTTACCTCAAAGTTTGATAAGCAGATGATGAGTGTGCTTTTCCAGCTCTTCGATCTGGTGCATCATTGCTTCACTTTCCCGGATTATCAGCTAGCTCCCACTTTAGAAGAGTTTTCTCACTTATTGGGAATATACATCCTTGAGAAAATTCCCTTCACAGGTTTGGAAGAGACTCCTAGACCAGAAGACATTGTTTCAGCTGTGCATCTAAAAAGAGCTGATGTAATATCTAATTGGGAAACACGAAGCGGGGTTGAAGGTTTCTTAGCCAAGTTTCTGATGGATCAAGCTCAACTATTCTGGGATAACTTGGACTTTCAGGCTTTTGAAGACATCTTGGCTCTCCTTATCTACGGTGTGGTTCCTTTCCCGAATCCAGATTCCTTCAAAGATGTGAAAGCGATTAAGATCTTCCTGTCTCGCAATCCTGTGCCTACTCTTCTGGGTGATATCTTGCATGCCCTCTATACTCGTATCGTGCGAAGAAGAGGGACTCTCATGTGTTGCATGCCGCGGCTGGCGAGGTGGTTTATTTCGCACCTCCCCAAGTCCGTGTTAAAGAATGAGGAAGGTTTAGGATGGTCTTACAGGATAATGTCCCTTGCCCATACAGACATTCTTTGGAGTTCTAAGGCTATGGAAAGAATTTCTATCATTGATTGATGTGGGGGATACCCTAATGTCCCATTGCTCGGAATCAGAGGAGGAATAACCTACAACCCATGCCTAGCTTTACGACAGTTTGGTCGCGCTCGGAGAGAAGGTCCTCATGACCTACTTCTTACCAATATTGCATTTGACTACAAGGAGGACATTTACGAGCATCGCTGAAGGTTTATACGAGCCTGGGGCATGGTGAACAGGTCTGACCCTCAAGATCTAGGACCAAGGACTTCTCTCCCTATGCAACCTTATCTCCAATGGGTCCGAGCTCGTGCTCAGAAGCTTGGGATGTCGTATGAAGCTCTATTGCCAGTGATTGTGGAGCCTACCAATGAAGAGGGAATTCCTTATACAGTCATTTATCCCTACATGCCCACTGATCTTGGGGAATTGAAGAGATCCTGGATTCAGCTGAAGGAGGAAAGGGATACCTACCGGGAGAAGTACCATGAGCAAGAAAGGAGGATCTTGAAGCTTACGAGGCAACTTGAGAACGAAAGGACAATCAATAACTACGTCAGCACGAAGGGGAAGCGTCCATGGGATTTCTGATTTTGCTTTTTCTGGTTTAGATTTTTTTTCCAATCATTTCTTTGTAAACGCCTTAAAGGCATTGTCAAACATTTTCACAAGTTAATCTAATAAAGTGTGTTTTATTTTTGTTTTACAAATTTAAATCTCCCAAGGTCTTTGAAATCATTACATACGCATCCCATTATCATGCACACCATTACAAATACCATAACAGGTTTCTCATCTTCTTCGCTATTTATTTCAGCAGAAATGTCTTCCGATCAAGCTATCAAAGATCTTCAGGCACAAAATGCCCAATTCCAAGAGATGTTCTTGAGCTTGGCTAAAGGGAAATAGGACTTGAAATCTCTCATTCTGAAAGAGAAAGAGAAGAAGAAGAAGAAGAAGAAGAAGAAGAAGAAGGTTGTTCTGCTGAGTATGGGCAAAAGGTTTGGGCATAGGTTGAAACAGCAAGCTGATCTTTCCTTTTCATCCAAGGGAGGGGAGGACGAAGAACAAGAAAAGGGCCCGAGTCTTGTAGTTTCTGATAATGATACAGATTATGATGAGGAACAGTATCCTCCTGCTGAGGATAGGTACAAACAACTTGAAGACCGTCTGAGTGCTATGGAGATTCAGAAGATCCATGGTTTGGATTTCGGAGATTTGGGATTGGTATCGGGAGTGGTGATCCCTCAGAAGTTCAAAGCTCCAGTTTTTGCTAAGTATGATGGGGTGTCCTGCCCAAAACTCCATCTCCGTTATTATGTCAGGAAGATCCATCCCCATACAGCTGATAGAAATCTATGGGTTCACTTCTTTCAAGATAGTCTGGCAGGGACTCAACTTGAATGGTTCTACCAGCTAGAGGGAGCAAATATTCGAAAATGGGAAGATCTGGCTGCTGCTTTCTACAAGCAGTATCAATACAATGCCGACCTTGCTCCTACTCGTACTCAACTTCAGAGTATGTCTATGGATGCAAGTGAAGGATTTAAAGACTATGCCCAAAAGTGGAGAGACTTGGCTGGAAGAGTCCAACCGCCGTTGTCTGATAGGGAGTTGGTTGATATGTTTCTGGGGACGCTATCTGGTCCATTCTTTAATCATTTGATCGGCAGCTCGTCAGCGGGTTTCACCGAGCTGATTCTGACTGGAGAAAGAGTAGAAGCTGGGATCCTGAGTGGTAAGATCCAGAAAAATACCTCTTCGAGTACAAAGAAGAATTCATTTGGTGGCAAGAGGGAAGCCAATGTTATGCACGGCCAGAAGAGGCGTAGCAAGGCAGACTACCACCAATCTGTGGGGGCAGTGTTGATCTCTAATTCGGCACGCACACAACGACCACAGCAACGAAACAATCAGCCAAGGGTGGAAAGACCTCAAAGGCAGTTCACCCAAATCAACATGCCATTGTCACAAGCATTGTAACACTTGTTGAAGATGAATTTGATTACGGTGATAAACCCTCATCCGAACCCTAAGACTTCTTCTCCTAACTACAACCTGGATGCAAGGTGTGCTTATCATTCTGGTAGCCCGGGGCACGATACTAACGATTGTTGGGCACTGAAATATAAGATTCAGAATATGATTGATGCCAAGGAGATCGAATTCGACCCTCCTGAGACTCCCAATATGATAACTGCTTCCTTTCCAGAACATGGCTAGGATTGAAAGAATTTTTGTTCATTTGAATTCTGAAGTTGTATTTTCTTTTCTTATTCAAACGATTATTGTCATGTCAAACTTTGTTATTTCATTAATGCATTACACGTGTCTGTCTTGAATTAATTTTTTTTCATTATGCTTAAATTGCTTTATATTTACTTTTCGTGATATTCAACTCTCGACTAAAAATTGTAATCCTTTAGAGGGAGGATGACGAAAAAGATACCATAATCTCTACAGTATGCTTTTGAACAGACCTTGTTGACGATGTATAGACGTTGTTTCAAATCCTAAACAGTGAAGTCATAAGGAAGATAATCCCTAGTCAACCCCTTTGAGCCAAAAAAGTAGGAGTTTTTCTTTTCACACATATTAAAACCCTTAATCATAACCTGGGGCAGGATAGTTTTCTCAGTTAATTCAGAGGCGCATTCAGTCACAATCTACCGCTTCGTACACAATGAATGGCATCAAAGACGTCCTTACGAAACAAAAGATGGTGATGGTTCCCTATAATTATCAAGGCAGGCAGTCATTATCTCTCGAAATAAAAGCCCATTAAGTCAAAACCTATGAAGGAGACTTAAGAAAAAAAACTAGGGCATCCCGCTGACTGTAATCACAAAAAGAAACAGTTCAGGCAAAAGACAGGGATAATAAAATAAAAAAGAAAGAGGTCCTACAAACCCTCAACAAAAAAAAAGATTGCCTATTCAAAATAAACCGTCAGTATCCGAACCATCACTGGAATATCAGAGCAAAGACTCAAACGGGATCTAAATGCACAATTAGCTAAGTTTAGGATCGAAGAACATCACGAAGAACGGTTGGGTACAAATAAAATTTGAGCCTTTATCCTTTGTTTCTTAAACCGTGAACCAGGCCACGTTATAACCCGTAAAAGTTCCTAGCTGAAGCATGGGTTAGTTCGAAAGCATATTGTTACAAAAGGTATCCTGACTCCTATAAGGTTTGCTATAAATCCTGAGTTGGCATCACACTTTTACAAAAAAAAAACTTGTTTTTACTAAAAAATGAATTTTCAAACTTCAAGACAGACATAAGCTTTGCATTTTTAAAATAATATTGTTTGCATATGACTATTTGTTCAACAGCAGAGAAATTCGCATGACGAATATCTAGTAAACAAAAACCTTCTCAATAAAAAGGATCACCTCAAGTGGAAAAACACTTCCAACCAAGGGGAACGACATGATCATTGTCCATCATCTGGGGCAGTCAAGTCAAGATTCAAGGAATCTCTCAAAGATGCCAAATAGCCAGGGGCAGATCTCCATCTGAATCACTTGGGAGCATTGGGCATGAATTCCAGCAACGAATCATGTACGATCAAACAAACATCTTCTGGTAGTGTGGCAACACAACACTACTGACAGTGACAACTACCTACACCCTGAGAGCACGGACATAGTCAGAAAATACTGCGCATGAACAAAGACCCGCTAGGTTGACTGGCCTAGGCAAAAATAAGGGCATCCCGGTGAACCAAAAGGGTTCGGGCAAAAATTAGGGATAAAAACAAAAAAGATATGTACACCGGAAAGCCAAAAACCTGAAAAGGAGGCTTGGGCAAAAAAGTGTATCCTGGTGGACTGAAAATCTGAAAAGACAGTCCAGGCAAAAGTTAGGGATTAAAGCATACGACTATGTCCGGTCATCTCGTCACTTTCCTATCAGTAGAAGAATTATCATTTTGATCGGCAGTTACCAAGCACCTCATAAGTTGGGATAACACTCAAGCCACAAGGCCTCCGCAGGCACTTTCTCCAGCAGGTACAGGGGCAGAAAAGTCTTGATACGAAGTCATTGTCCTATCCTTAGCATGCGTCCTAGTAAAATCTACACTCCCCACATAGTAGAGGCAACCAAAGTTTTGATCTCTGCCTCCCCAAACAGGAGTTACTTTCCCTAGCCAAGCTCTTTCGGAGAGCCGACGTTTATATTCCCCAGCTGAATTTTGTAATCACAAGCGGTTCATAAAGTTTTCTCCCGAACAAAGTTTATTTCTCTGAATACAGAAGCTCAATCCCCGACAGAGTTTATCCCTTCAGCTATGGAAGCTTCTCTCTCCAATGGAATTATTACCCTGCAGAGTTGTTCTCAAGAAGAGTCTCTCCTCGGCAGAATATCCATAAACCAGGGGAAAATCCCCAGCATAGTCATCTCTGGTTTACCATCTCCAGCGGAAGTAGAAGAACCACTTTTTCTATGAAAGTTAGGAACTCAATTTCCATTACTCTCCAACAACAGTCTGGGATTTATTTTCCCAAACTCGGACGTGCCACAATAGCATTTCATGTTCATATATCATGACGTGCACATACATATTGCATACGGCATAATCTCATTTATTTTGAGAACATCATCATACAATGCATGTCATGCATCATATACGATTAATCATATACCTTTTCAGGAAAGATGGTTATCATCAACAACTTCCAACAAGTTCAAGATTAGCTCCAGAAACTAAACATAGTAATTATCTGCACAATCAAATGCAGCTTTACACGGGTTCGTCATGATGCAATCTTACACGGATTTCTCCTAAATGCAGCTTCACACAGATTTATCCTAAAAAATCTTACACGGGTCTTTTCTCATACATTTCCAAATAAAGTTTTACACGAACTTATCACAAAGTAACCTTACCCAGGTTCCTTCTGAATTTTTACACGAACTTATCACAAAGTAACCTTACCTAGGTTCCTCTTGAAGTTTTACACAAACTTATCCCGAAATAACCTTACCCAGGTTCCTCCTGAAATTTTACACAAACTTATCACGAAACAACCTTACCCAGGTTCCTCCTGAAGTTTTACACAAACTTATCACAAAGTAACCTTACCCAGGTTCCTCTTGAAGTTTTACACGAACTTATCACAAAGTAACCTTACCTAGGTTCCTCCTGAAGTTTTACACAAACTTATCTCAAAGTAACCTTACCCCGGTTCATTTTGAAGTTTTACACGAACTTATCACAAAGTAATCTTACCCAGGTTCCTCTTGAAGTTTTACATAGACTTAGCCCAAAGTAACCTTACCCAGCTTCCTGCCGAAGTTTTACACGGACTTATCCCGAAGTAACCCTACCCAGGTTCCTCCTAAAGCCCTACACAGACTCCTCACAAAGCAACCTTACCTAGATTCCTTCTCAGTTCAGATACAGTTTTACCCAAACTCCTCACAAAGCAACCTTACCCAGGTTCCTTCTCGGATCAGATGCAGTTTTACCAAAACTCCTCACAAAGAAACTTTACCCAGATTCCTTCTCGATTCAGATGCAGTTTTATCCAAACTCCTCACGAAGAAACCTTACCCAGGTTCCTTCCCATAAGCCTTACTATCCAGGTTCCTTATCATAACCTTACCATCGAGGTTTATTTTCTCTTATCTCCAGACAGCAGTCCATAACACTGTAAGACCTGGACCTGATAAAACACGATCAATTTCAATTTTCCCCAGCAGGTCGCGATGCAGCCTATACACGATCAGATAGCAGTTCATTTTCACCTCCCCGACTAAGAGATGATTCCCCAGTAGAATAAAGTACGACTGAAGCTCCTAAAATTCTATTTCTCTCAAGACAGAGACCGACATTCCCCAGCGAAATCCTCATTAACAACAGGTATACGGGCTCTCGCAAAGGAATCTCTTATGCGATCAACACTTCTTCTGATGGCATCTTTAAGCCCATTTCCCGTCATTAACTTCCAAATTGCATCTATAATCCCATTCCCGAAATCGCAAGGCCAGTACCACTTTATACGAGTGCAAATTTCTGGGCACTCTAGTGTTCAATCATCTTCCACCTTTGGATCACGAAAGGCAAGCAAGCCAATCTACATCCTCAGGTTTAAGAAGATTGAATAGGGGTAGCTGTTGTACCCCAAAATTTTCCCTCCCATATTTCTCAATACATTTCAAGTAAGGTCTTCAAATTGCCCAAGGAAGTCCAAGAGTTGACCAGACAAACTCTCTCCTAAAGGCAGTCTACCTCAAATTAGGGTTTCATTTTGCATCAAGATGTTTGTGTAAAAAGGGTCCCAAATGCTCACTATTGTCATGATATGTTCTCAAGATCATCCATGTCAAGTTTCAAGCCTTGCAGAGGAAGTTTGGTCAGTCAATTACTCAAAGGCCTGAAAGTCGACTGTGTTAGGGCAAAAGTCAACTGTGGCCCACATACAGTCAAACTTCAATATTTTTGGTCAACATCCTCATTTTGAAGTATTATTCATCATTTGATCAAGGGTTGATCATGATTCCTCAAGGATTGCTCATAATTCATCAAAACCCAAAAGTTGCTAAATTAGGGTTTTGTAGGAAAAGTCAACTCAACTTTGACCAAGCATAACTTTCTCATACTTTATCAGAAATGACCCATTCAAAGCTCATTTTGAAGAGGATTTAATTCCCTACAATTAATATTCAGCTCCCAAGTTCAAATTATGCACTCACAAGAAGATATAAATTTGGACATTATAAGTCATTCTGAAAAGTGAACAAAAACACCTTTTGGGTCAAAGCTTCTTACATGAAAATGGAAGATCCAATTGAGATGAAACCAAAGAGGTTGCTTAGGGTACATCCTAAGCTTTCTAAAAAGTCAAAGAACACCCTCATAAGGTTAAAAGTGAGAGAGATATGCATTATCAAATTTGGACAATTTTTGAAAAAATGCATGAAGCAAATATTGACCAAACTTGGATTTTTTCTAAATGGGCCTATCTTTTCAAGTTCAAATATCATTCCTAACATGGTCCACGAACTCTAAGCCCACCCATAAATTTTTCTAATATTTATGCTATTTATTTTGATATTTTATTTATTAAAATTCAGAATTAAATAAATAAATAATAGAAATAATGTAAATTTTGATGTGAATCCATTTTGGGCAAGTTTTATGCTGGTTTATGTCAATTGATTTCGTACAATAACCCTTCAAATATGTCCAGGTTCATCCACAAGTGAAAATGGCATAAAATCATCAAATATGGCATTTTTTTCAAATCTTGATCATGGTCTTAAAACACAACATTATGAGGGAGATTCTTTCCATGCTTTCTTGTCTCCTCATTCTTCTCTATAAATATAGAGCCATACAAGCTTGAAAGGGATGAAATTCCTCTCTAAAAAGCTCTCAAAAAGCTCTTCAAAAAGCTCTCCAAAAATCAAAGAATTGGTGCAAGTCATATCTCGAGGTTCCGGTCTCTCTCAATTGACATCAAACCTCAAACCATCCTCTTGAAGTCCTCAGGAGTCTTACAAGGACCAAGAGAAATCCATCACACGCCTAGCACGCCCCCATTTGACAATACCGGTTTGGTAATGTTTTAAACTTCGAATCTCTAATTTTAATCACATTTTATGGTATGCTAACGTTTGTTTGAGTTTATATAGAACAATTAAGGATGGTTGAATCATAGGTTCCACGCAAAAATAAAAAAATACCATAGTTAGAGCATGAAGCTTTCGAAGATTTTAGATGATTGCACCCCCTGTTTACTTTTGCTACTAGGCCCATCTTTATTTTCTTGTTTTATTCATTTCATTTATTTCTTTTAATCCTTTATTTTTATTTTTATCAATAAACAAATATAAAAATCACATAAAAATAGATTTAGGATTTTTTCTTAATTAAATTTTTATTTTGGTAAATTAATTAACTAAACACTTTAACTTTTTTTTTTAAAATTAAAATTAATAGAACTTAGGTTTAATTTCATTTTAATTCATTTTCCTTTTCGTAACAAAAATTACCAAAAAAACATAGAATTAATTTCTTTTATTTAAATTTCATGTTTCTTTAATAATATATTTTTTTAAATATAGATCTAGATCAATTATTTTTTAACTTAAACCATTTTTATAAATTAAAACAAAAAAACAACAAAAAGATTTTTTTATATCTTAGGATATTTAGACGTCTTTTCAAATTTGCGCGTTATTATTCTTTCGCACTTCATTTTATTATTGTAACTATATATTGGGATGTAATAGATGATTAGTAGGACCTTTACCACTTTTATTTATTTTCCCCCAATTTTGGATATGTACATAATCTCCCTCCCCGAAGCCTTGTAATAGCTAGGTTTTATATTTCTGCACTTTTAAATTACTACAATTATTAACTGCTAGATGTATGACTAATAGGATTGTATGGCAAGAATAATCAAACATTTGCAAACTTAACACAAGACTAAAATAACTGAACATAACACACCTTGCACATATGCACCCTTAGGGTATACCTCACTTGGTTGCCTAGGAAAATAATGGTCATGTCCCTCGAACGTAGGGATACCCTTAGAAAAGGCCCTCGGTTAAAATCATCATAAAGATCATGGTCCCTCGATGTCCCTCGAAGTTGCCTACGGTATATGATCTTGTCCCTCGATATTGCCTACGGATATATGATGACAGTCCCTTCGAAATGCTAAGGTATCCCTACATGTTGCCTTCAATGACCATTACGTCCCTTTCGAATTGACTGTTACAACTCCAACGACGGTGCTACCTACTCTTTAATAGTGGGATAATGCTGTCTAAAGGAAACAAGAACAAAAACATTCTTTTTTCGAGTAGGTAGATGCTAGTAGGTACTTGCTCAAAATCAAACCTTTTTTACACTTACACCTTTTTTTAAACAAAGTTTTCAAAACGACTTCGTAACACTCTTGAGGACTGATACAAGGGTTAAAACGAAGTAAAACAAAAACTTTTCAAAAACACACAAACACGGAAGAAACTTTTAAAATGATGAGCAAGAACCTAAGAGCCCGTAGAAAACTATGGATAGAAAGGGTTCTAATACCTTCCCTTTCTATAATCTACCCCCGTACTCAAAATCTCGAAAAAAGAATTTTTCTATGCTTTTTTCCTTTCCAGTTGGATAAAATAAAAGTCGGTGGCGACTCTTACTTACCGCGACATTTTGCAAACACAAACGTAAAACGCAGACCAGCATTTTCCTAAAACAGTCCGGTTCTGCCACCGTATTACAGAACTGACGACTCTGCTGGGGATTATATAAGTGGGGGTATACCTGAGGATTAGTTCATTATAAATTGCTTCTCTTGTTTGTTTTGGTTGCTTTACTGTTAAGGGGTTTTGTATCGGAGTTACTATAGATCCTAACCCGGATCTGGGTAAAACCTTTTAGGTAAGTAGAAATAAACTGTGAGGGAACTGTACGGCGTAGACCGATACGGTTGAAGCAGTAGCTACATTGATGTGGCACATTGGTCGGTACCGGTATCCGTTGTGGAGAAACGAGAAGAATACGAGGCTGCTATATGTGTCGTTAAGCATCAACTGACCTTAGAATCCATAATTGACCAACTTGGCCAGTAGGAAGTAGTGAGATAGCCGGCCTCGGTGTAAAGCTGAGAACTGGTTGATACTCGATGCTACACTCATTGAGACCATACTCTCGAGATAGTTCCGACCGAAAGAAAAGATTGCGTGAGCTGAAATCATGACCGATGGAGGATGGTAAGTGATATTGAGAACCTCTAAACCCGGTTACTATTATTAGGACAGGTTGAAACCAACTGAACTTCAAGAGGGTAGTACCTAGACCCCGTGCAAGCCTTACACTTAAGGGCTTTTGTGTGACTTGTTTGCCTTTACCATGTCTGTTATCTGCTATACTTGTTATGTGTTTTATCATGAAATCATGCATCATAACATAGCATGCATACTTCATTATACTAACCATTTCAAACACCAATGGGATTTATCTTTGTTCTGTTTTGCAGATTATGGATTCTGTGCGCAGAAACACCATCCGAGTTAACTTTGTGAAAATACCTGCTCAACTCAAGGATTTAGCCTCGAGAGTTTCTGATACTTCTTCATTCATTAGCAGACATGGTCAGCTTCTTAGCTTAGTTACTTCAAAGTTTGATGAGCATATGATGAGTGTGCTTTTCCAGCTCTTTGATCCGGTGCATCATTGCTTCACTTTCCCGGATTATCATCTAGCTTCCACTTTAGAAGAGTTTTCTCACTTATTGGGCATATACATCCTTGAGCAGATTCCCTTCACAGGTTTGGAAGAGACTCCTAGACCAGAAGACATTGCTTCAGCTTTGCATCTAAAAAGAGCTAATGTAATATCTAATTGGGAAACACGAAGCGGGGTTGAAGGTTTCTTAGCCAAGTTTCTGATGGATCAAGCTCAACTATTCTGGGATAACTTGGACTTTCAGGTTTTTGAAGACATATTGGCTCTCCTTATCTACGGTTTGGTTCTTTTCCAGAATCTAGATTCCTTCATAGATGTGAAAGCGGTTAAGATCTTCCTGTCTCGCAATCCTGTGCCTACTCTTCTGGGTGATATCTTGCATGCCCTCTATACTCGTATCGTGCAAAGAAGAGGGGCTCTCATGTGTTGCATGCCGCTGCTGGCGAGGTGGTTTATTTCGCACCTCCCCAAGTCCGTGTTGAAGAATGAGGAAGGTTTAGCATGGTCTTACAGGATAATGTCCCTTGCCCATACAGACATTCTTTGTAGTTCTAAGGCTATGGAAAGCATTTCTATCATTGATCGATGTGAGGGATACGCTAATGTCCCATTGCTCGGAATCAGAGGAGGAATAACCTACAACCCATGCCTAGCTTTACGACAATTTGGTCGCGCTCGGAGAGACGGTCCTCATGACCTACTTCTTACCAATATTGCATTTGACTACAAGGAGGATGTTGACGAGCATCGCCGAAGGTTTATACGAGCCTGGGGCATGGTGAACAGGTCTGACCCTCAAGAGCTAGGACCAAGGACTTATCTCCCTATGCAACCTTATCTCCAATGGGTCCGAGCTCGTGCTCAAAAGCTTGGGATGCCGTATGAAGCTCTATTGCCAGTGATTGTGGAGCCTACCAATGAAAAGGGCATTCCTTATACAGTCATTTATCCCTACATGACCACTGATCTTGGGGAATTGAAGAGATCCTGGATTCAGCTGAAGGAGGAAAGGGATACCTACCGGGAGAAGTACCATGAGCAAGAAAGGAAGATCTTGAAGCTCACGAGGCAACTTGAGAACGAAAGGATAATCAATGACTATGTCAGCACGAAGGGGAAACGTCCATGGGATTTCTGATTTTGCTTTTTCTGGTTTAGATTTTTTTTCCAATTATTTCTTTGTAAACGCCTTAAAGGCATTGTCAAACATTTTCACAAGTTAATCTAATAAAGTGTGTTTTATTTTTTTTTTACAAATTTAAATCTCCCAAGGTATTTGAAATCATTACATACGCATCCCATTATCATGCACACCATTACAGGTACCATAACAGGTTTCTCATCTTCTTCGCTGTTTATGTTAGCAGAAATGTCTTCCGATCAAGCTATCAAAGATCTTCAGGCACAAAATGCCCAATTCCAAGAGATGTTCTTGAGCTTGGCTAAAGGGAAAGAGGACTTGAAATATCTCATTCTAAAATAGAAAGAGAAGAAGAAGAAGAAGAAGAAGGTTGTTCTGCTGAGTATGGGCAAAAGGTTTGGGGATAGGTTGAAACAACAAGCTGATCTGTCCTTTTCATCCAAGGGAGGGGAGGAAGAAGAAGAAGAAAAGGGACTCAGTCCTGTAGTTTCTGATAATGATACAGATTATGATGAGGAACAGTATCCTCCTGCTGAGGATAGGTACAAACAACTTGAAGACCGTCTGAGTGATATAGAGATTCATAAGATCCCTGGTTTGGATTTCGGAGATTTGGGATTTGTATCGGGAGTGGTGATCCCTCAGAAGTTCAAAGCTTCAGTTTTTGCTAAGTATGATGGGGTGTCCTGCCCAAAACTCCATCTCCGTTATTATGTCAGGAAGATCCAGCCCCACACAGCTGATAGAAATCTATGGGTTCACTTCTTTCAAGATAGTCTGGCAGGGACTCAACTTGAATGGTTCTACCAACTAGAGAGAGCAGATATTTGAAACTGGGAAGATCTGACTGTTGCTTTCTACAAGCAGTATCAGTATAATGCCGATCTTGCTCCTACTCGTACTCAACTTCAGAGTATGTCTATGGGTGCAAGTGAAGGATTTAAAGACTATGCCCAAAAGTGGAGAGACTTGGCTGGAAGAGTCCAACCCCCGTTGTCTGATAGGGAGTTGGTTGATATGTTTCTGGGGATGCTATCTGGTCCATTCTTTAATCATTTGATCGGCATCTCGTCAGCGGGTTTCACCGAGCTGATTCTGACTGGAGAAAGAGTAGAAGCTGGGATCTTGAGTGGTAAGATCCAGAAAAATACCTCTTCGAGTACAGAGAAGAAGTCATTTGGTGGCAAGAGGGAAGCCAATGTAGTTTCTGATAAGAAGAAGAAAAGGGACTCAGTCCTGTAGTTTCTGATAATGATACAGATTATGATGAGGAACAGTATCCTCCTGCTGAGGATAGGTACAAACAACTTGAAGACCGTCTGAGTGCTATAGAGATTCAGAAGATCCCTGGTTTGGATTTCGGAGATTTGGGATTTGAATCGGGAGTGGTGATCCCTCAGAAGTTCAAAGCTTCAGTTTTTGCTAAGTATGATGGGGTGTCCTGCCCAAAACTCCATCTCCGTTATTATGTCAGGAAGATCCAGCCCCACACAGCTGATAGAAATCTATGGGTTCACTTCTTTCAAGATAGTCTGGCAGGGACTCAACTTGAATGGTTCTACTAACTAGAGAGAGCAGATATTCGAAACTGGGAAGATCTGACTGTTGCTTTCTACAAGCAGTATCAGTATAATGCCGATCTTGCTCCTACTCGTACTCAACTTCAGAGTATGTCTATGGGTGCAAGTGAAGGATTTAAAGACTATGCCCAAAAGTGGAGAGACTTGGCTGGAAGAGTCCAACCCCCGTTGTCTGATAGGGAGTTGGTTGATATGTTTCTGGGGATGCTATCTGGTCCATTCTTTAATCATTTGATCGGCAGCTCGTCAGCGGGTTTCACCGAGCTGATTCTGACTAGAGAAAGATTAGAACCTGGGATCTTGAGTGGTAAGATCCAGAAAAATACCTCTTCGAGTACAGAGAAGAAGTCATTTGGTGGCAAGAGGGAAGCCAATGTTGTGCACGACCAGAAGAGGCGTAGCAAGGCAGACTACCACCAATCTGTGGGGGCAGTGTTGATTTCTAATTCGACACGCACACAACGACCACAACAACGAAGCAATCAACCAAGGGTGGAAAGACCTCAAAGGCAGTTCACCCAAATCAACATGCCATTGTCACAAGCATTGTAACACATGTTGAAGATGAATCTGATTACGGTGATAAACCCTCATTCAAACCCTAAGACTTCTTCTCCTAACTACAACCTGGATGCAAGGTGTTCTTATCATTCTGGTAGCCCGGGGCACGATACTAACGATTGTTAGGCGCTGAAATACAAGATTCAGAATATGATTGACGCCAAAGAGATTGAATTCGACCCTCCTGAGACTCCCAATGTGATCACTGCTCCCTTGCCAGAACATGGCTATGATTGAAAGCATTTTTGTTCATTTGAATTCTGAAGTTGTATTTTCTTTTCTTATTCAAACGATTATTGTCATGTCAAACTTTTTTATTTCATTAATGCATTACACGTGTCTGTCTTGAATTAATTTTTTTTCATTATGCTTAAATTGCTTTATATTTCCTTTTCGTGATATTCAACTCTCGACTAAAAACTGTAATCCTTTAGAGGCAGGATGACGAAAACAATACCACAATCTCTCCAGTATGCTTTTGAACATACCTTGTTGATGATGTACATGCGTTGTTTCAAATCCTAAACAGTGAAGTCATAAGGAAGATAATCCCTAGCCAACCCCTTCGAGCCAAAAAAGTAGGAGTTTTTCTTTTCACACATATTAAAACCCTTAATCATAACCTGGGGCGGGATAGTTTTCTCAGTTAATTCAGAGGCGCATTCAGTCATAATCTGCCGCTTCGTACACAATGAATGGCATCAAAGACGTCCTTCCGAAACAAAATATGGTGATGGTTCCCTATAATCATCAAGGCAGGCAATCATTATCTCTCGAAATAAAAGCCTATTAAGTCAAAACCTATGAAGGAGACTTAAGAAAAAACACTGGGGAATCCCGCTGACTGTAATCACAAAAAGAAACAGTTCAGGAAAAAGACAGGGATAATAAAATAAAAAAGAAAGAGGTCCTACCAACCCTCAACAAAAAAATGACTGCCTATTCAAAATAAACTGTCAGTATCCGAATAATCACTGGAATATCAGAGCAAAGACTCAAACGGGATCTAAATGCACAATTAGATGAGTTTAGGATCGAAGAACATCACGAAGAACGAGTGGGTACAAATAAAATTTGAGCCTTTATCCTTTGTTTCTTAAACCGTGAACCAGGCCACGTTATAACCCTTATAAGTCCTAGCTGAAGCATGGGTTAGTTCGAAAGCATATTGTTACAAAAAGGTATCCTGGCTCCTATAAGGTTTGCTATAAATCCTGAGTTGACATCACACTTTTACAAAAAAAAAACTTGTTTTACTAAAAATTGAATTTTCAAACTTCAAGACAGACATAAGCTTTGCATTCTTAAAATAACATTGTTTGCATATGACTATTTGTTCAACAGTAGAGAAATTCGCATGACGAATATCTAGTAAACAAAAACCTTCTCAATAAAAAGGATCACCTCAAGTGGAAAAACACTTCCAACCAAGGGGCACAATATGATCATTGTCCATCATCTGGGGCAGTCAAGTCAAGATTCAAGGAATCTCTCAAAGATGCCAAATATCCAGGGGCAGATCTCCATCTGAATCACTTGGGGGCATTGGGCATGAATTCCAGCAACGAATCATGTACGATCAAACAAACATCTTCTGGTAGTGTGGCAACACAACACTACTGACATTGACAACTCCCTACACCCTGAGAGCGTGGACATAGTCAGAAAATACTGCGCATGAACAAAGACCCGCTAGGTTGACTAGCCTAGGCAAAAATAAGGGCATCCCGGCGAACCAAAAGGGTTCGGAAAAAATTAGGGATAAAAACAAAAAAGATATGTACACCAGGAAAGCCGAAAACCTGAAAAGGCGGCTTGGGCAAAAAAGGGTATCCCGGTGGACTGAAAATCTGAAAAGACAGTCCAGGCAAAAGTTAGGGATTAAAGCGTACGACTATGTCCGATCATCTCTTCACTTGCCTATCAGTAGAGGACTTATCATTTCAATCGGTAGTTACCAAGCACCTCATAAGTTGGGATAACACTCAAGCTACAAGGCCTCCACATGCACTTTCTCCAGCAGGTACAGGGGCAGAAAAGTCTTGATACGAAGTCATTGTCCTATCCTCAGCATGTGTCCTAGTAACATCTACACTCCCCACATAGTAGAGGCAACCCGAGTTTTGATCTCTGCCTCCCCAAACAGGAGTTACTTTCCCCAGCCAAGCTCTTTCAGAAAGCCGACGTCTATATTCCCCAGCTGAATTTTGTAATCGCAAGCGGTTCATAAAGTTTTCTCCCGAACAGAGTTTATTTCTCTGAATACAGAAGCTCAATCCCCGACAAAGTTTATCCCTTCAGCTATGGAAGCTTCTCTCTCCAACGGAATTATTACCCCGCAGAGTTGTTCTTGAAGAAGTGAAAAACACAAGAAGGGGGGGGTTGAATTGTAAAACTGAAAAACACTTGCAATGAACACGGTATTTTTATCCTGGTTCGTTTGATCTCAAACTACTCCAGTCCACCCGTCAAGGTGATTTCGCCTCTCTCCAACGAGGTCTTAATCCACTATATTCAACTGAATATTACAAACTGCTTTAACAACTGCTAAAGCCTTCTTGATGCAAACCACAACCCGGTTTGTCAAGGAAACACTTTCTTACAAAGAAGATAAATCTAAGTGTGAATGTTTTCTACAAAACTGTATCACAACTGTGATGTATACACAACTTAAGCTTATGAAACTAGATTGCTAAACAATGATTGAGTAAGGAGATATGTAGTGTTTAGCAAACTGAGAGAAGGAAGATTATGATCAGCTTTTAGGCGTGTAAAATGTTGGAGAGCATTAGCCAATTCAATCTTCATAGTCTTGTTTATATAACACTGAGATTGTTGAACGTTGGAGCAATATTCTTGATTCAATGCTAATAACAAACTTTCCTTATTAAGCAGATCTTGTCTGGAATGAGGTTGTTGGTAATAATTTGCTTTCAATGCACAGTACCGTTGCTTACTTAATGCATGTTCTGGCTTGGCTCATTCTGACTCTACTTAGCTGCTGATGAACTGTTGTTTTATTTATTAGAGTGTTGAGCGCAGTTCTGTTCATCAAGCTTCAGCATACACGTGAGTTGATCTTCTGATTCTGGTATTCTGATATAGCAACTTCTGATGCTGATGTCAAGAACCAAATTTCTGATGCTGATTAGGTGTGATCTTGCTTATACCTATCAGAGTTTCTGCAAATCAGAACATAATAATTTAGGCAGCAAATAGTTCATACATGAATCATATAAATAATATATCTTTTCATTTTGTTATCATCAAAACTTAAACATAGGGTAGTAGATTCAAACTTTGTTCTAACAATCTCCCCCTTTTTGATGATGACAAAAACTAGATATTTTTAATTGAAAATAACGTGAAAAGGTATCAGAGAGATGTATCAGAGTAAGAGGTTATCAAAGATAAAGGATAAGAGTTGAGAGATACTCCCCCTGAATTTATTACTTCCCTTTTTGATTCCAAGAGTTCTTCAGGATCAAATCTTTTTGCCTTTCTTTGAACATCAGAGTATCAGAGTCTTTGACTATCAGAAGCTTTAGATCAGCATATCAGAGCAGAGCTTCAGATCAACGTATCAGAGCTTTTCTTGTCAGAGCTTTGCTTTGGGTCAGAGTATCAGAGCTTTAGTCTTCAGAGTATCATGGTGCTTTCTTGTACCTGTAGACTTAAGCAAAACAGAAAACATATTCAAGTATACCAGAGTTAGAATGTTCGAGAATTTCTGTCTTAGTAATCCGTTATTGTTTAAAATATCATTCTTGTTCTCCCCCTTTTTGTCAGCAATCAAAAAGTATAAGTGATGTGCTAAAACAATTAAGATCAGAAAAACTTGTCATATTAAAAGGTTCAGAATATTTTGAAATTGTAAACGTTTTTAAGAAAGAGAAATAAAATCATGATTACGTTTTAAAAACATGATTACTTTCATTTAATGCTTGCTGATTTTGGGGGATTTGAGAAAGATACTTAAAAATGGTTACCAGACATGTGTCTCAATGCACCCAATCAGCGTTTTGCCTTCTCAGAAGCGTGCACACGTTCTGCTTCCGAGATTTGCTGATGATTGGATGACACTTGTTTGATGTAGTGATCAGCACGTCTGTCTTTGAGCTTAGACTCTCAGATCTTTAGACTTGCATCTGATACAATCTGCATGTTCTATCTTTCTAAAGAGAGATTGATCAGAAGTTCACAGTAAAACAAATACATTCTGAAGATAAATATATGGAATTAAAACATTTTTCACTCTGGGAAGATTTTCATGCTGAGATGTTTCAGAATGAAATTGAACCTATCTTCAGAAAGGGGTTTAGTGAAGATATCAGCCCATTGATGGTCTGTATCTATAAATTTTAAATTCAAAATTCCTTTCTGAATATAGTCCCTAATGAAGTGATGTTTTATTTCTATATGCTTAGATCTAGAATGTAAAATGGGATTCTTACTTAAGCAAATAGCAGAAGTATTATCACAGAGTATAGGAATGTTACTCTCAAAAATCTGGAAGTCTTCAAGCTGACTTTTCATCCAGAGCATTTGTGTGCTACATCCTGCTGCTGCTATGTACTCAGCTTCTGCTGTTGATAGCGCAATTGTTGATTTCCTTTTGCTGGACCAAGAGATCAGATTTTATTCCAGAAACTGGCAGCTTCCAGAAGTACTTTTACGCTCCACTCTGTCTCCAGCAAAGTCAGCATCGCAGTAGCCTACTAAACTGTAATCACTAGATTTTCTATAAAACAAACCCAGATTAGTAGTACCTTTCAGATACTTGAAAATTCGCTTAACAACTGTTAAGTGTGATTCTCTAGGATCTGATTGGAATCTAGCACAAATACAAACGCTGAATAATATGTCAGGTCTTGAAGCAGTCAGATAAAGGAGAGAACCAATCATACCTCTGTAGACTTTCTGTTCTACATTTTTGCTTACCTCTTCTCTTTCCAGAATGCACGTGGGATGCATTGGAATCTTTGATGGCTTACATTCTGAGAGGTCAAATTTCTTCAGAAGATCTCTGATGTATTTGCTCTGATGAATGTAAGTTCCCTCTAGAGTTTGATTGATCTGAATTCCTAGAAAGAATTTCAGTTCCCCCATGAGGCTCATCTCAAATTCTGCCTGCATACACTTAGCAAATTTTCTTCCAAGAGAAGGATTAGTAGAACCAAAAATAATATCATCAACGTAAATTTGACAGACTAAGATGTCATTCTTAACTGACTTACAGAATAAGGTAGTGTCCACCTTCCCTCTGGTGAATTCATTTTCTAACAGAAAGTTACTTAGCCTTTCATACCAAGCTCTGGGAGCTTGTTTCAGACCATATAGTGACTTCTTTAGTTTGAAAACATGTTCTGGATGTTTTGTATTTTCAAAACCAGGGGGTTGGTGTACATAAACCTCTTCTTCTATATAACCATTTAAGAATGCACTTTTGACATCCATCTGATACAGAGTGATGCCTCTATTAACAGCAAATGAAATTAAAAGTCTGATAAATTCTAACCTGGCGACTGGGGCAAAGGTTTCTGTATAGTCTATCCCCTATTGCTGACTATAACCTTGTGCAACCAGTCGTGCCTTGTTTCTGATGACTTCACCTTGTTCATTTAGCTTGTTTCTGAACACCCATCTTGTTCCAATGACGTTGAATCCTTTTGGTCTGGGAATAAGATCCCATACGTCATTTCTGGTGAATTGATTCAGCTCTTCTTGCATTGCCAGAATCCAGTCATTATCCAGAAGTGCTTCATCAATAGAAGAAGGTTCAATCAGAGACACAAGTCCCATGAGAGTTTCTTCAGAGTTTCTGAAGCTTGCTCTTGTTCTGATTGGATCTTCCTTTCTTCTTAAGATAGTCTCTTTTGGATGATCCAAGCTGCTTCTGGGTAATCTCTTCTGAGGTTGATCAGCAGCTGTTGTAGGATTGCTAGCAGTGCTCCTTTCAGACGTTGAAGGAGTGTCTGTGTTGAGAGCTTCTGATGACTTGTCTTCAGAACCTGTAAATTCAATTTCCATACCTGCAAAAACTTCATTCTGCTTTGACTTTTCGGAGTCAAGCTTATCATCAAAATGAACACTGATTGATTCTTCCACAATCTGTGTTTCTGTATTGTATACTCTGTACCCTCTTGAGCGTTCAGAGTATCCTAACATAATACACTTCTGTGCTTTAGAGTCAAACTTGTTCAAATAATTCTTTGTATTTAACATAAAACAGGTACATCCAAATGGATGAAAATATGAAATGTTGGGCTTTCTGTTCTTCCACAATTCATATGGAGTCTTTTCCAGAATAGGTCTTATTGAGATTCTATTCTGAATATAGCACGCTGTGTTTATTGCCTCCGCCCAGAAGATCTTAGCAACATTTGTCTCATTGATCATGGTTCTGGCCATTTCTTGCAATGTTCTGTTCTTTCGTTCTACAACTCCATTTTGTTGGGGAGTTCTAGGACAAGAGAAATCATGCAGAATGCCTCTGTCATTAAAGAATGACTCAAAATCTTTGTTTTCAAATTCTCCACCATGATCACTTCTGACTTTAATGATTCTAAGATCCTTTTCATTCTGAACTTGGTTACAGAAGGTAACAAACACAGAGTGTGACTCGTCCTTGTGTCTTAAGAACTTTACCCATGTCCATCTGCTATAGTCATCTACGATTACTAACCCATACTTCTTGCCACTGACTGAAGCAGTTTTAACTGGTCCAAATAAGTCAATGTGCAGAAGTTCTAATGGCTTAGAGGTAGAAACAACATTTTTAGATTTAAAAGAAGGTTTTGCAAACTTGCCTTTCTGACATGCTTCACACAGAGCATCTGAATTGAACTTCAAATTAGGAAGTCCTCTGACCAGATTGAGTTTGTTAATCTGAGATATTCTTCTCATACTAACATGCCCCAATCTTCTGTGCCAGATCCACTGCTCGTTGTTAACAGACATAAGGCACTTTACATTCTGACTTTTTAGTTCAGAAAGTTTGATTTTGTAAATGTTGTTTTTCCTCTTACCATTAAACAGGATAGTCCCATCTTTCTGACTAACAGCTTTACATGATTTTTGATTAAAGATTATATCATAACCGTTATCACTTAATTGACTTATGGATAACAGATTATGCATTAATCCATCTACTAGCAGAACATTATTAATAGAGGGAAGATTTCCATTACCTACAGTTCCAGAGCCAATTATCTTTCCCCTCTGATTGCCTCCAAAGCCAACGTGGCCTCCAGGCTTAAGTTCCAGGCTTTGGAACATATGCCTTCTTCCTGTCATGTGTCGCGAGCAGCCAGAGTCCAGGTACCATGACTGGTGTTTCTCACTTGCTGCTAAAGATATCTGCAACATGTATTATTTTATCCTTAGGTACCCAGATTTTCTTGGGTCCTGATTTGTTAGTTTTACCAAAACTCTGGTTGAATTTTGGTTTCACAGAGTGCTTACTGCTAGTGTATTTAATATCATGTGTGTGACCATACACAAAATGTGAATTCAGAGGAGTGTGTTTAATAGTTAAGTCCATGACATTCTTTGGTGTAGGAACCTTACCTTGGTATCCTATTCCTTTCCTGCTGTTTCTGCTAACTCCATAGATCATTGAAGCCATTTTGCTTCTATCTATGCTTTTAGCAAGGAACTTTTGGAAACTGTGATCATACTCCTTGATGATTTCATCAGCGTTGCTGGGAGTTTCAGAAATTGGTTCCTTCTGAGAGTTTTGTAAAGTATTTTCTAATTTTGAAATCTTATTTCTCAGCTCAGAATTCTCCAATTTGAGACCATCAGTTTTATTAGAGTCAGATTCAAGATTCCTTTTCAGGTCTCTGAATTTAACTCTAATTTGCTGATACCTTTCCAAAATCTCATTAAGGCTTTCAGCAAGTTCAGCCTTGGTAAAATTAACAGCAAAGTTAGGAAATACCTCTTCAGTATCTGATTCTGAGTCTGATTCAGAAGCTTCACTATCTTCTGAGATGTTAGCCATGAGAGCTATGTTTGCCCTCTCATCATCTGATTCTGAGTCAGCTTCAGACGAGTCAGAGTCATCCCATGTAGCCATGAGACTTTTCTTCTTTTCTCTTCCAAACTTCTTTTTGGGCTTTTCCCTCTGAAGCTTTGGGCAGTCACTCTTGTAGTGTTCTTGCTCATTGCACTCATAGCAGATGATGTCCTTGGTGTTTGGCTTTTTGCTACTTGAGGAGCCTTCAGATCTTCTGTATCCAGAGGAAGAATTTGTCCTTCTGTATCTGGAAGAAGACTCGTTCTGATCAGATCTTCTGGAATTCCTGAACTTCCTTTGTCTTTGCTTCCACAGTTGATTTACTCTTCTGGAGAGGAGGGAGAGTTCGTCTTCTTCTGATGAGGATCCATCAGATGTTTCTTCAACTGCCTGCAAAACTTTAGACTCAGATTTTTTGTTAGATTTTAATGCTAAAGGCTTACCTTGATTCTGAGGCTCGTCAGCTTCTAGCTCTATCTCATGACTTCTGAGGGAGCTGATAAGTTCCTCCAGAGTGATTTTGTTGAGATCTTTAGCTAGCTTCAGAGCTGTAACCATTGGTCTCCACTGCTTGGGTAAACTTCTGATGATTTTCTTGACATGGTCAGCAGTAGAGTATCCTTTGTCCAGAACCTTGAGACCAGCTACCAGAATCTGGAATCTTGAGAACATTGTTTCAATGGATTCAGATTCTTCCATTTTGAACGCCTCATACTTCTGAATGAGCGCCAGAGCTTTAGTTTCTTTGACCTGAACGTTGCCCTCATGCGTCATTCTGAGTGAGTCAAAAATGTTCTTTGCTGTGTCTCTGTTTGAGATCTTTTCATATTCAGTATAGGAGATGGCGCTGAGGAGGATGGTTCTGGCCTTGTGGTGATTCTTGAAGTCACGCTTTTGTTGGTCAAACATTGTTTTTCTATCAATCTTCTGACCGCTTGCATTCACAGGGTGTGTGTATCCATCTGTCACCATATCCCACAGATCAGCATCATGTTCCAGAAAGAAGCTTTCAATTTTGTCTTTCCAGTAATCAAAGTTTTCTCCATCAAAGACTGGAGGTTTGCCGCTGAATCTGTCTCTGTCCTCATGGTTGTCATTGCTGGTGTGAGAATAGTTTCCTGCCATTGTGTTTTTCTGACGCTGGATCTTGTACTGACACGGTTAAGTGTTTTAGCTCAGAACCAGGCGCTCTGATGCCAATTGAAGAAGTGAAAAACACAAGAAGGGGGGGTTGAATTGTAAAACTGAAAAACACTTGCAATGAACACTGTATTTTTATCCTGGTTCGTTTGATCTCAAACTAATCCAGTCCACCCGTCAAGGTGATTTCACCTCTCTCCAACGAGGTCTTAATCCACTATATTCAACTGAATATTACAAACTGCTTTAACAACTGATAAAGCCTTCTTGATGCAAACCACAACCCGGTTTGTCAAGGAAACACTTTCTTACAAAGAAGATAAATCTAAGTGTGAATGTTTTCTACAAAACTGTATCACAACTGTGATGTATACACAACTTAAGCTTATGAAACTAGATTGCTAAACAATGATTGAGTAAGGAGATATGTAGTGTTTAGAAAACTGAGAGAAGGAAGATTATGATCAGCTTTTAGGCGTGTAAAATGTTGGAGAGCATTAGCCAATTCAATCTTCATAGTCTTGTTTATATAGCACTGAGATTGTTGAACGTTGGAGCAATATTCTTGATTCAATGCTAATAACAAACTTTCCTTATTAAGCAGATCTTGTCTGGAATGAGGCCGTTGGTAATAATTTGCTTTCAATGCACAGTACCGTTGCTTACTTAATGCATGTTCTGGCTTGGCTCATTCTGACTCTGCTTAGCTGCTGATGAACTGTTGTTTTATTTATTAGAGTGTTGAGCGCAGTTCTGTTCATCAAGCTTCAGCATACACGTGAGTTGATCTTCTGATTCTGGTATTCTGATATAGAAACTTCTGATGCTGATGTCAAGAACCAAATTTCTGATGCTGATTAGGTGTGATCTTGCTTATACCTATCAGAGTTTCTGCAAATCAGAACGTAATAATTTAGGCAGCAAATAGTTCATACATGAATCATATAAATAATATATCTTTTCATTTTGTTATCATCAAAACTTAAACATAGGGTAGTAGATTCAAACTTTGTTCTAACAGTTCTCAAGCAGAGTCTCTCCTCGGCAGAATATTCATAAATCAGGGGCAAATCCCCAGCATAGTCATCTCTGGTTCACCATCTCCAGCGGAAGTAGAAGAACCACTTTTTCTACGAAAGTCAGGAACTCAATTTCCATTACTCTCCAACAATAGTCAAGGATTTATTTTCCCAAACTCGGATGTGCCACAATAGCATTTCATGTTCATATATCATGACGTGCGCATACATATTGCATACGGCATAATCTCATTTATTTTGAGAACATCATCATACAATGCATGTCATGCATCATATAAGATTAATCATGTACCTTTTCAGGAATAATGGTTATCATCAACAACTTCCAGCAAGTTCAAGATTTGCTTCGGAAACTAAACAGAGTAATTATCTGCACGATCAAATGCAGCTTTACACGGGTTCGTCACGAAGCAATCTTACACGGGTTTCTCCTAAATGCAGCTTCACACGGATTTATCCTGAAAAATCTTACACTGGTCTTTTCTCATACATTTCCAAATAAAGTTTTACACAAACTTATCACAAAGTAACCTTACCCAGGTTCCTTCTAAATTTTTACACGAACTTATCACAAAGTAACCTTACCCAGGTTCCTCTTGAAGTTTTACACAAACTTATCCCGAAATAACCTTACCCAGGTTCCTCCTGAAATTTTACACAAACTTATCACGAAATAACCTTACCCAGCTTCCTCCTAAAGTTTTACACAAACTTATCACAAAGTAACCTTACCCAGGTTCCTCCTAAAGTTTTACACGAACTTATCACAAGGTAACCTTAACCAGGTTCCTCCTGAAGTTTTACACAAACTTATCTCAAAGTAACCTTACCCCGGTTCATTTTGAAGTTTTACACGAACTTATCACAAAGTAACCTTACCCAGGTTCCTCTTGAAGTTTTACATAGACTTAGCCCAAAGTAACCTTACCCAGGTTCCTGCCGAAGTTTTACACGGACTTATCCCGAAGTAACCCTACCCAGGTTCCTCCTAAAGCCTTACACAGACTCCTCACAAAGCAACCTTACCTAGGTTCCTTCTCAGTTCAGATGCAGTTTTACCCAAACTCCTCACAAAGAAACCTTACCCAGGTTCCTTCTCGGTTCAGATGCAGTTTTACCCAAACTCCTCACAAAGCAACCTTACCCATGTTCCTTCTCGGTTCAGATGCAATTTTATCCAAACTTCTCACGAAGCAACCTTACCCAGGTTCCTTCCCATAAGCCATATTATCCAGGTTCCTTCTCATAACCTTACCATCCAGGTTTCTTTTCTCTTATCTCCAGACAGCAGTCCACAACACTGTAAGACCTGGACCTGATCAAACACGATCGGTTTCACTTTTCCCCAGTAGGTCGCGATGCAGCCTATACAGGACCAGATAGAAGTTCATTTTCACCTCCCCGACTAAGAGATGATTCCCCAATAGAATAACGGACGACTGAAGCTCCTAAAATTCTATTTCTCTCAAGACAGAGACTGACATTCCCCATTGAAATCCTCCTCAACAACAGGTATACGGGCTCTCGCAAAGGAATCTCTTATACGATCAAAACTTCTTCTGATGGCATCTTTAAGCTCATTTTCCGTCATTAACTTCCAAATGGCATCTATAAGCCCATTCTCGAAATCGCAAGGCCAATACCACTTCATGCGAGTGCAAATTTCTGGGCACTCTAGTGTTCAATCATCTTCCACCTTTGGATCACGAAAGGCAAGCAAGCCAATCTACATCCTCAGGTTTAAGAAGATTGAACAGGGGCAACTGTTGTACCCCAAAATTTTCCCTCCCATATTTCTCAACACATTTCAAGGAAGGTCTTCAAATTGCCCAAGGAAGTCCAAGAGTTGACCAGACAAACTCTCTCCTAAAGGCAGTCTACCTCAAATTAGGGTTTCATTTTGCATCAAGATGTTTGTGTCCAAAGGGTACCAAATGCTCACTATTGTCCCAATATTTTCTCAAGATCATCCATGTTAAGTTTCAAGCCTTGTAGAGGAAGTTTGCTCAGTCAATTGCTCAAAGGCCTGAAAGTCGACTGTGTTAGGGCAAAATTCAATTGTGGCCCACATACAGTTAAACTTCAATATTTTTGGTCAACATCCTCATTTTTAAGTATTATTCATCATTTGATCAAGGGTTGATCATGATTCCTCAAGGATTGCTCACAATTCATCAAAACCCAAAAGTTGCTAAATTAGGGTTTTGTAGGAAAAGTCAACTCAACTTTGACCAAACATAACTTTCTCATACTTTATCATAAATGACCCATCCAAATCTCATTTTTAAGAGGATGTAATTCCATACAATTCATCTTCATCTCCCAAGTTCAAAATATGCACTCCAAGAAGATATAAATTTGGACATTATAGGTCATTTTGAAAAGTCAACAAAAACACCTTTTGGGTCAAAGCTTCTTACATGAACATTGAAGATCCAATTGAGATTAAACCAAATAGGTTGCTTAGGGTACATCCTAAGCTTTCTAAAAAGTCCAAGAACACCCTCATAAGGTTAAAATTGAGAGAGATATGCATTGTCAAAGTTGGACAATTTTCAAAAAATGCATGAAGCAAATATTGACCAAACTTGGATTTTTTCCAAATGGGCCTATGTTTTCAAGTTCCAATCTCATTCCTAACATGGTCCAAGACCTCTAAGCCCACCCATACATTTTTCCTACTATTTATGCTATTTATTTTGATATTTTATTCATTAAAATTCAGAATTAAATAAATAAATAATAGAAATAATGTATATTTTGATGTGAATCTATTTTGGGCAAGTTTTATGCTGGTTTATGTCAATTGATTTTATGCAATAACCCTTCAAATATGTCCAGGTTCATCCACATGTTAAAATTGCATAAAATCATCAAATATGGCATTTCTTTCAAATCTTGATCATGGTCTTAAAACACAACATTATGAGGGAGATTCTTTCCATGCTTTCTTGTCTCCTTATTATCCTCTATAAATGTAGAGCCATACAAGCTTGAAAGGGACGAAATTCCTCTCTAAAAAGCTCTCAAAAAGATCTCCAAAAGCTCTTCAAAAAGCTCTCCAGAAATCAAAGAATTGGTGCAAGTCATATCTCGAGGTTCCGGTCTCTCTCAATTGACATCAAGCCTCAAACCATCCTCTTGAAGTTCTCAGGATTCTTACAAGGACTAAGAGAAATCCATCACACGCCTAGCACGCCCCCGTTTGACAATACCGGTTTGGTAAAATTTTAAACTTCGAATTTCTAATTTTAATCACATTTTATGGTATGCTAACGTTTGTTTGAGTTTATATAGAACCATTATGGATGGTTGAATCATAGGTTCCACGCAAGAATAAAAAACACCATAGTTAGAGCATGAAGTTTCGAAGATTTCTGATGATTGCACCCCCTGTTTACTTTTGCTACTAAGCCCATCTTTATTTTCTTGTTTTATTCATTTCATTTATTTCTTTTAATCCTTTATTTTTATTTTATCAATAAACAAATATAAAAATCACATAAAAATAGATTTAGGATTTTTACTTAATTAAATTTTTATTTTGGTAAATTAATTAACTAAACACTTTAACTTTTTTTTAAAAATTAAAATTAATAGAACTTAGGTTTAATTTCATTTTAATTCATTTTTCCTTTTTGTAACAAAAATACCAAAAAAACATAGAATTAATTTCTTTTATTTAAATTTCATGTTTCTTTAATTATTTTTTTTAAAATATAGATCTAGATCAATTATTTTTTAACTTAAACCATTTTTATAAATTAAAACAAAAAAACAACAAAAATAATTTTTTATATCTTAGGATATTTAGACGTCTTTTCAAATTTACACGTTATTATTCTTTCGCACTTCATTTTATTATTGTAACTATATATTGGGATGTAATAGATGATTAGTAGGACCTTTACCGCTTTTATTTATTTTTCCCCCAGTTTTGGATATGTACATAATCCCCCTCCCCGAAGCCTTCTAATAGATAGGTTTTATATTTCTGCACTTTTAAATTACTGCAATTATTAACTGCTAGATGTATGACTAATAAGATTGTATGGAAAGAATAATCAAACATTAGCAAACTTAACACAAGACTAAAATAACTGAACATAACACACCTTGCACATATGCACCCTTAGGGTATACCTCACTTGGTTGCCTCGGAAAATAATGGTCATGCCTCTCGAACATAGGGATACCCTTAGCAAAGGCCCTCGGTTAAAATCATCATAAAGATCATGGTCCCTCGAAGTTGCCTACGGTATATGATCTTGTCCCTCGATGTTGCCTACGGATATATGATGACAGTCCCTTCGAAATGCTAAGGTATCCCTACATGTTGCCTTCAATGACCATTACGTCCCTTTCGAATTGACCGTTACAACTCCAACAACGGTGCTACCTACTCTTTAATAGTGGGATAGCGCTGTCTAAAGGAAACAAGAACAAAAACATTCTTTTTTCGAGTAGGTAGATGCTAGTAGGTACTTGCTCAAAATCAAACCTTTTTTACACTTACACCTTTTTTTTAAACAAAGTTTTCAAAACGACTTCGTAACACTCTTGAAGTCTGATACAACGGTTAAAACGAAGTAAAACAAAAACTTTTCAAAAACACACAAGCACGGAAGCAATTTTTAAAATGATGAGCAAGTACCTAAGAGCCCATAGAAAACTACGGATAGAAAGGGTGATAATACCTTACCTTTCTATAATCTACCCCCATACTCAAAATCTCGAAAAAGGAATTTTTCTGTACTTTTTTCCTTTCCAGTTGGATAAAATAAAAGTCGGTGGCGACTCTTGCTTACCGCGACATTTTGCGAACACAAACGCAAAATGCAGACCATCATTTTCCTAAAACAGTCCGGTTCTGCCACCATATCACACTTAGCATGGGCTTCGGAGCATAATAACAAGGCCAATATTTAAAATTTTTAGGGTGTCTGCCCCAATTGTTCTACAACATTATAGTCACTCTTCCGTATGATTTTCAAAATTTCCTCCATTTCTCGTTTGGAGGCTTCAGGAATGGCTTCTTTGGGTGCCTTCGTTCGGGAAGGCTCAACCAATAATTCTTTGCCCCGAGTCTCAGCTGACTCAGTAGTAGAAATAACAACAGGAGCGACAGGTGTTTTAGCAAGAATAACCAAAGGAGTGGCAACGGTCTTTGGAGAGATTTTAGGAGAGAAAAATCTTCCGCTTCTGGTAATTTTATTGCTCTAAAAAATGTTGTTGATGTTAGGATCAATATCTTTAGCAACTTAATTCTTAATGGTCAGGAGGTCCTTCTTAACGCCATGATAATAAACATCAGCTCCATAATTCCAAGGAACAGATTTGTCAGAGGAATATGGTATGGGCCCCGGAAAGGTGATAACTAAAGGAGCAACCTTAAGAGTGGATGTAATCCTGATAGGTCTTATGGAGGAGACCTCGGGAGGATTGTCGGAAATGGTAATAATTGACACATCTTCACATCTTGCATCTTCACATAGACCTTTTATAGAGGGAGTCTTCTCAAACGGAATTTCCTTGTTGTTCATCAGGTGTTGGACACCTATCTTTAACAACAAAAACCAGTGAGTAGAGACACACACAGGTGGCTACCTTCACCACAACTCGTAAATAAACCCGCTTGTAAGAGATTCTTCTTAACAATGGGCAGATGAGTAGTTAGTTCATCAATAGAATAAACAAACAAGTCATCATCAACGACATTAACACCCTGGCCATGCTTAGGCATTGCGAAGTTATCATATTAGGGGTCTCAGGAGGGTCAAATTCAATCTCCTTTGCCTCAATAAGATCTTGCACTTTATTCATCAGAGCCCAACACTCATTTCTATCATGCCTCGGACTGTTGGAGTGGTAGGCACACCGAGCATTTGGATTATAACGGGGAGATGTAGTGTTTGGATTTTGAGGAGGATCCTTCAGAGTGACTAAACTAGCCTTCATTAGATGTTGTAATACTTGGGATAAGGGCATGTTGATTCTGGTGAATTTTCTTATAAGCGCATCCTGCCTACACTGATTATTTTGTCGTTGAGTTGATACAGGGTTAGAGAACATTATAACTCATATCGTTAGGCGGTGTTCAGCTTTCCCTGATTTCTATGGCCATAAGCAGCACTAACTTCCTTCTTCCCGATGAAAGGCTTCTTCATTGCACTTGAAGATGCATCCTTTTGAATCTTACCGCTCTTGATACCATCTTCTACCCTTTCACCTGTCAATATCAGCTCGGTGAACCCAGCTGAAGAGCTTCCAATCAGATGTTTGAAGAATGGGCCTGACAAAGTACCCAAGAACATATCTACCAGCTCTCTATCAGACAAAGGGGGTTGGACTCTTCTCGTAAGATCTCTCCATTTCTGGGCATAATCTTTTAAGCCCTCACTGGAACCCATAGACATGCTTTGAAGTTGTGTATGGGTTGGAGCGAGGTCAGCATTGTATTGCTACTGTCTGTAGAAAACAGCAGTCAGATCTTCCTAGTTGCGGATGTTGGTTCCCTCTAGCTGGTAGAACCATTCCAATTGATTTCCCAATAAACTTTCCTGGAAGAAATGCACCCACAAATTCCTACGAGTGGTGTAAGGTTGGATCTTCCTGACATAAGACCTCAGATGCAACTTAGGACATGAAACTCTGTCATACTTAGAAAATGTGGGAAACTTGAACTTCGGGGGAATGACCACTCCAGAAACCAACTTTAATTCCTCAAAATCCAGACCAGGTACTCTCTGAATTGCCATGGCGTTAAGACTATCTTCCAGCTGTTTATATTTGTCATCAGCAGGGGGATATTGTTCTTCAGCGTAATCAGCCTCTTCTTCATCAGACCCTGGACTGTGGTCCTCTTCTTTTCTCTTCTCTTCCTGATTTCCCCCCTCATTTGACGGAGTTGCAAATTCTAGAGCTCACTTTTCTGGTTCTCTGAATCTCCTTCCCATATTCAGGACACCCACTGGTTTCTTTGTCTTTTTCTTCCTGTCTTTGAGAATGAGAGTCTTCAGGTCCTCTTGTCCCTTAGCCAGAGCTAGGAACATCTGTTGAAATTGAGCATTCTGTGTTTTAAGATCCTTCACTGTTTGTTTGATATCCATCTTACTGAAATAAATAGTAGAAAGATAAGGAAACCTGTTGTGGAAAGCCTGTTTATGTTATGATGCATGAAAGTGCGTATGCAAATGATTTCAAGGACTTAGAAGATTTAAATTTGTTTATACAAAAGGGAACAAACATTAATTGTATTAGTAAGTTCAAATTGATTACAACATTCCTCTTGGTCTTACATTGAAATAAAAGAAACAAAATGAACTAAAATACAATAACAATGGCTCAAATTTCCTATGGATGCTTCCTCTTTGGATCGATATATGCATTCAGGCTCCTCGCCTCACGAAGTTATCTTGTGAGCTCCAAAACCTTCTTCTCACTTGTGTAGAATTGAGTTTCAAAGGTGTCTCATTCCCCTTTGAGTTGAATTCGATATCTTTGCAACTCCTCGAGAGTAGTCAGCATGTCAGGATGAAAATTAGTCTAAGGAACATCTCCCTCGACAATAAGCTCTATGATGATAGGTAGGATGGCTTCACAAGGCATCATAAGGCTTTGAGCGTGAGCTCGCACCCACTTGAGATAAGGCTCAAAAGGAATGAAGTTCTTATTCCCTAATGTCTTTCTATCAACCTTGTTAACCATGCCCCAAGCTCGTATGAATCTCTGACGATAAACTTGGACATCGTTCTCGTAGTCGAATGCAATTCCTTGGACAAGTGTATCATGAGGGTCATCCCTCCTAGCATATCCAAACTGACGCAAAGTCAAACAAGGGTTATAGGTGATTCCTCCCCTAATTCCTAGGAGAGGGACATTACGTAATTTCCCACAGTGATCAATGATGGTAGGTGCGACATCAACCTATTCGACTATCTTAAGCCTTGCTCGTTCTTCACAATAGATCAAGGTAGGTGCAAAATAAAAGACCTAGCCAACAGAGGAGTGCAACATATAATAATTCCTCTTCTCTTTATGGTGCGAGTGTAAAGAGAGTGCAAGATATCACCAAGTAAAGTAGGCATCGGATTGCGAGATAGAAAATGTTGCGGTTAGATTATTGTGATACGATGGGAGAACTAACTTGAAGGTTTTGAGTTTTATCGCAAATGTTGCAGTTAGCAAGAGTCGCCACTGACTTTTCTTTTATCCAAAAGGAAAGGTGAAAAAGCACAGGAAAGACCTTTGAGATTGTTCCATGAGTTCGGGGGGTAGATTATGAAAAGGGAAGGTATTAACACCATTTTCATCCATGGTTTTCCATGGGCTCTTAGTTACTTGCTAGATCACTTGCTTTTTTTTGTTTGAAATTGTGCTTGGTGTGGTTTTTTGAAAGTATTTTGTAAAGAGTCCATTGTTTAGGAAATCTTTGTAATGATTCTTGTTTGTAAGAATATGTACAAAGATGTTTGATCTTTTGAAAATATTTTCAAGTTTGTAAGATGTTTGAAAGTGTAAGTGTTTGTTTTGAAAATAGCAAGGATGTTTGTTTTGAAAGTGTAAGTGTAAGTGTAATTGTTATCTTACCATTGATTTGGTAAGTAACCCTATCTTTGGATGTAAGCGGGATGGGCGTGGGTCATCATATAACCATGATTAGCAATGTTTTAAGGTATCTTAGAGTTCTTTTTTAGGGACTAAGATCAATTGAAAGGCAACTTAGATAGCGTCATCGAGGGACTATGATCTTGTATTTGCTTGTTTTTGCTAAGATACCTCACATGCGTAATATGGCCATTTTGTAAAGACAACCAAGTGGAATAATCCTAGGGGTGCTTGTGTGCAAGTGTATTGTTTTCATGCTTGTTTTAGTCTTGAATTAGGGTTTTCTAAGTATTGGTTTTATTCTTTTTATACAAACCCTAATTACTAGCATTTGCATATAAAAGTGATAAATTGCGGAATTTAAAGTTACTACGCTATTACAACATTTGTGGGAGGGGGTGTACAAATTAAACGGGGATTGCAAGAATGTAAACCTAGCTAGTCTATTAAAACCATATTGAACTGGTATCAATGTACAAGGAATTAAATGAACACAATGTACAAAATGAATAAATGTACAAAAATGTAAAATGTGAAGTAAATGGACATTTGTTTGGATTTTTTAGAGAAAAAGGGATTTTGTCTTAATATAATTAATTAAAAGAAAAATAATTAATGAAAAGTAAACTTTAAATTTGTTAAGAAAAGATTTTTAAGCAAAACCCTAAATCTATTAATTAAACTAAAAGAAATTAAGTTTATAAGAAAAGTGTTTTTTTTTTTGGTATTTTTGTCTTGAAAATATTTATAGTGTTATAAAATATTTTTAGTCTTTTTTATATCAAAAATAATATATTTTAATTAGTGTAGAAGAAAATACATAATTTAGTTTTAAATTAAATTTACAAGATAATTTGTAAAAAAAAAGAAAATAAATAAAGTATAGTTAAACAAAAATATTTTTTGTGAGAAAAATAAAATAAACTAAGTCAAAATATAAATCTATCCTTTTTGTATTTTTATGATATTTTTTCAGTATTTAAAAATATATTAAGAAAATAAAAATGAAATAAAAAAGAAAATAAATAAACTTGGGCCAGGGGTGCAAGTAGTCCACACGGGGGTTAGCTAGTAAGAATTAAAAAAAAAGCCCAATGAGGCCCAGGCGCCTGCAAAAAAAAAGAGTCAGGAATGCAAAACATGTAAATAAAATACAAAAGGGTACCACTAGGGCTCGAACCCAGGTCCCAAAGGTTACAAGCGCGCGCTTATACCACTGACGTGGCTATACATCTATTAACATAGGCAAATCAATAAATATACAAGGCAAAACGCGCCCTGATGACTTCATCTTCAACCTCCAGTCAGACCAATTGTAACTTGCTCATTTCTCATAAAAAATGAAAACTGTAAACATGAAACTTGTAGCAAATTTTCTCACGGTTTCAGAAATGTAAAGCATTAAAACTATAGATCAAAGATAAGCATGAATTTTAATGGCCCTAATCTGAACCCTAAAAATCTCAGAAATTTCAATTTCAAAATTCTCTAAGCTCAAGCAAAATTAATGGAAACTATGGGCATGGTTAGCTTCAGGGCAATGATATCTACATGTTTTGTTCACAAAATGTTAATGCCTGTATGAAGAGTTCCAAAGTTAGAAAACTTACCTCAAAACTGGAAATTGTGTTTTGAGTTTGAGCTTGTTTCAAGTGATGGTGATGATCAGGTTAACTTCCTTGAGGTCCCAGGAAGCTAATGCAATGATTAGCTTGAGCAATGGATGGGTAAAATGGTTTGGAGAAGTCAATGTGCAGAGCTCTGTTTTTGAAAATGGATGATGGTGTTAATGGTATTACAGTTCTATAACAGGGTGTGGGATCAACTCTATATGATGTTTAGAAACTTTAGAAACCAAAAGGCCAAGAAACACACAAGTAGATTATGAGTTTCAAGTTTTTGGTCAGTTTGTGTGAAAATGGAAGTGTGTAGTGTAATTATGAGTTCTAGGTGTTTTTAAGTCTTTAGCATTCGTATGTTTATGTCAAATGGTTTGTGTATGTATTAACAAAAGTGTTTGAGAGCTTTGGACCATCAGAAGTACAAGTTTCTAACTTTTGGCTAGGTTACTTGATTTTGAAGAAAAGAGGGAAACAAGTTTCAAGGAGAGGTACAAGCATGAGATGTGTGATTGTAAGTGTTTGAAACATTTCTCATGAGTTATAGGACCTGTTTGATCAGAAGAGAACAAGTGCAAGGCTCAAGAACAAGTTTTGTACAAAAAGTCACTTTATCAAAATGGCAATGTAACCTTTCTTCCAAAAATGGATATAAAGCATGTCCATGCATTGAATGCTTGAAGTGAGGCCTCTAACATCTGTGTAAACCATTAATTATGGAGTGCCTAATAAGTTTGAGGCCTGCAAAGTAGTGTTCATGCATCATAGTTTGAATTTGAATTTTGTTTATCACTAAAATGACTTGTAATTAAAGTGATAAAACCCTAACTTCATCTCTTCGATTCTCCCTACTCAAGAATGATCTCAAGGATTTCTTGGACATTTTGGAAAGCTTGTAATATTATATACACATCTTTGAATTGATTTTGAGTATTCCCCTTGGAAATATATGAAAAAGTGCCATGAAGTTGGGTCAAAATCCTGACCAAATTAGGGAAAAATTTCACTAAGTGTTTTGTTTCATGACCACATGTTCATAAACTTATAACTTGATATCCAAGCACTTTTGGAAGAAGTTGTGTGAAAAAAAGTTGTATATTTCATGGAGATCTACAACTTTCATGTTAGAAGTTTCTTTTGAACCATCTTGCATCATGGTGAAAATTTTGCTCAAAGTTATGAAAAAACATGAAATTTCCAACACTTAGAAAAATTTCTAAGTTTAGAAAATTTGACTTTTCAAAATGAAATCTTGACTTTTTGATTTATTGATGAATAAGTTTCATATTTTTACATGTTTTGATGAATTGTGATCTTTGACATTGAATTTTGACCAAAAAGTCAAAGTTTGACTTTTTAGTGTGCAGTTGAGTTTTGATCAGTTGACTGAAAATTCATCTGTCAATCTATTAGACTTGAGCAATGTTTTAAGCCATGTCATTAGATCAAAATGATGCAAATGGAATCTTGAGATTATCCCTTAAACCAATTGATCATTTGTTAGGTCAAAAATCAGAAATTGCCCTTTCCCAGTCAAAACCCTAATTTTGACCATTTTGCCCTTTTGGAGATTTGATCAAATTTCTTGAGGAGTTGTGGTCAAAACTTGATTAAATGATACATATGAGTTTAAATCATTGATGTGGATCAAAAATTATGAATTTTGATTGTAAATTGGCCACAGTTGACTTTTTTCCCCAAATACAGTTGATTTAAGGTCAACTGCTCAATTGACTAAGCAAAAGTATGATCCAAGGCTTGAAACTTGACATGAGTGATATTGGGGGTCCATAATGATCCATTAAAGTCATATGGGGCATTAGAAGCTCAAAAATCCTTGTGAAAAGTCAAATCCTAATTTTGGTCATCAGTGCTTGAGGAGGTGTCTTGGGCTGATCAACCCTAATGCAGTCTTTGAATCAAAGGAGATCTGGTGAGCAAATTCTTAAAAAGTGAGAGGGAAAATTTTGGGGTACAACAACAGCCCCTGTTCAATTTTCTTAAGCCTGAAGAGTTAGATTGGCAAGTTTTGCAATTCGTGACTCGAAGGTGGAAGATGATTGAACACTAGAGTGCCTAGAAATTTGCACTCGGTGATGTGATGGTAGAGGGAATGGGATTAAAGATGTCACTTGGAAGGATAATAGAGAGTTGTTGGAGATGGGATTGTAGATTCTGTTGTACCCCAGAATTTTCTCTCACTTATCAAGAATTTGCTCACAAGATCTCCTTGGGCTCAAGACTGCACTAAGGTTTGATCAGCTCAAGACACCTCCTTGAGCACTAATGACCAAAATTAGGGTTTAAGATTGCACAAGGATTTTGTAACTTCTAATTCCCCATATTACTTTCATGGATCATTATGGACCCCCATGGTTTCTCATGTCAAGTTTCAAGCCTTGGATCACATTTTTGCTCAGTCAATTGAGCAGTTGACCTAAAAATCAGCTGTATTGGGGAAAAAGTCAACCATAGCCAATTTGCAGTTAAACTTCATAATTTTTTATCCATATCAACATTATAAACTCATATGTATCATTTGATCAAGTTTGGACCACAGTTCCCTAAGAAATTTGATCAAATCATCAAAAGGGGAAAATGGTCAAAATTAGGGTTTTGACTAGGAAAGGGCACTTTCTGATTTTTGACCTAGAAAATGGTCAATTAGTTTAAGGCATGATATCAAGAGTCTAATTTCATCATTTTAACCTAATGGCATGTTTCAAAACATTGCAAGTCCATTAGATTGACAGATGAATTTTGCAGTCAACTAATCAAAAGTCATCTATACATTGAAAAGTCAAACTTTGACTTTTTGGTCAAATTCAAGTGCCAAAGATCATAATTCATCAAAAAATGTCAAAATATGAAACTTATTCATCAAGAAATCAAAAACTCAAGATTTGATTTTGAAAAGTCAAAATTTCTACACTTAGAAATTTTTCTAAGTGTTGGAAATTTCATGTTTTTTCATAACTTTGGACAAAATTTTCACCATGATGCAAGATGATTCAAGAGAAACGTCCAACATGAAAGTTGTAGATCTCCATGAAATCTATAACTTTTATTTACTCAACTCCTTCCAAAAATGCTTGGATCTCAAGTTATAATTTTATGAACATGTGGTCATGAAACTAAACACTTAGTGAAATTTTGCCCTAATTTGGTCAGGATTTTGACCTAACTTCATGGCACTTTTTCATATAGTTACAAGAGGAATATTCAAAATCAATTCAAAGATGGGTTGTATAGCACATTGCAAGCTTTCCAAAATGTCCAAGAACTCCTTGAGACCATTCTTGAGGAGGGAGAATCGAAGAGATGAAGTTAGGGTTTTGTCACTTGAATTACAAGTCATTTTTGATGAACACATGAACCAAATCCATGCTAGGCTGCATAATCCTTGCTTTGCGAGCATAAAACTTGTTTGTCACTCCATAATTAATGGTTTACACAACTGATTATGCCCTTATCCAAGTGTTTCAAGCTTTGTCCAAATCAATTTGCCATTTTAGGGAGAAAGTAACATATTCATTCTTGTAAAGCAAGCTTTATGCACAAAGTCAACTTCTTGAGCTCCCAACTCGTTTTCCTTGATTACACTCCATCAACAAAGTCATAAGGATTGTGTATAAAGTAGTTAACAACTCTATGAACCAAGGACAAAGCATTGAAACTTGGTTTCTAAAAAAATCACATGTTATGCATAAACTTGTGATTTTGAATTCTGATCAACTAGAGTATTCAAAACTTGTTGCTTATAAGTAAAGTCACTATTTGTGAGCTAGAGAACGATCTTTAACACCTTGAAACACTCCCAAATTCACTCTAGCCATAAATTGCACAAAAAACTCCATTGATACACAGTTCTGACCTTAAACTCGTATCTCTCCTTTCCCTCGTGCGTTTTCCCTCAAATTCATTCCTAAAGCTTCCTCATACCAAATACATATCATCCATATCCCTGTTTGAAAACTGTAACTCCATCTTCATCAACTTCCATAGCCATAAACAGAGCATTGCAGTTGGACTTCTCCAGGTCATTTCAGCCACTCTCAACTCAAGCAAACCATTTCATTAGCTTCCTAGGACCTCAAGGAAGCTAACCTGATCATCACCATTGCCTGAAATAAGCTCAAACTCTAAACACGATTTTCAGTTTTGAGGTAAGTTTTCTCAACTTGGAACTCTTCATATAGGAAACCTCAATAGTTTATTTGTGAACAAAACATGTAGATATCATTGCCCTGAAGCTAACCATGTCCATAATTTTCATTAATTTTGCTTGAGCTTAGAGAATTTTGAAACTGAAACTTCTGAAATTTTTAGAGTTTAGATTAGGGCCATTAAAATTCATGTTTATCTTTGATCTATAGTTTTAATACTTTACATCTCTGGAATCGTGAGAAAATTTTCTACAAGTTTCATGTTTACAATTTTTTAATGAGAAATGAGCAAGTTACAGATGGTCTGGCTGGAGGTTGAAGATGAAGTCTTCAAGGTGCGTTTTTCCTTACATATTTATTGTTTTACTTGTATTAACGGATGTATAGCCACCCCAATGGTAGAAGCGCGCGCCTGTAACCTATGGGACCTGGGTTCGAGCCCCAGTGGTACCCTTTTCATTTTTCACATTTTCATTTTTTTTAATTTTGGTTGTTTTTGGTAGGGGTTGGGCCCCTTTGGGTCTGGCTTGTTTTTGTTTTTTCTCATTGACCTCTCTGCTGACTAATGGCACCCCTGGCCTACGTTTGTTTTTTTTATAATTATTTTATTTTATTTTCTTAAATATATTTTCTAAAATACTGAAAAAAATCATAAAATACAAAAAAATGATATATTTGTATTTTGAATGAGTTTATCTTATTTTTCTCACAAAAAATATTTTTAGTTATTATACTTTATTTATCTTTTACTTATTATCTTGTAAATAAATAAAATTAGGTTATTAGTTATTTTCTTTCATATAATTTAAATACATTATTTTTTATATAAAAAAGACTAAAAATATTTTATAATACTATAAATATTTTTAAAGATAAAAATACTAAAAATACTTTTCTTAAACTTATTTTCTTTTGATTAATTTATAGAATTAGGGTTTCACTTAAAATATTTTCTTGATAAAATTCAAATTCAATTAATTATTTGATTTATTTAATTAGGTCAAGACAAAATCCCTTTTTTTCATGAAAATCAAACAAAGATACATTCTCTTTACATTTTTTGCATTTTTGTACAATTCATTCATTTTATTACTTTGTATATTATTTATTTTAATTCCTTGTACATTAATACCCATTCAATTTGGTTGTAATAGATTAACTAGGTTTATATTCTTGCCAATCCCCATTGAATTTGTATACCCCCTTCCCCCCAAATGTTGTAATAGCGTAGTAACTTTAAATTTCGCAATTTATCGCTTTTATATAACATGCTAGTAATTAGGGTTTGTATGGAAAGGCTAAAATTAATACTTAGAAAACCTTAAATCAAGACTAAACCAAGCATGAAAATAATACACTTGCACACAAACACCCCTAGGGTTATTCCACTTGGTTGCCTTATACAAAATGGCCATATTATGCATGTGAGGTATCTTAGCAAAAACAAGCAAATACAAGATCATAGTCCCTCGATGACGCTATCTAAGTTGCCTTATAAATTATCTTAGTCCCTCCAAAATAATGCTAAGATACATTGCAACATTGCTAATCATGGTTATACGATGACCCACGCCCGTCCCGTTTACCTCTAAAGACATGGTTGCTTACCAAATCAATGGTAAGACAACAATGTCAAAGGAAAAGGAAATGAACAAGAAAGACATTTGAGTAGGTAGATTGCTCCTAATTACTTGCTCAATTTCAAAACAAAACATCCTTGCTATTTTCAAAACAAACACGTACACTTTCAAACATCTTACAAACTTGAAAACATTTTCAAAAGATAAAACATCTTTGTATACATTCTTTCAAACAAGAATCATTACAAAGATTGCCTAAACAATGGCCTCTTTACAAAATACTTTCAAAAAACCACACAAAGAACAATTTCAAACAAAAAGCAAGTGATCTAGAAAGTAACTAAGAGCCCATGGAAAACCATGGATGAAAAGGGTGCTAATACCTTCCCTTTTCATAATCTACCCCCCGAACTCAAGAAATAATCTCAAAGGTCTTTCCTATGCTTTTTCACCTTTCCTTCTGTATAAAAGAAAAGTCGGTGACGACTCTTGCTAACCGCAACACTTGCAATCAAACGCAAAACCTTCAAGTCAGTTCTCCCACCGTATCACAGAACTGGTGACTCTGCTGGGGAAAATTCTAAAAGTGGGGTTACCTTAGGGCTAGATCACATTTATTTGCTTTCATTGTCTGACTTGTATGCTTTACATTATGGTTCTTTGTTTGGGTTTGAATTCTCTACCCAAATTTGGGATACATTATAGGTAAGTAGCAATATGTTGTGGAAATTATGCAGGGTATACCGACATGGTCTAAACAATAGCTACGTTAGTACGGCATATTTATGGGTACCGGTAGCCTTTGAGTTAATCAAAGAGAATATGGGGCCACTGAGTGATGTCATAAAGCACTAATGAACTTCTAGAACCTTTACTTGACCAACTTGGCCTTTAGGATGTAGTGAGATGACCGGCTTTGGTGCAGTCCGAAGTTGGTAGATAGATACTACACTCATTGAGGTTTGGTTTCTTGGGATATTTCGGTCGCTATTAAAGAGGCTTGTGCTGAAACAAGGACCAAGGAAACAAACCAGTGATATTGAGATCTTTAGAACCCGGTTACTATTACTAGGACAAATTTGAGCCAACTAAACTTCAAGAGGGTACTTACCTATAAGACTCCATGTAAGCCTAAGCCTAAGGACTTGTTTGTATATACATACTTGTACATAACATCATGAACATCATACACATTCACTAACCATTTCAAGGATTTTTGGATTCATCTTTGTTCTTATTTTGTAGGATATGGATTCTCTTCACAGGAAAACTATTCAAGTCAACCTTGTAAGGATCCCTCCACAACTTAAGGAGCTAGCTTCAAGGATTCTTGAAAACTCTCCATTCACCGAGAGACATGGCCGCCTACTAAACTTGGTCACCTCTAACACAGATGAGGACGTGATGAAGGTGCTCTTTCAGTTCTTTGATCCTTTACACCATTGCTTCACATTTCCTGACTATCAACTTGTGCCTACTTTGGAAGAATTCTCCCGACTCTTGAGAATTCCCATTCTCAATCAACTACCTTTCAACGGTACGAAAAGAGACCCAAAGCCAGAAGAGATTGCTCAATCTCTACACTTGCACTCATCTGGTGTCACAACTCATTGGGAAACAAGGAGTGGTGTCAAAGGTTTCCTAGCAAAGTTCTTGTTTGAGAAAGCCCAAAACTATTAGAATTCTTTGGACCTGCTAGCTTTTGTGGAAATTGTGGCTCTCCTCATCTATGGGATGGTTTTGTTTCCAAACCATGATTAACTCATAGATGTGAACACCGTCAAAATCTTCATATCCCGCAACCCGATGCCTACGTTGCTAGGGGATATCCTGCACTCTTTTCACACACGCACAATGAGGAAAATAGGTGTCCTTATGTGTTGCACTCCTCTCTTGGCAAGATGGTTTATTCCGCATCTTCCCCAAGCTGTATTAAAGAACGAGCAAGGTTCAAGGTGGTCACAAAGGTTGATGACACTCAAACATTCAGACATTCATTGGTGCTCTCGATCCATAGAGAATGTTATTATTGTCGATCGTTGTGGAGAATTCCCTAATGTCCCTTTACTTGGCATTATGGGAGGTATCACCTACAACCCTTGCTTAGCCTTAAGAAAGTTTGGTTACGCCCAAAGGGATGGCCCGCACGAGATGCTGATTCAAGGTTTGGTATTTGACTACGACAACGATGATCAAGGTCTTCGCCAGTGATTTATCCGAGCTTGGAGGATGTTAAACAAGGTAGATAGTAAGACTTTAGGGCACAAGAATTCCATCCCTCTTGAGCCTTACCTCAAATGGGTGCGAACTCGTGCTTAAAGTCTGATGATGCCTTATCCTTCCATTCTCCCGGTAATTATTAAGCCTGTCATGGAAGGAGATGTTTCTTACACTATCCTACATCCTGACATGCCCACCTCTCTTGAATACTTACAAAGAGATTGGATAAAACTCAAGGGGGAGAGAGATAATTTTGAAGCCCAATTCTACGCAAGCAAGAAGAAGATTTTGTAACTCACTAGGCTACTTCATGAGGAGAAGACTCTGAATTCCTACATTGCACCAAAGAGGATGCGTACTACCTTTCTATCTTAGAGTTTATTGTATTTGTTTTTCCCAAGAAGGCATTGATGTACTCAAAGCTTTAATTTATTAATATAATGTGTGTTTCCTTTTTGTCTAAAACGAATTTGAATCTTAAAATCCTTGGAATCATTACATACGCATTTATCATTCATCATAACATAAGCAGGTTTCTTTCAACAAGTCTCCTCATCTCTCTACTGTTTATTTCAGTAAGATGGATATCGAGCAAATAGTGAAGGACCTCTAAGCTCAGAATGCACAGTTTCAACAGTTGTTCTTAAATATGGCCAAAGGACAAGAAGAGTTGATGACCTTGCTGGTTGAGGAAAAGAAAATGAATACGAAGAAGATAACCGGAATTCTGAACATGGGAAGAAGATTCCAAGGGCAGACAAGAAGGGCCTTAGACTTCACAACGACATCCGAAGAGAAAGACAATAAAGATGGGAAGGGTAAGGAAATGATTGTTCAGTATGATTCAGAAGAGGAAGAGGAAGAAGAAGACTATTTTGAATAACAATACCCTCCGGCCGACGACAATTATAAGCATCTAGAAGAACGGTTGAGTGCAATGGAAATCCAAAAAGTGCCTGGATTGGACTTTGAGGAGTTGGGACTGGTATCAGGAATTGTCATTCCTCAAAAATTCAAAGCACCTGTGTTCGCCAAATATGACAGAGTTTCATGCCCTAAAATGCATCTCCGGTCTTATGTAAGGAAAATCCAACCCCACACCGCTGACAAAGATTTATGGGTACACTTCTTCCAAGAAAGTCTGTCTGGAACTCAACTTGATTGGTTTTATCAGTTAGAAATAGCCAATGTTCATAACTGGGAAGATCTTGCTGCAGCCTTTTACAAACAATACCAATACAACGCTGATCTTGCGCCTACTCGTACTCAACTCCAGAGTATGGCCAAGGTTTCAAGGACTATGCGCAAAAATGGAGAGACTTGGCTGGAAGAGTTCAACCTCCCCTATGTGAAATAGAATTAGTAGACATGTTTTTGGGCACCTTGTCTGGTCCCTTCTTTAATCACCTAATTGGGAGTTCATCGGCGGGTTTTACTGAATTGATATTGACCGGAGAAAGGGTAGAAGTCGGGATAAAAAGTGGAAAGATTCAAAAAGATGCATCCTCTGCTGCTGTAAGGAAGCCATTTATCAGAAAGAAATAAGTGGTTGTTGTTTATCCTCAGAGAAATCAAGATAGGGCCGAATGCCGTCTAATGGTAGAGGCTGTTATGATTCCTAAACCTGGGCCTGATCAGCAAAGAAACAACAAACCAAGAATGTAAAGACCAGTCAGACAGTTGACCATAATTAACATGACCCTATCTCAAGTATTGCCACATATGTTAAGATCCAATCTAGTGACCTTGAAAGAAGCTCCAAAGAACCCTAACACAAACTCTCCTTACTATCATCCTAATGCCCGTTGCGTATACCATTATGAGAGTCCCGACCATGAAACTAACAACTGTTGGGCTCTAAAGAACAAAGTACAAGACCTCCTTGAAGCCAAAGAGATTGAATTCGATGCGCCAGAAAAGCCAAATGTCATTTCGGCCCCTATGCCCAAACATGGCCATAATGGCCATGCTATTGAGGAAGATATGTTTGTTACTTCAGTTGATGAACTTATGACCCCACTGCTGACTATTAAAAAGAACTTATTGAATGCCAGTGTTTTCCCGGGCTGTGATGAAAGCTGTCATTTCTGTTTGTCCTCACCAACCAGCTGTCCTTTGTTGAAAGCAGGCGTCCAGTGCCTAATAGATAACAATGAGATTTTGTTCGAAAAGACTTTTGTTCCACCTGTTTCTTATAATGATGTTTCCATTGTGACCATTTCCGACAATTCTTCCAGGTTCTCCACCAAAAGACCCATTAGAATTACATCAGTTCCAAAAGTAGCTCCTTTGATAATTACAATGCCTGGACCAGTCCCGTATTTGTCAGACAAAATTGTACCATAGAATTATGGAGGGGACGTCTACTACCATGGTATCAAGCAAAATTGGCCATCTACCGAAGATTCAAGTTCTGAGAAGGATGAATCCAATATCAGTAACATTTTCGGGACTAGAAAGATTACCCAAAGTGAAAGGATATTCTCTCCATAAATTGCTCCCCCAAAAGCAGTTTTTGGACCCGTAATCATTCTTGTTGTTGTTGCTCCTCCGAAGGCTATTCCCAGTCCCACAATCATCTCCACCAATGCTCCAACTGACAAAGCTGTTATAATCCCTGCTATCACTCCTACTAACATTCCCGCTGCCGAGTTCACTGAGACTCGAGGTAAAAGTATTCTGATTGAGCCTGTCCGGACGAAGGCACAATCATTGGCTATCCCTGAGACCTCCCGGAAAGAGATGGTGGAAATTCTAAAGATCATAAAAATAAGCGACTACGATGTAGTTGAATAACTGGGGAAAACTCCATCTAAAATTTCCATGCTGGCTTTACTACTATGTTCTGATGCGGATACAAATGCCTTGGTAAAATTCCTGAAAACTGCCCATGTACCCAAAGAAACATCTGCCGATCAGTTCCAAGACTGCGTAGCCAGCTTAACTGCAGATAATGGTCTAGGTTTTTCATATGCCGATTTAACACCAAGAGGAAGAAAGCATAATGAGGAATTGCATGTCTCAGTTGAATGTAGGGGCACAACCTTGGCTCATGTTTTGGTGGACATTGGCTCATCTCTGAATGTATTGCCTGAAAAGGCTCTTGATAGGCTTGATTGCAAGGGATTGACATTGAATCCAAGCAACATAGTAGTAAGGGCCTTTGACGGCTCAAAAAGGATGGTGCATGGGGAAGTGGATATCCCCATAAAGGTTGGAACCCAAACATTTGATTCAACTTTTTATGTAATGGATATTCGCCCTTCATACTCATGCTTGCTAGGCCGACCATGGATTTACAATGTTGGCGCTGTTACTTCTACGTTACAAAAAATGCTGAAGTATCCGATTCCAGGGAAGATTATCACCGTTCATGGAGAAGAAGAGTATATCATTAGCCATCTCAATTCCTTCGGATATGTGGAGTTAGATGGTGAATTTATTTAAACTCCATTCCAACACTTTGAGGAAGTCTCACAAGATGTGGCAGTAACTAGGGCTATTCCCAAGATCACAAGGCCTCCACTCAAGATGTCATCTTTGAAGGATGCAAAAGTAGTAATAGAAGAAGGTCGGTGCACTATTTGGGGACAACTCCCAGATATCCCATACAAGTCTGACAAGTTTGGCCTGGGATTCACTTCAGCTGCCCGGAAGACTGTACGATGCGCTCGTGCTGGAGGACCACCCCTGAAGATCAGCAATCATGAAGTCAACACGGTAGAGGATGATGAAGATTGCTGTAACCTGGAGGATTGGATCTTCCCAACTGTCAGTGGAGGGCTCAGCAACTGGGATGCTAGAGATTTCGTCCCGATCACTTTTATCCCACTGTAATTTATCTTTACATTTTGTTGGATATGTAATATTAAAACAATTCAGACTCTTAAAACCTTGTGTCTTACCCGAGGCACCACGGTCCATTTGTAAGGGTTATCATCTAATTTCCATATGACATCAATGAATCATAGACGTTTTTGCATACAAACTTTGTGCTCATTGTTTTTATCTTTTACATTTTTCATTTCTTTCAAAGATAGTTATACCCTTACACACACTCACACTCACAATGCAGGTCTACATCCATTCGGGATCCCATGGATAACGGTTTTTCTATGGCATTCTGTGACTCTGAAAATCTAATCTACCAAGCCGAAGACAAAGGTGAGAAAGATTGTGAAGTACCAGGGGAACTATCCATATTTCTACAACAAGAAGAGAGAACCATTAAGCCCCACGAGGAACCCGTGGATACAATCAACCTAGGTACCGAAGAAGACAAAAAAGAGGTCAAGGTGGGTGCCAATCTGGAACCCAGTGTCAAGGAGCGGTTGATTCAGTTGTTACACAAGTATGTTGAGGTCTTTTCCTGGTCGTATGAAGACATGCCAGGACTTGATGTAGATATTGTGGTACATGGTCTACCTACAAAAGAGGATTGCCCACCAGTAAAACAAAAGGTCCGTCGAATGCGACCAGACATGTCAGAGAAGATCAAAGCAGAAGTTATGAAACAATTCAACATTGGATTCTTGGCTGTCACCTCCTATCCGCAATGGGTTACCAATGTTGTTCCCGTACCCAAAAAAGACGGCAAGGTATGAATGTGCGTGGACTACAGAGATTTGAATAGGTAAAGCCCTAAGGATGATTTCCCACTTCCCCACATTGACATCCTAGTTGACAATACTGCACAACACAAAGTGTTTTCCTTCATGGACGGTTTCTCAGGTTACAACCAAATCAAAATGGCACCTGAGGACATGGATAAGACAGCCTTTATCACACAATGGGGCACATTTTGCTACAAGGTGATGCCATTCAGACTGAATAAAGTTGGGGAAATCTATCAGCGTGCCATGGTAGCTCTATTTCACGACATGATACATCACGAAATAGAGGTCTATATGGACGACATGATAGCTAGATATCAAACAGAAGAAGAGCATCTTGATCATTTACAGAAACTGTTCGAGATATTAAAAAAGTACAAGCTGAGGTTGAACCCAAATAAATGCACATTTGGGTAAGGTCTGGTAAGCTCCTAGGTTTTGTCGTCAGCAATTAGGGTATTGAAGTAGATCCTACCAAGGTAAAAGCAATACAAGAGATGCCTACTCCATGTACTGAGAAGGAAGTCAGAGGATTCTTAGGACGCTTGAACTACATTGCCAGATTTATTTCTCACCTGACAGCTACCTGTGAACCAATCATTAAACTACTGAAGAAAGATCAGGTAGTCAAATGGAATGATGAGTGCCAAATTTCTTTTGATAAAATCAAAGAGTATTTGCAAGAGCCTCCTGTTTTAATTCCACCAGTCGAGGGAAGACCATTGATCATGTATCTGACCATTTTGGAAAATTCAATGGGGTGTGTGTTGGGGAAGCATGACGAGTCTGGCCAAAAATAGCATGCCATTTATTACCTGAGCAAAAAGTTTACCGACTGTCAAACAAGATATTCACTGCTCGAGAAAACTTGCTGCGCTCTGGCATGGGTTTCTCGTCGGCTAAGACAGTATATGCTGGCCTATACTACCTTGTTGATATCTAAAATGGATCCAATAAAATACATCTTCGAGAAACCTGCTCTCTCTGGGAGAGTAGCGAGATGACAGATGATCCTAACAGAATATGATATACAGTATACTACCCAGAAAGCTATAAAGGGAAGTGTACTAGCTGATCACCTTTCTCACCAAGCTGTGGAAGACTACCAGTCCATGAAGTTCGAATTCTTGGATGAAGACATGATGATGGTAAATAACTATGAAGAATTCAGGCCATATGACGGACCTGAACAAGGATCCTGATGGACCCTGGTTTTTGATGGGGAATCTAACGCACTCGAAAATGGTATTGGTGTAGTACTCATATCTCATGAAGGGTGTCATACTCCATTTACTGCAAGACTCTGCTTCAATTGTACAAATAACATGGCGGAATACAAAGCATGCATCTTTGGTCTCAAAGCTGCCATAGACTTGGGGATCAAATCATTGAATATATTCGGAGATTTAGATTTGGTTATCATCCAGATCAAAGGGGAATGGGACACCAAACACCCTAACCTTATCCCTTACAAAGAACATGTTTTGACATTGCTCCCACATTTTGAGAAGATTACCTTCGAGCATTTCCCGCGAGAAGAAAATCAGCTAGCAGATGCACTAGCCACAATGTCATCTATGTTTAAACTTAAATGGGAGAACGAGGCTCCCCAGATCACCATTGAACAAAGGGATGAACCAACACACTGTCACGAGATTAATACTGAAGAAGTAGTGGACCAGCCTTGGTTTCACGAAGTCAAGAGATATCTCGAGGTTCAAGAATATCCTGAAGGAGCTTCAGTCAATGATAAGAAGTTCTTAAGGAGATTCTCTGTCAAATTCTTCCTTAGTAATGGCATTCTTTACAAACTCAACCATGACTATGTGTTACTTCGGTGCGTAGACAAGGTTGAAGCGGAAAAGATCATGGCTGAGTTACATGGAGGCACTTTTGGCACCCATTCCAGTGGGCATACAATGGCAAAAAAGATTCTACGGGCAGGCTATTACTGGTCTACCATAGAAGCAGATTGCTATCAACACTCTCGAACCTGTCACAAGTGTCAGATCTATGCTGACAAGGTGCATGTACCTCTGGTTCCTCTGAATGTCTTGACGGCTCCTTGGCCCTTTGCTATGTGGGGATTTGATATGATTGGGGAAATCAAGCCAACAACCTCTAATGGACACCGCTTCATCTTATTGGCCATTGACTATTTTACAAAGTGGGTGGAGGCGGCTTCTTTCACTTCCGTCACCAAGAATGTTGTAGCCCGGTTCATTAAGCAAAATATCATCTATCAGCATGGTATCCCGGAGAGGATCATTACAGACAATGGTACAAACTTGAACAATACTATGATCACCACCTTGTGCGAGCAATTCAAGATCCAGCATCATAATTCTTCCCCTTACCGGCAAAAGATGAATGGTGTTGTCGAAGCCGCGAATAAGAACATTAAAAAGATCATATAGAAAATGACAGTCACAGCTTGCACCACAGATATCGTACCATAACTCGCACATAAACCGGGGCAACACCCTATTCTCTGGTATACGACATGGAGGATGTCTTGCCTATTGAGGTCCAGATCCCTTCTCTAAGAATTATGAGGGATACAGGGCTGAATGAAGACGATTGGATCCAGACTCGACTTGATCAAATAAACTTGATTGATGAGAAAAGGCTTACTGTTGTCTGTCATGGTCAAATGTATCAAAAACGGATGATCAAGGCTTTCAACAAAAAGGTCAGACGCCAAGTGTATCAAGTTGGGGAACTAGTGATCAAACGTATCATACTGCCGCAAGGTGACCCCAGGGGAAAATGGACTCCTACATACTAAGGACCATTTGTAATCAAAAACATTTTCTCTGGTGGAGCAATGATATTGACCACCATGGATGGTGATGACCTGTCGCACCCTGCGAACGCAGACATAGTCAAAAGATACTACGCATAAGAGACCCGCTAGGTTGACACACCTAGGTAAAACAAGGGCATCCCTGCGAACCAAAAAGGTTCGAGCAAAAATTAGGGATAAAACAAAAAAAAACTGTGCACTCGGAAAGTTGAAAAGCCGAAAGGGAGACTTGGGAAAAAAAGGGTTTCCCAGTGGACTGAAAACCCGAAAGGGCGGTCCAGGAAAAAGTTAGGGAATTAAAGCGTATAACTATGTCCCGTTGGATCACCTTACGGACAACCTTTGGCTTCAACTAACAAACTCAGAGGTTTTGATCAATTCAATCATCTTCGGACGAGGCAACAAATAGATAAGATGCTCGAAGATATAAAGGCTATAGCAGAATGGGACCCCCATGGGATTATTGCACATAGCTATCTTTTCTTTGTATCAAAATTTTCATTTTTACAACAGTATTCTCTTACTAGAATATTTGTCTCATTGTACAAAAAATACTTACTCAAAGTCAATACAAAGATATCCCTTTGAAAGTGCAAAACTATCTGGTTTTTTTCTTTACTCTTGTGTTTTGTTTACAAAAACGTCCAATGATTCATTTTTGAACATATGCATTTGAATATAATTATTGTCTATAAATAAACAAAATAGAAAGATAACCACTAATGGCTTTAAGAGGTATGGAAATCTCTCTATGCTATTTCCATAAAATCCCCCGCGATGTGCAGTTTAATCTCCAACAGAACAGAGCTTCCAATTATCAATCCTCAGTAGAAGTCGTCAAATTTCTCAAGATTCCCCAATAGGATTTTACAAGCAGTATACGGAATTTCCCTTACAACAGAGTTTATTTCTCTAAGCAAAAATTCATCAACGCTTAGATGAAGACTTATACTCCATATTCCTCAGCAGCAGTCAGAGATTTATTTTCCCCAATCCAACAATAGTGCAGCAAACTAGCTCACATACGCATACATTGCATCCATATATCATAAACCTTGATAACGCGAATGCATTATACTATGCATTTCATACAACATAACATTGCATATTAGCTAACATTTTATCTTTTTCAGGATACGATTAATCAAACAGCTACCATTAACGATGTTCAAAGTCTTTAGATACAGTTCAGATACACTCCAAACACAGATGCCATTCTGATACTCATTCAGATCCAACTTTCAGATACTGTTCAGATACGCTCCAGACACTGATTCCATTCTGATACTCATTCAGATCCAACTTTTAGATACAATTCAGATACGCTCGAGACACGGATGCCATCCTGATACTCATTCAAATCCAAGTTTCAGATATAGTTCAGATACACTCCAGACATGGATGTCATTCTGATAATCAATCAGTTTTCAACTTCCAGATAGAGTACAGATACGCTCTAGACACGGATGCCATTCTGATACTCATTCAGAGCCTCTTCCAAATACAGTTCAGATACGCTCCAGACACAGACGCCATTCTGATACTCATTCAGAGCCTCTTCCAGATACAGTTCAGATACGCTCCAAACACGGATGCCATTCTGATACTCATTCAAAACCAGCTTCCAAATACAATTCAGATACGTTATGGACACAGACACCATTCTGATACTCATTTATTCAGCTTACAAATTACAATTCAACAATGACTCTTAGATGGCATCTACAAGCCCATCTCCAATAACTTTTTATCATCTCTCCAAATGACATCTTTAAGCCCATTCCCTCTACCATCACATCGCCTAGTGCAAATTTCTGGGCACTCTAGTGTCCAATCATCTTCCACCTTCGAGTCACGAATGGAAAAACATGCCAATCTAACTCTTCAGGCTTAAGAAGATTGAACAGGGGAAGTTGTTGTACCCCAAAATTTTCCCACTCACATATCAAGAATTTTCTCACAAGATCTCCTTGGGCTCAAGACTGCACTAGGGTTTGATCAGCTCAAGACACCTCCTTGAGCACTGATGACCAAAATTAGGGTTTAAGATTGCACAGGGATTTTGGAACTTATAACGCCCCATATGACTTTAATGGATCATTATGGACCCCCAAGGTTGCTCATGTCAAGTTTCAAGCCTTGGATCACATTTTTTCTCAGTCAATTGAGTAGCTGACCTAAAAATCAACTGTATTGGAGAAAAAGTCAACCATGGCCAATTTACAGTCAAACTTCATAATTTTTTATCCATATCAACATTATAAACTCATATGTATTATTTGATCAAGTTTGGACCATAATTCCCCAAAGAAATTTGATCAAATCATCAAAAGGGCAAAATGGTCAAAATTAGGGTTTTGACTAGGAAAGGGCAATTTCTGATTTTTGACCTAAAAAATGGTCAATTAGTTTAAGGAATGATCTTAAAAGTCCAATTGTATCATTTTGACCTAATGGCATGATTCCAAACATTGCAAGTCCATTAGATTGACAGATTAATTTTGCAGTCAACTAATCAAAAGTCAACTGTACATTGAAAAGTCAAATTTTGACTTTTTGGTCAAATTCAAGTGCCAAAGATCATAATTCATCAAAACATGTCAAAATATGAAACTTATTCATCAAGAAATCAAAAAGTCAAGATTTCATTTTGAAAAGTCAAAATTTCTAAACTTAGAAAATTTTCTAAGTGTTACAAATTTCATGTTTTTTCATAACTTTGGACAAAATTTTCACCATGATGCAAGATGATTCAAGAGAAACTTACAACATGAAAGGTGTAGATATCCATTAAATATACAACTTTTCTGTACACAACTCCTTCCAAAAATACTTGGATCTCAAGTTATAATTTAATGAACATGTGGTCATGAAACTAAACACTTAGTGAAATTTTGCCCTTATTTGGTCAGGATTTTGACCTAACTTCATGGCACTTTTACATAGTTCCAAGGGGAATATTCAAAAGCAATTCAAATATGGGTTGTATAGCACATTTCAAGCTTTCCAAAATGTCCAAGAACTCCTTGAGATCATTCTTAAGGAGGGAGAATCGAAGAGATGAAGTTAGGGTTTTGTCACTTGAATTACAAGTCATTTTTGATGAACACATGAACCAAATCCATGCTAGGCTGCATAATCCTTGCTTTGTAGGTCTCAAACTTGTTTGTAACTCTATAATTAATGGTTTATACAACTGATTATTCCCTTATCCAATTGTTTCAAGCTTTGTCCAAATCAATTTTCCATTTTAGGGAGAAAGTAACATATCCATTCTTGTAAAGCAAGCTTTATGCACAAAGTCAGCTTCTTGAGCTCCCAACTTGTTTTCCTTGATTACACTCCATCCACAAATTTAGAAGGATTGTGTTTAAAGTAGTTAACAACTCTATGAACCAAGGACAAAGCATTGCAACTTGGTTTCTCAAAAAATAACATGTTATGTGTGATCGGTGGGAATGAGAACTGACGGTTTTAGATATGCTGGTTCGCGTTTTGCGTTTGTTTTTGCAAAATGTCGCGGTAACCAAGAGTCGCCACCGTCTTTTATTTTATCCAACAAGGAAAGGACAAAAGCACAGAAAAATTCCTTTTTGAGATATTTCTCGGGTTCGGGAGGTAGATTATAGAAAGGGAAGGTGTTAGCACCCTTTCTATCCGTGGTTAGCCACGGGCTCTTAGGTACTTGCTCATTATGTTTTCAAAAGTTTGCTTTTCTTTGTGATTGTGGGTTTGAAAAGAGTTTTTTGTTTGAAAGGAGGGTGTAAGTGCGAAAAGTTTTATTTTGTTTTAAAAGGAGCAAGTACTTAAGAACCATCTACCTACTCAAAAAGGAATTAAACTGTGCTAATATCCTTTAGACAATGCTATCCCACTATTGAGGAGTAGGTAGCATCGTCGTTGGAGTTTTCGGGTCAATTCGATTAAAAGACGTGTAGTCACTAAAGCAATGTTAGGACGCCTTAGTGGTAACCCTAATGTCTTAGATCATTTTTTCCGAGGCAACCGTTTCGAGGCAACTTATGATCTTTGGACAAGAGGGCGACCTCTAAAACTTCCTATACTCAATGACCACGTTCGAAGGCAACCAAGTGAGGTGTACCCTAAGAGTGTGCATGTACGAGTGCGTTGTTTTTCAGTTATTTATCTTTGTACATGTTAATGGTGAGCTACTGTTGATTTTAGGTTAAAGATTTATCTTGTCATGCATCGCCTATTTATCAAACATCTAACAGTTAATAGTTGCAGAATGTAAATTGCGGAAAATAAATCTAAGCTATTACAAGGCGTCGGGTATTTACATCGCCAAAGACAAACCCTTTTAAAATTAAATTGCGAAAAATAAATAAAAGCGATAAATAAATAAATAAAGTCCTAAGTTAAAAAACTATTACATTCCCGGAGCAGTTACAATATTGAAATATGGATCAAAAATAATGCGCGCGCGAGAAAAATTAAATCGGAGTGTCTTAGGGTTTTGACCCTTTTTATTAAATAAACATATTTTTTTTTATTTTTGAATTAAAAATTAGTCTAAATTAATAATTGAATTAATTAATTAAATGAAAATATTTTTGGGTTTTCATTTTAATTAAGGAAATAAAATAATAATGATTAAAAAGTTAATAAAAATCCTAATTCTATATTAATTTTAATTTAATGCAAAAGATATTAAAATTGTACCTAATTAAAAAAACTAAATTAATTATTTTTTATGTACAAAAATAGAATAGTGAAATTAATAAAAATATTATTTTTATTTTGGGTTTTCTGATTTTATGAAAAAAATTTAATTGGTTAATTTTTTAATTAGGAATAACAAGATAAAATAAATAAATAAAGAAAATGTTAAAGAAAAGAAATAACCAAGAAGGGGGGTTTGGGCATGAAGAGGGTGTTTGAATTGCAATTTTTGAGGCCCACTTTCGTCCAGCCTGCTTGACTTTTGTGGTTCCATAGGCGCATGTTGACTAGGGTTCATGGTGAACCTTCAATCTGGTTCATTGGATCTGATTGGCAAGCCATCTGGCAGATGGATCCTTGAGGCGTATGGTGGACCAAGTTTTTGAATGCTGCGTGAGATTACCTGAAAAACAAGAACAAGAACCCTAGGATCGGGCATCACAGTATAGTCCATAAAACTCAAATTAAATGATGCAGAATTGATGGAAATTGAATGGCAAGTATGAATGTACAAGAAAATTGGCAAGAAGATGCAAGAGAGACGATTCACGAGGCCATGTTCAGAGCAAGGTTCGTGGAGACTTACAGTGAGTTTTAGGCAATGAAAAGGCTTGGTTTTGATTGGTATCGCTTCACTGGATGTCAGGGAAGAGAGCTATGTCAAGCTTGTGGACTGAATCGTGCTCCAATGTTGTTTTTGATTTCACACTTTTTCCAAACTTTGTATGGCCGTTTCTGCAATGCTTTGTGCGTGTTCTTGCTTTTTGTGGCTTGTGTGAGTGTTATAGAATGAATTAGGTTTGATCTTTTGGTCTGAAATCAAGTGCATTGAAGATTCATGATTTGATTTTGATCACCATTATCAAACTTCTAAAAATAGGCCAAATCTGATTTTTTATGCTTGAATGAGCCTTGATATGAATTGATTTGATGAATCATACCAATTGAAAGTTGTACCAATCACAAAGATATGATTTCATCAATTTTTAGATTTTATTTGATTTAATATTGATTAAAAATGAATTAAATCAATAAAAATTAAATAAAATAGAAAAATAAATGAATGGCCATGAAATCAAATATGGGACACGTGTGTGGCATGACAAGACCATATCAAGTGGAAAAGAGTGGGCCCTTTTGTCAAAAATTGGAGTTCTGAGGATAGTTGACTTTTGGCAAATTTACAAAAATGCCCAACTTCAACAATGCATAACTTCCTCAATTTTGCACTTTTGGAGGTGTTCTTTCACTTTTTAGAAACCTTGAGATGTCCTCTAATCAACCCTTTTGGTCTCATCGCATTTTGATCTTCCACTCTCAAGTTATAAGCTTTGGAAAAAAAAGGTGTTTTGTTGACTTTCAAAAATGACCTATAATGTCCAGATTTGTAACTTTTTGTGAGTGCATTTCTTGATCTTGGGGTGTGAAGATGGATTGTAGGAAATTTCATCTTCTTAAAAATGAGCTTTGGATGAGTCATTTTGCATAAAGTATGAGAAAGTTATGCTTGGTCAAAGTTAAGTTCACTTTTCCTGCAAAACCCTAATTTAACAACTTTTGAATCTTGATGAATTTTGAGCAATCCTTTATGAATCATGATCAACACTTGATAAAATGATGAATTATTCTTAAAAATTATAATGTTGACAAAAAATCTTGAGGTTTGACTGTCTGTAGGTCACAGTTGACTTTTGCCCTAGCACAGTCGATTTTTGGACCTCTTGAGCAATTGACTGACCAAACTTCCTCTACAAGGCTTGAAATTTGACATGGATTAACTTGAGAACATATTAGGACATTGGGGAGCACTTGAGTTAATTTTGATGCAAGGACCTTGATGCAACACAAAACCCTAATTTTGAGGTTGACTGCCTTAGGAGGTGATTTGACTATCCAACCCTTGAGCCAATCTTGAGCAACTTGGAGATTATTCTTGACATGTCTTGAGAAATATGGGAGGGAAAATTTTGGGGTACAACAGTTGCCCCTGTTCAATTTTCTTAAACCTGAGGATATAGATTGGCTTTAGAGCCTTTCTTGATCTGAAGGTGGAAGATAATTGAACACTAGAGTGCCTAGAAATTTGCACTCGCATGGTGTAGTATCAACATTGTGATGTCGGGAATGGGATTACAGATGCCATTTGGAGATTGTTGGTAGGAGGATGGGCTTACATATGCCATCTGCAGGAATGTCGATCGCATAAGAGATTCATTAGCGAGAACTTGCATACCTGTGGTTGTAAAAGATTCTACTGGGGAAGTCTAAACTTTGTTGAGATTTAGGAATCTGGCCTGTACTTCAACTGAGAGAATGCCTCGGCTGAGTCTTAAGAACCTGTCCATAATTCAATTGGAGGGAAACATCTTCATCAAGATCTAGGAACTGTCTCGTGCTCAACGTAGTATACCGTTGAGGTTATAGCACTTGTCCACACTATGACAGAGGAAAACATCAAGATCTAGGAACTGACTCGTGCTCAATGGAGTATACCGTTGAGGTTATAGTACTCGTCCACACTATGATGTAGGGAAACATCTTCATCAAGATTTAGGAACTGTCTCGTTCTCAACGTAGTATACGGCTGAGGTTATAGAACTTGTCCACACTATGACGGAGGAAAACATCAAGATCTAGGAACTGACTCGTGCTCAATGGAGTATACCGTTGAGGTTATAGTACTCGTCCACACTATGACGTAGGGAAACATCTTCATCAATATCTAGGAACTGTCTCGTGCTCAACGTAGTATACCGCCAAGGTTATAGAACTTTTCCACACTATGACGGAGGAAAACATCAAGATATAGGAACTGACTCGTGCTCAATGGAGTATACCGTTAAGGTTATAGTACTTGTCCACACTATGACGTAGGGAAACTGTCGAGATTGAGGACCTTATCTGAAATTCAACCGAGGATAATTCAATTGAGATTTAAGAACTGGTCAGGTCTTCAACTAAGCTGAGAACTTTAACTGTATCTTTCCTGAAAGGTAAAGGTCAGTCATATGCAATGTATGATATGGATCAGGCAATGATGTTCTCAAAATAAATGAGATTGTATTCATATGATGCGTATATGCATGTATCATGATGTATGGGAATATGATGCTTTAGATGGGGAAAATAAATCCCGGAGCTGCTGGAGAATAGAGTTGAGTTCTTCGTTTCCATTGGGGATGATGAACGAGGATGGTAAACCTGTACGCGAAAAGAACTCCATTGGGGAATAAACTGATGAGGAGATTACTCTGAGGGGGATTACTCTGTGGGAGAGAGATGCTCTGCTAAAGATTTTAACAATAAACTCCATTGGGGATTCCGTTGATAAGCTCTGTTGGGGATTTCAACGATAAACTCCGCTGGGGATGGATTACCGTTGCCGGTGATATTGAATCTGTTGAGGATAGAAGTCCTGCTGGGGGGAAAGAAAGAACTTTGCTAGGGATGATCTTTCAGTTGCAACTTGTTGAGGATAACCCAGTTAGACTCTTGTGAGGATAACCTTCTGAATTTGGCTGGGGAGATTTACTTGTGCTCTGCAGGGGATAAGCTTCCAGAATCTACTGGGTAAGATGATTCAACTCTGGCGGGGAAGCCTTTTTAAAACTACGCTGGGGAAATGGCTCCACTGTGGATATCTTTTATTCTTCCGGGAAACATTCTTATATTCCATTGGGGAATATTAAGACTGTCGGGAATGCTCTTATACTTGCCGGGGAATATCTTTATACTCCGCTGGGGAAGATTAAGATCTTCTGGGGATACCAAGCCTTTTTAGGGCTGATGGTAGATTAACTCTGCTTGGGGAGAGCATTGCTGATTCGTTCATAGTTGCAAGTCTCAGTGGGGAGAGCTACCATTACTGTTTTACTCTGTGGGGAGTGACGGTATCTTGGTCATATTCTTAAGCTGAACCTCCCTTGGTACCTTGGTGGACAGAGCAACTAGACAGCTCGGATAATTCTTATGGCCCCTGTTTCTGATATTACCAGTAATTTGCCTTTTGTTTCGCGTGTAAATATTTATGAGCAACAATTAATGTCAAATGCATATATAAAAAATGAACATTGGACGCTCTTTGCTAAACAAAACAGATAAAGGAAAAACAATTTGAAATTTGTCTGAAAATGAATTTGTATTGATTTTGAAGTTTGGCCTGTAAATAGGCATTTTTGTACAACAGGCTGACGTCCTAGTAAGAGGACGCCGCCAAACAAATAAAATTTATACAATTTGTGAAAAGAAAACAAAACAGCTATGTGAATAGTCCCACTGGGTTCCAACTCTGCTATTGCCTTTATATCTTCAAGCATCTCATCACTTTGCTGCTTAGTTGAAGATGAATCTGATTGATTGGTGCCGTCTGAGCCTGATAGTTGATACCTAAGTCTGGATGCGAGGTGATCCAATGAGACATAGTGTTACGCTTTAATCCCTAACTTTTTCCTGAACCGCCCTTTCGGGTTTTCAGTCCATCGGGATACCCATTTTTTCCCAAGCCGCCTTTTCAGGTTTTTGACTTGCCGGGTGTACAAATTTTTTATTTTCATCCCTTATTTTTGCCCGAACCCTTTTGGTTTGCCGGGAAGCCCTTATTTTTTCCTAGGTCAGTCAACCTAGCGGGTCTTTGATTATGCGTAATATCTTTTTACTATGTCTGCATTGACGGGGTGAGGAAGGTCGTCACCATCCATGGTGGTTAGAATCATCGCTCCTCCTGAGAAAATGTTCTTAACCACAAATGGCCCTTCGTAAGTAGGGGTCCATTTTCCCCTGGATCACCTTGAGGTAGAATAATGCGCTTGATTACCAGGTCCCCAACTTGATACTCTTGTCGTCTGACTTTCTTGTTAAATGCCTTGATCATCCGTTTTTGGTACGTCTGACCATGACAAACAGCAGTAAGTCTTTTTTCGTTGATTAGATCTAGTTGATCAAGTCAGGTCTGAATCCAGTCATCTTCGCTCAAACCTGCATCCTTCATGATCCGGAGAGAGGGTATCTGAACTTCGATGGGCAAGACTGCCTCCATGCCATAAACCAAGGAATAAGGTGTTGCCCCTGTTGACGTCCATGCTGAGGTACGGTACCCGTGAAGAGCAAATGGTAACATCTCGTGCCGGTCTTTGTATGTCACTGTCATCTTCTACACAATCTTCTTAATGTTCTTATTTGCCGCTTCGACAGCCCCATTCATCTTTGGCCGGTAGGGAGAAGAGTTATGATGCTGTATCTTGAATTGCTCAGAGCTCAGTGATCATTTTGTTATTAAGATTGGTACCATTGTCCGTAATGATCCTCTCTGGTACACCGTATCGACAGATCAGGTTGTGCCAAATGAACCGTGCCACGACGTTCTTGGTTACGGTAGCAAAGGAAGCTGCTTCAACCCACTTTGTAAAGTAATCAATCGCTACCAGGATGAAATGATGCCCGTTGGATGCCGTAGGTCTGATCTCGCCGATCATATCAATGCCCCACATTGCAAAAGGCCAAGGTGCTGTCAGAACATTCAGAGGAACTGGAGCAATGTGCACCTTATCAGCATAGACCTGGCACTTGTGACATGTCTGAGAATGCTGATAACAGTCAGCTTCCATTGTGGACCAGTAATATCCTTCCCGAGGGATTTTCTTTGCCATGGTATGTCCACTGGAATGAGTTCCGAAAGTACCTTCATGCAGCTCTGTCATGATTATTTCTGCTTCAATCTTATCCACACAATGTATTAAGGTCGAATCATGGTTACGTTTGTAAAGAATGCCATTGCTGATGAAGAACTTGGCTGCAAACCTCCTTAGAAACTTCTTGTCATTAACAGATGCACCCTCGGGGTATTCTTGAGCTTCAAGGTACCTCTTCACCTCATGATACCAGGGCTTTTCTGTTACCTCTTCAGTCTCAAGATCATAGCAATGCGCAGGTTCGTCCAATTTTTCAATAATGATCCGGGGAGCCTCGTTATCCCAATTGACTTTGAACATAGAAGACATCATATCTAGCGCGTCCGCCAACTGATTCTCCTCTCTTGGGAAGTGTTCAAAGGTTATCTCCTCGAAATGGGGAAGCAACATCAATACATACTCCTTGTAAGGAATAAGATTAGGGTGTTTCGTATCCCACTCGCCCTTGATCTGAATGATCATGAGAGCGGAATCTCCGAAGACACTTAGAAACTTAATCCTTAGGTCAATTGCAGCTCGAAGACCCATGATGCACGCTTCATACTCCGCCATGTTGTTGGTGCAGTTGAAACATAGTCGGGCGGTAAATGGAGTATGAGAGCCTTTAGGAGATATGATCACAGCGCCAATGCCATTACCCAAAGCGTTCGAAGCTCCATCAAAGTACATAGACCACAGGGATCCTTCCTCAGGTCCTTCATCCGGTCCAGGTGTCTCATAATCAGTTATCAGCATGATATTCTCGTCCGGGAATTCAAAGTTCATAGACAGGTAATCATCCACTGCCTGTTGTGCCAAATGGTCTGCCAATACACTTCCCTTAATTGCTTTTTGAGTTGTGTACTGGATTTCATACTCAGTCAAGATCATCTGCCATCTTGCTATTCTTCTGGACAGGGCAGGCTTTTCGAAGATATACTTGACGGGATCCATCTTTGATATCAACAGAGTAGTGTGAGTCAGCATATACTGTCTTAGCCGACGAGCAGCCCATGCCAAAGCGCAGCAAGTTTTCTCAAGCAGTAAGTATAGGGTCTCACAGTCGGTAAACTTTTTGCTAAGGTAATAAATAGCATGCTCTTTTCGGCCAGACTCGTCATGCTGCCCCAGCACACACCCCATTGAGTTGTCAAGTACTTTCAAGTATAAAATCAGGGGTCTCCCTTCAACTGGTGGCATCAGAATGGGTGGCTCTTGGAGATACTCTTTGAAAGCGGCCTGACATTCATCATTCCAGCGTACCACTTGATCTTTCTTCAGCAGCTTGAAGATTGGCTCACAAGTAGCAGTTAGGTGCGAGATGAATCGGGCAATGTAGTTCAGTCGTCCTATAAAGCCTCTGACCTCCTTCTTTATCTTGGGAGCTGGCATCTCTTGTATGGCTTTAACTTTGGAAGGGTCCACTTGAATACCTTTGTCGCTCACGACGAAACCCAGTAGCTTACCAGACCTCACCCCGAAGGTACACTTGTTCGGGTTCAATCTCAGCTTGTACAACTTCAACCTGTCAAACAGCTTCTGTAGATGGTCAAGGTGTTCCTCCTCAGTCTGGGACCTCGCAATCATATCGTCGACGTATAATTCAATCTCATGATGGATCATATCATGAAACAAAGCAACCATGGCACGCTGATACGTTGCCCCAACATTTTTCAACCCAAAAGGCATGACCTTGTAGCAAAAGGTACCCCACTGAGTAACAAAAATGGTCTTCTCCATGTCTTCGGGAGCCATCTTTATCTGATTATAACCGGAGAAACCGTCCATGAAGGAGAATACCTTGTGCTGAGCAGTATTGTCAACCAGGACGTCGATGTGAGGTAGAGGGAAGTCATCCTTAGGGCTTGCCCTGTTCAAATCCCTGTAGTCAACACACATTCGAACCTTACCATCCTTCTTCGGCACAGGAACCACATTGGCGACCCACTGAGGGTAAGAAGTAACTGCTAGAAAACTGGCGTCAAACTGTTTCATAACTTCAGCCTTGATTTTCTCGGACATCTCTGGGCGCATACGGCGAACCTTCTGTTTTACGGGAGGGCAGTCTTCCTTGGTAGGCAGGCGATGAACCACAATGTCAGTATCCAACCCAGACATATCTTTGTAGGATCAGGCAAAGATCTCAACATAGTCATGCAGCATCTGAATCAACCGCTGCTTCACACTAAGCTCCAGATTTGCACCGATCTTAACTTCCTTCTTGTCTGTCTCAGTACCTAGATTCACTGTTTCCACTGGCTCTTCGTGTGGCTAAATGGCCCTCTCTTCCTGGAGTAGTAGTCTTGCAAGTTCACCTGGCACTTCGCAATCATCTTCACCTTCGTCTTCGACTAAGTTGATCGGATTTTCGAAGTCATAACTGGCAGTAGCAGAGTCGTTACCAGTGAGATCCAGAGTGGATTGAGACCTGTATATGTGAGTGTGTGTAAAATAGTTGTTTTGCAACATATAATAAAGAAAAACAAGGAGCGCAAAATTTGAAATGCAAAAGACGTCCAATGCTTTTATTAATGATATATGAAAATGGCACACAAAAGCCCTCACAAATGAAGCCACGGTGCCCCGGGTAAGACACCGGGCCATAAATTTTCAAAACATTATCTGTTACAAATTCAAAACAAAGAGTTCATTACTGGGTAACAAAAGTAATAGGGATAAAGTCCTTTGCTGTCCAGTTGCTTGGTCCACTGTTGGTCGTAGGATAGATCCAGCTGTCGAATTCACACTCCTCCACATCATCTTCAATGGCATTTACTCCCGAGTTGCTGATGAACACGAGAGGTTTTCCGATCCTTGCACTTTAAACAACCCTTTGAGCTTCTGCAGTGAAACCCAAACTAAACTTGTTAGTCTTCTGAGTGAAATCAGGAAGTCGGCCCCAATTTGCACACTCACCCTTCTCAATAACAGCCCGAGCATCCTTTAAGGAAGCCATCTTCATAGGAGAATCTTCAACCACAGTCTCAGCTGCTGCCAGTGTCTGAGGAACCTCTTCAAAGTGCTGAAATAGGGTCTCAATGAACTTCCCATCCATCTCTACATATCTGAACGAGTTGAGGTGACTGACCATGTACTCCTCCTCCCCTTGAACTGTCACAATCTTCCCTCTGACAGGGTACTTTAGCTTCTGGTGAAGCGTTGAGGTTACGGCCCCGGCTTTGTGGATCCATGGACGACCCAGCAAACAAGAATAGGATGGCCGAATGTCCATTACGCAGAATATAGAATTGAAGAACTGAGAACCAACTTTAATTGGAATATTAACCTCACCATGCACCATCCTTTTAGACCTGTCAAAGGCCCTGACAATGATGTTACTTGGCTTTAGCTCTAACCCTTCGCAATCCAATTGGTCTAGAGCTTTCTTGGGCAAGACGTTCAATGAGGAACCAGTGCCAACCAATACATGTGCAAGAGTGGTGCCCCTGCATTCAATGGAGACATGTAGGGCGTCGTTGTGGTTCTTCCCTTTAACAGTCAAATCGGCGTCGGAGAAACCCAAACCATTATTAGCAGTTAAATTGGCCACACAATCGGTAAACTGATCAGTTGATGTCTCTTGTGGCACGTGGGCAGTCTTCAGGAAGGTAATCAGAGCCTTGGCATGGGCCTCTGAACACAACAACAGTGACAACATAGAAATCTTGGATGGGGTCTGCCCCAGCTGCTCGACTACGTTATAATCACTCTTCTTAATAATATTCAGAATCTCTTCCATATCCTGTTTGGAAGCTTCAACAGTAATAGTCTTCGGTGCCTCCGTCTGGGCAGGTATATCAGTGGTGATCCCTTTGCCCCGAGCGTTAGAAGACTCGACGACAGGGGTAAGGATAGGAACTTGATCAGGAATCGTGATAGGTACACTTGTAGGTGTAATGACAACAGGTATTCGGACAGTTGGTGGAGCAATATCAGGTGAGAAAAGTCTACCGCTGCGGGTGACTTTAGCAGGTCTAGTAATGTTGCTGACGCCGGTATCAACATCCAAATCTTGCTTAACTCCAAGAACATAAACATCAGCCCCATAGTTCCAGGGGACAACTTTGTCAGAGGTGTAGGGGATGGGCCCCGGAACAGTGATAATCACAGGTGCGATCTTCGGAGTAGATGTAATTCTAACAGGCTTCCTCGAGGGAGCCTTGGAAGAATTGTTGAAAATGGTAATGATGGCAACTTCTTCAGTAGGAATTGAAGGAAAAACAATATTCTCAAACAGGATCTCCTTATTATCCATCAGGTTTTGGATACCTGACTTCAGAAATGGGAAACCAGTAGGTAAAACAGAACACATATGGCAACCTTCGCCACAACCCGGAAATAAACCGGCTAGCAACAGGTTCTTCTTGACAGTCATCAGAGGGGTAACAATATCATCCAAGGAAACTACAAACAAGTCTTCCTCTACAGCATTTACTCCTTGTTTGGGCATGGGAGCAGTCACAACATTAGGCCTCTCGGGAGCCTCAAACTCAATCTCCTTTGCATCAATTAGGTCTTGCACCCTGTTCCTCAAAACCCAACAATCATTTGTATTATGCCCCGGGCTATCAGAGTGAAAAGCGCAGCGGGCATTAGGGTTGTACTTTGGTGATGTGGTACTTGGATTCTTCGGAGCTTCTTTTAGAGTCACCAGATTGGTCTTCAGCAACTGTGGCAGAATCTGAGACAAAGTCATGCTGAGACGAGTGAATTGCCTTCGAGGTCTCTCGTCCTTTTGTTGATTATGATGCTGAGGAGCACCAGCAGGTTTTGAAATAACAACCGCATTGACAGCTTGGCGGTGTTCAGGTCTATTTTGTCTTCTCGAACTGTAGACAACACTGGACTTTTTCTTAAACGGTTTCTTCTCGGTGCTCGATGAGGCACCCTTTTGTATCTTCCCAACCTTAATACCAGCTTCAATCCTCTCACCAGTCAAAATAAGATCTGTAAACCCAGCTGAAGAGCTTCCAATTAGATGGTTAAAGAATGGACCAGACAGGGTCCCCAAAAACATGTCAACAAGTTCACGATCAGCCAAAGGTGGTTGCACCCTTCCGGCAAGGTCTCTCCATTTCTGAGCATACTCTTTAAATCCTTCACCCGTTCCTATTGACATACCCTGGAGTTGGGTACGCGTAGGAGCGAGGTCGGAGTTGTACTGATACTGCCTGTAAAATGCAGTAGCCAAATCTTCCCAGCTGCGGATACTGGCTCCGTCCAACTGATAGAACCACTCAAGCTGAGTCCCTGAGAGATTGTCTTGAAAGAAATGGATCCACAAGTTCTTATCAGCAGTGTAAGGCTGGATCTTCCTCACATATGACCGGAGGTGCAGCTTCGGACAGGAAACTCCGTCATACTTGGCAAAGGCAGGTGCCTTGAATTTATGGGGAATCACCACCCCAAAGGATAGACCTAGATCTCCGAAATCCAGACCGGGCACCTTCTGTATCTCCATAGCACTCAAACGGTCTTCCAGCTGTTTGTACTTATCCTCAGCAGGAGGATATTGTTCTTCGTCATAGTCCGTCTCGTTGTCAGAGACCATGGGGCTAGGAGCCCTCCTTTCTTGTGGACTATCTTTACCTCCAGATGAGGTGGTCAGATCAACTTCATTCTGCAGCCCGTTTCCAAACCTGCGTCTAGTATTGAACAGGATGGTCCTCTTCTTCTTCTTCTTCTTCTTCTCTTTCAGAATCAAAGTCTTCAGGTCCTGCTGACCCTTAGCTAGATTCATGAACAGCTCTTGAAACTGGGCATTCTGGGCCTGGAGGGCCTTGATAGCTTGCTCAGTTGAAGGTTCAATAGACATGATGATTGCTGAAATAAACAGCGAATAAGATAAGAGACCTGTAAAGGGTACCTGTTTATGAAGTGCATGGGATGAAATGCGTATGATTTATGATTTCAAAGACAATCGGGATTCAAATTTGTAAACAAGAAAGGAAACACACTTTATTAGATTTAAACTTCAAAATTTAAATTGTTCAACAAATTTCCCTTAGGCGTTACAAGAATGGAAATACTGAAAAGTAAATAAAAACTGTAAAAAATCATCAAAGGTCCATCAATGCTCCCATGCTCTCTTCTTCTCAGTTCAGACATAATCATTCAGGATCCGATCGTTCTCCAGTTGCCTAGTTAGCTTCTGGATCTTCTGCTCTTGCTCGTTGAACTTCTCTCGGTAAGAATCTTGTTCATTCCTCAACTGCATCCAAGACCTCTTTAGTGCCCCAATGTCAGTGGGCATATAAGGGTGGAGAATGGTTGGAAGAACCCTATCTTCATTAGCAACTTCAAGAGTGACAGGTCGGACAGCTTCGTATGGCATACCTAACTTTTGGGCACGGATGCGGACCCATCTGAGATATGGCTCCATTAGTAGAGAAGTCTTTGGGCCCAATTCATGTGGATCAGATTGGTGAACTTTGTCCCAAGCCCTTATGAATCTACGACGCAGCTCGTCGCTATCTCCCTGAAAATCAAAGATGATATGAGGCATCAACATCTCATGAGGCCCTTCTCTTCTGGCTCTTCCAAACTGACGGAGAGCTAAGCATGGGTTGTAAGAAATCCCTCCATGGGTTCCGATCAATGGAACATTAGGATACTCTCCACAGCGATCAATGACAGTCACCTCATCCATACCTTTGAGAGTCTAGATAATGTCATTATTAGAAAGAGACATCACCCTATAAGCCCAACCCATTCCTTCTTTGTTCTTCAGTACGGACTTAGAGAGGTGCGAAATAAACCACCTCGACAATAAAGGAGCACATCACATCAAAGTTCCCCGCTTTCGGGAAATACGAGCATAGAGCTGATGAAGGATGTCACCCAAGAGAGTGGGTACAGGGTTCTTAGAGATGAAGATATTTATGGCATTAATATCAACAAAAGTGTCAGGATTTGGAAACAATACCAAGCCATAAATCAAGAGAGCCAGAATATCCTCGAAAGCCTTAAAGTCTAGGCTATCCCAGAAGTAATTAGCTTTGTCAACCAAAAACTTAGTCAGAAAACCCTTAGCTCCACTTCTAGTCTCCCAGTTAGCCATTACCTCTTCTTTGGTCAAGTGAAGGGCTGCAGCAATTTCTTCGGGCTTAAGAGTCTTCTCCCATCCAATAAATGGGGTCTGCTCCAAAACAGAGATACCGAGCAGCTCAGAGAACTCTTCTAGGGTAGGAACCGACTGATAGTCTTGAAAAGTGAAGCAATGGTACAGCGGATCATAAAACTGGACCAGGACACTCATCATTTGTTTGTCCAACTTTGAAGTGACCAAACTGAGAAGAGAACCATGCCTTCTGATGAAGGAAGTAGTGTTTGGAATCCTGACAACCAACTCTTTAAGCAAGGTAGGGACTTGGACAAAGTTGATCCGGATAGTATTCCTATGCATGGGCATCATGATGACCTACAAAACAGAGCAAAGATGAAACCCTCTTGTCCTTGAAATAGGTTAGTCCTTATGCAAGATGTATGCAATGTTATGATGTCATGATGTCATGATAAAGGCACACCACAAGTATCTACAAAAAGAAAACATGGTAAAGGCACACGAGTCACACTGAGAGCCCTTAGATTTCAGGCTGGCATGGAGCTTAGGTATTACCCTCTTTCAGTTCAGTTGGTTTAAACATGTCCTAAAAATAGTAATCGGGTTCTAGAGGATCTCAATATCACTGACTACCCTCAATCGGTCATAATTCCAGTTTAGCAACCTTTTCTTGCAGTCGGAATCATCGCGAGAGTTTAGTCTCAATGAGTGTAGCATACTGCTACTATTCTATGGCCAAGTTGGTCAATTTAAGGTTCTAAGGTCAGTTGGTGCTTAATGACTCCTTAGAAGACCCATATTCTCCTCGTTCCAACACAAGGGATATCGACACAGACCAAGGTGCCACACCAACGTAGCTACTGCTTCATCCGTATCGATCTACGTCGTACAGATCCCTCACAGTTTATTGCTACTTACCTAAAGGGTATCCCCAAATCCGGGTTAGGATCTATAGAACTCCGATACAAGCCCACGAAATTAAAGCATACAATTGAAAACATAGTGATCTAATCCTAAGGTACACCTCACTTATATAATATTCCCCAGCAGAGTCGCCAGTTCTGTGATCGGTGGGAATGAGAACTGACTGTTTTAGATATGCTGGTTCGCGTTTTGCGTTTGTTTTTGCAAAATGTCGCGGTAAGCAAGAGCCGCCACCGTCTTTTATTTTATCCAACAAGGAAAGGACAAAAGCACATAAAAATTCTTTTTTGAGATATTTCTCGGGTTCGGGAGATAGATTATAGAAAGGGAAGGTGTTAGCACCCTTTCTATCCATGGTTATCCACAGGCTCTTAGGTACTTTCTCATTATTTTTTCAAAAGTTTGCTTTTCTTTGTGATTGTGGGTTTGAAAAGAGTTTTTTGTTTGAAAGGAGGGTGTAAGTGCGAAAAGTTTTGTTTTGTTTTAAAAGGAGCAAGTACTTAAGAACCATCTACCTACTCAAAAAGGAATTAAACTGTGCTAATGTCCTTTAGACAATGCTATCCCACTATTGAGGAGTAGGTAGCATCGTCGTTGGAGTTTTCGGGTCAATTCGATTAAGGGACGTGTAGTCACTAAAGCAATGTTAGGACACCTTAGTGGTAACCCTAATGTCTTAGATCTTTTTTTCCGAGGAAACCGTTTCGAGGCAACTTATGATCTTTGGACAAGAGGGCGACCTCTAAAACTTCCTATACTCAATGACCATGTTCGAAGGCAACCAAGTGAGGTGTACCCTAAGAGTGCGCATGTGCGAGTGCGTTGTTTTTCAGTTATTTATCTTTGTACATGTTAATGGTGGGCTACTGTTGATTTTAGGTTAAAGATTTATCTTGTCATGCATCGCCTATTTATCAAACATCTAACAGTTAATAGTTGCGGAATGTAAATTGCGGAAAATAAATCTAAGCTATTACAAGGCGTCGGGTATTTACATCGCCAAAGACAAACCCTTTTAAAATTAAATTGCAAAAAATAAATAAAAGCGATAAATAAATAAATAAAGTCCTAAGTTAAAAACTATTACATTCCCGGAGCAGTTACAATATTGAAATATGGATAAAAAATAATGCGCGCGCGAGAAAAATTAAATCGGAGTGTCTTAGGGTTTTGACCCTTTTTTATTAAATAAAGCATATTTTTGTTACTTTTGAATTAAAAATTAGTCTAAATTAATAATTGAATTAATTAATTAAATGAAAATATTTTTGGGTTTTTATTTTAATTAAGGAAATAAAATAAGAATGATTAAAAAGTTAATAAAAATCCTAATTCTATATTAATTTTAATTTAATGCAAAAGATATTAAAATTGTACCTAATTAAAAAAACTAAATTAATCATTGTTTATGTACAAAAATAGAATAGTGAAATTAATAAAAATATTTTTTTATTTTGGGTTTTCTGATTTTATGAAAAAAAGTTAATTGGTTAATTTTTTAATTAGGAATAACAAGATAAAATAAATAAATAAAGAAAATGTTAAAGAAAAGAAATAACCAAGAAGGGGGGTTTGGGCATGAAGAGGGTGTTTGAATTGCAATTTTTGAGGCCCACTTTCGTCCAGCCTGCTTGACTTTTGTGGTTCCATAGGCGCATGTTGACCAGGGTTCATGGTGAACCTTCAATCTGGTTCATTGGATCTGATTGGAAAGCCATCTGGCAGATGGATCCTTGAGGCGTATGGTGGACCAAGTTTTTGAATGCTGCGTGAGATTACCTGAAAACAAAATTTATCAAAGTTTTGGGGGACCTGGGATTCGAACCCAGGTCCCAAGGGGTTTTGCCACGCCTCTCTCACCAACTCAACTATGCTGCACATTCGTTATTGGAATAGAAAACAAATATTATATACAAAATAAAACGCTAAGCCTGAAATAAAAGAAAAAACGCGCTAATAATTTGAATGGTCCAATGAAGCTAGTACACGTCTTCGTCTTCTTCAACGAAGACTGGTTCGTTTACCTGCGGATTTTATTCCGCAACTAAATCCATGGCATCATCCTATCATGAGCTACAGGCCACATAAATGCCAATGGAGACCACCACTGCATTCGTCTCTCTCCCCTGATCGTTCATATACCCATCATTAGCCTCAATTTATCTTGCATCAAAAATGCCTAAAAAACAAGAACAATAACCCTAGGATCGGGCATCACAGTATAGTTTATAAAACTCAAATTAAATGATGCAGAATTGATGGAAATTGAATGGCAAGTATGAATGTACAAGAAAATTGGCAAGAAGATGCAAGAGAGACGATTCACGAGGCCATGTTCAGAGCAAGGTTCGTGGAGACTTACAGTAAGTTTTAGGCAATGAAAAGGCTTGGTTTTAATTGGTATCGCTTCACTGGATGTCAGGGAAGAGAGCTATGTCAAGCTTGTGGACTGAATCGTGCTCCAATGTTGTTTTTTATTTCACATTTTTCACACTTTTTCCAAACTTTGTATGGCCGTTTATGCAATGCTTTGTGCGTGTTCTTGCTTTTTGTGGCTTGTGTGAGTGTTATAGAATGAATTAGGTTTGATCTTTTGGTCTGAAATCAAGTGCATTGAAGATTCATGATTTGATTTTGATCACCATTATCAAACTTCCAAAAATAGGCCAAATCTGATTTTTTATGCTTGAATGAGCCTTGATACGAATTGATTTGATGAATCATGCCAATTGAAAGTTGTACCAATCACAAAGATATGATTTCATCAATTTTTAGATTTTATTTGATTTAATATTGATTAAAAATGAATTAAATCAACAAAAATGAAATAAAATAGAAAAATAAATGAATGGCCATGAAATCAAATATGGGACATGTGTGTGGCATGACAAGACCATATCAAGTGGGAAAGAGTGGGCCCTTTTGTCAAAAATTGGAGTTTTGAGGATAGTTGACTTTTGGCAAATTTGGAAAAATGCCCAACTTCAACAATGCATAACTTCCTCAATTTTGAACTTTTGGAGGTGTTCTTGGACTTTTTAGAAACCTTGAGATGTCCTCTAATCAACCCTTTTGGCCGCATCGAATTTTGATCTTACATGCTCAAGTTATAAGCTTTGGAAAAAAAAGTGTTTTTGTTGACTTTCAAAAATGACCTATAATGTCCAAATTTGTAACTTTTTGTGAGTGCATTTATTGATCTTGGGGTGTGAAGATGGATTGTAGGAAATTGCATCCTCTTCAAAATTAGCTTTGGATGGGTCATTTCTCATAAAGTATGATAATGTTATGCTTGGTCAAAGTTGAGTTGACTTTTCCTGCAAAACCCTAATTTAGCAACTTTTGAATCTTGATGAATTTTGAGCAATCCTTGATGAATCATGACCAACCCTTGATAAAATGATGAATTATCCTTAAAAATTATAATGTTGACAAAAAATCTTTAGGTTTAACTGTCTGTAGGTCACAGTTGACTTTTGCCCTAGCACAGTCGATTTTTGGACCTCTTGAGCAATTGACTGACCAAACTTCCTCTGCAAGGCTTGAAATTTGACATGGATGAACTTGAGAATATATTAGGAAATTGGGGAGAACTTGAGCTCATTTGCATGCAAGGACCTTAATGCAACACAAAACCCTAATTTTGAGGTTGACTGCCTTAGGAGGTGATTTGACTGTCCAACCCTTGAGCCAATCTTGAGCAACTTGGAGATTATTCTTGACATGTCTTGAGAAATATGGGAGGGAAAATTTTGGGGTACAACATTATGCATAAACTTGTGATTTTAAATTCTGATCAACTAGAGCATTCAAAACTTGTTGCTTATAAATAGAGTCACTATTTGTAAGCTAGAGGACGAAATTCCCTCTAGCCAGAAATTGCACAAAAAAACTCCATTGATACACAGTTCTGACCTTAAAATTGTATCTCTCTTTTCCCTCGTGCGTTTTTCCTCAAATTCATTCCTAAATCTTCCTCATACCAAATACAAACCATCCCTGTCACTGTTTGAAAATTGTAACTCCATCTTTATCAACTTCCTTAGCCAAAAATAGAGCATTGTAGTTGGACTTCTCCAGGTCATTTCAGCCATTCTCAACTCAAGCAAACCATTGCATTAGCTTCCTAGGACCTCAAGGTAGCTAACCTGATCATCACCACTGTCTGATACAAGCTCAAACTCTAAACACGATTTCCAATTTTGAGGTAAGTTTTCTCAACTTGGAACTCTTCATATAGGCATCCTCAATAGTTTATTTGTGAACAAAACATGTAGATATCATTACACTGAAGCTGACCATGTCCATAGTTTCCATTAATTTTGCTTGAGCTTAGAGAATAATGAAACTGAAACTTCTGAAATTTTTAGGGTTCTGATTAGGGCCATTAAAATTCATGTTTATCTTTGATCTATAGTTTTAATACTTTACATTTCTAGAATCGTGAGAAAATTTGCTACAAGTTTCATGTTTACAGTTTTTATTTTTGATGAGAAATGAGCAAGTTACAGATGGTCTGGCTGGAGGTTGAAGATGAAGTCTTCAGGGCACGTTTTGCCTTAGATATTTATTGTTTTACTTTTATTAATGGATGTATAGCCACCCCAGTGGTAGAAGCGTGCGCCTGTAACCTATGGGTACGGGGTTCGAGCCTCAGTGGTACCCTTTTCATTTTTCACATTTTCATTTTTTTTTCTGATTTTGGTAGTTTTTGCCAGGCGCTGGGCCCCTTTGGGCCTGCCTTGTTTTTGTTTTTGCTCACTGACCTCCCTTCTAACTAATGGCACCCCTGGCCCAAGTTTGTTTTTTTTAATTATTTTATTTTATTTTCTTAAATATATTTTCTAAAATACTGAAAAAAATCATAAAATACAAAAAAATGATATATTTATATTTTGAATTAGTTTATCTTATTTTTCTCTCAAAAAATATTTTTATTTATTATACTTTATTTATCTTTTACTTATTATCTTGTAAATAAATAAAATTAGGTTATTAGTTATTTTCTTTCATATTAATTTAAATACATTATATTTTATATAAAAAAGACTAAAAATATTTTATAATACTATAAATACTTTTAAAGATAAAAATACTAAAAATACTTTTCTTAAACTTATTTTCTTTTGATTAATTTATAAAATTAGGGCTTCACTTAAAATCTTTTCTTAATAAAATTCAAATTCAATTAATTATTTTCTTTATTTAATTAGGTCAAGACAAAATCTCTTTTTTCATGAAAATCAAACAAAGATACATTCTCTTTACATTTTTTGCATTTTTGTACAATTCATTTACTTTATTACTTTGTATATTATTTATTTTAATTCCTTGTACATTAATACCCATTCAATTTGGTTTTAATAGATTAACTAGGTTTATATTCTTGTAAATCCCCATTGAATTTGTATACCCCCTTCCCAACAAATGTTGTAATAGCGTAGTAACTTTAAATTTTGCAATTTATCATTTTTATATAACATGCTGGTAATTAGGGTTTGTATGGAAAGATTAAAATCAATACTTAGAAAACCTTAATTCAAGACTAAAACAAGCATGAAAATAATACACTTGCACACAAACACCCCTAGGGTTATTCCACTTGGTTGCCTTATACAAAATGGCCATATTAAGCATGTGAGGTATCTTAGCAAAAATAAGCAAATACAAGATCATAGTCCCTCGATGACGCTATCTAAGTTGCCTTACAAATGATCTCAGTCCCTCCAAAAGAATGCTAAGATACCTTGCAGCATTTCTAATCATGGTTATACGATGACCCACACCCGTCCCGTTTACCTCCAAAGATAGGGTTGCTTACCAAATCAATGGTAAGACAAGAATGTCAAAGGAAAAGGAAATGAACAAGAAAGACATTTGAGTAGGTAGATTGCTCCTAATTACTTGCTCAATTTCAAAACAAAACATCCTTGCTATTTTCAAAACAAACACCTACACTTTCAAACATCTTGAAAACTTGAAAACATTTTCAAAAGATCAAACATCTTTGTATACATTCTTTTAAACAATAATCATTACAAAGATTTCCTAAACAATGCCCTCTTTACAAAATACTTTAAAAAAACCACACAAAGCACAATTTCAAACAAAAAGCAAGTGATATAGCAAGTAACTTAGAGCCCATGGAAAACCACGGATGAAAAGGGTGCTAATAGCTTCCCTTTTCATAATATGCCCCCGAACTCAAAAAATAATCTCAAAGGTCTTTCCTGTGCTTTTTCACCTTTCCTTTTGGAGAAAAGAAAATTCGGTGGCGACTCTTGCTAACCGCAACATTTGCAATCAAACGCAAAACCTTCAAGTCAGTTCTCCCACCGTATCACAGATGCCATCCAAAAGTGATTGCTGAATCTGAAAGAGAATCTGAATGAGTATCAGAATGGCATTCGTGTTTAAAGCCTATTTGAACTGTATCTGAAAGTTGAATCTGAATGAGTATCAGAATGGCATCCGTGTCTGGAGTGTATCTGAACTGCATCTGAATGAGTATCAGAATGGCATCCGTGTTTGAAGCATATCCGAACTATATCTAAAAGTTGAATCTGAATGAGTATCAGAATGACATCCGTGTTTGAAGCGTATTTGAACTGCATCTGAATGAGTATCAGAATGGCATCCGTGCATCTGAAAGTTAACTTTGAATGAGTATCAGAATGGCATCCGTGTCTGGAGCGTATCTGAATTGTATCTAAAAGTTGACTCTGAATGAGTATCAAAATGGCGTCCGTATCTAGAGCGTATTTGAATTGTATCTGAAAACTCTGAACATTGTTAATGGTAACTTGTTGATTAATCTTATCTTGAAAAGGTTAAAATGTTAACTAATATGCAATGTCATGTTGTTTGAAATTCATGGTATAATGCATTCGTGTTATCAATGTTTATGATATATGGATGCGATGTATGCACATGCGATCTAATTTTCTACACTGCTATTGGATTGGGGAAAATAAATCCCTGACTGCTGTTGAGGATAAGGAGTGTAAATATTCATGTTGTGAAGTTGAAGTGTTGATGAATTTCCACTTAGAGAAATAAACTCTGTTGTAAGGAAAATGCCGCGTACTGCTTGTAAAATCCTATTGGGAGATCCTGAGAAATTCGGCGACTTCTACCGGGGATTGATAACTGGAAACTTTGTTCCGCTGGGGATAAACTGCACACTGTGGGGGATTTCATGGAAATAGCTTAGAGAGATTTCTCTATCTCTTAAAGCCATCAGTGATTGTCTTTCTATTTTGTTTATTTGTAAACAGTAATTATGTTCAGATGCAGATGTTCAAAAATAAATCATTGGACGTTTTTGTAAACAAAACACAAGAATAAAGAAAAACAGGTAGTTTTGCACTTTCAAAGGTATATATTTGTATTGATTTTGAGTAAGTATTTTTGTACAATGAGACAAACATTCTAGTAAGAGAATACCGTCGAAAAAATGAAAATTTTGATACAAATAAAAGATAGCTATGCGTAATAATCCCACAGGGTTCCCATTCTGCTATAGCCTTCGTGTCTCCGAGCATTTTGTCTATTTATTGCCTCATCCGAAGATGATTGAATTGATCAGAACCTCTGAGGTTTGTCAGGTTGTCCGTAAGATGATCCAACGAGACATAGTCATACGCTTTAATTCCCTAACTTTTGCCTGGACCGCCTGTGATACGGTGGCAGAACTGACTGTTTTGAAAAAGTTGTTTCGCGTTTTGTGTTTTTTGTTCGCAAAATGTCGCGGTAAGCAAGAGTCGCCACCTACTTTTATTTCATCCAACCGGAAAGGAAAAAAGTACAGAAAAAAAATCCTTTTCTGAGATTTTGAGTATGGGGGGTAGATTATAGAAAGGGAAGGTATTAGCACCCTTTCTATCCATGGTTTTCCATGGCCTCTTAGGTACTTGTTCATCTTTTTAAAATTTCTTATGTGCTTTGCTTTTGAAAAGTTTGACTTCGTGATAACCTTTGTATCAGTCCTCAAAGGTGTGACGAAGTTGTTTTGAAAATTTGTTCGAAAAGTGTAAGTGTGAAAAGTTTGATTTGAGCAAGTACCTACTAGCATCTACCTACTCGAAAAAAAAAGATTGTTTCTATTCTTGTTTCCTTTAGAAAGCGCTATCCTACTATTGAGAAATAGGTAGCACCGTCATTGGAGTTGTAAGGGTCAATTCGAAAGGGACGTACAATCACTAAAGCAATGTTAGGAGACCTTAGTAATAACCCTAGAGTCTTAAGATCATATTTGAGGCAACATTTCCGAGGCAACATTCGAACGGGACATTTGATATTTTTTAGACAGGAGGGTAACCACTAAGACGCCCTATACTTAATGATCATTTACCGAAGGAAACCGAAGTGAGAGTATACCCTAAGAATGATATGTGCGAGTGATTAGTTTTAGTTATTTATCTTTGCACATTAGGGTTTCTCTAACTGTATTAAATTTTCAAGCAATCTTGTCATACAATCCTATTAAAATACATCTAGACAGTTAAATATTTACGAGAATTAAAATGCGAGAAAGTAAACCTACGCTATTACAAGGCTTCGGGGAGGGGATTAATTACATAGCCAAAAACTCGCAAAAGACAATAAATAAAAGAAAGTCCTAGATTAAACTATTACATACCGTGGACAGTTACATTAATATTGCAAAAAATAATAAACACGTGCGATGAATTTAGTGCGAAGCGACTAGGGTTTTGACCCTTGACTAAACCTAATTGTAATTGATTAAAGTAAACATGTTTTTTTTGTCATTTTTTGTTATTTAAGAAAGTAACGAGATAATTGAATTAAAAAAGAAAATCCTAAGTTCTAATTAATTTTAATTGTGAAAGAAATTAGAATTGCCTTAAATTAATTAAACTAATTACTAAAAAAACGCTTATTAAGAAAATAAGTCTTCTTTTTGTGATTTTTGGTTGGTTAATTTTAGAACAAAAAATAATTTTTGTGTTGATAAAAAAAACAGAATAATTAAATAAAAGAAAAAATTAAAGAGGGGAAAAAAGAAATAACCCAAGGGCCTGCTGTCAGCGGTTCTGATCAGAGGATAATGGTCCAGAAGATGGTGGCCCTCAGAAGATGGGGACATCAGGCCTGCTCCTGGCTGGTGGATCTAGCAGATGATGTCCCTCAGAAGATGGGGTGCACTGGATCTGGCTCTGACTGATGGATCCTGAGGATAATGCCCAGAGGATGCTTGATCTGGTCCTGGCTGATGGGTCCAGAAGATGACCAGAGAATGCTTGATCTGGTTCTGGCTGATGGAACCAGAAGATAACCCTCAGAAAGTGCAGGCGCTGGATCTGATGAAAACAAAGGGGAAAATGCCCAAAAGCTCACGCCTGGGATCGAACCCAGAATCATGAGATTCTGACTTCCTTCTTCTGACCAACTGCGCTGGATACTGATTTATTAATACAATAAAAACAAACAATATATATCAGAACAACAAGTTTCTAGCCAGAATAAATGCGCCAGGATTTAAATCGACCAGTAAGGTTGTGACACACCATCATCTTCTTCCCTGGAACTGTCGTTTAAAACTCTGAACCTTTACCCACATACATGGTGTTGTAGCTATAACCCGGTGTATTTCAAAAATTGCATACAAACAATATAAATAAGTTTCAAGACCATGGATCAACTAGGTTTGACCCTCTAATTACAATGGTATCCTTCATTAAGGCCAATTCTTCCTGCATTTAAAAGCCCTGAAACAGCAAAACAAACCCTAGCTATGGCAGATGTTCATATAAGTGTTAGAAATACAATTACATGGTATCAAAAGCTTGCAAACTCAAAGACAAACGCGAATATATCATTAGAATATGCAATGGATGAGTGAATCAATAAAACTGAATTCGAAATTGGAAGCATGTCGTGATACTTGTATCTTGCAATTCTAGGCATGAGGGAGCTTGTAAATTAGTGAGATTCCTTCTGGAGATGTCCATCAATCAATTGGCAATCTGAGAACGACACCAATTGGCCTCTAGTAAAGGAATTGGATCACCACTTTTCTTGCAATTTTTGGGTTTTTCTTTCACCTCTGCATGGCTTCTTCTAACCTTCTCATGCCTTGGAAATATCCCATATATGTTAGAGAATGCATTAGGGTAAAAACTTGCATCAAATCTTTGCCATTTATGAAGATTGATCAATGAAATATTCCTTGCACCAAATCTTTCCAAAATAAAATTTTTCAATCTTTTTATGTTCATATGAAGCCTTGCATGATTTGATCTTGTCTCCATCTGTATAATGACTCTAATCATGCACAAAATCTCAAGGTTTTATTGATTTTTGATATTTTCATTATTTTATATAGATATTATTTGATTTAAATGAAATAAAATCAAAATAAATAAAAAAAATAAAAGAATGACAAGTGTAAGGGCTCATGTGTCGGGGATCACATTACAAACTCAATGCAAGCATAAAAAGTTAGGCCCATTTAGCAAAAAATTCAATTTTGGACACATTTGACTTTTGGCAATTTTGCAAAAAAGGGTCAACTTGGCCAATGCATAACTCTCTCAATTTTGACCCTGGAGAGGTGTTCTTGTACTTTTTAGACAGCTTAGGATGTCCTCTAAGCACCCATTTTAGTCTCATCACAATTGAGTCTACTATGTTCATGTATGAAGCTTTGACCCAAAATGTGTTTTTGTTGACTTTTCAAAATGACCTATAATGTCCAAATTCATATCTTCTTGTGAGTGCATATTTTGAACTTGGGAGCTGAAGATGAATTGTAGGGAATTACATCATATTCAAAATGAGCTTTGGATGGGTCATTTTTGATAAAGTATGAGAAATTTATGCTTGGTCAAAGTTGAGTTGACTTTTCCTACAAAACCCTAATTTAGCAACTTTTGGGTTTTGATGAATTGTGAGCAATCCTTGAGGAATCATGATCAACCCTTGATGAAATGATGAATAATACTTCAAAATGATAATGTTGACCAAAAATCTTGAAGTTTGACTGTATGTGGGCCACAATTGACTTTTGCCCTAACACAGTCGATTTTCAGGCATTTGAGCAGTTGACTGAGCTAACTCCCTCTGCAAGGCTTGAAACTTGACATGGATAATCTTGAGGACATATTAGGACATGGGTGAGCATTTGGGATCCTTTGGACTCAAGCATCTTGATGCAAAATGAAACCCTAATTTGAGATAAATTGCCTTAGGAGAGAGTTTGCCTGGTTAAATCTTGGACTTTCTTGAGCAATTTGAGGACCTCACTTGCCATTTGTTGAGAAATATGGGAGGGAAAATTTTTGGGTACAACAGCTTCCCCTGTTCAATCTTCTTACACCTGAGGATGTAGATTGGCTCGTCTGCCTTTCGTGATCTAAAGGTGGAAGATGATTGAACACTAGAGTGCCCAGAAATTTGCACTCGCATGAAGTGATACTTGATTTGCAATATTGGGAATGCGATTATAGATTCCATTTGGAAGTTGATGCTGGAAGATGGGCTTAAAGATGCCATCCGAAGAGGTGTCGATCGCATAAGAGATTCCTTTGTGAGATCCTGTATACATGTTGTTGAGGAGGACTTCGTTGGGGAATATTAGTCTCTGTCTTAAGAGAAATAAAGTTTTAGGAGCTTTAGTTGTCCATTACTCTAATGGGGAATAAATCCGGTCTGGGAAGCGGAAGTGAACTGCGTGTTTGGTCGGGGTATATGCTGCATCGCGACTATATGGGGAAATGTGAAATCAATTGTATTTGATCGGGTCTCGATCTTACAGTGTTGCAGACTGTTATCTGGATGGTAGGGCTGTAAGAAGGAACCTGGATAGTAGGGTTACTTCGATATGAAAGCCTGGATAGTAGGGCTGTGAGAAGGAACCTGGGTAGTAGGGTTACTTCGATATGAAAGCCTGGATAGTAGGGCTGTGAGAAGGAACCTGGGTAGTAGGGTTACTTCGATATGAAAGCCTGGATAGTAGGGCTGTGAAAAGGAACCTGGGTAGTAGGGTTACTTCGATATGAAATCCAGGATAGTAGGGTTGTGAGAAGGAACCTGGGTAGTAGGGTTACTTCGATATGAAAGCCTGGATAGTAGGGCTGTGAGAAGGAACCTGGGTAGTAGGGTTACTTCGATATGAAATCCTGGATAGTATATATATATATATATATATATATATATATATATATATATATATATATATATATATATATATATATATATATATATATATATATATATATATATATATATATATATATATATATATATATATATATATATATATATATATATATATATATATATATATATATATATATATATATATATATATATATATATATATATATATATATATATATATATATATATATATATATATATATATATATATATATATATATATATATATATATATATATATATATATATATATATATATATAGGGTTGTGAGAAGGAACCTGGGTAGTAGGGTTACTTTGATATGAAAGCCTGTATAGTAGGGCTGTAAGAAGGAACATGGATAGTAGGGTTACTTTGATACGAAAGCCTGGATAGTAGGGTTGTGAGAAGGAACCTGGGTAGTAGGGTTACTTCGATATGAAAGCCTGGATAATAGGGCTGTGAGAAGGAACTTGGGTAGTAGGGTTACTTCGATATGAAAGCCTGGATAGTAGGGCTGTGAGAAGGAACCTGGGTAGTAGGGCTACTTCGATATGAAAACCTAGATAGTAGGGCTGTGAGAAGGAACTTGGGTAGTAGGGTTACTTCGATATGAAAGCCTGGATAGTAGGGCTGTGAGAAGGAACCTGGGTAGTAGGGTTACTTCAATATGAAAGCCTGGATAGTAGGGCTGTGAGAAGGAACCTGGGTAGTAGGGTTACTTCGATATGAAAGCCTGGATAGTAGGGCTGTGAGAAGGAACCTGGGTAGGGTTTCTTTCGTCGCACTGATGATTACTCTGTTTAGCTTCGAGTTGTTGATCATCGACCTGCTAGAAATTATTGATAATAACCATTTTTTCGTAAGAAATATGGGGTTAGTTATGTGCGATGTATGAGATGCATTGTGAGATGATGTTCTCAAATTAAATGAGACTATGTTATATGTAATGTATGCACATGTCATGATGTATGAACATGAAATGCTGACGTAATAATCTGAGTCCGGAAAAATAAATCCCTGATTATTGTTTGGAGAGTGTGAGAAATGATATTCTTGACTGCTGTAAAAAACCATAGTTCCTCTACTTCTGTCAGGCATGGTGAACAAAGATGACTATGCTTGGGATTTGCCCCTTGTCTGGATAAATATTCTGCCGGACGGGACTTTGTCTGAAGAAAACTCTGCGGGGAATAACTCTGTTGGAGAGGAAACCCCCTATTGATAGATCTGCTGATTTGAGGAAATACCTCAGCTGGGGATGGATTTTCTGTTGCTGGTGATAATGAATTCTGTTGGAGATTGATTTTCCGCTTGTGAGAGAAATAAACTCTGCTTGGGGAAAAATTTACCGACTCACTTGCAATTGCGAACCTCAACTGGGAAGAGTTATGTCCTGTTCGGGAAAGCTAACATCAGTGTCTTTGGGTACCTTTTACTCTGTGGGGAGTGCATGTACCACTACTCATGTTCTCAAGCTGGCTCTATCCCTGTACCTGATGGGCAGGGTAGCTGTAAGGTTTGGGCACTGTGATGCGGTGGGAAACCTGACTTGAGGTTTTCCGTTTGTGTTTGCAAATGTCGCGGTTAGCAAGAGTCGCCACCGACTTTTCTTTTATCCAAAAGGAAAGGTGAAAAAGCACAGGAAATACCTTTGAGATTTTTTCTTGAGTTCGGGGGGTAGATTATGAAAAGGGAAGGTATTAGCACCCTTTTCATCCATTGTTTTCCACGGGCTCTTAGTTACTTGCTAGATCACTTACTTTTGTTTGAATGTGTGCTTGTGGTGGTGATTTTTGAATGTATTTTGAAAATGGAACTTCGTAATGGTTCTCATTTCTATAAGAACGCCTACAAAGTGTTTGTTTCGAAAATAGTTCAAAAGTGTGGTTGTAAGATGTGTTTCTGAAAGTATTTTGAAAATGGAACTTCATAATGGTTCTCGTTTCTATAAGAACGCCTACAAAGTGTTTGTTTCGAAAATAGTTCAAAGATGTGAGTGTGGGTAAAAATGTTTTTGTTGTGAGCAAGCGAGTAACTAAGAGCGAATCTACCTACTCGAAAAGTCTTAAATACGCTTTTCCTCCTCCTTTAGATGTGGCTGCCTTACCATTGATTTGGTAAGAAGCCCCATCGTTGGATGTGACGGGACGGGCGTTGGGACGTTTGTATAGTCATAGAAGGCAACATATGGGACGTTTTAACAATATCGTTTTAGGGACTAGATCGTTTTACCGAAGGCAACATCGATGGTCATCGAGGGACTACGATCTTTTTATCGAGGGTCTTTGCTAAAACACCCATGCTCGAGGGACATGACTATTTTCCGAAAGGGGCAACGAGATGGGATTACCCTAAGTGTGCATGTGTGAATAATGTGTTAGTTTACATGCATTTTGTCTTGTTTTTGAAAGTCATCTATTTGTTCATTTTATCTTGCCATACATCTTATTTACTAGCAATATATGAAAAGCAAGTAAAAATGCGGAAAATAAAATCTAAGCTATTACATAACTTTAGGGGGATGGGGATACAATTTAACAATGAGGGTGAAGTAGGAACTAAAATATTACAACCACATTGAATGATAATGAAAAGATTGTGAAAACGGTGTAGAATAAAGGAAAAATGCATTTTTGAACTGCTATGTGTCGTCCCAGGCTGCTATGCATCGACACATAGCTTCTCCTTGCCCCTGTAAAGTGAAATCTATTCAGTATGAGTCGACACATAATGGGATGTATCAATACATACACCTTTTGCATCGACACGAAACGTGTATGTATCGACTCATAGGCCTTTCCAGCTTCTGTTTAGTGAAATTTGTTCAGTGTGAGTTAACACATAATGGGATGTATCGACTCATACACCTTTTTGCATCAATGCAAAATGCGTATGTGTCGACTCATAGTCCTTTCCAATTTCTATTTAGTGACTTGAACTCAGTATGGGTCGATGCATGAGGGTTATGTGTCGACTCATTCCCTGTATTTTCACTAAGATGGGTCGACACATGTGGATATGTGTCGATACATCCTGCCTTTTTCTGCCTTAAACACCATTCTTTGCATACATCAGTTAGTTTTTAACATATAAAGGAATAACATGAACTACAAATAAATGATTAATCTTCAAAAAAAGTGATTGCTACATCCTATAAACAGAAAAGTTGATGTATGGAAAAGGTAAGGTAAAGATGACTTACCTTAAAACCGCACTTTAGGTTTTGAATCCAAATACCCTTCAAGATGTTGTATGAACCTTAAGGAAGCTCCAACAGGCTACTAGACTTTCCTTTTTGTTGAAGGTTATTAAACAACCTCCGTGTGGTATGAAATGTTTGGATGGTTTTTACATGGAATATGCAAAGTGTGAGAGGTTTGGAGGTTTAGACTTCAAAACTCAAGAGTGGAAGTCTTAGGGTCTTTTATGGATTTTGTGAATATGAGATTTTGAGGGTTTACCAATAAAACTTCTGGCTTTTCTATCCCTTTTTCTAACCCTTTTCCAACCTGTTTTTTAAACCTCTTTCTCTTGCAACTGGCCTCTGTATTTATAGTGAAGGTTTTAGATTTGAAAACTCAGATTTTTTAATCATATGTTATGCCTTTTTTCAAATTCATAAAGACAAGTTGCTTCATGATGAAGAAAGGAGTGAATTAAGGAACTTAGCCATGCTTTACAAGTCTTGTAGATTGCTTCTGATGTTGAGAGATTTTTCTGTCATCTTTGGAACAGATTTCAAGCTTTGAAAGAAGAGAGTGGTTGGAAAAGTGAAGCTTTATGCAAATGGAAATGTTGCTTTTTGCATTTCTAACCATAAATGGTATCAAGACTTGGACAAAGCTTCAAATGCTTGTGTAATACACTTAGGGTTTGTGTAATTGCTTGATTATGCATAGATTTGGAGAGAACATAGCCTGAAAAGAGAGATCTTGTAGCTTTGGTTGGAATTTAGTCAAGTGTTTATCACAAATTCTGCTTTGTAATTCAAGAATGAAACCCTAACTTCATCTCTTCGATCCTCTCAGCTCAAGAATGATCTCAATGAGTTCTTCGACTTTTTGGAAAGATTGGAACATCCCCTACAACTTTCATGTTGACCACTTTTGTTAAATCAAACTGGAACTTGATGAAAATTGGCCAAGAAGTTGGGATAAAAACCTGACCAAAACTGCTGAAAATTTCTCTAAATGTTAAATGAAAATGTCATGACTTCATGAATTTATAACTTGATATCTAAGCATATTTAGGAGAAGATGTGTAAAGCAATGTTGTATATATCATGGAGATCTACAACTTTCATGTTGAAAGTTTCCCTTGAACCGTCTTGCATCTTGGTGAAAGAATGGCATGAAGTGATGAAATTATCATGTATAAAAACACTTAGAAAATTTCTAGGTCTTGGAAATCTTGACTTTTCAAGTTGACATTTGACTTTCTTAAATTCTTAATGATCAAGCTTGATATTTTTGAATTTCTTGATGAAATTTGATCTTTGGGTTGTAATGTTGACCAAAAAGTCAAAGTTTGACTTTCTAGCATGCAATTGACCATTTTTCCCTTTTGCCCATTCCAAGCCTAAATTGATGTATCAGTGCTGCAAACTTGATGTCTTAGAATATCTTGTGAGCAAATATTTGACAAACGAGAGGGAAAATTTTGGGGTACAACAACTTCCCCTGTTCAATCTTCCTAAACCTGAAAAGTTAGATTGGCGAGTTTTACCATTCGTGACTCGAAGGTGAGAGAATTATTGGACACTAGAGTGCCCAGAAATTTGCACTCGGTGACGCGCGGTTGAAGGAATGGGCTTAAAGATGCCATTTGGAGAGGTGATAGAATCTTGTTGGAGATGGGCTTGTAGATTCCATCCAAGAATGCTTGTTGAATTATAATTTGTAAGTTGGAAGAATGGGTATCAGAATTGCGTCCATGTTTGGAATGTATCGGAGCTGTATCTGATTTGTATCTGAAAGCTGTCTTTGAATAAGTATCAGGATGGCATCCGTATCTGGTGCGTATCAGAACTGTATCTGAAAGCTGTCTTTGAATGAGTATCAGGATGGCATCCGTATCTGATGCATATTTGAACTTTATCTGAATGCTGTATTTGAATGAGTATCAGGATGGCATCCGTATCAGGAGCGTATCTGAACTGTATCTGAAAGCTGTCTTTGAATGAGTATCAGGATGGCATCCGTATCTGGTGCGCATCTGAACTGTCTCTAGAAGGAATCTGGAATAAGTATCAGAATGTCATCCATATCTGGAGCGTATCTGAACTGTCTCTAGAAGGAATCTGGAATAAGTATCAGAATGTCATCCATATTTGGAGCGTATCTGAACTATCTCTAGAAGGAATCTGGAATAAGTATCAGAATGTCAGCCATATCTTGATCGCATCTGAACTGTCTCTAGAAGGAATCTGGAATAAGTATCAGAATGTCATCCATATTTGGAGCGTATCTGAACTATCTCTAGAAGGAATCTGGAATAAGTATCAGAATGTCAGCCATATCTGGATCGCATCTGAACTATCTCTAGAAGGAATCTGGAATAAGTATCAGAATGTCATCCATATCTGGAGCATATCTGAACTATCTCTAGAAGGTATCTGGAATAAGTATCAGAATGTCAGCCATATATGGAGCATATCTGAACTATCTCTAGAAGGAATCTGGAATCAGAATGTCATCCATATTTGGAGCGTATCTGAACTATCTCTAGAAGAAATCTGGAATAAGTATCAGAATGTCATCCATATCTGGAGCATATCTGGACTATCTCTAGAAGGAATCTGGAATAAGTATCATAATGTCAGCCATATCTGGATCGCATCTGAACTGTCTCTAGAAGGAATCTGGAATCAGAATGTCATCCATATCTGGAGCATATCTGAACTATCTCTTGAAGGAATCTGGAATAAGTATCAGAATGTCATCCATATCTGGAGCGTATATGATTTATCTCTAGAAGGAATCTAGAATAAGTATCAGAATATCAGCCATATCTGGATCGCATCTGAATTGTCTCTAGAAGGAATCTGGAATAAGTATCAGAATGTCATCCATATCTGGAGCGTATTTGAACTATCTCTAGAAGGAATCTGGAATAAGTATCAGAATGTCAGCCATATCTGGATCGCATATGAACTGTCTCTACAAGGAATCTGGAATAAGTATCAGAATGTCATCCATATCTGGAGCGTATCTGAACTATCTCTAGAAGGAATCTGGAATAAGTATCAAAATGTCATCCATATCTGGAGCATATCTGAACTATCTCTAGAAGGAATCTGGAATAAGTATCAAAATGTCATCCATATCTGGAGCGTATCTGAACTATCTCTAGAAGGAATCTCGAATAAGTATCAGAATGTCAGCCATATCTAGATCGCATCTGAACTGTCTCTAGAAGGAATCTGGAATAAGTATCAGAATGTCATCCATATCTGGAGCGTATCTGAACTATCTCTAGAAGGAATCTGGACTAAGTATCAGAATGTCATCCATATCTGGATTGTATCTGAACTGTCTCTAGAAGGAATCTGGAATAAGCATCAGAATGTCATCCATATCTGGAGCATATCTGAACTATCTCTAGAAGGAATCTGGAATAAGTATCAGAATGTCATCCATATCTGGAGCGTATCTGAACTATCTCTGGAAGGAATCTCAATGGATGATGAAGGAATCTGAAACGATTGCTACTCCAAAAGATGATGACCTTTATCTATTGATTGATCTTTCCTGAAAATGTAAAGAGTTAGTTGTATGCAATGTCATGATGTATTCATTGCGTAATGATGTTCTCAAAATAATTGAGATTGTGTCGTGTGCACTTTTCATGTATGTAATATGATATATGAAATGTGAGATGTTTATTTAAATGTATCTTTGTCTGGAAAATAAATCCTTGACAAAATGTCGGGGAGTTGTTAAATCCTGGACTGATGTTGAAGAGTTGGTGTGTCTTCAAACTTTGCTTAGAATATTTCCACCGAGGATTCCTGTTTTGTTGAGGAGAACTCCGCTGGGGAAAGTTAAGAACTTTGTGGAGAGTATTGATTCCGGCTTGGGCGAAAAAGTTCAGGAGTCTCGGTTGTCCGTTGCTCTACTGTGGAGTCGAAGTTGAACTAATGTCTGGTCGGGTCCAGGTTTCACAGTAACTTGCTGGGGATTTTAGAGTAGTCTACTAGGGAAGAGGAGTTGTGGTTCTTTTATTTGTAGTAGTCGGAGAGGCAAACTCAAGCTGGGGAATCCTGCCGTTTGTTGGGGAAATAAACCGTATTGCTTACTCTGTTGGAGAGGCGATGACTTCACTGGCAGAAATCCTCGAGGATTCTTGAAGTCGACTTAGCTGGGAAGAGGTTATCATAGATTTAAACTCTTGGCTGGGAGTCATCCTATGAGAAGGATTTTGGGGAGATTTGTCACTGCCCCTAGTAGCGAGTGTTTATGGCTTTGCCAGGAAATGTTTGACTATACGTAACACTTTACCGAGATTGGCGTTCAATGCCCCAAGTAATGGAGATGGAGACATGCCCCTGGTTATTCTGTACTTCTTGAGAGATTTCCTGGAACCTTGACTGGACTTCCCCAGGTGTGCTAGATAGCGACATGTCATGCCCCCTTGTTTATAGGAGATTTGTCGTTGGAAGTGTCATCTCACTTGAAGTGATTTTGTTCACTGGGAGAGCTTTCGTTCATCGGATATTCGCTGTGTGAATCTCTCCGTTGTCAAACAAATAGCCATATTATTCAAATAATGCAAAGTTTATGTTTGTCTTGAAATTTTGAAAATGCGTTTTTTAGCAAGAAATTTTTGTAAGAAAAATTCAACTCAGGATTTTGAGTAAAGCCTTACAGGAGTCAGGATTCCTTTTGTGACAGTATGCTTTCGAACTAACCCATGCTTCAATTAGGACTTTTGAAAGGTTGTAACGTGGCTTGGTTCACGGTTTAAGAAACAAAGGATAAAGGCTCAAAGTGTATTTGTACCCGCCCGTTCTTCGTGATGTTCTTCGGCCCTAAACTCAGCTAGTTGTGTGTTTGAACTCCAATTGAGTCTGGAATTACATTTTTGTGATGATTCAAACAAGTTAAGTTTGTTGGAAGGAAGTCATTTTTGCAACATTTTTTTCATGTTGTTGAGGATTTGTAATGACCTCTTTCTTTTGATTTGTTATCCCTAATTTTTGCCTGATTGTTCTTGTTTTGAGATTACAGTCACCGGGATGCCCCAGTTCTCTTAAGTCTCCTTTGTAGGTTTTGACTTAGTGGGCCTTTCCCTTTTTTGAGAGATAATGACTGCCTATGTGATAGGGAACCATCATCGTCTTTTGATTCCAGAGAATGTTTTTGATGTCATTCGTTGTATGAGAGTTTGCGGCTAAACGCACTTTTTCAACTCAGAGACTACCCTGCCTCAGGTTTCGATTAAAGGTTTCAATTTGTGTTAAAACAGAAAACTTCTACTTCTTTGGCTCAAAGGGGTTGACTAGGGATTATCTTCCTTATAACTCCAGTGTTTAGGATTTGAAAGAAACGCATGTACATCGTCAGCAAGGTCTGTCCAAAAGCATATTGTATGAGATTATGGCATTGTTTTCGTCATCCTCCCTCTAAAGGCTTGTAACTTTTAGCAAGAGTTAAATGTCATAAGAAGGATAAAAAGAATAGTTTAAATATGGTGAAAACGAAAGGATGAATTCAAGACAAACATATGCAATGCATTAATAAAACAGAGTTTGACATTAATAGATAACTGTTTGAATAACAAAAGAAATTACAACTTGAAAATTCAAATGAACAGAAGCCTCTTTGTCTGAACTTGTCACTTTAGGTGGTGAGCATTTGAGGGACGGAAAAAGAATTCAGTCTGTCCATCTTGTGTGAATTCCAACATTCCTTCGTCAATCAGATCTTGAATCTTATTTCTCAACGCCCAACAGTTGTTGGTGTCATGTCCAAGACTGTTGGAGTGGTACATGCATCTTGTATTTGGATTTTACCTTGGGGAGGCCGTGTTGGGGTTCTGAGGAGGGTCCCTTAAAATAACCAGCTTGGCCTCCAACATGTGTTGCAGTGCTTGAGACAAAGACTTGTTGATTTCGGTGAAGCATCTTTTAGGCTTACTTTGCCTTTGCTGATTTTCTGGTTGAAGTCGTTGTTGGGCTCGTATCATGGAAGCAAATTGGGGAGGTCTTCTCTCGGATTCTTGTCTCAAGGGAGGCTGAATAATGATTTGATCCCCAATCCTAGATGTTTGCCCCATTTGGTTACATCCATCCCGACGAAGCTTGTTGATGAGGACCCTTAGCTCTTCTTGTCCTTGTGCCAGATTTTGGATAAGAGCCATCTGGCCCACCAGTTGTCTCATCATTTGGACCTTCATTATGGCTATCTCGGTTTGTAGCCGTTCCAACTGGTCATTTCTGTCGTCCCCAGGATTTCCCATGATCATGCCCCTGGCGAGGAGTGCCTTGACCTCTTCTTGCCCCTTGGATAGGTTCAAGAACATCTCTTGAAGTTGAGCGTTTTGAGCCTGGATATCCTTGATAGTCTGCTCTAGAGCCATCTCTCTGAAATAAGCAGTAGGAAGATAAGGAGACCTGTATGGGAGAAACCTGTCATGATATGATGCATGATATGTGGATGAATGTTTTCAAGGATCTCGCGAGGTAAACACAAGAAAAAGTTAGAGATTGAATTTTGATCAACATCTTTTGATTGGAGAACTTTGTATCAGTGGATGTCTTTCCACGAGAATTAAGCTCACCATGTCAAGTGGGTCATAGCCCTTGACTCAAGTTGTTTGTACTTGATTTTTGACGGTGTTTGTTTAGAGGAAAATAAATCCTCTTTCCCCCTGGGTAGACGTCTGGTTCAACGTGACCCTGCATCAAAGACCCTCGAGATCCTTGAAATGGTTAATGAAAATGCTATGGTATGATGTTATGATATTATGTACAGATATGCGAGGTAAGAAAGTTTATATACAAATAATCATATTCACACAAAGCAAACAAGTCCTTAGTTTTAGGCTTGCATGGGGTTTTATAGGTAAGTACCCTTTTGAAGCTTAGTTGGCTCAACCTGTCCTAGAAATAGTAACCGGGTTCTAAGGATCTCAATATCACTAGATTGTTTCCTTGGTCATTGTTTCAGCTCAAGCCTCTTTAACGGCGACCGAAATATCCCAAGAAACCAACCCTCAATGAGTGTGGTATCGAGTATCTACCAACTTTGGACTGCACCAAAGCCGGTCATCTCACTACATCCTAAAAGGCCAAGTTGGTCAAGTAAAGGGTTCTAGAAGTTCATTAGTGCTTCATGACATCACTCAGCATCCCCGCATTCTCTTTGATTGACCCAAAGGCTACCGGTACCCACAAATATGTCACACTAACATAGCTATTGCTTAGACCATGTCGATATACCCCGCACAGTTTCCACAATGTATTGCTATTTACCTATAATGTTTCCCAAATCCGGGTGGAGGATTCAAACCCAAACAAAGAACCATAAAGTAAAGCAAACAAATCAAACAATGTTAGCAAATAAATGTGATCTAGCCCTAAGATAACCCCACTTTTAAAAATTCCCCAGCAGAGTCGCCAGTTCTGTGATGCGGTGGGAGAACTGACTTGAGGTTTTGCGTTTGTGTTCGCAAATGTCGCGGTTAGCAAGAGTCGCCACCGACTTTTCTTTTATCCAAAAGGAAAGGTGAAAAAGCACAAGAAAGATCTTTGAGATTGTTTCTTGAGTTCGGGGGGTAGATTATGAAAAGGGAATGGTTTTCAATGGGCTCTTAGTTACTTGCTAGATCACTTGCTTTTGTTTGAATGTGTGCTTGTGGTGGTGATTTTTGAAAGTATTTTGAAAATTGAACTTCGTAATAGTTCTCGTTTCTATAAGAACGCCTACAAAGTGTTTGTTTCGAAAATAGTTCAAAAGTGTGGTTGTAAGATGTGTTTTTGAAAGTATTTTGAAAATGGAACTTTGTAATGGTTCTCGTTTCTATAAGAACGCCTACAAAGTGTTTGTTTCGAAAATAGTTCAAAGCTGTGAGTGTGGGTAAAAATGTTTTTGTTGTGAGCAAGCGAGTAACTAAGAGCGAATCTACCTACTCGAAAGGTCTTAAATGCACTTTTCCTCCTCCTTTAGATGTGGCTGTCTTACCATTGATTTGGTAAGAAGCCCAATCGTTGGATGTGAAGGGACGGACGTTGGGACGTTTGTATAATCATAGAAGGCAACATATGGGTTGTTTTAACAATTTCGTTTTAGGGACTAGATTGTTTTACCGAAGGCAACATCGAGGGTCATTGAGGGACTACGATCTTTTTATCGAGGGTCTTTGCTAAAACGCCCATGCTCGAGGGACATGACTATTTTACAAAAGGGGCAACAGGATGGGATTACTCTAAGGGTGCATGTGTGAATAGTGTGTTAGTTTGCATGCATTTTGTCTTGTTTTTGAAAGTCATCTATTTGTTCATTTTATCTTGCCATACATCTTATTTACTAGCAATATATGAAAATAAAGTAAAAATGCGGAAAATAAAATCTAAGCTATTACATCACTCTAGGGGGATGGGGATAGTTTTTAACAATGGGGGTGAAGTAGGAACTAAAATATTACAACCACATCGAATGATAATAATAAGAATGTGAAAACAGTGTAGAATAAAGGAAAAATGCATTTTTGAACTGCTATGTGTCGACCCATGCTGCTATGCATCGACACATAGATTCTCCTTGCCCTTGTAAAGTGAAATCTGTTCAGTATGAGTCAACACATAATGGGATGTATCGACTCATACACCTTTTGCATCGATGCGAAACGCGTATGTATCGACTCATAGGCCTTTCCAACTTCTGTTTAGTGAAATCTGTTCAGTGTGAGTCGACACATAATGGGATGTATCGACTCAAACACCTTTTTGCATCGATGCGAAATGCGTATGTTTCGACTCATAGTCCTTTCCAGTTTCTGTTTAGTGACCTGAACTCAGTATGGGTCGATGCATGAGGGTTATGTGTCGACTCATTCCCTGTATTTTCACTAAGATGGGTCGACACATGTGGATATGTGTCGATACATCCTGCCTTTTTCCGCCTTAAACACCATTCTTTGCATACATCAGTTAGTTTTTAACATATAAATGAATAACATGAACAACAAATAAATGATTAATCTTCAAAAACAGTGATTTCTACATCCTATAAACAGAAAATTTGATGTATGGAAAAGGCAAGTTAAAGATGACTTACCTTAAAACTGCACTTTAGGTTTTGAATCCAAATACCCTTCAAAATGTTGTATGAACCTTAAGGAAGCTCCAACAGGCTGCTAGACTTTCCTTTTTGTTGAAGGTTATTAAACAACCTCTGTGTGGTAAGAAATGTTTGGATGGTTTTTAGATGGAATATGAAAAGTGTGAGAGGTTTTGAGGTTTAGACTTCAAAACTCAAGAGTGGAAGTCTTAGGGTCTGTTATGGCTTTTGTGAATATGAGATTTTGAAGGTTTACCAATAAAACTTCTGGCTTTTCTCTCCCTTTTTCTAACCCTTTTCCAACCTGTTTTTTCAACCTCTTTCTCTTGCAACTGGCCTCTCTATTTATAGAGAAGGTTTTAGATTTGAAAACTCAGATTTTTTAATCACATGTTATGCCTTTTTTCAAATTCATAAAGACAAGTTGCTTCATGATGAAGAAAGGAGTGAATTAAGGAACTTAGCCATGCTTTTCAAGTCTTGTAGATTGCTTCTGATGTTGAGATATTTTTCTGTCATCTTTGGAACAGATTTCAAGCTTTGAAAGAAGAGAGTGGTTGGAAAAGTGAAGCTTTATGCAAATGGAAATGTTGCTTTTTGCATTTCTAACCATAAATGGTATCAAGACTTGGAAAAAGCTTCAAATGCTTGTGTAATACACTTAGGGTTTGTGTAATTGCTTGATTATGCATAGATTTGGAGAGAACATAGCCTGAAAAGAGAGATCTTGTAGCTTTGGTTGGAATTTAGTCAAGTGTTCATCACAAATTCTGCTTTGTAATTCAAGAATGAAACCCTAACTTCATCTCTTCGATCCTCTCAGCTCAAGAATGATCTCAATGAGTTCTTCGACTTTTTGGAAAGATTGGAACATCCCCTACAACTTTCATGTTAACCACTTTTGTCAAATCAAACTGGAACTTGATGAAAATTGGCCAAGAAGTTGGGATAAAAACCTGACCAAAACTGCTGAAGATTTCTCTAAGTGTTAAATGAAAATGTCATGACTTCATGAATTTATAACTTGATATCCAAGCATATTTAGGAGAAGTTGTGTAAAGCAATGTTGTATATATCATGGAGATCTACAACTTTCATGTTGAAAGTTTCCCTTGAACCGTCTTGCATCTTGGTGAAAGAATGGCATGAAGTGATGAAATTATCATGTATAAAAACACTTAGAAATTTCTAGGTCTTGGAAATCTTGACTTTTCAAGTTGACTTTTGACTTTCTTAAATTCTTAATGATCAAGCTTGATATTTTTGAATGTCTTGATGAAATTTGATCTTTGGGTTGTAATGTTGACCAAAAAGTCAAAGTTTGACTTTCTAGCATGCAATTGACCATTTTTCCCTTTTGCCCATTCCAAGCCTAAATTGATGTATCAGTGCTGTAAACTTGATGTCTTAGAATATCTTGTGAGCAAATACTTGACAAACGAGAGGGAAAATTTTGGGGTACAACAGCTGCCCCTGTTCAATCTTCTTAAACTTGAAAAGTTAGATTGGCGAGTTTTGCCATTCGTGACTCGAAGGTGAGAGAATTATTGGATACTATAGTGCCCATAAATTTGCACTCGGTGACGCGCGGTTGAAGGAACGGGCTTAAAGATGCCATTTGGAGAGGTGATAGAATCTTGTTGGAGATGGGCTTGTAGATGCCATCCAAGAATGTTTGTTGAATTATAATTTTTAAGTTGGAAGAATGGGTATCAGAATTGCGTCCATGTCTGGAATGTATATGAGTTGTATCTGAACTGTATCTGAAAGCTATCTTTGAATGAGTATCAGGATAGCATCCGTATCTGGTGCGTATCGGAACTGTATCTGAAATCTGTCTTTGAATGAGTATCAGGATGGTATCCGTATCTGGTGCGTATCTGAACTGTATCTGAAAGTTGTCTTTGAATGAGTATCAGGATGGCGTCCATATCTGGAGCGTATCTGAACTGTATCTGAAATCTTTCTTTGAATGAGTATCAGGATGGCATCCGTATTTGGTGCGCATCAGAACTATCTCTAGAAGGAATCTGGAATAAGTATCAGAATGTCATCCATATCTGGAGCGTATTTGAACTATCTCTAGAAGGAATCTGGAATAAGTATTAGAATGTCATCCATATCTGGAGTGTATCTGAACTATCTCAATAAGGAATCTGGAATAAGTATCAGAATGTCATCCATATCTGGATCGCATCTGAACTGTCTCTAGAAGGAATCTGGAATAAGTATCAGAATGTCATCCATATCTGGAACGTGTTTGAACTATCTCTAGAAGGAATCTGGAATAAGTATCAGAATGTCAGCCATATTTGGAGCGTATCTGAACTATCTCTAGAAGGATTCTGAAATCAGAATGTTATCCATATTTGGAGCGTATCTGAACTATCTCTAGAAGGAATCTGGAATAAGTATCAGAATGTCATCCATATCTGGAGCGTATCTAAACTATCTCTAGAAGGAATCTGGAATAAGTATCAGAATGTCAGCCATATATGGATCGCATCTGAACTGTCTCTAGAAGGAATCTTGAATAAGTATCAGAATGTCATCCATATCTGGAGTGAATCTGAACTATCTCTAGAAGGAATCTAGAATAATTATCAGAATTTCAGCCATATCTGGATCGCATCCGAACCGTCTCTAGAAGGAATCTGGAATAAGTATAAGAATGTCATCCATATCTGGAGCGTATCTGAACTATCTCTAGAAGGAATCTGGAATAAGTATCAGAATGTCATCCATATCAGGAGCATATCTGAACTATCTCTAGAAAGAATCTGGAATAAGTATCAGAATGTCATCCATATCTGGAGCGTATCCGAACTATCTCTAGAAGGAATCTGGAATAAGTATCAGAATGTCAGCCATATCTGGATCGCATCTGAACTGTCTCTAGAAGGAATCTAGAATAAGTATCAGAATGTCATCCATATCTGGAGCATATCTGAACTATCTCTAGAAGGAATCTGGAATAATTATCAGAATGTCAGCCATATCTGGATCGTATCTGAACTGTCTCTAGAAGGAATCTGGAATAAGTATCAGAATGTCATCCATATCAGGAGCATATCTGAACTATCTCTAGAAAGAATCTGGAATAAGTATCAGAATGTCATCCATATCTGGAGCGTATCCGAACTATCTCTAGAAGGAATCTGGAATAAGTATCAGAATGTCAGCCATATCTGGATCGCATCTGAACTGTCTCTAGAAGGAATCTGGAATAAGTATCAAAATGTCATCCATATCTGGAGCATATCTGAACTATCTCTAGAAGGAATCTAGAATAATTATCAGAATGTCAGCCATATCTGGATCGTATCTGAAATGTCTCTAGAAGGAATATGAAATCAGAATGTCATCCATATCTGGAGCGTATCTGAACTATCTCTTGAAGGAATCTGGAATAAGTATCAGAATGTCATCCATATCTGGAGCGTATCTGAACTATCTCTAGAAGGAATCTGGAATAAGTATCAGAATGTCATCCATATCTGGAGCGTATCTGAACTATCTTTTGAAGGAATCTGGAATAAGTATCAGAATGGCATCCATATCTGGAGCGTATCTGAACTATCTCTAGAAGGAATCTGGAATACGTATCAGAATGTCAACCATATATGGATCGCATCTAAACTGTCTCTAGAAGGAATCTGGAATAAGTATCAGAATGTCATCCATATTTGGAGTGCATCTGAACTATCTCTAGAAGGAATCTGGAATAATTATCAGAATGTCAGCCATATCTGGATCGCATCTGAACTGTCTCTAGAAAGAATCTGGAATTAGAATGTCATCCATATCTGGAGCGTATCTGAACTATCTCTTGAAGGAATCTGGAATAAGTATCAGAATGTCATCCATATCTGGAGCATATATGAACTATCTCTAGAAGGAATCTGGAATAAGTATCAGAATGTCAGCCATATCTGGATCGCATCTGAATTGTCTCTAGAAGGAATCTGGAATAAGTATCAGAATGTCATCCATATCTGGAGCGTATCTGAACTATCTCTAGAAGGAATCTGGAATAAGTATCAGAATTTCAGCCATATGTGGATCGCATCTGAACTGTCTCTACAAGGAATCTGGAATAAGTATCAGAATGTCATCCATATCTGGAGCGTATCTGAACTATCTCTAAAAGGAATCTAGAATAAGTATCAAAATGTCATCCATATCTGGAGTGTATCTGAACTATCTCTATAAGGAATCTGGAATAAGTATCAAAATGTCATCCATATCTGGAGTGTATCTGAACTATCTCTAGAAGGAATTTGGAATAAGTATCAGAATGTCAGCCATATCTGGATCGCATCTGAACTGTCTCTAGAAGGAATCTGGAATAAGTATCAGAATGTCATCCATATCTGGAGCGTATCTGAACTATCTCTAGAAGGAATCTGGAATAAGTATCAGAATGTCAGCCATATCTGGATCGCATCTGAACTGTCTCTACAAGGAATCTGGAATAAGTATCAGAATGTCATCCATATCTGGAGCGTATCTGAACTATCTCTAGAAGGTATCTGGAATAAGTATCAAAATGTCATCCATATCTGGAGCGTATCTGAACTATCTCTAGAAGGAATCTGGAATAAGTATCAGAATGTTATCCATATCTGGAGCGTATCTGAACTATCTCTAGAAGGAATCTGGAATAAGTATCAGAATGTCAGCCATATCTGGATCGCATCTGAACTGTCTCTAGAAGGAATCTGGAATAAGTATCAGAATGTCATCCATATCTGAACTATCTCTAGAAGGAATCTGGAATAAGTATCAGAATGTCAGCCATATCTGGATCGCATATGTACTGTCTCTAGAAGGAATCTGGAATAAGCATCAGAATGTCATCCATTTCTCTAAGTGTTAAATTAAAATGTCATGACTTCATGAATTTATAACTTGAGATCCAAGCATATTTAGGAGAAGTTGTGTAAAGCAATGTTGTAGATATCATGGAGATCTACAACTTTCATGTTGAAAGTTTCCCTTGAACCGTCTTGCATCTTGGTGAAAGAATGGCATGACGTGATGAAATTATCATGTATAAAAACACTTAGAAAATTTCTAGGTCTTGGAAATCTTGACTTTTCAAGTTGACTTTTGACTTTCTTAACTTCTTAATGATCAAGCTTGATATTTTTGAATGTCTTGATGAAATTTGATCTTTGGGTTGTAATGTTGACCAAAAAGTCAAAGTTTGACTTTCTAGCATGCAATTGACCATTTTCCCTTTTGCCCATTCCAAGCCTAAATTGATGTATCAGTGCTGCAAACTTGATGTCTTAGAATATCTTGTGAGCAAATACTTGACAAACGAGAGGGCAAATTTTGGGGTACAACAGGCACTTCTTGTTTTCCCCTGTTCCTGGAATTACGAATAATCATCTTTTGTTTCTTATATAAATATTTATGAGCAGTAATTATTTTCAAATGCATATATCAAAAATAGATCATTGGACGTTCTTGCAAAACAAAATAGAAAAAAGAAAAACAAGTTGAAATTTTTTGTGAAAATGAATTGTATTTATTTTTGAAGTTGGCCTGTAACAGGAATTTTTGTACAAAGAGGCTGACGTCCTAGTAAGAGAGCGCCACCGAAAGAAATGACAATTTGTAAAAGAAAGAAAAACAGCTATGTGAAACTACCCCATTGGGTTCCAACTCTGCTATTGCCTTTATATCTTCAAGCGTCTCATCACTTTGCTACTTGGCCGAAGGTGGATCAGATTGATTGGCGTCGTCTGAGCTTGATAATCGATACTGAAGTCTGGTTGCAAGATGATCCAATGAGACATAGTGTTACACTTCAATCCCTAATTTTTTCCTGGACCGCCCTTTCAGGTTTTCAGTCCACCGGGATACCCCTTTTTGCCCAAGCCGCCTTTTCAAGTTTTCGACTTGTCGGGTGTACAGTTTTTATTTTCATCCCTTACTTTTGCCCGAACCCTTTTGGTTCGCCGGGAAGCCCTTATTTTTGCCTAGGCCAGTCAACCTAGCAGGTCTTTGATTATGCGTAATATCTTTTCACTATGTCTGCATTGACGGGGTGAGGAAGGTCGTCACCATCCATGGTAGTTAGAATCATAACTCCTCCCGAGAAAATGTTCTTAACCACAAATGACCCTTCGTATGTGGGGGTCCATTTGCCCCTGGGATCACTTTGCGGTAGTATGATGCATTTGATCACTAGATCTCCGACTTGATATTCTTGACGTCTGACTTTCTTGTTAAAAGCCTTGATCATTCGCTTTTGATACGTCTGACCATGACAAATAGCAGTAAGTCTCTTTTCATCGATTAAATTCAGCTGGTCAAGCCGGGTTTGGATCCAGTCGTCTTTGTTCAAACCCGCATCCTTCATAATCCTGAGAGAGGGTATCTGGACTTCGATGGGTATGACCGCCTCCATGCCGTATACCAAAGAGTAGGGTGTTGCCCCTGTTGGCGTCCGTGCTGAGGTGCGGTACCCATGAAGAGCGAATGGTAGCATCTCGTGCCAGTCTTTGTATGTCACCGTCATCTTCTATACAATCTTCTTGATATTCTTGTTAGCCTCTTCAATAGCCCCATTCATCTTCAGCCGGTAGGGAGAAGAATTATGATGCTATATCTTGAACTATTTGCAGAGCTAGGTGATCATTGTATTGTTCAAATTTGTACCATTGTCAGTAATAATCCTCTCTGGCACGCCATATTGGCAGATCAGATTTTGTCGGATAAACCGCGCCATGACATTCTTGGTTACTGTGGCAAAGGAAGCTGCCTCAACCCACTTCGTGAAATAATCAATTGCTACCAGAATGAAGTGATGCCCGTTAGAGGCAGTAGGTTTGATCTCGCCAATCATGTCAATGCCCCACATCGCAAAAGGCCAAGGAGCTGTCAAAACATTCAGGGGAACCGGAGGTACATGCATCTTATCCACATAGACTTGGCACTTATGACAGGTTCGAGAATGCTGATAACAATCGGCCTCCATAGTAGACCAGTAATATTCTGCCCGTAGGATTTTCTTTGCCATCGTATATCCACTAGAATGAGTTCCGAAAGTACCTTTATGTAACTCTGCCATGATCCTTTCGGCCTCGCTCTTGTCCATACATCGCAGTAAGGTTGAATCATGGTTACGCTTATAAAGTATACCATTACTGATGAAGAACTTCGCAATGAATCTTCTCAAAAACTTCATATCATTAACAGATGCCCCCTCAGGGTATTCTTAAGCCTGAAGATACCTCTTTACCTCGTGAAACCAGGGTTTATCTGCTACCTCTTCAGTCTCAATATCACAGCAATGTGCGGGTTCGTCTAACCTCTCGATGGTAATCTGGGGAGCTTCATTGTCCCACCTGACTTTGAACATAGAAGACATGGTAGCTAGCGCATCCGCTAACTGGTTCTCCTCTCTCGGGAAGTGTTCAAAGGTTATCTCCTCAAAGTGTGGGAGCAATGTCAGTACATACTCTTTGTAAGGAATAAGATTTGGGTGCTTCATATCCCACTCGCCTTTGATCTGACTGATCACCAGAGCAGAATCTCCGAATACACTCAAGAACTTAATCCTCAGGTCAATAGCAGCTCGAAGACCCATGATACATGCTTCATACTCCGCCATATTGTTGGTGCAGCTGAAACATAATCGGGCGGTGAACGGAGTATGACATCCCTCAGGAGATATAATTACAGCGCCAATTCCATTACCCAACGCGTTCGAGGCTCCATCAAAATACATAGACCATCGGGATCCTTCCTCGGGTCCTTCATTCGGTCCAGGTTCTTCATAGTCGGTTACAAACATGATATTCTCATCCGGGAACTCGAAATTCATGGACTGGTAGTCATCCACGGCCTGATGCGCCAAATGATCCGCTAATACACTCCCCTTGATTGCTTTTTGGGTTGTGTATTGGATGTCATACTCGGTTAAGATTATCTGCCATCTTGTTATTCTTCCAGATAAGGCGGGCTTCTCGAAAATATACTTGATCGGATCCATTTTTGATATCAATAAGGTGGTGTGAGTCAGCATATACTGTCTCAGCTGGCGAGCAGACTATTCCAAAGCACAACAAGTTTTCTCGAGCAATGAGTATCGGGTCTCACAGTCGGTAAACTTTTTGCTAAGGTAGTAAATAGCATGCTTTTTCCGGCCAGACTCGTCATGCTTCCCCAACATGCACCCTATTGAATTGTCCAGCACTGTCAAGTATAAAATCAAAGGTCTTCCCTCAACTAGAGGCATCAGAATTGGTGGCTCTTGAAGGTATTCCTTGATTCTTTTGAAAGCGGTCTGACATTCATCATTCCATTTTACCACTTGATCTTTCTTCAGCAGCTTGAAGATTGGCTCACAAGTAGCAGTCGGATGTGAAATGAACCTAGCAACGTAATTTAGACGTCCCAAGAAGCCTCTAACCTCTTTTTCTGTGCGGGGAGCCGACATCTCTTGTATGGCTTTTACCTTTGCGGGGTCCACCTGAATACCTTTATCACTGACAACAAAACCTAGAAGCTTACCAGACCTTACCTTGAAGGTGCACTTGTTCGGATTCAACCTCAGCTTGTACGTCTTCAACCTGTCAAATAGTTTCTGGAGATGATCAAGGTGATCTTCCTCAGTCTGGGACCTGGCTATCATGTCATCAACATAAACCTCGATCTCATGGTGAATCATGTCGTGGAACAAAGCGACCATGGCGCGCTGATAAATTGCCCCAGCATTCTTCAACCCGAAAGGCATTACCTTGTAACAGAAGGTGCCCCACTGTGTAACGAAGGTTGTCTTCTCCATGTCTTCAGGAGCCATCTCGATCTGGTTGTAGCCAGAAAAACCATCCATGAAGGAGAAGATATTATGCTGCACGGTGTTGTCGACCAGAACATCGATATGAGGAAGTGGGAAATCATCCTTGGGGCTTGCCCTATTTAGTCTCTATAATCTACACACATCTGTACCTTACCGTCCTTCTTTGGTATCGGTACAACGTTGGAAACCCATTGCGGATAAGAAGTGACAGCCAAGAACCCTGCGTCAAACTATTTCATGACCTCCGCCTTGATTTTCTCTAACATCTCAGGGCGTATACAGCGGACCTTCTATTTTACCGGAGGGCAGTTTTCTTTAGTCGGCAGGCGATGTACCACAATATCAGTGTTTAAACCAGACATGTCTTCATAGGACCAGGCGAAGATCTCAACATAGCCGCGTAGCATTTGTATCAACCGTTGCTTGACACTAGGCTCCAGATTCGCCCCTATCTTAACCTCTTTCCTGTCTTCCTCTGTACCCAAGTTTACTGACTCAACTGGCTCTTCATGAGGCTGTATGGCCCTTTCTTCCTGCTATAATAGCCTAGCAAGCTCTCCAGGCACCTCACAATCATCCTCACCTTTGTCCTCGGCTTGGTTGATCGGATTTTTGAAGTCATAATTGGCAATAGCAGAATCGTTATCAATAGGATCCAGAGTGGATATGGATCTGCATTATGATACGTGAGTGTGTGTAAGAGAATAGCTGTTTTGATAAATTGCGAGACAGAAAAGAAAAACAAGGAGCGCAAAATTTATAATGCAAGAAACGTCCAATGTTTTATTGATGATATATGAAAATGATAAATAATAAGCCCTCACAAGCAAAGCCAAGGTGCCTCGGGCAAGGCACCGGGTTATAAAGTTTCAAACTGTCTGTTACAACTCTAAAAACAAAAGTCAATTATTGTCGAATAAAATAAACAGGTATGAAGTCCTTCGCCGTCCAGTTGTTCAATCCACCATTGGTTGTTGGGTAGATCCAGCTGTCGATATCTGAATCTTCTTCACCATCTTCAATTGCATTAACTCCCTGATTGCTGATGTGCAGAGGAGGTCTTCCAATCAGTGCGCGCCTAACAGCCCTTTGAGCCCCTGTAGTAAAGCCCAAACCAAATTTGTCAGTTTTGTGAGTGAAATCAGGGAGCTGACCTCAATTGGTACACCCACCTTCTTCAATTACAGCCCTGGCGTCCTTGAGAGAAGCCATCTTTAATAGAGGTTTATTGGTAGAAACTTCAATCGACGCCAAAGTCTGAGGGACCTCTTCAAAGTTCTGACAAGGGGTTTCGATGAATTCCTCGTCCATCTCCACGTAGCGGAAGGAATTGATATGACTCACCATATACTCCTCATCACCTCGTACCGTGACAATCTTCCCCTTTACTAGATATTTCAGCATTTGATGGAGCGTGGAAGTAACTTCCCCAGCCTTATGAATCCAAGGACGACCCAGCAAGCAAGAATATGATGGTCTAATATCCATCACATAGAAGATGGATGCAAAAGTCTGAGAGCCAACTTTAACAGGGATGTCCACCTCCCCGTGCACCATTCTCTTTGACCCGTCCAAAGCCCTGACCACAATGTTGCTCGACTTTAGAATCAACCCTTCACAATCTAGACGATCTAACGCTTTCTTTGGCAGAACATTCAATGAGGGCCCGATATCCACCAGTACATGGGCCATAGTGGTGCCCTTGCACTCGATCGAGACGTGCAGAGCATTATTATGATTTCTCCCCTTAGCAGTCAGATCTGCATCTGAGAAACCCAGCCCATTATCGGTAGTCAAGCTAGCTACGCAATCTTTGAATTGATCGGCTGAAGTTTCCTGCGGCACATGCGCAATTTTGAGGAATGCAATTAAAGCCTTTGCATGGGCTTCAGAACACAACAACAAGGACAACATGGAGATTTTGGATGGGGTCTGCCCCAGCTGCTCGACTACGTTGTAGTCGCTCTTCTTGATGATTTTCAAAATTTCCTCTATCTCTTTCCCCGAGTCCCAGATGAGTCGGCGACAGGGGTGATAACTGGAACAAGAACTGGGATAGTAGTTGATGTAATAGCAGATGGAATGACAACAGGTTTGTGGAAAGTTGGAGGGGAGATCTCAGGAGAAAAGAGTCTTCCACTTCTGGTGACCTTACTGGTCCCCACAATATTACTAATATCCGTATCAGCTTCTTCAACCCTCAGATCTTGTTTAACACATTGGTAATATACATTAGCACCGTAGTGCCATGGGATAGCCTTATCTGAGATATATGGGATGGGACCAGGAGTGGTGATTATCAATGGAGTAATTCTTGGAATGGGTGTAACCCTAACAGGCTTTCTCGAGAAAACCTTGGAAGGATTGGCGGAAATGGTGATAATGGCAACATCTTCGAATGGAATCATAGTCTTCTCAAACAAAATTTCTTTATTATCCATCAGGCGCTGAACAACTGACTTCAATAAACAGCAACCGGAAGGCAGAATTGAACATATGTGGCAACCTTCACCACAACCCGGAAATAAACCGGCCAATAACAAATTCTTCTTAACCATCATCAAAGGAGTATAAATTTCTTTCACAAAGGTCACAAACGAATCGGTGTCCACAACATTGACTCCACGACCATGTTTGGGCATAGGAGCAGTTATAACGTTTGGCTTTTCCGGAGCATCAAACTCAATCTCTTTAGCTTCCAACAAATCTTGCACTTTATTCCTAAGAGCCCAGCAATCGTTCGTATCATGGCCTGGGCTTTCCGAATGGTAGCCACACTGCGCATTGGGATTGTATCTGGGAGAAGCAGTGGTTGGGTTATTGGGAGCCTCTTTCAATGTTGCCAAGTTGGATTTTAACAGATGAGGCAGAACTTCAACCAATGTCATATTGATGCGGGTAAACTGCCGTTGTGGTCTTTCTACCCTTTGCTGATTGTTGCATTGTGGAGCAACGGTTGGTCTTGATATTACTACAGCATTTACCGCTTGACGGTGTTCAGGTCTGCTTTGGCCCCTCGGGCCATAGACTGCACTAGCTTCTTTCTTACCGGTGAAAGGATTCTTTGTTACACTTGACGAAGCATCCTTCTGTATTTTACCACTTCGGATACCAGCTTCTACTCTCTCTCCAGTCAAAATCATCTCAGTAAACCCAGATGATGAACTACCGATCAAGTGATTGAAAAATGGACCAGATAGCGTCCCTAGAAACATGTCGACCAACTCCCTATCAGACAAAGGGGGTTGGACTCTTCCAGCTAAGTCTCTCCATTTCTGAGCATAATCCTTAAAGCCTTCACCTGCACCCATGGACATACCCTGGAGCTGAGTACGAGTGGGAGCAAGGTCGGCGTTATACTAATACTACTTGTAAAAAGCAGCAGCAAGGTCTTCCCAGTTTTGGACACTGGCTCCTTCCAACTGATAAAACCATTCAAGTTGAGTCCCTGACAAACTATCTTGGATTTTTATGGCGTACGAGCGGAGATGAAGTTTTGGACAGGATACTCCATCGTACTTGGCAAAAACCGGAGCTTTGAACTTATGAGGGATCACCACTCCTGATACCTGTCCCAGTTCTCTGAAATCCAAACCAGGGATCTTCTGAATCTCCATAGCACTCAGACGGTCTTCTAACTGCTTGTACCTATCCTCAAGAGGAGGATATTATTCATCATCGTAATCCGTATCGTTATCAGAAACTGCTGGACTAGGGCCCTTTGTCCTTTCTTGTTTCTCCCCGTCTTTGGATGAGGATGTCAGATCAGCTGATTGTCTTATCCTTTCTCCGAATCTTCTCCCCATGTTCAGAATACCAACCTTCTTTTTCTTCTTCTTCTCTTTCAGAATCAGGGTCTTCAAATCCTCTTGCCCTTTAGCCAGACTTAAGAACATCTGTTGGAATTGGGCATTCTGTGCCTGAAGATCTTTGATGGCTTGATCAGAAGACATTTCTGCTGAAATAAACAGCGAAGAAGATGAGAAACCTGTAACGGTACCTGTAATGGTGTGCATGATAATGGGATGTGCATGTAATGATTTCAAAGACTTCGGGAAATTTAAATTTGCAAACCAAAAAATAAATAAACTTTATTAGATTAACTTGTAAAAGGTTCAACAATGCCTTTAAGGCGTTACAAAGAAGTAAAATAGAAAACAAATATAAAACTAGAAAAGCCAAGTCAAAAGTCCCATGGACGCTTCCTCTTTGTGCCGATGTAGTCATTGATCACTCTTTCTTCTTCGAGCTGCCTGGTGAGCTTCAAAATCTTCCTTTCTTGCTCATGGTACTTTTCCCGGTAAGTATCCCTCTCATCCTTCAGTTGAATCCAAGACCTCTGCAACTCCCCAGGATCAGTGGGCATGTAAGGGTAAAGAACCGTGTAAGGAATTCCCTCTTCATTGGTGGGCTCCACAATCACTGGAAATACGGCTTCATAGGGCATCCCAAGCTTCTCGGCACGAGCTCGGACCTATTGGAGATAAGGCTGCATAGGAAGGGAAGTCCTTGGTCCCAACTCTTGGGGGTCAAATCTGTTCACCATGCCCCAAGCTCGTATCAACCTCTGGCAGTGCTCCTTAACATCTTCCTTGTAGTCAAATGCAATATCCTCAAGAAGTAGCTCATGGGGACCATCTCTCCGAGAACGACCAAATTGTCGTAAAGCTAGGAAAGGATTGTAAATTATACCCCCTCTGATTCCAAGCAATGGGACATTAGGGTATCCCCCACAACAGTCAATAACAGCAGTGTCTTCCATAGCCCAGGAACTCCAAAGAATATTTGTATGGGCAAATGACATTATCCTGTAGGACAAACCCAAACCTTCTTTGTTCTTCAACACAGACTTAGGGAGGTGCGAAATAAACCACCTCGACAGCAACGACATGCAACACATAAGAGTCCCTCTTCTTTGCACGGTACGAGTATAAAGGGCATGCAAGATATCACCCAGTAGGGTAGGCATGGGATTGCGAGAAAGGAAAATCTTGACAGCATTCACATCTATAAAGGAATCTGGATTCGGGAAGAGGACCAAACCATAGATAAGGAGAGCCAAGATATCTTCAAAAGCCTGAAAATCTAAATTATCCCAGAATAGCTGAGCCTGGTCTATCAAAAATTTGGCTAGAAAACCTTCGACCCCGCTTCGTGTTTCCCAATTGGATACTACATCAGCCCGTTTCAAATGCAGAGTTAAGGCAATGTCTTATGGTCTAGGAACTTCTTCCATACCTGTGAAGGGTACCTATTCAAGGATGGATATGCCCAATAGGTGAGATAACTCTTCCAAGGTGGGAACCAGCTGGTAATCTGGAAAGGTGAAGCAATGATGCACAAGATTGAAGAACTGGAAAAGTACACTCATCATCTGCTCATCAAGATTTGAGGTGACTAGGCTAAGAAGCTGACCATGTCTCTTAATGAACATAGAAATCTCAAACTCTTGAGGCTAACTCTTTAAGTTGGGCAGGTATTTGCACAAAGTTAACTCGGATGGTATTTCTGCGCACGAAAGCCATAATCTGCAAAACAGAACAAAGATAAATTCCCTTGGTCTTTGAAATGGTTAGTATAATGAAGCATGAATGCCATGTTATGATGCATGATGTCATGATAAACCCTAGGTATAGCAAACACAAATATTGCAAACACAGTCAAATCACACAAAGCCTTTAGGTTTAAGGCTTGCATGAGGTCAAAGGTAGTACCCTCTTGAAGTTAAGTTGGATTCAACCTATTCTAGAAAAAGTAACCGGGTTCTAGAGGATCTCAATATCACTGACCATCCTCCATCGATCATGGTTTCAGCTCATGCAATCTTTTCTTGCAGCCGGAACTATCTCGAGAGTATGGTCTCAATGAGTGTAGCATCGAGTATCAACCAGTTCTCAGCTTTACACTGAGGCTAGTTATCTCACTATGTTCTAATGGCCAAGTTGGTCGATTAAGGGTTCTAAGGTCAGTAGATGCTTAACGACACCATGCAGTGACCCTGTATTCTCCTCGTTTCTCCATAAGGGATACCGGTACCAACCAATGTGCCACATCAATGTAGCTACTGCTTCAACTGTATCGGTCTACGCTCTACAGTTCCCTCACAATTTATTGCTACTTACCTAAAAGGTGTCCCCAGATCCGGGTTAGGATCTATAGTAACTCCCAAACAAAACCCTTAAAGTAAAGCAATCAAAGCAATCAAGAGAAGAAATTAAGATGAACTAGATCCTAAGGTATACCCCACTTATTACTCCCCAGCAGAGTCACCGGTTCTGTGATACGGTGGCAGAACCGACTGTTTTGAAAATACTGGTTCGCGTTTTGCGTTTTTTGTTCGCAAAATGTCGCGGTAAGCAAGAGTCACCACCGACTTTTATTTCATCAAACCGGAAAGGAAAAAAGTACAGAAAAATCCTTTTTCGAGATTTTGAGTACGGGGGGTAGATTATAGAAAGGGAAGGTATTATCACCCTTTCTATCCATGGTTTTCCATGGGCTCTTAGGTACTTGCTCATCTTTTTAAAATTTCTTGTGTATGTGCTTTGCTTTTGAAAAGTTTGACTTCGTGATAACCGTTGTATCAGTCCTCAAAGGTGTGACGAAGTTGTTTTGAAAATTTGTTCAAAAAGTGTAAGTGTGAAAAGTTTGATTTGAGCAAGTACCTACTAGCATCTACCTACTCGAAAAAAAGATCGTTTCTATTCTTGTTTCCTTTAGACAGCGCTATCCTACTATTGTGAAATAGGTAGCACCGTCGTTGGAGTTGTAAGGGTCAATTCGAAAGGGACGTACAATCACTAAAGCAATGTTAGGACACCTTAGTGATAACCCTAGAGTCTTAAGATCATATTCGAGGCAACATTTTGAGGCAACATTTTCGAGGCAACATTTTCGAGGCAACATTCGAACGGGACATTTGATCTTTTTTAGACATGAGGGTAACCACTAAGATGCCCTATACTTAATGATCGTTTACCGAAGGCAACCGAAGTGAGAGTATACCCTAAGAGTGATATGTGCGAGTGATTAGTTTCAGTTATTTATCTTTACACATTAGGGTTTTTCTAACTGTATTAAATTTTCATGCAATCTTGTCATACAATCCTATTAACATACATCTAGACAGTTAAATATTTGCGAGAATTAAAATGCGAGAAAGTAAACCTACGCTACTACAAAGCTTCGTGGAGGGGATTAATTACATAGCCAAAAACCCGCAAAAGATGATAAATAAAAGAAAGTCCTAGATTAAACTATTACATATCGTGGACAATTACATTAATATTGAAAAAAATAATAAACATGCGCGATGAATTAAATGCGAAGTGACTAGGGTTTTGACCCTTGACTAAACCTAATTGTAATTGATTAAAGTAAACATGTTTTTTTTGTCATTTTTTGTTATTTAAGAAAGTAACTAGATGGTTGAATTAAAAAAGAAAATCCTAAGTTCTAATTAATTTTAATTGTGAAAGAAATTATAATTGCCTTAAATTAATTAAACTAATTACTAAAAAAAAACGCTTATTAAGAAAATAAGTCTTCTTTTTGTGATTTTTGGTTGGTTAATTTTAGAACAAAAAATAATTTTGGTGTTGATAAAAAACAGAATAATTAAAGAAAAGAAAAAATTAAAGAGGGAAAAATAGAAATAACCCAAGGGCCTGCTGTTAGCGGTTCTGATAAGAGGATAATGGTTCAGAAGATGGTGGCCCTCAGAAGATGGGGACACCAGGCCTGCTCCTGGCTGGTGGATCCAGCAGATGATGTCCCTCAGAAGATGGGGTGTGCTGGATCTAGCTCTGACTGATGGATCCTAAGGATAATGCCCAAAGGATGCTTGATCTGGTCCTGGCTGATGGTCCAGAAGATGACCAAAGAACGCTTGATCTGGTTCTGGCTGATGGAACCAGAAGATGACCCTCAGAAAGTGCAGGCGCTGGATCTGATGAAAACAAAGGGGAAAATTCCCAAAAGCTCATGCCTGGGATCGAACCCAGAATCATGAGCTTCTGACTTCCTTCTTTTGACCAACTGCGTTGGATACTGATTTATTAATACAATAAAAACAAACAATATATATCAGAACAACAAGTTTCTGGCCAGAATAAACGCGCCAGGATTTAAACCGGCCAGTAAGGTTGTGAAACACCATCGTCTTCTTCCCTGGAACTGTCGTTTAAAACTCTGAACCTTTACCTACAGACATGGTGTTGTAGCTATAACCCGGTGTATTTCAAAAATTGCATACAAGCAATATAAATAAGTTTCAAGACCATGGATCAACTGGGTTTGACCCTATGATCACAATGGTATCCTTCATTAAGGCTAATTGTTCCTGCATTTAAAATCCCCAAAACAAACCCTAGCTATGGCAGATGTTCATACAAGTGTGAGAAATACAATTAAATGGTATCAAAAGCTTGCAAACTCAAAGACAAACGCGAATATATCATTAGAATATGCAATGGATGAGTGAATCAATGAAACTGAATTCGAAATTGGAAGCATGTCGTGATACCTGTATCTTGCAATTCCAAGCGTGAGGGAGCTTGTAAATTCGTGAGATTCCTTCTGGAGATGTCCAACAATCAATTGGCAATCTGAGAACGGCACTGTGGTACGGTGGGTGAACTGACTATGGTTTTGCGTTTGTTTTCGCAAATGTTTCGGTTGAGCAAAAGTCGCCACCGACCTTTTATTTTATCCTAAGGAAAGGTTTAAAAAGCACAGCAAAAACCTTTGAGATGTTTTCTTGGGTTCGGGGAGTAGATTATGCAATAGGCTACAACTTTCATGTTTTGACTTTTGCTTGAATCCAAATGAATCTTGGTGAGAAAGTGGGGCAAAGTTGGGAAAAAATTAGGGTTTTTTTATAACTTAGAAAAATTCTAAGTTATGAAAAATTCTCATTTCAAACCCTAATTTGCATTTCTTGATTTCTTGAGGGACAAGTTTCATGATTTGGCATGTTTTAATGAAAAATGAATCTTGACACTTGATTTTGACCAAAAAGTCAAAGTTTGACTTTTCAGTATACAGTCAAAATTGATCAATTGACTGGGAAATTCAACTGTCAATCTTGTGTATTTGGGATCTTTTGAACTTGTTGAGCATGTCAAGATAATTCCATGGGGTTCTTGAGTCCATATGTGAGCTTGGTTTGCCATTGGCTAGGTCAAACAGTCAAAAATTGCCTTTGTGCAGTCAAAACCCTAAAAATGACCATTTTGCCCTTTTGATGATCTGATCAAATTTCTTGTGGAGTTGTGATCCAAACTTGATCAAATGGTCCATGTGAGTTCATAATGTTGATGTGGGTAAATTTTCATGAGATTTGACTGTCAATTGGCCACAGTTGACTTTTTCCCCAATATAGTTGATTTCTAGGTCAACTGTCCAATTGACTGGGCAAAATTTGGAATCAAGACTTGAAACTTGGTATGGATAAACTTGGGAGTCCAACATGAAGCATGAAAGTCATCCTAGGAATTTTAGGTCAAAATATCTTTGTGCAATCACAAACCCTAATTTGAGTCAACAGTGCAAGGAGAAGTCTTGAGCAGAGGAAACCCTAATTGGATCTTGATCTTCAAGGGTCTTGGAATGAGAAAATGTTGAGGAAATGGGAGGGCAAATTTTGGGGTACAACAGTTGCCCCTGTTCAATCTTCTTGAACCTGAAGAGTTAGATTGGCAAGTTTTCCTTTCGTGACTCGAGGGTAAAAGGAGATTGGACACTAGAGTGCCCGGAAATTTGCACTCGCATGTTGAAGTATCAGCAATGTGATGTCGGGAATGGGCTTACAGATGCCATTTGGAGAGATGGTGGATAGGGAGATGGGCTTATAGATGCCATCTGGAGATGCGACAGAACCTTGTCGGGAATGGGTTTATAGATGCCATTTGGAAGTGTTGATCGCATAAGAGATTCCTTAGTGAGAACTTGTGTATTTGAGAAAGACAGATGTTTTCCTGGCTTGTTATAGGTGTTTGATCTTCAATCTCCTCATGCAGATATGCCCTGGCTAGATACAGGTGTCGAATCTACCATCGGTTGCTCACAGATGTGCCCTGGCTGGATACAAGAATCGAATCTGGAAATAGTCGTTAACAGATATGCCCTAGCTGGATACAGGAATCGAATCTTCGAACTCTTCAGACGAGCCCTGGCTAGATACAGGAATCGAGTCTAGAAATGTGGTCAACAGATATGCCCTGGCTGGATACAGGAGTCGAATATGGAATTGTGATAGTTGATAGATATGCCCTGGCTGGATACAGGAATCGAATCTTTGAACTCTTCAGACATGCCCTGGCTAGATACAGGAATCGAGTCTGGAAAATGATTACTCACAGATGTGCCCTGGCTAGATACAGGAATCGAATATGGAATTATGACAGTTGAAGGTAGTTGTCTTTGGGATTGTCTTTTTCCCTGAAAAGACAAAAACATAAGTTGTATGCAATGTCATAATGTATGATATGCATGATCTCATGATGTTCAACATGAGATAGTGTTGTATGCACTTTATCATGTATGTAAGAAAGATGTATGAAAATGTGAAATGTTTATGAATGTATTTTCGTCTTAGGAAAATAAATCCTTGACGACCGGCCGGGGAATTGCTCTGTGGAAGAGATACTTTGCTGAAGTTTTGATGAGAGGCCTGCTGAGGACTTCAATGATGGATTCCGATGTGGATAATGATGATAAACTCCGCTGGGGATACCAAAGATAAACTCCGCTGGGGAATACCAAAGATAAACTCCGCTGAGGATTACCAAAGATAAACTCCGCTGGGGATTTGAAAGAACTTTGCCGAGGGCGATCTTTCGTGGCAATTAGCTGAGGATAACCCGGTTAAAGCCCTTGTGAGGAATAACTTTGAATAAAGCTCGGGAGAGACGTCAGTATTCTGCAGGGGATAAGCTTCCGGAATCTACTGGAGATAAGCTTTAAGACCTGATGGGGATATGGATTCCACCTTCCTGGGGAAACTTTTGGAATTGTACTGGGGTACTGATATTCTGCCGGGGAACAATCTTAGGTCAAGACTGCCGGGGATGCCTGTTGATGAATGCCTATACTCCGCTGGGGAATGTTGTGCCTTTTCAGGATTGACGGGGAACCAACTCTGCTTGGGGAAAGTATTGTTGAATCTTGTCTTATTCTGTGGGGAGAACTTGATCACATCCTTCAGTTAGAATCTACCTTGGTACCTTGGCAGACAAAGCAACCCGACTGCATTAAACAACTCTACATTTCCCCTATCTCTGATGTCACCTATAATTAGTCTTTTGTTTCATATGCAAGTATTTATGAATCAGCAATTTAATGTCAAATGCATATATCAAAAATGAATATTGGACGTTCTTCGCAAGACAAAACAGAAAAAGGAAAAAACAATGGCAATTTGTATAGACAAGTGAATTTGTATTGATTTGAATTTTGCCTGTGAATAGGCGTTTTTGTACAAGAGGCTGACATCCTAGTAAGAGAATGCCGCCGAATATCATAGAATTTACAATTTTGAAAAGGAAACAAAACAACTATGTGAACAATCCCACTGGGTTCCAACTCTGCTATCGCCTTTATGTCTTCAAGCGTCTCATCACTTTGCTGCTTGGTTGAAGATGAAGCTGATTGATCGATGCCGAGATCTGAGCCAGATAGTTGATGCCGAATTCCGGATGCAAAGTGATCCAATGAGACATAGTGTTACGCTTTATCCCTAACTTTTGCCTGGACCGCCCTTTCGGGTTTTCAGTCCACCGGGATACCCATTTTTGCCCAAGCCGCCTTTTCAGGTTTTCGACTTGCCGGGTGTACAGATTTTTTTTCATTTCATCCCTTATTTTTGCCCGAACCCTTTTGGTTCGCCGGGAAGCCCTTATTTTTGCCTAGGTATGTCAACCTAGCGGGTCTTTTATTCATGCGTAGTATCTTTTCACTATGTCTGCATTGGCGGGGTGAGGAAGGTCGTCACCATCCATGGTGGTTAGGATCATGGCTCCTTCTGAGAACACATGTTTAACCACAAATGGCCCTTCGTATGTAGGGGTCCATTTGCCCCGGGGATCACTTTGAGGAAGGATGATGCGTTTGATTACCAGGTCCCCAACTTGATATTCTTGTGGTCTGACTTTCTTGTTAAATGCCCTAATCATCCGTTTTTGGCACGTCTGACCATGACAGATAGCGGTGAGCCTCTTCTCGTCAATCAGGTTTAATTGATCAAGTCGAGTCTGGATCCAGTCATCTTCACTCAAGTCTGCATCCTTCATTATCCGGAGAGAGGGTATCTGGACTTCAATTGGCAAGACTACCTCCATGCCATAGACCAAGGAGAAAGGAGTTGCCCCGGTTGATGTCCTTGTTGAGGTACGGTACCCATGAAGAGCGAACGGTAGCATTTCGTGCCAACCTTTATAGGTCACTGTCATCTTCTGCACGATTTTCTTGATATTCTTATTAGCTGCTTCTACAGCTCCATTCATCTTCGGCCGGTAAGGAGAAGAGTTATGGTGTTGTATTTTGAATTGCTCGCAGAGCTCAGTGATCATCTTGTTATTGAGATTGGTACCATTGTCCGTAATGATCCTTTCCGGGACACCGTACCGACAGATCAGGTTATGCCGGATGAAACGTGCCATGACACTCTTAGTTACCGTTGCGTAGGAAGCTGCCTCAACCCACTTCGTGAAGTAATCGATCGCCACCAAGATGAAGCGATGCCCATTGGATGCCGTCGGTCGGATCTCCCCGATCATATCAATGCCCCACATTGCAAAAGGCCAAGGTGTCGTCAGGACATTCAGAGGAACCGGAGGGATGTGCGCCTTGTCAGCATAGATCTGGCATTTGTGACAAGTTCGAGAGTGTTGGTAACAATCGGCTTCCATTGTGGACCAGAAATATCCTGCCCGAAGAATTTTCTTTGCCATGGTGTGTCCACTGGAATGTGTTCCGAATGTACCTTCATGCAGTTCTATCATGATCTTCTCTGATTCAGCCTTATCCACACAACGCAGTAGAGTTGAATCATGATTCCGTTTGTAGAGAATGTCGTTGCTGAGGAAGAATTTTGCCACAAACCTCCTCATGAACTTCTTGTCATTGACAGATGCACCTTCAGGGTATTCCTGAGCTTCCAAGTACCTCTGCACCTCATGATACCAGGGTTTTTCAGTCACCTTTTCGGCCTCAAGATCGCAGCAGTATGCCGGTTCGTCCAACTTCCAGATGATGATCCGGGGAGCCTCATTGTCCCATTTGACTTTGAACATCGAAGACATCGTAGCTAGTGCGTCTGCTAGCTGATTCTCCTCTCTTGGGAAGTGTTCAAAAGTTATCTCTTCAAAGTGGGGAAGCAAGGTCGACACATACTCCTTGTAAGGAATAAGATTTGGGTGTTTCGTATCCCACTCGCCTTTGATCTGATTGATCACGAGAGCGGAATCTCCGAAGACACTCAGAAATTTGATCCTTAAGTCGATTGCAGCTTGTAGACCCATGATACATGCCTCATATTCTGCCATGTTGTTGGTGCAGTTGAAACACAATCGGGCGGTGAGTGGAGTATGAGTTCCTTTGGGAGATATGATTACAGCGCCGACGCCGTTACCCAAAGCATTGGAGGCTCCGTCAAAATGCATAGACCATCGGGATCCTTCCTCAGGTCCTTCATCCGGTCCAGGTACTTCACAGTCAGTTACCACCATGATATCTTCGTCCGGAAAATCAAAGTTCAATGATTGGTAATCGTCCACAGGTTGGTGTGCCAAATGATCTGCCAGTACACTTCCTTTAATTGCTTTCTGAGTTGTATACTGGATATCATATTGTGTCAAGATCATTTGCCATCTCGCTATTCTTCCAGACAGAGCAGGCTTTTCGAATATGTACTTGATGGGATCCATCTTTGAAATCAAAAGAGTAGTGTGAGTCAGCATATACTGTCTCAACCGGCGAGCAGCCCATACCAGAGCGTATCAAGTTTTCTCAAGCAGTGAGTAACGAGACTCATAGTCGGTAAACTTTTTGCTCAGGTAATAAATAGCGTGCTCTTTTCGGCCAGACTCGTCATGCTGCCCCAGCACACACCCCATTGAATTGTCAAGTACTGTCAAGTATAGTATCAGAGGTCTTCCTTCCACTGGTGGCATAAGAATGGGTGGCTCTTGGAGATATTCCTTTATCTTTTCAAAGGCAGCCTGACATTCATCGTTCCAGCGTACTACTTGATCTTTCTTCAGTAATTTGAAGATTGGCTCACAAGTAGCAGTCAGATGTGAGATGAAACGGGCAATGTAATTCAGTCGTCCCAGAAAGCCTCGGACTTCTTTCTCTGTATTTGGAGTCGGCATCTCTTGTATGGCTTTTACCTTGGCAGGATCCACCTAAATACCTTTATCGCTTACAATGAAACCTAGCAATTTTCCGGACCTTACCCCAAAGGTGCATTTGTTGGGATTCAACCTCAGCTTGTATAACTTCAGTCGGTCAAACAGCTTCCTCAGATGATCAAGGTGTTCTTTTTCAGTTTGAGACCTTGCAATCATGTCATCAACGTATACCTCAATCTCATGATGGATCATATCATGAAATAAAGCAACCATGGCACGTTGATAGGTTGCCCCAGCATTTTTCAACCCGAATGGCATGACCTTGTAACAGAAGGTGCCCCACTGAGTCACAAAGGTAGTCTTTTCCATATCTTCCAGAGCCATCTTGATCTGATTATACCCTGAAAAACCATCCATGAAGGAGAACACCTTGTGTTGAGCAGTATTGTCGACAAGAACGTCGATGTGAGGTAAGGGGAAGTCATCCTTGGGGCTTGCCCTGTTTAGATCCCTGTAGTCGACACATATTCTGACTTTACCGTCCTTCTTCGGCACTGGCACCACATTGGCAACCCACTGAGGGTAAGAAGTTACTGCTAGAAACCCGGCATCGAATTGCTTCATAACCTCAGCCTTGATCTTTTCGGACATCTCTGGGCGCATACGGCGGACCTTTTGCTTTACCGGAAGGCAGTCTTCCTTGGTTGGCAGGTGATGAACTACAATGTCGGCATCCAAACCAGGCATGTCTTCATAGGACCAGGCAAATATCTCCATGTAATCATGCAGCATCTGGATCAATCGTTGCTTTACGCTGAGCTCTAGATTGGCACCAATCTTGACCTCTTTCCTATCTGTCTCAGTACCCAGGTTCACTGTTTCCACCGGCTCTTCATGTGGTTGAATAGCCCTCTCTTCTTGGAGTAGCAGTCTCGCGAGTTCACCAGGCACTTCGCAATCATCTTCACCTTCGTCTTCGGCCAAGTTGATCGGATTCTCGAAGTCATAACTGGTGGTAGCAGAGCTGTTACCAGTGAGATCCAGAGTGGATTGAAACCTGTATAAGTGAGTGTGTGTAAATATAGCTGTTTTGCAATATATAACACAGAAAAAAAAGAGCACAAGATTTGAAATGCAACAAACGTCCAATGTTTTGATTGATGATATATGGAAATGTCATACAAAAAGCCCTCAAAAATGGAGCTACGATGCCCCGGGTAGGACACCGAGCCAACAAAGTTTTAACATATTGTTTGTTACAAACTGAAAATCAAAAGAATTAATTACTGCGTGACAAATGTGATAGGTGTAAAATCCTTTGTCGTCCAGTTGCTTGGTCCGTTGCTGGTGGTTGGATAGATCTAACTGTCAAACTCTGCTTCCTCTACGTCCTCCTCGATAGCATTCACCCTCGGATTGGTGATAAACACCGGAGCCTTTCTGATCTTGTCCTTGCGCACTGTCCTCTGAGCCTCTGCAGTAAAGCCCAGCCCAAACTTGTCATTCTTTTGAGTGAAGTCAGGAAGCTGACCCCAATTTGCACAATTGCCTTTCTTGATTACAGCACAAGCATCTTTCAAGGACGCCATCTTCAACGGAAAGTCTTCTTCAACCACTGCCTCAGTCAATGCCAACGTTGGAGGTACTTCCTCAAAATGCTGAAAGGGGGTTTCAATAAATTCCCCGTCCATCTCGATATACCGGAATGAATTCAAGTGACTAACCATGTATTCCTCCTCACCCTGCACGGTAACAATCTTCCCTTTGACAGGGTATTTGAGCCTTTGGTGTAGAGTGGATGTTACTGCCCCAGCCTTGTGAATCCAGGGTCGACCCAACAAGCAGGAGTAAGATGGACGAATATCAATTACATAGAACGTTGAGTCGAAGACTTGGGAACCCACACGAATAGGAATGTCTACTTCACCGTGCACCATCCTCTTAGAACCGTCAAAGGCTCTAACAATGATGTTACTAGGCTTCAATTCCAGACCCTCACAATCCAAGTGATCCAATGCCTTCTTGGGCAAAACAGTCAGGGAAGAACCGATATCCACCAACACGTGTGCGAGAGTAGTGCCCCTGCATTCTATAGAGACATGCAGGGCATCATTGTGATTTTTCCCTTTGGCAGTAAGGTCAGCATCCGAGAACCCCAAGCCATTGTCAGCTGTCAAATTAGCCACACAGTCGGTGAATTGATCCGCGGAGGTCTCTTGCGGCACATGGGCCGTTTTTAGAAATGAAATCAGGGCTTTTGCATGGGCCTCTGAGCATAGCAGCAATGATAGCATAGAGATTTTGGAGGGGGTATGCCCCAACTGTTCAACAACATTGAAGTCACTCTTTTTAATGATTTTAAGGATTTCCTCCATTTCTTGTTGGGAGGCTTCAACAGCAGCCTTTTTTGGTGCCTCCGTCCTGGCAGGCAAATCGGTAGCAACTTCTTTGCCCCGAGTATCAGAGGACTCGGTGGCAGTAGTAGACACAGGAACTTGATTCGGAACATGCACACTTGCGGGTGTGATGGTAAGAGGTTTTCGGATAACTGGCGGTGCAATGTCAGGCGAGAAGAGCCTACCACTGCGGGTAATCTTGGCGGGACCAGTGATGTTACTGATACTGGTATTGGTGTTGAACTCCTGCTTTACCCCAAGCACATACACGTCGGCCCCATAATGCCATGGGACCGCTTTATCAGACTCATGGGGGAGAGGCCCCAGAACAGTAATAGTAATGGGTGCAACAGACATAATTTGGACTGGCTTCCTCGGGGGAGCTTTGGTAGGATTGTAAATTGTGACAACAGATATTTCTTCAACGGAAACAAACGGAACAGCAGTTTTCTTGAACAGAATTTCTTTGCTATCCATCAGGCTTTGGATGCCTGATTTCAGCAGCGGACAACCGGTAGGGATAACAGCACACAGGAGGCAACCTTTGCCACAACCCGGAAATAAACCGGCTAGTAGTAAGTTCCTCTTAACAGTCAAAAGAGGGGTAGCAACATCATTCACTGAAACAGCATACAAATCTTCCTCAATGGCATTTACTCTATGCTGGGGCATAGGAGCAGTTACAACATTTGGCCTCTCAGGCGCCTCAAACTGAATTTCCTTCGCGTCGATAAGATCTTGCACTTTATTTCTCAAGGCCCAGCAATCATCAGTAGTATGCCCGGGGCTATCGGAATGATAAGCACAACGGGCATTTGGGTTGTACTTAGGAGATGTAGTATTCACGACCTTCGGCGCTTCTTTGATGGTCACCAAGTTGGTTGATAACAGTTGTGGTAAGATTTGTGACAAGGTCATACTCAACCGAGTATACTGTCTCTTGGGCCTTTCACCTCTTTGTTGATTGTACTGCTGAGGAGCAGCAACAGGTTTTGAAATGACCAAAGCATTGACGGCTTGGCGACTTTCTGGCTTGACTTATCTTCTAGGACCATAGACTGCACTTGCTTCTTTCTTGAAAGGCCTCTTCTCAGTACTTGGGGAGGCAGCTTTTTGTATCTTTCCTGACCTGATGCCAGCTTCAATTCTTTCACCTGTCAGAATCAAATCTGTAAACCCAGCGGAGGAGTTACCAACCAAATGATTGAAAAATGGACCAGACAAAGTCCCTAGAAACATATCAACCAGCTCCCGATCAGTCAATGGAGGCTGCACCCTGCCAGCCAAATCTCTCCATTTTTGTGCATATTCTTTGAACCCTTCGCCCGTTCCTAGAGACATACCCTGAAGTTGGGTACGCGTAGGAGCGAGATCAGAATTGTATTGATATTGTCTGTAAAATGCTGCTGCCAAATCTTCCCAATGTCGGATACTGGTTCCATCTAGTTGGTAGAACCACTCAAGCTGTGACCCCGAAAGGCTATCTTGGAAGAAGTGAATCCAAAGGTTCTTATCTGCCGTGTAAGGTTGGATCTTCCTTACGTACGACCTCAGATGCAGCTTTGGACAGGAAACCCTGTCATATTTGGCAAAGGCAGGCGCCTTAAACTTGTGTGGAATTACTACCCCAGAAGATAACCCCAAATCTCCGAAATCCAGCCCCGACACATTCTGAATCTCCATGGCGCTCAAGCGGTCCTCCAATTGCTTGTATCTGTCAGCAGCAGGTGGGTATTGTTCGTCGTTGTAGTCCGTCTCGTTGTCAGAGACTGCAGGACTAGGAGCTCCTCCCCCTTGGGGACTGTTTTTCTCAGCAGAAGAAGTAGTTGGATCAGCCTCATTATGGAGTGTGTTCCCAAATCTGCGTCTGGTGTTGAATAACGCAGTCCTCTTTTTCTTCTTCTTCTTCTTCAGGAGTAGGGTCTTCAACTCTTGCTGACCTTGGGCCAGGCTCAGGACCATTTCTTGAAACTGGGCACTTTGGGCCTGAAGGGCCTTGATTGCTTGCTCACTGGATGAATCTGGATTCATGATGACTGTTCAAATAAACAGCGAAGAAGATTAAGCAACATGTGAAATAGGGTACCTGCTATGCATATGGTGCAATGAGATGTGTATGTTTTATGTTTTCAAAGACAAACAAGATTCAACTTTGTAGACAAAAGGGAAACGCACTTCATTAGATTCAAATTTCAAATTGTTCAACAACTTGCCCTCAGGCATTACAGGAATGAAAAATACTGAAAAGGAAATAAAAGCTGTAAAAGGAAATATCCAAAGCCCATCAGTGCTCCCATGGCCTCCTCTTCTCAGTGTGGATGTAGTTGTTCAGGACCCGCTCTTCCTCCAATTGCTTAGTCAGCCTCTGGATCTTCCGTTCCTGCTCGTTGAACTTTTCCCGATAGAAATCCCGTTCTTCCTTTAGCTGCGCCCAAGATCTCTTCATTGTGTCAAAATCAGTAGGTATCTGAGGAGGGAGGACAGTTGGAGGAACCCCATCTTCATCAGGAGATTCAAGAATGATAGGTCGGACAGCTTCGTACGGCATACCTAACTTCTGAGCACGGATGCGGACCCATTTGCAATAGGGTTCCATTGGTAGAAAAGTCTTTAGTCCTAACTCATGTGGGTCAGCTTTGTGAATTTTGTCCCAAGCTTTAATGAATCCATGGCGTAGTTTGTCACTGTCTGCCTGAAACTCAAAATGGAAGTGAGGAACCAACATTTCATGAGGCCCTACTCTTCTGGCTCTTCCAAACTGACGGAGAGCTAAGCATGGATTATAAGAGATTCCTCCTTGGATACCAATCAACGGAACATTAGGGTATTCTCCGCAACGATCAATAACAGCTACCTCATCCAAACCTCTGAGAGTCCAAGTGATGTCATCATCAGTGAGAGACATTAGCCTATGAGCCCAACCCTTTCCTTCTTCATTCTTCAGCACGAACTTAGGAAGGTGCGAAATAAACCACCTCACTAGCAAAGGAGCACAACACCACGGAGTTCCCCGTTTTCGGGCAGTACGAGCATAGAGTTGTTGCAGAATATCACCCAAAAGAGTGGGTACAGGATTCCGAGACATGAAAATCCTTATGGCATGGATACTGATAAAGGTGTCAGGATTGGGAAACAATACCATACCATAGATTAAAAGAGCCAGAATGTCCTTGTACGCCTTGAAGTCCAAGTCATTCCAGAAATCATTAGCTTTGCCAACCAGAAATTTGACCAAAAAGCCCTTCATTCCACTTCTAGTTTCCCAGTTAGCCAATACCTCTTCTTTGGTCAAGGGGAGAACTGCAACAACCTCTTCAAGCCTAGGAGTCTTTTCCAAACCAGTGAAAGGAGTTTGCTCCAAGACAGGGATCCCAAGCAAATATGAGAATTCTTCCAGGGTAGGAACCAGTTGGAAGTCTTGAAAGGTGAAACAATGATACAGGGGATCATAAAACTGGGTCAGAACACTTATCAGTTGTTGGTCCCATTTTGCAGTGATCAAGCCAAGGAGAGAACCATGCTTGTTGATGAAGGAAGAAGTGTTTGGAATCCTACCAACCAAATCCTTGAGCAAAGTTGGTGGTTGAACAAAGTTGAGCCGGATAGTATTCCTACGCACGGGCATTATGATGTCCTACAAAACAGAGCAAAGGTGAAACTTTTTTGTCTTTGAAATGGGTTAGTCCTTTATATAGGATGCATGCAATGGTATGATGGCATGATGCTATGATGAAGCACACCACAAGTATTCACACAGGCAAACATGATAAGGCACACAAGTCACACAAGACAACCCTTAGGTTTCAGGCCAGCATGAAGTTTAGGTATTACCCTCTTTTGGTTTCGTTGGTTAAAACCTGTCCTATCAAAAGTAACCGGGTTCTAAAGGATCTCAAATCATTGACTACCCTCAATCGGTCATAACTCCAGCATCGCAATCTTTTCTTGCGGCCAGAACCATCGCGAGATTTTAGCCTCAATGAGTGTAGCATACTGCTACTGTCCTAATGGCCAAGTTTGGTCAATTTAAGGTTCTAAGGTCGGTTGGTGTTTAATGACTCCTTAGAAGACCTATATTCTCCTCGTTGCAACACAAGGGATATAGGTACAGACCAAGGTGCCACACCAACGTAGCCACTGTTTAACCCATGTCGGTCTACGCCGGACAGGTCCCTCACAGATTATGCTACCTAAAAAGGGTATTTCCCAGATCCGGGTTAGGATCTATGAAACTCCGATGCAAAGCCCACAATTATAAAAGCAAACAAGGCAAACAATTGAAAACAATGGTGATCTAAGCCCTGAGGTTACTCCACTTTTAATAATTTCCCCAGCAGAGTCGCCAGTTCTGTGGTACGGTGGGAGAACTGACTATGGTTTTGCGTTTGTTTTCGCAAATGTTTCGATTGAGCAAGAGTCGCCACCGACCTTTTATTTTATCCTAAGGAAAGGTTTAAAAAGCACAGCAAAAACCTTTGAGATGTTTTCTTGGGTTCGGGGAGTAGATTATGCAATAGGCTACAACTTTCATGTTTTGACTTTTGCTTGAATCCAAATGAATCTTGGTGAGAAAGTGGGGCAAAGTTGGGAAAAAATTAGGGTTTTTTTATAACTTAGAAAAATTCTAAGTTATGAAAAATTCTCATTTCAAACCCTAATTTGCATTTCTTGATTTCTTGAGGGACAAGTTTCATGATTTGGCATGTTTTAATGAAAAATGAATCTTGACACTTGATTTTGACCAAAAAGTCAAAGTTTGACTTTTCAGTATACAGTCAAAATTGATCAATTGACTGGGAAATTCAACTGTCAATCTTGTGTATTTGGGATCTTTTGAACTTGTTGAGCATGTCAAGATAATTCCATGGGGTTCTTGAGTCCATATGTGAGCTTGGTTTGCCATTGGCTAGGTCAAACAGTCAAAAATTGCCTTTGTGCAGTCAAAACCCTAAAAATGACCATTTTGCCCTTTTGATGATCTGATCAAATTTCTTGTGGAGTTATGATCCAAACTTGATCAAATGGTCCATGTGAGTTCATAATGTTGATGTGGGTAAATTTTCATGAGATTTGACTGACAATTGGCCACACTTGACTTTTTCCCCAATACAGTTGATTTCTAGGTCAACTGTCCAATTGACTGGGCAAAATTTGGAATCAAGACTTGAAACTTGGTATGGATAAACTTGGGAGTCCAACATGAAGCATGAAAGTCATCCTAGGCATTTTAGGTCAAAATATCTTTGTGCAATCACAAACCCTAATTTGAGTCAACAATGCAAGGAGAAGTCTTGAGCAGAGGAAACCCTAATTGGATCTTGATCTTCAAGGGTCTTGGAATGAGAAAATGTTGAGGAAATGGGAGGGAAAATTTTGGGGTACAACAGGCACCAATTGGCCTCTAGTATAGGAATTGGATCACCACTTTTCTTGCAATTTTTGGGTTTTTCTTTCACCTCTGCACAACTGCTTCTAACCTTCTCATGCCTTGGAAATGTCCCATATATATTAGAGAATGCATTAGGGTAAAAACTTGCATCAAATCTTTGCCATTTATGAAGATTGATCAATGATTTATTCCTTGCACCAAATCTTTCCAAAACAAGCATTTTCAATCTTTTTCTATTCATATGAAGCCTTGCGTGATTTGATCTTGTCTCCAGCTATATAATGACTCTAATCATGCATAAAATCTCAAGGTTTTATTGATTTTTGATATTTTCATTATTTTATATTGATTTTATTTGATTTAAATGAAATAAAATCAAAATAAATAAAAAAAATAAAAGAATGACAAGTGGAAGGGCTCATGGGTCTTGGATCACATTACAAACTTAGTGCAAGCATAAAAAGTTAGGCCCATTTAGCAAAAAATGCAATTTTGGACACATTTGACTTTTGGCAATTTTGCAAAAAAGGGTCAACTTGGCCAATGCATAACTCTCTCAATTTTGACCATGGTGAGGTGTTCTTGGACTTTTTAGACAGCTTAGGATGTCCTCTAAGCACCCATTTTTGTCTCATCTTAATTGAGTCAACCATGTTCATGTTTGAAGCTTTGACCCAAAAGGTATTTTTGTTGACTTTTCAAAATGACCTATAATGTCCAAATTCATATCTTCTTGTGAGTGCATATTTTGAACTTGGGAGCTGAAGATGAATTGTAGGTAATTACATCCTCTTAAAAATGAGCTTTGGATGGGTCATTTTTCATAAAGTGTGAGAAAGTTATACTTGGTCAAAGTTGAGTTGACTTTTCCTCCAAAACCCTAATTTAGCAACTTTTGGGTTTTGATGAATTGTGAGCAATCCTTGAGGAATCATGATCAAACCTTGATAAAATGATGAATAACACTTCAAAATGATAATGTTGACCAAAAATCTTGAAGTTTGACTGTATGTGGGCCACAGTTGACTTTTGCCCTAGCACAGTCGATTTTCAGGAATTTGAGCAGTTGACTGAGCAAACTTCCTCTGCAAGGCTTGAACTTGACATGGATGATCTTGAGGACATATTAGGACAATGGTGAGCATTTGGGATCCTTTGGACTCAAGCATCTTGATGCAAAATGAAACCCTAATTTGAGATAGACTGCCTTAGGAGAGAGTTTGCCTGGTTAACTCTTGGACTTTCTTGAGCAATTTGAGGACCTCACTTGCCATTTGTTGAGAAATATGGGAGGGAAAATTTTGGGGTACAACACCTCCCTTTCGGGTTTTTATTCCACCACGATACCCTTTTTTCCCAAGCCGCCCTTTCAGGTTTTCAGCTCGCCGGGTGTACAGATTTTTTTTGTTTTATCCCTAATTTTTGCCTGAACCTTTTTGGTTCGCCGGGATGCCCTTGTTTTGCCTAGGTGTGTCAACCTAGCGGGTCTCTTATGCATAGTATCTTTTGACTATGTCTGCATTTGCAGGGCGCGGCAGTTCGTCGCCATCCATGGTGGTCAAGATCATCGCTCCACCAGAGAATATGTTTTTTATTACAAATGGTCCTTCGTAGGTAGGAGTCCATTTTCCCCTGGGGTCACCTTGCTGCAATATGATACGTTTGATCACCAGATCTACAACTTGATACACTTGGCATCTGACCTTTTTGTTAAAAGCCTTGATCATCCGCTTTTGTTACATTTGACCATGGCAGACAGCAGTAAGCCTTTTTTCATCAATCAAGTGTAGTTGATCGAATCGAGTCTGGATCCAATCATCTTCATTTAGCCCTGCATCCTTCATAATTCTCAAAGAGGGGATCTAGACCTTAATAGGCAAGACAACCTCCATGCCGTATACCAGATAGTAGGGTGTTGGCCCGGTTGATGTGTGAGTTGTGGTATGATACCCGTGGAGAGCGAATGGTACCATCTCATGCCAGTCTTTTTATGTGACTGCCGTTTTATGTATGATCTTTTTAATGTTCTTGTTCGCGGCTTCAACAACACCATTCATCTTTGGCCGATAAGGGGAAGAATTGTGATGCTGGATCTTGAATTGCTCGCACAGGGCAGTGATCACAGTATTATTCAGGTTGGTACCATTGTCTATAATGATCCTCTCTGGGATACCGTAACAACAAATCAGATTCTGCTTGATGAACCGGGCAACAACATTCTTGGTAACAGAAGCGAAAGAAGCTGCCTCCACCCACTTGGTAAAATAGTCAATGGCCACTAAGATGAAGTGGTGTCCATTGGAGATTTTTGGTTTGATTTTCCCAATCATATCAATCCCCCACATAGCAAAGGGCCAAGGAGCCGTAAAGACATTCAGAGGAATCAGAGGTACGTGCACCTCGTCAGCATAAATCTGAAACTTGTGGCAAGTTCGAGAGTGTTGATAGAAATCTACTTCCATGGTAGACCAGTAATAGCCTGCCCATAGGATTTTCTTTTCCATTGTATTCCCACTGGAATGGGTGCCAAAAGTGCCTTCATGTAACTCAACCACGATCCTTTCAGCTTCAACCTTGTCTACGCACCGAAGTAACACAGAGTCATGGTTGCGTTTGTAAAGAATGTCATTACTAAGGAAGAATTTAGTAGAGAATCTCCTTAATAACTTCTTATCGTTTATTGAAGATCCTTCTGGATATTCTTGGGTTTCGAGATACCTCTTGACTTCGTGAAACCAAGGCTGGGCCACCACTTCTTCAGTATTAATCTCGTGACAGTATTCTCGTTCATCCCTTTGTTCAATGGTAATCTGGGGAGCCTCGTTATCCCATTTAAGTTTAAACATAGATGACATTGTGGCTAGTGCGTCTGCTAGCTGATTTTCTTCTCGCGGGAAGTGCTCGAAGGTAATCTTCTCAAAATGTGGGAGCAATGTCAAAACATGTTCTTTGTAAGGGATAAGGTTAGGGCGTTTAGTGTCCCATTCTCCTTTGATCTGGATGATGACCAAAGCTGAATCTCCGAATACATTTAAGGATTTGATCCCCAAGTCTATGGCAACTTTGAGACCAAAGATGCACACTTCGTATTCTGCCATGTTATTTGTACAATTGAAGTAGAGTCTTGCCGTAAAGGGAGTATGAAATCCTTCAGGAGATATGAGTACATCACCAATACCATTTCCGAGCGCGTTAAATGCCCCATTAAAAACCAGAGTCCATCGGGATCCTTGTTCAGGTTCGTCATATGGCCTGAATTCTTCACAATTGTTTACCATCATGATGTCTTCATCTGGGAATTCGAACTTCATGGACGGGTAGTCTTCTACAGCTTGGTGAGCAAGGTGATAAGCTAGTACACTGCCCTTTATTGCTTTCAGGGTAGTATACTGTATGTCATATTCTGTCAAAATTATCTGCCATCTCTCTATTCTCCCAGAGAGTGCAGGCTTCTCGAAGATGTATTTTATTAGATCCATTTTAGATATCAACAAGGTAGTATGGGTCAGCATATACTGTCTTAGCCGGTGAGCAGCCCATGCTATAGAGCATCAAGTTTTCTCGAGCAGTGAATATATTGTTTCACAGTCGGTAAACTTTTTGCTCAGGTAATAAATAGCGTGCTCTTTTCGGCCAGACTCGTCATGCTGCCCCAGCACACATCCCATTGAGTTTTCCAAAACAGTCAGATACATGATCAATGGTCTTCCCTCGACTGGTGGCATCAAAACACGAGGCTCTTGTAAATACTATTTGATCTTGTCAAAAGAAGTTTGGCACTCATCATTCCATTTGACTACTTGATCTTTCTTCACTAATTTGAAGATCGGTTCACAAGTAGCTGTCAGGTGAGAAATGAATCTGGAAATGCAGTTCAAACATCCCAAGAATCCTCTTACTTCCTTCTCAGTACGAGGAGCAGGCATCTCTTCTATCGCTTTCACCTTGGCAGGATATACTTTAATACCCTTATTGCTGACGACAACACCTAAGAGCTTACCAGACCTTACTCCAAACATGCATTTATTTGGGTTCAACCTCAGCTTGTATTTCTTTAGCCTCTCAAACAGTTTCTATAAATGATCAAGATGCTCTTCTTCTGTTTGAGATCTAGCTATCATGTCGTCCATATAGACCTCTATTTCGTGATGTATCATGTTGTGTAATAGAGCGACCATGGCACGCTGATAGGTTTCCCCAACATTCTTCAGTCCGAATGACATAACCTTGTAGCAGAATGTCCCCCAATGTGTGACAAAGGTTGTCTTCCCCATATCCTCAGGCGCCATTTTGATTTGGTTGTAACCTGAGAAACCATCCATGAAGGAAAATACTTTGTGTTGTGCCGTATTGTTAACTAGGATGTCAATATGGGGAAGTGGGAAATCATCCTTAGGGCTTGCCCTATTCAAATCTCTGTAGTCCATGCACATTCGTACCTTGCCGTCCTTTTTGGGCACGGGAACAACATTAGCAACCCATTGCAGATAAAAGGTGACGACCAAGAATCCAACAATTAATTATTTCATGACTTCAGCTTTAATCTTCTCTGACATGTCAGGTCACATACGACGGACCTTTTGTTTTATTGGTGGGCAATCCTCTTTTGTAGGTAAATGATGCACCACAATATCTGCATCAAGTCCTGGCATGTCTTCATACGACCAGACAAAGACCTTAGTATACTCGTGTAGTAACTGAATCAGACGCTCCTTGACACTGGGTTCCAGATTGGCACCCAACTTGACTTCTCTTTTGTCTTCTTCGGTACCTAGGTTGATGGTGTCCACTGGTTCCTTGTGGGGATGAATGGTTCTCTCTTCTTGTTGCAGTAACTTGGCGAGTTCCCCTTGTACTTCACAATCTTCCTCACCTTCGTCTTCGGCTTGGTAGATTAGATTTCCAGAGTTACAAAAGGCCAAAGCAGAATCGTTACCCATGGGATCCCGAATGGATGTAGACCTGCATTGTGAGTGTGAGTGTGTGTGTAAGAGTATAGATATCTTTGAAAGAAACAAAAATTTAAAAAGAAAAACAATGAGCACAAAGTTTGTATGCAAAAATGTCCATGATTCATTGATGTCATATGGAGATGAGATAATAACCCTTACAAATGGACCATTGTGCCTCGGGTAAGACACAAGGTTTTAAGAGTCTGAAATGTTTTAATATTATAGATCCAACAAAATGTAAAGACAAATTACTGTGGGATAAAAGTGATCGGGACAAAGTCTCTAGCCTCCCAGTTGTTGATCCCTCCACTGATAGTTAGGAAAATCGAATCCTCTAGGTCATAGTCGTCTTCATCATCCTCCACTGTATTGACTTGGTGGGTGATGATCTTCAAGTGTGGTCCTTCGGCACGAGCATGGCGTACATCCTTCTAGGCACCTGAAGTGAAACCCAGACTAAATTTATCAGACTTGTATGGGATATCTTGCAGTTGTCCCCAAATAGTTCACCCACCTTCTTCTATCACAACATTGGCATCCTTCAAAGACGACATCTTGAGCGGAGGCCTTGTAATCTTGGGAACTTGAGACACAGCCTTGGTAACTGCCACATCTTGTGGGACTTCTTCAAAGTGCTGGAATGGAGTTTCAATAAATTCATCATCTAACTCCACATATCTGAAGGAATTGAGATGACTGGTCATATACTCTTCTTCTCCATGAACAATGATGATCTTCCCTTGAATCGGGTATTTCAGTATTTGGTGCAACGTAGAAGTAACAATGCCAGCATTGTGAATCCACGGTCGGCCTAGCAAGCAGGAATGTGAAGGACGAATATTCATTACATAAAAATTTGAATCAAATCTTTGGGTTCCCACCTTTATGGGGATATCCACTTCCCCATACACCATCCTTTTTGAGCCGTCAAAGGCCCTCACTATTATGTTGCTTGGTTTCAATATCAATCCCTCACAGTCAAGCCTATCAAGAGCCTTTTTAAGCAATACATTCAGAGAAGAGCCAGTGTCCACCAAGACATGAGCCAAGGTTGTGCCCCTGCATTCCACTGAGACATGCAATGTTTCATTATGTTTCCTCCCTCTTGGCATTAAATCAACATCTGAGAAACCTAAACCATTATCTACAGTCAAGCTGGCTACACAGTCTGGGAACTGATCGGCAGATGTTTCTTGGGGTACATGGCCAGTTTTCAGGAATTTTACCAAGGCCTTTGCATGCGCCTCAGAACATAGTAATAAAGCTAGCATGGAAATTTTTGATGAAGTTTGCCCCAGTTGCTCGACTACATTGTAGTCGCTTCTTTTTATGATCTTTAGAATTTCCTTCATCTCTTTCTGGGAGGTCTCAGGGATAGCCAATGATTGTGCCTTCGTCCAGACAGGCTCAATCATAATACTTTTACCTCGAGCCTCGGTTGACTCGGCAGCAGGAATGTCAGTAGGAGTGACAACAGGGGTTGTATCAGCTTTGTCAGTTGGAGTATTAGTAGAGATGATTGTAGGACTGGGAACAGCCTTTGGAGGAGCAACAACAACATGAATTATTATGGGTCAAGAAACAACCTTTGGGGGAGCAATTTCTAGAGAGAATATCCTTCCGCTTCGGGTAATCTTGCTAGTCCCTGCAATATTACTGATATTGGAGTCAACCTTCTCAGAACTTTAATCTTCGGCAGCTGGCCAATCTTGCTTGATACCGTGGTAGTAGACATCCCCTCCATAATTCCATGGTACAGTTTTGTCAGACGAATACGGGATTGGTCCAAGCATTGTAATTATCAAAGGAGCTACTTTTGGAACTGATGTAATTCTAACAGGTATTTTGGTGGAGACCCTAGAAGAATTGTCGGAAATGGGAATGATGGAAACATCATTATAAGAAACATTTGGAACAAAAGTCTTTTCGAACAAAATTTCCTTATTATCTATTAGGCACTAAACGCCTGTTTTCAACAAAGGATAGTTGGTTGATGAGGACAAACAGAAATGATAGCTTTCATCACAGCCTAGGAATACACTGGCATTCAATAAGTTCCTTTTGATAGTTAGGAGTGGGGTCATAAGTTCATCAACTGAAGTAACAAACATATCTTCTTCAATGGCGTTGGCATTATGGTCGTGCTTGGGCATAGGGGCAGAAATGATATTGGGCTTTTCTGGCGCATCAAATTCAATCTATTTGGCTACAAGGAGGTCTTGTACTTTGTTCTTCAGAGCCCAGCAGTTGTTAATATCATGGCCAGGACTCTCAGAGTGGTATGCACAGCGGGCATTAGGATGACAGTGAGGAGAGGTTGCGTTAGGGTTATTTGGAGCTTCTTTCAAAGTCACTAGGTTGGATATTAACAAATGTGGCAATACTTGAGAGAGTGTCATGTTAATTTTGGTGAACTGTCTGACTGGTCTTTCCATTCTTTGTTGGTTGTTTCTTTGTTGATCAGGCGCGGGTTTAGGAATTATAACAGCCCCCAGCATTGGACGGCGTTCGACCCTATCTTGATTTCTTTGAGGATATACAACAACCACTTCTTTCTTTTCGACGAATGGCTTCCTTACAGCAGAAGAGGATGCATCTTTTTGAATCTTTCCATTCTTTATCCCGACTTCTACCCTTTCTCCGGTCAATATCAATTCAGTAAAACCTACGGATGAACTCCCAATTAAGTGATTGAAGAAGGGACAAGACAAGGTTCCAAAAAACATGTCTACCAACTCTCTTTCAGATAGGGGAGGTTGAACTCTTCCGGCCAAGACCCTCCATTTTTGCGCATAGTCCTTAAAACCTTCACTTGAAACCATGGCCATACTCTGGAGTTGAGTACAGGTAGGCGCAAGATCAGCGTTGTATTGGTATTGTTTGTAAAAGGCTGCAACAAGATCTTCCCAGTTATGAACATTGGCTCTTTCTAACTGATAAAACCAATCAAGTTGGGTTCCAGACAGACTGTCTTGGAAGAAGTGTACCCAATAATCTTTGTCAGCGATATGGGGCTGGATTTTCCTCACATAGGACCGCAGATGCATTTTAGGGCATGAAACTCCATAATATTTGGCGAACACAGGTGCTTTGAATTTTGGAGGAATGATAATCCCCGATATTAGTCCCAACTCCTCAAAGTCCAATCCATGCACATTTTAGATTTTCATTGCACTCAACCGCTCTTCTAGATGCTTATACTTGTCGTCGGTTGGAGGGTATTGTTCTTCAGAATAGTCTTCTTCTTCCTCTTCCTCTTCTGACTCTGAATGGATAACTGTTTCTTTGCCTTTCCCATCTTGATTGTATTTCTCACTGGATGTCGTTGCAAAGTCTAAGGCCCTTCTTGTTTTCCCTTGGAATCTTCTTCCCATGTTTAGAACTTCTGTTATCTTTTTCATCTTCTTTTTCATCTCCTCAGCCAACAAGGTCTTCAACTCTTCTTGTCCTTTGGCTAGAGTTAAGAATAACTGTTGAAACTGTGCATTATGAGCTTGGAGGTCCTTCACTGTTTGCTTGAGATCCATCTTACTGACATAAACAGTAGAGAGATGAGGAGACTTGTTACAAGAAACATGCTTATGTTATGATGAATGATAAATGCGTATGCAATGATTTCAAGGATCTTAAGATCCAAATTTGTTTTAGACAAAAAGGAAACACACATTATATTAATAAATTAAAGCTTTGAGTACATCAATGCCTTTTTGGGAAAAATAATACAAAAACTCTATGACAAAAAGGTAGTACGCATCCTCTTTGGTGCGATGTAGGCATTCAGAGTCTGCTCCTTATGAAGTTGCTTAGTGAGTTCCAAAACCTTATTCTCGCTTGTGTAGAATTGGGCTTCGAAAGTATCTCGCTCCCCCTTGAGTTGTATTCAATCCCTTTATAGGTCTTCAAGAGTGGTGGGCATGTCAGGATGTAGGACAGTATATGGAACATCTCCTTCCATGACAGGCTTAATGATTACCGGGAGAACGGGGGGGATAAGGCATCATCAGACTTTGAGCACGAGTTTGTACCCATTTGAGGTAAGGCTCAAGAGGGATGGAATTCTTGTTCCCAAAGTCTTGCTATCTTCCTTGTTCAACATCCTCCAAGCTCAGATAAATCTATGGCGAAGACCTTGATCGTCGTTGTCGTAGTCAAATACCAAACCTTGAATCAACATCTCGTGCGGGCCATCCCTTCGGCCATAACCAAATTGTCTTAAGGCTAAGAAAGGGTTGTAGGTGATATCTCCCCTGATGCCAAGTAAAGGGACATTAGGGAATTCTCCATAACGGTCGACAATAGTAACATTCTCTATGGATCAGGAGCACCAATGAATGTCTGAATGTTTGAATGTCATCAACCTTTGTGACCACCTTGAACCTTGCTCGTTCTTTAATATAAATTGGGGAAGATGTGAAATAAACCATCTTGCCAAGAGAGGGGTATAACACATAAGGACACCTCTTTTCCTCGTAGTGCGAGTGTGAAAAGAATGTAGGATGTCCCCTAGCAATGTAGGCACCGGGTTGTGGGATATGAAGATTTTGACGGTGTTCACATCTATGGGTTGGTCAGGATTTGGAAACAAAACCATCCCAAAGATGAGGAGAGCCACAATTTCCTCAAAGGATTGCAAATCCCAGGTGTTCCAACAGTTTTGGGCTTTCTCAAATAAGAACTTTGCTAGGAAACCCTTGACACCACCCCTTGTTTCCCAATGAGTTGTGACATCAGATGAGTGAAAGTGTAGAGCTTGAGAAATCTCTTCTGGCTTTGGGTCTCTTTCCATACCATTGAAAGATAGTTGGTTGAGAATAGGAATCCTCAAGAGTCGGGAGAAATCTTCCAAAGTAGGCACAAGTTAATAATCAGGAAATGTGAAGCAATGTTGTAAAGGATCAAAGAACTGAAAGAGCACATTCATCATGTCCTCATATGTGTTTGAGGTGACCACGTTGAGTAGGCGACCATGTCTCTCGGTGAATGGATAGTTTTCAGGAATCCTTGAAGCTATATCCTTAAGTTGTGGAGGGATCCTTACAAGGTTGACTTGAATAGTTTTCCTGCGAAGAGAATCCATATCCTACAAATCAGAACAAAGAAAAATCTTGAGATCCTTGAAATGGTTAGTGAATGTGTATGATGTTATGATGTTCATGATGTTATGTACAAGTATGTATATACAAACAAAGCAAACAAGTCCTTAGGTTTAGGCTTGCATGGAGTCTCATAGGTATGTACCCTCTTGAAGTTTAGTTGGCTCAAACCTGTCCTAGTAATAGTAACCGAGTTCTAAGGAGCTCAATATCACTGGTTTGTTTCCTTGGTCATTGTTTCAGCACAAGCCTCTTTAATGGCGACCTAAATATCCCAAGAAACCAAACCTCAATGAGTGTAGTATCGAGTATCTACCAACTTTAGATTATACCAAAGTCGGTCATCTCACTATGTCCTAAAGGCCAAGTTGGTCAAGTAAAGGTTCTAAAAGTTCATTAGTGCTTCATGACATCACTCAGCGGCTCCGTATTCTCTTTGATTAACTCAAAGGCTACCGGTACCCATTAATATGTCGCACTAACGTAGCTATTACTTAGACCATGTCGGTATACCCCGCACAGTTTCCACAACATATTTCTACTTACCAATAATGTATCCCAAATCCGGGTAGAGGATCCAAACCCAAACAAAGAACTATAATGTAAAGCATACAAGTAAAACAATGCAAGCAAGTAAATGTGATCTAACCCTAAGGTAACCCCACTTTTAGAATTTTCCCCAGCAGAGTCGCCAGTTCTGTGATACAGGGGGAGAACTGACTTGAAGGTTTTGCGTTTTATCACAAATATTGCGGTTAGCAAGAGTCGCCACCGACTTTTCTTTTATCCAAAAGGAAAGGTGAAAAAGCACAGGAAAGACCTTTGAGATTGTTTCTTGAGTTCGGGGGGTAGATTATGAAAAGGGAAGGTATTTGCGCCCTTTTCATCCATGGTTTTCCATGGGCTCTTAGTTACTTGCTAGATCACTTGTTTTTTTTGTTTGAAATTGTGCTTGGTGGGGGTTTATTGAAAGCATTTTGTAAAGAGGCCATTGTTTAGGAAATCTTTGTAATGATTCTTGTTTGTAAGAATATATACAAAGAAGTTTGATCTTTTGAAAATGTTTTCAAGTTTGTAAGATGCTTGAAAGTGTAAGTGTTTGTTTTAAAAATAGCAAGGATGTTTTTTTTTGAAATTGAGCAATTAATTAGGAGCATTATACCTACTCAAAAGTCTTTTTTGTTCATTTTCCTTTTCCTTTGACATTGTTATCTTGCCATTGATGTGGTAAGTAACCCTATCTTTGGATGTAAATGGGACGGGAGTGATTCATCGTATAACCATGATTAGAAATGTTGCAAGGTATCTTAGCATTCTTTTTTAGGGACTAAGATCAATTGAAAGGAAACTTAGATAGCATCATCGAGGGACTATGATCTTGTATTTGCTTGTTTTTGCTAAGATACCTCACATGCGTAATATGGCCATTTTGTAAAGGCAACCAAGTGGAATAACCCTAGGGGTGCTTGTGTGCAAGTGTATTGTTTTCATGCTTGTTTTTATCTTGAATTAGGGTTTTCTAAGTATTGGTTTTAGTCTTTTCATACAAACCCTAATTACTAGCATTTGCATATAAAAGCGATAAATTGCGGAATTTAAAGTTACTACGCTATTATAATATTTGTGGGAGGGAGGTGTATAAATTAAATGGGGATTGCAAGAATGTAAACCTAGATAGTCTATTACAACCATATTGAACTGGTATCAATGTACAAGGAATTAAATGAACACAATATACAAAATGAATAAATGTATAAAAATGCAAAATGTGAAGTAAATGGATATTTGTTTGGATTTTTTAGAGAAAAGGGATTTTTTCTTAATATAATTAATTAAAAGAAAAATAATTAATGAAAATTAAACCTTAAATTTGTTAATAAAATATTTTTAAGCAAAACCCTTAATCTATTAATTAAAATAAAAGAAATTAAGTTTATAAGAAAAGTGTTTTTTTGGTATTTTTGTCTTGAAAATATTTATAGAATTATAAAATATTTTTAGTCTTTTTTATATCAAAAATAATATTTTTTAATTAGTGTAGAAGAAAATAAATAATTTAGTTTTAAATTAAATTTACAAGATAATTTGTAAAAAAAAAAAAGAAAATTAATAAAGTATAGTTAAATAAAAATATTTTTTGTGAGAAAAATAAAATAAACTAAGTCAAAATATAAATCTATCATTTTTGTATTTTTATGATTTTTTTTTAGTATTTAAAAAATATATTAAGAAAATAAAAATGAAATAAAAAAAGAAAATAAATAAACTTGGGCCAGGGCTGCAAGTAGTCCACAGGGGGGTTAACTAGTAAAAAAAACAACAAAAAGCCCAATGAGGCCCAGGAGCCTGCAAAAAAAAGTAAGGAATGCAAAACATGTAAAAAAATGCAAAAGGGTACCAGTGGGGCTCGAACCCAGGTCCCAAAGGTTACAGGCGTGCGCTTCTACCACTGGGGTGGTTATACATCCGTTAACATAGGTAAATCAATAAATATACAAGGCAAAATATGCCCTGATGACTTCATCTTCAACCTCCAGCCAGACCAACTGTAACTTGCTCATTTCTCATCAAAAATGAAAACTGTAAACATGAAACTTGTAGCAAATTTTCTCACTATTTCAGAAATGTAAAGCATTAAAACTATAGATCAAAGATAAGCATGAATTTTAATGGCCCTAATCTAAACCCTAAAAATCTCAGAAATTTCATTTTCAAAATTCTCTAAGCTCAAGCAAAATTAATGTAAACTATAGACATGGTTAGCTTCATGGCAATGATATCTACATGTTTTGTTCATAAATAAATCATTGATGATGCCTGTATGAAGAGTTCCAAAGTTATAAAATTCACCTCAAAACTGGAAATCGTGTTTTGAGTTTGAGCTTGTTTCAAGTGATGGTGATGATCAGGTTAGCTTCCTTGAGGTCCTAGGAAGCTAATGCAATGATTAGCTTGAGCAATGGATGGCTGAAATGGTCTGGAGAAGTTAATGTGCAGAGCTCTATTTTTGAAAATGGAGGATGGTGTTAATGGTATTACAGTTCTATAACAGGGCATGAGATCAACTCTATATGATGTTTAGAAACTATAGAAACCAAAAGGCCAAGAAACGCACGAGTAGATTATGAGTTTTAAGTTTTTGGTCAGTTTGTGTGAAAATGGAAGTGTGTAGTGTGATTTTGAGTTCTAGGTGTTTTCAAGGCTTGGGCATTTGTGTGTTTGTGTCAAACGTTTTGTGTATGTATAAACAAAAGTGTTTGAGAGCTTTGGACCATCAGAAGTACAAGTTTCTAGCTTTTGACTAGGTTACTTGATTTTGAAGAAAAGAGGGAAACAAGTTTCAAGGAGAGATAAAAGCATGGGATGGGTGATTGTAAGTGTTTGAAACATTTCTCATGAGTTATAGGACCTGTTTGATCAGAAGAGAACAAGTGCAAGGTTCAAGAACAAGTTTTGTATAAAAAGTCACTTTATCAAAATGGCAATGTAACCTTTCTTCCAAAAATGGATATAAAGCATGTCCATGCATTGAATGTTTGAAGTGAGGCCTCTAACAGCTGTGTAAACCATTAATTATAGAGTTCCTAATAAGTTTGAGGCCTGCAAAGTAGTTTTTATGCAGCATAGTTTGAATTTGAATTTTGTTCATCACTAAAATGACTTGTAATTCAAATGATAAAACCCTAACTTCATCTCTTCGATTCTCCCTACTCAAGAATGATCTCAAGGAGTTCTTGGACATTTTGGAAAGATTGTAATATGATATACAATCCATATTTGAATTGATTTTGAATATTCCCATTAGAACTATATGAAAAAGTGCCATGAAGTTGTGTCAAAATCCTAACCAAATTTGGGTAAAATTTCACTAAGTGTTTTGTTTCATGACCACATGTTCATAAAATTTTAACTTGAGATCCAAGCACTTTTGGAAGAAGTTGTGTGAAGAAAAGTTGTAGATTTCATGTATATATACAACTTTCATGTTGTAAGTTTCTCTTAAATCATCTTGCATCATGGTGAAAATTTTGCTCAAAGTTATGAAAAAACATGAAATTTCCAACACTTGGAAAAATTTCTAAGTTTAGAAATTTTGACTTTTCAAAATGAAATCTTGACTTTTTGATTTCTTGATGAATAAGTTTCATATTTTGACATGTTTTGATGAATTGTGATCTTTGACATTGAATTTTGACCAAAAAGTCAAAGTTTGACTTTTTAGTGTGCAATTGACTTTTGATCAGTTGACTGAAAATTCATTTGTCAATCTATTAGACTTGAGCAATGTTTTGAGCCATGTCATTAGGTCAAAATAACGCAATTGGACTCTTGAGATCATGCCTTAAACCAATTGATCATTTTTTAGGTCAAAAATCAGAAATTTCCTTTTCCCAATCAAAACCCTAATTTTGACAATTTTGCCCTTTTGGAGATTCGGTCAAATTTCTTAAGAAGTTGTGGTCCAAACTTGATAAAATTATACATATGAGTTTAAATCATTGATGTTGATAAAAAATTATGAATTTTGACTGTAATTGGCTGCAGTTGACTTTTCCCCCCAAATACAGCTGATTTTAGGTCAACTGCTCAATTGACTGAGCAAAAGTGTGATCCAAGGATTGAAACTTGACATGAGTGATCTTGGTGGTCCATAATGATCCATGAAAGTCATATGGGACATGGGAAGCTCAAAAATCTTTGTGCAAACTCAAACCCTAATTTTGGTCATAAGTGCTTAAGGAGGTGTCTTGGGCTGATCAACCCTAATGCAGTCTTTGAATCAAAGGAGATCTAGTGAGCAAATTCTTGATAAGTGAGAGGGAAATTTTTTGGGTACAACAATTATGAAAAGGGAAGGTATTATCACCCTTTTTATCCATGGTTTTCCATGGGCTCTTAGTTACTTGCTAGATCATTTGCTTTTGTTTGAAAATGTGCTTTGTGTGGTTTTTGAAAGTATTTTGAAAAGGTGTCATCGTTTAGGAAAACTTTGTAATGATTCTCGTTTGTAAGAATGTATACAAAGTGTTGATCTTTTGAAAATGTTTTCAAGTTTGTAAGATATTTTGAAAGTTTTGGTGTTTGTTTGGAAAATAGCAAGGATGTTTTTTTGGTTTTGAAATTGAGCAAGAAACTATGAACAATCTACCTACTCAAAAGTCTTTCATGTTCATTTCCTCTTTCCTTTAACATTGTCATCTTACCATTGATTTGGTAAGTAACCCTATCTTTGGATGTAAACGGGACAGACATGGGTCATCGTATAACCATGATTAGCAATGTTGCAAGGTATCTTAGTATCTTTCTTTAGGGACTAAGATCATTTTGAAATGTCAACATAGATGACGTCATCAAGGGACTATGATCTTGTATTTTTGCTTGTTTTTGCTAAGATACCTCACATGCATAATATGGCCATTTTTATAAGGCAACCAAGTGGATTTTACCCTAGGGGTGCTTGTGTACAAGTGTATTGATTTTCATGCTTTGTTTAGTCTTTGATTAGGGTTTTCTACTTGTTGATTTTATCTTCTCATACAAACCCTAATTACTAGCATTTATATAAAGCGATAAATTGCGAAAAGTAAAATTACTACGCTATTACATCATTAGGGGATGGGGTGTACAAATTTACAAATGGGGGTTGTAAGAAAATTAAACCTAATTATCTATTACAACCATATTGAATATTATACAAAATTGAAAATAAAATGCAAGAATATAAATGGAAAAAGAAATGATTTTTGTTGTTTTTTATGAAAGGGATTTTGTCTTGACCTAATTAAAGAAAATGATTAATTAAAATTAAATAAAATCAACTTAAACTAATTAAGAAAATAAATTAATTTGAAAAGGATTTTTAGGTTTTTTTTATGAAAAGGTTTTTAATTAATAAAAATAAAATAAAGATTTAATTAAAATAACCTAAATTCTAAATTAATTTTAACTAAGAAAATAAAATAAAATGATATAATAATTTAACCTAAGTCTAAAGATTGATTATTTAAAAAAAAAGAAATTAATTTGTTTTAAAAAATGTTTTTTAATCTTTTTGTTTTATAGTAAAAATATATTTGGATTTTTTATGATTTTATGAAAATAATAATAGTTATAATAATAAAAATAAAAATAATAATAATAATGAAGAAAAATAAAATAAACATAAAAATATAAAGAAAAGTCAGGGGGTGGATCAGTAATGCAAGGAGTATTAGGAGAAAAAATGATTAGGCCCATATGAAAACCCAAGCGCTGCAAAAAAAAATACAAAAAAGTCAGAAAATAGTGAAAAAATAGCAAAAGGTCACGTTGGAGCTTGAACCCATGACCTATGGGTGACAGGCGCGCGCTTTAACCACTGGGGTGATGATACATCCGTTAACTTATTTGAAAGGATAAATATATAACACAAAACGCGCCCTGATTACACTTCATCTTCAACCTCTAGCCAAAGGACCCGTATCTTCTTCATCTCTCAACAAAAATGAAAAGTTCAAACATGAAAGTTGTGGCATTTCTTTCCATGAATCCAACCATGTAAATATCTTAAACTAACAGTCAAAGATGAATGAGAATTTTTCTGGCCATAATTCAAAACCTAAAAATTTCAGAAAACTTCAACTCTAAAATTCTCTAAGCTCAGGCCATATAAATGCAAACTATGGATATGTACAACTTCGTGGAAATGGTATCTACATTTTATCTTCACAAATGCAAGCCTAACAATTCCTAAATATGAAGATAGATGTTCAAGAAAAATACCTCAAAACTGGAAGTCGTGAAATGAATTTGAGCTTGTTTCAGGCAGTGGTGATGATCAGGTTAGCTTCCTTGGACTTATAGGAAGCTAATGCAATGGCTGGCTTGAGCTGAGAGTGGCTGGAATGCTATGGAGAAGTCCAACTGTGATGCTCTATTTTTGAACTTGAAAATGGATGAAGATGGTGTTACAGTCGTGTAACAGGGATTGGGATGACTTATGTATGATGTTTTGAAGCTTGTGGAAGCAAAAGGCCAAGAAACGCACGAGTGAAATGGAAGTTTGAAGTTCTTGGTCAAAATATGCAACAATGGTGGTTTGTGATGCAATCCTGAGTTTTTGCTAGTTTTGGAGCTTGTATATTCGTGTGTTCTCTTGCAAATAGTATCTCTATTTATATAGGAAAGGTTTTGAGGTTTGAAATGGTCAGAAACAAAGAATCACATGTTATCAGTTTTTGACTTGTTTTTGAAGTTATCTTGACAAACATGGTTTTAATGTAAGGTACATGTCTTGTAGGGTGGCTAGCAACTTTAAACATGTTTGTTCTAAGTTTATAGAGCATGCTTGTGCAGAAAGAACATATGTAAAGCTCCATACAAGTTGACTTTGTGATTAAAGCTTCTTTACAATAATGGAATGGTTACTTTCTTCCAAAAACGGAAATGCAACTTGGATAGTGATTCAAATGCTTGGACAATGGCTCCATATGTTGTGTAAACATTTAATTATGGAGTGACAAACAAGTTTGAGGTCTGAAAAGTGAAGATTATGCAGCATAGGCTTGGATTTGAAATCTTGTTCATCATGAAATGGCTTGTAATTCAAGTTTGAAAACCCTAACACCATCTCTTTGATTCTCCTTGCTCACAAATGATCTTAAGGAGTTCTTGGACATTTTGGACAGCTTGCAATGTGCTCTACAACCCCGCTTTGAATCACTTTTAAAAATTCCCCTTGGAACTATATGAAAAAGTGCCATGAAGTTAGGTCAAAATCCTGACCAAAACTAGGGCGAAATTTCACTAAGTGTTCAATTTCAACACCATGACTTTATGAATTAATAACTTGAGATCCAAGCATTTTTAGAAGAAGTTGTGTAAAGAAATTTTCTAGATATCATGGAGATCTACAACTTTCATGTTGCAAGTTTCTTTTGAATCATCTTGCATCATGGTTGAAAATTATCTCAAAGTTATAAAAAACATGAAGTTTTAAACACTTAGAAAAATTTCTAAGTTAGAAAACTTTGACTTTTCAAAATGAAATCTTGACTTTTTGATTTCTTGATGAATAAGTTTCATATTTTGACATGGTTTGATGAATTGTGATCTTTGACATTGGATTTTGACCAAAAAGTCAAAGTTTGACTTTTCAGTGTACAATTGACTTTTGATCAGTTGACTAAAAATTCACTATCAATCCAATTGATATTGAGAAATGTTTTAGGTCATGCCATTAGGTCAAAATGATGCAATTGAACTCTTGAAATCATGCTTAAAACCAATTGACCATTTGCTAGGTCAAAAATCAGAAATTGCCCTTTCTCAATCAAAACCTTAATTTCGATCATTTTTCCCTTTTGATGATTTGATCAAATTTCTTGAGGAATTATGGTCCAAACTTGATCAAATGATACATATTAGTTTATATTGTTGATGTGGATCAAAAATTATGAAGTTTGATTGTAAATTGGCCATAGTTGAATTTTTTCCCAATACAGTTGATTTTTAGGTCAACTGCACAATTGACTGAGCAAAAGTGTGATCCAAGGCTTGAAACTTGACATGAGTAATCTTGGGGGACCATAATGATCCATGAAAGTCATATGAAGCATTTAAAGTCCAATTATCCTTGTGCAATATCAAACCCTAATTTTGATCATCAGTGCTTAAGGAGGTGTCTTGAGTTGATCAACCCTAGTGCAGTCTTGAACCAAGAGAGATCTATGAGAAAATATTTGATAAATGAGAGGGAAAATTTTGGGGTAAAACAGCTGCCCCTGTTCAATCTTCTTAAACCTGAAGAGTTAGATTGGTGGATCTGCCATTCGTAACTTGAAGGTGAAAGATGATTGAACACTAGAGTGCCCAGAAATTTGCGCTCGAAGATGGATGGTGAATGAGCTTATAGATTCCATTTGGAGGAATGTTGGTAAACACTGGAAGAAGTATCAGCACAAATATCTTGTTGATTTATACTAAAAACTTGATGTTTTACCTGTGAGAAAAAGAGTTAGTAAAATGCAAATGTCTGCATGAAGTTTACCAGATGTGGTATTATGTTAAATGCATATGGTATGTACATGCTATGATGTATGAATGTGAGATGTATGTTTTTGTCCGGGAAAATAAGTCTCTGACTGTTGCTGAGGAAATTTTGGGGGGTTGAATCCCAGATTGCCGTTGGGGATGAAGAATATGCATATCTTCAAACTTTGTTGAAAGGATGATTTCACTGGAGAATATCTCTTGAATGTCAGCTATTATCTGGTCGGATCCAGGCTTCACAATTTGATGAGGATGAAGTAGTCAACTGCTATCTGGTCGAATCCAGGCTTCACGGCAACTTACTGGGGGAAGAGACGAATTAACTGCTATCTGGTCGGATTCCAGGGTTTAGAGAAAATTTTCTTGAAATTGAATAGTTATCTGATCGGATCCAGGCTTCACAACAACTTGTTGGGGATATGGAAGTTAACTGTTATCTGGTAGGATCCAGGCTTCACAGTAACTTGAGGTGATAACTACTATCTGGTCGGGTACAAATTTCATGGTTTTTGGAAAGTTGTACTATTATCTGGTCGAGTCCAGACTTCATAGTGTCTCTTTGGGGATCATAGTCAGTTGTTATCTGGTCGGGCTCCAGGTTTCGCAATAAACTATTTGAAAAACTATTATCTAGTCGGGTCCAGGATTTGCAGATTTTTGAGGTTGATGAGGTCAATTATTATCTGGTCGGGTCCAGGTTTCATCATAAACTGTTTAGGGATTTAGTTGTTATCTGGTCAGTTTCCAGGTTTCACAACAAATCTTAGAGGGTAATTTCTATCTGGTCAGATCCAGGCTTCACAATAACTTGCTTGAAAAGATGAAATTGAAAACTGATATCTGGTCGGATCCAGGTTTCATAGTAATTTGTTGGGGCAGAGGAAAACTCTACTGGGGAAAAGAAGTTAAACCTTGGTCGGGTTGAGTCCAGGTTCTTCTATATATTTGAAGAGTTAGACTATTATTTGGTCGGGTCCAGGTTTCATAGTATCTTGAAATTGAGATCAACTATTATCTGGTTGGGTCCAGATTTTAGATACTCAAACTGTTATCTGGTCGGGTCCAGGTTTCAGTAATTCACTAGGGATAGTGGCAAACTCTACTGGAGAAGAGAAGTTTTTCTAATGATTTTGTAGGAATTAAACTGCTATCTGGTCGGGCCCAGGCTTCGGAAATTGAAGAATTCAAACTATTATCTGGTCGGGTCCAGGCTTCAGTAATAACTTGAAAATTATGCTAATATCTGGTCGGGTCCAGGCTTCATAGTATTTTTTTTGGAAATAGTAAAGGCTTTGCTGACGACTTTACTGGGGATCAGGGGTTATGGCCCTATGATTTGCAATAATCTGAAAGGAAAATTCAAACTGGAGAATGTAGACTCAGTCGGGTAAGACAGACTCAGCTTGGGGAGGATACACTCAACTGGGGAGGATAAACACAGCTGGGGAATAACAGGCTCAACTGGGGAGGATGGACTATGTCGGGGGAATACATACTCGGCTGGGGAGGATGTACTCGGTTGGGGAATTTTGTGGTTCCTCGATTGTTGTTGGGGAAATAAAACTTGTTGGGGAAATAAACCATGTTGGGGAAATAAACCCTGTTGGGGAAGTGAGTTTCTTTTAGGAAGAGATCCGCGAGGCTTCAACTTGTAAAAATTGACTTAGCTGGAGAGAGAGCGGCCAAGATATTGAGACTCTGGTCGGGGATTATCCTATGCAAAGAGACTTTGTGAGTAACTTTGTTAGGGAAAGGTTTATTGTAGTCGTCCTTGTGGGGATAATGATAATGAGATGACTCTGTGGGGATATTTCATATACATTAAAGAGATGCCTGCTGCTGCTTAGCAAGACACATGTGCCAAATAGTTTTAATTATGTTCATGTGTATATGTTGATTCAATTTTAGTCATTGGACAAATTTGCATTCAAAACAAAGACAGAAATTTTGCACTTCAAAGTATATTTGTATTGATATTTTGCCCATGAATAGGCGTTTTTATACAGAGAGACGGAGATCCTAGTAAGAGGAAATCGTCGAAAGGAAAACAAAATTGAGAATGAAAACAAATAGCCATGTGAAATGATCTTATTGCCTTCCAACTCTACTATTGCCCCGATGTCTTCGAATGTTCCTTGTCATTGATAGAAGTTGATTGGATTGATCTTGGACCGTTTGAACTTGGACCTTGGTGATAAAATTGACGGTGTTAATTCCACGGGATATAGTCATATGCTTTTAATCCTTAACTTTTTCCTGGACCGCCCTTTCGGGTTTTCAGCCCACCAGGATACCACTTTTTGCCCAAGTCGCCCTTTCGGGTTTTCAACTTGCCGGGTGTATAATCTTTTGTATATATCCCTAATTTTTGCCCAAACCTTTTGATTTGTCGGGATGCCCTTATTTTTCCTAGGTGTGTCAACCTAGCGGATCTCTTATGCGTAGTATTTTTTAACTATGTTCGCGTTTATAGGATGTGGGAAATCTTCACCATCCATGGTAGTCAGCATCAAGGCACCGCCAGAGAAAACTCTCTTGACAACAAATGGCCCTTCATAGGTGGGAGTCCATTTGCCTCTGGGGTTGCCTTGTGGTAGAATGATGCATTTTATCACCAAGTCACCAACTTGATATACTCGAGGCTTGATCTTTTTGTTGAAAGCCTTGATCATCCGTTTTTGGTACGTCTGACCATGGAAAACAACAGCTAAACATTTTTCGTCAATCAAGTTCAGCTGATCCAATCTCGTTTGAATCCACTTGTCTTCGCCTAGGCCTGCCTCATTCATAATTCTTAGCGAGGGAATCTGAACTTCCACTGGCAAAACAGCTTCCATGTCATAGACTAGAGAAAAGGGAGTTGCCCTAGTTGATGTTCTAGCTGAAGCACGGTAGCCATGTAGAGCAAACAGAAACATCTCATGCCAATCCTTATAGGTTACTACCATTTTCTGCACAAACTTCTTGATATTTTTGTTGGCCTCTTCGACTGCGCCATTCATTTTCGGTCTATACGGAGAAGAATTGTGATGATTGATCTTAAACTGAGTGTAAAGCTCAGTGATCATAGCATTGTTGAGGTTAGTCCCATTATCGATGATAATCCTTTCGGGGATACCATAATGGAAGATGAGGTTGTGTTTGATGAATCTGGCTGCCATATTCTTGGTGACTGAGGCAAATGAGGTGGCTTCGACCCATTTGGTAAAATAGCCGATAGCAACAAGAATGAAGCGATGTCCGTTAGAAGCAGTGGGCTTAATCTCTCCAATCATGTCAATACCCCACATTGCAAATGGCCACAGAGCCGTCATGACATTCAGAGGGATAGGAGGCACATGGACCTTGTCAGCATATATTTGACATTTGTGACAAGTTCTTGAATGTTTATGGCAATCAGTCTCCATCGTTGACCAATAGTAACCGGCTCTTAAGATTTTCTTAGCCATCGTATGTCCACTTGAGTGAGTACCAAAGAGACCATCGTGCATGTCTTCCATGATCTCCCTCGCCTCCTTCTTGTCCACACATCGGAGTAAAGTTGAATCATGGTTGCGCTTGTAGAATATTTTGTTACTTAGGAAGAATTTGGCTGCAAATCTTCACAATAACTTCCTGTCATTGATAGATGCCCCCTCTGGATACTCTTGTGCTTCAATGTATCTCATCACCTAATGGTACCATGGCTTTTCCGCATTGGTGTCAAGCTCATAGCAATGTGAAGGTTTATCGAATCTTTCAATTTTTATCATAAGGGCTTCGTTGTCCCATTTGACCTTGAACATTGTAGACATGGTTTCCAAAGCGTCAGCCAACTGGTTTTCTTCCCTAGGGAAGTGCTCAAAAGTGATCTCTTTGAAGTAAGGAATTAGGGATAGCACAAGTTCCTTGTAAGGGATAATATTAGGGTTTTTAGTGTCCCAATCTCCTTTTACTTGGCTGATTACTAGGGCGGAATCCCCGAACACGTCCAAATGCTTGATCCTTAAGTCAATAGCAACTTTCAGACCTAAGATGCATGCTTCATACTCAGCCATATTATTTGTGAAATCAAAGCATAGTCTGGCAGTGAAAGGAGTGTGGCAAACTTCAGGAGAGATGATCACAGCACTAATTCCGTTACCTAAGGCATTGGAAGCCCTATCGAATACCATAGTCCATCGGGATCCTTGTTCAGGTCCGTCATATGGTCCAGGTTTTGCACAGTCGGTTACCAGCATGATATTCTCATCAGGGAAGTCGAAGTTCATTGACTGATAATCATCCACGGCTTGATGGGCCAAATTATCTGCTAGTACACTTCCTTTGATGGCCTTTTGAGTCGTGTATTGAATGTCGTACTCAGTCAAGATCATTTTCCGTCTGGCTATCCGTCCGGAAAGGGCAGGTTTCTCGAAGATGTACTTGATTGGGTCCATCTTAGAAATCAACAAAGTGATATGAGTCAACATATACCGTCTTAGCCGGCGAGCAGCCCATGCCAGAGTGCAGCAAGTTTTCTTGAGCAGTGAATATCTGGTTTCACATTTGGTAAACTTTTTGCTCAGGTAATAAATAACATGCTCTTTTCGGCCAGACTCGTCATGTTGGCCCAAAACACACCCCATAGATTTCTCGAATACTGTCAGGTACATGATCAAGGGTCTTACTTCAACTGGAGGCATGAGAATAGGAGGTTCTTGTAGGTGTTCTTTAATTTTGTTGAAGGTAGCTTGGCATTCATCGTTCCATCTGACTACCTGATCTTTCTTCAAGAGTTTGAAGATTGGCTAACAAGTAGCAGTCAAGTGAGATATGAAACGGGCAATGTAATTGAGACGAACCAAGAATCCTCTAACTTCCTTTTCAGAATGTGGGACTGGCATATCTTGGATGACCTTTACATTGGTAGGATCAACTTTGATGCCTTTATTGCTGACGATAAAACCTAGAAGCTTTCCAGATCATACTCCAAACATGCACTTGTTAGGGTTTAACCTCAGCTTGTACTTCTTCAGCCTCTCGGATAAATTGTACATATGATCAAGATGTTCTTATTCGGTTTGTGATCTGGAAATCATATCATCCACATATACCTCTATCTCATGATGAATCATTTCGTGAAATAAAGCTACCATAGCCCTTTGATATGTTGCCCCTGCATTCTTTAATCTGAATGGCATGACCTTGTAGCAGAAGGTGCCCCATTGCGTAACGAAAGTAGTCTTCTCCATGTCTTCGGGAGCCATCTTATTTGATTATAGTCTGAGAAGCCATACATGAAAGAGAAGACTTTATGCTAAGCAGTATTATCAACTATGACGTCAATGTATGGTAGAGGGAAGTCATCCTTGGGGCTTGCCCTATTCAGATCCCTATAGTCTACGCACATGCGAACTTTTTCATCCTTTTTTGGCATCGGTACCACATTGGCAACCCATTGAGGATAGGATGTCACAGCTAGGAACCCTGCATCAAATTGTTTCATCACTTCAGCTTTGATCTTTTCATACATATCAAGCCTCATGCGACGAACCTTTTGTTTAACAGGAGGGCAGTCCTCTCTTGTCGGCAGACGATGAACTACGATGTCGGTATCCAACCCAGGCATATCTTCATAAGACCAAGCAAATACTTCCACATAATCATGCAACATCTGGACCAACCTTCTCTTGACACTGCTTTCCAAATTAGTGCCAATCCTGATTTCCTTCTTATCTGATTCAGTAACCAAGTTGATAACTTCAACTGACTCTTCGTGCGGTTGAATAGATTTTTCCTCTTGTAATAGAAGTCTGGCTAGCTCTCCCGGTATGTCACAATCTTCTTTTCCTTCGTCTTCGGCTTGGTTAATAGGACATTCAAAGTCATAGTCGGCAATAGTAGAGTCATTGGCAATAGGATCCAGAGTGGATGTGGACCTGCAAGAGTGTGTGTGCGTGTGCATGTAAGATACATGGCTATTTTTTATTTAAAAAAATGTATTTGCAAGAAAGGAAAGACAATAAACACAAATATTTTAATGCAAAAGAGTCCAATGTACTGAATGATCATATGATTAGATGAACATAAATAAAACCCTTGACAAATGGACCAAAGTGCTCCGGGCCAGGAAATGGCTGAAAAGTCTTCGTTAAAATATTACATATAACATGTTCTTGAATTGAAAGAAAAGCAATAACAAGTAGATTACTCCTCAATGAAGGAGATGGGCACAAAGTCCTTTGTATGCCAATTCTTCAGCTCTGTTGTAGTTGGATACACCCACTCTTCAAATGCAGCTGCTTCTTCAGAATCACCCACGGTGTTGACTTTATGGCTTCCAATGCTGAGAGGTGGCTTTCCAGCACGAGCACTCCTCACTTCCTTCTGAGCTTTAACGGTGAAGCCCAAACCAAACATGTCCGCTTTAAATGGAATATCGAGAAGTTGCCCCCAAGTATCATAGTTTCCTTCTTCAATTGTCGCGCGGGCATCTTTGACTGAAACCATCTTTGGCGTGGTTTTAACAACTTTAGACTCATCAGAAGAAGATTTGGTAGCAGCAATCATTGGTGGTACAACCTCAAAGGCTTGACACGGGGTCTCAATGAATTCTCTATTCATCTCTACGTACTTGAAATAATTAAGGTGGCTCACCATAAACTCTTCTTCTCCACAGACGGTGACTATTCTTCCCTTGATTGGATATTTGAGTTTCTGGTAGAGGGTTGAGGTTACTTCCCCAGCTTTATGGATCCACGGGCGACCTAATAGACAAGAATAGGCAGGACCAATATCCATAATATATATGGTGGAGTTGAAGATTTGGGAGCCCACTTTGATAGGAAGATCTACCTCCCCATGAACAATCCTCTTTGATCCATCAAATTCCCTTACAATGATATCGCTTGGCTTCAAGACTAAACCTTCATAGTCTAGATGGTCTAACTCCCCCTTGGGCAATACATTCAGAGAAGAACCAGTGTCGACTAGCACATGTGCTAAGGTAGTCCCTTTGTAATCCATAGAAACATGTAAAGCTTTATATTAATTCTTCCCAAGAGGTGTTAAGTCAGCATCTGAAAATCCCAAGCCATTATCAGTTGTCTGGCGAGCCACGCAATTCTCAAATTGGTCTATTGTTGTCTCATGGAGGACATGAGCCTTTTTTAAGAACTTGATTAATGTTCGAGCCTGGGCATCAAAGCAAAGCAGCAATGACAACATTGAAATCTTAGAAGGGGTTTTCCTCAACTGTTCTACAATCTTGAAGTTGCTTCTTTTTATGATCTTCAAGATCTCGTCCATCTCATGGGCAGAGGTTTCTTCATCAACCATGTCCTTGGAGGGTACTTCAATCATATCAGGCTCAACAACCTTCTCATTCCCTCTTGTATCAGTACTTGGCTTGGCAGCAATAATGCGGATGGGCGTCTTTATAACCACCGGTGGTGAGATATTGGGTGAAAATATTCTCCAAGTTCTGGTTACTTTGATTGAGCCAGTTATGTTACCAATATCATCAACTTTTTCTTCTTCGATCCATGCATCTTGTTTAATCCCATGATAAAACACCTCAACAACATAATTCCATGGTACTGCCTTGTTTGAAGAGTAGGGAATGGGTCCGGGATTGGTAATTATTAAGGGAGAAATAGTGGGTTCATTTGAAATCCTAATAGGACCTTTGGAGGTGATCCTAAGAGGCTTGTTTGAGATGGTAATAATGGAGAGGTCTTCACATTTTTTAGTCAAACTTTTGGCAAGTGGGGTCTTCTTGAATAGAATTTTGTGGCTATCCATCAAGCGTTGTATGCCTTTCTTCAACCCTTCACATCCATTGAGTTTTCTTGTACAACACACACAGTCCTTTACGCAGCCAGGGAATGTCCTGGCTTTCAACAGGTTGTTCTTGATTACATTCAGAGGAGTAGTTAATTCTTCAATAGAGGCAACAAAAATTGTATCTTCAACATCATTAACACCTTTGTCATGCTTCGGCATTGGAGCAGTGATTACATTCGGTGTTGGAGGAGGATCAAATTCAATAGCTTTTTTATCAATCAAATCATGGATTTTATTCTTCAAGGACCAGCACTGGTCAGTCTCGTGCTCGGGGCTGCTTGAATGGTAAGCATACTTAGCGTTCGGATTATACTTTGGTGGCGAGGTGTCAGGGTTGGCGGGAGGATCACGTAATGTCACTAAATTAGCCTTGAGCAAATGTTGAAGGGCTTGAGACAGTGACATGCCTAACCACGTAAATTGTCTTCTTGGACTTTCAAAACATTGATGATTTGCAGATGATCTTGGAGTAGGAGTTGGATTGGAGATTCAGACAGCATTGACAGACGGGTGATCATTCTTATTGGTATGGGCCCTTGCCCCGTACACAGTATTGACTTCCTTCTTTGCAGCAAAAGGTTTCTTGATAGGATCGAGAGTGGAGGTAGATGCCACAGAGATCTTCCCACTTTTGATGCCACTTTCAACTCTTTCGCCAGTTAAGATCAATTCGGTGAAACCAGAAGAAGAGCAGCCAACCAACAGATTAAAAAAAGGACCAGATAAAGTGCCCATGAACATGTTGATGTGCTCCCTATCAGTCAAGGGAGGTTGGACCCTACTAGCAAGGTCTCTCCACTTTTGCACATATTCCTTAAATCCTTCATTCTTCCCCATGGTCATATCTTGCAACTAAACTCTCGTTGGCGCCAAGTCGGCGTTATACTGATATTGATGGTAGAAGGCAAGAGCTAAATCCTCCCAAGTATTGATACGAGAACCATCTAACTGATAAAACCATTCAAGTTGTGTTCCAGCCAAGCTCTCTTGGAAAAAGTGAACCTAGAGCTTCTTATCAGCAGTGTGCGGTTATATCTTACGCACATAAGATTTCAAATGGAGTTTTGGACAAGAAACCCCATCGTACTTTGCAAATATTGGTATTTTGAATTTATGGGGAATGACTACCCCAGAGATCAAACCCAAATCATCAAAATCTAAACTGGGGACGGCTTGGATTTCAACAGCTTTCAATTTGTCTTCTAACTGCTTGTATTTGATATCAGCGAGTGGATACTACTCGTTGAAATAATCATAATCGAATACTTGATCATTGATACAGTCAGCTTGAGTACTCTTGACCTCACAAATCTGGTTCATGTCCTCTTCGGATGAATCTTCCCCTACTGGGATTTGACGGATTGTCTCCTCGAACCTTCTACCCATGTTGAGTAGAGCTTTCTTGTTTGGCTTCTTCTTAACGGCTAGTAAAGCCATCATATATTGCTGCCCCTTGGCTAGGGCTAGTAGAGTCTCCTGAAACTGAGAATTCTGGGCTTGGAGATTCGTCACAGTTTTCTCTAGATCCATCTTGCTGAAATAAACAGCAGAAAGATAAGGAAACCTGTTATGCGAAAACTTGTCATGTTATGATGCATGGAATATGTACATGCAAATGATTTCAAGGATTAATGAAATTTAAATTTGTATAGACAAAAGAATGAACAAACGTTCTAAGATAAAACAAGAAAGATTACATCATGCCTATTGGGCTTACAAAATAACTTTCTAAGATAAAAAGACCAAACACATCCTTTTTGACGTGAGATAAGCGTTCACACTTTGCTCTTCTTGTAGCTGCTTTGTAAGCTACAAGGCCCTCTTTTCACTAGCATAGAATTGAGCCTAGAAAGTATCTCGTTCTTCTTTTAGATGGATCCATCCCTTTTGTAAGTCTTCGAGAGAGGTAGGCATGTCGGGATGTAGGATAGTGTATGGAACATTTCCTTCGACCACAGGCTCCACGATGACTGGTAAGGTGGAGGGATAAGGCATCACAAGTTTCTGAGCACGAGCTCGTACCCATTTAAGGTAAGGCTCGAGGGAAATGGAATTCTTGTGTCCTAGTGTCTTGCTATCCACCTTGTTCAACATCCTCCAAGCTCGGATAAACATCTGACGGTAACCTTGATCATCATTCTCATAGTCAAATACCACTCCTTGGATAAGCATCTCATGAGGACCATCCCTCCGGGCGTAACCAAATTGTCATAGGGCTAAGTAGGGGTTGTAAGTGATACCTCCTCTAATGCCAAGCAAAGGGATATTAGGGAATTCTCCACAATGGTCGACGATAGTAACATTCTCCAAAGAGCGGGAACACCAATGAATATTTGAATGTCTGAGTGTCATCAACCTATGGGACCATCTTGAACCATGCTCATTTTTCAACACAGATTGGGGAAGATGAGAAATAAACCATCTTGCCAAGAGAGGAGTACAACACATAAGGATACCTCTTTTCCTCATAGTGCGAGTGTGAAAGGAATGTAGGATGTCACCTAGAAAATTAGGCACCGGGTTACGAGACATGAAGATTTTGACGGCGTTCACATCTATGAGTTGGTCAGAATTTGGAAACAAAACCATCCCATAGATAAGGAGAGCCACAATTTCCTAAAAGGCTTGCAAATCCAAAGAGTTCCAACAGTTTTGGGCTTTCTCAAACAAGAACTTTTCTAGGAAATCATTGACACCACTCCTTGTTTCCTAATTAGTTGTCATATCAGATGGTTGCAAGTGTAGAGCTTGAGCAATCTCTTCAGGTTTTGGATCTCTTTACATACCGTTGAAAGGTAGTTGATTGAGAATGGGAATCCTCAAGAGTTGGGAGAATTCTTCCAAAGTTGGCACAAGTTGATAATCGGGAAATGTGAAGCAATGGTGTAAGGATCAAAGATCTAAAAGAGCACCTTCATCATGTCTTCATCAGTGTTGGAAGTGATCAAGTTTAGTAGGCGACCATGTCTTTCGGTAAATGGAGAATTTTCAGGAATCCTTGATGCTAACTCTTTGAGTTAAGGAGGGATTCTTACGAGATTGACTTGAATGGTTTTCCTGCGAATAGAATCCATGTCCTACAAAACAGAACAAAGATAAATCCCAAAAATCCTTGAAATGGTTAGTGAGTATGAGTATGATGTTATGATGTTTATGATGTTATGTACAAGTAAATATATACAAACAAAGCAAACAAGTCCTTAGGTTTAGGCTTTCCTGGAGTCTCATAGGTGAGTACCCTCTTGAAGTTTAGTTGGTTCAAACTTGTCCTAGTAATAGTAACCGGGTTCTAAGGAAGCTCAATATCACGGGTTTGTTTCCTTGGGAATTGTTTCAGCGCAAGCCTCTTTAATGGCGACCTAAATATCCCAAAAAACCAAACCTTAATGAGTGTGGTATCGAGTATCTACCAACTTCGGACTGCACCAAATTCGGTCATCTCACTACGTCCTAATGGCCAAGTTGGTCAAGTACAGTTTCTAAAAGTTCATTAGTGCTTCATGACATCACTCAGCGGCCTCGTATTCTCCTTGACTACTCAAGGGCTACCGGTACCCACAAATATGTCGCACTAACGTAGCTATTGCTTAGACGGTGTCGGTATACCCCGCACAGTTTCCACAATGTATTGCTACTTACCTATAAGGTAACCCAAATTCGGGTAGAGGATTCAAACCCAAACAAAGAACCTTAATGTAAAGCATACAAGTCAAACAATGAAAGCAAGTAAATGTGATCTAGCCCTAGGGTAACCCCACTTTTAGAATAGTTCCCAGCAGAGTCGCCAGTTCTGTGATACGGTGGGAGAACTGACTTGGTTGTTTTGTGTTTTATCGCAAATTTTACGGTTAGCAAGAGTCACCACCGATTTTTCTTTTATCCAAAAAGAAATGTAAAAAAGCACAGGAAAGACCTTTGAGATTGTTTCTTGAGTTCGGGGGGTAGATTATGAAAAGGGGAGGTATTAGCACCCTTTTCATCCATGGTTTTCCATGGGCTCTTAGTTACTTTCTAGATCACTTGCTATTGTTTGAAAATGTGCTTTGTGTGGTTTTTGAAAGTATTTTGAAAAGGTGTCATCGTTTAGGAAAACTTTGTAATGATTCTCGTTTGTAAGAATGTATTCAAAGTGTTGATCTTTTGAAAATGTTTTCAAGTTTGTAAGAAATTTTGAAAGTGTTGGTGTTTGTTTGGAAAATAGCAAGGATGTTTTTTTGGTTTTGAAATTGAGCAAACAACTAGGGACAATCTACCTACTCAAAAGTCTTTCATGTTCATTTCCTCTTTCCTTTGACATTGTCATCTTACCATTGATTTGGTAAGTAACCCTATCTTTGGATGTAAACGGGACGGGCATGGGTCATCGTATAACCATGATTAGCAATGTTTAAAGGTATCTTAGCATCTTTCTTTAAGGACTAATATCATTTTGAAAAGGCAACATAGATAGCGTCATAGAGGTACTATGATCTTGTATTTTTGCTTGTTTTTGCTAAGATATCTCACATGCATAATATGGCCATTTTTATAAGGCAACCAAGTGTATTTTACCCTAGGGGTGCTTGTGTGCAAGTGTATTGATTTTTATGCTTTGTTTAGTCTTTGATTAGGGTTTGCTACTTGTTCATTTTATCTTCTCATACAAACCCTAATTACTAGCATTTATATAAAGCGATAAATTGCGAAAACTAAAATTACTACGCTATTACATCATCAGGGGAGGGGTGTACAAATTTAGAAATGGGGGTTGCAAGAAAATTAAACCTAAATATCTATTACAACCATATTGAATATTGTACAAAATTGAATAAAATGCAAGAATATAAATGGAAAAAGAAATGATTTTTGTTGTTTTTTATGAAAGGGATTTTGTCTTGACCTAATTAAAGAAAATGATTAATTAAAATTAAATAAAATTAACTTAAACTAATTAAGAAAAGAAATTAATTTGAAAAGGATTTTTAGGTTTTTTTATGAAAAGGTTTTTAATTAATAAAAATAAAATGAAGATTTAATTAAAATAACCTAAATTATAAATTAATGTTAACTAAGAAAATAAAATAAAATGGTATACTAATTTAACCTAAGTCTAAAGATTGATTATTTAAAAAAAGAAATTAATTTGTTTTAAAAAATGTTTTTTAATCTTTTTGTTTTATAGAAAAAATATATAAGTATGAATAAAAAATAAATTTGGATTTTTTATGATTTTATGAAAATAATAATAGTAATAATAATAAAAATATTAATAATAATAATAATGAAGAAATATAAAATAAAAATAAAAATATAAAGAAAAGTCAGGGGGTGGATCAGTAATGCAAGGAGTATTATGAGAAAAAATGATTAGGCCCATATGAAAGCCCAAGTCGCTACCCAAAAAAACACAAAAATGTCAGAAAATAGTGAAAAAAAATAGCAAAAGGTCACGCTGGGGCTTGAACCCAGGACCTAAGGGTGACAGGTGCGCGCTTTAACCACTGGGGTGGTGATACATCTGTTAACTTATGTCAAAGGATAAATATATAACACAAAACGCGCCCTGATTACACTTCATCTTCAACCTCCAGCCAAAGGACCTATATCTTCTTCATCTCTCAACAAAAATGAAAAGTTTAAACATGAAAGTTGTGGCATTTCTTCCCACCAATCCAAACACGTAAATAACTTAAGCTAACAATCAAAGATGAATGAGAATTTTTCTGGCCCTAATTCAAAACCTAAAAATTTCAGAAAACATCAACTCTAAAATTCTCTAAGCTCAGGCCATATAAATGCAAACTATGGATATGTACAGCTTTGTGGCAATGGTATCTACATTTTAACTTCACAAATGCAAGCCTAACAATGCCTGAATATGAAGATAGAAGTTCAAGAAAAATACCTCAAAACTGGAAATTGTGAAATGGATTTAAGCTTGTTTTAGGCAGTGGTGATGATCAGGTTAGCTTCCTTGGACCTCTAGGAAGCTAATGCAATGGCTGGCTTGAGCTGAGAGTGGCTGGAATGATTTGGAGAAGTCCATCTGTGATGATCTATTTTTGAACTTGAAAATGGATGAAGATGGTGTTACAGTTGTGTAACAGGGATTGGGATGACTTATGTGTGATGTTTGGAAGCTTTTGGAAGCAAAATGCCAAGAAACGCACGAGTGAAATGAAAGTTTGAAGTTCTTGGTTAGAATATGCAACAATGGTGGTTTGTGATGTAATCCTGAGTTTTGGCTAGTTTTGGAGCTTGTATATTCGTGTGTTCTCTTGCAAATAGTATCTCTATTTATAGAGGAAAGGTTTTGAGGTTTGAAATGGTCAGAAACAAAGAATCACATGTTATCAGTTTTTGACTTGTTTTTGAAGTTATCTTGACAAACATGGTTTTAATGCAAGGTACATGTCTTGTAGGGTGGCTAGCAACTTTAAACATGTTTGTTGAGTTTATAGAGCATGCTTGTGCAGAAAGAACATATGTAAAGCTCCATACAAGTTGACTTTGTGATTAAAGCTTCTTGACAAGAATGAAATGGTTACTTTCTTCCAAAAATGGAAATGCAACTTGGATAATGATTCAAATGCTTGGACAATGGCTCCATATGTTGTGTAAAAATTTAATTATGGAGTGACAAACAAGTTTGAGGCCTGCAAAGTGAATATTATGCAGCATAGGCTGGGATTTTAATTCTTGTTCATCATGAAATGGCTTGTAATTCAAGTTTGAAAACTCTAACTTCATCTCTTCGGTTCTCCTTGTTCACAAATGATATCAAGGAGTTCTTTGACATTTTGGAAAGCTTGAAATGTTCTCTACAACCCCTCTTTGAATCACCTTTGAAACATCCCCTTGGAACTATATGAAAAAGTTCCATGAAGTTAGGTCAAAATCCTGACCAAAACTAGGACGAAATTTCACTAAGTGTTTAATTTCAAGACCATGACTTTATGAATTAATAACTTGAGATCCAAGCATTTTTAGAAGAAGTTGTGTAAAGCAATGTTGTATATATCATGGAGATCTACAACTTTCATGTTGCAAGTTTCTTTTGAATCATCTTGCATCATGGTGAAAAATTGGCTCAAAGTTATAAAAAAATATGAAGTTTTAAACACTTAGAAAAATTTCTAAGTTAGAAAACTTTGTCTTTTAAAAATGAAATCTTGACTTTTTGATTTCTTGATGTATAAGTTTCTTATTTTGACATTTTTTGATGAATTGCGATCTTTGACATTGGATTTTGACCAAAAAAGTCAAAGTTTGACTTTTCAGTGTACAGTTGACTTTTGATCAGTTGACTGAAAATTCACTACCAATCTAATTGATCTTGAGCAATGTTTTAGGTCATGCCATTAGTTCAAAATGATGCAATTGAACTCTTGAAATTATGCTTCAAACCAACTGACCATTTGCTAGGTCAAAAATCAGAAATTGCCTTTTCTCAGTCAAAACCCTAATTTTGACCTTTTTGCCCTTTTGATGATTTGATCAAATTTCTTGAGGAATTATGGTCCAAACTTGATAAATGATACATATGAGTTTATAATGTAGATGTGGATCAAAATTTATGAAGTTTGACTATAAATTGGCCATAGTTGACTTTTTCCCCAATACAACTGATTTTTAGGTCAACTGCTTAATTGACTGAGCAAAAGTGTGATCCAAGGCTTGAAACTTGACATGATTAATCTTGGGGGTCCATAATGATCCATTAAAGTCATATGAAGCATTGAAAATCCAATTATCCTTATACAATCTCAAACCCTAATTTTTGTCATCAGTGCTTAAGGAGGTGTCTTGAGCTGATCAACCCTAATGCAGTCTTGAACCAAGAGAGATCTCGTTGAGAAAATATTTGATAAGTGAGAGGAAAAATTTTGGGGTACAACAGTTCCACATAATCATTAAGAACAAGCGGTCATTATCTCTCAAAATAAGAGCCCATTAAGTCAAAACCTATTAAGGAGACTTAAGAAAACAAATGGGGGCATCCCACTGGCTGTAATCACAAAAGAAACAGTTCAGGCAAAAGACGGGATAGCAAAATAAAAAAATAAAGAGGTCCTACAAATCCTCAACAAAAAGAAAAGGTCGCAAAAATGACTTCTTTCTCAAAAAAATGTTCAATTTATGAACCATCGCCGAAATATCGGGGCCAACATTCCAGAACTCAACTAGGATTCGAAATGCACAATTAACTGGGCATAGGACTGAAGAACATCACGAAGAACGGGTGGGTACAAATGAATTGTGAGCCTTTATCCTTTGTTTCTTAAACCATGAACCAGGCCATGTTACAACCCTTAAAAGTCCTAGCTGAAGCATGGGTTAGTTCGAGAGCATATTGTTACAAAGGTATCTTGACTCCTGTAAGGTTTGCTATAAATCATGAGTTGATATCACATTCTTGCAAATTTTGTTTTACTACAAAAAACGCATTTTCAAAAAATTTCAAGACACACATAAGCTTTGCATTATTTAAATGACATTGTTTGCATATGGTTAATTGTTCAAATGGCAGAGAAATTCACACAACGAATATTCAGTGAACGAAGACCCCCTCAATGGACAGAATCACCTCAGACGAAAAAAAATTCCCAATAACAAGCCTTTCATAATCAAGGGGCATGACATGGTGTCTAATTAATCTGGGGCAATCAAACCAATATGCAAAAAAATCTCTCAAAAAATTCTGAATAGCCAGGGGAAGATCTCCATCTGAATCACTCGGGGGTTGTTACATTGATCGGGGATTCTAGCAGAAAATCAATGAAATTTGAATCTTTGGTACCACCAAATTGGTTGTCTGTGCCAGTAGTATCAGATGGTGTCAGTATCATGTCTTCGAATCCTTCCATGATAGTTCTTAGAAAAAATACCTAGGAAATTCAAGACTATCAGAAACTTGATCAAACATCAGGTGCACTAGATTCATCCTGAAGTAGCCCCACACAGGCTCCTACGTATGAAAGGGCACATGCGATCACATAAACATTTTCTGGCATTTCTACAACACTTGTTGTCATAGACGGTGACAACTCTCCATATCTCATGAGCGTGGACATAGTCAGAAAATACTACGCATGAAAAAGACCCGCTAGGTTGACAGGCCTAGGCAAAATTAAGGGCATCCTAGTGAACCAAAAGAGTTTGGGCAAAAATTAGGTATATATACAAAAATTTGTACACCCGACAATTCGAAAACCTAAAAAGGCGTCTTGAGAAAAAAAGGGTATCCCAGTGGACTGAAAACCCGAAAGGGCAGTTCAGGCAAAATTTAGGGATTAAAAACGTACGACTATGTCCCGTCATCTTGTCATTTATTTATCAGTAGAAGACTTATCATCCTGGTCAGCATTTACCAAGCACCCTAGGAGTTGAGATGACACTCAAACCATCCACAAAGTCTTCACATGTACTTTCTCCAGCAGGTATAAAGGCATGGGCATCTTACTAAAAAGTTGTCGCCATATCCTCAACTTATAACCTAGTGATGTCAAGTGTTCTTGTATCCCCGGCAGAACATGAATTTCCAACTACTACTCCGACATCAGGTTTTCCCTAGTAAATTCGTCAGACTTCTTAGGATTCCCCAATAGGATTTCACAAAATCCTCGGGCAGTGCATAGAGCTTTCCTTCTCCAACAAAGTTCATTTCTCTAACAACGAAATATCATCTCCCAGTAGTCCAGCTTCAACAAAACCTGAAGACCTACATTCTTCATCGCCAGCTGCAATCAGTGATTTATTTTCCCTAATTCAACAGTGCTGCAATAGAACAACTGATACATTCACATATTGCATTCATACATCATTCTACAAATGTCATAGCATCTGCAGTACAAATTCATACATCCCAATCTCATTTATTTTGAGAACAACATTACACAATACATTTCATACATTATGACATTGCATACAACTAATGCTTTACCTTTTCAGGAAAGATCAATCAACAGATATTTATCATCAAAAAATTTCAACAGGTCCAGTATTAGCTCATGAAACAAAACAGAGTAATTATCTGTGTGACCAAATACAGCTTTACACTGGCTCATCATGAAGCAATCTTACATGGGTTTCTTCTAACTTCCAAATACAGCTTTACACGGGCTCATCATAAAGCAATCTTACACGGGTTTCTTCTGACTTCCAAATACAGCTTTACACGGGCTCATCATGAAGCAATCTTACACGCATTTCTTCTGACTTCCAAATACAGCTTTACACGGGCTCAACATGAAGCAATCTTACATGGGTTTCTTATGACTTCCAAATACAACAAAAGCCACTTTTTTCCAAGACCTTTTACATTAAGATAAAATCTTCACAAAAAAAAATTGATCAAAATAGAGATTGTTGTAGACATCTTGGGCTTTCCAAAAAGTCCCAGATCATCATCATGAGATAAAAATTGAGAAAGTTATGGCTTGCCCAAGTTGGGAAAATTTGGGAATTTTCAAGAATTATGCATTGAGAAAATTTGAAGTTTTAAGGCAAGGGCTCAATTTCTTGGACTTCAAGCATCTTCCTAAGTTTATAGAGGACCTATAAAATTATTCTTGCAATGCCTTGCATTTTCTAACTATTTTATTCGTATTAATTTTAATTTATTTCAAATAAATATAAAATAAAATGTATAAAATAATTGGAAATGGGCTTTGAGCTTTGGGTTGATGTTTTAGATAGCCTAGGCCCATTAAATTTCGTGAAAAGGTGTCCACATTCATTCAAATTCAAAAAAGGACAAGTTTCCTTGTTTTGGGCCAAAGTTACAAATTTCATTCATGGCTTTGAAACGTTTGCTTTAAGGTTGTTTAAACCTTTGTTTTCTTGTCTCCTTATTACTTTCTATATAAACAAGCATCTAGAAATCATTTCAACAGGCCTACACATCCTAGAGAGAGCTCTACCATTTTTGCAAAATTATCAAAAGTGGTAAAAATTCAAAACCCACTCTGCAGGTACTTTTGGTCCGAACTAGTAATCATACATTGCTCTTAAGGTTCCAAGGGACTTGTTCCAACCATCCTCAAGTCTTACAAGGTCCCAGATCACCGAATCCAAGCTATCACCGTTTTGGTATAATCTCAAATTTAAATCTCTATTTTTATTAATTTGTTGAATGTTCTAATGTGTGTATATGAGTTCATGGATATCCTTAGAGCAGGTTAGGAGAATTACATGGAATGCATGACGTCTAGAACATGAGATACCATGTACGATCAAGTGTTGCTCACACTGGATCCAAGGATGGACCTGGGCTTCACAATTTGGGCTTAGCGAAATTTCAATTGCAACCCCCATTCTACTCCAGCCATCAAGCCCAATCTCTTTTCTTTTTGTTTTATTTAGTTATTTCATTTCTTAATATTTTTTAATAATAATAATAAAAAACTCACAACAAAATTAGGCATACATTTTTTTAATTAAATAATTATTTAATTTAATTAATTAAAACTTTAACCTTTTTCTTAATTAAAAATGAATTAGAATTTAAATCTAATTACTTTCTTTTCAAAATAAAATAAAAAAACCACAAAAAAGGCTTAGTTTATTTTTCTTAATTTAATTTTCTAAGTAGACTTTAGGATAATTAATTTAATTATTTTTCTTAAATAAAAAACAATAAAAAACAATCAAAAGATTTTCACTTAGCATTTTCTTAGTTTTTCTTTCAGACGTACTTTCAACTTTTTGCGCATTTATTTCATTTAGCATTGTTTATATTATTGTAATTGTTATATGGGATGTAATAGATGATAAGTAGACTCTTTTTATTGCTTTATTTTATTTTCCTCAATTGCTTTGGAATGTAAATCCCCCTCCCCGAAGCCTTGTAATAGTTGTAGGACTTTATTTCTCGCTTTTACATTTCTTATATGCTTGTATATAATTGTTAGTAACTTAGGCGTGCATGACAATATAAAGTCAATTAATCGTTAGATCACTAACCTCAAGATAATATAACATAAAAAACACACTTCTCACACTTGTATCCTTAGGGTATTCCTCACTTGGTTGCCTCGGAAATAGTCATATCCCTCAAGCGTAAGGATATCTTAGCAAAGACCCTCAATTCTGAAGTCATCATAAAGATCATGGGCCCTAAACGTCCCTCGATTTTCCTACGAGAAAAATGATCTTGTCCCTCGATTATGCCTATATGATGACAATCTCTTTGAATGCTAAGATATCCATACATGTTACATTCGATGACCATAACGTCCCTTTTAATAGTCCCCCAACATTCGACGATAGGGCTACCTACTCACTAATAGTAGGATAACACTATCTAAAGGAAAGGAGGAAAAGAACATCTTTTTTCGAGTAGGTAGACAGTTCTTAAGTACTTGCATAAAAACAAATTTTCACACTTACACACTTTTCAAAAACTACTTTAAAAAACGCTTTATCACACTCTTGAGGACTGATACAAGAGTTACCATAAAGCAAAGAAAAACTTTCAAAACACACAAACACAAACAATTTTAAAAAATGAGAAAGTACCTAAGAACCCGTGGAAAACCACAGATGGAAAGGGTGCTAATACCTTCCCTTTCCATAATCTAACAACCTTACTCAGAAAATCTCGAAAAAGGTCTTTTTTTGTTCTTTTCACCCTTTCCTTTGTTGGATAAAAGAAAAGTCGGTGGCGACTCTTGCTTATCGCGACATTTGCAAACAAAAAAATGCAAAACCAGTACTAAATAGTCGGTTCTGCCACCGTACCACATGTACCAACAAATGTGTCACACTAACAGAGCCATCACTTCAACCATGTCGGTATACCCCACACAATCTCAACAATCTATTGCTACTTACCTAATAATGTTCCCCGATCCTGGTAGAGGATCAAAACAAAACCCAAATAAGTGAATATGTGAAAAACACAAGAATGGGGGGTTGAATTGACAAACTTGAAACCAAAGCATAAAGACACAGTATTTTTATCCTGGTTCATTTGATCTCTAACTACTCCAGTCCACTCGTCAAGGTGATTTCGCCTCTCTCCAACGAGTTTTTAATCCACTAATCTCAAAAGGATTACAATCACTACTTTAACAATTGTTAAAGTCTTCTTGAGTACAACCACAATCCGGTTAATCTCAAGGAACACTGCTTCAATACAATTATACAAGATATGTGTTGTTGTTTTTCTAACAAAAACTGTTTATCACAACTGTGATAAATTACATAGGTTTATAGCTTGGAAATGTAAATGATATTGCTTGCAACTTTGAATATGCATGAGTGGTAATATGGAAAAATCATTATTGATTTTGAATGCTAACTTTGTTTATATAGGAAGTGGAATAACGTTGGTCATCAAGCATGTTTAATGTCATTAACACACTTTCCATTTGGAGAAGATCCTGTCTGAAAGAAGCCGTTGGAATTGATGCTGTCTTGAATGATCAGTAATGCTTCAGAATCTTATCTCCTTACTTGTTGATGACGCTTCAGAATATTGATGACTTGGATTGACATGTTCTTGTTCTGAATCATAGTTTACTTTTCTTAAGCGCAGGTTCTGGTTATCAATCTTCAGCGCATGTTCTGATTGCTTCAGCGTGTAGCTCTTATGGCTTATCTTCTAATGCTGCTTTGGTCAGAACTTCTGCACACATGAAACATAATTTTTAGGGTGCATATTTGTTCTTCGTGTTTGTCATTAGTTCTTTGTATTTGTTATCATCAAAACTTTAACTAAGGGTTGTAGAATCAAACTATGTTCTAACAATCTCCCCCCTTTTTGATGATGACAAAAACTAGATTTTTAAATTAAAAATAAAGAACAAAATGTTTAAGAGAAACTCCCCCTGAGTTGATTACTTCCCTTAAGTTCCATGAGCATCAGAGTTTAGCTGCACATTTTTCATCAGAATTTGTACATATTCAAACTTTTCAAAAGATAGAGGTTAAGTAATTCAGAATGTTTGAGACTTCTGTCTCGGTAAACCATTATTGGAAATATCTTACTTTCTCCCCCTTTTTGTCAGTTATCAAAAAGGCAATATAATCAGAGCCAAAGAAGTTGAATTATAAAAAACATGATGCAATGATAAGTTCCAGAACATAAGAGGTAAAAAAGTTAAGCATTACAGATAAACAAATTTAAAACAAAAAATCTAAGAAGGAGGAGGGAGACGTGTGAACAAAGCTTCCAACAAGCTCTTGATCTGAGTATTAGACACTTCTTGCTTTCCCAAAATGCTTTTAATCTCTTTGTTCGTGTCCTCCTGCTTATCCAACCTTGCATGGATTAGAGCATTTTCTTTCTTCAACTCTTCCAGAGTTTGCATGACTGAGGAAGGTGCTGGAGTTTCTTCAGGAGTTGGACGTTGCTCAGAGTATTCTGCAGCTTGTTCAGAGTGAACCATTTCTTCTGTTGTGATCATGTCTTCTGGAGCAGCAGTCAGGGAGAGACTTTCTGATTCTGGTTTAACTTCTTCTGAGGGATGATGCTCTGTCCAGGGAGTATTATCCAGAGAGAGGATATCTTTCTTGAGCAGTTGGCTCAGAACTTGGTCTTGAAAAGCCTTCAGCTTAGCGCTAAAGTTCTGCTGAACTTGTTCATAACTTTGTTCCTTCAGCTTTAGCATTTCAGAACTAATCCAATTTTTGAATTTTTTCCACATATAATCAGAAGCAGCAGGATTAGTCATCTCTTGACTAGCATGCTTCAAAGAATTTATCCATTCATGTATTCCTGTTTCAAAAGTCAACAAACTTGTACCAACATCTGATGTGGTTTCAGTTGGTTTAGGTTTTGGAATTGTAGTTTTGTGAGAGATAGGCGCTAGTCTTTCTAGCACAATTGGATCAATGACAAGTCTTACATTGTCAGCTAGACTATTAGTGGGTGAAGGAGTGGGAGAGTCAGGTATGATGATTGGACTGGTAGGGGAGTTTGGTGGTATGGATTCTAGAGATGAAGGAATTTCTGGAATTTTGTGGATGGTGAGAGGCATGCGAATAGCAAGTGGTTATGTGATTCCAGGTATAGGGATTGTGTCAAAAATTGAATGAGGTTCTTCAGATTGGTTTGTTGGAACATGGTGAGGTTCTGGTTCATGGATATCAGAAGATTGATTCTCAGAAGGTTGAGCTTCTAGTTGTTGTATTTCAGGTTAAGGTGATTGTGGTTGAGGAATTTCTTGTTGTGGAGAGTGAGGTTGCGGAATTTCTGATGTGGTATCAGAGTTTGGATTTTCAGGGAGTTGAGAATTTGGATTTTATGGTACGGGAGCTGAACAGTCTTGGTCAAATGAATCAATATCAGACAGAACTTTGGCAAGTTCTGGTTGGGTTTATTCAGGATTTGGATTATGAGAAAGGGAGTGAGTTTCATTCAGACCTAGAGTTTCTGATGGATCAAACCATATGTCAAAGTCTTCAAATTTTTTTGGAGTTGGATGTTCTGGTTAAGTAGGCATGGCTTCAGATGTTGACACATTTATTAATTCTATAGGAACATAGGAAGGATTACCTTTCTTTTTGGAAGCTTTTGGAGTCCTCTGAGATGGTCCTTCTGCTGCAGCTTTCCTCTTCTTGGTCTTCTTTAAAGAAACTTCTGGAGCAGCCTTGTGTAAGTCCTGGATATTGATTTCTGGTGCAGTACCATCTTCCTTACAAGCATCCAAATATCTGACTATTATTTCTGTCTTGGAGTCAATCTCAGAAAATAGAGGAAAATCATCCAGGGGTATCCTTCTTGAAGTGATGGTTGCATGAGAAGTAATAGTAGGTTCCTTATTGATATTCTCAATGATTTTCATCTTCTTCAGATTTTTTGCATTCAGAGGCTTCCCAGCGGTTGCTTCCAAAGTGCTGATTTCCTGGGCTTCGGTCAAATGTTCTATCAGCCTATTCTCTGTCAGAATATCTGATACGAGTCTTCATAAGGGTATCCAATCCCTCTTGGTTCGTTCATCTTCTCTTGTTTCCTTCACACTAGTTCTAAGATGATTAAACAGCAAGTGTGGAAGGTTTACCTTAGTCCTCTTGGCAATGAAATAGATCAGAAACTACTGATCAATGTTGATATAATCAGGAGAGCTAGTTGGCTTCCTGTGGTTGATACACCCCAAAATAATTCTTGCCCAAATTCTATGGTGATCCTTCAGATCTCTTATTTTGCTGGAGGGTAGTCCATTAGTAAATATTTACTTTGCAATAGAACCCACATCAGAGCATCTCTCAGCCATGTCAATGCATCTAACACCTCCACCATTGTAACCAATAAGCTTTGAAATTAGGTCTTCTGTAATAACAATTTTCTTCCCCATGACATAAGAAGTAACTTGTGTTAGAACAAAGTTTGAATCTACTACCCTATGTTTAAGTTTTGATGATAACAAAGTGAAAAGATATATTATTTATATGATTCATGTATGAACTATCTGCTGCCTAAATTATTACGTTCTGATTTGCAGATACTCTGATTGATATAAGCAAGATCACACCTAATCAGCATTAGAATTTTGGTTCCTGACATCAGCATCAGAAGTTACCATATCAGAATGTCAATATCAGAAGATTAACTCTCGTATATGCTGAAGTCTGATGAACAGAACTGCGCTCAACACTCTGATAAAGAAACACAACAGTTCATCAGCAGCAAAGCAGAGTCAGAATGAGCCAAGCCAGAACTTGCATTAAGTAAGCAACGGTACTGTTCATTGAAAGAAAATTAATACCAACGGCCTCATTCCAGACAAGATCTGCTCGATAAGGAAAGTTTGTTAATAGCATTGAATCAAGAATATTGCTCCAACGTTCAACATCTCAGTGCTATATAAACAAGACTTTGAAGATTGAATTGGCTAATGCTCTCCAAATCTTTACACGCATAAAAGCTGATCAAAATCTTCTTTCTCTCAGTTTTGCTAAACACTACACATTCTGATCTTCTATCATTGTTTAGCAATCTAGTTTCTAAGCTTTAAGTTGTGTATACATCACAGTTGTGATACAGTTTTGTAGAAAACATTCACACACTTAGATCTATCTTGTTTGTAAGAAAGTGTTTCCTTGACAAACCGGGTTGTGGTTTGCATCAAGAAGGCTTTAGCAGTTGTTAAAGCAGTCTGTAATATTCAGTTGAATATAGTGGATTAAGACCTCGTTGGAGAGAGGCGAAATCACCTTGACGGGTGGACTGGAGTAGTTTGAGATCAACCGAACCAGGATAAAAATATCTTGTTCATTGCATTAGATTTCAGTTTTACAATTCAACCCCCCCTTCTTGTGTTTTTCACTACTTCAATTGGCATCAGAGCTCCTGGTTCTGAGCTAAAACACTTAACCGTGTCAGTACAAGATCCAGCGTCAGAAAAACACAATGGCAGGAAACAACTCTCACATCAGCAATGACAACAATGAGGACAGAGACAGATTCAGCGGCAAACCTCCAGTCTTTGATGGAGAAAATTTTGATTACTGGAAAGACAGAATTGAAAGCTTCATTCTGGCACATGATGCTGATCTGTGGGATATGGTGACAGATGGATACACACACCCTGTGAATGCAAGCGGTCAGAAGATTGATAGAAAAACAATGTCTGACCAACAAAAGCGTGACTTCAAGAATCACCACAAGGCCAGAACCATCCTCCTCAGCGCCATCTCCTATACTGAATATGAAAAGATCTCCAACAGAGACACAGCAAAGAATATTTTTGACTCACTCAGAATGACGCATGAGGGCAACGTTCAGGTCAAAGAAACTAAAGCTCTGGCGCTCATTCAGAAGTATGAGGCGTTCAAAATGGAAGAATCTGAATCCATTGAAACAATGTTCTCAAGATTCCAAATTCTGGTAGCTGGTCTCAAGGTTCTGGACAAAGGATACTCTACTGCTGACCATGTCAAGAAAATCATCAGAAGTTTACCCAAGCAGTGGAGACCAATGGTTACAGCTCTGAAGCTAGCTAAAGATCTCAACAAAATCACTCTGGAGGAACTTATCAGCTCCCTCAGAAGTCATGAGATAGAGCTAGAAGCTGATGAGCCTCAGAAGCAAGGTAAGCCTTTAGCATTAAAATCTAACAAAAAATTTGAGTCTAAAGTTTTGCAGGCAGTTGAAGAAACATCTGATGGATCCTCATCAGAAGAAGACGAACTCTCCCTCCTCTCCAGAAGAGTAAATCAACTGTGGAAGCAAAGACAAAGGAAGTTCAGGAATCCCAGAAGATCTGATCAGAACGAGTCTTCTTCCAGATACAGAAAGACAGATTCTTCCTCTAGATACAGAAGATCTGAAGGCTCCTCCAGTAGCAAAAAGCCAAACACCAAGGACATCATCTGCTATGAGTGCAATGAGCAAGGACACTATAAGAGTGACTGCCCAAAGCTTCAGAGGGAAAAGCCCAAAAAGAAGTTTGGAAGAGAGAAGAAGAAAAGTCTCATGGCTACATGGGATGACTCTGACTCGTCTGAAGCTGACTCAGAATCAGATGATGAGAGGGCAAACATAGCTCTCATGGCTAACATCTCAGAAGATAGTGGAGCTTCTGAATCAGACTCAGAATCAGATACTGAAGAGGTATTTCCTAACTTTGCTGTTAACTTTACAAAGGCTAAACTTGCTGAAAGCCTTAATGAGATTCTGGAACGGTATCAGCAAATTAGAGTTAAATTCAGAAACCTGAAAAGGAATCTTGAGTCTGACTCTAATAAGACTGAGAGTCTCAAATTGGAGAATTCTGAGCTGAGAAATAAGATTTCAAAATTAGAAAACACTTTACAAAACTCTCAGAAGGAACCAATTTCTGAAACTCCCAGCAACGCTGATGAGATCATCAAGGAGTATGATCACAGTTTCCAGAAGTTCCTCGCTAAAAGCATAGATAGAAGCAAAATGGCTTCAATAATCTATGGAGTTAGCAGAAACGGCAGGAAAGGAATAGGATACCAAGGTAAGGTTCCTACACCAAAGAATGTCATATACTTAACCATTAAACACACTCCTCTGAATTCACATTTTGTGTATGGTCACACACATGATATTAAATACACTAGCAGTAAGTACTCTGTGAAACCAAAATTCAACCAGAGTTTTGGTAAAACTAACAAATCAGGACCCAAGAAAATATGGGTACCTAAGGATAAAATAATACATGTTGCAGATATCTTTAGCAGCAAGTCAGAAACACCAGTCATGTTACCTGGACTCTGGCTGCTCGCGACACATGACGGGAAGAAGGCATATGTTCCAAAGCCTGGAACTTAAGCCTGGAGGCCACGTTGGTTTTGGAGGCAATCAGAGGGGAAAGATAATTGGCTCTGGAACTGTAGGTAATGGAAATCTTCCCTCTATTAATAATGTTCTGCTAGTAGATGGATTGATGCATAATCTGTTATCCATAAGTCAATTAAGTGATAACGGTTATGATATAATCTTTAATCAAAAATCATGTAAAGCTGTTAGTCAGAAAGATGGGACTATCCTGTTTAATGGTAAGAGGAAAAACAACATTTACAAAATCAAACTTTCTGAACTAAAGAGTCAGAATGTAAAATGTCTTCTGTCTGTTAACAACGAGAAGTGGATCTGGCACAGAAGATTGGGGCATGTTAGTATGAGAAGAATATCTCAGATTAACAAACTCAATCTGGTCAGAGGACTTCCTAATTTGAAGTTCAATTCAGATGCTCTGTGTGAAGCATGTCAGAAAAGCAAGTTTGCAAAACCTTCTTTTAAATCCAAAAATGTTGTTTCTACCTCTAAGCCATTAGAACTTCTGCACATTGACTTATTTGGACCAGTTAAAACTACTTCAGTCAGTGGCAAGAAGTATGGGTTAGTAATCGTAGATGACTATAGCAGATGGACATGGGTAAAGTTCTTAAGACACAAGGACGAGTCACACTCTGTGTTTGTTACCTTCTGTAACCAAGTTCAGAATGAAAAGGATCTTAGAATTGTTAAAGTCAGAAGTGATCATGGTGGAGAATTTGAAAACAAAGATTTTGAGTCATTCTTTAATGACAGAGGCATTCTGCATGATTTCTCTTGTCCTAGAACTCCCCAACAAAATGGAGTTGTAGAAAGAAAGAACAGAACATTGCAAGAAATGGCCAGAACCATGATCAATGAGACAAACGTTGCTAAGACCTTCTGGGCAGAGGCAATAAACACAGCGTGCTACATTCAGAATAGAATCTCAATAAGACCTATTCTGGAAAAGACTCCATATGAATTGTGGAAGAACAGAAAGCCCAACATTTCATATTTTCATCCATTTGGATGTACTTGCTTTATATTAAATCCAAAGAATTATTTGAACAAGTTTGACTCTAAAGCACAAAAGTGTATTATGTTAGGATACTCTGAACGCTCAAGAGGGTACAAAGTATACAATACAGAAACACAGATTGTGGAAGAATCAATCAGTGTTCGTTTTGATGATAAGCTTGACTCTGAGAAGTCAAAGCAGAATGAAGTTTTTGCAGGTATGGAAATTGAATTTACAGGTTCTGAAGACAAGTCATCAGAAGCTCTCAACACAGACACTCCTTCAACGTCTGAAAGGAGCACTGCTAGCAATCCTACAACAGCTGCTGATCAACCTCAGAAGAGATTACCCAGAAGCAGCTTGGATCACCCAGAAGAGACCATCTTAGGAAGAAAGGAAGATCCAATCAGAACAAGAGCAAGCTTCAGAAACTCTGAAGAAACTCTTATGGGACTTGTGTCTCTGATTGAACCTTCCTCTATTGATGAAGCACTTCTGGATAATGACTGTATTCTGGCAATGCAAGAAGAGCTGAATCAATTCACCAGAAACGACGTATGGGATCTCGTTCCCAGACCAAAAGGATTCAACGTCATTGGAACAAGATGGGTGTTCAGAAACAAGCTAAATGAACAAGGTGAAGTCATCAGAAACAAGGCACGACTGGTTGCACAAGGTTATAGTCAGCAAGAGGGGATAGACTATACAGAAACCTTTGCCCCAGTCGCCAGGTTAGAATCTATCAGACTTTTAATTTCATTTGTTGTTAATAGAGGCATCACTCTGTATCAGATGGATGTCAAAAGTGCATTCTTAAATGGTTATATAGAAGAAGAAGTCTATGTACACCAACCCCCTGGTTTTGAAAATACAAAACATCCAGAACATGTTTTCAAACTAAAGAAGTCACTATATGGTCTGAAATAAGCTCCCAGAGCTTGGTATGAAAGGCTAAGTAACTTTCTATTAGAAAATGAATTCACCAGAGGGAAAGTGGACACTAATCTATTCTGTAAATCAGTTAAGAATGACATCTTAGTCTGTCAAATTTATGTTGATGATATTATTTTTGGTTCTACTAATCCTTCTCTTGGAAGAAAATTTGCTAAGTGTATGCAGGAAGAATTTGAGATGAGCCTCATGGGGGAACTGAAATTCTTTCTAGGAATTCAGATCAATCAAACTCCAGAGGGAACTTACATTCATCAGAGCAAATACATCAGAGATCTTCTGAAGAAATTTGACCTCTCAGAATGTAAGCCATCAAAGATTCCAATGCATCCCACGTGCATTCTGGAAAGAGAAGAGGTAAGCAAAAATGTAGAACAGAAAGTCTACAGAGGTATGATTGGTTCTCTCCTCTATCTGACTGCTTCAAGACCTGACATATTATTCAGTGTTTGTATCTGTGCTAGATTCCAATCAGATCCTAGAGAATCTCACTTAACAACTGTTAAGCGAATTTTCAAGTATCTGAAAGGTACTACTAATCTGGGTTTGTTTTATAGAAAATCTAGTGATTACAGCTTAGTAGGCTACTGCGATGCTGATTTTGCTGGAGACAGAGTGGAACGTAAAAGTACTTCTGGAAGCTGCCAGTTTCTGGGAGAAAATCTGATCTCTTGGTCCAGCAAAAGGCAATCAACAATTGCGCTATCAACAACAGAAGCTGAGTACATAGCAGCAGCAGGATGTAGCACACAAATGCTCTGGATGAAAAGTCAGCTTGAAGACTTCCAGATTTTTGAGAGTAACATTCCTATACTCTGTGATAATACTTCTGCTATTTGCTTAAGTAAGAATCCCATTTTACATTCTAGAGCTAAGCATATAGAAATAAAACATCACTTCATTAGGGACTATATTCAGAAAGGAATTTTGAACTTAAAATTTATAGATACAGACCATCAATGGGCTGATATCTTTACTAAACCCCTTTCAGAAGATAGGTTTAATTTCATTCTGAAACATCTCAGCATGAAAGTCTGTCCAGAGTGAAAATGTTTTAATTCCATATATTTACCTTCAGAATGTAATTGTTTTACTGTGAACTTCTGATCAATCTTCTTTCAGAAAGATAGAACATGCAGATTGTATCAGATGCAAGTCTAAAGATCTGAGAGTCTAAGCTCAAAGACAGATGTGCTGATCACTACATCAAACAAGTGTCATCCAATCATCAGCAAATCTCTGAAGCAGAACGCGTGCACGCTTCTGAGAAGGCAAAGCGCTGATTGGGTGCATTGAGACACATGTCTGGTAACCGTTTTTAAGTATCTTTCTCAAATCCCCCAAAATCAGCAAGCATTTAATAAAAAGTAATCATGCTTTTAAAATGCAATCATGATTTTTCTCTTTCTTAAAAACGTTTATTTTTTCAAAATATTTTGAAACTCTATTTAAACACATTAATCTCCCATTCTAATTCTTTACAGTTTCTCACAAATACTCAAGCATTCTCTGCATTTTTCTATGTTCATCTCTTGCAAAACCTCTTTTACTCAGTTTCTTCTCAAAATCTTTTAGTGTGAACATGGCAACCTCCAGCAGTGCTTCTGCAGGTCCTCAGAAGAAAGCATCATCTGAACAGTATCAAGTGCCATTCAGAACACTCCTCACTCTTGTGAAGAATCTTGAAGTGTTATCTGAATTGATCATTGATTTTGGAAGCTTGAAGGAGAACGGTTTTGACCTAACTGAAGAAGTTAGGGCACAGAAGTGGGAAAGGTATTTTGACAGGTTGGTTGGACCAACATTCCCTATGTTAGTCAAGGAATTCTGGATTCATGCCAAGGCTTCAACACATCTAGTCACCTCCTTCATTATGGGGAAGAAGATTGTGATCACTGAGGATCACATTGCAAGGTTAATCAGTTACAGTGGCGGTGGCGTCCGCTGTGTGGACATGGCTGAAAGATGTGCTGATGTGGGCGTGATAGCTGCAAGGATTTTCACCCATGGGGTGCCCAGCAGCAAGATCAAAGATCTGAAGGATCATTACAGAGTTTGGGCTAAGATAATTCTGGGGTGCTTCAACCATAGGAAGCCAACTAGTTCACCTGATTACATAAATGTGGATCAGCAGTTTCTGATCTACTTTATTGATCAGAAGGTAAAAATCAACTTGGCTCATTTTCTGTTCAACCACCTCAGAACAAGTGTGAAGGAAACCAGGGAAGAAGAAAGAACCAAGAGGGATTGGATACCCTTTGGAAGGTTGATATCATATATTCTGACAGAGAATAGGCTGATAGAGCATCTGATAGAAGCTCAAGAGCTAAGCACCATTGAACCAACAGTTGGGAAACCTCTGAACGCAAAGAACTTGAAGAAAATGAAGTTGATAGAGAATATCCAAAAGGAACCCAGAGCTACTCCTATTGCTGATATCACCAGCAGAAGAGTTCCTCTGAGTGACTTTCCTTTATTTTCTGAGATAGAATCTAAACCAGAGGTGGTTCTCAGATACTTGGATGCGTGCAAGGCAGATGGTACAGATCCAAATCTGATTATCAAAGTTCTGCATCAACCTCAGCAAGAAGTGACTCTGAAGAAGACGAAGAAGAGGAAGGCACCTTCAGAAGGATCATCCCAGAAGACACCCAAGAAAAGAGGTAATTTATCTGCTGCTTCTGTTTTAAATTCTTCTACTATTCCAGCATCTATTCCTCCTCAAACCTCTCATAGAATCTCAATTCCCATCCCTACAATAGATGAAACTGTACCAGAAGATGACCCTTCTGAGGCATTAAAACTCAGAAGACCCAGAACCAAACATCCCAAACCAACAATCTCAACAACATCAGCAATTGACAAAGTGCTGTCTGACATTGATCAACACACTTCTGATCAACCAAACTCTGAACCACAAATTGTCCCTCCTCCACAACCAGAACAACAGCAATCTGCTGAAGAACCAGAACAACAACAACCTCTCTCATCAATTCCTGAAGAACCCCTTATCCCTGAACAACCAGAAATTCCAACAACTTCTCCTCAACCAGCAATTCCGTCTCCCTCTCCTCAACCAGAAATTCATCCACCATCACCTCAACCAGAGTTTCATCACTCTGAAACTCCTTCTCCTCAACCATCTGAACCTCATTCACCTCAACCATCACCTCTGGCAATCCAGCTTCCAGGTGGAACAACAATCACCTTGGCACAGTTGCCATCCTCACCAGAATCTACACCACCAAATACTCCCAAAACACCAAGCAGTCCAATCATAATTTCTGATTCTCTCACTCCATCTCCAAAACAAACAGCTGCCAAGCAAACCTCCGAAAACCCCAGCAAGACCTTCATAGACTTAACCAGTCTTGACCGTCTTGCTGATATGAAACATAAAATAGCCATCCCTAAACCAAAACAACCAGATGTTGGCTCTGGTATTATGAATTTTGAAACAGGTGTGCAGCAATGGATTGCTTCTTTGAAGCAAGTCTGTCCTGGAATGATTGACCCAGCTGCTTCTGATCAGCTCTGGTCACAATTCAGACTTTGGGTACGTGCTGAAGCCCTCAAGTTGCAGGATATCAACTATGAGCAGGCACAACAGAATTTCAGCAAGCTTCTGAATGAAGTTGGAAGTCAGCTTCTGAAAGAAGACGTGCTCCCTCTGGATAGTGAACCTTGGTCTGAGAAACAGCTAGCTTCAAAGGTGCAACCAGAAGAAGACAAGACCATTCAAGCTGAAGAAAGTCAAGCAAAAGATGTTGCAGAAAGCTCTCAGAAGCTTCCTGCTTCTGATGCTTCTCAAGCTGCCTTGGACAGGCAGACTCTGGAAGAACTGAAGCTGAATGACATGCGTCTGCAGCAGAGGATGGATGAAAACGACCAGAAGATGAAAGAAAGAATGGATGTGCATGATAGCAAGATTGACACTGTTGTCAGCATGGTGCACAAGCAGAATGAGACTGCTGATCAGATCAAAGCCATGCTGGAGAACCTGTTCACACGCTTACCTCCCCAACCTTAGTCTTTTTTCATTCATGTCTTTTTCATGTTTTCCTTGATTTTCTGATGTACTATTTGAATATGTTTTGTACTATTTTCATGTTTTGATTCTGAACCTTTCAATATGACAAGTTTTTCTGATCTTAATTGTTTTAGCACTCACCTACACTTTTTGATTGCTGACAAAAAGGGGGAGAACAAGAATGATATTTTAAACAATAACGGTTAACTAAGACAGAAATTCTCAAACATTCTAACTCTATTACTTGAAAATGTTTTTTCTGTTTTGCTTAAAGTCTACAGGTACAAGGAAGCTCCTGGACACTTTGAAGACTAAAAGCTATGAAGCTCTGATCCGCTCTAATACTCTGATCCAAAGCAAAGCTCTGACAAGAAAAGCTCTGATACGCTGATCTGAAGCTCTGCTCTGATATGCTGATCCAAAGCTTCTGATAGTCAAAGTCTCTGATACTCTGATGTTCAAAGAAAGGCAAAAATATCTGATCCTGAAGAACACTTGTAATCAAAGGGAAGTAATAAACTCAGGGGGAGTATCTCTCAACTCTGATATCTTTTTATCCCTCATCTTTGATAAACTCTTACTCTGATGCATCTCTCTGATACCTTTTCACGTTATTTTCATTTAAAAAAATCTAGTTTTTGTCATCATCAAAAAGGGGGAGATTGTTAGAACAAAGTTTGAATCTACTACCCTATGTTTAAGTTTTGATGATAACAAAGTGAAAAGATATATTATTTATATGATTCATGTATGAACTATTTGCTGCCTAAATTATTACGTTCTGATTTGCAGATACTCTGATTGATATAAGCAAGATCACACCTAATCAGCATCAGAATTTTGGTTCCTGACATCAGCATCAGAAGTTGCCATATCAGAATGTCAGTATCAGAAGATTAACTCTCGTATATGCTGAAGTCTGATGAACAGAACTGCGCTCAACACTCTGATAAAGAAACACAACAGTTCATCAGCAGCAAAGCAAAGTCAGAATGAGCCAAGCCAGAACTTGCATTAAGTAAGCAACGGTATTGTGCATTGAAAGCAAATTAATACCAACGGCCTCATTCCAGACAAGATCTGCTCGATAAGGAAAGTTTGTCAATAGCATTGAATCAAGAATATTGCTCCAACGTTCAACATCTCAGTGCTATATAAACAAGACTTTGAAGATTGAATTGGCTAATGCTCTCCAAATCTTTACACGCATAAAAGCTGATCAAAATCTTCTTTCTCTCAGTTTTGCTAAACACTACACATTCTGATCTTCTATCATTGTTTAGCAATCTAGTTTCTAAGCTTTAAGTTGTGTATACATCACAGTTGTGATACAGTTTTGTAGAAAACATTCACACACTTAGATCTATCTTGTTTGTAAGAAAGTGTTTCCTTGACAAACCGGGTTGTGGTTTGCATCAAGAAGGCTTTAGCAGTTGTTAAAGCAGTCTGTAATATTCAGTTGAATATAGTGGATTAAGACCTCGTTGGAGAGAGGCGAAATCACCTTGACGGGTGGACTAGAGTAGTTTGAGATCAAACGAACCAGGATAAAAATATCTTGTGCATTGCATTAGATTTCAGTTTTACAATTCAACCCCCCCTTCTTGTGTTTTTCACTACTTCAACTTGATGATTTGAAGAAGAAGCATGTATCCATAATTCTTTGACAAGAATAGGAAATGTTGGACCAACCAGACGGTCAAAGTACCTGTTTCATCCTTGAGCAGTAACGTCTTCATACAGATTGAAGCCATTTTCTTGAAGACTCCCAAAATCAACAATCAGTTCAGAGAGAACTTCCAGATTATTAATAGGAGTGAGGAGCATTCTGTAAGGTTCTTCGTACTGTTCCATTGAAGCATATTCTTGAGTACTGATGTTTTGGGCGCTTGAAGAAGCCATTGTTCACACAAGATTTGAGGAAGATGAAAAAGGGTTTTTGAAAATACGAACTTGAAATGATAGAAAGTATTGAGAGAGTAAAAGTGAAAGAATGTAAAGAGTGAAATTTGAGTTTAAATAGTTTTTCTTGAAAGCGTAAACAATAAGAGAGAGAAATAATTAGTCATGATTATTAGCATTAATGACAGCTGAAATTAGGGGATTCAGAAAGATACTGGAACGGTTACCCATGACATGTGTCTCAATGCACCCAATCAGCGCTTTTAACCTTTCAGAAAAGTGAACGCGTGTTCATCCTCAGAAAGTAGCTGATGAATGGATGACAACTGTTTGATTATGTGAACATCACACTTTTATCCTTGAAATAAAACGTCCAGATCTTCATGGATAGATTCTAATTCAATCTGTACTTCTAAACTCTAAAGATAGGTTGATCAGTAGTTCACAGAAAATAATAAAGTTTTGATGGTTAAGATATGTAAATAAAACAATTTATTTTGGGTATAGCTTCATGCTGAGATGTTTCAGAATGAAGTTAAACCTATCTTCAGAAAGAGGTTTTGTAAAGACATCAGCCCATTGGTGGTCTGTGTCAATAAATTTTAAGCTAAGAATCCCTTTCTGAATATAGTCCCTAATAAAATGATGTTTTATTTCTATATGCTTAGCCCTAGAATGCAAAATTGGATTTTTACTGAGACAAATAGAAGAAGTATTGTCACAGAGGATAGGAATGTTACTTCCAAATATTTTGAAGTCTTCAAGTTGACTTTTCATCCAGAGCATTTGCGTGCTACATCTAACAGCTTCTGTGTATTCAACTTCTGTTGTTGATAGTGCTATTGTGGACTGTCTCTTGCTGGTCCATGAGATCAGATTTTCTCCCAGAAACTGGAAGATTCCAGAAGTGCTTTTACGTTCTACTCTGTCTCCAGCGAAGTCAGCGTCACAATATCCTATTAAGCTGTAATCATTTGACTTTCTATAAAACAAACCCAGATTAGTAGTACCTTTCAGATACTTGAAAATTCGCTTAACTGCTGTTAAGTGAGTTTCTCTAGGATCTGATTGGAATCTAGCACATAAGAAAACACTAAATAAAATGTCAGGTCTTGAAGCCGTCAGATAGAGGAGAGAACCAATCATACCTCTGTAGACCTTTTATTCTACCTTTTTACTTACCTCTTTCTTTTCCAGAATGCACGTGGGATGCATTGGAATCTTTGAGGGCTTACATTCTGAGAGATCAAATTTCTTCAGAAGTTCTCTAACATATTTGCTCTGATGAATGTAAGTTCCTTCTGGAGTTTGGTTTATCTGAATGCCCAGAAAGAATTTGAGTTCCCCCATCAAGCTCATCTCAAACTCTGCCTGCATACATTTAGCAAACTCTCTTCCTAGAGAAGGTTTAGTAGATCCAAATATAATGTCATCAACATAAATATGACATACTAACATGTCATTCTTAATCGTTTTACAGAACAAGGTTGTGTCCACTTTCCCTCTGGTGAATTCCTTTTCTAACAGAAAGTTACTTAGTCTTTCATACCAAGCTCTGGGAGCTTGTTTCAGACCATAGAGTGACTTCTTTAGTTTGAAAACATACTCTGGATTTTTGGAATTCTCAAAACCAGGAGGTTGGTGCACATATACCTCTTCATCTATATAGCCATTTAAGAATGCACTTTTGACATCCATCTGATACAGAGTGATGCCTTTATTTATAGCAAATGATATTAAAAGTATGATAGATTCTAACCTGGCGACTGGAGCAAAGGTTTCTGTATAGTCTATCCCCTCTTGCTGACTATAACTTTGTGCTACCAGTCGTGCTTTGTTTCTGATAACTTCTCCTTGTTTGTTCAGTTTGTTTCTGAACACCCACTTTGTTCCAATGACGTTGAATCCTTTTGGTTTGGGAACCAGATCCCATACGTCATTTCTGGTGAATTGATCCAGTTCTTCTTGCATTTCCAGAATCTAGTCATTGTCCAGAAGTGCTTCATTAATAGTTGTTGGTTCAATTAGAGAGACCAATCCCATGAGAGATTCTTCAGAGTTTCTGAATGTTGATCTGGTTCTGATTGGATCATCTTTCTTTCCCAGTATTGTATCTTCTAGGTGATTAATGCTGCTTCTGGATAGCCTTTTATGAATTTGATCAACATAATGTGTTGTATTTCTTGCAGTAACTCTTTTTGATGTTGAGGGAGTGTCTCTGTTGAGAACTTCTGATGAGTTATCATCAGTACCTGTGAGTTTAACTTCCATACCTGCAAGTAATTCACTATGCTTTGACTTTTGAGAGTCAAGCTTATCATCAAACCTAACACTGTTTAACTCTTCAACAATCTGTGTTTCTGTATTGTATACACTGTACCCTCTTGAGCGTTCAGAGTATCCTAACATAATACACTTTTGTGCTTTAGAGTCAAACTTGTTCAAATAATTTTTTGTATTCAGAATAAAGCATGTGCATCCAAATGGATGAAAATAAGAAATGTTGGGATTTATGTTCTTCTATAATTAATATGGAGTCTTTTCCAGAATAGGTCTTATGGAGATTCTATTCTGAATGTAACACGCTGTGTTAATTTCCTCTGCCCAGAAGATCTTAGCAATGTTAGTCTCATTGATCATGGTTTTGGCCATTTCTTGCAATGTTCTGTTCTTTCGTTCTACAACTCCATTTTGTTGGGGAGTTCTAGGACAAGAGAAGTCATGCAAAATTCCTTTTTCATTAAAAAATTATTCATAATTTTTATTTTTAAATTCTCCACCATGATCACTTCTGACTTTGACAATTCTAAGATCCTTTTCATTTTGAACTTGGTTGCAGAAGGTAACAAACACAGAGTGTGACTCGTCCTTGTATCTTAAGAACTTTACCCATGTCCATCTGCTATAGTCATCTACGATTACTAACCCATACTTCTTGCCACTGACTGAAGCAATTTTTATTGGTCCAAATAAGTCAATGTGCAGAAGTTCTTATGGCTTAGAGGTGGAAACAACATTTTTGGATTTGAAAGCAGGTTTTGCAAATTTTCCTTTCTGACATGCTTCACACAGAGCATCTGAGATGAACTTCAATTTTGGAAGTCCTCTGACCAGATTGAGTTTGTTAATTTGAGATATTCTTCTCATACTAACATGCCCCAATCTTCTGTTCCCGACCCATTGCTCGTTGTTAACAGAAAGTAGGCATTTTATATTCTGATTCTTTAGTTCGGAAAGTTTTACTTTATAAATGTTGTTTTTCCTCTTTCCATTAAATAGGATAGTCCCATCTTTCTGACTAACAGTTTTGCATGAATTTTGATTCAAGATTATATCATAACCATTATCACTTAATTGACTTATAAATAACAGGTTATGCATTAATCCATCAACTAATAATACATTATTTATAGAGGGATGATTTCCATTACCTACTATTCCAAAGCCAATGATCTTTCCTCTCTGATTACCTCCAAAGCCCACATAGCCTCCAGGCTTAAGTTCTAGGCTTTGGAACATATGCCTTCTTCCCGTCATGTGTCGCGAGCAGCCAGAGTCTAGGTACCATGATTGGTGTCCTAGCCTTGCTGCTAAAGATATCTGCTACATGTATAATTTTATCCTTAGGTACCCACATTATCTTGGGTCCTGATTTGTTAGTTTTACCAAAATTCGGATTGAATTTTGGTTTGACAGAATAATCACTACTTGTGTATTTTATGTCATGTGTGTGCCCATATATAAAATGTGAATTGAGTTGTGTGTGTTTTATAACTAAGTCCATGGCATTTTTTGGTGTAGATACCTTACCTTGATATCCTATCCCTTTTCTGCCATTTCTGCTAACTCCATAGATCATTGAAGCCATCTTGCTTCTGTCTATGTTTTTAGCTAGAAACTTCTGAAAGATGTGATCATACTCTTTGATGATCTCATCATCATTACTGGGAGTTTCAGAGATTGTTTCCTTCTGAGAGTTTTGCAAATCATTTTCTAATTTTGAAATTTTTTTCTTTTAACTCAGAATTCTCTAATATGAGACTCTCAGACTTTTCAGAGTCAGAGGCAAGATTCCTTTTCAGGTTCCTGAATTTGACTCTGATTTGTTGATACCTTTCCATAATTTCATTTAGGCTTTCTACAAGTTCAGCCTTAGTAAAGTTTATGGTAAAATCAGGAAATACCTCTTCAGTGTCTGATTCTAAGTCTGAACCAGAAGCTTCATTGTCTTCTGATACGTTTTCCATGAGAGCTAAGTTTTCTCTTTCATCATCTGATTCTGAGTCAGCTTTATATGTGTCAGAATCATTCCATGTAGCCATGAGGCTTTTCTTCTTTTTCTTGAAGAACTTATTTTTGGGCTTTTCCTTCTGAAACTTTGGGAAGTCACTTTTGTAGTGCCCCTACTCGTTACATTCATAACAGATAATGTCCTTGTTGTTTGGCTTTCTGTATCCTGAAGAACCTTCAGATCTTCTGTGTCCAGAGGAAGACTCAGACTTTCTATATCTGGAGGAGGATTCATTCTGATTCTCTGATCTTCTGGGATTTCTGAACTTCCTTTGTCTCTGCTTCCACAGTTGGTTCACCCTTATGGAGAGGAGAGACAGTTCATCTTCTTCTGATGAGGATCCATCAGAAGTTTCTTCCACAACCTGCAAAACCTTAGAGTCATATTTTCTGTTAGATTTTAAAGCTAGTGGCTTACCTTGCTTTTGAGGCTCATCTTCTTCTAGCTCTATCTTGTGACTTCTGAGGGAGCTGACAAGTTCCTCCAGAGATATTTTGTTGAGATCTTTGGCTAGCTTAAGTGTTGTGACCATTGGCCTCCATTGCTTGGGAAAGCTTCTGATGATCTTCTTCAGTCCAGCAACAAGGATTTGGAATCTTGAAAACATAGTTTCTATTGATTCACTATCTTCTATCTTGAATGCCTCATACTTCTGAATGAGAGCAAGGGCCTTGGTTTCTTTGACTTGAATGTTGCCTTCATGCGTCATTCTCAGAGAGTCAAACATGTTCTTGGAAGTCTCTCTGTTTGATATTTTCTCATATTCTGTGTATGAGATGGTGCGGAGGAGTATTATTCTGGCCTTGTGATGGTTTCTGAATTCATGCTTATGCTGATCAGACATTATTTTTTTGTCTATCCTCTGACCACGTCCATCCACTGGGTGCGTGTATTCATCAGTCACCATGTCCCACAGATCAACATCATGATCCAGAAAGAAACTGTCAATTCTGTCTTTCCAGTAGTCAAAGTTTTCTCAATCAAAGACTGGAGGTTTGCCACTGAATCTGCCCTTGTCTTCATAGTTGTCATTGCTGATGTTTTGGCTTGGTCCCACCATAGTGTTTTTCTGAAGCTTGGATCTTATACTGACACGGTTAAGTGTTTAAGCTCAAAACCAGGGGCTCTGATGCCAATTGAAGATGTGAAAAACATAAGAAGGTGGGGTTGAATTGACAAACTTGAAATCAAAGCGTAAATACACGGTATTTTTATCCTGGTTCATTTGATCTCAAACTACTCCAATCCACCCGTCAAGGTGATTTCGCCTCTCTCCAACGAGGTCTTAATCCACTAATCTCAAAAGGATTACAATCACTACTTTAACAACTGTTAAAGTCTTCTTGAGTACAACAGCAATCCAGTTAATCTCAAGGAACATTGTTTCAATACAATTATACAAGATATGTGTTGTTGTTTTTCTAACAAAAACTGTTTATCACAACTGTGATAAATTACACAGGGTTATAGCTTGGAAATGTAAATGATATTGCTTGCAACTTTGAATATGTGTGAGTGGTAATATGGCAAAATCGTTATTGATTTTGAATTCCTTTGTTTATATAGGCAGTGGAATAACGTTGGTCATCAAGCATGTTTAATGTCATTAACACACTTTCCATTTGGAGAAGATCTTGTCTGAAAGAAGCCATTGGAATTGATGTTGTCTTGAATGATCAGTAACGCTTCAGAATCTTATCTCCTTACTTGCTGATGACGCTTCAGAATATTGATGACTTGGATTAACATGTTCTTGTTCAGAATCAGAGTTTACTTTGCTTAAGCGCAGGTTCTGGTCATCAATCTTCAGCGCATGTTCTAATTGCTTCAGCGTGTAGCTCTTATGGCTTATCTTCTGATGCTGCTTTGGTCAGAACTTCTGCACACATGAAACATAATTTTTAGGGTGCATATTTGTTCTTCGTGTTTGTCATTAGTTCTTTGTATTTGTTATCATCAAAACTTTAACTAAGGGTTGTAGAATCAAACTATGTTCTAACAATAAGGACCCAAAAATGTAAAGCAAGCAAGTTAAATAAGGAAAGCAATTAAATGTGATCTAGCTCTAAGATAACCCCACTTTTAAGTAAATAATCCCCAACAGAGTCTCCAGTTCTGTCATACAGCGGTAGAACTGACTCTGGTGTTTTGCGTTTTATCGCAATTGTTGCGGATAGCAAGAGTCGCCATCGACTTTTCATTTATCTAATAAAGGAAAGGATGAAAAGAACAGGAAAGACCTTTGAGTATTTTTCTTGAGTTCGGGGGGTAGGTTATGAAAAGGGAAGGTGTTAGCACCCTTTTCATCCGAAGTTATCTACGGGCTCTTAGTTGCTTGCTAGATCACTTGAAAATGCTTTATTTGAAAATGTGTTTGTGGTGGGTGTAAGTTTGAAAGTATTTTGAAAACTCCTTTGTTTCGAGAAACTTTGTAATGATTCTCGTCTCTATAAGAATGTATACAAAGTGTTGGTTTTGAAAATAGTTCAAAGAGATGTTTGTTTTTGAAGATGTTTTTGAAAGTGTAAGTGTGAAAATGGTTTGGATTTGTGAGCAAGAAACTACGAGCGTCCTACCTACTCAAAAGGTATTTGTTCTTTTACTCCTCCTTTAGATGTTGCTATCTTACAATTGATTGATAAGAAGCCTCGTCATTGGATGTGAAGGGACAAGTGCGGGTCAATCATATACTTATAAAAGGCAACTTATGAGACATTTTAGCAATTTTCGCAAGGGGCTAGATTGTTTACCAAAGGCAACATCGAGGGACATCGAGGGACTACGATCTTTTTTTATCGAGGGTCTTTCCTAAAACGCCCATATTCGAGGGACATGACTATTTTCCGAGGAAACAAGCGAGGTTACTCTAGAGGTGTATGCGTGCGTTGTGTGTTTGATTGTATGCATTTTATCTTTTAAAATTAGGGTTTTCTAACAGTTGATTTTATCTTAGCATACAAACCCTAATTACTAACAATTTATATTAAAGCGATAAATTGCAGAAATTAAAATCCTAAGCTATTACATCATTAGGGGAGTGGGGGTACAATTTACAAATGGGGATAAATTAGAAACTTAAGTATTACAACCATATCGAATAATAATGAAGACAATGTAAAAAACAGTGTAAAATAAAGGAAAACATGCATTTTGAACTGCTATGTGTCGACACATGCTGCTATGCATCGAAACATAGCTTTCCTTGCTCTAACCAAACCAAACTAACTCAGTATGAGTCGACTCTTAAAGGGATGAATCAACTCATGCACCTGTTTGTGTCGACACATACGCGTTTTGTGTCGACTCATGCGCCTTTCACCTTTTTGTTTTGGGGCCTGGATAACAGTATGAGTCGATACATAAGGCTATGTGTCGACTCATGCTCTGTTTTTTCACTAGAATGAGTCGACTCAAGTGGGTATGTGTCCACTCATGCTGTATTTTTTTGCCTTAATCATTGTTTTATTATTTGTTTGGGTCAGTTTACAGCATATAATTGATAAACATAAACAGCAAGCAAATGGTTAGCTCAAAGGGGAAATGACTATTATATTTTTATCTTCGAAAATGAATCATGCATGAAAAATGAAAAGATCAAAGTTAAGGAGACTTACCTTGGGAATACACTTGGTGTTTTAAGTCTGAATACTTTTTCGGCTACTCTGATGGCTCCAATGAATCTCCAGGAAGTTGTTCCAAAGTGTTGAATCACACTAACTCAGTTAAGTTGTACAGTACTGCTTTTGTGTTTGGAGGGTGAAGATAATGGCACTACAAAAACTGTTCTTGTGTTTGAACAATCTCTATGTGATAAGGTGTTTGGTTTATGTGAGAGTTTGTAAGATAGAATAATGGATTGAGGGTTTCTGTTTTGAATGAAAGTAGAGCTGGTTTTCTGAATGAGCAAAGGTTGCAAAGACTTCTGTGTTTTTTTGTTCAAAGGATCTCTATTCTCTCTCTAAAAACCAACCTCTTGTGTGTTGTGAAAAAAACCTATTTATAGATAAGCTTTGCTGGGATTTTGGGAGGGAAACAAATAATAATTTGAACAGTTTGGGTATGCTGCATCATTGCCTTTTAGATGCAGCTCTCATATGCAAATTTGATGCAAACATGGGGCTGAGATAATGCAGGCTTGGACTGGGTTAGGAGCAGCATAGCAGAGCTATTTTGCAGCAGTTTTGGAGTGTTGTGTCAGCTTGGTGTAGGGCTGTTTTATAGCAGTATAACACTGTTAGCTCCTAAATTCTACACCTACAACAAGTTGGCCTTATAGGCCAAAAATAGATTGAACAAGTATAAGTTGGAAAAGCTTTGACAAAGTAGAAAAGTACTTAGAGAAATTCTAAGTTAAAATGAGTCTTCGACAAGAAGGTTCTCAATCCCTTCGACTGAAGGGACTCTAAGGTCTTCGACCAGAAGGAAACTTTGTATCTGCCCCGGAAGATTTTTGAATCTGGAGAAAGGCGGGAAAAGAAGTTCGCTTGGCAGTTGAGGAAAGCAACATGGCGTGAAAAGAGGGGTCGAAGCGCATGCAGAAGACACTTGTCTTCATCTTGGAGAAAGGAAACTCCTTGGCGGTTACCTAGTTTTAGTATAAATATAGGAAGTTTATGTAGATTTATGTGTGTTCAACTGATCGTACAAATTATTCAATACTATTCAAGTACCCGCTGCGTGAGAGAGAATACTGAAAAATGTACGTTTGAAACACCATATTTTACAATCAAAGTCTTTTATTTCTCTCTTTACATTTCTTGCCTCTTTATCTTGTTTGCACTTTCTCTGCACTTTTACCCAAATTCCTGCACCTAACCTCTCCTCAACCCCTTCTTTCTATTTACTTTTTGCACTCAAACTCATCCCTTTCACAGTCGAACTTGTGTTCTTCACCCATATTAACGTTTATGTCCAAACAACACCAAAAATTAGCATATGTCCTAGGATCAAACTGATCGATCCTGCGAGTAACCAAAAAGTTACCCTTTTTGGAAGATCAGTGGTTGTTCACCAGAAAACACGGTGAACAAATTGGCACACCTGGTGGGACCTTGCTAATTATTTTTGCTTTATTTATTTTGTTTTTCGCTTGTTTCCATTAATCTTAATATAAATGCTTCACATGATTTTCTTTCTGTTACAAAGTTTTGCATGCTATTAAGAAGTGGTAAAGTAACCACCAACGAGTGTAAAACTAAAAAGAGAAATAGTGAAAGCAATATGGCTAATCAGCCAAATAATGGAGAAATACCTCCACCAATTACTACGGGAACATCGGTAATACCAACCGTTAGTGAAATTGTCTCGTCGACTATTGGTTTGATACCAACATTAACAGCAACCCAAACGGGACCAATACTTTCGTATGTAGGTCCCAAAGGTCCAACAGGAACACCCCCACCAAGGGTGAATCCAGGATTTCGACCACATGCTCCCCCAGGATTTTTGACATCCTTGATGGGTCGAGACCAGCCTTATGACATGTCAACTATTGAAATGGCTAGCCTTAGGAATGTTACGTCTATATTTTCAGAACCTTTGGTAAGTGCATCTTCGCCATTATAGGTGTCTGGAACTGGCATGGGTAGGAACCAACTTTTAGGAGGGACATCCCTTGCAATGCCAAGCCTCACAAATGCTTGCACAACAATTTTGAGGCAACAAATGGATGAAAGCAACCATGACATGGTAAAAATGTTGGCCCAAACTCTAAGTACAGTATTGAACCCTCTAATACAAAATACTACTCAGTCGAACCAACAAATGGCAACACAAATGGCACGCATGATTGAATTTTTTGGGGTTCCCCAACCTATTCGACAACCCTGAAGAGCTCCTATGAGAGAGGATCAGGGTGTAGTCTGAGAAGAAGATGTAACTATTAACCAAAATCCACAATTCGATAGGAGGAACCACATGGTAGAAATCGAACAACCTAGGGTCGAAATACCCAGACTTCCCCTGTAGATCCTTAGAGATGGTGATCAAGGTGTAATGATGGTAAATAGGAACCAAAATGCTGACGAACTGATACAGCAAGTTCGACACCATAATTATGGCACAGAGAATAATCTGACATCCATGATCGAAAGAATCATGATACAAAATGGAGTGAACATTGGCTTTCATAGGCCAAATTTTACTTCCCCACTGTCAGAATATATCTTGCAATCGGATTTACCCCTTTGGTGGAAAGTTCCAAAGTTCACTAAGTTTTCAGGGGATACGACATAATCAACTGTCGAACATATAGCGAGATATTTGATAGAAGCTGGGGAAATATATAATATTGAGAGCCTTAAGATTAAATACTTCCCAACTTCTCTAACAAAAAACGCTTTTACTTGGTTTACCAGCCTCACAGCCAATTCGATCCATAATTGGAATCAATTGGAGAGATTGTTCCATGAACAATTTTACATGGGACAAACCAAAATAAGTCTAAAAGAACTGGAAAGCGTGAAAAGAAGATTCACTGAGCCAATAGACGAATATCTAAATAGGTTTCGAATGCTCAAAGCCAGATGCTTTACACAAGTGCCTGAGAATTAATTGTTCGAAATGGAAGCAGGGGGCTAGACTATTCTATTAGGAAGAAACTAGATACCCAATATCTGGGGGACATGGCCCAATTGGCCGATAGAGTTCGACAGGTATAACGTCTTAAAATTGAAAAAGCTAAAGCAACTAAGACTCATCGGAGAGAATAGGTAGCCTATGTAGAAATGGATGATGATAACCCAGAAACATCTAGTAATCCTATAGTTGTTGAAGAGAGCGAAATATATTTAGCAGAGTTAAAACATGGGCCTCCATACTCTTGTAGAGTGTTACTACCCTCAAATGGGAAGAATCCTACTGAGTTTGAAAAGAACAGTGATAGATTCCTAATGAAAACGTATAGTTTCGACGTCACAAAATGTGATGAGATATTTGACTTATTAGTGAAAGATGGCCAAATGATAGTGCCCCTAGGGGAGAAAATGCCTCCTTTAGAACAAAGAAAGAAAAGAGGTTTTTATAAATAGCATAATTTTTTGGGCCATAAAACTTCACAATGTTTTATTTTCAGGGATCTCATTCAAGGAGCGATTAAAGAAGGTAGGCTCAAATTTGCTGACAAACCCTAAATGAAAATTGATGCAGACCCACTGAGAGCTGATGGCCACTATGCTGAACCAGCAGGCATCAACATGGTCGAAACTTCGGAAGACTTCGTCAATATGCCAGTCTTTTGCAGTTTTACTGGGAACATCTCCAAAAAGACTGTAGAAGCGGTTAGAAAGGCCACTGAAGGCCTAAACCAACAGGCTACTGAAGGCCTAAACAAAGGAGTTACTAAAGACCCAAACAAAAGTACTACTGTAAGTTCTTATGTGGCTGCCGTCAAGGGTTCGACAGAAGACCTTGAAGCCAAAATGCAAAAAATGAATCTCGCTGCCAAGAGCAACGTGCAAGTCAACATGGTCGAAGTATTTGAGTCCAAGGCTTCAGAGGAAGACATGAGACAAGAGGAAGTGAATAAAACTGCATTTCCAAAAGAAAATGAAAATTTGGATGACTTTCTACAACGATGCCAGAAGAAAAAGTCTAAAGTTATGTTGTGTCCAAGATGCAGCTCCATCTTCGACAAAAAGGCTGCAGAACACATACAGGGCATAAGGGTAATGAAAGAGAAAAGGGCCACCAATGCCCAACCTTACATGGTTTCTGAAGTTAGGCATGATCCCAGAAGAGGACCAATGAACCAGGTGAAGAGGCCATCAACTTTCAAGCCTCTGACAAATGTCCCTGTGGACACTTGGCTAAAGACAGCACACAGGACAAGGCCAGATGAAGAGAAATGGAGAACATTCGATATTCCAAGAGGGTCATCCTTGGCATATAGGAAGGTGTTCCAAACTACAATTACAAACAAAGTGGCTCATGTGTCGAGCAACTATAAGGGAAAAACCCCATGTCTCGCTCCCAGTGGAGAAGATTTCAGAGACAGCGAAAGGCCGAAAGGGAGGCCACAAAGGAGCCTCAACCAGAGTCAAGCACCAACGTGCCACAAAGAATGGACAAAGGCAAACAAAGAAATCCTTTAGAAAGGAAACCAATTTCCAGAAGATTGGAGTGGTCAGATCGAGGTGAATCAGATGACGAAGGTAACTCTGAATCTGATGCTACTTTAGACATTATGGTAAATGTAGTATCAGTGCTACTCAGAGAATACAACCGCCAAGTCAAAGTCAAAGAGACCGGCTGGGAAGTTGAACAAGAGATGGCCAAACATAGGCCAATGTGCTATTATATGGTGAACAATGGTTGCGTCGAGGAGCAAAATGAATTCTTCGAGCCACCTACTTAGGTAATGAAAAATCACCTAAAACCTTTGTTCATAAGAGCAAAGATATGGGAAATAACAATCAACAAAATTTTGGTTGATTGTGGAGCTACAATAAATATAATCCCCCAATCTATGCTAAGGAAAATGGGCAAAGGAGATGGAAATATCAAACCCCACAACATGGTTCTGTCGAACTATGAGGGAGGTATTGGAACTACCACAGGGGTGATACAATTGGACCTCAAGGTGGGAACAATACTTCGACCAACTATGTTCATGGTCATTTCAGTGAAGCCCAACTACAATCTTCTCTTAAGTAGTGAGTGGATACATGGCATTGGTGCAGTGCCATCTTTGATGCATCAACGAGTCACAATTTGGCGCCCTGATGGCATTGTAGAGAATATAGAAGCCGACCAAAGCTATTACTTGGGTGAAGTTAATAACGTTGGAAAAAATAGCTTCGACAGAAACTTGGCTCATATAGGGCCATGCAATACTCCAGAGTTCGATTTGGCGCCAACACCAAATGCTTTTTGCTCCCTCTACCTACATTCCGACCATGGTTTCCAATGGAATAGAGAAGACTTATCAAACATTTACTATAGAGGAGTTGATGACATACGCCCAATAGGCTGGGGAAGTGAATTTGGTAATGATGACTGAATCACAAGCTTTACAAAAGATTTCGGCATATGTAGCCGAAAGTAGAATGATAGCTGCCTTAGAGGCTGAAGTCAAATACATGGCCATTAAAGCCAATGAGCAAGTATTTCTTCCAGAGGGTCCTGGGAAATAATTCGATCCAGAGCCACCTGACGCGAAGGAGGAAGAAATACAAAACCAGAGGCTAGATGCTATCTATGATGATGAGCCTCTGGGTTTTGAAAAAGATCCGTTAGCAAACAATGTTAAAATGCTAGCGCAAGATCCTTTAGAAGAAATAGATCTGGGCGAAGGATTGGCGAAAAGGACAACATATATTAGCACGAAGATAGATCCAGAGCTCAAGATCGAAATAATCCAATTGTTGAATGAATTCAAAGATTTCTTCGCATGGTATTATGATGAAATGCCTGGTCTCGACAGGAAAGTGGTAGAATTTCAACTACCAATAAGACCTGGGAAAAATCCTGTCAAGCAAACTCCAAGGCGTTTTGCACCTGAGGTCTTGTTGAAGATCAAGACGGAAGTCAAAAGAATGCTGAGTTATAAGTTTATCCGAACAACCAGGTATGTCAAATGGATTGCAAATATAGTGCCTTTTATAAAGAAAAATGGTACCTTAAGGGTGTGCATCGATTTTAGATATTTAAACGCTGCAACACCCAAAGATGAATATCCAATACCTGTGGAGGAAATGCTTGTCGATTCTTCCGCTGGCTTCAAATACATCATTATGTTTAATGGATACTCAGGGTATAATCAAATTTTCATTGCTGAAGAGGATGTGTCGAAAACAGCCTTTCGATGCCCTGGAACTTTAGGCACTTACGAATGGGTAGTGATGCCTTTTGGCCTAAAAAACGTAGGGGAAACATATCAAAGAGAAATGGACTCAATCTTCCATGATTTTATTGACACTTTTATGCAGATTTTACATTGATGATATTGTTGTTAAATTTGTTTCAGGGAAAAATCATATAGACCATCTTCGACAATCCTTCGAAAGGATGAGACGCTATGGTCTGAAAATGAATCCTCTAAAATGTGCTTTCGACGTAAAAGCAGGGGATTTTTTGGCTTTGTGGTCCACAGGAAGGGAATTAAAGTAAACCAGAACAAGACCAAAGCCATTTTGAAAGGGAAAGCGCCAACTAACAAGAAGGAGTTGCAATATCTACTTGGTAAGATAAATTTCTTGAGGAGATTTATTTCCAACTTAAGTGGGAGAACGCAAACCTTCTCACCACTACTTCGACTCAACAAAGGAGGCTTCGAGTGGGGGAAAGAACAACAAGAGGCTTTTGACAAGATCAAAGAATACCTCGCCAAACCACCCATTATTGTACCTCCTTGTAGAAATAGAAGTATGAGATTGTACATAGCTGCATCCGATAAAACTTTAGGAAGCATGTTAGCTCAAGAGGATGAAAACGGTGTCGAAAGACCCATTTATTACCTCAGTAGAGTTTTAAACGATGCCGAAACTAGATATAGCGAAGTTGAAAAACTCTTTATGTCTTTATTTATCCTGTACAAAGCTCAAGCAATATATTAAATCGGTTGGTGTTTTTGTTTCGTCTCATTTTGATGTTTTCAAATATATGTTGTTGAAACCCATCTTGCACATTCGAATTGGCAAATGGGCACTTGCATTAACTGAGTATTCATTAACTTTTATGCCTCTTAAGGCTATAAAAGGTCAAGTGGTAGCGGATTTTATAGTTGACCACTCAATAAATGAGGAATCAATCAACTACTTAGAGATCGAGCCTTGGAAGTTATACTTCGACGGTTCTAGTCATAAAGACGGAGCTGGGGTTGGGGTTCTAATTATTTCTCCAAAAAAAATTCCAACAACATTCAAGTACAAGATAAAAGGTTCTTGTTCGAACAACGAGGCTGAATACGAGGCTCTAATTGTAGGCCTTGAAATATTGTTGGAATTGGGGGCAACTCGAGTCAAAGTAATGGGAGACTCAAAGTTAGTTATAAAACAAGTTACAAAAGAATATAAATGCATAAGAGAAAATCTTATCATGCATTTCGTAATATTCAATCGTTTGTTGAAAAACATTGAAAAGATCAACATACGACATATACCAAGACTGGAGAATCAAGTGGCTAATGAATTAGCACAAATTGCATCCGTGTACAAAATTTCGAAAGAGAAATTACAACAGGTAATTGAAGTTAGAGGAAGAGTGACATTGACCAAGTTGTCTCCAACGGATTTCATAACAACAAAGTTGGGGTACGCTGATCACGAAAACATTGAAATTTTGTTCATAGATAATCTAACAGAACAACATTGGAGAAAGCCTATAGTGGATTATTTGCAAAATCCCGTAGCTTCGACAGAACGAAAGATAAAGTACAGGGCACTGAGTTATACCCTAATGGGAAACGAGTTATTTAAAAAGATGCCTGAAGGAGTGCTATTAAAATGCCTAATTGAAACAGAGGCATAAATAGCCCTTTCAACTACACATGCTGGGGCATGTGGAGCACACCAAGTGGGCCATAAAATGAAATGGTTATTGTTTCGACAAGGACTATATTGGCCCACTATGTTGAAAGATTGTGTTGAGTTTGCAAAAGGATGTCAGGAATGTCAAGTACATACAAGTATCCAACACGTGCCTGCAAGCGAACTTCACTCAATTGTGAAACCTTGGCCTTTTAGGGGATGGGCTTTGGATCTTATTGGAGAGATTCGACCAGCGTGATCTAAAAGCCAGAAGTACATATTGGTGGGCATTGATTATTTTACTAAGTGGATTGAAGAAATTCCTTTAGTCAATGTAGACCAGGAAAATGTCATTGAATTCATTCAAAAGCACATTATATACAGGTTTGGAATCCCTGAGACAATAACAACTGATCAAGGGTCAGTCTTTATTGGTTGAAAAATGCAAGACTTCGCTGCAGAAATGGGGTTCAAATTATTGACATCTACGCATTACTATGCACAAGCCAATGGTCAAGTCGAAGCGGAAAACAAGGTAATAATCAGCTTAATAAAGAAGCATGTGGGAAAGAAGCCAAAAAATTGGCACAAGACATTAGATCAAATTTTATGGGCCTACCGAACGTCTCCTAAGGAAGCTACCGGAACAACACTCTTTCGACTAACTTACGTCCATGACGCAGTACTGCCAGCAGAAATTTGTCTACAGTGAACAAGAATTCAGAAACATCATGACATCCCTTCCGAAGTTTATTGGAATATGATGTTAGACGAATTGATTAATTTGGATGAAGAAAGATTGAGGGCTTTGGATCTCTTAAAGTCACAAAAAAGGAGAGTGGAAAGATCTTACAATAAAAGAGTCAAACCCAAGGTATTCATGCCTGAAGACCTGGTATGGAAAGTAATCCTCGCAATGGATCGAAAGGATAGAAATATGGGAAAATGGTCTCCTAAATGGGAAGGACCTTTTAAGATCATCCAAACATTATCTGGTGGCGCATATGAGGTCGAAGAATTAAATGAAGACCAAAGGCTCTTGAGAGTAAATGGTAAATAATTAAAAAAGTATAGACCTGCTCTTCAAGAGGTTAAAGTAAGCAATACTTGATCTTAATCGAGTTAAAAAGCCAAAATGGAAAATATATTATAAAGCCAAAATGGCTGAAAGTCATTACAAAATATATAAGCATACAACAAAAAAGTCGAAATCAAAACGGGAGGTTGGCCTTGATTTGGAGGTGTTTTATCTTCTGTAGCTCCAAGCGTCTTTCACACAGGGCATTCGACTGATGAAGAGTCTCGATCTTGACATCCAATGCTTGGGCTCGTTCGGCATATGCTAATCCCTCGTTGAGTTCCTCTTGACTCTCTAAATCAGTGCTGATAGCGAGAAGTTCTTCCTTTCGTTTATCGTTGGCAGCAATCTTGGCTTCTAGCTCTCTGATCTGAGCCTTCATAATGGCTGTATTTTGATCAATTTCTTCTACTTCTTTCTGCCTAGCTTCTTGCGCCTTCGACAGCTCCTTCATCTTCGAAGTTGATTCAACACCAGCACCCCAGGCAACAGCTACATGGCCATTGGCCTCCTCAATTTCAGGAGTAAGAGTCCTTCGACGATTGTAGTCAACTGAAACCTGATCGATGATGGAAATCAAATCCAAGATAATGCTGGCAATGTCAGGAGAAGCAACAAGAAGGTCAACAACTCTTAAAGTAGTCTTCAAAAAGGAAGGAGCTATAGGTTCTCCCTCTAAGGTCAGCATTAAATCTCTTTTGAAAAGTTGTGCCTTAACCTTTTGAAGTGCTTCTACAAGAGGAGATGTTGAAGTGGATTTTCCAAACATAGTCGAAGCACTCTGATCAGAAGAACTTTCTCTACCCTCAAGGATGGCAGTCAAGTAGCCAAGAGGATTTTGCCATTTCAGCAATGCCAAATCTTCCTTGGTGTGAGAGCCTGTCGAAGTGACCCTCTCGTTTACAATATGAGCCATATTGGCTTCGACAGGCATCTGCACAGGAACATATTCAACACATGCAGAGTTTCCTGCTCCCCCTGTAAGGTTTTCTCCCTTATCAATCGCCAAAATATCTTCAGTCTGATTTCCTCCCACTGGCATGTTTTCCTTCTCCGTTTCGATCACATCATCAGCCACTTCCTCTTCCCCATCCTTATGTCCAACATCATTAGCTTGCGGAGTCCCAGTATTCACATGCCCTTCACTAGGAACTTCTTCATTAGGATTTCCAACGGCTTCATGCCCAGAAGTTTGGTTCACTTTCTAGCAGAACTCATAAAAGATCCTTTTGGCATGTAAGTAGGATCACCCTCACTGTTTATCAAGGTGACAGATTCTTCTACAAGGTTCTGCTTTGAAGAACCAGCAGTGTCCTGAAGATTACAAGATGGTTATCAGAACTATTGAAAAAGGAAAAAGAAGTTGAAGTAACTACCTTAGGAAGAATTTCAGCGCCAGGACTTGAGTTATCGCTCTCACTAGGATTGTTCAGCCTAACAACTATCTCCTGCTCCATTGGTTCTCTGATGACGACAGGAGGAGGTCTCGACCCAATGACTTTAACCTTTACCTTGGTCTTTGGACGAGGCTTAGGAATGGGGGCTGCTTTCTTTAACTTTTTCCTTTTTAAGGGGACAGGAGGAGATTCCTCCTCCTCATCAATGGAAATTTCAATTTCTCGAATTTTCCTTTTCTGCATATTGATTTCAAATGACCATAAAGAAAGGAGTCAAAAGCATTAGCTTCAAAAGTAATATGTTAGAAAGAAAGACATAACCAGCAGAAAGTGTTTACCTTGGGTGAAGGTTTTACAGAAGGATCTCCTCCTTTTGCGCTTTTAGTGACTTTCTTGGTGACGGTCCTCTTGACCGCTAGAAAATGAACAAGGATAAATTAGGTGTCAAATGATTAGATTGAAGACGATAAAAACATTTGGTTAAAGAAGATTACACTTTTTTATCTTGTCAGAGACTAGCAAAAACGCCTCTTGAAGGTGAGCAGCAAAGTCTTTTTCATTGAAAAATTCTTCATTATAATATTGCTTCCACCAGTTCTCAAAGAGAGGCGAACACAGGAAATTAAGATTGAAGTCGAACATAGTTAGTAAGGTTCGACCAACATACCTACCAATATGCCTGGTACCAGCATCCACTAAGTAGTCTTCATTGTAAAACAGCAGAAGCTTTTCTCGGAGTAGATTAGTGAAGGGAGCGACTGGATATACCAAATTTCGAGAGACAAGGTTTGGTTGATAAGAAATTAAGCTAAGTTGATTCTTCGAACTCTTGAATCTCAGAGGCATGATTCTCGATCGAAGAAACGACTCCCAAATAGCTACATATTAATCCACATAGTCATCTTCGTCAGACGGAGGATATCGTTGAATGAACCATTCTGGGCCAACCTTTCTACTAGCAAAGGGAGCCACAGTCGAAACAAATTCCTTCTGCTTTGCAAACATCATTGCAAAGCTGGTGAACTCCTTTTGGAATTGTTGACCTTCATCAGTTGGAGTCAACAGGATGAGTCTAGTCCCTTCGACCCTTCTATTCAAGACTTCTGGAGCCCTCTCGTTAATCTTATTCTTTTGCGAAAGAAAAGATTCAAAAGTAGCATTTAGCCAAAGTTGTAGAAGCCAAAAGGGGCCGAAAAGAAGTAAGATCTCCTTATCTCCAATAACCTTAAGTTGAGTCACACCATTGCTGATGGACTCATACAGGTTGGCTAGAATCAACTCAGCCCGACAAAGAGGATAACCATGGTGAAGCTGTGTTGCAAGAGTAAGCATTTTCTTAGTCACTCGAAGTGACTTAGTGCAAAAAACAAAATGAGATAACCACAAAGCCAGAAAATCTATATGCTCCACTTTAGAGACAGTGGTACTCGATTTTTCATGGAAATGATTGATGAATATGATATATGTGGGCTTCGTGGCCGAAAACCTGATGGGATCTTCAGACAGATCCTCAGGATCGAAGTAGTCACCCGTTGGTCGAAGACCAGTAATGGCGGCTATATCGAAGAGAGTTGGAGTTATCATTCCACAAGGAAAATGAAAGGTAAAATGGGTGTTGTCCCAGAAATACAATGAAGCCACCAGCATGAGAGGGCAATAAGTTAGCCCAGTCTTCGACAACATGATGAAGTCATAGATCCCCATATCTTTCCAGATTTGGGCTTGTACTTGTTCCATCTTACTCAACCATTCTGAGTATTATGAAGTAACACTAGGACAAGATCGAAAGATCATATTGCCCTTGTTCATGAACTGAAGGTTGATATCTTTCTTCATTTGAGGATGTTGCTGGTTGGCAGGAGTTACATCTTTAGGATCATTCCTGAGTTTCTTTGCACAACCTATAGGCTTGAGCCTAGGGTGAGTTGGGAAGAAGTTGCTATTCTGTTTTTGGTCCTCGAAACATGAAGACAATGGGCCAGACATAGCATACATCTGCCCAAAATACCTAAAAGGGATAAGCAAATGGGAGTCATAAGCATCACGCCACTCTTTGGCCATGGGTTCAGATACGACCCTTTGTTCCCAAGTAGAAACATGTACAAGGTTAGTAGAGAAAACCTCTGGTTGTCTTTGAAGATCAGAAACATTCTTAGTTTTTGGATTGTTGGTTGCATTGGAAAGGAAGGCCATGGATGAAAGTAGTAGTGAAAGAGCGAAGAAGACAAAGTTATTAAGTTTTTTTTTCTTTGCAAGGAAGTGAAGAATACTAGGAGTTGTAAAAGAATTCCCAAAATAAGATTCGTCTATTTATAGTGTTCAGGAAGGAGTGTTTTTCCCAAGACCATTTAATGATGTAGAGTTAATGGGGCACGTGGCGAACGTTAAAGCAGTTATCGTACGAGAAATGAAAACGTTTTCCATACTTTCCTAGGTTGTAGGTATAATGGCGATCATGGCAGAGTGGTAACGGCTGATTGACGGTGACGTGTTGGGAAAAAAGGTAATGATTACTCTGAATACCAGCAGGGGTTGGTAGAAGGTGAAATGCACACAAGCGATTTCTGTGGTAAAAAAGAAAGACGGATGTCGAATGGGAATCTCAAAGAATAATTATCTCTCCTTGCGTCGAAACTGATATTCTTGGGGGGAAATTTGTTAGCTCCTAAATTTGACACCTACAACAAGTTGGCCATAGGGGCCAAAAATAGATTGAACAAGTCTAAGTTGGAAAAGCTTCGACAAAGTAGAAAAGTACTTAGAGAAATTCTAAGTTAAAATGATTCTTCGACCAGAAGGTTCTCAATCCCTTCGACTGAAGGGACTCTAAGGTCTTCGACCAGAAGGAAACTTCGTATCTGCCCCGGAAGATTTTTGAATCTGGAGAAAGGCGGGAAAAGAAGTTCGCTTGGCAGTTGAGGAAAGTAACATGGCATGAAAAGAGGGGTCGAAGAGCATGCAGAAGACACTTGTCTTCATCTTGGAGAAAGGAAACTCCTTGGCGGTTACCTAGTTTTATTATAAATATAGGAAGTTTATGTAGATTTATGTGTGTTCAACTGATCGTACAAACTATTTAATATTATTCAAGTACCCGCTGCGTGAGAAAGAATACTGAAAAATGTACGTTTGAAACACCATATTTTACAATCAAAGTCTTTTATTTCTCTCTTTACATTTCTTGCCTCTTTATCTTGTTTGCACTTTATCTGCACTTTTACCCAAATTCTTGCACCTAACCTCTCCTCAACCCCTTCTTTTTATTTACTTTTTGCACTCAAACTCATCCCTTTCCCAGTCGAACTTGCGTTCTTCACCCACATTAATGTTTATGTCCAAACAACATCAAAAATTAGCATATGTCCTAGGATGAAACTGATCGATCCTGTGAGTAACCAAAAAGTTACCCTTTTTGGAAGATCAGCGGTTGTTCACCAGAAAACACGGTGAACAAGCAGACTATCTTCTGACATGGTTTTGGGCTGTTATGTGGGTAATACAGCAGGATTGGATAGCGTTGCTTGTAGCATGATACAAAATCAGGTTTGTGGACCAATTTATGTAGATTGTAACAAAGACAAAGCATGTTTGTGGGCAACAAAGTGGCATGGTTTGAGTCAAAGGGAAAGAGTTCAAACAAGACCAAACTTAGGATTTGTAATCTTGCAAAAATTCCACTTTGTAATAACTTGAATTATTTGTAACATCTTGAATTATTTGTGACATCTTGAATTATTTTGAATTATCGTGAAAAGATGTCATGAAGCAATGAAATTAAGAAGTACAGAAAATACTTACAAAAATTCCCATGTCTTGCAAAGTTGAATTTTTGACTCTCTTGATTTTTGATGATCAAATTTCATATTTTGGATGTCTTGATGAAATGTGATTTTTGGGACTCAATTTTGGTCAAAAAGTCAAAGTTTGACTTTTTAGTGTATAGTTGACTTTTTCCACCAGTTGACTGAATTTCGTCTATCAATCCACTGATCTCAGGAGATGAATTGAAATATGCGATTAGGTCAAAATGATGCGCTCGGATCCTTGATATCATGCTTCCAACCAATAAGTCAGGTATTAGGTCAAAAATCAAAGTTCAGTCATTTTCAGTCAATCCCCTAATTTTTCCCATTTTGCCCTTTTGATAATTTGAATGACTTGGAAAATCGTGATCCAAGACTTGAAACTTGACATAGGTAATCCTAAGGGTCCATAATGATCCATGAAATTCATTTGAAACATTAGAAATCTGACTGCCTTTGTACTGACTTAAACCCTAATTTGAGGCATCAGTGTTGAGGAGATTGTTTGACCTAGTCGATACTTTGCGCAAACTTGAGGCATTGAAGATTTTTGTAGGAAATATCTTGAGAAGTGAGAGGGAAAATTTTGGGGTACAACATGAATCAGTTCATATTCTCTTTTGTTTCCCTCTATAAAACCCTAAAATATGGTATGTATTGATACAGCTTCTCATCTTCATCATTTACAGCTTCTTCCATCTTCTTCCCAATGTATGTCAAAACTATGAATAACCATTGTTGCACGCGTTGGTTCTCACTGTGAATTGTTTTGTTGTTAGATAGTTGTTGTATGAAAAGAAACGTTGTAGTCATTTTTTATTTTAAACTTTGTTAAACGTTAATTGCAGATGCTGCGATTTTATTTGTGTTTGTTTGTTCATGGGTGGAAGATAGCGAATATTTTATTCAAACTCTACATCTGAGTTTCGTTATTAATGAGTTTTGTTATTAATATGGTGTTTTTTCTTGCATTATTTTTCAGGTTTGTATAACGTCATAAAATGCTTATACTTCTCCTAAACCAGAGCCAATGTTTTCAATGTTAGTGATTTGTCTTATATTTAGTGATTTATATAACACAAACACCTGTGTGTAATTTGTTTTTTCAAGTTTCTAATGATGTATGGATTCTTTATTTTTTTCATTTGCATTGATGTGCTTGGGATTTTTTGGTAATGTTAATATGGTGATGAATCTTGTGATTGTTTATTTTAGATGTGCCATAAACATATGTGTCATAAACATGATGTGATTCATAGAGATCTAAAGCTTCAGAAATTTTTTGTTTGCAAATAAGAAGGAAAACATTTTTGAAAGCATGAAAAATAATTTATTTGTCATTATAAATATATTTTTAGTAAAACAACCAGGTTGCAATCACTGCAACAGATGCAACCAAGATCGATTGCGAGTCTACCGTTCTCTTTTTGTGTCTTATTTAAGTAAAATTGAATGTTCTTGTTGTACCCCAAAATTTACCCTCTCATTTCTCAAGAATTTCTTCCCAAAATCTCTCATGACATCAAGTTTGCAGCGCTGATACACCAATTTATGTTTGGAATTGGCACAAGGACAAAAGGGTCAATTGCACACTGAAAACTCAAATTTTGACTTTTGGATCAAAATCAAGTTTCAAGAATAATATTTCATCAAGACATGTTGGAATATGAAGATTGTTCATCAAGAAATCAAGAAAGTTATAATTCATTTTGAAAAGTCAAACTTTTCAAGACTTAGAAATTTTTCTAAGTGTCTTTTATACATGATAATTTCATTACTTCATACCATTCTTTCACCAAGGTGCAAGATGATTCAAGGAAAACTTACAACTTGAAAGTTATAGATCTCAATAAAATCTAAAACAATGTAGCGCAGGACTTTTCCTAGAAGTGCTTGGATTTTGAGTTATAAATTCATGAAGTCATGACATTTTCATTTAACACTTAGAGAAATTTTCAACAGATTCTGGTCAGGATTTTATCCCAACTTCTTGGCATTTTTCACATAGTTCCAAGATGATTTTGTCAAAATGGAAAACATAAAAGTTATAGAGGATGTTTCAATCTTTCCAAAACATCCAAGAGCATGAATTATCATACTTGATCTAGGAGATTCAATGGCATGAAGTTGAGCATCCATTCTTGAATTACAAGTCATTTTTGTTGAAGAACACATAATCCAATTGGCATGATGTACTGCATAATCTTACTTTGCAGGCCTCGTGACTTGCAAATATCTACATAATTTAATGTTTACACAAGAGTTTGAGCTATTACCCAAGTGTTTGAGCCATTGTCCAAAAGATCTTTCCATTTATGGCATAAAGGAACCATTGCTACTCTTGAAAAGCAATCTTTATGTACAAAACTTGTCTTGAACCCATACCTTGCTTGTTGCTGGTTATACTCCACCATAAATTATGGGAAGTAGCTCCTCTATACCAGCAACTTTGGTACTTCATCTTGAGACTATGGAGTACTTGACATAGTTTGATCTTTGTAATCCAACCAAACCATAACATGTTGTCTTGCAAACCTAATCAGCTCATATGCACAAACCTCTTGCCTATAAATAGAAGAAGCATTTGCAAGAGAAAGGGGCCAGGAAAATATAAGGAGAAACTAGCCATCAAAATCTCATACTCTCAAAAAAGCCATAACTGTCCAAAAAAGGCTTCCACTCTTGAGTTTTAAAGTCCAAATCTTTGGAACTCTCACACCTTTCAAGCTCTATCCAAACATCTAATCACCTCACATACATCACCTAGAATTTGTTCAAACTCAAGAACAAGCTTCTATAACACCTCTGTTTTTTTCCAAGTTCAAGAACAGTCAAGACAACAACTCAAGCTCAGAGTATAAGATCCAACTCCAAGGTAAGTTTCTTGACTTTAATTCTTCATTTCAAGCATCATTAGTGACTCATTTTTGAAGTCAAAATGTAGTAAACATTGCCCTTGAAGCTAACCTTTTGTTTGTCTTCCATTCTTTTCATTATGTGTTGAGAACTAACCCATGTATGCAGCAAAAAAATGTTGAAGTAAAAAATGACAGTATGAGTCGACACATAGCCTTATGAGTCGATACATACTTCTATATAGGCCCAAAACAGAAGGAAAAAAGAGTGTATGAGTCGACACAAAGCACGTATGGGTTGACACATGCAGTGTATGAGTCGACACATAACATTATGTATCGACTCATACTGAGTTGATTTGGAAATACAGGGGCAAAGAAAGTTATGTCCCGATGCATAGGACCTTGTGTCGCCACATAATAGTTCAAAATGCAAATTTTCCTTCTTTTTACACTGTTTTTACATTTCCTTAATTGTTATTCGATATGGATGTAATATTTAACTTCCTATTTTATCCCCATTTGTAAATTGTAGCACCATCCCCTAAATGATGTAATAGCGTAAGACTTAATTTTCCGCAATTTAACGCTTTCAAATACAAATGTTAGTAACTAAGGTGTGTATGGAAAGATAAAAATCAATCTTAGACAATCCTAATCCAAGACAAAACAATACATGAAAAATAAACACTTGCACACTTGCACCTCTAGGGTTAACTTCACTTGTTTCTTTGAGAAAATAGTCATGTCCCTCGAACATGGGCATTTTATCAAAGACCCTCGATAAAAGATCGTAGTCCCTCGATGACCCTCGATGTTGCTTTCGGTAAACAATCTAGTCCCTAAAACAACATTGCTAAAATGTCTCATAGGTTGCCTTCTATGACTATACAAAAGTCCCACGCCCGTCCCGTTTACATCCAAAGATAGGATTACTTACCAAATCAATGGTAAGATAACAATGTCAAAGGAAAGATAAAATGAACATGAAAGAATTTTGAGTAAGTAGATTGTTCCTAGTTGCTTGCTCAATTTCAAAACCAAAACATCCTTGCTATTTTCAAAACAAACACCAACACTTTCAAAAAAAACATCTTTCAAACTTGAAAACATTTTCAAAAGATCAACGCTTTGTATACATTCTTACGAACGAGAATCATTACAAAGTTTGCCTAAACAATGGCCTCTTTTCAAAATACTTTCAAAAACCACACAAAGCACAATTTCAAACAAAAGAAAGTGATCTAGCAAGTAACTAAGAGCCCATGGAAAACCATGGATGAAAAGGGTGCTAATGCCTTCCCTTTTCATAATCTACCCCCCGAACTCAAGAAACAATCACAAAGGTCTTTCCTGTGCTTTTTCACCTTTCCTTTTGGATAAAAGAAAAGTCGATGGCGACTCTTGCTAACCGGAACATTTGCGACCAAAAACAAAACACCCAAGTCAGTTCTCCCACCTTATCACAGAACTGGCGACTCTTCTGGTGACAATTTTAAAAGTGTGGTTACCTTAGGGTTAGATCACATTTACTTGCTTTCATTGTGTGAATTGTATGCTTTACATTATTGTTCTTTGTTTGGGTATGAATCCTCTACCCGGATTTGGGATACCTTATAGTTAAGTAGCAATACATTGTGGAAATTGTACGGCGTATACCGACATGGTCTAAGCAATAGCTACGTTAGTGTGATATATTTGTGGGTACCGGTAGCCCTTGAGTAGTCAAGGAGAATACGAGGCCGCTGAGTGATGTCATGAAGCACTAACTAACTTCTAGAACCTTTACTTGACCAACTTGGCCATTAGGACGTAGTGAGTTGACCGACTTTGGTGCAGTCCGAAGTTGGTAGATACTCGATACTACACTCATTGAGGTTTGGTTTTTTGGGATATTTCGGTCGCCATTAAAGAGGCTTGCGCTGAAACAATGCCCGAGAAAACAAACCAGTGATATTGAGCTCCTTTAGAACCTGATTACTATTGCTAGGACAGGTTTGAGCCAACTAAACCGCAAGAGGGTACTTACCTATGAGACTCCATACAAGCCTAAACCTAAGGACTTGTTTGCTTTGTTTGTATATATTTACGTGTACATAACATCATAAAACCATAAGCATTTTCAGTAACCATTTCAAGGATCTCAAGGGTCTTTGATGCAGGGTCACAATGAACCAGACGTCTATCAAGGGGCAAGAGGATCTATTTTCCTCTAACCAAAACACCGTCAAAAATCAAGTACAACAAACTTGAGTCAAGGGCTACAACCCACTTGACATGATGAGCTTAATTCTTGTGGAAGTACATCCACCGATACAAACTTCTCCAATCAAAGCTATAAGTGACTACTAATATTTACCCCGCGAGATCCTTGAAAACATGCATCCACATATCATGCATCATATCATGACAGGTTTCTCCTATACAGGTCTCCTTATCTTCCTACTATTTATTTCAGTAAGATGGATATGGAACAAACGGTGAAAGATCTCCACGCTCAAAATGCTCAGTTCTAACAAGTGCTTATGAACTTGGCCAAGGGGAAGGAAGATTTGAAAACACTCTTCACCAAAGAGAGAAAGAAGAAGAAAAAGTTTGTCATCCTCAACGTGAGGAGAAGGTCCAAAGGGCATGCCCAGCTAGTTCAAAAAGAAGATGCTTCTTCTGAAGACAGACAAGAAGAGGGAGCTGGAAGCATTAGAGCTAACATAGCTACTGATGGCGATGACTCGTCTGAGGAGTGGTATCAACCGACGGATGAAAAATATAAACAACTTGAAGATAGACTAAAAGTTGTGGAGATCCAAGTTGTGCCTGGTTTGGACTTAGGGGACATGGGTTTAGTTTCCGGAGTGGTCATCCCGCTAAAGTTCAAAATCCCTACCTTCGCCATGTACGATGGAGTCTCTTTCCCTAAGATACACCTAAAGTCTTATGTCCGCAAGATTCAACCATACACAACTGATCTGAAGCTTTGGATCCATTTCTTCCAAGAGAGCTTAGTTGGGACACAACTTGAATGGTTCTATCAATTAGAGATTTCCCACATTTACACTTGGGAAGATCTAGCCACTAATTTTTACAAGCAATACCAATACAATGTTGATCTTGCACCAACTCGTGTGCAATTGCAGAACATGACCATGGGTTCCAACGAGAGCTTCAAAAGATACGCCCAAAAGTGGAGAGATCTGGATGGTAGGGTGCACACCCCTTTAACTGACAGGGAGCTTATAGAAATCTTCATGGGAACCTTGACATGACCTTTCTTCAATCACCTAATTGGAAGCTCCTCAGTCGGGTTCACTGAGATAATACTGACCGGTGAAAGGGTCGAAGCTGGCATCAAAAGCAGAAAGATCCAAGGAGCTACACCCTCCAATGCTCAGAAAAATCCATACAATGGGAATAATGAGTCCAATGATGTGTACGGTCAAAAGATTCATCATGACTAACATATGGGGGCAGTTATGATCTCTGGTTCCACGTCGCACCGACAACAGCAAAGGGGAAATCAATGAAGGCCAGGAGAGCCTAAAAGGCAGTTTACCAACATCAAGATGCCATTGTCTCAAGCACTACAACACTTGTTGAGGATGAACCTGATTATGTTGATAGGACCTTATCCAAACCCCAAACTTCTTCTCCTAACTACAATCCTAATGCAACATGTGCTTATCATTCCAGAAGTCTCGGGCATGATACTAACGATTGTCGGGCGTTGAAGTACAAGATTCAAAACATGATTGATGCCAAGGAGATCGAGTTTGATTCTCCATAGACTCCCAACGTGATCATCGCTCCCATGCCAAATCATTGAGTGTTCCAGTTCATTTTTGTTTTTTCAATTGTAAGTTCTTTTGTTATTCATACAATTATCTATTAATGTTAAATTATGTTTCATTAATGCATTGCATATGTTTGTCTTGAATTCATCCATTAGTTTTCACTATATTTAAACTATGCTTTTTACTCTCAACTCTTGCTAAAAGTTACAAGCCTTTAGAGGGAGGATGACGAAAACAATGCCTTAATCCCATACAATATGCTTTTGGACAGACCTTGCTGAAGATGTACAGGCGTTCTTTCAAATCCTAAACACTGGAGTCATAAGGAAGATAATCCCTAGTCAACCCCTTTGAGCCAAAGAAGTAGAAGTTTTATTTTTCACACAAATTGAAACCTTTAATCAAAACCCGGGGCAGGGTAGTCTCTCAGTTAATTCAAATGTGTGTTTCGTCGCAAACTTTCACTTCGTAATACAATGAATGACATTAACAACATTCCTATGGAATCAAAAGACGGTGACGGTTCCCTATCATATAGGCGGTCATTATCTCTCAATAAGAAAAATCCCACTAAGTCAAAACCTATGAAAGAGACTTAAGAAAAACTAGGGCATCCCGCTGACTGTAATCTCAAACAACAAGAACGGTCAGGCAAAATCAGGGATAATAAATAAAAAAAGAGGTCACTACAGATCCTCGACCAACATGAAAATGTTGCAAAAAATGACTGTCTTCAGATAAACTAAACTTGTCTGAACCATCACCAAAACGTCATTGGAGTTCAAACGCATAATTAACTGAGTTTAAGACTGAAGAACATCACGAAGAATGGGCGGGTACAAATACACTTTGAGCTTTATCCTGTGTTTCTTAAACCGTGAATCAAACCATGCTACAACCCTTCAAAAGTCCTAATTGAAGCATAGGTTAGTTTGAAAGCATATTGTTAAAAAGGTATCCTGACTCCTGTAAGGCTTACTCCAAATCCTAAGTTGAATTCATATTCTTACAAAAATTATTTTATCTGCTAAAAACACATTTTCAAAACTTCAAGACAAGCATAAATTTTTCATTATTTGAATATTGTTGTTTGCATATGACTAATTGTTTGACAACGGAGAAATTCACACAAGGAAGATCCAGTGAACAAAAACTCTCTCAATGAACAAAATCATTTCAAGCGGGAAGACGCTTCTCATAACAGATCTCCTATAAGCAAGGGGCACGACATGATCATTATCTAGCACATCTGGGGCAGTCCAATCAAGATTCCAAGAAATCTCTCAAGAAACGCTGAATATACCAGGGGCAGGTCTCCATCTGAATCACTTGGGGCATTGAACGCGAATCCTAACAAAGGGTCACGTACAATCAAACATTTCCTGGTAGTGTCACAAACACCTGCTACTAGGGACAACGACAAATATCCCCCAAAATCCTGTTCATAGAATGACCCCTAGCCAGGGTTTCAATCCCTAAAGACCCTCCCCAAAAGAATGGTGACAAGGTTTATTTCCCCAACAAACTACAGATTCCCCAATTACAAATCAAGGGACAACAACTCCTCTCCCCAGTAGATTGCTCTACAATCCCTAACAAGTTATTGCGAAACCTGGAAACCGACCAGATAACAGTTAACTTCAGTAAGCTGTTGAGAAGCCTGGACCCAACCAGATATCAGTTCAACTTCATCCTTTCAAGTAAGTTGTTGTGAAGCCTGGAATCCTGCCAGATAACAGTTTAACTTCACTCTCCCAAGTAATTTTCTGCGAAGCCTGGAATGCAACCAGATAACAGTTAATTCACATCTTCCCCTGCAAATCGCTGCCAAGCCTGGATTTCGACCAGATAACAGTTAACTTTCCTTTCTCTTCCATCAAGAGATAACTCCCCAGTAGAGCAACAAACGAATGAGACTCCTGAACTCCTTTCCCCAAGCAGAAATCAACACTCTCCACAGATTTTCCCTCAAGCAAAGTCAATGTTCCCCAACGGAGTTCTCCTCGAACAACAAAACAGGATTCCCCAGTGGAAACATCCTAAAACAAGGTCCAAAGAGGAACATTCTCTTCGTCCACAACAGCGGTCCGGGATTTCATTTCCCAAAGCTCCCCAATATTTGTCAAGGATTTATTTTCCAAATAAAGATGCATTTCAATGACATTTCACATTTCATACATCTTACTTACATACATGATAAATGCATACGGCACAATCTCATTTATTTTGATAACATCATTGCACCATGCATTTCATACATCATAACATTGCATGCAGCTAATGTTTTGCATTTTCAAGAAAAGGTCAATCAACAGATGGCTATCATCAGCAATTTTCAACAGGTCCAAGTTTATTTTCTAAAGCAAGACAGAGCAACTACCTGTGTGACCGGATGCAGCTATACACTGGCTCATCATGAAGCAATCTTACATGGATTTCTTCTCTTCATGAAGGAATCTTACACGGGTTCCTTCTGACTTCCGAATGCAGCTTTACACGGGCTCATCATGAAGCAATCTTACATGGACTTCTTCTCATTATGAAGTAATCTTACATGGATTTCTTCTCGTCATGAAGCAATCTTACACAGGTTCCTTCTGACTTCTAAATGCAGCTTTACACGGGCTCATCATGAAGCAATCTTACATGGATTTCTTCTCATCATGAAGCAATCTTACATGGATTCCTTCTCATCATTTAGATATCTTACATGGATTTCTTCTCATCATGAAGAAATCTTACATGGATTTCTTCTTGTCATGAAGCAATCTTACATGGATTTCTTTTCATCATGAAGCAATCTTACATGGATTTCTTCTCATCGTGAAGTTACCCTACCCAGGTTCCTTCTCATTCCCAGATGAAGTTTTACATGGACTCATCATGAAGCAACCCTACCCAGGTTCCTTCTCCTTTCCCGATAAAGTTTTACACGGACTCATCATGAAGCAACCCTACCCAGGTTCCTTCTCATACATTTCCAGATATATTTTTACATGGACTCATCATGAAGCAACCCTACCCAGGTTCCTTCTCCTTTCCAGATAAAGGTTTACACTGACTCATCATGAAGCAACCCTACCCGAGTTCCTTCTCATACATTTCTAGATATAGTTTCACATAGAATCATCATGAAGCAACCCTACCCAGGTTCCTTCTCTACATTTCCATATGCAGTTTTACACGGGCTTGTCTTGAAGCAGCCCAACCCAGGCTCCCCTCTCATATGTCTCATAAAGTAGCCCTACACCGGCGACCAAAAGTCCTCTTCTGGATAGATTCATTTCATCCAGTTAATAGCAGGCGAATCCAATGCCTCTTTTGGTTAGATTTATCTCTTCCAGTTCAAAGCAGGCAAAGGACATCTATTATTTCAGTATAAATCAACCAAAAGATTTATCCTGATGCCTTCCACAATTACCCTGGATGGCATCTATAAGCCCATCTCCAACAACTTTCCATCATCCCTCCAAATGAAATCTTTAAGCCCATTCCCTACACAATCAACTAACATATATTCGAGTGCAAATTTCTGGGCACTCTAGTGTTCAATCATCTTCCACCTTCAAGTCACGAATGGCGGAATCGCCAATCTAACTCTTTAGGTTTAAGAAGATTGAACAGGGGCAGTTGTTGTACCCCAAAATTTACCCTCTCATTTCTCAAGAATTTCCTCCCAAAATCTCTCATGACATCAAGTTTGCAGCGCTGATACACCAATTTATTTTAGGAATTAGCACAAGGACAAAAGGGTCAATTGCACACTGAAAACTCAAATTTTGACTTTTGGATCAAAATCAAGTTTCAAGAATCATATTTCATCAAGTCATGTTGGAATATGAAGATTGTTCATCAAGAAATCAAGAAAGTTAAAATTCATTTTGAAAAGTCAAACTTTTCAAGACTTAGAAATTTTTCTAAGTGTCTTTTATACATGATAATTTCATTACTTCATACCATTATTTCACCAAGATGCAAGATGATTCAAGGAAAACTTCCAACTTGAAAGTTATAGATCTCAATGAGATCTAAAACAATGTAGATAAGGAATTTTCCTAGAAGTGCTTGGATTTTGAGTTATAAATTCATGAAGTCATGACATTTTCATTTAACACTTAGAGAAATTTTCAACAGATTTTGGTCAGGATTTTATCCCAACTTCTTGGCATTTTTTCACATAGTTCCAAGATGATTTTGTCAAAATGGACAACATGAAAGTTATAGAGGATGTTTCAATCTTTCCAAAACATCTAAGAGCATGAATTTATCATACTTGAGCTAGGAGATTCAAGGGCATGAAGTTGAGCATCCATTCTTGAATTACAAGCCATTTTTGTTGAAGAACACATAATCCAATTGGCATGATTTGCTGCATAATCTTACTTTGCAGGCCTTGTGACTTGCAAATATCTAAATAATTTAATGTTTACATAAGAGTTTGAGCTATTACCCAAGTGTTTGAGCCATTGTCCAAAAGATCTTTCCATTTATGGCATAAAGGCACCATTGCTCTCTTGAAAAGCAAGCTTTATATACAAAACTTGTCTTGAACCCATACCTTGCTTGTTGCTGATTATACTCCACCATAAATTATGGGAAGTAGCTCCACTATACCAGCAACTTTGGTACTCCATCTTGATACTATGGAGTACTTGGCATAGTTTGATCTTTGTAATCCAACCAAACCATAACATGTTGTCTTGCAAACCTAATCAGCTCATATGCACAAACCTCTTGCCCATAAATAGAAGAAGCATTTGCAAGAGAAAGGGGCTAGAAAAGTAGAAGGAGAGACTAGCCATCAAAATCCCATACTCTCAAAAAAGCCATAATTGTCCAAAAAAGGCTTCCACTCTTGAGTTTTAAAGTCCAAATCTTTGGAACTCTCACACCTTGCAAGCTCTGTCTAAACATTTAAGCACCTCACATGCATCACCTAGACTTTTTTAAACTCAAGAAAAAGCTTCTATAACACCTATGTTTTTTTCCAAGTTCAAGAACAGTCAAGATAACAACTCAAGCTCAGAGTATAAGATCCAACTCCAAGGTAAGTTTCTTGACTTTAATTCTTCATTTCAAGCATCATTAATGATTCATTTTTGAAGTCAAAATGTAGTAACCATTGCCCTTGAAGCTAACCTTTTTTTTGTCTTCTATTATTTTCATTTATGTGTTGAGAACTAACCCATGTATGCAGCAAAACAATGTTGAAGTAAAAAATGACAGTATGAGTCGACACATAGCCTTACGAGTCGATACATACTTCTATACAAGCTCGAAACAGAAGGAAAAGAGAGTGTATGAGTCGATGCAAAACACGTATGGGTCAACACATGCTGTGTATGAGTCGACACATACCAGTATGTACCGACTCATACGGAGTTGATTTGGAAATACAGGGGCAAAGAAAGTTATATGCTGATGCATAGGAGCTTGTGTCGACACATAATAGTTCAAAATGCAATTTTTCCTTCTTTTTACATTGTTTTTACATTTCCTTCATTGTTATTCGATATGGTTGTAATATTTAAGTTCCTATTTTATCCCCATTTGTAAATGTTACCCACATCCCTTAAACAATGTAATAGCGTAAGACTTTATTTTCCGCAATTTAACGCTTTAAAATACTAATGTTAGTAACTAGGGTGTGTATGGAAAGATAAAAATCAATCTTAGAAAATCCTAATACAAGAAAAAATAATACATGAAAAATAAACACTTGCACACTTGCACCTCTAGGGTTAAATCCACTTGTTGCTTTGAGAAAATAGTCATGTCCCTCGAACATGGGCGTTTTAGCAAAGACCCTCGATAAAAGATCGTAATCCCTCGATGACCCTCTATGTTGCTTTCGGTAAATGATCTTGTCCCTAAAACAACATTTCTAAAACGTCCCATAGGTTGCCCTTTATGACTATACAAACGTACCACGCTCGTCCCGTTTACTTCCAAAGATAGGGTTACTTACCAAATCAATGGTAAGATAACAATGTCAAAGGAAAGAGGATATGAACATGAAAGACTTTTGAGTAAGTAGATTTTTCCTAGTTGCTTGATCAATTTCAAAACCAAAACATCCTTGCTATTTTCAAAACAAACATCAACACTTTCAAAAAAAACATCTTTCAAACTTGAAAACATTTTCAAAAGATCAACACTTTTTATACATTCTTATGAACGAGAATCATTACAAAGTTTTCCTAAACAATGGCCTCTTTTCAAAATACTTTCAAAAACCACACAAATCATAATTTCAAACAAAATCAAGTGATCTAGCAAGTAACTAAGAGCCCATGGAAAACCATGGATGAAAAGGGTGTTAATACCTTCTCTTTTCATAATCTACCCCCCGAACTCAAGAAACAATATCAAGGGTCTTTCTTGTGCTTTTTCACCTTTCCTTTTAGATAAAAGAAAAGTCGGTGGTGACTCTTGCTAACAGCAACATTTGCAATCAAACGCAAAACACCCAAGTCAGTTCTCCTACTGTATCACAGTTCTCTTTGTGTCTGCGACCGGTCTCTCTTTGTGCCTTATTTAATTAAAATTAAATATTCTCTCTTTGTGCCTTATTTGTTGGAAATCCAGCAAATATCTATGATTAATTTCTACCAATATTGATGAACAAGATTGATATTACCACACAATGACAATGAATTATGAGAAAAGAAAAGAAAGAAGACAATTATTTTATGCAGAGTTTCTCTCTGCCCACAAACTGTGAAAACTTTGTTATTCACTTGTAACTGCAAATTTTGTGAATGCAACTTAATCGACTTGATTACAAAATTAGGGGTTACTCCCTCTATTTATGGATTTAGGTTAGCTTGCTCCCTAAGTCAAAGCCCAAAACTATAAAATCCCAAAATACATATTTTGGTACTAAATCAAATCTATCTATTTTGGATCTAAATCAAATTTATCTAAATCTAAAACCAATCAAATATGTGTGTAGCTTGCTTCGATCCACAAGCTCTTCGACTTGGCAACCTCCCTTTGACACACACACACACACACACACACACACACACACACACTGTTTCAACACAATAAAATTACAATTTAACACACCACCTAATGCATTGTGTCTAAACTATCTATATTAATCATGGTTTTTAGTCTTCTGAGTACTTCGACCTGCACTCCCTTCATCATGATGTCTGCAATTTGATTCTAAGTTCTACAGTGTTCCAAATTCATCTTCCCATCTGTTACCTGCTCTCGAAGATAGTTGAACCTCATTTCGATGTGCTTGCTTCGACCATGTGTTATCAGGTTTTTCGCCAAATTGATAGCTGACATGTTGTCAATCTTCATGGTAATTGCTCCATGATCCTTCCCTGTTATCTTTTCGACCAAGTTCACCATCCAAGTTGCTTGACATGCACAAAGAGATGCAACTATGTATTATGCTTCGCATGATGATAATGCTACTATTGGTTCCTTTCTTGAACTCCAAGCAACTGGTGCACCACCTAACATAAACACATATCCTGCTGTTAATTTTTGATCTTCAGCATCACTACACCAACTCGAATCAGTGTATCCCACTAACTTGCATTCTTTTCCTTTATCAGCTGCAGGAAACAAAATGCCGTAGTCGAGAGTTCCTTTGAGATACCTTAGTATCCTCTTCACCGCTACTAGATGTGATACATTTGGCTTCTGCATGAATCCACTTACCATACCTACACTATATGCTAAGTTAGGCCTTATATGATAAAGGTATATCAATGACCCAATAAGTATTCTATATTAGGTTGGGTCGACATCATCTTCATCTGCATCTTTCGATAGTTGTAGTCTTGGTTCTACAGGTGTCGAAGTTGAGTTGCATTCTTCCATCTCAAATCTCTTGAGAATTTCTCCTGCATATCTTCTTTGATGCATCATCAAACCTTTACTGCTCTTGTAGAATTTGATGCCAAGGAAATATGAAATCTCACCTAGATTAGACATTTCGAATTCCTTACTGAGATCACCTTTAAAGTCTTCGATCTTACTTTTGCAGCTACCAGTTATCAACAAATCATTGACATGGATACATAGTGTTGTACCCCAAAATTTTCCCTCCCTTTTTCACAAGAAATCACAACCCTAGGGTTTTCTCAGATTTTCAAAGATTGGCTCAAGAATCGATCAAACAGACTTTTCTTTGGCAGTAAATCAAGAATTAGGGTTTTCTCTCGCATTTCTCAGAAGAAACATGATTCTCAGAAATTCAATTAATTGTCACATGTTTTCATACTTTTTCAAGTTTGTTGAAAGGTTACTGGTGGTTCTCAAGGTTTGTTTATCTGAAATAAGAACTGAGATGGTCATGTGGAATATTCAGGTTTTGTCTGATCCAAGTTAACCAGATGATGTGCGTCTATTTAGACGTTTGCTTATTAATGGAATTCATGTTTGCCTGTTTGTTGGAATGCATAATGCATATTTTTGATTGGAATGTTGTTGCAAGGTTACGAGATTGCAGAGTTGTTGGATTACTTAAAGTTTAAGTTATTTGTATTAAAATTATTGGAATGCAGTTTCAGTTATTTTAAATCAGAAATCTTAAATAATAAATGAAGACTTGAAGGAAGAATTGCCAGATATTTGACAGTAGAAGAGTTTTATTGGATAAAGACTTTTTCATTCATTTCAAATGTTGTTACAAAAAATAATTTATTATTTCATGTGCTTTAAGTTTTACAGCTTATAGTACTTGAAGAATAAATTATTACAATTAAATGGAAAAATCTAAGTCTAAGCCATTGCTCCATTGTTCCCGTGCTCGCCACAAAGTCTTCGGCTTCTTCTGCTTTGTCACCGTCCAATTTGTGCTCACATGAAAAGACAAAGGAAAAGGGATTAGTACAGTCAGTTGAATATGAAAGAATTTTCTAACAGAAAAAGAAAGAAATTATTCATCATTAAAGTTTGCCGTCTGGAATCAGAAGTGCTATTGTTCATCATGTTTTTATTTTCCTCTTTGCAAATCACAAGAAGATTGCTCTTCTTGGTTCACAAAGAGAAAAATAAAAAATGCAAAAGGAAAAATGCAAGCATATAAAAGCAATTGGTTCAAATGAAAACATTACCAAAGAGCAAGGCAAACTGTTAAGTTAAAACTAAATGCAACAAGGCGCCAACTGTACTGCATTACAAACCAAAGGCAAACTGAATGTAAACAAAGTAAGCGAACCAAGCATAACAAGCCTAGCCAAACAGCAAACCAAACAACATTGTAAACAAAACATAACAACAAACCAAAGGCAAACTGGAACCTGCTGTAACAAACAGCATAACCAAAAATCCCAAAACTGAGCTACAAAGCACAAGGCGCCAAACTGCATAAGCAAACTGAACAAAACAAATTGGATGCAAACTGTATAAATGCAGCAAGTACAATGCAACAGGATGGCAGTAAAAGGCAAGAGGTAATCCAAAATCACAAGTCAAAGACTTATCACAGCTTTTCATCATTTTCCAGTCAAAGGGAAAACTTTTCAGAAAATAAAAAAGACAAAAAGCAAATTTGTTTTGTCATTGAGAGAGAAAGAGAGAAAAGGGAGCACCTTTTTAGTATTTGTACAGTTGGCTAAAAAAATGGATCAAGAAATAATACCATAAAAACAGCAAGAAGAAAAAGCCCAATGGTTTCAAACACAAACCATAAGTCCCAACCTGCTAACCAAAAGTAGAGAGAGCTATTATAAGACAAAACTCCAAGACAGGCCTAAGGACACAAGTTGAAAACCTGTAAAACTTTTAGCAATTGGAACCAAGCTGAAAAATATACCAAAGCAATTCCACAACTCTCCAACCTGCACAATCAACCAAAAAAACTCCAAGTATCCAAGCCTGAAAATGCAACAAAATTTCCAAACCTGTTACAACCAAACTGTAACAACCTACAAAACTCCCAAACCTGTTGCAACCAAACTGTAACAACCTACAAAACTCCCAAACCTGTTACAACCAAACTGTAACAACCTACAAAAACTCCCAAACCTGTTACAACCAAAACTGTAACAACCTGCATAGCCTACCAAACTGCAACAAAACTCCCAAACATGTTACAGCCAAACTGTAACAACCTGCATAACTTCCAAAACTTGTAGTTTCACACTACACAACCATACAAACTGTAACAAGCCTAGCCAAACTGCAAGCTAGCCAAACTGCAAACAAACTGTAACAATCAATGGCCAAACAAAAGCTACCAACATAACCAGTGGCAGAACAACCACCAAAATACTCACAAGCCTGTTAACATCATCAACAAGTTCAAACTAGAAGAACAAAAACATACCAAAAGTCTCAGAATCATCATCATTGTAAATCATCCAACAATAACAAACCAACAAAGTTTCAGAACGGTACTCATCATCAACATTCAAGAGAGAGGAGAGAGTTTCAGAAGCAACAACAACAAAGTTTCAGTTTAATCATCACCAACATTCAAGGTAGAGGAAAAGATCAAAAGTTTCAGAATAACAAAATCTAAACATATCAACAACAAGTTTCAGAATACCATTATTCAACATTCAAGAGAGAGGAAAGAGTTTCAAAACCAACAACAAAGTTTCAGAACCAATAACAAAGTTTCAGATTTGTATTCATCATCAACAAAAAAACATCAACAAAGGAGTTTCAGAACCAACAACAAAGTTTCAGAATTGTATTCATCATCAACAGAAAAACATCAACAAAGAAGTTTTAGAAGCTAATCATCATCATCATTCAAGAGAGAGGATAGAAGTTACCAAAAGCTTGGCCGTCATCTCCTCCTCGTACCTCCAGCCTCCAAGGAGCGCCACCAGCCCAACCTCTCTCTTTCATCACAGAGAAAATCCAACAAGTATACTTCTCAAACCTTTTGCTGCGTTTTAGGCATAAGCACAATAGATTACAAAATGAAACTGTAAAGTCAAGCAAGCAAATCAAATGAAACTGTAAAACTCAAATTAGAGAGACGAACCATACCTTTTTGCAACCAAGGCCTTTGAATGATAGGAAGAGAATAGAGAGTGGGGGGGTGGCGCTCCGGAGGCTTAGGTTTAGAGGGGGGTCAGAACCCTAGAGTGAGAGAGATGAAGAGAAGAAGAGAAAACGAGAGAGTGGCGCCGCTATAAAGCAAAATTGCACAAACCCTAATTTCTTGAATACCCTAACAAAAAACGTTGCAAACCAATGCCTTGGGCCTGTCCGCCCAACATGCTTAAGCCCATAACACTGCTGGCTCACACCCCCCTCCCTTCATTCTGCCCCTTTTCTTTTAATTATGTTTTGGGCCTAACACACAAATCCTAAACCCATCCTTCTTTTTTTAATTTATTTTCTTTTGTTTAAACAAATACTTTTGTTTTAATTAATTCATTTTTAATTTTGTTTTCTTTTACCACAAATAATATATTAAAATTTTATTTTGGAAAATCACTTTGATTTTCTTAATTTAGTTTTAATTTTCTTCTTTTATTAATTGATAATTGTTTCATTTGATAAAATACCAAAAAAACATTTAATTTGATTTAATTTTTCTTACTTTAAACTTTTTTATCCACATAATTAATAAAAAAACACATACAAAGAATAATAATAATAATTCTTAATTTTTTAGAATAGAGTTTATTTATCCTTTTTTAATACATGCATTTCATAATTGATTGATTTTCTTTATTTTATAATTTGTTATGGCTTTACATTGAATTGCGACAATTCGATTTGGTTGTAACACTTGATATTTGGGCATTGTTATACTTGTGAGATTCATCCCCATTTGTAAATAATTGTACCCCCATCCCCGGATACTTTTGTAATAGCTTAGATTTTTAATTCTCGCACTTTATGCTTCCAAATATGCCATGATTAGAGATTAGGGTTTGTATGCGAAAATCCAGAATCAATCGCTAGATGACCTAATACAAGACCTAAATGCATGAAAATGACCAACACAATTCACACGTGCACCTCTAGGGTAACCTCGCTTGTTGCCTCGGAAATGCAATCATGTCCCTCGAATATGAGACACTCTAGCAAATGCCCCTTTTGATAAACAAAGATCGTAGTCCCTCGATGACCCTCGATGTTGCCTTCGATAAAACGATCTTGTCCCTTACAAAATTGCTAGAGCGTCTCGCAAGTTGCTTTCAATGATTGTATGCGATGACCCGCGCCTGTCCCGTTTAACATCCTAATACAAGGTTGTTTACCAAATGCAATGGTAAAACAACACTGTCAAAAAGGGTTAAAAACATATAGGAAATATCTTTGAGTAAAATAGGGTAGATAATTCTTAGTTACTTGATCAAAACTTGCAAAACATCCTTGCTATTTTCAAACACACTTCACAACACAACTTCAAAACATTTCCCAAAAACAAACTTTCAAACATTGAAATATCTTTTCAAAAAGACAAACACCTTTGTATATATTCAAACAAGAATCATTACAAAGGTTTCCACAATGATGGCCTCTTTTTCAAAGCATTTTCAAAACCACACACACAAAGCACCATTTCAAACAATTGAAAAGCAAAAGCAAGTGATTTAAACAAGTAACTAAGAGCCCATGGATAACCATGGATGAAAAGGGTGCTTGCACCTTCCCTTTTCATAATCTACCCCCCGAACCCAAGAAAACATCTCAAAGGTCTTTCCTGTGCTTTTTGACCTTTCCTTTGGATAAAATAAAAAGTCGGTGGTGACTCTTGCTAAACTGCACAATTGCGAACACAAACGCAAAACCTTAAGTTAGTTCTCCCACCGTATCACACATAGTATAAGCAATTCACTATTGCTTCTTCTTACATATAATCCATGTTCAGTTGTGCACTTCACAAATTCCTTCTCCCTTAGGAAACTATCAATTTTCTTATTCCAAGCTCTTGGAGCTTGTTTCAATCCATGCAGGGATTTATGCAGCCTGTACACCTTTCTCTCTTCGTCATGTTTCACAAACCCAACTGGTTGTTTAACATAAAATTCTTCATCTAAAGGTCTTGTTGTACCACAAGATTTTCCCTCCCATTCCACTCAAGACATGTTCCATAAGATCCTCAATTGCTCAAGGTTGACCAAGAATTGATCAAATAAATTCTCCTCCTAAGCATTGGATTTCCAACTAGGATTACACAAGTTTTGAATCACTGACACTAAATCGAAGAGAGAACAATTCGAAAGAATGTATGAGGAGGTTGATGCGGTGTATTCGCAAGTGTACGAATCGCGTCATAGTAATATAAAAGATTATCGATCCACGGAGACCGATCGTCAATTTATCGTTTCCTATTGTTACGGTGTTTAGCTAAGTCAATATTAAACAGGGAATTGAGCATGCAACAAAGTAAAGTGCGGAGAAATAAACTTCAGATATAAAAGCAGGGTCGAATGTAATTCACATAGTCAGATGATATTTGCAATGCTTCGAAATAGAACTACTTATAGGGAAATATTTTCTAATAAAGAAAAGAACTAATTTAACAGGAACTGTCGCTTTCACATAATCAGAACCGAGTTTACTCTCTAATCATACCTTCTTATTGTCACTTATAAAAATGCGCGCATTGCGTTAAAGTAATAAACCCATTTTTAAGAAATAAAGTACTTGACCAAGTTGAAAAGTATTTTGATCTGGAATTTCTAATAAAAAGGGGACCTAACTTTAACCCTATAAATGCGTCCGAAAATAGTTTCAAAATTGATTTCTTTGATAATAAAAATCCCTAACTAACCGGACAAAGCGCTTTCGCTTCCTTTGACCAGTTAGAACTAACCGAGTTTAACAAAGGGTTGGACGGCTTTCGATCTTACCCGGCAACAATAAAGTACATAAAACTCGTATTAAAAACCAAAATAGCCCATAAGCATTTCTATTGACACATTATTTGGAATATCGATCTAACTGGATTCCTTACATTCTAGCCCAGTAAGGTTCAGCCTGACATGGGAATGTAAACAGACATGTTAAAATAAATCATGCGAGAAAGTAAATAATTTAAAGTGCGGTGCGGGAAATAAACAAATTAAAAGTAGTGCAGAAAATAAACAAAGTAAAAGCAGGTGCGGGAAATAAACAAAGTAAAAGCAGTGCGGAAAATAGACAAAGTAAAAGCAGGTGCGGGAAATAAACAAAGTAAAAGCAGGTGCGGGAAATAAACAAAGTAAAAGCAGGTGCAGGAAATATAAATAGAAACCTGCTCCAAACGGGGAGGTTTTAAATCTGGTACAAACTAGAAATAAAATGCGACTGGAAATAAACAGCAGTTGAAAATAGATGTGAAGAATTATCGCTTTACAATGGTAAAATTATATGGCTTAAGTTCGTAACTGCAGTTGGATCAAGTTTGCAACTAAGCTTGGGTGAATTGAAATGAAATCAGGAACTTCTATTTATAGAGGATGAAGAATGTAGGAAATCACAGGAATGCCCCCCAACTCCTTTTGAGGGGGAAAACATCATCCAAAGGTGGCGCCCGCCATGAGTGTAAATGAAAGTAATGGGGAACGTGACAGTTGAGGCCAGCAGGAGGTGGTCCACGTCATGGCCTACCCAATAGTTGGCGCCATGGTGGACGCCATGAATGCAAATTTGACCTAAACTCCTATTTTTCAGCCTGTTTTCCTTCATTTCTTCAGGGGAGCTCTGGATAACTGAAATACCTGAATAGGAAACAAAATATAGGCATAATACGAAAAAATAATAATAAAAAAACCTAAATAACATGTGAAATCAGAGTAAAAAACAAGTGTAAAGTAAGTGTTATCAAATTCTCCCACACTTAAACCTTTTCTTGTCCTCAAGTAAAAGTCTAAATAGATTAAGAAGAAAACCGATTTTAGTGAACAAGTTAGGCTGCAAGGGGCCTCTGGAATTAAAACAGGGATATATTGATAGGTACTGAATGATTCAAACCAAGGATATCATAGTGAAACTCTTCCATAAAACGGACATAAGCTTCGTTCTTTTACGAACCAATCCATATCATGCCACTATGATTAGGCCTATATTTTTCCTTTTTTTTCAAATCCTTTTTCATTCAGGCGCAATCACATTAAGCCCGTTATTTGTACATGCTCATAGTAAAGTGACTGGGTAGTGATTCTGATCTTAAAACGCAGGGCTCTGGTACAAAAAGTTGGTGTAACCCTTTTTATTAACCCATTTATAGTTGTGGGGGATCGGATTGTAATCCTCCCTACCAAGTTCAACACCAGATACCTCTGAACCAACTAAAGATGGGTAAAAAAATTCTTTTTTCTTTTTCTTCTTCTTTTGCTTTATTTTTCAACATGCAACTTTTGTTGAGTTAAATGACTTTGTGAGGGTCACCTATCCCGGGGTTGTAGTTTATAATAAGAACATAGAATATAGATCATTCACTTCTCTTCGGTCCCCTACGTAGAGCATGCTTAGACCGGAGTTGACTGCTAGGATAAAATATTCAAGGATTTAAGAATGAAAATTTTAAGGCCACGGCATAGGGGGTATCGGGATCGAATTCCTAATTTATGAAGCTTAAGGTGTAAAAGCGATGCCGATGCTTCAAAAGGGCTTTCCCAAGTCACACTACATCCTATCTCAACCAGGTCTTATAGCCCAACTAAGTTCAAAACATAGTGTTTTTCTTAGAAAAAAATTTCGGTTAGGCTCAAGAAATGGGGGAGTGGACATACACTAGACCATACAGATATAGATGACTCGTAAAGCACATGTATTATTTTGAAAAGAAAGAAAACAAGAAAACAAAAGAAAATAAAGAAGTAAAATAACAAGAAGGAAAATGCAGAAAAGGAAAAATAAAGCGAGAAAAAATAAAGCGAGAAAAATAAAGCGAGTAAATCTCCTCCCACACTTAAATCGAACATTGTCCCCAATGTTACGAAATAAGATAAGGAAAGAGTCACCTGGTAAAGTACTAAGGCTGGCTGGGTCCCTCGCCATCCCGCGGTGAATGTCTAGGATGACGGGATCAGCTGCAACGGCGACTGCTCTGAGAAGCCTCGAACTGGTCGAATCTGGCGGACAAGGCAATCTGTGAACTCTGAATTTTGCGAAGGTTTCCTAAAAGGGAACCTTGAGTGGCCTCCATGAGGGAAGAGTGCCTCTGAAACTGGGCTTCTTGCATATGTTGCTTGCGGGATATCACCAATTGAAATTCCATAAGACTTTGAAGAGAGCGGTCCGTCTGCTGTCGTGGTGCCTCCATAAAACTCATGTTATCTGCCAACTGTTGTTGGATGGCAGAAAGTAAACCATCTCCTCCTTACTAACATGGGTATCAATTTCAGCCTTCCCTAGGAAAGTGTGATCAATAACCATCTAAAAATACCTGAAATTGGGGTTGTGAATAACAGGGGATAGCTGAGTGGAAGGATCAAGGCTCCCTCCAGCAGTAATATCTCTCCAGAATTTCTCTATGACCCTAGTGATTAAATAGCCAACCGGTAGCTCAGGTATAGCATCGGGTGTGGTCTAGAAGCCTAGCTAGTCGCCAAACTCCCTCTAGGTAAAATAGTATTCTATCCTGAATAGTCTGAAAGTGAGATATCCATCCTGGCCATTATAGGGCTCAAACTCGAATGAACTGAGGAATTCTAAGGTGAGGTTCTTGTAGGTCACATTTAGGTCATCTGCATACTCGTCCCATTTTAGCTGGTTGCATAGATACTTGATACTGGCTTCAAAGCCAAGAGCTTCCATGCAAATATGGTCTGGATATCTGGTCGATGCCATGGGTCATTATGAAAGGACCGCATAGAGTTGTCTCTGAGTGTCATCTCGGAAGGAAACATGCATGTCATCGAAATGCTCCATCTTAAAAAATGTAGTTAGCAAAGACAGCTAGCAGGTGATGCCTGAAATCATAAATTTTGCAACTGTTAGTATAAAGATAAAAATAAAATTTGATAAAGTAAAAAGTAAATAAATGCAAAAAATAAAAATAAACCCATGGGTTGCCTCTCATGCAGCACTTGTTTAACGTCGTTAGCTTGACGAGTAAACTTCATATATCGGAAACTGGTACTTGTGGATCAATCAGAGTGTGGCTGGAGTATTTGGTGGGAATGTCACCTCCTTCGTAGTGCTTCAACCTCGGCCCATTGACGATGAATGGGCTACAAGAATTGTTCTTGATCTCGACTGCTCCAGATCTTAGGATTCTAGAGACCTCAAAAGGACCAGTCCATCTTGAACGTAGCTTGCCAGGAAAAAGTCGCAACCTAGAATTGAAAAGGAGAACAAGGTCGCATATATTGAAATATTTCTTTACAGTTCTTCTGTCATGCCAAGTTTTGGTTCTTTCTTTATATATTATAGCATTCTCATAGGCAGACTGGCGGAATTCCTCCAGTTTATGAATGTCAAGGATGCGCTTTTCACCAGCAGTCAAATATTCCAAATTCAGGGTCTTAATGGCCCAATAGGCTTTATGCTCTAACTCGATGGGTAAATGAAAAGATTTTCCATAGACTAATTGGTAAGGGGTTGTTCCAATAGGGGTTTTAAAAGTTGTTCTGTAGGCCCATAGTGCTTCATGTAGCTTCTGAGACCAATCTTTTCTGGAAATTGAAACGGTTTTTTCTAAGATTTGTTTAATCTCCTTGTTAGACACTTCTACTTGGCTGTTAGTCTGCGGGTGATAAGGTGTTTCTACTTTGTGCTTTACTCCATACTTACTCAAGAGCTTATCAAAGATTCTGGATATAAAATGTGATCCTCCATCACTTATAACGAGACGGGGTGTTCCAAACCTCGGAAAAATGATATTCTTAAATAACTTGACTACCAATCTTGTGTCGTTTGTGGGTGATACAATAGCCTCAATCCATTTGGACACGTAGTCCACAACTACCAAAATGTACCTATTTCCCATTGAAGGTGGAAATGGTACCATAAAGTCTATACCCTAAACATTAAAGAGTTCAACTTCCTGGATATTCCTCATTGGCATCTCGTCACGTCTTGATATGTTCCCGGTGTGTTGGCATCGACCGCACTTGATAATGTAGTCATGAACATCGCGCCATAAAGTTGGTCAATAGAGGCATGTTTGAAGAATCTTGGCGTGTGTTTTTAGATATACCTGTATGTCCACCATAAGGTGCAGAATGACAGTGTCTGACGATGTCTTCTATTTCCTCTTCTGGGATGCAATGCCTGAAAATATTATGTATTCCTCTCTTGAATAGGAGTGGTTCATCCTAGTAAAAATGTTTAACATCTTTGAAGAACTTCTTTTTCTGTTGGTAATTTAGATCAGGGGGTATGATATCTGCAACTAGGTAGTTTACAAAATCAGCACACCAAGGTATGCTCTTCATTACTGAATTTTTTTCAAAATCTTTATCTCTGTAAGGCTCGAAATCATCAGTCTTAGCTATAAGTCTGTCATAGGTGAAATCATCATTTATAAGCAATAAGTCAGGTTTTAAGTGTTCTAATCTAGAGAGGTGGTCACCGACAACATTCTTTGTGCCTTTCTTATCCTTGATGTCTAGATCAAACTCTTGGAGTAACAGGATCCATCTAAGTAATCTAGGTTTAGCTTCCTTTTTATTTAATAGATAACGTATGGCAGCATGATCAGTGTAAACAATGATCTTTGCTCCAACTAGGTAGGACCTAAACTAATCTATCACAAAAATTACTGCCAGTAATTCTTTCTCTGTTGTTGCATATTTGAGTTGGGCGGTATCTAGGGTTCTACTAGCATAATATATAACATGTAATTTCTTGTCTTTTCGTTGTCCTAGAACAGCACCAACTGCATAATCGCTGGCATCGCACATGATTTCAAAAGGTTGTGTCCAATCTGGGGGTTGCATGACCAGAGCTGAAATCAGTGCTTGTTTCAAAAATTTAAAAGCTTCGAGACATTTCTCTTTAAAAACAAATTCAACGTCCTTCATTATAAGATTAGTCAAAGGTTTTGTTATTTTAGAGAAGTCTTTTATAAAACGCCGATAAAAACTAGCATGTCCAAGAAAACTTCTAATCTCCCTAATGGTTTTAGGTGGGCTGAGATTTTCTATAACTTCAATTTTGGCTCTATCGACCTCAATGCCTCTTTCGGAGACAGTTCATTAACCATAAAATGGCATTTTTCCCAGTTTAGCAGTAGGTTTACCTCTACGCATCTTTCAAGGATTTTTTCGAGGTTGGAGAGACAATCTTAAAAATTGAATCCACACACCGAGAAATCGTCCATGAAAACTTCCATTATTCCATCTAGGTAATCTGCAAATATAGACATCATACAACATTGAAAAGTGGCAGGGGTATTACAGAGTCCGAAGGGAATTCGTCTATAGGCAAACATTCCATAAGGATAGGTGAAGGTTGTCTTCTCTTGATCCTCAGGGTGAATAGGCATTTGGAAAAATCCTGAGTATCCATCTAGATAACAAAAGTGCGAGTGTCTGGCTAGACGTTCGAGCATTTGATCTATAAATGGAAGAGGGAAATGATCCTTCCTGGTTGCTTTGTTTAATTTTCTATAATCTATACACATATGCCAACCTCCTTCTGTTCATTTAGTGATATGCTCACCTTTCTCATTTTCTATGACTGTAATGCCTCCTTTCTTTGGCACCACAAGCACAGGGCTCACCCAATTACTATCTGATATTTGGTAAATTATACCAGCCTCTAGTAACTTAAGAACTTCTCTTTTAACAACATCGCTCATTATAGGGTTTATTATTCTTTTATGTTCTCTTGAGGGTTTTGAGTTTTCGTCTAACAAGATCCAGTGCATGCACACTGATGGACTTATTCCTTTTAAATCGGAGATGTTATACCCTAAAGTTGAGGGATATTTTCGTAAGATCTCTAAGAGTTGAGTTGTTTTGTCTTGAATTAAAATAGCATTAACTATAACAGGACAATTCATCTCTTTATCTAAGAATTCATATCTGAGGTTCTTGGGAAGTTCCTCCAGTTATAAAGATGGTTTCAAAGGGAAATGCATGGGATTAGGAGTAAGAGATAAACATTCATAGAGGTCATCATCGATGTAAGGTTCTAAACATTTAAATCCATCGTCCTCCATAATGGGGGTCGAAGGTAACTTGATATTTTTGTTAGATTCCTCTCGCTTAAGTTCCAATATACACTTGTCAATGACGTCGATGGCATAACATGCATCTCCTATGACTGGTGCTATTAAGAACTTTGAAAGAATAAATTCTATCTTTTCATCACCCACCTCAAATGTTAATTTTCCTTTCTTAACGTTAATTATGGCTCCGGCTGTTGATAGGAATGGTCCACCTAAGAGGATTGGGATTTCTTTGTATTCTTTAATATCCATAACCACGAAATCAGTTGGGATATATAGTTGACCGATCTTAACTGGTATGTCTTCAAGTATGCCTATAGGATACTTAATTGATCTATCAGCCAGCTGGAGAGACATTTTAGTAAGATGAAATTCTCCTAAGTGTAACCTTCTACAAACTGCTAAAGGCATAAGGCTGACGCTAGCTCCTAGATCTAAGAAGGCTTTGTCAATAGTATGATTTCCTAAGATACAAGGAATGGAAAAACTTCATGGATCCTTTTCTTTCTTGGCAAGTTTATTTTCAGAAATAAAATTGCATTCGATAGGTTTGGGATCATCAAGTCTACGCTTGTTGGTCAGGATGTCTTTTAGGAATTTACCATAAGATGGTATCTGAGTGATGGCTTCAGTGAAAGGAATCTCTACATGGAGTTTTTATATAACTTTAACGAATCTCTGGTATTGATTGTCAAGTTTGGTTTGTTTAAGTCTTTGCGGAAATGGGACTGGGGGTTTGTACGGGGGTGGTGGTTTATTAGTTTTATCTTTTAATTCTAGTTCTTTTTGCTTTTCGGGTTCCTCTGGTTCCTCCACTTGGTCTGTAGGCAAAACATTTGTCTTAGGTTGTGAGGGTGTACTCATGGAAGGATTCTTGGGTCCATCATAAGTAGTCCCACTTCGTAAGTAAATGGCATTAGCTTGCCCTTTAGGATTTGGTTGAGGTCGTCCAGGGAATTGTCCTCCAAGTGTAGTTTGTGGGGCTTGCATTTGGGCTATCTGTGAGATTTGGGTTTCAAGCATCTTGTTATGCGTAATTATCTGATCAACCTTAGTTCCTAATTGCGTGATTAGTTCGTTTACGTGAATATTCTGATTTAGGAACTCTTTGTTTTGCTGGGTTTGAGCTGAAATGAAATTTTCCATGATTTTCTCAAGGTTTGGTTTGGGTGCCACAACTTGCATAGGTTGATTTGGTATTTGGGCTTGGAAACCTGTAGGTCTCGGAGGTGTAGAGTTTTGTATTGGGCTATTGTTTTTATAAGAAAAGTTTGGGTGATTCCTCCATATGGGGTTGTAAGTGTTTTAAAATGGGTTTCCTTGGGTGTAGTTTACTTGGTCTGAGCAAGGCTCATTCAACAAGTTACATTTCGCAGGTTGATGTCCTTGGGTCCCACAAAGTTTGCATTCTGAAGCTACTGTGGCTACAGTATTAGGGTCTTGAGACATTTTTTGAACTTTTAAGGCAAGAGCGTCCATTTTAACTTGCATCATGTCTAGAGAACTTATCTCATGTTTTCCTCCTTGGGTCTCCTTTTTCTCTACCGTAGCTCGTTCTGTTCCCCATTGGTAATGGTTTTGGGCCATATCCTCAATGAGAGTGCAGGCTTCTAGGTAAGGTTTATTCATCAATGCGCCACCAGCGGCAGCATCGATTGACATATTTATGTTGTAATGGAGTCCATTATATAAGGTGTGGATGATTAGCCATTGTTCTAGGCCATGGTGTGGACAGGCTCTTAACAGGTCCTTATATCTCTCCCATGCTTCAAGAAGTGATTCTCCCAGGTTTTGGTTAAATCTAGTGATTTGGTTTCTAAGGACATCAATTTTGCTGGGCGGAAAATATCTTGCGAGAAATACTATCCTAAGGTCTTCCCAGGTTGTTATTGAATTGGGTGGAAGGGAATCCAACCAATCTCGTGCTTTATCTATGAGGGAAAAAGGGAATAATATTATTCGTATTGCCTCAGGAGAAGCACCATTTCATTTTAAAGTGTCTGCTAATTGTATAAAAGTTTTTAAGTTTTGATTCGGGTTCTCAGTAGCGAGACCACTGAATTGGTTTTGTTGCACCAATTGTAGCAATGAGGGTTTTAGTTCGAAATTATTTGTAGTTATAGCTGGGTTTACGATACTTGAACTAGGTTCCTCATCTAACGGTTGGGAAAATTCCTTAAGGGGTCTTTGGTTACGATTCTCGGCCATAGTTTTTCTAATTCTACGGAGAAAATGGATGTAACGTTCAGGTTCTGCTAAAGGATTGAATAAGTTTCTGGTGCTGCGATATCTTCGCATTAACCGGACAGTAAAACTTAGTCTAGACGGTGCGACTATAGGGTGTGAAATTTGACGAAATTGATCCCTGGCAACGGCGCCAAAAACATGATGCGGTGTATTCGCAAGTGTACGAATCGCGTCAGAGTAATATAAAAGATTATCGATCCACAGAGACCAATCGTTAATCTATCATTTCCTATTGTTACGGTGTTTGGCTAAGTCAATATTAAACAGGGAATTGAGCATGCAAGAAAGTAAAGTGCAGCGAAATAAACTTCAGATATAAAAGCAGGGTCGAATGTAATTCACATAGTCAGATGATATTTGCAATGCTTCGGAATAGAACTACTTATGGGGACAAATTTTCTACTAAAGAAAAGATCTAATTTAACAGGAATTGTCGCTTTCGCGTAATCAGAACCGAGTTTACTCTCTAATCAGACCTTCTTATCGTCACTTATAAAAAGGCGCGCATTGCGTTAAAGTAATAAACCTATTTTTAAGAAATAAAGTACTTGACCAAGTTGAAAAGTATTTTGATCTAGAATTTCTAATAAAAAGGGGACCTGACTTTAATCCTATAAACGCGTCCGAAAACAGTTTCAAAATTGATTTCTTTGATAATAAAAATCCCTAACTAACTGGACAAAGCGCTTTCGCTTCCTTTGACCAGTTAGAACTAACCGAGTTTAACAAAGGGTTGGACGTCTTTAGATCTTACCCAACAACAATAAATTACAGAAAACTCGTATTAAAAACTAAAATAGCCCATAAGCATTTCTATTGACACATTATTTGGAATATCGATCTAACTATATTCCTTACATTCTAGCCCAGTAAGGTTCAGCCTGACATGTTAAAATAAATCGTGTGAGAAAATAAATAATTTAAAGTGCGGTGCGGGAAATAAACAAAGTAAAAGTAGTGCAGAAAATAAACAAAGTAAAATCAGGTGCGGGAAATAAGCAAAGTAAAAGCAGTGTGGAAAATATACAAAGTAAAAGCAGGTGCGGGAAATAAACAAAGTAAAAGCAGGTGCGCGAAATAAACAAAGTAAAAGCAGGTGCGCGAAATATAAATAGAAACATGCTCCAAACGGGGAGGTTTTAAATCTAGTACAAACTGGAAGTAAAATGCGACTTGAAATAAACATCAGTTGAAAATAAATGTGGCAAGATAAACTTCTGCAGAAGTGCTCCAAACTCGATTACAGACTCAATCTATGAACTCGATCACAGACTCAATCAACAGTGCAATAATTTCCCGATGTGAAGAATTATCCCTTTACAATGGTGAAATTATATGGCTTAAGTTCGCAACTATGGTTGGATCAAGTTTGCAACTAAGCTTGGGTGAATTGAAATGAAATCAGGAACTTCTATTTATAGAGGATGAAGAATGCAGGAAATCACATGAATGCCCCCCAACTCCTTTTGGGGGGGAAAACATCGTCCAAAGGTGGCGCCCGCCATGAGTGTAAATGAAAGGAAGTGGGGAACATGGCAGTTGAGGTCAGCGGAGGTGGTTCACGTCATGGCCTACCCTATGGCTGGCGCCATGGTGGACGCCATGAGTGCAAATTTGACCTAAACTCCTGTTTTTCAACCTGTTTTCCTTCATTTCTTTCGGGGAGCTCTGGATAATTGAAATACCTGAAAAGGAAACAAAAGATAGGCATAATACAAGAAAAAAATAATAAAAACCTAAATAACATGTGAAATCATATTCAAAAACAATTGTAAAGTAAGTGTTATCATAGGATTTATGAAGTCTTCAATTTAATGAACTTCGAAAGTATGAGTAGGCTTTATGAAGTCTTCGATTTGACGGACTTTGAACGTGTGAAGAGGCTTTATGAAGACTTCGATTCGATAGGCTTCGAATACGCGAGGAGGATTTTTCTAAAGTCTTCAATTGGAAGAGCTAATAAGGAGCTTCGAAGGGTCTGGTTTCGAACCACTGAGATACAAGACATTCGAAACATCCAAGGAAGGTTGGATCGAAAGAAAGTGTGAGGAGGCTTTTTCTAAAGTCTTCGATTGGAAGAGTTGGTAAAGGCATCGAAGGGTGTTGTTTTCGAATCATGGAATCATAAGCTATTCGAAGCACTACAAGAAAATACCTTTCGATTGATACGTTTGTTCGAATGGACACTTTGAAAAGAAGAGTATTTTGGAATCAAAAAGATTTTATTTTATCCAAAGAAGATAGGTGGAAAGCTCATGATTCGAAGGACATGCCACCTTTAAGCATGGAATGATCGAAGGATAATTTTGGATGAACTAGCCATGTATGAGCCACCTTAGAACTTCTGACATGCCCCTAAACAGGTGTGGGATGTTTGAAGAGAAGTTTTGATGCTCTTAGGTTACCCTTCGATTGGTGCAATAAAAGTTGTATTCACCAATTGAAGGTGGACTAATGTGAAACAAAGTTGTTTTTTACAAGCAGGCAAAGACTTCCTCTGGGCTTGCCTTTGATCCACAAGGAAAAGGCTTCCTATGTGTTTACCTTTGATTCACTAAGAAAATACTTCCTTCATGCATGTCTTCGATTCACAAGGCAAGTACATCCTTCATGCTTGCTTTCGATTCACAAGGCAAGCACATCCTTCAAGCCTGCCTTCAATTCACAAGTCAATAACTTCTTTCATGCGTGCTTCGATTCATAAAGCAGTGGCTTCCCTCATGCTAGCTTTGACTTCACCTCTAAACCTTTCAATAAACAGTTTCTACACTATGACACACAATATGGTCCATTCAAAGAAATATTTAAAAGGTCCATTCAAAGAACATGAATTTGGTGGATTTGAAGGACATACATTGGTGTCCCATTCGAAGAACACACAAGTAGTGCCTTCGAAAGACATACAATTGGTCCATTCGAAGGACACACAATTGTTGGAAACAAGTTTTGTTTTATCTTTTGATGAGTCTGGTTCAAGATGCTTGCTAGCCAAAGTCCTACATGCTTCCAAGCCCAAGCCTCCTGCACAATTACATTCGAAGGAAATAACAAAAGAAGCTTCGACTGACCAGAATGAAGTGTTCGATTGGGCTAATACGAGAATTTTCCAGGTCAAACAACTAACGTCGATGGACCCAATTGAAGGAGCCATGAGGATGAAACCGTGAGAAAATAAAATTGAATCCCAGAGCCATCGAAGGAAGTCACTCAGAGTCAATCAAATAATAAGGCTTGAAGGCATTCGAAGGAGTCAAGGAGTAAAACCTGTCCAGGTTCATTCAAAACCCAAAAGGGTAGAAAATCCAAAAAAGGGCAAGCTTTTAAGGCTTTCGATTTTGGCTTCAAAGCCTGATTAATGGTTGTTTGTTTCCATTACCATTCACCACTTCCCTCTATAAATACAGAGTTAAAGACACATTACCAAGGCGCATAGAAAAAACCATTGGGAGACAAAAACATTACCACGAAAACATTTTTGCCTACACATGCATTTCCTTAAAACAACCACATGAATTCTCAAAGTTCCAAAATTGTGAAAATTCAAAACTGACAGTGCAAGCTTTCTCGTGCCAAACAAATCTCACCACTCCATCCCTGAGGTTCCCAAGAAGGTGTCCAGATCATTCACAAGGCGTGCAACACCTTGAGTCACTGCCTCTAAACATCATTGTTTGGTAAGGGCTTTAAACTTTGAAACTGAATATACATGCCATTTTATTAACTCTAACAGTTTGGTTCGTGTTTAGGGACACCATAAGTGTAGATCTAACGTAATACATGCAGGTTTAAGGACCGAAATAAGATTGTGCCATTGCTAGGGCACGATCTGTATTCTTCTTCGAATCTCAAATTCCAGGACGTTTCAGACCAAACGTATTGCAGATTCAGACTCAGGGGGTTCGAATTAGGGGGATAGGGTAGGTTTTTTTCATTGAGTTTTGTTATTTTTGCAGGATCCAATTCGAGCCCACCGGAGAAGACAACCAGAGAGTTGACTCCAGTGGGCTGACTCTAGTTTCCAAACGTCACCTTGTTACTGGTCCACTTCACACAGTGCGCGTTTTATTTTTTAAAATATATCTGATTTGTTTTTCTAATATAATATTAATGCTTCACCTATATCAACGATTGACAAGTTGGCTAAGTTGGTGAAGTAGACGTGTTCCAATGAGAAGGACCTGGGTTCGATACCCAGGTCATAAATTTTTTTTTCTAACATGTTTCTTACTGATCCAACGTGATATAATCATAGGCGCGCATCATATGCCATCAGATCCACACCATCAAATCTCAATTGAACCAAATCCAAGCGCCTCAACGTGCAGCCCACGATGCACCTCCTGAAGGCCAGCAACACCAGATCCAACGCCAGCTTGGGTCATCTCCTGATTTGGGCCTAACAAAATCCAATTCACACCCCCAACTCTTCTTGCGTCCCAGGCCCATGTTTTTTTTATTATCTCATTTATTGTTTTAATTAAGTATTTCTTTAAATATTTTTTATTTATTTAATCAGTAAATCAAACATAAAATCACAAAAAATAGATTTTAGGATTTTCTTAATTAAACTTAATTTTTGTATAACTTATTTAATTATTTTGACTTTTCTTATTTCAAAATCAATTAGCATTAAGACTAATTAATTTCAATTCTTTTCATAAATAAAAAATGCCAAAAATGTTAGACTTATTTTTTAAATTAATAATTTTATTTTTAATTAATTAGATTTAATGTGATTTAATATTATTTCCAAAATAAAACAAAATGACAAAAAATTTCTTTTAACTTAGAAGTACCTTAGGGTTTTAGACGCTATTTTCAATTCGTGTGCGCTTATTGCTTCGTTACTATTTTTCATTTTATTGTACTTGCTTATGGGATGTAATAGATTTAAACTAGGATATTTACTTCTTTATCCCCATCATTTTTAGACTTGTAATTAACTCCCCTCCCTGAAGCCTTGTAATAGTTAGGATTTTACATTTCCGCACTTTAAATTCCCGCACACTATTAACTGTCTAGATGCATGACTAATAGGATTGTATGGAAAGAGCATAATAATCAAACGCTAGAAAAACTAAATGCAAAGATAAATAATTGAATACAACACAATTGCACATGTACACCTTTAGGGTATCTCACTTTGGTTTCCTTCGGAAAAATAGTCACAACTCTCGAAACGTGAGAGATTTTAATGGCTACCCTCCGGTTTAAAAAGATAATAAGTCCCTCGATGACCCTCTCGACGTTGCCTCGTTAAAAATGATCTTAAAACCATAGGTTAGTGTTGTACCCTAAAATTTTCCCTCCCTTTTATCAAGACTTTTCTCACAAGATCTCTTTGACTCAAGACTGGATTAAGGTTTGATCAGCTCAGGACATCTCATCATGCACTGATGACCCAAAATTAGGGTTTAAGTTTGCACAAGGATTTTTGGACTATAAATTCTTCATATGAATTTCAAACATCATTATGGACCCCTAAAATTACTCATGACAAGTTTCAAGCCTTGAACCACATTTTTGATCGGTCAATTGGACAATTGACCTAAAAATCAGCTGTATTGGGGAAAAAGTAAACCATGGCCAATTTACAGTCAAACTTCATAATTTTTTTATCAACATCAACATTTTAGACTCATATGTTTCATTTGATCAAGTTTGGATTACAATTCCTCAAGAAATTTGATCAAATCATCAAAAGGGCAAAATGGTCAAAATTAGGGTTTTTATTGAGAAAGGGTAATTTCTGATTTTTGACCTAGCAAATGACCTATTGATTTGAAGCATGATTTCAAGGGTTCATTTTTATCACCTTGAACTAATTACATAGTTCAAAACATTGCAAATCCATTGGATAGGCAGATGAAATTTGCAGTCAACTGATCAAAAGTCAAATGTACACTAAAAAGTCAAACTTTAACTTTTTGGTCAAAATCAAGTGCCAAGGATCATAATTCATCAAAAAATGTCAAAATGTGAAACTTGTTCATCAATAAGTCAAGGATTGAAGATTAGGTTTTAAAATTGGAAATTTTCTTAACTTAGAAATTTTTCTAAGTATAGAAAATTTCTTATTTTTTCTCAACTTTAAGCCATATTTTCACCATGATACAAGATGATTCAAAGAAAGTTCCCAACATGAAAGTTGTAGATATCCATGAAATCTACAACTTTTCTTAACACATTTTTCCCTAAAGATGCTTGGATCTCAAGATATAAATTTATGAATACATGCTCATAAACTAAATAACTTAGTGAGATTTTGCCCTAATTTAGGCAGGTTTTGGACTCAACTTCATGGCAATTTTTCACCTAGTTCCAAGAGGTATATTGAAATGCATTTCAAAGATGAGTTATAGAGCACATTTAAAGCTTTCCAAAATGTCCAAGAACTCCTTAAGATCAATTTTTAGTAGAGAGAATCAAAGAGAGGAAGTTGGAAATTTCTCACTTTGTTTTCAAGTCATCTCATGAAGAACAAAGTTCAAATCAGAACCTATGATGCCTTATCCATGCTTTACAGGTTACAAACTTGTTTCTTGCTCCATAATTTAATGCTTACTCAGTTGAAAAAGCTTTAATTCAAGCTCAAGAGCCTTTGTCCAAGTTGTAATTCCATAAATGGCATAAAGTGGCCATTGCCATTTTGAAAATGCTTCACTTTTGCAACTTTCCAATTCTTGAGCATTGAACCTGTCCTCTCTACACACACAAATCCTCCAGGCCTAAGGAAACTTGTATAGAACAGATATCAACCCTAAGCAAGCCAATACAAGCATGTGAAGACTTATCCCTTCACTTTGCTTCAAAAGTAAGAAAGTGTGCAAAAAGGCTAGAACTCACAAATCTGTTGGAGAGCTGACTTGAAACCTATCCCATACTAATACACAAACACATTACAATTAGAAACACGATTGCTAAGAGCCTGAAACACAAAAACACTCCATATCACCAAAAAACTGTCAAAACTTGCAGTTTTTGCATAAACATATCAATCCATCATTTGGCTCGTGCGTTTCAAGTTTTAACCATCAAAACACTTTACCTACTTGATATCTAAGTGATCCAGACCATCATCCCTGCACTAGAACACCTCCTTCTTCATCTTCCATTTTTGTTTTCAAAGCTTGCAGGTTGACTTGGATAGAGAGTTCCAGGCACTTCCAAAGCAAGGCAAGGGTTGGAACACACTCAGGGAGGTTCAAGCAAGCTCAAGCAATCGTCAGGCCTTCATAAAACTCACTCAAACTCCATTCACGATTTCAACTGAAAGAGGTAAAAATCTCAAGTTCTATCTCTTCATAAAGGCATCCATTGGCCACGGTTTATGAATAAACAATGTAGACCTCATTGTTACGAAGTTGTATATATATATATATATATATATATATATATATATATATATATATATATATATATATATATATATATATATATATATATATATATATATATATATATATATATATATATATATATATATATATATATATATATATATATATATATATATCTTGCATTTATTTGGATTGAGTTGAGAGAATTTTGAACTTGAAGTTCATGGAAAAATTAGGTTTAAATTTAGGGCTTTTAAAATTCATTTTGATCTTTGATTGTTAGATTACATAATTTACATGGTTAGAATCGTGAGACAAAATGCTACAACATTCATGTTATCAGTTTTCATTTTTATTGAGAGATGAGAAAGTTACAGAGCTTCTGGCCATCTTGGGGAAGAAGATAAAGTACAGGGCAAGGACATTGTTTGTGTTATGTTGTTTTTGTTTCACATAAATCAACGGATGTATAGACACCCTAGTGGCAAGGTAGCGCGCTGGTGAGACCCAGGTCCTGGGTTCGAACCTAGGCGCTACCTTTTGTTTTTTCACATTTTTCCATTTCCAACTTTTTGTTGTTTTGCAGGATGGGCTTGCTTCTTTGGGCTTTAGCGTTTTTACTAACATACTACTTCCAGTTTCCTTACAGCACCTATGGCCCAACTATTTCCATATTTTTTTATTTTTTTATTTTATTTTCATTTTTGTTTATTAAATATTTTCTTTAATACATAAAATATCATAAAAAATTATAAATATGATAATATTTCATTTTTATTTTATTTTTCACATAAAAAATATATTTTATCTTCAATATATACCAACTATCTTTCTTAAATAAATTTGTAAAAATAAACTTAGATATATTCTTATTTTTCTTTTATATTTATATTCCATACTTGTAAATATTTATTTTGGCATAAATAAAAACTAAATATTTTTATAAAATATTATTCACTATTTTTAATACAAAAATACACAAAAATAATACATAAGAACTTTATTTTCTTTCAAACTAGAAATTAGGGTTAACCTTTTTTAAGAATTAATTTATTTTCCTTATATTTTTAGGATTAGGTTAAAATTCCTTTTCACATAAAAAAAAATTCTTTGCATATATATATATATATATATATATATATATATATATATATATATATATATATATATATATATATATATATATATATATATATATATATATATATATATATATATATATATATATATATATATATATATATATATATATATATATATATATATATATATATATCATTGCATATTTTATTTAAATATTGTATATTGTTTATTCCAATATTCGTACGAATTCGATTTGGTTGTAATAACTTATTTAGATTTACATTCTTGCAAATCCTCATTCAAATTTATATTTCCCCCTCCCATAAATTGTTGTAATAGCTTAGTAATCTTTACATTACGCAATTTACCGCTTTACATGCCATGTTAGTAATTAGGGCTTGTATGGTAAGATAAAAACAAATCAAATAGAAAACCCTAATACAAGACAAAATCAAAGCATGTAAATAACACACTTGTACACAAGCACCCTTAGGGTTTCTCCACTTGGTTGCTTTATACAAAAATAGCCATATTACGCATGGAAAGTATCTTGGCAAAATAAACAAATATAAGATCATAGTCCCTCAATGACGCTATTCAAAGTTGCCTTACAAAATGATCTTGGTCCCTCAAAAATGCTAAGATACTTTGCAATATTGCTAATCATGGTTATACAATGACCCACACCCGTCCCGTTTACATCCAAAGATATGGTTGCTTACCAAATCAATGGTAAGACAACAATGTCAAAGGAATAGAAAATGCATAAGAAAGACATTTGAGTAGGTAGATAACTTCTAGTTACTTGCTCTACTTCCAAACAACTATCATTGCTATTTTCAAAACAAACACACACATTTCCAAACATTTTACAAATATTGAAAACATTTTCAAAAAGACAAACATCTTTGTATACATTCTTACGAACGAGAATCATTACAAAGATTGCCTGAACGAATGGCCTCTTTTACAAAATACTTTCAAAACCACACCAAACATATTTTTAAACAACAAAAGCAAGTGATCTAGCAAGTAGCTAAGAGCCCATGGAAAACCATGGATGAAAAGGGTGCTAACACCTTCCCTTTTCATAATCTACCCCCCGAACTTAAGAAACAATCTCAAAGGTCTTTCCTGTGCTTTTTCACCTTTCCTTTTGGATAAAAGAAAAGTCGGTGGCGACTCTTGCTAACCGTGACATTTGCAATAAAATGCAAAACCCTCAAGTCATTTCTCCCACCGTATCACAGAACTGGCGACTCTGCTGGGGAGTTGAAATCAAAGTGGGGTTACCTTAGGGCTAGATCACATTTATTTGCTTACATTGTTTAACTTGTTTGCTTTACATTATGATTCTTTGTTTGGGTTTGAAATCCTCTACCTGAATTTTGGATACGTTATAGGTAAATAGCAATACATTGTGGAAACTGTGCGGGGTATACCGACATGTTCTAAGCAATAGCTATGTTAGTGTGACATATTTGTAGGTACCGGTAGCCTTTGAGTCAATCAAAGAGAATACGGGGCCGCTGAGTGATGTCATGAAGCACTAATGAACTTCTAGAACCCTTTACTTGACCAACTTGGCCTTTAGGATGTAGTGAGATGACCGGCTTTGGTGCAGCCCGAAGTTGGTAGATACTCGATACTACACTCATTGAGGGTTGGTTTCTTGGGATATTTTGGTCGCCATTAAAGAGGCTTGAGCTGAAACAATGACCAAGGAAATAATCCTGTGATTTTGAGATCCTTAGAACCCGGTTACTATTACTAGGACAAGTTTAAGCCAACTAAACTTCAAGAGGGTACTTACCTATAAAACCCCGTGCAAGCCTAAACTAAGAACTTGTTTGTTTTGCTTGTATATACATACTTGTGCATAACATCATGGACATCATGAACATCATACACATTCACTAACCATTTCAAGGATTTTGGAGGTTCATCTTTGTTCTTGTTTTGTAGGATATGGATTCACTTCGCAGGAAAACTATCCAAGTCAACCTTGTAAGAATTCCTCCACAACTCAATGATCTAGCTTCAAGGATCTCTGAGAATTCTCTATTCACCAAGAGACATGGTCGTCTACTCAACTTGGTCACCTCCAACACAGAGGAGGATATGATGAAGGTGCTCTTCCAGTTCTTTGACCCTTTGCACCATTGCTTCACATTTCCTGACTATCAGCTTGTGCCTACTTTGTAAGAATTCTCTCAACTCTTAAGGATTCCCATTCTCAATCAACTACCTTTCAACGGTACGGAAAGAGACCCAAAGCCAGAAGAGATTGCTCAAGCCCTACACTTGCACTCATCTAATGTCACAACTCATTGGGAAACTAGAAGTGGTGTCAAAGGCTTCTTAGAAAAGTTTCTGTTTGAGAAAGCCCAAAGCTGTTGGAATTCTCTAAACTTGCAAGCCTTTGAGGAAATTGTGGCTCTCCTCATCTATGGGATGGTTTTGTTTCCTAATCCTGACCAACTCATAGATGTGAGTGCCATCAAAATCTTCATGTCACGCAACCCAGTGCCTACATTGCTAGGGGATACCCTACACTCTTTTCACACTTGCACAATGAGGAAAAGAGGTGTCCTTATGTGTTGCACTCCTCTCCTGGAAAGATGGTTTATTTCTCATCTTCCCCAATCAGTCTTAAAGAATAAGCAAGGATTAAGGTGGTCACAAAGGTTAATGACGCTCAAACATTCATATATTCATTGGTGCTCTCGGTCCAAAGAGAATGTTATCATTGTTGACCATTGTGGGGAATTCCCTAATTTCCCTCTACTTGGCATTCGGGGAGGCATCACCTACAACCCATGCTTAGCTCTAAGACCGTTTGGTTATGCCCGAAGGGATGGCCCGCACGAGATGATAATTCAAGGCTTGGTATCCGACTACGACAACGACAATCAAGGTCTTCGCTAGAGATTCATCCGAGCTTGGAGGATGCTAAACAAGGTGGATAGCAAGACTTTGGGACACAATAATTCCATCCCTCTTGAGGCTTACCTCAAGCGGGTACGAACATGTGCTCAAAGTCTTATGATTCCTTATCCTTACATTCTTCTGGTGATCATTGAGCTTGTTAAGTAAGGAGATGTTCCATACACTATCCTACATCCTGACATGCCCACATCTCTTGAAGACCTACAAAGGGATTGGATACAGCTCAAGGGAGAGCGAGATGCTTTCGAAGCCCAATTCTATGCAAGCGAGAAGAAGGTTTTGGAACTCACCAGGCTACTTCATGAGGAGCATACTCTAAATTCCTACATTGCACTAAAGAGGATATGCACTACTTTTTTATCTTAGAGTTTTGTATTATTTTTCCCAAGGGGAATTGATGTACTCAAACTCTGTTTTATTAATATAACGTGTGTTTCTTTTTGTCTAAAACAAACTTGAATCTTTTAAAATCCTTGAAAACATTACATATGCACATATCATTCATCATAACATAAACAGGTCTTTTGCAACGAGTTTCCTCATCTCTCTACTATTTATTTCAGTAAGATGGATCTCGAACAGACAGTCAATAATCTTCAAGTTCAAAACACCCAGTTTCAACAGTTACTCATGACCCTAGCCTAGGGGCAAGATGAGTTGAAAACTCTGTTAGTTGAAGAAAGAAAGAAGAAAACAAAGAAAGCCACTGGGGTTTTGAACATGGGGAGAAGGTTTCAGGGACAGACTAGAAGAACCTTGAATTTTGCAACCACTTCCGGGGAAGGAGAAGGGAAAGGAAAAGAAACAACGGTTCCGTCAGAATCCAAAGAGGAGGAAGAAGAGGAAGACTACTCTGAGGAATAGTATCCTCCAGCAGATGATAAGTATAGACATCTTGAAGAGCGTCTGAGCGCTATGGAAATACAGAAGGTGCCAGGTCTAGACTTTGAAGAATTGGGACTAGTGTCGGGAATTGTGATCCCACCAAAGTTCAAAGTGTCGTTATTTGCAAAATATGATTGGGTGTCATGTCCTAAGATGCACCTCCGATCATACGTGAGAAAGATTCAGCCGCACTCCACCGATAAAGACCTGTGAGTGAATTTTTCCAAGATATCCTGTCTGGAACACAACTCGATTGGTTTTACCAATTGGAAAGGGCCAACGTCCACAACTGGGAAGATCTTGTCGCAACTTTCTATAAGCAATACCAATATAATGCTGATTTGGCACCTACCCGTACTCAACTTCAGAGTATGGCCATGGCTTCAAATAAGGGTTTCAAAGATTAAGCGCAGAAATGGAGGGATCTAGCTGGGAGAGTACAACCCCCTCTGTCTGAAAGGGAGTTGGTGGACATGTTCTTAGGCACTCTATCGGGCCCTTTCTTCAACCATTTGATTGGGAGCTCATCTGCTGGATTTACTGAGTTAATACTAACGGGAGAGAGGGTAGAGGCTGGCATAAAAAGTAGAAAAATTCAGAAGGATTCATCTGCCTCTACAGTTGTGAGAAAACCTTTCATTAGGAAGAAAGAGGTATCTGATGTTTATCCATAAAGGAACCAAGTGAGAGCTGAACGCCGAACAATGGTAGGAGCTGCTATGATCCCAAAGCCTACATTTGATCAACCAAGAAGTAACCAACCGAGGGTGGAAAGGCCAGTCCGGCAATTCACCAGAATTAATATGACTCTAGCCCAGGTTTTACCACATCTTCTGAAATCCAATTTTCCAACTCTGAAGGAAGCTCCAAAGAACCCCAACATGACATCCCGTCACTACCACCCAAATGCCAGATGTGCATATCATTCCGAAAGTTCAGGTCATGACACTAACAACTGTTGGGCCCTGAAAAACAAAATTCAAGACCTTATAGATGCAAAAGAGATTGAGTTTGACGCACCCGAGAAACCAAACGTCATTTCGGATCATATGCCTAGGCATGGTCACAACACCAATTCTATCGAAGAAGATTTGTTTACTACCACAGTTGATGAACTCTTGACTCCACCTCCAATCATTAAGATAAACTTGTTGAAAGTTGGTGTATTCCTGGGTTGTAATGAAGAATGCCATCTTTTCTTATCCTTACCAACTGATTGCCTTTTGTTGAAAACAAGCATTCAACGCTTGATAGACAACCAAGAGATTCTGTTTGAAAGTGCTCATGTTTCACTTGTTCCTATTGAAGATGTTTCAATCATAACCATCTCCGCCAATCCTTCCAGGGTCCCCAAAAGACCCGTTAGGATTACATGGGTTCCAAAAACTACTCCTTTTATAATCACAATGCCTGGGCCAATCCCGTATGAATCAGACAAAACGGTGCCGTGGAATTACGATGGAGACATCTACTACCATGGTATCAAACAAGATGGGCTGGCCGCCGAAGAGATGAGCTCCAAAGAAGAAGACTCCAAGATTAGCAATATTGCCGAAACCAGTAAGATTACCTGTAGCGGTAGAATCTTCTCTCCAGAAATTTCCCCTCCAAAGGCAGTTTTTGGACCCGTGGATGTTCCAAAGGTTACCTCCGTACCAATAATCATATTTGCAAGTGCACCTATTGACAAAAACGACACAACCCCTGCTGTAATCCCTACCAACACTTCTACTGCTGAAACTCGAGGAAAAAGTATTCAAGAAGAGCCTGTCCGGACGAAGGCTCAACCACCGACTATCCCCGAAACCTCCAAGAAGGAAATGGAGGAGATTTTGAGAATAATAAAGAAGAGCGATTACGACGTAGTTGAATAGTTGGGTCAAACTCCCTCCAAAATCTCCATGCTAGCATTATTTCTGTGTTCTGAAGCACATGCGAAAGCTCTGGTGAAATTCCTAAAGACGGACCATGTGCCTCAATAGACGTCTGCTGACCAATTTCAAGATTGTGTGGCCAGTTTGACGGTAGATAACGGCCTAGGCTTCTCGGATGCTGATCTGACACCAAGGGGAAGAAAGCACAACGAGACATTGCATGTCTCTGTGGAATATAGAGGAACAACTCTGGCCCATGTCTTGGTGGACACCGGCTTATCTTTGAATGTTTTACCAAAGAAAGCTCTCGACAGACTAGATTACGAATAACTGACGTTGAAACCCAGTAACATAATCGTAAGAGCATTTGATGGCTCAAAGAGGATGGTCCACGGGGAAGTGGATATCCCCATAAAAGTTGGGACTCAAACTTTCAACTCAACCTTCTATGTAATAGACATTCGCTCCTCTTACTCTTGTCTGCTAGGACGACCGTGGATCCATAATATTGGTGTTGTCACCTCTACACTACACTTGATGCTAAAATATCTGTTCCAGGGAAAGATTATCACTGTCCATGGAGAGGAACAGTATATGATTAGCCACCTCAATTCTTTCCGGTATGTGGAATTGGACGGCGAGTTCATTGAAACTCCTTTTCAACATTTAGAAGAAGTTCCTCAAGAGGTAGCAGTGACCAAGACGACTTCCCATATTCCCAAGATCACAAGACCTCCACTCTGGATGTCATCTTTGAAAGATGCCAAGGCAGTAGTAGAGGAGGGAGGATGCATTATCTGGGGGCAACTTCCAGATATTCCGTATAAATCTGACAAGTTTGGCTTAGGGTTTACTTCAAGTGCTCAGAAGGTTGTGCGTCGTGCACGTGTTAGAGGGCCACCTTTAAAGATTAACAACCGAGAGGTCAATGCAGTGGAAGATGGTGAAGAAGATTGAAGCTTGGAGGATTGGATATTTCCTACTGTCAACAGAGGACTTCGTAATTGGGAAGCCAGAGACTTTGTCCCAATAACTTTCATCCCTCAGTAATTAATCTTTTACATTTCTGTTGGACTAGTAATATTCACAAACAATTTGCACATTTAAAACCTTGTGTCTTGCCCGAGGCACAATGGTCCATTTGTAAGGGTTTTTATTTCATCTTCATATGAAATTCAATGAATCATGGACTTTTTTCACATACAAACTTTTGTGCTCATTGCCTTTCTTTTACATTTTATTGTTTAAAGATGGTTATACCCTTACACACACCCACACTCACAAATGCGGGTGTATTATGGTGGCAGAACCAGACTGTTTTGGAAATGCTGGTTTGTGTTTGCAAAATGTCGCGGTAAGCAAGAGTCGCCACCGCCTTTTATTTTATCCAGCTGGAAAGGACAAAAGCACAGAAAAATTCCTTTTTCGGGATTTTGAGTACGGGGGGGGGGGGGGGGGGGGGGGTAGATTATAGAAAGGGAAGCTATTAGCACCCTTTCTATCAGTGGTTTTCCACGGGCTCTTAGGTACTTGCTCATCATTTTAAAAATTTCTTTCGTGTTTGTGTTTTGAAAAGTTTTTGTTTTACTTTGTTTTAACCCTTGCTTCTGTCTTCAAGAGTGTTACGAAGTGTTTTTGAAAACTTTGTTTGAAAAGAGTGTAAGTATGAAAAAGTTTATTTTGAGCAAGTACCTACTAGCATCTACCTACTCGAAAAAGGATTGTTTCTGTTCTTGTTTCCTTTAGACAGCGATATCCTACTATTGAGAAGTAGGTAGCACCTTCGTTGGAGTTGTAAGGGTCAATTTGAAAGGGACGTACGATCACTAAAGAAATGTTAGGACGTCTTAGTAATAACCCTAATGTCTTAAGATCATATTCGAGGCAACATTTCCGAGGCAACATTTCCGAACGAGACATTTTGATCTTTGTCAGACAGGAGGGAAACCACTAAGACACCCCATACTTAATGATCGTTTACCGAAGGCAACTGAAGTGAGAGTATACCCTAAGAGTGCACATGTGCGAGTGATTTGATTTCAGTTATTATCTTTGCACATTAGGGTTTTCTAGCCATTTTAAATTAACATTAAATCTTGTCATACAATCCTATTAACATACATCTAACAGTTAATATTTGCGAGAATTAAAATGCGAGAAAATAAAACTACGTTATTACAAGGCTTCGGGGAGGGGGATTAACTACATAGCCAAAACCCGTAAAACGATAAATAAAAGAAAATCCTAATTAAACTATTACATACCATGAGCAGTTAAATTAATATCGCAAAAATAATAAATGCGCTCGATGAATTAAGAACGAGAGAAATTAGGGTTTTGACCCCGTCTAAACCTAATTGAAAGAAAAATCATTTTTTGTTGTTTTTTGATTACTTTGAGAAAATAAGATTTTAATTGAATAAATAAAAACCTAATCACTAATTAATTTAAATTAAGAAAAATAAATAGAATTAACCTATTTTGTATTTTTTATTTTATGAAAATAAAAATTAAATTACATGATAACCCTAATTTTTAATTTGATTTTACTTATATAAAAAGAAGTTAGAATTATGCTAATTAAATTTAAAATAATGTTAAATCAAATTTTGATAAAATAAAATAAAAAACCAAATTATAAATTTGTGAAATTTGATTTTTTATGACTTTTTTTGTTGGTAAAAAGAAATGGGTAATTTTGGTGTTGATAAAAAAAAACAGAATAACTAAAGAAAGGTAAATTAGAGAAAAATAAGAAATAACCCAAGGGCCTGCTGTCAGCGGCTCTGATCAGAGGATGATGGTCCAGAGGATGGTGATCAGAGGATGATTGTCCAGAGGATGATGGTCCAGAGGGTGATGGTCAGGGGATGATGGTCAGGGGATGATGGTCCAGAGGATGATGGTCAGGGGATGATGGTCAGGGGATGATGGTACTGAGCCCACTCCTGGCTGGTGGATCGAGCAGATCATGACTAGAGGTGATCTGGTCCTGGTTGATAGGTCCAGAAGATGATCCTCAGAAAGTACAGGCGCTGGATCTGGTGAATACAAAGGGGAAACATGCCAAAAGCTCACGCTTGGGATCGAATCCAGAATCATGAGCTTCTAACTTCCTTCTTCTGACTAACTGCGATGGGTATTAGTTTATCAATACAATAGAAACAAATAAATAGATCAGAACTACAAGCTTTTGGCCAGAATAAACGCGCTAGAATTTAAATCGGCCAGTAAAGTAGTGACATGCCATCGTCTTCTTCCATGGATCTGTCGTTTAAAAACTCTGAACCTTTACCTACAGACATGGTGCTGTAGCTATAACCCTGTGCATTTCAGAAATTACATACAAGCAATATAAATAAAATTCAAGATCATGGATCGACTGGGTTTGACCCGCTTATCACAATGGTCTCCTCCATTATGGCCAATTATTCCTGTATGAAAAATCCCTAAAAATGAACCATGAACCCTAGCCATGGCATCTTGGTATATAGTCAATAAAAATGCAATTAAATACAACCATTAGCTTGCAAACATCTCAAGGATTATGAATATACCAATAAAATATGCTAAATATTCCAGAATTATGATATTCAAATTCAAGAAAATATGGAAACCATGTGAAACTTACAGCGCGATTCTGAGTGTGAGAAAGCTTGCTAGTGGTTAAAACACGTTCCTGGGATGTTAAGCAAACGATTGGGATGCTTAGAACACTTTGAATTGGTCTGCAACTTAGAAATCAGCGTGCCACTTTTTTCCAAATTTTTTGAAACTTGCTCTCTTGATTACACGCCTCCAATCTCCCTTTTTTTGATCTACACTTGTTCTATATGTACCCTAGAATGAATTAGGGTTGCAATTTGGTTTCAAATCTTCTCCAATAATCATCATTGATTCAAGATTTGATCCTTTGTGCAAATCTTTCCAAATTGAGAAAATCCAATCTTTTTGTGTCCATTTGAAGCTTTCACGATTTGATTCCATCTTCAGCTGTATAATAGACCTAAACATGCACAAAATCTCAAGCTTTGATTAGTTTTTGATATTTTCATGATTTTATTTTAATTTTATTTGATTTAATTGAAATAAAACCAAAATAAATGACAAAACTAAAAGAATGAAAAATGGTAAGGATCATGGGTCGTGGGTCATGTTACAAACTCAACAAGCATAATAAATTGGGCCCATTTGACAAAAAAATGCAATTTTGGGCACATTTGACTTTTGGCAATTTTGCAAAAAGGGTCAACTTTACCAATGCATAACTCCCTCAATTTTGAATCTAGAGAGGTGTTCTTGGACTTTTTATAAATCTCAATATGTCCTATAAACAACCCTTTTGGTCTCATCTCAATTGAGTCTTCCATGTTCATGCATGAAGCTTTGACAAAAAATGTGTTTTTGTTGACTTTTCAAAATGACCTATAATGTCCAAATTTATATCTTCTTGTGAGTGCATATTTTGAACTTGGGAGGTGAAGATTAATTGTATGGAATTGCATCCTCTTCAAAATGAGCTTTGGATGGGTCATTTTTGATAAAGTATGAGAAAGTTATGCTTGGTCAAATTTGAGTTGACTTTTCCTACAAAACCCTAATTTAACAACTTTTTGGTTTTGATGAATTGTGAGAACTCCTTGAGGAATCATGATCAACCCTTGATCAAATGATGAAAAAAACTTCAAAATGATGATGTTGACCAAAAATCTTGAAGTTTGACTGCATGTGAGCCACATTTAACTTTTGCCCTAGCACAGTCGATTTTCAGACCTTTGAGCAATTGACTGAGAAAACTTCCTCTACAAGGCTTGAAACTTGACATGGATGATCTGGAGAACAAATTAGGACAATGGTGAGAATTTGGGACCCTTTGGATCCAAACATCTTCATGCAAATTGAAACCCTAATTTGGGGTAGACTGCCTTAGGAGAGAGTTTGTCTGGTCAACCCTTGGATTTCCTTGAGCAATTTAAAGGCCTCACTTGAAATGTACTGAGAAATATGGGAGGGAAAATTTTGGGGTACAACAGCTGCCCCTGTTCAATCTTCTTAAACCTGAGGATGTAGATTGGCTTGTTGGCCTTTCGTGATCCAAAGGTGGAAGATGATTGAACACTAAAGTGCCCAGAAATTTGCACTTGCATGAAGTGGTACTGGCCTTGCAATGTCGGGAATGGGCTTATAGATGCCATTTGGAGGTTGATTTCAGAAGATGGGCTTAAAGATGCCATCAGAAAAAGTGTCGATCGCATAGGAGATTCCTTTGCGAGAGCCCGTATACCTGTTGTCGAGGAGGACTACGCTGGGGAGTGCTAGTCTTTGTCTTGAGAAAAATAGAATTTTAAGAGCTTCAGTCGTCGTTATTCTACTGGGGAATCATCTCTTAGTCGAGGAGGTGAAAATGAACTGCTATTTGGTCGTGCTTCAGGCTTCATAGTGGTTTGCTGAGGAAAATAAGATCGACTGCTATCTGGTCGTGCTCCAGGCTTCACAGTGACTTACTGGGGAGATGAGTTTTGCTATCTGGTCATTCTCCAGGCTTTGCAAATTCTCACTTCTTATCTGGTCGTGCTCCAGGATTTAGAAGGAATTAAATTGTTATCCGGTCGCGTTCGGGCTTCAACTTGAATTTAAGGCAATACTAATATCCGGTCGATTTCGGGCTTCTTAGTAATTGGCCAAGTAAATTGCTATTTGGTCATGATCCAAGCTTCACAGTACCTTATACTGTTATCTGGTCGTAATCCAGGCTTCAGTATCCTTTACTGCTATTTGGTCGTGATCCAGGCTTCACGGTGTCTTATACCATTATCTAGTCTAGTTCAAGCTTCATGGTATATTGTATTGCTATTTGGTCGATTTCCAAGCTTCACAATAACTTACTTCTTATCTGGTCGTGCTCCAGGCTTCAGAAGGAATCAAGTTGTTATCCGATCGCATATGGGCTTCAACTTAAACTTAAAGCGATACTAATATCTGGTCGATTCCGGGCTTCTTAGTAATTGGTCAGGTAAACTACTATTTGGTCGAAATCCAAGCTTTATAGTGTCTTATACTGTTATTTGGTCGATTTCCAAGCTTCACAATAACTTGTTGTGGATTCAACTATTTTCTGGTCGATTTCCGGGCTTCATAACTTTGAATTTGGGATATACCACTATCTGGTCGATTCCAGGCTTCATAGTATTTGGAGAAATCAAGATATTATTCGGTCGAATCCGGGCTTTATAACTTGAACTGGAACAGAAATCTTAGCATTGATTTGACTGAACCATAGAAAACTTGTGAGAATTTGATTGTATCTTTCCCTGAAAGATAAAGAGTTAGTCGTATGTAGTGTCATAATGTATGACATGTATTGAGTAATGATGTTCTCAAAATAAATGAGACTGTGATGTATGATGCATATGCGTATGCCATGATGTATGGATATGCAATGTTTTTTTTGTGTTGTTCTCTAGCTGGGAGAATAAATCTCGGACTGCTATTGAAGAGTTCAAGGAGTTGAGTTCTTCGCGCTCGTCGGGGATAACGACCGAAGATAATTAGCCGGAGACTCGCGTCCGCTCTGTTTGAGAATATTATGCTGGGAGAGACACTACTGGAGAATTAATTGGCAAGAGAATGACTCTGTGAGGAAGAGAGATATTCTGTTGGATGATCTGCTAATTTGGAGAAACCAGTCCGTTGGGGATGAATTATCGTTACTGGTGATGATGAACTCTGTCAGGGATTGAGTTTCTGCTTGTGGAAGAACTAAACTCAGCTGATGGTGAACTTTTATTGTGGGTGATAGATAAACTCTTCTTGGGGAGAATTTTACTGACTTATTTGTGACAATGAACCTCAGTTGGGGAGAGCTGACACCACTGTCTTTGGCTACTCCCTACTCTGCAAGGAGTGTATGTACTTTTAGTCATATTCTCGAGCTGGCTCTATCCCTGTACCCGGTGGGTGGAGCAACTGTAAGGTTTGGACATTTCTTGTTTTCCCCTGTTCCTGGAATTACGAGTAACTGTCTTTTGTTTCGTATATAAATATTTATGAGCAACAATTATTTTCAAATGCATATATCAAAAATGAATTATTGGACGTTCTTGCAAAACAAAACAGAAAAATAAAAAACAAGTTGAAATTTCTTGTGAAAATGAATTGTATTGATTTTGAAGTTGGCCTGTAATTAGGCATTTTGTACAAGAGGTTGACGTCCTAGTAAGAGAACGCTGCCGAGGGAACAGAGTTTATACAATTTGTAAAAGAAAGAAAAATAGCTATGTGAAACAATCCCATCGGGTTCCAACTCTGCTATTTCCTTTATATCTTCGAGCGTCTCATCACTTTGCTACTAGGTCGAAGGTAGATCAGATTGATTGGCATCGTCTGAGCTTGATAGTTGATACCAAAGTCTGGTTGCAAGATGATCCAATGAGACATAGTGTTACGCTTTAATACCTAATTTTTTCCTGGACCGCCCTTTCGGGTTTTCAGTCCATTGGGATACCCTTTTTTGCCCAAGTCGCCTTTTCAGGTTTTCGACTAGCCGGGTGTACAGTTTTTTTCATTTTCATCCCTTACTTTTTCCCGAACCCTTTTGGTTCGCCGGGAAGCCCTTATTTTTGCCTAGGCCAGTCAACCTAGCAGGTCTTTTGATTACGCGTAATATCTTTTCATTATGTCTGTATTGACGGGGTGAGGAAGGTCGTCACCATCCATGGTGGTTAGAATCATAGCTCCTCCCGAGAAAATGTTCTTAACCACAAATGGCCCTTCGTATGTGGGGGTCCATTTACCCCTGGGATCACCTTGCGGCAGTATGATGTGTTTGATCACCAAATCCCCGACTTGATACTCTTGGCGTATGACTTTCTTGTTAAAAACCCTGATCATTCGCTTTTGATACGTCTGACCATGACAAATAGCAGTAAGTCTCTTATCGTTAATTAGATTCAGCTGATCAAGTCGGGTCTGGATCCAATCATCTTCGCTCAATCATGCATCCTTCATAATCCAGAGAGAGGGTATTTGGACCTCAATTGGTAGGACTGCCTCCATGCCATACACCAAAGAGTAGGGTATTGCCTCTGTCGAAGTCCGTGCTGAGGTACGGTACCCATGAAGAGCGAATGGTAACATCTCATGACAGTCTTTGTATGTCACCGTCATCTTCTGCACAATCTTCTTGATGTTCTTATTAGCCGCTTCAACAGCCCCATTCATCTTCGGCCGGTAGGGAGAAGAGTTGTGATGCTGTATCTTGAACTGTTTGCAGAGCTCGGTGATCATCATATTGTTGAGATTTGTACCATTGTCTGTAATGATTCTCTCTGGTACACCATATCGACATATCAGATTGTGTCGGATAAACCGCGCCACGACGTTCTTGGTTACTGTAGCAAAGGAAGCTGCCTCAACCCACTTCATGAAATATGAAATAACTACCAGAATGAAACGATTCCCGTTAGATGCAGTAGGTCTGATCTCGCCGATCATATCGATGCCCCACATTGCAAAGGGCCAAGGAGCTGTCAAGATGTTCAGAGGAACTGGAGGTACATGCACCTTATCAACATAGATTTGGCACTTATGGCAGGTCCGAGAGTGCTGATAAAAATCAGCTTCCATAGTGGACCAGTAATATCCTACCCGTAGGATTTTCTTTGCCATGGTATGTCCACTTGAATGAGTTCTGAAGGTACCTTCACGTAACTCTGCCATGATCCTTTCTGCCTCAATTTTGTCCACACATCGCAGTAAGGTTGAATCATGGTTACGTTTATAAAGGATCCCATTGCTGATGAAGAACTTCATAGTGAACCTTCTCAAGAATTTCTTATCATTAACGGATGCACCCTCGGGGTACTCTTGAGCCTCAAGATACCTCTTCACTTCGTGGAACCAGGGTTTGTCTGCTACCTCTTTAGTCTCAATGTCACAGCAATGTGCGGGTTCGTCCAACCTTTCGATGGTAATATGGGGAGCTTCATTTTCCCACCTGACCTTGAACATAGAAGACATGGTAGCTAGTGCGTCTGCTAACTGATTCTCCTCTCTTGGGAAGTGTTCAAAGTTTATTTCCTCAAAGTGCGGAAGCAACGTCAATACATACTCTTTGTAAGAAATCAGATTTGGGTGCTTCGTATCCCACTCGCATTTGATCTGACTGATTATTAGAGAAGAATATCCGAATACACTTAAGAACTTAATCCTCAGGTCAATAGCAGCTCGAAGACCCAGGATACATGCTTCATACTCCGCCATATTATTGGTGCAGTTAAAACATAATCGGGTGGTGAACGGAGTATGACAGCCCTCGGGAGATATGATCACAGCGCCAATGCCATTACCCAACACGTTTGAGGCTCCATCAAAATACATAGACCATCGGGATCCTTCCCCAGGTCCTTCATCCCGTCCAGGTTCTTCACAGTCGGTCACCAACATGATGTTCTCATCCGGGAACTCGAAATTCATGGATTGGTAGTCATCCACAGCCTAATGCGCCAAATGATCCGCCAATACACTCCCATTGATTGCATTTTGGGTTGTGTACTGGATATCATACTCAGTTAAGATCATCTGCCATCTTGCTATTCTTCCGAACAATGCAGGCTTTTCGAAGATATACTTGATTGGATCCATCTTTGATATCAACAAGGTGGTGTGAGTCAGCATATACTGTCTCAGCCAGCGATCAGCCCGTGCCAAAGTGCAGCAATTTTTCTCGAGTAGTGAGTATTGGGTCTCACAGTCGGTAAACTTTTTTCTAAGGTAGTAAATAGCATGCTCTTTTCGGCCAGACTCATCATGCTGCCCCAGTACACACCCCATTGAATTATCCAGTATTGTCAAGCATAAGATCAAAGGTCTTCCTTCAATTGGAGGCATCAGAATAGGTGGCTCTTGGAGGTATTCCTTGATTCTCTCGAAAGCGGTCTGGCATTCATCATTCCACTTTACCACTTGATCTTTCTTCAGCCGCTTGAAAATTGGCTCACAAGTAGTAGTCAGATGTGAAATGAATCGGGTGATGTAGTTCAGATGTCCCAGAAAGCCTCTAACTTCCTTTTCTGTGTGGGGAGCTGGCATCTCCTGTATGGCTTTTACCTTGGCAGGGTCCACCTAAATACCTTAATCACTAACGACGAAACCCAGCAGCTTACCAGACCTTACCCCGAAGGTGCACTTGTTCGGGTTCAACCTTAGCTTGTACATCTTCAACCTGTCAAATAGTTTATGGAGATGATCAAGATGTTCTCCCTCAGTCTGGGACCTTGCAATCATGTCATCAACATAAACCTCAATCTCATGATGAATCATGTCATGGAACAAAGCGACCATGGAGTGCTGATAAGTTGCCCCAGCATTCTTCAACCTGAAAGGCATTACTTTGTAACAGAAAGTGCCCCACTGTGTAACGAAGGTTGTATTCTCCATGTCCTCGGGATCCATCTTAACCTGATTGTAACCAGAAAAACCATCCATGAAGGAGAAGATCTTATGCTGCGCAGTGTTGTCGACCAGAACATCGATATGAGGAAGTGGGAAATCATCCTTGGGGATTTCCCTGTTCAGATCTCTATAGTCCACACACATCTGTACCTTACCATCCTTCTTGGGCATTGGAACAACGTTGGCAACCCACTGCGGGTAAGAAGTGACAGCTAGAAATCCAACGTCAAATTGTTTCATGACCTCAGATTTGATTTTCTCAAACATCTCAGGGCGCATACGGCGAACCTTCTGCTTTACCAGCGGACAGTCTTCTTTGGTTGGCAAACGGTGAACCACAATATCAGTATCCAAACTAGGCATGTCTTCATAGGACCAGGCGAAGATCTCAACGTAGTCGCGTAGCATTTGTATCAACCGTTGCTGGACACTAGGTTCTAGATTTGCACCTATCTTGACCTCTTTCTTGTCTTCCTCAGTACCCAAATTTACTAATTCAACTAGATCTTCATGAGGTTGTATGGCTCTTTCTTCCTATAGTAACAGTCTAGCAAGTTCTCCAGGCACCTCACAATCGTCCTCACCTTCGTCCTCGGCTTGGTTGATCGGATTTTCGAAGTCATAACTGGCAGTAGCAGAGTTGTTATCAATGGGATCCAGAGTGGATATGGATCTGCATTATGATATGTGAGTGTGTGTAAGACAGTAGCTATTTTTGATAAAGCGAGAGACAGAAAAAGAAAAACAAGGAGCGTAAAATTTGTAATGCAAGAAAACGTCCAATGTTTTAATGATGATATATGAGAATGACAAATAATAAGCCCTCACAAGCAAAGCCAAGGTGCCTCGGGCAAGGCACCGGGCCACAAAGTTTCAAACTGTTTATTACAAATCTCGAAACAAAAGTCAATTATTGTGTAATAAAAGAAACATGTATGAAATCCTTTGTCGTCCAGTTGTTCAATCCACCATTGGTTATAGGGTAGATCCAGCTGTCAATATCTGAATCTTCTTCACTGTCTTCAATTGCATTCACTCCCTGATTACTGATATGCAGAGGAGGTCTTCTGATCCGTGCGCGCCTAACAGCCCTTTGAGCCCCTGTAGTAAAGCCCAACCCAAATTTGTCAGTTTTGTGTGTGAAATCAGGGAGCTGACCCCAATTTGCACACCCACCTTTTTCAATTACAGCCCTGGCATCCTTGAGGGAAGCCATCTTCATCGGAGGTTTGTCAGTAGCAACTTTAGTTGATGCCAAAGTCTGGGGGACCTCTTCAATGTTCTGACAAGGGGTTTCGATGAACTCCCCATCCATCTCCATATAGCGAAAGGAATTGAGATGACTCACCATGTACTCCTCTTCACCCCGTACCGTGACGATCTTCCCCTTTACCGGATATTTCAACATTTGATGGAGCGTGGAAATCACTGCCCCAGCCTTATGAATCCAAGGACGACCCAGCAAGCAAGAATATGATGGTAGGATATCCATCACGTAGAAAGTAGATGCAAAAGTCTGAGAGCCAACTTTAACCGGGACGTCCACCTCCACGTGTACCATCCTTTTTGACCTGTCGAAATCCCTGACCACAATATTGCTCGGCTTCAGAATCAGGCCTTCGCAGTCCAGACGGTCTAATGCTTTCTTTGGCAAAACATTTAATGAGGACCCGATATCCACCAGTACATGGGCCACAGTAGTGCCCCTGCACTCGATCGAGACGTGCAGAGCGTCATTGTGATTTCTTCCTTTAGTAGTCAAATCTGCATCTGAGAAACCCAACCCGTTGTCGACAGTCAAACTAGCTACACAGTCTTTGAATTGATCGGCAGAAGTTTCCTGCGGCACATGCGTAGTTTTGAGGAAAGAAATTAAAGCCTTTGCATGGGCTTCAGAACATAATAACAAGGACAACATAGATATTTTTTACGGGGTCTGCCCCAGCTTCTCGACTATGTTATAGTCGCTCTTCTTGATAATCTTCAGAATTTCCTCTATCTCCTGTTTAGAGGTTTCTACAATGATCTTCTTAGGTGCCTCTGTCCGGGCAGGATCACCTGTGATTTCTTTGCCCCGAGTCCCAGATGACTCGGCGACAGGGTGATAATAGGAACTGGAACAGTAGCTGATGTACTAGCAGATGGAATGACAACAGGTTTGTGAACAGTCGGAGGGGAAATCTCGGGAGAAAAGAGTCTTCCACTTCTGGTGACCTTGCTGGCCCTGACAATATTGCTGACATCAACATCAGCTTCCTCACTTTTTAAGTCTTTCTTAACTCCATGGTAATACACATCGGCCCCATAGTGCCAAGGGATAGCCTTATCCGAAGTGCATGGGATAGGACTAGGGACAGTAATTATTAACATAGCAATTCTTGGGACGGGTGTAATCCTAACAGGATTTCTCGAGGAAGCCTTGGAAGGGTTGGAAGAAATGTTTATGATGGCAATATCTTTAATTGGAATCAACGGAATCATAGTCTTTCGAACAGGATCTCTTTGTTATCCACCAGGCGCTGAACACCTGATCTCAATAAGTGGTAACCAGCAGGCAGATTTGAACACATGTGGCAACCTTTGCCACATCCCGGAAATAAACCGACCAACAATAGATTCTTCTTAAATATCATCAAAGGGGTAGAAATTTCTTCCACAGAGGTCACAAATAAATCATCGTCCACAGCATTCACTCCATGACCATGTTTGGGCATGGGAGCAGTTATGACGTTGGGCTTCTCTAGAGCATCAAACTCAATCTCTTTGGCTTCGATCAAGTCTTGCACCTTATTCTTCAAGGCATAACAGTTGTTTGTATCATGACCTGGGCCGTCGGAGTGATAGGCGCAGCGGGCATTCGGGTTATATTGAGGAGAAGTGGTGTTGGGGTTCTTTGGGGCTTCCCTCAGAGTTACCAGGTTGGTCTTCAATAACTGTGGTAGAATTTGAGACAAGGTCATATTGAGCCGAGTGTACTGTCTTTGTGGTCTTTCCACCCTCTGTTGATTGTTGCATTGTGGAGCAACTGTGGGTCTTGATATCACTACCGCATTTACTGCTTGACGGTGTTCAGGTTTATTTTGGCCCCTCGAGCCATAGACTGCACTAGCTTCCTTCTTACCGGTGAAAGGCTTCTTTACTATACTTGATGAAGTATCCTTCTGTATCTTACCACTTCAGATACCAGCTTCTACTCTCTCCCCAGTCAAAATTAACTCAGTAAACCCAGACGATGAATTGTCGGTCAGATGATTGAAAAATGGACCAGATAGCGTCCCTAAAAACATGTCAACCAACTCCCTATCAGACAAAGGGGGTTGGACTCTTCCAGCCAAATCTCTCCACTTTTGAGCGTAGTCTTTAAAACCTTCACTTGCACCCATAGACATACCCTAAAGTTGAGTACGAGTGGGAGCAAGGTCGGTGTTATATTGATACTACCTGTAAAAAGCAGCAGCAAGGTCTTCCCAGTTTCGGACATTAGCTCCTTCCAACTGATAAAACCATTCAAGTTGAGTCCCTGATAGACTATCTTGAAATAAGTGTACCCACAAATTTCTATCTGCAGTGTGGGGTTGGATTTTTCTGACATACGAGCATGGATGGAGTTTTGGACAGGATACTCCATCGTACTTGGCAAAAATCGGAGCTTTGAACTTATGAGGGATCACCACTCCAGACACGAGTCCCAGCTCTCCAAAATCCAAACTAGGGATCTTTTGAATCTCCATGGCACTCAGACGGTCTTCTAACTGCTTGTACCTATCCTCGGCAAGAGGATATTTTTCCTCATCATAATCTGTATCATTATCAGAAACTGCAGGAGTGGGGCCCTTTTCTTCTTCTTGGTTCTCCCCTTCCTTGGATGAAAAGGACAGATTAGCTTGTTATTTCAACCTATCCCCAAACCTTTTGCCCATACTCAGAAGAACGACCTTCTTTTTCTTCTTATTCTTCTCTTTCTCTTTCAGAATGAGAGCTTTCAAATCCTCTTGCCCTTTAGCCAAGCTCAAGAACATCTCTTGGAATTGGGCATTTTGTGCCTGAAGAACTTTGATAGCTTGATCAAAAGACATAACTGCTGAAATAAACAGCGAAGAAGATGAGAAACCTGTAAAGGTACGTGTAATGGTGTGCATGATAATGGGATGCGTATGTAATGATTTCAAAGACTTTGGGAGATTTAAATTTGCAAACCACAAAAAATAAACAAACTTTATTAGATTAACTAGTAACAGAGTTCAACAATGCCTTTAAGGCATTACAAAGAAATAAAATGGAAAACAAATCTAAACTAGAAAAGAAAAATCAAAAAACCCATGGACGCTTCCCCTTTGTGCTGACATAGTCATTGATCGTTCTTTCATTCTCGAGTTGCCTGGTGAGCTTCAAGATCTTCCTTTCTTGCTCATGGTACTTTTCCCGGTAGGTATCCCTCTCCTCTTTCAGCTGAATCCACGATCTCTTCAATTCCCCAAGATCAATGGGCATGTAGGGATATATAATTGTGTAAGGAATTCCCTCTTCATTGGTAGGCTCCACAATTACTGGAAACACAGCTTCATAAGGCATTCCAAGCTTCTGGGCACGAGCTCGGACCCACTGGAGATAAGGCTGCATAGGAAGAGAAGTCCTTGGTCCTAGATCTTGGGGATAAGATCATTTCACCATGCCCCAAGCTCGTATAAACCTTTGGCGATGCTCGTCAATGTCCTCCTTGTAGTCAAAGGCAATATCTGTAAGAAGTAACTCGTAAGGACCGTCTCTCCGAGCACGACCGAATTGTCGCAAAGCTAAACAAGGACTGTAGGTCATACCCCCTCTGATTCCAAGCAACGGGACATTAGGGTATCCCCCACAACGATCAATGACAGCAGTGCTTTCCATAGCCTTGGAACTCCAAAGAATGTATTTATGGGCAAGGGACATTATCCTGTAAGACCATCCTAAACCTTCTTCATTCTTCAACACTGATTTAGGGAGGTTCAAAATAAACCACCTTGACAGCAACGGCATACAACACATGAGAGTCCCTCTTCTGCGCACAGTACGAGTATAGAGGGAATGCAAGATATCATCCGGAAGAGTAGGCACAGGATTGCGAGACAGGAAGATCTTAACCGCATTCACATCTATAAAGTAATCTAGATTCGGGAAGAGAACCAAATCGTAGATAAGGAGAGCCAAGACATCTTCAAAAGCCTGAAAGTCTAAACTGTCCTAGAATAGCTGAGCTTGATCTATCAGAAATTTGGCTAAGAAACCTTCAACCCTGCTTCGTGTTTCCCAGTTGGATACTACATCAGACCTTTTTAGATGCATAGCTAAGGCAATGTCTTATGGTCTAGGAGTTTCTTCCAAACCTGTGAAGGGCGTCTGCTCAAGGATGGATATGCCCAATAAGTGTGAGAACTCTTCCAAAGTAGGAACCAACTGGTAATCTGGAAAAGTGAAATAATGATGCACAGGATCGAAGAACTGGAAAAGCACACTCGTCATTTGCTCATCAAACTTTAAGGTAACCAAGCTAAGAAGTTGTCCATGTCTCTTAATGAACGAAGAAGTCTCAGAAACTTTTGAGGCTAACTCTTTGGGTTGAGCAGGTATTTCTACAAAATTAACTCGGATGGTGTTTTTGCGCACGGAAGCCATAATCTATAAAACAGAACAAAGACAAATCCCCTCGGTCTTTGAAATGGTTAGTATAATGAAGTACGCATGCTATGTTATGATGCATGATGTCATGGTAAAACAAACAATAGGTATAGCAGATAACAGACATGGCAAAGGCAAACAAGTCACACAAAAGCCCTTAAGTTTAAGGCTTACATGGGGTCAAAGGTATTACCCTCTTGAAGTTCAGTTGGTTTCAACCTGTCTTAGCAAAAGTAACTGGATTCTAGAGGTTCTCAATATCACTGACCATCCTCCACCGGTCATGGTTTCAGCTCATGCAATATTTTCTTGCAGCCGGAACTATCTCGAGAGTATGGTCTCAATGAGTGTAGCATCGAGTATCAACCAATTCTCAGCTTTACACCGAGGTCGGCTATCTCACTACTTCCTAATGGGCAAGTTGGTCGATTAAGGGTTCTAAGGTCATTTGATGCTTAACGACACACATAACGGCCCCGTATTCTCCTTGTTTCTCCACAAGGGATATCGGTACCAACCAATGTGCCACATCAACGTAGCTACTGCTTCAACTGTATCGGTCTATGCCGTACAGTTCCCTCACAGTTTATTGCTACTTACCTAAAAGGTGTCCCCCAGATCCGGGTTAGGATCTATAGTAACTCCCAATACAAAACCTTTAAAAGTAAAGCAACCAAAACAAACAAGAGAAGCAATTTATGATGAACTAATCCTAAGGTATACCCCACTTATTAATCCCCAATAGAGTCTCCAGTTCTGTGATACGGTGGCAGAACCGGACTATTTTGGAAATGTTGGTTTGCGTTTTGCGTTTGTGTTCACAAAATGTCGCGGTAAGCAAGAGTCGCCATCGACTTTTATTTTATCCAACTGCAAAGGACAAAAGCACAGAAAAATTCCTTTTTCGACATTTTGAGTACGGGGGGTAGATTATAGAAAGGGAAGGTATTAGCACCCTTTCTATCAGTGGTTTTCCACGGGCTCTTAGGTACTTGCTCATCATTTTAAAAATTTCTTCCGTGTTTGTGTTTTGAAAAGTTTTTGTTTTACTTCGTTTTAACCCTTGCTTCTGTCTTCAAGAGTGTTACGAAGTGTTTTTGAAAACTTTGTTTGAAAAGAGTGTAAGTATGAAAAAGTTTATTTTGAGCAAGTACCTACTAGCATCTACCTACTCGAAAAAGGATTGTTTCTATTCTTGTTTCCTTTAGACAACGCTATCCTACTATTGAGAAGTAGGTAGCACCATCATTGGAGTTGTAAGGGTCAATTCGAAAGGGACGTACGATCACTAAAGCAACGTTAGGACGTCTTAGTAATAACCCTAATGTCTTAAGATCATATTCGAGGCAACATTTCTGAGGCAACATTTCCGAACGAGACATTTTGATCTTTGTCAGACAGGAGGGCAACCACTAAGACACCCCATACTTAATGATCGTTTATCGAAGGCAACTGAAGTGAGAGTATACCCTAAGAGTGAGCATGTGCAAGTGATTTGATTCCAGTTATTATCTTTGCACATTAGGGTTTTCTAGCCATTTTAAATTAACATGCAATCTTGTCATACAATCCTATTAACATACATCTAACAGTTAATATTTGCGAGAATTAAAATGCGAGAAAATAAAACTATGCTATTACAAGGCTTCGGGGAGGGGGGTTAATTACATAGCCAAAAACCCGTAAAATGATAAATAAAAGAAAATCCTAATTAAACTATTTCATACCATGAGCAGTTACATTAATATCGCAAAAATAATAAATGCGCGCGATGAATTAAGAACGAGAGAAATTAGGGTTTTGACCCCGTCTAAACCTAATTGAAAGAAAAATCATTTTTTGTTGTTTTTTTATTACTTTGAGAAAATAAGATTTTAATTGAATAAATAAAAACCTCATCACTAATTAATTTAAATTAAGAAAAATAAATAGAATTAACCTATTTTTGTATTTTTTATTTTATGAAAATAAAAATTAAATTACATGATAACCCTAATTTTTAATTTGATTTTACTTATATAAAAAAAGAAGTTAGAATTATCCTAATTAAATTTAAACTAATGTTAAATCAAATTTTGATAAAATAAAATAAAAAACCTAATTCTGAATTTGTGAAATTTGATTTTTTATGACTTTTTTTGTTGGTAAAAAGAAATGGGTAATTTTGGTGTTGATAAAAAAAGCAGAATAACTAAAGAAAGGTAAATTAGAGAAAAATAAGAAATAACCCAAGGGCCTGCTGTCAGCGGCTCTGATCAGAGGATGATTGTTCAAAGGATGGTGATCAGAGGATGATGGTCCAGAGGATGATGGTCCAGAGGATGATGGTCAGGGGATGATGGTCAGGGGATGATGGTCCAAAGGATGATGGTCAGGGGATGATGGTCAGGGGATGATGGTACTGGGCCCGATCCTGGCTGGTGGATCCAGCAGATCATGACCAGAGGATGCTTGATCTGGTCCTGGTTGATAGGTCTAGAAGATGATCCTCAAAAAGTGCAGGCGCTGGATCTAGTGAATACAAAGGGGAAACATGCCAAAAGCTCACGCGTGGGATCGAATCCAGAATCATGAGCTTCTAACTTCCTTCTTCTGACTAACTACGCTGGGTGTTAGTTTATCAATACAATAGAAACAAACAAATAGATCAGAATTACAGGCTTCTGGCCAGAATAAACGCGCCAGAATTTAAACCGGCCAATAAAGTTGTGACACGCCATCGTCTTCTTCTATGGATCTTTCGTTTAAAAACTCTGAACCTTTACCTACAGACATGGCGCTGCAGCTATAACCATGTGCATTTCAGAAATTGCATACAAGCAATATAAATAAAATTCAAGATCGTGGATCGACTGGGTTTGACCCGCTGATCACAATGGTCTCCTCCATTAGGGCCAATTGTTCCTGTATGAAAAATCCCTAAAAACGAACCATGAACCCTAGCCATGGCATCTTGGTATATAGTCAATAAAAATGCAATTAAATACAACCATTAGCTTGCAAACATCTCAAGGATTATGAATATACCAATAAAACATGCTAAATATGCCAGAATTATGATATTCAAATTCAAGAAAATATGGAAACCATGTGAAACTTACAGCGCGATTCTGAGTGTGAGGAAGCTTGCTAGTGGTTGAAACACGTTCCTGGGATGTCCAACAAACGATTGGGATGCTTAGAACGCTTTGAATTGGTCTACAACTTAGAAATCAGCGTGCCACTTTTTTCCAATTTTTTGAAACTTGCTCTCTTGCTTACACGCCTCCAATCTCCCTTTTTTTGATCTGCACTTGTTCTATATGTACCCTAGAATGAATTAGGGTTGCAATTTGGTTTCAAATCTTCTCCGATAATGATCATTGATTCAAGATTTGATCCTTTGTGCAAATCTTTCCAAATTGAGAAAATCCAATCTTTTTGTGTCCATTTGAAGATTTCACGATTTGATTCCATCTCCAACTGTACAATAGACCTAAACATGCACAAAATCTCAATCTTTGATTAGTTTTTGATATTTTCATGATTTTATTTTGATTTTATTTGATTTAATTGAAATAAAACCAAAATAAATGACAAAAATAAAAGAATGACAAATGGGAAGGATCATGGGTCGTGGGTCATGTTACAAACTCAATGCAAGCATAAAAAGTTGGGCCCATTTGACAAAAATTGCAATTTTGGGCACATTTGACTTTTGGCAATTTTGCAAAAAGGGTCAACTTTACCAATGCATAACTCCCTCAATTTTGACCCTAGAGAGGTGTTCTTGGACTTTTTAGAAAGATCAAGATGTCCTCTAAACAACCCTTTTGTTCTCATCTTAATTGAGTCTTCCATGTTCATGCATGAAGCTTTGACAAAAAAGGTGTTTTTGTTGACTTTTCAAAATGACCTATAATGTCCAAGTTTATATCTTCTTGTGAGTGCATATTTTGAACTTGGGAGATGAAGATGAATTGTATGGAATTTCATCCTATTCAAAATGAGCTTTGGATGGGTCATTTTTTATAAAGTATGATAAGGTTATGCTTGGTCAAAGTTGAGTTGACTTTTCCTACAAAACCCTAATTTAGCAACTTTTGGATTTTGATGAATTGTGAGCACTCCTTGAAGAATCATGATCAACCCTTGATCAAATGATGAAAAACTTCAAAATGAGAATGTTGACCAAAAATCTTTAAGTTTGACTGCATGTGAGCCACAGTTGACTTTTTCCCTAGCAGAGTCGATTTTCAGGCCTTTGAGCAATTGACTGAGCAAACTTCCTCTGCAAGGCTTGAAACTTGACATGGATGATCTGGAGAACATATTAGGACAATGGTGAGAATTTGGGACCCTTGGGATCCAAACATCTTGATGCAAATTGAAACCCTAATTTGGGGTAGACTGCCTTAGGAGAGAGTTTGTCTGGTCAACCCTTGGATTTCCTTGAGCAATTTGAAGGCCTCACTTGAAATGTACTGAGAAATATTGGAGGGCAAATTTTGGGGTACAACAGTGGGTACCCCTTCATTCCGGATCCCATGGGTAACGATACTGCTATGGCCTTTTGTGACTCGGAAGATCTAATGAACCAAGTTGAGGACGAAGGTGAGGAAGATTGTGAAGTACCAGGGGAACTAGCCGGATTACTATAACAAGAGGAAAGAGCTATTCAGCCTCATGAGGAACCGGTGGATACAATCAACTTGGGTACCGAGGAGGATAAAAAAGAAGTCAAGATGGGTACCAATCTGGAGCCTAGTGTCAAGGAGCGTCTGATTCAGCTGTTACATGATTATGTTGAGATCTTTGCTTGGTCATATAAAGACATGCCAGGATTTGATAAAGACATTGTGGTACATCGTCTGCTAACAAGAAAAGATTGTCCACCAGTAAAACAAAATGTCCGCCGCATGAGACCTGACATGTCAGAGAAGATCAAAGCGAAAGTCATGAAACAATTCAATGTTGGATTCTTGATCGTCACTTCCTATCCTCAATGGGTTGCCAACATTGTTCCCATGCCTAAAAAGTACGGCAAAGTACGAAAGTGCATGGATTATAGAGATTTGAATAGGGCCATCCCTAAAGATGATTTTCCATTCCCCCACATAGATATCCTGGTTGACAATACGGCCTAACACAAAGTGTTTTCCTTCATGGATGGATTCTCAGGTTACAACCAAATCAAAATGGCACCTGAGGACATGGAGAAAACAACATTTGTCACACAGTGGGGGACATTCTCCTACAAAGTGATGCCATTCGGACTGAAGAATGTTGGGGCAACCTATCAATGTGCCATGGTAGCCTTATTTCACGACATGATACATCATGAAATAGAGGTCTACGTAGATGACATGATATCTCGATCACAAACAGAAGAAGAACACATTGATTACTTGCAAAAGTTGTTTGAGAGGTTGAAGAAGTATAAACTAAGGTTGAACCCAAACAAGTGCACATTCGGAGTACGGTCCGGTAAACTCCTAGGCTTTATCGCCAGCAACAAAGGTATTGAGGTTAATCCCGCCAAGGTTAAAGCAATTCAAGAAATGCCTGCTCCTCGTACTGAGAAGGAAGTCAGAGGATTCTTGGGACGCCTGAACTATATTTCCAGATTCATTTCTCACCTAACAGCTACTTGTGAGCCAATCTTCAAACTATTAAAGAAAGATCAAGTAGTCAAATGGAATGATGAATTCCATAATGCTTTCGACAAAATCAAAGAGTACCTACAAGAGCCTCTTATTTTGATGCCACCAGTCGAGGGAAGACCACTGATCATGTATCTGACTATCTTAGAAAACTCAATGTGGTGTGTACTGGGACAGCATGACGAGTCTGGCCGAAAAGAGCACGCTATTTACTACCTGAGCAAAAAGTTTACCGACTGTGAAACCAGATATTCACTGCTCGAGAAAACTTGATACGCTCTGGAATGGGCTGCTCGCCGGCTGAGACAGTATATGCTGACTCATACTACCTTATTGATATCTAAGATGGATCCGATAAAACACATCTTTGAGAAGCCTGCTCTGTTTGGGAGAATAGCTAGATGGCAGATGATCCTAACAAAATATGATATACAGTATACTACTCAGATAGTTATAAATGGCAGTGTATTGGCTGATCATCTTGCTCACCAAGATGTAGAAGACTATCAGTCCATGAAGTTTGAATTCCCGGATGAAGACATCATGACATTAGACAACTAGGAAGAAATCAGGCCATATGACGGACCTGAACAAGGATCCCGATGGACTCTTTTCTTTGATGGGGCATCCAATGCACTTGGTAATGGTATCGACGTTGTACTCATATCTCCGGAAGGGTGTCATACTCCCTTTACTTCCAGACTTTGCTTCAACTGTACGAACAACATGGCGGAATACGAAGCATGCATCTTTGGTCTCAAGGATGCCATAGACTTGGGAATAAAATCTTTAGATGTGTTTGGAGATTCAGCTTTGGTCATCAGTCAGATCAAAGGGGAATGGGACACTAAGCACCCAAACCTTATCCCTTACAAAGAACATGTTTTGACATTGCTACCACATTTTGAGGAGATTACCTTCGAGCATTTCCCGCGAGAAGAAAATCAGCTAGCAGACGCTCTAGCTACAATGTTATCCATGTTTAAACTTAATTGGGATAACGAAGCTCCCAATATCACCATCGAACGAATGGATGAGCCAACACACTGTCACGAGATTAATACTGAAGAGGTAGTGGACCAACCTTGGTTTCATAAAGTCAAGAGGTATCTCGAGGCTCAAGAATATCCATAAGGAGCTTCAATCAATGATAAAAAGTTCTTAAGGAGATTCTCTGCTAAGTTCTTCCTTAGTAATCTTGTACAAACGCAATTATGACTCGGTTCTGCTCTGGTGTATGGATAAGGTTGAAGCAGAAAGGATCACGGCTGAATTACATGAAGGTACTTTTGGAACCCACTCCAGTGGGCACACGATGGCAAAGAAAATCCTAAGGGCAAGCTATTATTGGTCTACCATGGAAGCAAATTGCTATCAACACTCTCGGACCTGTCATAAGTGTCAAATTTATGCTGACAAGGTGCACGTACCTCTGGTTCCTCTGAATGTCTTGACGGCTCCTTGGCCCTTTGCTATGTGGGGAATTGATATAATTGGGGAGATCAAGCCTATAGCCTCCAATGGACAGCACTTCATCCTAGTGGCCATTGACTATTTTACAAAGTGGGTCGAAGCAGCTTCCTTTGCTTCCGTTACTAAGAATTTTGTTGCCCGCTTCATCAAGCAAAATCTCATTTGCCGGTACAGTATCCCAGAAAGTATCATCACTGACAATGGTACAAATCTTAACAATACTATGATCACCACCTTGTGCAAGCAATTTAAGATTCAGCATCACAATTCTTCCCCCTATCAGCCAAAGATGAATGGTGTTGTCGAGGCTGCAAATAAAAAAATTAAAAAGATCATACAGAAAATGACAGTCACATACAAAGACTGGCATGAAATGCTACCATTTGCTCTCCACAGATATCGTACCACGACTCACACATCAACTGGGGCAACACCCTATTCTTTGGTATATGGCATGGAAGCTATTTTGCCTATCGAGGTTCAGATTCCCTCTCTAAGAATTATGAAGGATGCAGGTTTGAATGAAGACGATTGGATCCAGACTCGATTTGATCAACTAAACTTAATTGTTGAAAAGAGACTTACTGCTATTTTCCATGGTCAAATGTATCAAAAACGGATGATCAAGGCCTTCAACAAGAAAGTCAGACGTCAAGTATATCAAGTTGGGGATTTAGTGATCAAACGTATCATTCTACCATAAAGTGATCCCAGGGGAAAATGGACTCCTACCTATGAAGGACCATTTGTAATCAAGAACATATTCTCCGGTGGGGCAATGATCTTAACCACCATGGACGGTGACGACCTGCCACACCCTGCGAACATGGACATAGTCAAAAGATACTACGCATAAGAGACCCGCTAGGTCGACACACCTAGGCAAAACAAGGGCATCCCGGCGAACCAAAAAGGTTCGGGCAAAAATTAGGGATAAAATAAAAAAAATTGCACACCTGGCAAGTTCAAAACCCGAAAGGGAGACTTGGGAAAAAAAGGGTTTCCTGGTGGATTGAAAACCAGAAAGGGCGGTCCAGGAAAAAGTTAGGGAATTAAAGCGTATGTCTATGTCCCGTCGGATCGCTTTACGGACAACCTTTGACCTTCACTGACAAACTCGGAGTTTCTGATCAATTCAATCATCTTCGGACGAAGCAACAAATAGACAAGATGCTCAGAGATACGAAGGCTATATCAGAATGGGAACCCCATGGGATTATTACACATAGCTATCTTTATTTTTATAAATTTTTCTTGTTTTTATGGCACCATTATCTTACTAGAATGATTGCCTCCCTTATACAAAATACTTATTCAAAAGTCAATACAAAGTTATCGCTTTGAAAGTACAAAAAAACCATTTGTCTTTTTCTTTACTCTTGTGTTTTGTTTGTAAAAACGTCCAATGATTCATTGATGAACATATGCATTTGAACATAATTACTGTTTACAAGTAAACAAAATGAGTAAGATAATTACTGATAGGTTGAAAGAACAGGAAAACGTCTCTAGGCTATTCCATAAGCAATCCCCACAGTACGTCATTTAGATCCCCAGCGGAACAATTTTCAAATTATTAATCCCCAGTAGAAATCATCAAATTTCTCAGGATTCCCAGAGCAAATATTACAAGCAGTACATGGCATTTCCCTTACAATGTGTTGTACCCCAAAATTTGCCCTCATATTTTCCACAAGAAATCACAGCTTCGGGCTTTTCCTGATTTTTTCAGACTGGCTCAAGAATCGGTCAAACAGACTTTTCTCATCAGTCAGACAAAATTTAGGGTTTTCATTGATTTTTAAAGCAGTTCAGGCAGATTGCTAAGGTTTGGTTGAGTTGGCTCAGGTTTTGATCAGGCGGACGCTTCTCTGACATTTAATCAAAAACTAGGGTTTTTGTGCGCGCATTCTCAGAAAGAATTAATTTTACAGTTCTTTTCAGTTTACTCTAAGATTTGGACTGAAGCATTTGGATTGAGTTTGTAGTGTTTGACTAAATCAGTGAAAAGAGGCATATGGACGTTTGTTTGATTTGACTGTGCATTGCTGTGGCTATTTAAAACGCCAGGTTTATTAATTGATCGATGCTAAAACCACAGTGTTTATTAATTTTTTATCTATTCTAAGTTAGGATAATTGGAATTTATTTCCATTTATTATAATTTAAGAATTTATAAGTAATTAAATAGACAGCTAAAAAAAGGAATTAACTGATCAAAAGGATTTTTATTTATTCATCTTTAATTGTTTTGTTACAAATTATTATTTGAACAACGGTAAATTTATTTACATTTTTGTTTACAATAATAATTTTACAAATGATTAAATTTGAAATAAAACTATCCTAAATTCCTAAGTCTTCATCTTCTATACTGCTACTCCTCTCCATTTGATTTTTTATCTGCAAAAAGAAAAGAAGAAGTCAAAAGCAGATAAAATTAAAAAGACAGACAGATAAAAAATGGATTCATCATTAAAAGCAACTGGCTGGAATCAGTTTGCCCTCTCTGCAAATCACGAGATTTCTCCCGGTTCACAAAGAGGGATAAAAATGCTTGCAAAAAGTATGAAATGCACAAAAGTTATAATTGCACAAATTCAAATTTGTCAAACATATTGCATTGTCAACAATTTGCCCATTTCAAAAATTCCTAACAGCATGTACAAGTCCAAATGCAAACTGAACTGAATTGCCTAACTGAAATTCACAAATTCAAACTATCCAAAAAGTTGTCCAAAAAGATATCAAGATATCAAAGTACAAAGGGTTGTCAAAGAAGTACATAAAGTATGCAGGAAAGCAGGAATATGCAGAGTAAACCAACAAGCAAGCAAGGTTCAATTTCATCATTTTCAAGGCCATTTGCTTTTTCAGAAAACATATTATAAGCAATATAATATGCTTTAATACTGGAGAGAGAAGAGAAAGAGAAGAACAAAGAGGCTTACAGGCTTTAGGCTTTAGGAGATATAAAACAAATTGTTATCAACACAGTACAAGAGGGAAGAAATATCACAAAGAAAATAGAACTTCACAAAACTGTCAAAGAGAAACAGAACTGTCTCCAACATAAAATCAAAAATCACAAACTGTGTCAAAGCTTCAAACTAAAGCTCCCAGCCTGCAACACTCACAAATAACCAAACCAGAAGCATAGAAACCTCTACACAAACTTACTTCAAGCTTAAAACCTGCACCAACACCAAGCCTTCAACCTGCATAGAAGCCTAAATCCAACCAAGGCCCCAAAAAGCCTCAACCTGTTTCAAGCTATAACATACCAGCCTGTATCAAATCAAAGGCCCCAAAAAGCCATCAACCTATTTCAAACCTGAAACATAAGCCTAAATCCTGCATAGTTCACATAACAAAAGCCTAAACCTGTCAAACTTGTCCCCAAAAGCCAAGTAAACCATATCAAACCAGAAGGGGCCTCAAACACTAAGCATTTCAAAACTCCACACCCTCAGAATGTTGTCATCACTGGGTTAACATACAGGGGCAAGCATCAATATCAGCATACAAGCATACAAGGCAATAACCAGCATATCAAGTGTCTCAGAGGCAACTTAAATTCAAAAACATTCGAACCAACACAAGCCCTCAGAGTTTCCTCATCATTGGGCTACCAATATCACAACTCAGAATAAGCATACAAGCAAGCTATTCCAAAGGCAACTCAGCAAGCAACTATACTCAGCAAGCAAGTATACTCAGAAGCAACATTCAACAGCATATCAAAGGCATCAAGCCATCATACAGAAGCGAGGCTAACAGAAGAAGAGAAAAAGAATAAAATCATACAGAGCCAAGAGGCAGAAGAGGAAAAGAGATTAAAGCAAGGTTTTCAGATGTTCATCATGAAACCCTAAAGAAGCAAAACAAAGGTACCAGGTGTTCCAGCAAGAGCAAGCCAGTATCACTGTCCCTCCATCTCCGGCCTCCTAGGCGCCTCCGATCCATCCTCCTCCGTCTCCAACAAAGGTAGTATTTCTCTTCTTTTTCCTTCTTTCCACCACCTCAAACAGAGACAATAACAAATCAATAAACGAAAAGTAAAAACATGCAAGACATAAAAGCTTGAAACCCTAACGTGATAGAGACAGAAATCGCTACCTTGTTTAATTGTTGCCTAAGTAATCCGTGGAGGGAGAAGGAGTAGATGTTGGCACCGGTGGCCTTGGACAGAGGATTTCATTCAGAAGCGTGGCTCAAAGGATGAAGATGAAAGACGAAGAAAAGTGATGAACGGCGCCGTCTGAAACCCTAATCCATTCCCAAGTGACACAAAACTATTGCAACCCTTATAAATTGTTCACCAATTCGCCAATGGGCCTTGCCCTTTTCACTCTTAAGCCCATTGCAAATCTGGCATGTACCCCCCTTGACTTAGCCTGATGCGTTTTTGATTGGGCCCAAACCTCCCTTAGCCCATTTTCTTTTGTTTTAACATAAACTAACCTTTTTATCATTTTATTTTATAATTTAAACTAACATTTCTTTTACCTATCATTTTATTTTTTTTTTAGTTTAAACTAATATATAATACTTTTTTTGTTTTGTTAATTAAAATAACACTTTTTTTTACAAAATATTATTAATTGTTACATTTTAGAAAATATACAAACATTAATTTTTTTCTTAAATCTGAAACATTTTTCTTTTCTTTTAATTAAAATTTTTATGCATAAGAATATTCATTAAAATACATAAAACATTAATACATAAGATAGAATTCTTAAAACATTTGTTTTCTTTTCTTAAAACCTTTGTTCGTACATACTTAAACAAAAATACAAATATCCAAAAAGAATAAATGAACAATACTTAATTTTCTCATTAAGTTCCCATTTTTTTACCTGTAAATAAATCACATACACATTTACAATACACAAATACGTCGACACATTTACATTATTCTATTCTTATACATTGCTATACACTACATATTACATTTGCGATTGATTCGATTTGGTTGTAAATATTTGGATACTACTCTCCTAATAAGTCTCATCCCCATTTGTAAACATTTGTACCCCCACTCTCGGATACTTATTTGTAATAGCGTAGACTTTAAATTCCCGCAATTTAACGCTTTCAAATATACCATGGTTAGACCTAAGGTTTGTATGTACATAAAATCAAACGCTAGATAACCTAATACAAGATAAATGCATGACAATCAATACACAATTCACACTTGCACCCTTAGGGTAATCCCGCTTGTTGCCTTCCAAAATGGGCCATGCTTGCACGCTGAGTTTCTTTGGCAAAACAAAACGAATCAAAATGATCATAGTCCCTCGATGACGCTTTCGAAAGTTGCCTGTCAAAATGATCATAGTCCCTTCAAGCAAAATTGCCAAAGACACTTGGCACCATTGCATTCATGGTCCATACGATGACCCGCGCCTGTCCCGTTAAACATCCTAAACGCAAGATTGTCCACCAAATACAATGGTGGAACAAAATTGTTAAAAGGGTTAAAACATGAGAAAAACCTTTGAGTAAATTTAGGGGTAGACAAAACTCTTAGTTACTTGATCAAACTTGCAAAAACACTTGCCTACTTTTCAAACCACACTCCACAAACACTTTCAAAAACAAACTTCCAAAAAACATTTGAAACATCTTTTCGAAAAGATACACACCTTTGTAAAACACTCAAACACGAGTCATTACAATGGTTGCCTAGACAAGGCGTCTATTTCAAAAACATTTTCAAAACACACACACACACACCACAATTTCAAGCAATTGAAAATCAAAGGCAAGTTGATCTAAGCAAGTAACTAAGAGCCCATGGATAACCATGGATAGAAAGGGTGCTAATACCTTCCCTTTCTATAATCTACTCCCCGAACCCAAGAAAACATCTCAAAGGTTTTTGCTGTGCTTTTTAACCTTTCCTTAGGATAAAATAAAAAGTCGGTGGCGACTCTTGCTCAACCGAACAAGTGCGAAAACAAACGCAAAACCTCAAGTCAGTTCTCCCACCGTATCACACAATGGAATTTACTTCTCTCAACAAGAGTTCATCAGTACTTCAACTTAAATACATGGAAATTCAACATATCCTCAGTAGCATCCAAGGATTTATTTTCCTTAATCGAACAGAAATACAGCAAATCCGCTTACATGCGCATACATTACATCCACATATCATAAACATTGATAAGGCAAATACATTGCATCATACATTTCATGCAACATAACTTTGTGTTTCAGCTAACATTTTACCCTTTTCAGGATAAGATTAACAGCTTCCATTAACAATATCCAATCAGGATACAATCCAGATACGCTCCAGACACGGATTCCATTCTGATACTCTTTCAAATTCAGCTTTTAGATACAGTACAGATACGCTCCAGACACGGATGCCATTCTGATACTCATTCAAATTCATCTTTCAGATACAGTACGGATACGCTCCAGACATAGATGCCATTCTGATACTCATTCAAATCCAGACTTCAGATACAGTACAGATACGCTCCAAACATGGATGCCTTTCTAATACTCATTCAGATACAGTTCAGATACGCTCAAGACACGGATTCCATTATGTTACTTAGTCAAAATCAACTTTCAGATACAGTTCAGATATGCTCCAGACACGGACGCCATTCTGATACTCATTCTTTCGACTTACAACTTACAGCTCAACAAACATTCTTGGATGGCATCTACAAGCCCATCTCTAACAAGATTATATCACTTCTCCAAATGGAATCTTTAAGCCCATTCCCTCAACTACACATCGTCGAGTGCAAATTTATGGGCACTCTAGTGTCCAATCATCTTTCACCTTCGAGTCACGAATGGCAAAGCTCGCCAATCTAACTCCTCAGGTTTAAGAAGATTGAACAGGGGAAGCTGTTGTACCCCAAAATTTTCCCTCTCATTTATCAAGACTTTTCTCACAAGATCTCTTTGACTCAAGACTGGATTAGGGTTTGATCAGCTCAGGACATCTCATCATGCACTGATGACCCAAAATTAGGGTTTAAGTTTGCACAAGGATTTTTGGACTATCAATGCTTCATATGACTTTCAAACATCATTATGGACCCCTAAGATTACTCATGACAAGTTTCAAGGCTTGAACCACATTTTTGATCAGTTAATTGGACAGTTGACGTAAAAATCAGCTGTATTGGGGGAAAAGTCAACCATGGCCAATTTATAGTCAAACTTCATAATTTTTTATCAACATGAACATTTTAGACTCATATGTTTCATTTGATCAAGTTTGGATTACAATTCCTCAAGAAATTTGATCAAATCATCAAAAAGGCAAAATGGTCAAAATTAGGGTTTTGACTGAGAAAGGGTAATTTCTGATTTTTGACCTAGCAAATGACCTATTGATTTGAAGCGTGATTTCAATGGTTCGTTTGTATCATCTTGACCTAATTACATAGTTCAAAACATTGCAAATCCATTGGATATACAGATGAAATTTGCAGTCAACTGATCAAAAGTCAACTGTACACTGAAAAGTCAAACTTTGAATTTTTGGTCAAAATCAAGTGCCAAGGATCATAATTCATCAAAACATGTCAAAATGTGAAACTTGTTCATCAAGAAATCAAGGATTGAAGATTAGGTTTTAAAATTGGAAGATGATTCAAGATGATTCAAAGAAAGTTCCCAACATGAAAGTTGTAGATCTCCATGAAATCTACAACTTTGCTTCACACATTTTTCCCTAAAGATGCTTGGATCTCAAGATATAATTTTATGAATACATGCTCATAAACTAAATAACTTAGTGAGATTTTTCCCTAATTTAGGCAGGTTTTGGACCCAACTTCATGGCAATTTTTCACCTAGTTCCAAGAGGTATCTTGAAATGCATTTCAAAGATGCGTTATAGAGCACATTACAAGCTTTCCAAAATGTCCAAGAACTCCTTAAGATCATTTTTTAGTAGAGAGAATCAAAGAGAGGAAGTTGGCAATTTCTCACTTTGTTTTCAAGCCATCTCATGAAGAACAAAGTTCAAATCAGAACCTATGCTGCCTAATCCATGCTTTACAGGTCCCAAAATTGTTTCTTACTCCATAATTTAATGCTTACTTAGTTGACAAAGATTTAATTCAAGCTCAAGAGCCTTTGTCCAAGTTGTAATTCCATAAATGGCATAAAGTGGCCATTGCCATTTTGAAAAAGCTTCACTTTTGCAACTTCCCAATTCTTGAGCATTGAACATGTCCTCTCTGCACACACAAATCCTCCAGGCCTAAGGCAACTTGTATAGAACAGATACCAACCCTAAGCAAGCCAGTACAAGCATGTAAAGACTTGTCCCTTCACTTTGCTTCAAAAGCAAGAAAGTGTGCAAAAAGGCTAGAACTCACAAATATTTTAGAGAGTTGACTTGAAACCTATCCCATACTAATACACAAACACATTACAATTAGAAACACGATTGCTAAGAGCCTGAAACACAAAAACACTCCATATCACTAAAAAACTGTCAAAACTTGCAGTTTTTGCATAAACATAGAAATCCATCATTTGGCTCGTGCGTTTCAAGTTTTAACCATCAAAAAACTTTACCTACTTGATATCTAAGTGATCCAGACCATCATCCCTGCACTGGAACACATCCTTCTTCATCTTCCATTTTTGTTTTCAAAGCTTGCAGGTTGACTTGGATAGAGAGTTCCAGGAACTTCCAAAGCAAGGCAAGGGTTGGAGCACACTCAGGGAGGTTCAAGCAAGATTAATAAATCGTCAGGCCTTCATAAAACTCACTCAAACTCCATTCACGATTTCAACTGAAAGAGGTAAAAATCTCAACTTCTATCTCTTCATACAAGCATCCATTGGCCATGATTTATGAATAAACAATGTAGACCTCATTGCTACGAAGTTGTACATATATATATCTTGCATTTATTTGGCTTGAGTTGAGAGAATTTTGAACTTGAAGTTCCTGGAAAAATTAGGTTTAAATTTAGGGCTTTTAAAATTCGTTTTGATCTTTGATTGTTAGCTTACATAATTTACATGGTTAGAATCGTGAGACAAAATGCTACAACATTCATGTTATCAGTTTCCATTTTTATTGAGAGATGAGAAAGTTACAGAGCTTCTGGCCAGATTAGGGAAGAAGATGAAGTACAGGGCAAGGACATTGTTTGTGTTATGTTGTTTTTGTTTCACATAAATCAATGGATGTATAGCCACCTCAGTGGCAAGGTAGCGCGTTGGTGAGACCCAGGTCCTGGGTTCGAACCTAGGCGCTACCTTTTGTTTTTTCATATTTTTCCATTTCCAACTTTTTTCTGTTTTACAGGATGGGCTTGCTTCTTTGGGCTTTAGCGTTTTTACTAACATACTACTCTCAGTTTCCTTACAGCACCCCTGGCCCAACTATTTCCATATATTTTTATTTATTTATTTTATTTTCATTTTTGTTTATTAAATATTTTCTTTAATACATAAAAAATCATAAAAAGTATAAATATGATAATATTGCATTTTTATTTTATTTTATTTTATTTTTCACATAAAAAATATATTTTATCTTCAATATATACCAACTATCTTTCTTAAATAAATTTGTAAAAATAAACTTAGATATATTCTTATTTTTCTTTTATATTTATATTCCATACTTGTAAATATTTATTTTGGCATATATAAAAACTAAATATTTTTATAAAATATTATTCACTATTTTTAATACAAAAATACACAAAAATAATACATAAGAACTTTATTTTCTTTCAAACTAGAAATTAGGGTTAACCTTTTTTAAGAATTAATTTCTTTTCCTTATATTTTTGGGATTAGGTTAAAATTCCTTTTCACATAAAAAATAAAACAAAATATTCTTTGCATATATATATATATATATATATATATATATATATATATATATATATATATATATATATATATATATATATATATATATATATATATATATATATATATATATATATATATATATATATATATATATATATATATATATATATATCATTGCATATTTTATTTAAATATTGTATATTGTTTATTCCAATATTCGTACGAATTCGATTTGGTTGTAATAACTTATTTAGATTTACATTCTTGCAAATCCTCATTCAAATGTGTATTTACCCCTCTCATAAATTGTTGTAATAGCTTAGTAATCTTTACATTATGCAATTTACCGCTTTACATGCCATGTTAGTAATTAGAGATTGTATGGCAAGATAAAAACAAATCAAATAGAAAACCCTAATACAAGACAAAATCAAAGCATGCAAATAACACACTTGCACACAAGCACCCTTAGGATTTCTCCACTTGGTTGCCTTATACAAAAATAGCCATATTACTCCTACGAAGTATCTTGGCAAAATAAACAAATATACGATCATAGTCCCTCGATGACGCTATTCAAAGTTGCCTTACAAAATGATCTTGGTCCCTAAAAAATGCTAAGATACTTTGCAATATTGCTAATCATGGTTATACGATGACCCACGCCTGTCCCGTTTACATCCAAAGATAGGGTTGCTTACCAAATCAATGGTAAGACAACAATGTCAAAGGAATAGGAAATGCATAAGAAAGACATTTGAGTAGGTAGATTACTTCTAGTTACTTGCTCTACTTTCAAACAACTATCCTTGCTATTTTCAAAACAAACACACACATTTCCAAACATTTTACAAACATTGAAAACATTTTCAAAAAGACAAACATCTTTTTATACATTCTTACGAACGAGAATCAATACAAAGATTGCCTAAACGAATGGCCTCTTTTACAAAATACTTTCAAAACCACACCAAACACATTTTCAAATAACAAAAGCAAGTGATCTAGCAAGTAGCTAAGAGCCCATGGAAAACCATGGATGAAAAGGGTGTTAACACCTTCCCTTTTCATAATCTACCCCCCGAACTCAAGAAACAATCTCAAATGTTTTTCTTGTGCTTTTTCACCTTTCCTTTTGGATAAAAGAAAAGTTGGTGGTGACTCTTGCTAACTGCGACATTTGCAATAAAACGCAAAACCCTCAAGTCAGTTCTCCCACCGTATCACATGTAGTTACTAAGATTTCTTTCCAAGATTCCTTCGTGACTATAAACGTCCCTTCGAATGTCCCTCAAACATCCAAACGACTAGGGCTACCTACTCACTAATAGTAGGATAGCACTGTTTAAAGGAAAGGAGGAAAAGAACGAACCTTTCGAGTAAAGTAGATAGCTCCTAGATGCTATGCTCAAAAACAAACTTTTACACATACATAAAATTCTTTCAAAAAAAATTTCAAAAACGCTTTATCAACACTCTTGAGGACTGATACAAGAGTTATCATAAAGCAAATTGCCCCACTATTGGCATTTCAAAATACTTTTCAAAATTTGTACCCCAAAATTTGCCCTCTCATTTCTCAAGATATTTCCTTTAAATATCTTTAATACCTTAAGTTTGCACATGTATCGACTAGGTCAAATAATCTCCTCAGCACTAACGCCTCAAATTAGGGTTTGAGTTTGTATAAAGGAAGTTGGATTTCTAATGTTTCAAATGACTTTCATGGATCATTATGGACCCTCAGGATTATTTTTGTCAACTTTCAAGTCTGGGATCACAATTTTCCAAGAAAGTCATTCAAATTACCAAAAAGCCAAAATGGGCAAAATTAGGGTTTCGACTGTAAATGACTGAACTTTGATTTTTGACCTAATACCTGACTTATTGATTGGAAGCATGATCTCAAGGATCTGAGCATGTCATTTTGACCTAATTGCATATTTCAATTCATCTCCTGGGATCAGTGGATTGGTAGACAAAATTCGGTCAACTGGTGGGAAAAGTCAATTGTACACTAAAAAGTCAAACTTTGAATTTTTGACCAAAGTTGAGTCCCAAAAATCGTATTTCATCAAGACATCCAAAATATGAAATTTGATCATCAAAAATCAAGAAAGCCAAAAATCCAATTTTTGCAAGACTTGGAAATTTTTCTAAGTTAAGTTCATTACTTCATGACATCTTGTCACTAGAATTCAAAATAATTCAAGTTATTACAAAGTGGCATTTTTACAAGTTTACAAATCCTAAACTTTGTATTGTTTGGACTTTTTCCTTTGACTCAAAAACGTTGTCACAATGCTTTGTCTTTGACACAATTTTCATAAATTACTCCACAAACCAAACTTGTTTCATGCTGCAAACTATGTTGTCTAAGTTATTGTTGAACAAAGTATGATATGCTACTTCTATACATTACGAAGACACTCTAAAATCCTACTGCATTGCTGTCCTATAAAAAACCTTATGCTATGCTGCACCACAAACCTGTCACAAAAACCCGCATATGTTGTCCTATACAGTCCAAAACTGCTCTATGCAGTCTGCTCCAACCTGCATCATAACAGCTACAAAATTGCACCAAAATGGAAAAACAAAATTGTGTGGAAAAAGTATCAAAGCAGTAGGCAAAAAAAAAACAGTTCAAAATAACTTATTTTGTTTCCCTCCTAAACCTCAGTCAAGGATCTACAAAAGGCATTATTTCATAAGACATAAAGGTAGGATTTTTGGGAGAAAAAGAAAGAAAACAGAAGTTTGGTAAAACTCGGCTCATCTTCAACGCTGCTTTCACCCACAGAACAGAAAAATCCTCAATCCATTATTGTACAACCTTGCAAACTCTCCCATAAACCTTCTAAACACATTAACATCACATAAATATTGTTCAAGCACAAGAACAGTTTTGTAGTACCCTTATTCTCAACTTCTAAACAAAATATAGTACTACACAAACTTGACTATTTAGAGTTGGTTCAACAACCTTCAACACAAAGGGAGGTCTAGCAGCTTCCTGGAGTTTCATTAAGGTGCACACAACATCTTGAAGGGTATTCAGACTCAAAACCTAAAGTGCAGTTTCAAGGTAAGTCATCTTAACCTTACATTTTCCATACATCATTTTTGGTTTATTTCTAAAGATAAGATGTAGCAATCACTACTCTTGAAGTTAATCATTTACTTCCTGTTCATTTTTATCATTTATATGTTGAAAACTGACTGATACATGCAAAAGAATGGTGATAGAGGCAAAAAATTGCAACATGAGTTGACACATACCCACACGGGTCGAGTCGTTCTAGTGGAAAAATAGGGTATGAGTCGACACAAGACCTTATGCATTGACTCATACTACTATCCAGGTCCCAAAACAGAAAGATGGAAGGTGCATGAGTCGACACAAAACGCGTATGTGTCGACACAAGCAGGAAATGAGTCGACACATCCCATTATACGTCGACTCATACTGAGTTGATTTGGTTTGGCAGGGGTGAGTAAAAGTTATGTGTCGATGCATAACAGCATGTGTCGACACATAATAGTTCAAAATGCAGTTTTTCCTTCTTTTTACACTGTTTTTGCATTATATATATATATATATATATATATATATATATATATATATATATATATATATATATATATATATATATATATATATATATATATATATATATTCTTCATTAATGTCCACTTATTCGATATGGTTGTAATAATTAGACACTTATTTCATCCCCATTTGCAAATTATATCCCCATCCCCTCAATGATGTAATAGCTTAGTGTTGTACCCTAAAATTTTCCCTCTCATTTTATCAAGATTTTCCTCACAAGACTCTTTGGACTCAAGACAAATTTAGGGTTTGCTCAGCTCAAGACCTCACCTTGCACTGATAGCCTGAAATTAGGGTTTGAGTTTGCACAAGGATTTTTGGACCATCAATGCTTCATGTGACTTTCATACACCATCTTGGACCCCTAAGATTGTTCATACCAAGTTTGAAACCTTGAATCACATTTTTGCCCAGTCAATTGGATAGTTGTCCTAAAAATCAGCTGTATTGGGGAAAAAGTCAACTGTGGTCAATTTACAGTCAAACTTCATAATTTTTTATCCACAACAACATTCTAGGCTCCTATGAACCATTTGATCAAGTTTGGATCACAACTCCTCAAAAAATTTGATCAGATCATCAAAAGGGCAAAATGATCAAAATTAGGGTTTTGATTGTAGAAGGGCAATTTCTGATTTTTAACCTAGCCAATGACCAATTGGGTTCAAGCATGATTTCAAGGACTCAATAGCATCATATTGACCTAATCACATAGTTCAAAAGATCTCAAATGCATAGGATTGACAGATGAATTTTGCAGTCAACTAATCAAAAGTCAACTGTACACTGAAAAATCAAACTTTGACTTTTTGGTCAAAATCAAGTGCCAAGGGTCATAATTCATCAAGGTATGTCAAAATATGAAACTTGTTGATCAAGAAAACCAATTTTGAAAATTAGGGTTTTAATTTGAAATTTTTCATAACTTAGAATTTTTCTAAGTTATGGAAATTTCTTATTTTTTTCCCAACTTTCTACAACTTTTTCACCATGATGCAATTGGATTCAAAGAAAACTTCCAACATGAAAGTTGTATTCCTCCATGAAATCTACAACTTTTATTCACAAAGTTTTCCCAAAAGATTCTTGGATATCATGTTATGATTTTATGAATAGGGGTCTATAAACTTTTTAACTTAGTGAAATTTTGCCCTAGTTTAGGCAGGTTTTTGACCTAACTTCATGGAAATTTTTCACCTAGTTCCAATAGAAATATCAAAATTCATTTCAAATATGGTTTGTAGAGCATGTTACAAGCTTTCCAAAATGTCCAAGAACTCTCCAAGATCATTTGTGGTTAGGGAGAATCGAAGAAGAGAAAATGGCAATTTATCACTTTTATTCAAGCCATGTTTCACAATGTTACAAGTTGCAAATCAGATCCTAGCATGCTTGTACTTGGTATTACAGGTCCTAATCCCTTCTACACTCCATAATTTAATGCTAACACATTGGATAATGGTCTTGTTCTGACTTTTGAAGCATTGCACAATGAATTAATCCAAAAATGGCATAAAGTTCACAATACTACTTTGATAAAGCTTGCTTTTTCCAACTTTATATTTCTTGAGCCTTGGACCTGATCTTTTGTTGCAAACAAGATCCACAAACATCAGTTAACTTGTACCAACTCTATCCAGTCCATAAGCTAGCAAGTACAAGCTTTTGTATTGTCACTTCCAACTTTCTTCAAAAGCAAGCAAACTTGCAAAAGTCAAGAAAGCTTGTGCATCTGATAAAGAGAAACCTTAGCATCATTTGAAAAAACTTCATAACTTTGTCACAAGCCAATACACGAATCCATAGCATCCCAAACACTCTCAAACACCAAAATCACACTTTTTCTGCCCAAACAGGGCATCTTCTGCAGAACCTTTGCCAAATCAATATTGGCTCGTGCGATTTTCTTTGAAACACTTCAAACACTTTACATACATCCTACCTAAACTATCCAGGCCTTTGTCTTACAACTGTGTGCCCTGTTTCAAGCTTCACCATTTTCATTTTGGAGGTTTGCAGGTTGACTTCTACAGGGAGATTCAAGCATCTACAAGGCAAGCTGAGCATTGGAAAAGCTTGAGGGAACTTCAAGGAAGCTCACACGATCTTCAGGCCTCACTCAAAGTTCCCACATTTCCATATCCAAACTCAACTGAACAAGGTATTTTTTAAGTTTCTATCTCTCTATTTAGGCATCTTTAGGTCACGATTTGTGAAGCAAAAATGTAGTCCTTAACTTGCTTAAGTTGTACATATGCATAGTTTTTATTTATATTAACTGAGTAGTGAGAATTTGAAGCTTGAAGTTCATGGAAATTTCAGGTCAGAAATTAGGGGTGATAAAATTCTCCTTGATCTTTGAGTGTTAGGTCACAAACTTTATATCACTGGAATCGTGAGATCATGAGCTACATTTTTCATGTTACAAGTTTTTGATTTTATGCAAAGAATAGCAAGATACAGGTTTGACTCAGGAACGTGCGTTTGATGTTGGCTGGAGGTCAGGGATGAAGCTGGCTGGGCCTGGCGCCTTGGGCCTGCTACTATTCACACCCCCCGGTTTACTTTTGCACCCCCCTTGATTCATATTTTGATATTTTTCATATTTTCTTTGCATTTTTTATATTTATTGCTTTAATATTTTTTTCTGAACATAAAAAAAATCTCAAAAATATTTTCTTAATTTTTTGCATTTTATTTTATTATTTTTATTATTTTTTTGGCATAAAAATAATTTATTAGGTTTATAAACTTTATTTCCTTAAATAAACTTGTAAATAATTTAAAAAATACTATACATTTTTATTTTTATTACTCATATGCATAAAATATTATTTCCACATATATTTTAATTTTTTAACACTTGTAAATAATTTTATTTATTATTTCCTTAAACAAAAAAATGAATAAAATAATAATAGAAAACATATTTTCTTTTAAAACAAAATTAGGGTTTCCCCTTTCAAAAATAATAATATTATTTTTTCTTATTTTTAGGACTTAGATAATTTTGTTTTTTTTCATACATAAAACAATTACAAAACATCTTTTTGCATATTTACATTTTATTGCATATTTAAATACTTGTTTATTTATTTATTGTACAATAAATTCAATTAGGTTGTAATAGTGAATTAGGGTTTTATTTTATGCAAATATCCCCATTCAAAACTTGTATCTCCCGTCCCATAATATTGTTGTAATAGTTTAGATTTACTTTACGCAATTTATCGCATTATATACATGTTTAGTAAATTAGGGTTTGTATGATAAGACAAAAATCAAACAAATAGCATGACCTAATACAAGACAAACAAATGCATGAAAAATGACAACACATTGCACACAAGCACCTCTAGGGTTTCACCCACTTTGTTGCCTAAAAATGGCCATGGTATGCATGCAAGGTATCTTGGCAAAACAAAACAAAACAAAATATCATAGTCCCTCGATGACGCTATCAAAAAAGGTTGCCTAAACAAATGATCTTAGTCCCTCAAAATGCTAAAGATACTTGGCAACGTTGCTATCATGGTCATACGATGACCCACGACCGTCCCGTTTAACATCCAAAGATAGGTTTGTCTACCAAAACAATGGTAAAACAACAATGTCAAAGGAATAAAAATGTACAAGAAAGACTTTTGAGTAGGTAGATAAGCTTCTAGTTACTTGATCAACTTTAAAACAAATCCTTGCTATTTTCAAACACACACGCATTTCAAAACATTTCCGAACAACTTTCAAAACATTGAAACATTTTTCAAAAGACAAACATCTTTTTATACATTCTTACGAACGAGAATCATTACAAATATTGCCTAAACAAAGGCCTCTTTTCAAAATACTTTCAAAACCACACAAAGCACCATTTCAAACAATTGGAAAAGCAAAGCAAGTGATCTAAACAAGTAACTAAGAGCCCATAGATAACCATGGATGAAAAGGGTGCTAGCACCTTCCCTTTTCATAATCTACCCCCCGAACTCAAGAAAACATCTCAAAGGTCTTTCCTATGCTTTTTTACCTTTCCTTTTGGATAAAATAAAAGTCGGTGGCGACTCTTGCTAAACCGAAACATTTGCGAACACAAACACAAAACCTCAAGTCAGTTCTCCCACCGTATCACACATAGGATTTTAATTTCTGCAAGTTTACCGCTTTTCATATAATTGCTAGTAAGGTAGGGTGTGTATGATAAGATAAAATCAACCGTTAGACCACCCTAATCAAATACTAAATGCATGCAATCAACCATATTATTCACACACATGCACCTCTAGGGTAATCTCACTTGTTGCCTCGGAAAAATAGTCATGTCCCTCGAGTATGGACGTTTTAGCAAAGACCCTCGATAAAAGATCGTAGTCCCTCGATGACCCTCGATGTTACCTTCGGTAAACGATCTAGTCCCTAAACGAAAATTGCTAAAACGTCTCATAGGTTTCCTTTTATGACTATACAAATGACCCACGCTCGTCCCTTCACATCCAACGATGGGGCTTCTTACCAAATCAATGGTAAGTAAGCAACATTTAAAGGAGGAGGAAAAGAACATTAAACCTTTTGAGTAGGTAGGACGCTCGTAGTTGCTTGCTTGCTCACAACTAAAAAACCATTTTCACACCAACACTTTCAATTGAAACATTTTCAAAAGTCAAAGCTCTTTGTACACATTCTTATAGAGACGAGAATCATTACAAAGGCACTTTTCAAAATCACTTTCAAAAATATATTCCACAAACACCTCTTTGAACTATTTTCAAAACCAACACTTTGTACGCATTCTTATAGAGATGAGAGTCATTACAAAGACGTTTTAAAAATATTTTCAAACCCACACCACAAAGCATATTTTCAAACAAAGCAAGTGACCTATCAAGCAACTAAGAGCCTGTAGATAACTACGGATTAAAAGGGTGTTAACACCTTCCCTTTTCATAACCTACCCCCCAAACTCAAGAAAACATCTCTAAAGGTCTTTCCTGTTCTTTTCACCCTTTCCTTATTGGATAAAAGAAAAGTCGGTGGTGAATCTTGCTATTCGCAACAATTGCGATCAAACACAAAACAACCAAGTCAATTCTCCCACCGTATTACAGAACTGACGACTCTGCTTGGGACTATACATAAAAAGTGGGGTTACCTTAGGGATAGATCACCTTTACTTGCTTTATTTGTTTGACTTGCATGCTTTAAATTAAGGTTCCTTGCTTGAGCTTGTTTTGATCCTCCACCCGGATCTGGGGCACCTTTTAGGTAAGTAGCAATAGATCGTGGAAACTGTACGGCGTAGACCAATATGGTTGAAGCAATGGCTATGTTAGTGTGACGCATTTGTTGGTACCGGTATCCCTTGTGTTGAATCAAGGAGAATACAGGGCCGTTGAGCGATGTCATGAAGCACTAACTGACCTTAGGACCTTAATTGAACAACTTGTCCATTAGGAAGTAGTGAGATATCCGGTTTTGGCGGAAAGCTGAAAAATTGGTTGATACTTGATACTACACTCATTGGGATCGAACTTTTAGGATATCTCGACCGCAAGAAAAGATTGATTATGCTGAGACAATGACTAAAAGAAAGGTCAATGATATTGAGATCCCTTAGAACCCGATTACTTTCTAGGACATGTTAAGTCAACTAAAACTTCAAGAGGGTACTTACCTACTGTTGTACCCAAAAAGTTTCCCTCCCATATTTCTCAATACATGTCAAGTGAGGTCATCAAATGGCTCAAGGAGGTCCAAGAGTCGACCAGACAAACTCTCTCCTAAGGCAGTCTACCTCAAATTAGGGTTCCATTTTGCATCAATACACTTGAGTCCAAAGGATCCCAAATGCTCACAATTGTCCTAATATGTTCTCAAGATCATCCATGTGAAGTTTCAAGCCTTGCAGAGGAAGTTTGCTCAGTCAATTGCTCAAATACCTAGAAATCGACTGTGTTAGGTCAAAAGTCAATTGTGGCCCACATACAGTCAAACCTCAAGATTTTTGGTTAACATCCTCATTTTGAAGTATCATTCATCATTTGATCAAAGGTTGAACATGATTCCTCAAGGATTGCTCATAATTCATCAAGACCTAAAAGTTGCTAAATTAGGGTTTTGTAGGAAAGGTCAACTCAACTTTGACCAAGCATAACTTTCTCATAATTTATCAAAAATAACCCATCAAAATCTCATTTTGAAGAGGATGCAATCCCCTACAATTCCTCTTCATCTCCCAAGTTCAAAATATGCACTCATAAGAAGATATGAATTTGGACATTATAGGACATTTTGAAAAGTCAACAAACACACCTTTTGGGTCAAAGCTTCATCCATGAACATGGAAGACTCAATTGAGATGAGACAAAAAGGGTTACTTAGGGGACATCCTAAGCTTTCTGAAAAGTCCGAGAGCACCCTCATAGGGTTAAAATTGAAAGAGATGTGCCTTGTCAAAGTTGACCATTTTTGCAAAATTGCCAAAAGTCAAATGCGTCCAAAATTGCATTTTTTGCTAAATGGGCCTAACGTTTTATGCTTGCACTGAGCTTGTGATGTGGACCACGACCCATGATCCCTTCCACTTGTCATTATTTAATTTTTATTATTTATTTTGATTTTATTTCATTTAAATCCAATAAAATCAATATAAAATAATGAAAATATCAAAAATCAATTAAACCTTGAGATTTTATGCATGATTAGAGTCATTATACAGCTGGTGGCAAGATCAAATCGTGCAAGGCTTCATATGGACAGAAAAAGATTGAAAATGCTTGTTTTTGAAAGATTTGGTGCAAGGAATAAATCAATGGTCAATCTTCATAAATGGCAAAGATTTGATGCAAATTTTTACCCTAATGCATTCTCTAATATATATGGAACATATCCAAGGCAAGAAAAAAGAGGGAGTGGCCATGCAGAGGTGAAATAAAAAACTCAAAAATATTGCAAGAAAAGTGGTGATCCAATTGCTATGTTAGAGGTCAATTCGTGCCATTCTCAGGTTGCCAATAGGTTGTTGGACACTCCAGGAACATTTTCCAATCAGGTTCATGCCTTTCCACGCCTGAAATTTCAAGATAGAGGTATCACAATATGCCTCTAAATTCGAATTCAGTTTCATTGATTCACTCACCCATTGCATATTCTAATGATATATTCGTGTTTGTCTTTAAGTTTGTAAGCTTTTGATACCATTTAATTGTATTTCTAACACGTGTACATGAAGTTGCCATAGTTAGGGTTTTATGTTCTTGATTAGGGCTTTGCAGGATAGGCAAAATTGGGTAATGATTTTGGTACCAGGAGACCGTAAGGTTGAAACGAGTAGAATAGTACCAACCATGGCGATTTATCTTAAACATACGCGATTTTGGAATTATACAGGGATGTACCTACAGTAATTTTCTGTAGGTAAAAGTTCAGAACATTAATCGACGGTTCCAGGGAAGAAGACAATAGCGTGTCAAAGCCTGATTGGATGATTCAAATTCTGGCGTGTTATTCTGGCCAGAAACCTGTAGTTCTATTATATATTGTTTGTTTCTATTATATTAATAAACTAACATCCAACGCAGTTGGTCAGAAGAAGGAAGTCAGAAGCTCATTGTTCTGAGTTCGATCCCAGGCGTGAGCTTTTGCTATTTTCTCCTTTGTTTTTTCCAGAGCCAGCACGTGTATCTTCTGAGGATCATCACCTTTTGGATCCACTAGCCAGCATCAGATCCATTGCACAATCTTTCTGATCCATTAGCCAGCATCAGATCCAGTGCACCATCTTTCTGATCCATTAGCCAGGACCAGATCCAGCGTATCATCTTCTGGATCCCAGTCAGAACCAGATCTAGCACATGCAGGCCACCATCTTCCGGATCCCATTCAGAACTAGATCCAACGCACCCCATCTTCTGAGGGTCATCATCTGTTGGATCCACCTGCCAGGACCAGATCTAGTACCCCCATCTTCTGAGGGCTACCATCTTTTGGACCCCATCATCCAGAACCAGATCTGCTGACAGCAGACTCACTTGGGTTTTTCCATTATTTTTCTTTAAATTTTCTTTTCTTTAATTATTCTGTTTTTTTATCAACACCAAAATTATTTTTTTTCTAAAATTAACCAACCAAAAATCACGGAAAGAAGACTTATTTGCTTAATAAAATTTTTTTTAAGTAATTAGTTTAATTAATTTAAGGCAATTCTAATTTCTTTCACAATTAAAATTAATTAGAACTTAGGATTTTCTTTTTTTTTATTCAATTATTTCATTACTTTCTTAAGTAACAAAAAATGACAAAAAAACATGTTTACTTTAATCAATTACAATTAGGTTTGGTCAAGGGTCAAAACCCTAGTCGCTTCGCATTTAATTCGCCGCGCGCTGATTATTTATTTTTGCCAATATTGTTGTAACTGTTCATGGTTTGTAATAGTTTAATCTAGGGCTTTTATTTATCACGTTTTCCCGGGTTTTTTGGCTATGTAATTAATCCCTCCCTCTGAAGCCTTGTAATAGCGTAGATTTACTCTCTCGCATTTTAATTCTCGCAAATATTTAACTGTCTAGATGTATGCTAATAGGATTGAATGACAAGATTGCATGATAATTTAATACAGTTAGAAAACCCTAATGTGCAAAGATAAATGACTGAAAACAAATCATTCACACATATCACTCTTAGGGTATACTCTCACTTCGGTTGCCTTCGGTAAAACGATCATTAAGAATAGGGTGTATTAGCGGTTGCCCTCTTGTCTAAAAAGGATCAAATGTCACGTTCGAATGTTGCCTCGAAAATGTTGCCTCGAAAATGTTGCCTCGAATATGATCTTAATACTCTAAGGTAATTACTAAGGTGTCCTAACATTGCTTTAGTGATCGTACGTCCCATTCGAATTGACCCTTACAAACTCCAACGATGGTGCTACCTATTTCTCAATAGTAGGATAGCATTGTCTAAAGGAAACGAGAATAGAAACGATCTTTTTTCGAGTAAGTAGATGCTAGTAGGTACTTGCTCAAAATCAAAACTTTTCACACTTACACTTTTCAAACAAATTTTCAAAACAACTTCGTCACACCTTTGAGGACTAATACAAGGGTTATCACGAAGTCAAACTTTTCAAAAACAAAGCACGTGCACAAGCAATTTTAAAAAAGTATGAGCAAGTACCTAAGAGCCCATGGAAAACCATGGATAGAAAGGGTGTTAACACCTTCCCTTTCTATAATCTACCCCCCGTACTCAATATCTCAAAAAAGGATTTTTTTTTTCTGTACTTTTTTCCTTTCCGATTGGATGAAATAAAAGTCGGTGGTGACTCTTGCTTACCGCGACATTTTGCGAATACAAAACGCAAAATGCAAACCAGCATTTCAAAACAGTCGGTTCTGCCACCGTATCACACCTACAAACCCCATTGTAAGCCTAAACCTAAGGACTTGTCTGCTTTGTGTGTATATGATTATTTGAACATAAAGATTTATTTGCTTCATCCACATGTAAATAACATCATAAACATCATAACATCATAAGCATTATCACTAACCATTTCAAAGATTTAGGAATTTATCTTTGTTTTGTTTTGTAGGCCCTGACTCCCATTCGAAGGAATGCCATCTGAATCAGCTTCGTGAAAGCACATCCTCAACTCCAAGAATTAGCATCAAGGGTTCCTGGAGATTCTCCCTTCACCAAGAAATATGGTCGACTTCTCAGCTTGGCTACCTCAAATTTCCAAGAAGAAATGATGTGTGTACTCTTCCAATTCTTTAATCTCATGCATCATTGCTTCACCTTTCCCGACTATTAGTTGGTGCCTACATTAGAAGAGTTCTCTCAACTGTTAGGGGTGCCCGTGCTTGATCAAAGACCATTCACCGGTTTATAGGAGACTCCAAAGCCTGAAGTCATTGCCGAAGCCCTGCATCTGAAAAGAGCCGACATTATAACAAATTGGGAGACAAGAAGTAGACTTAAGGGTTTCCTAGCCAAGTTTCTGTTGGAGAAGGCTCGTTCATTTTGGGAGGATATGGATTTTCAAGCTTTTGAAGATGTCTTGCTCCTCCTAATCTATAGTTTGGTTCTATTTCCCAATCTGGACCAATTCATAGATGTGAATTCCCTCAAGGTCTTTCTCTCTCGTAATCCTATACCTACTTGCTTGGAGACATTTTACTTTGTTTCCACACTCTCACCATGAAGAAAAGAGGTACTCTTTTGTGTTGCATTCCCTTACTCTCTATGTGGTTTACTTCGCACCTACCTTGATCAATAATGAAGAACAATCAAGGCTTGACATGGTCTCAAAGGATGATGTCACTCACACACTGTGACATTTATTGGTGTTCTCGGTCCTTGGAGGACATTACCATCATTGACCATTATGGAGAATTCCCTAATGTCCCACTCTTAGGCATTAGGGGAGGTATCACCTATAACCCTTCTCTTGTATTATTGCAATTTGGGTATGCCCAAAGAGATAGTCCTCACGATGCACTCATCCAAGGTTTGGTATTCGACTATGAAGGCAACGACTAAGGCTACCGTCAAAGGTTGATACGAGCTTAGAGAATGGTAAACAAAGTGGATAGCAAGACATTGGGGTGTAAGAACTCCATTCCTTTGGAACGTTATCTTAAATGGGTACAAACTCGTGCTCAAACTCTCGATATGCCATACCCTTCCATTTTACCTATCATCATGGAGCTAGTCGTGGAAGGAGATATTCTGTATACTGTCCTTCATCCTACCATGCCTACTTCTCTTGAAGATTTGCAAAGAGCTTGGATCTAGCTGAAGGAAGAGCGAGATACCTTTAAAGCCCAGTTCTACGCAAGTGAAAAGAAGGTTTTAGAGCTTACGAGACAGCTTCATGAAGAGCGAAATTTAAACGCCTACATTGCACCAAAGAGGATGTGTTCGACCTTTTTGTCTTAGGAGTTTATTTTGCTTTATTTCCTCCATTGTAAGCCCAAGAGGCATGTTTGTACTCAATTTTAACTCATTAATGAAATGGATGTGTGTTCCTTTTGTCTAAAACATATTTAAATCTTCTAAGTCCTTGAAAACATTGCATCCACATACCATGCATCATGTCATGATAGGTTTTCCCCACACAAGTTTCTCATCTACTTACTGTTTATTTCAGTAGAGATGGCTCTAGAACAGGCTATTAAGGACATTCAGAGTCAAAATGCTCAACTTCAAGAAATGTTCTTGAACCTATCCAAGGGGAAAGAAGAAGTGAAAGCACTCCTCACTAGGGGCATGACCATGAAGAGTCCTGAGGACAACAAGGATAACCAGTTGGAACGGCTACAAACTGAGGTAGCCACAATGAAGATCCAGATGATGGGCCAGATGGCTCTTATCCAAAACTTGGCTCGCGGACAAGAAGAGCTAAGGGCCCTCGTCAACAAACTTCATCAAGACGGATGAAACCATATGAAACAAACACTCGAGATTGGGGATCAGGTCATCATTAAAAATCCCATGAGATAAGAAGTTGGTTTGATGGAGAGTGGATCTTTCCAAATTGCTGCCACATCGCGAGCCCAACAACAACCTCGCCAACAACGACAGGGGAATCAGCACAAGGAGATCGCACATAAGATACAATTCACCAGGATCGGCATGTCATTGGCTCAGGCGTTACAATACATGTTAAAGGTAGAGCTAATTACGTTAAAGGCTCCTCCCCGGAATCCTAACATTGTTGCTCCTAGTTACCATCCCAATGAGAGGTGTGCATAACATTCTGATAGTCCTGGGCATGCTACGAATGGTTGCTGGGATCTGAAGAACAAAATTCAAGACCTAATTGACGAAGGAGTGTTGGATTTTACACAAGATGATCAACTGGAACTCTTCTATCACCCATCAAAGGAATCCATATGAAGTGATGGTCTAGGTAGGGAAATTTTTTGTTTATTCGAATTTTCAGTTGTAATTTCTTTGTTTACTTAAACACTTATCTATATGTTAGACTTTGGTTACTTTCATTAATGCATTGCATATGTTTGTATTAAATTAATCCATTTGTTTTCATTATACTTAAAACTATAATTTTTACCCCCTTTATGATATTCAACTCTTGTTTCAAAAAGTTGCAAACCTTTAGAGGGAGGATGACGAAAACAATGTCATAATCCCATATAGTATGCTTTTGAATAGACCTTGCTGATGATGTACATGCGTTTCTTTCAAACCTTAAACACTGGAGTTATAAGGAAGATAATCCCTAGTCAACCCCTTTGAGCCAAAGAAGTAGGAGTTTTCTTTTTCACACAAATTGAAACCCTTAATCAAAACCTGGGGCTGGGTAGTCTCTCAATTAATTCAAATGCGCATTCAGTCGCAAATTTTCACTTCGTACACAACGGATGACATCAAAAAAATCCTTCTAAATCAAAAGATGGTGATGGTTCCATATCAAATAGGCAGTCATTATTTCTCAAAAGAAAAGCCCACTAAGTCAAAACCTACGAAGGAAACTTAAGAAAAACGGAGCCATCTCACTGGCTGTAATCTCAAAACAAGAACAGTCAGGCAAAAATCATGGATAGTAAATCAAAAAGAGGTCACTACAAATCCTCGACAACATGAAAAATGTTGCAAAAATGAATTCCTTCACAAATAAACTTCCAAATGTCTAAACCATCACCAAAACGTCATTCCAGACTCAATTGGAGTTCAAACGTATAATTAACTGAGTTTATGACTGAAGAACATCAAGAAGAACGGGCGGGTACAAATACACTTTGAGCCTTATCTTTTGTTTCTTAAACCGTGAACCAAGCCACGTTACAACCCTTCAAAAGTCCTAATAGAAGCATGGGTTAGTTCAAAAGCATATTGTTACAAAGGGTATCCTTACTCCTGTAAGGCTTACTGCAAATTCTGAGTTGAATTCATATTCCTACAAAACTCTTTACTTACTAAAACTGCATTCTCAAAACTTCAAGACAAGCATAAACTTTGCATTATTTGAATATCGTTGTTTGCATATGGCTAATTGTTTGACAGCGGAGAAATTCACACGACGAATATCTAGCGAACAAAAACTCTCTCAGTGAACAAAAATCACTTCAAACAGGGTGACACTTCCAATGAAAAATCTCCTATAAGCAAGGGGGCATAACATGTCACCGTCCAACTCGTCTGGGGGCAGTCAATTCAAGATTCTAAGAAATCTCCCAAGAAATGTTGAATAACCAGTGCCATGTCTGTATCTGAATCACCTGGGGCATTGAACGTGAATTCCAGCAAAGGGTTACGTACGATCAAGTAAACATTTTCTGGCAGTACTACAACACTTACTACTAGGGGAAATGACAAATCTCCACAAAGTCCTTTTAATAAAGTGATCCTTAGTCATCTCTATAAGGTTATCCCCACAAAATAATCTTCACGAATAAGGGCACAAACCCCTCAAGGCCAAATTCATGGATATCCCTATATAGTTGGATCCCGGCAATCCCCATCCAGAGCTTCAATCTCCGGAAAACATCTCCCCAACTGAGTTGATCTCAAGAATCCTCAAGGAGTTCTACCAAAAGAAAACACCTCTCCAGCAGATTGGCAACAAGGTTTATTTCCCCAACAAACTACAGATTCCCCAGCTTGAGTTTGCCTCTCTGACTACTACAAATCAAGGGACCACAACTCCTCTTCCCCAATAGACTTTTCTACAACCCCCAGTGAGTTGCTGTAAATCCTGGAAGACAACCAGATAATAGTTAATTTCTTTATCAGTTGTTAACTTCCTTTCTCTTCCATCAAGAAATAACTCCCCAGTAGAGCGACGGACAACTAAGACTCCTAAACTCTTTCCCCCAAGCAAAATCAACATTCCCCAGCAGAGTTCTCCTCAAACAACGAGACAGGAATCCCCAGCGGAAACATTCTAAAACAAGGTCTGGAGAAGGGCATACTCTTCATCCCCAACGGAAGTCTAGTATTTAACTTCCCACCACTCCCCAACATTTGTCAAGGATTTATTTTCCAAGACAAAGATACATTCCAACAACATTTCACATTTCATGCATCATATTACATACATGATAAATGCATACAGTATAATCTCATTCATTTTGAGAACATCATCAAGCCATGCATACATTTGTATGCAACTAACCCTCTCCCTTGCAGGGAAAAGTCAATCAACAAAAGTCCTTTTTGGCAAATACCACAACCATTTTCAAAAGGTCGGAGATTAATACCTGAAACCAGACAGGATAACTATCTCAATGACCAACAAAAACAAGTACCAGAATAATACTTGTAACAAGCTAGGACAACTATTTGTGGATGACCGATTATAGATTAATACTTGTAACAAGCCAGGAAAGCTATCTACATGAGCAAATTGAAGATTAATACATGTAACAAGACAGGAAAACTATCTTTCTTTCTAAGGTCAGAGATTAATACCTGAAACCAGAAAGGACAATTATCTCAACGACCAACAAAAACAAGTTCCAAATTAATACCTGTAACAAGCCAGGATAACTATTTATGGATGACCGATTGTAGATTTAGTACTTGTAACAAGCCAGAAAGCTATCTACATGAGCAGATTGAAGATTAATACCTGTAACAAGCCAGGAAATCTATCTTTCTTTCTAAGGTAAGAGATTAATACCTGAAACCAGACATGACAACTATCTCAACGACTAATAAAAATAAGTTCTAGATTAATACCTATAACAAGCCAGGACAACTATCTGTGGACGACCGATTGTAGATTAATACATATAACAAGCCATGAAAGCTATCTACATGAGAAGATTGAAGATTAATACCTGTAACAAGGCAGGAAAACTATCTTTCTTTCTAAGGTCATAGATTAATACCTGAAACCAGACAGGACAACTATCTCAACGACTAACAAAAACAAGTTCAAGATTAATACCTGAAGTAAGACATGAAAACTATCTGTGGATGACCGATTGTAGATTAATACCTGTAACAAACCAGGAAAGCTATCTACATGAGCAGATTGAAGATTAATACCCGAACCAAATTGGGGAAACTATCTTTCTTTCAAAGAGGTAAGAGATTAATACTTGAAACCAGACAGGACAACTATCTTAATGACCAACAAAAACAAGTTCCAGATTAATACCTGAAACAAGACAAGAAAACTATTTGTGATTGATTGATTGTAGATTAATACTTGTAACAAGCCAGGAAAGCTATCTACATGAGCAGATTGAAGATTAATACATGTAACAAAACAGGAAAACTATCTTTCTTTCTAAGGTCATAGATTAATACCTGAAACCAGACAGGATAACTATCTCAACGACCAAGAAAAACAAGTTCCAGATAATACCTGTAACAAGACAGGACAACTATTTATGGACGACCGATTGTAGATTAATACCTATAACAAGCCAGAAAGCTATCTACATAAGAAGATTGAAGATTAATACCTGTAATAAGCCAGGAAAACTATCTTTCTTTCTAAGGTCAAAGATTAATACCTGAAACCAGATAGGACAACTATCTCAACGACTAATAAAAACAAGTTCCAGATTAATACCTGTAACAAGCCAGGACAACTATCTGTGGACGATCGATTGTAGGTTAATACATATAACAAGCCAGGAAAGCTATCTACATGTGAAGATTGAAGATTAATACCGGTAAAAAGGCAGGAAAACTATATTTCTTTCTAAGGTCAAATATTAATACCTGAAACCAGACAGGACAACTATCTCAATGACCAACAAAAACAAGTTCCAGATTAATACCTGAAGCAAGACAGGAAAACTATTTGTGGACGACCGATTGTAGATTAATACCTGTAACAAGCCAAGAAAGCTATCTACATGATCAGATTGAAGATTAATACCCTAAATAAGCCGAGGAAACTATCTTTCTTTCAAAGAGGTAAGAGATTAATACTTGAAACCAGACAGGACAACTATCTTAACAACCAACAAAAAAAGTTCCAGATTAATACCTGAAACAAGACAAGAAAACTATATGTGATTGATTGATTGTAGATTAATACCTGAAACAAGACAGGATAACTATCTACATGAAATGATTGAATATTAACTCTCAAAATAAGTTGAGGAAACTATATTTATTTCAAAGAGGTCAGAGATTAATACCTGAAACCAAACAGGACAATTATCTTAACGACCAACAAAAACAAGTTCCAGATTAATACCTGAAACAAGACAGGAAAACTATCTATGAATGATTGATTATAGATTAATACCTGAAACCAGATATCACAACTATCTATATGAACTGATTGAAGATTAACTCTTGAAACAAGCCAGGGAAACTATCTTTCTTTCAAAGAGGCCAACGATTAATACCTGAAACTAGACAGGACAGTTATCTCAACGACCAATAAAAACAAGTTCCAGATTAATACCTTAAACAAGATAGGAAAACTATTTGTGAACGATTGATTGTAGATTAATACCTGAAACACGACAAGACAACTATCTACATGAACTGATTAAAGATTAACTCCTGAAACAAGTCAGGGAAACTATCTTTCTTTCAAAGAGGTCAGAGATTAATACCTGAAACTAGATAGGACAGCTATCTCAATAACCAACAAAAACAAGTTCCAGATTAATACCTGAAACAAGATAGGAAAACTATCTGTGAACGATTGATTGTAGATTAATACCTAAAACCAGACAGGATAACTATCTACATGAATTGATGTAATATTAACTCTCGAAACAAGCCGAGGAAACTATCTTTATTTCAAAGAGGTCAGAGATTAATACCTGAAACCAGACAGGACAACTATCTCAACGACCAACAAAAACAAGTTCCAAATTAATACTTGAAATAAGACAGGAAAACTATCTGTGAACGATTGATTGTAGATTAATACCTGAAATAAGACAGGACAACTATCTACATAAACTGATTGAAGATTAACTCCCAAAACAAGCCGGGGAAACTATCTTTCTTTCAAAGAGGTCAGAGATTAATACCTGAAACCTGACAGGACAGCTATCTCATCAACCAACAAAAACAAATTCCAGATTAATACCCGAAACGAGGCAGGACAATTATCTGTGAACAAATTAATTGTAAGATCAATTCCTGAAACAAGACGAGGCAACTATCTACATGACAAATATTTCCTTCAGAGGAGTTCTGAAACGCATTTCCCCTTCAGCACTTCATTCTGAAAAACATCTCCTTCAGTAGTTTTATTCTGAAAAGCTTCTCCTTCAGTGCTTCATTCTGAAAAGCATTTTCCCTTCAGATAAGGCATCCTGAAAAGCATTTTCCCCAGAGACTGAGTTCTGGCGAGCATTTCCTTCAGAGGAGTTCTGAAACGCATTTCTCCTTTAGCACTTCATTCTGAAAAACATCTCCTTCAGAAGTTTTATTTTGAAAGCATCTCCTTCAGCGCTTCATTCTGAAAAGCATTTCCCCTTCAGATATGGAATCCTGAAAAGCATTTTCCCCAGAGACTGAGTTCTGGTGAATTTTTCCTTCAGAGGAGTTCTGAAATGCATTTCCCCTTCAGCACTTCATTCTGAAAAGCATCCCCTTCAGAAGTTTTATTCTGAAAAGCATCTCCTTTAGGGCTTCATTCTGAAAAGCATTTCCCCTTTAGAGACGGAATCCTGAAAGGCATTCTTCAAGATATAGTCAAACTTAGACTTAGTTTAATATCTGTCAATGATCACCTTTGGATGGTATCTATAAGCCCATCTCCAACAACTCTCTATCACCTCTCCAAATGGAATATTTAAGCCCATTTCCTACATAATCAACCAACCTACCCTCGAGTGAAAATTTCTGGGCACTCTAGTGTTCAATCATCTTCCACCTTCAAGTCACGAATGGTGGACTCGCCAATCTAACTCTTCAGGTTTAAGAAACAGGGGCAGTTGTTGTACCCCAAAATTTTCCCTCTCATTTCTCAAGATATTTCCTACAAAGATCTTCGATACCTCAAGTTTGCACAAGTATCAACTAGGTCAAATAATCTCCTCAGCGCTAACGCCTCAAATTAGGGTTTGAGTTTATACAAAGGTAGTTGGATTTCTAATGTTTCGAATGACTTTCATGGATCATTATGGACCCTCGGGATTATTTTTGTCAAGTTTCAAGTCTGGGATCACAATTTTCCAAGAAAGTCATTCAAATTACCAAAAAGGCAAAATGGGCAAAATTAGGGTTTCGATTGTAAACGACCGAACTTTGATTTTTGACCTAATACCTGGCTTATTGATTGGAAGCATGATCTCAAGGATCTGAGCATTTCATTTTGACCTAATTGCATATTTCAATTCATCTCCTGAGATCAGTGGATTGGTAGACAAAATTTGGTCAGTTGGTGGGAAAGGTCAATTGTACACTAAAAAGTCGAACTTTGACTTTTTGACCAAAGTTGAGTCCCAAAAATCATATTTCATCAAGACATCCAAAATATGAAATTTGATCATCAAAAATCCAATTTTTGCAAGACTTGGAAATTTTTCTAAGTTAAGTTCATTGCTTCATGATATCTTGTCACTACAATTCAAAATAATTCAATTTATTACAAAGTGGTATTTTTACAAGTTTATAAATCCTAAACTTTGTATTGTTTGGACTTTTTCCTTTGACTCAAAAACCTTGTCACAATGCTTTGTCTTTGATACAATTGCATAAATTGTTCCACAAACCAAACTTATTTCATGCTGCAAACTATGATGTCCAAGTTATTGCTGCACAAAGTATGATATGCTACTTCTATACATTACCACAACACTCCAAAACCCTACTCCATTGCTGTCCTACAAAAAACCTTGTGCTATGCTGCACCACAAACCTGTCACAAAAAACTGCATATGCTGTCCTATACAGTCTAAAACTGCTCTACATAGTATGCTCCAACCTACATCATAACAGCTACAAAATTGCACCAAAATGGAAAAAGAAAATGGTGTGGAAAAAGTATCAAAGCAGTAGGCAAAAAACAAATCAAAATAACTTAATTTGCTTCCCTCCTAAACTCCAGTCAAGGATCTACAAAAGACATTGTTTCATAAGACATAAAGGGATGATTTTTGGGAGAAAAAGAGAGAAAACAGAACTTTTGTAAAACTCAGCTCATCTTCATAAAACTCTACTCATCTTCAACTCTGCTTTCACCCATAGAATAGAAAAATCCTCAACCCATTATTGTACAACCTTGCAAACTCTACCATAAACCTTCTAAAAACATTCATATCACATAGATATTGTTCAAGCACAAGAACAGTTTATGTAGTACCCTTATTCTCAACTTCTAAACAAAAGATTGTACTACACAAACTTGACTGTTTGGAGTTGTTCAATAACCTTCAACATAAAGGGAGGTCTATCAGCTTCCTGGAGTTTCATTAAGGTCCACACAACATCTTGAAGGGTATTCAGACTCAAAACCTAAAGTGCAGTTTCAAGGTAAGTCATCTTAACCTTGCATTTTCCATACATCATTTATGGTTTATTTTTGAAGATAAGATGTAGAAATCACTACTCTTGAAGTTAATCATTTACTTCCTTTTCATTTTTATCATTTATATGTTGAAAACTGACTGATACATGCAAAAGAATGGTGATAGAGGCAAAAAACTGCAACATGAGTCGACACATATCCATATGGGTCAACTCATTCTAGTGGCAAAATAGGGTATGAGTCGACACATGGCCTTATGCATCGACTCATACTGCTATCCAGGTCCCAAAACAGAAAGATGTAAGGTGCGTGAGTCGACACAAAATGTGTATGTGTCGATACAAGCAGGAAATAAGTCGACACATCCCATTATGCGTCGACTCATACTGAGTTGATTTAGTTTGGCATGGGCGAGTAAAAGTGGTGTGTTGATGCATAACAGCATGTGTCGACACATAATAGTTCAAAATGAAGTTTTTCCTTCTTTTTACATTGTTTTTGCATTGTATATATATATTCTTCATTAATGTCCACTTATTCGATATGGTTGTAATAATTAGACACCTATTTCGTCCCCATTTGCAAATTGTATCCCCATCCCCCTAATGATGTAATAGCTTAGGAGTTTAATTTCCGCAAGTTTATCGCTTTTCTTATAATTGCTAGTAAGATAGGGTGTGTATGATAAGATAAAATCAATCGTTAGACCACCCTAATCAAAGACTAAATGCATGCAATCAAACATATTATTCACACACATGCACCTCTAGGGTAATCTCATTTTTTCCTCGGAAAAATAGTCATGTCACTCGAGCATGGGCGTTTTAGCAAAGACCCTCGATAAAAGATTATAGTCCCTCGATGACCCTCAATGTTGCCTTCGGTAAATGATATAGTCCCTAAACAAAAATTGATAAAATGTCTCATAGGTTTCCTTCTATGACTATACAAACGACCCACGCCCATCCCTTCACATCCAATGATGGGGCTTCTTACCAAATCAATGGTAAGATAACAACATTTAAAGGAGGAGGAAAAGAACATTATACCTTTTGATTAGGTAGGACGCTCGCAGTTGCTTGCTTGCTCGCAACTAAAAAACCATTTTCACACCAACACTTTCAATTAAAACACTTTCAAAAGTTAAAGCTCTTTGTACGCATTCTTATAGAGACAAGAATCATTACAAAGGCCCTTTTCAAAATCACTTTCAAAAATAACTTCCACAAACACCTCTTTGAACTATTTTCAAAACCAACACTTTGTACGCATTCTTATAGAGACGGGAATCATTACAAAGACATTTTCAAAATATTTTCAAACCCACACCACAAAGCATATTTCCAAACAAAGCAAGTGATCTAGCAAGCAACTAAGAGCCTGTAGATAACTACGGATGAAAAGGGTGCTAACACCTTCCCTTTTCATAACCTACCCCCCGAACTCATGAAAACATCTCTAAAGGTCTTTCCTGTTCTTTTCACCCTTTCCTTATTGGATAAAAGAAAAGTAGGTGACGACTCTTGCTATCCACAACAATTGCGATCAAACGCAAACTAACCAAGTCAGTTCTCCTACCGTATTAGAGGATGGAAAGGGTGCTAACACCTTTCGTTTCCATAATCTATCCCCTTACTCAGAAAACTCTCGAAATGTCTTTTTCTGTTCTTTTCACCCTTTCCTTTGTTGGATAAAATAAAATTCAATGGTGACTCTTGCTTACCGTAACATTTGCAAACACAAACGCAAAACCAGTATAATAGTTATTTCTCCCACCGTATTACAGAACTGGTGACTCTGTTGGGGAAACTTATAAATTGGGGTTACCTTAGAGTTTAGTTCATCTTTTTAATTGCTTTACATTGTGCGTTTGTATGCTTTATCTTTAAGGGCTTGCTTGAGTTTACTTGTAAAGATCCTACACCCGGATCTGGGGCACATTTTTAGGTAAGCAGCAATAGATCATGGAGACTGTACGACATAAACCGATATGGTTAAAATGATAGATGCGTTAGTGTGACACATTTTTTTGTACTGGTATCCCTTGTGTTAAATCGAGGAGAATACAGGGTCGATGTGTGGTGTCATAAAGCACTAACGGACCTCAGAACCTTAGTTGAACAAACTTGGCCATTAGAAAGTAGTGAGATAGTCGGCCTAGGTATAAATCTAAGGATTGGTTGATACTCGATTCTACACTCATTGAGATCGGACTTTCGGGATATTTCGACCGCGAGAAAAGATCGCCTGAGATGAAACAATGCCTTATAAAGAAATATCACTGATATTGAGACTCCTTAGAACCCGGTTACTTTTCTAAGACAGGTTGAACCAACTATACTTCAAGAGGGTATTTTCCTATAAACCCCATGCAAGTCTAAACCTAAGGTCTTGCGTGTGTGCTTATGTGTGATTAAATTATTCAAACATAACATCATGCATCATAACATCCATATTCATCATAACTAACCATTTCAAGGACCAAAGGAATTTATCTTTGTTCTGTTTTGTAGATCATGCCTTCCGTTTGTAGAAACACCATTTGAATCAGATTTGTGAGAATACCTCTTCAACTCAAAGAGCTAGTATCAAGGGTTCCCGATACTTCCTCATTCACCAAGAAATATGGTCGACTTCTCAACCTGGTTACCTCAAGCTTTAATGAGAAGATGATGGGGGTACTCTTTCAGTTCTTTGACCTTAAACACCATTACTTCACATTTCCCGATTATCAATTAGTACCCACCATGGAAGAGTTCTCTCAATTATTGGGGGTGCCCATTCTGGATCAAAAACCTTTCACCGGTTTAGAGGAGGCTCCAAAGTCAGAGGTTATTGCAGCAGCCTTGTGTAATACCCCAAATTTGTCCTACCCTTTTACTTCCTATCTGGCTTACGCATTTTTGCATTTTTCTCACATTAGGTCATATATCACATCATGCATCATTAATTGATAAATTGGCATAAGATCATGGATTTCGAGGAATAAGGGTTGGTGAATGGATCTAAGGCTCCCATCTTCGCACAAGCCTATTTCGGTTGATTTCTCCATTAATAATTTGTTTGAAGCTAGGTTTTCATTTCATGGACCTTATCATCATCAAGCTACGAGGCTATTCTTTTCTTCTCAATGTCAAGTTACAAGGTTTTATGAGACGAAGCTAAAAATCAGGGTTTATACATTTTCATACTTGAGCTTGTCAGCATTCTACCTGAGGTTCATTCCATATCAAGGTATTCACATGTCTCATCTTTCATATTCATCTGCAAAGAATCCCTCAGGGCATAGTCATTATCATCTGTTGAGAAGGGGTCCAAGACGTCGTTATTCTAGTGCTCATATAGTCGGGACATGGTACAAGATGTTGATTGTGATCAAGGTGTCATTATCTCAAATGCTTATTGCTTGACACGCAAATTTGGTTTAGATCGGAAAATTGAATTGAATTAGGGGTTCACTGAAGCTGTGGTTTGATTAGAATTCATTCATCAATATTTGAAGTGGATTTGGAGAAAATCAAAGTTCTTAAATATTTGTGTGGCTTTTCTTGGAATTCAAACCACAAGTATGAAAAAGCATGCATCAAATTCATCCAACCATCAAAATATTGTCCAAATAGCCTCTCTTGGATTCATTCAAGATTCATGTCTCTTTTGGTTACCTTGCAAATATTTTGGATTCATACCATTTATTTGAATTCATACAAAGGCCATTTTATTATGTGGAAATAAAGTCAACATACATTCCAATGTGTATTCAAATACATACAAGTCAAAATTCCATTACAATTATACATAACATCTATACATTTTTACCAAAACCTATCCTAATTTTCAACCATTCTTCATGTTTCAAACTTCAAGCTTCCAAAACTTCGTGTTATGCGTCTTTGTTCCAACTTCATATCATCCTGGTGTTTTCCTTTTGCCTTTGCTTCCCAATAGCCCTGATATGAACCAAACCTGCAAAAATATTGGATAAACTGTCATAAGCATGAACTGCATACACTACACTTCCAATTTTCAAAACCAATTCCGTAACCCAAAAAACAAAGTAACTTACTGCACCATAATCTATAACTAATTGCTAACCTCCTAACCATCCTCAAAAACAGTCCACATTGCAAACGGCTAACAAAAACCAAAAGTGAATTCACAAATACCCATTCATAACTAACTTTTCCCTAACTTCTAACTATAACCAACTTTCCATTTCCCACCTCTTAACCACCTAACAGAATCTCTAACACTGCATAACAGAATACAAACAGCATAACTAACTTAACTAGTAACAAACTCCTAACTAATTTCTAACATTATCCTAACAGAATTAACTAACCACATAACCAACTCATGGCTTATAAATAACAAAACTTCCAGCATATAGAAGGGGAGATCACAAATAAAAAAAAGAAGACCACAGTCAGAAAGAGGGATAAACACAATTATTTATATTAAGAAAGAAACTCACCAAGAAAAAACCCTCAGAAACTATTCCTTCACTCTCTTTCTCGGTACAAACCTTCATTTCTTCATCTTCACTCCACAATTCTCACCATTTTTCCAGTTTCAGAACCTTCATCCACATTCATCCACGCATCATCTCACCATCTTTATCACTCTTCGCCCCTCACTTTTTTGTTACAACACAGCGAATTCGCTTCAAGAATTAGTGTGCGAATTCGAACAGCAAAATGGCCGGATGAAGGAAAGGAGGAGGACCAAGGAAGAAGTCAGTCACCAGATCTGTCAAAGCCGGACTTCAATTTCCAGTCGGAAGAATTGGTCGATTCTTGAAGAAAGGTAGATATGCTCAGCGTGTTGGTACCAGTGCTCCTGTTTACTTGGCCGCTGTTCTTGAATATCTTGCTGCTGAGGTACTTGAGTTGGCTGGAAATGCAACACGTGACAACAAGAAGAACAAAGTTAGTCCAAGACATTTATTATTAGCTGTGAGGAATGATGAAGAGCTTGGGAAATTGCTTGCTGGTGTTACCATTGCTCATGGCGGTGTTCTTCCTAACATCAACCCCGTGCTTTTGTCTAAGAGGACTGAAACGGCTACTGCAAATAATAACAACAATAGGAATCAACAACACAGAAGCACAGCATAAGCGCGAACCAAAGAAGGAGATTGACAGAATAGGGAGATATACGATTTTCAACACAGAAAAAGAATCATACCAATCTTCATCTTCAACAATCCTGCAAAAAATCTTGTTTCAGTCTTCATTTGGTTCTTCTCCACTTCATCATCTCTGCACATCTTCAACATTCATCATCATCTTCACATCAAACTTCAACGCACTTCATCATCTTCACATCAACCTACAACATCAACGCATCATCACAATATCAATGTGCACAACAATTTCAATCACCAATGTTCAACGTAGCAACATCACGGTAACATCACAACAACACGCACAAGAACAACAGCAAAATGCAAATGCAGAAGAAAATTGGGGATGGGAAGAAGGTTTACAAGTTGTGATTTAAACAAAAGGAAGAAGAGCGAATCCGATGGTAATCGTACCTGGAGCGAGAATCATCCAATGTTCTATCCTTGTTCGTTGTTGTCAAAAACGCCTCGTACGCTCTCATGCTCCTTTGCCGCCGTTTGAATCTGAAGAAAAAAGAAGATGCGATATGTAAGACGCATGAAGATGAGAAGAGAAACACAATAAGGATCCAGAATTGGCGATGATTGTAAGGAAAACAGTGGCGACGCTGTGTCGAGGTCGTCGGAGACGAAAAACGTGAGAGAGGATCATTCTGAATAGCGGCTCGATTGACGATCAACTGAAGCATGAGCGAGACGGTGATGAAAGCACCATGGTGATCGGTGGACGGAGATGAGAGACTGTGAACTTCCGCCGCCGTAAGAGAAGAGAGGAGAATGGAGCTTGTTTCGAAGGACTTCCGCCGCCGGCAATACCTTAACCCTAATCCCTTTCCAATTTCATATACTTTTTTTTTCTTTTCATTTAGTTTAACTGTTTTATTATTTTATATTTTTATTTCAAATTAATAATAATAATAACTAAGTAAATAATAAATAAAATGTTGAAAATCTTTTTGGGCAAATTATTTCAGCACCCATATTTCTAGACTTCATACCCCCTAACTCTTCTAATTTTTTCTTTTCTTTTATTATTTTAGTTTTTTCTTTTAGTTTAATTTTTTTCCTCTCAATTGACAATAAAAATAATAGAATATTTTAGAATAGAATTTCTTTTAGAATTTCGATTAGAATTTTTTTCTATTTTATTTTTCATATTCGATAATCATTTTTATTGCCATTTTCTAGTCAAGACTTTTTGTAGCGTCGACTTAACTCTTGCAATGTGGAATGCTCGGGGTGAACTCTTCAATCACTTGCCCAAGGGAACTTTGATAGAATTTTCTTACCGCTTGCACAATTTTGAAGAGGCAACGGACCTTCTCCGTTCGGTATCGTCACAACCCCATTTTATCCTTCATTTCTGTATTTTATCGCAATTCAAACATGCTAACATTAGGTAGAATTCCCTCATTCATCCTAACTTTAGGTCTAACAACGCACGATAACATCAGGTGTAGAAATAGGCTAATTCCCCTTTAACCTTTCTTTCCCTTTTGCATTCGCACCTAAAACTAAAACTTCTTTTCTCTCAAAATTCAAAACACTTTAAAACTACCGATGAGAATCATGCTTTTGCTTAGTGCGAGAAATGATAAGCGGGTCTCTTCTCGACCTTATCGTTCTTCATCTCAAGCATAGGTGTGGTTCAATTCTCAAAGACTCCTTTCATGACTAAGTAGAAAAATGGCAAATATCTCTCTCTTGAGGTCAATCAGTCATCATCTACAACAAAAATACAAAACAAATTCAAATCTTTTGCGTGCTCGAGCACCTTTCTTAAAACCCTTTTCAGGTAAGGACATGATAAATTTACTTATGTGCCAACGCATAAGTCTCCAAAGGTCGAGCTGCGGCAGAAGGCGGAATTAACTTCGTCCATAAAAAACACAAAACAAACAAAAACATGTGAGCCGAACTACGGTAGCTCTGATTCCTTAAAAAGGATACGTAGGCATTGGGGTAGGGCCCAGGCGAGCACAATTTTATTTTCCCTACATTCTTTTCTCCTTTCTTTTGCATGCATTTTCCCTCCAGTAGTATAGTAGACAGTAAGCATAGATTAAATACACCCATAAGATAGATAACGAGAGTGGATACCGTAGAGTACTACGGGAGCGTGGGGTGCTAATACCTTCCCCTCGCGTAACAAACTCCCTTACCCGATCTCTCGGTCGCAAGACCGTGACTTCTCCCTCATCAGGTTTTCTCGATGTTTACCTTTCCCTACATGTGGGATAAAAGACGTTCGATGGCGACTTCATTGTTTGATGATTTTCAGCCGGTTGTTTCAGCTGGCAACTTCACTGGGGAATAGGTCGACCAAATGCTGGTCCATCCCGGAGTCGCTCCTAGCTCCTTTTTTCTTTCCTTATGGTTTTTATTTTTATGCTTTCAGTTTACTCATTTGTACATGTTTGCATTGCATTTTATGGCTTTCCATATCTGTTATCTATTATGCTGAACTCTGTTCTCTATGTTGGGTTGGGATGTCACTTTTGAGGTAAAAGGCCCAGTACCCAGGCCAGAGTGCACTAGGATACCTAGGAATAGAGTGGGGGCATGATGGCTATAGGACGTGGTCCGATTAGTGCAGTCATGTCATATACCACGCTCGGATGAGGTTCAAATGAATTACTATCGGCACCCACGTCTGCGGGCAAGCCCATAGCACTTTCAGGCGAACCCATGATTTTCGAGTTACCATTATCTTACCCTGACCTAGTTTTCACCCGTGAGTGGGGAGGGAATTTCTATCACAGGTACAGATGGTGACTATGCTCAGACAGTGGCTATTGGTTCTAATGGCTATATTCTGGATTTCTGTTCCGACTTGATGCAGATGCTATATCTTGTTGGTGACCGTATCGTTCTCAGATTTATTTTCTGAGATCCTGACTTGTTTACCTGGAGGTTCATTCAAGCCTTCAATCTTGGTATTCCCAGCATGTTCAGAAATTCTCAACAGTATCCAATGTTCCAGAAGCCTTGATCCCGGACAATGGGAGATCCACAGGGTACTTGGTTCTTATATATGCAGAAGCTATGTCGGACCTTTAATCTGATGATACTCACACGATTCAGAGCAGTGCAGCAACCTTATTCAGGAATGATGGAACCATGATCCTCTTTGATCTCATGCCTTTGCATACATAACATGGCTAACTGCATGCTTAACATACATGTTCTGTTATTTTCAAGGAATCATATTTGCAAGTCTTGTGCCGAAATTCTTCTATCCCTTACTTGCGCAAAAACAAACTCAAAGCACGCAAATTCCTTGGAAATGACAAAACATGACATGGCATTCATTCATACACTCCATGTATATTCATGCATTCATAGCAGGTACCTGAAGATTGGGGATTCTTATTCAGACCTGGGGTTCTCTTCAAAGGCTTAACTTGGTTTCTCACCGCACGTGTTCAGGGACCAGCTATGGAATGACTCTGAGTGGTACATGCAAGCTTTGGCTCGTAGTGAGAAACTTCTTCAAGCAGGAAGATAATGGATTAAATACTCAGATAAGCCAGGTCATGGAAACTCTGATGATGATGTCTATTATTTCTTTAAAACATGATATGCTTGGTGATGCATATTATACTGGGGCAACGGGCCAATCGATTGAAGATGGTATGTCATCCAGAGACCAAGTCCAAGACTGGATCAATTCAGAGACTGTCATGCTCACATCAGATCTGAAAGGGGATTCTCTCGCACACTCGAGCATCAATGCTATAGAAAGTCGTCAAAATCAGCAAGTCCATACGGAGTCAAGTCTCCTCAACAGTGGCAATCATTGGTTTCTTTAATGCATTTTCATTTGCATTCTTGCTTGTTTGTTTAAAACATGCTTGTATATAGAAACTTGTCTATTTTTGAACGAAAATCTTAATGCGATAAGTATGCTTGTCTTGAAGTATTCCTTTCATTTTTACTCATCCATTTGTTATCACTCTTTAAATGTTTTACTTGCATATTGATGCCATATTTCCTAGTCTTATGCTTAGGTAAAGATTCAAAGGAGGATGATGATAATCTGAAAACGCAAAATCTCTAATTGGTACGCTTTTGAGTGAGACCCTACTGACGATGTACAGGCCTTGTTTCTATTCCTAAACACCGGAGATATAAGGGAGATAGACCCTCGTCAACCCCTCTGAGCCTTCGAGGTAGGAGTTTCCTTTCTATTCAGAAAAAACCCTCATTTTAACCTTGGGGCGGGTAGTGTTCATCTAATCTGTTCAAGCATTCAGAACTCATCAAGAGTGTGCATCCAAGGATACAACAATGGTTATCCAGCAAAGGTTGAGGAAAGTCAAAACCACAGTGGTTAACCCTCATCTATCAGCAACGTGCATCAACTAATGATACCCCAATAAGTATCCCTCGCACGTCAAAAGGTCAACAAAGGACGGTACAACAATGGCTATCCCTCATTTGCTAAAGACTCAGGCAGTCACGATCACTTCCGACAAATCAAAAACAAAGCAAAGATCAACGACTTGTTCAAAACGAAAAAATACGAATGAGAAAAAAACAAAAATCCCCACTAAGTCGAAACATAAAAATAAGTCGCTTAGGAAAAAATTGGGGCATCCCGCTGGACATCCAAATCGAAATTTAAAAGAATTTGTCCAGGCAAAATTAGGGAAAGCAAGAAAGAAATTGAAAAGCCTAAAAGGAGAGAAAAGGATTACCAATGAAAATCCTCATCAAAGAACAAAGTCGTGTGATCAAACACCAAAAGCAAAAGAAGTTAGTGACTGTCGTGTCCAAGAAACCTCAGTGGTTCCTCAATCATCACAAACTCTTCTCAAGAGACGAATGCTTATATCGGGTCAACTGAACATAGGAATGGAGAACATCATGGAGAATGGGTGGGCACCAAATAATTTTGAGCCTTAAAACCTTTTTTCTAAAACCGTGAACCAGGCCACGTTACAACCCATAAAAGTCCTAACTGAAGCGTGGGTCAATTCGAAAACTTGCTACAACGAGATAGCGTTTAACTGACTCCTAAGAGGTATGTTTGAATATCTGTGTTGGCATCATATGCTTGCATTATCTTTCATAAAAAGGAATTTGCAAATGTTTCTCTCTAGCTAGTGACTCGTTCACAACAGAGTTGTGACATTATTTCATTCAAAGTTTTTTCAAACTTCAAGACTTACATACGTGTTGTATTAGAATTATCATTCTCAAAATAAACATTCTTCTGCATACAAAACAACTGATCAACATCAAGTAAGTTTGCATAATGAACAATCGGTAAAGAGCTCAATCTTGTCAGAGAAGAGAGGCTTGAATACCCTATTGAAGCAAGAGTCAGCTGCCATAAGAGAAATGACTTATCCAGCAGAGTGTTAACCGGTGATTCTGTCAAGAGAAATCATCTTGGTACTTCACAGTTTGAGTACAATTCATGGATGAAGTTAGCAGAGCCAACCAATCTGGGGCAATCAAGTCGAGAGTCGATCTCTCCAAGTTCATCCAAATCTGGGGCATTCCCTCAAAGCTGTCAATCAGAGGCTATCGCGTCGATAAATCTCTTCGAGCTCGATCAATCAGAGGCTATCACGTCAAGAGATCTATTCAGAATTCATTCAACCTGGGGCGGTTACGTCGAGATTCGACAAATCTCTCCAAGAAAGGTTTAATCAAGAACAGTTTGTTTCGTGGCTCAAGACATTGGGGCAGGCCACCTCATATCGTATTGTGGCACGAATATTCTGGTATCCTATTCAACATAGATCTTCTCAGAGACCCTCCAGACAGGGGCATTCCTCATCCGTACTTAGTTGCTCAAGTCAGTTATGTTGTACGAGACTACGATCAAGCTAAAAGCATCATGACAATCAACCTGACTTGACCAGCGCACAAAGCTGCCTTCATCTACCACAGACAATTTCAAATCTGATTCCCCAAATGAATTCAGAAAGTCTAGAATCGTCTTTTGACTCAGCACGCGTAAGTGCATTCTCAGTGGAGTTAATCAAGAGCATCCCCAGTAAAGATAAACTGGGGCATTCGCAGAGCTAAACCGGGGCAGTCGCAGAGTTCAACCGGGGCACTCATAAGTGTCCACGCTCATCTCTTATCCCCAAGTGATTCAAGAGACAATTCCCCAGTGTGCGTAAACTTGGAGCATGTATTCGGAGGGATCCACATGGTGTTCAATATCCATTCTTCGGCATATTCACTTATATCACCCCCTCAACAGTTCAGGATGTTTGGAAGTCCGACCAGGTTATCTCTTCCCAACGGTACGATTCAGAATCCAGCAGTGTACCTAAAGACTCGCTTCGTCAGCAATTTAGCCTTCAGCAGAGTCATCAACAATCTTCGGTATTATGGGCTCCCCAGTGCAAATTTTCATCGGTACCCCCATCAATCTTTGGTACTGCAGGCTTCCAACGTCGATATATACTGACATCCCCAGTGATGAGCAATGGCTCCCAGCAAGCCTTCTTTTATCCCCATGAAGTTTATTTCTTCGCATTGCATATAGTTATCATTACATAACATTGCGTCCTCAAAAGCGCGTAGCTGATCCATCAGAGTGGATCTTTGCTTCAAAAGAAATTCAAACATGCATACAAAGCATAAGCCAGACCAGGTACCTTACACGAAATACCTAAATTATTCAAGGACAACAATACATCCATACAGGAGGGTATCATGCCCGAAATCCCCAATTAGTGACCTTCACCTTTTCAAATGCCAAACAAAATCAATACACTTTGCCGTTCTAAACCCAGTTCTTGTCTGGTAGTCGGTTCCCTAAACATTCGTCTGTGTCCATTCCTAAACACCCGTCTGTGTCCGTCCCTAAACACTCGTCTGTGATTCCTAAGCACTCGTATGTGTCAAGTTTCCTAAACACCCACCCGTGTCAGTTATTCAAACACTCGTCCGTGTTTAACTTTTTGATACCCGTCCGTATCTTCTTTCAATACTCGTCCGTATTGATTCAAACACTCGTCCGTGTTTATACCTTTGATACTCACCTGTATCTTCTTTCAATACTCGTCCGTATTGAATCAAACACTCGTCTGTGTTTATACCTTTTGATACTCGTCCGTATCTTCTTTCAATACTCATCCGTATTGAATCAAACACTCGTCTGTGCTTAACTTTTTGATACTCATCTGTATCTCTTTTCAATACTCGTCCGTATTGATTCAAACACTCGTTCGTGTTTAACCTTTTGATACTCGTCCGTATCTTCTTTCAATACTCGTCCGTATTGAATCAAACACTCCTCCGTGTTTATACCTTTTGATACTCGTCCGTATCTTCTTTCAATACTCGTCTGTATTGAATCAAACGCTCGTCCGTGTTTAAACTTTCTTGATGCTCATCCGTGTCGCTTATCTAAATAATCATCATGTCATAACCCATGTTCCCTTCTTCGAACCTGAGATCGCCTCTTGGCTAGATTCTTCCTTCAAATCATCGTCGAACCTGAGATCGCCTCTTGGCTAGGTTCTTCCTTCAAATCACCGTCGGACCTGAGATCGCCTCTTGGCTAGGTTCTTCCCTCAAATCATCGTCGAACCTGAGATCGCCTCTTGGCTAGGTTCCTTCCATATACTTTGTCTTAGAACCTGAGATCGCCCTTTGGCTAGGTTCTCTGTCAAATCACTCTCATGTGTCACCTTAGGATCGCAGGTCGCCCGTAGACCTCGTCCGCTGTCTTTTCATACCAACCATTTGTATTGTATTGGCATCAAGCCACGTTACAAGTCCAATCCCTGTCTCTTCATTGAAAAAAAAACAAATTTCTTTTCCCCAGCAGATCACAAAATAAATAAATAAAGAAAACACTCTTTCTCCCTCAGGACAAATTTTTGGCATTGATATTTAATCATCTTCAACCTTGAATTTCCGAAAGGCATGTGCCAATCGTACTTTCAGGTTTAAGACGATTAAATAAGGGCAGTTGTAATACCCCAAATTTGTCCTACCCTTTTACTTCCTATCTGGCTTACGCATTTTTGCATTTTTCTCACATTAGGTCATCTATCACATCATGCATCATTAATTGATAAATTGGCATAAGATCATGGATTTCGAGGAATAAGGGTTGGTGAATGGATCTAAGGCTCCCATCTTCGCACAAGCCTATTTCGGTTGATTTCTCCATTAATAATTTGTTTGAAGCTAGGTTTTCATTTCATGGACCTTATCATCATCAAGCTACGAGGCTATTCTTTTCTTCTCAATGTCAAGTTACAAGGTTTTATGAGACGAAGCTAAAAATCAGGGTTTATACATTTTCATACTTGAGCTTGTCAGCATTCTACCTGAGGTTCATTCCATATCAAGGTATTCACATGTCTCATCTTTCATATTCATCTGCAAAGAATCCCTCAGGGCATAGTCATTATCATCTGTTGAGAAGGGGTCCAAGACGTCGTTATTCTAGTGCTCATATAGTCGGGACATGGTACAAGATGTTGATTGTGATCAAGGTGTCATTATCTCAAATGCTTATTGCTTGACACGCAAATTTGGTTTAGATCGGAAAATTGAATTGAATTAGGGGTTCACTGAAGCTGTGGTTTGATTAGAATTCATTCATCAATATTTGAAGTGGATTTGGAGAAAATCAAAGTTCTTAAATATTTGTGTGGCTTTTCTTGGAATTCAAACCACAAGTATGAAAAAGCATGCATCAAATTCATCCAACCATCAAAATATTGTCCAAATAGCCTCTCTTGGATTCATTCAAGATTCATGTCTCTTTTGGTTACCTTGCAAATATTTTGGATTCATACCATTTATTTGAATTCATACAAAGGCCATTTTATTATGTGGAAATAAAGTCAACATACATTCCAATGTGTATTCAAATACATACAAGTCAAAATTCCATTACAATTATACATAACATATATACATTTTTACCAAAACCTATCCTAATTTTCAACCATTCTTCATGTTTCAAACTTCAAGCTTCCAAAACTTCGTGTTATGCGTCTTTGTTCCAACTTCATATCATCCTGGTGTTTTCCTTTTGCCTTTGCTTCCCAATAGCCCTGATATGAACCAAACCTGCAAAAATATTGGATAAACTGTCATAAGCATGAACCGCATACACTACACTTCCAATTGTCAAAACCAATTCCGTAACCCAAAAAACAAAGTAACTTACTGCACCATAATTTATAACTAATTGCTAACCTCCTAATCATCCTCAAAAACAGTCCACACTGCAAACGGCTAACAAAAACCAAAAGTGAATTCACAAATACCCATTCATAACTAACTTTTCCCTAACTTCTAACTGTAACCAACTTTCCATTTCCCACCTCTTAACCACCTAACAGAATCTCTAACACTGCATAACAGAATACAAACAGCATAACTAACTTAACTAGTAACAAACTCCTAACTAATTTCTAACATTATCCTAACAGAATTAACTAACCACATAACCAACTCATGGCTTATAAATAACAAAACTTCCAGCATATAGAAGGGGAGATCACAAATAAAAAAAAAAGAAGACCACAGTCAAAAAGAGGGATAAACACAATTATTTATATTAAGAAAGAAACTCACCAAGAAAAAACCCTCAGAAATTATTCCTTCACTCTCTTTCTCGGTACAAACCTTCATTTCTTCATCTTCACTCCACAATTCTCACCATTTTTCCAGTTTCAGAACCTTCATCCACATTCATCCACGCATCATCTCACCATCTTTATCACTCTTCGCCCCTCACTTTTTTGTTACAACACAACGAATTCGCTTCAAGAATTAGTGTGCAAAATCGAACGGCAAAATGGCCGGAGGAAGGAAAGGAGGAGGACCAAGGAAGAAGTCAGTCACCAGATCTGTCAAAGCCGGACTTCAATCTCCAGTCGGAAGAATTGGTCGATTCTTGAAGAAAGGTAGATATGCTCAGCGTGTTGGTACCAGTGCTCCTGTTTACTTGGTCGCTGTTCTTGAATATCTTGCTGCTGAGGTACTTGAGTTGGCTGGAAATGCAACACGTGACAACAAGAAGAACAGAGTTAGTCCAAGACATTTATTATTAGCTGTGAGGAATGATGAAGAGCTTGGGAAATTGCTTGCTGGTGTTACCATTGCTCATGGCGGTGTTCTTCCTAACATCAACCTCGTGCTTTTGTCTAAGAGGACTGAAACGGCTACTGCAAATAATAACAACAATAGGAATCAACAACACAGAAGCACAGCATAAGCGCGAACCAAAGAAGGAGATTGACATAATAGGGAGATATACGATTTTCAACACAGAAAAAGAATCATACCAATCTTCATCTTCAACAATCCTGCAAAAAATCTTGTTTCAGTCTTCATTTGGTTCTTCTCCACTTCATCATCTCTGCACATCTTCAACATTCATCATCATCTTCACATCAAACTTCAACGCACTTCATCATCTTCACATCAACCTACAATATCAACGCATCATCACAATATCAATGTGCACAACAATTTCAATCACCAATGTTCAACGTAGCAACATCACGGTAACATCACAACAACACGCACAAGAACAACAGCAAAATGCAAATGCAGAAGAAAATTGGGGATGGGAAGAAGGTTTACAAGTTGTGATTTAAACAAAAGGAAGAAGAGCGAATCCGATGGTAATCGTACCTGGAGCGAGAATCATCCAATGTTCTATCCTTGTTCGTTGTTGTCAAAAACGCCTCGTACGCTCTCATGCTCCTTTGCCGCCGTTTGAATCTGAAGAAAAAAGAAGATGCGATATGTAAGACGCATGAAGATGAGAAGAGAAACACAATAAGGATCCAGAATTGGCGATGATTGTAAGGAAAACAGTGGCGACGCTGTGTCGAGGTCGTCGGAGACGAAAAACGTGAGAGAGGATCATTCTGAATAGCGGCTCAATTGACGATCAACTGAAGCATGAGCGAGACGGTGATGAAAGCACCATGGTGATCGGTGGACGGAGATGAGAGACTGTGAACTTCCGCTGCCGTAAGAGAAGAGAGGAGAATGGAGATTGTTTCGAAGGACTTCCGCCGCCGGCAATACCTTAACCCTAATCCCTTTCCAATTTCATATACTTTTTTTTTCTTTTCATTTAGTTTAACTGTTTTATTATTTTATATTTTTATTTCAAATTAATAATAATAACTAAGTAAATAATAAATAAAATGTTGAAAATCTTTTTGGGCAAATTATTTCAGCACCCATATTTCTAGACTTCATACCCCCTAACTCTTCTAATTTTTTCTTTTCTTTTATTATTTTAGTTTTTTCTTTTAGTTTAATTTTTTTCCTCTCAATTGACAATAAAAATAATAGAATATTTTAGAATAGAATTTCTTTTAGAATTTCGATTAGAATTTTTTTCTATTTTATTTTTCATATTCGATAATCATTTTTATTGCCATTTTCTAGTCAAGACTTTTTGTAGCGTCGACTTAACTCTTGCAATGTGGAATGCTCGGGGTGAACTCTTCAATCACTTGCCCGAGGGAACTTTGATAGAATTTTCTTATCGCTTGCACAATTTTGAAGAGGCAACGGACCTTCTCTGTTCGGTATCGTCACAACCCCATTTTATCCTTCATTTCGGTATTTTATCGCAATTCAAACATGCTAACATTAGGTAGAATTCCCTCATTCATCCTAACTTTAGGTCTAACAACGCACGATAACATCAGGTGTAGAAATAGGCTAATTCCCCTTTAACTTTTCTTTCCCTTTTGCATTCGCACCTAAAACTAAAACTTCTTTTCTCTCAAAATTCAAAACATTTTAAAACTACCGATGAGAATCATGCTTTTGCTTAGTGCGAGAAATGATAAGCGGGTCTCTTCTCGACCTTATCGTTCTTCATCTCAAGCATAGGTGTGGTTCAATTCTCAAAGACTCCTTTCATGACTAAGTAGAAAAATGGCTAATATCTCTCTCTTGAGGTCAATCAGTCATCATCTACAACAAAAATACAAAACAAATTCAAATCTTTTGCGTGCTCGAGCACCTTTCTTAAAACCCTTTTCAGGTAAGGACATGATTAATTTACTTATGTGCCAACGCATAAGTCTCCAAAGGTCGAGCTGCGGCAGAAGGAGGAATTAACTTCGTCCATAAAAAACACAAAACAAACAAAAACATGTGAGCCGAACTACGGTAGCTCTAATTCCTTAAAAAGGATACGTAGGCATTGGGGTAGGGCCCACGCGAGCACAATTTTATTTTCCCTAAATTCTTTTCTCCTTTCTTTTGCATGCATTTTCCCTCCAGTAGTATAGTAGACAGTAAGCATAGATTAAACACACCCATAAGATAGATAACGAGAGTGGATACCGTAGAGTACTACGGGAGCGTGGGGTGCTAATACCTTCCCCTCGCGTAACAAACTCCCTTACCCGATCTCTCGGTCGCAAGACCGTGACTTCTCCCTCATCAGGTTTTCTCGATGTTTACCTTTCCCTACATGTGGGATAAAAGACGTTCGATGGCGACTTCATTGTTTGATGATTTTCAGCTGGTTGTTTCAGCTGGCAACTTCACTGGGGAATAGGTCGACCAAATGCTGGTCCATCCCGGAGTCGCTCCTAGCTCTTGTTTTCTTTCCTTATGGTTTTTATTTTTATGCTTTCAGTTTACTCATTTGTACATGTTTGCATTGCATTTTATGGCTTTCCATATCTATCATCTATTATGCTGAACTCTGTTCTCTATGTTGGGTTGGGATGTCACTTTTGAGGTAAAAGGCCCAGTACCCAGGCCAGAGTGCACTAGGATACCTAGGAATAGAGTGGGGGCATGACGGTTATAGGACGTGGTCCGATTAGTGCAGTCATGTCATATACCACGCTCGGATGAGGTTCAAATGAATTACTATCGGCACCCACGTCTGTGGGCAAGCCCATAGCACTTTCAGGCGAACCCATGATTTTAGAGTTACCATTATCTTACCCTGACCTAGTTTTCACCCGTGAGTGGGGAGGGAATTTCTATCACAGGTACAGATGGTGACTATGCTCAGACAGTGGCTATTGGTTCTAATGGCTATATTCTGGATTTCTGTTCCGACTTGATGCAGATGTTATATCTTGTTGGTGACCGTATCGTTCTCAGATTTATTTTCTGAGATCCTGACTTGTTTACCTGGAGGTTCATTCAAGCCTTCAATCTTGGTATTCCCAGCATGTTCAGAAATTCTCAACAGTATCCAATGTTCCAGAAGCCTTGATCCCGGACAATGGGAGATCCACAGGGTACTTGGTTCTTATATATGCAGAAGCTATGTCGGACCTTTAATCTGATGATACTCACACGATTCAGAGCAGTGCAGCAACCTTATTCAGGAATGATGGAACCATGATCCTCTTTGATCTCATGCCTTTGCATACATAACATGGCTAACTGCATGCTTAACATACATGTTCTGTTATTTTCAAGGAATCATATTTGCAAGTCTTGTGCCGAAATTCTTCCATCCCTTACTTGCGCAAAAACAAAATCAAAGCACGCAAATTCCTTGGAAATGACAAAACATGACATGGCATTAATTCATACACTCCATGTATATTCATGCATTCATAGCAGGTACCTGAAGATTGGGGATTCTTATTCAGACCTGGGGTTCTCTTCAAAGGCTTAACTTGGTTTCTCACCGCACGTGTTCAGGGACCAGCTATGGAATGACTCTGAGTGGTACATGCAAGCTTTGGCTCGTAGTGAGAAACTTCTTCAAGCAGGAAGATAATGGATTAAATACTCAGATAAGCCAGGTCATGGAAACTCTGATGATGATGTCTATTATTTCTTTAAAACATGATATGCTTGATGATGCATATTATACTTGGGCACCGGGCCAATCGATTGAAGATGGTATGTCATCCAGAGACCAAGTCCAAGACTGGATCAATTCAGAGATTGTCATGCCCACATCAGATCTGAAAGGGGATTCTCTCGTACACTCGAGCATCAATGCTATAGAAAGTCGTCAAAATCAGCAAGTCCATACGGAGTCAAGTCTCCTCAACAGTGGCAATCATTGGTTTCTTTAATGCATTTTCATTTGCATTCTTGCTTGTTTGTTTAAAACATTGCTTGTATATAGAAACTTGTCTATTTTTGAACGAAAATCTTAATGCGATAAGTATGCTTGTCTTGAAGTGTTCCTTTCATTTTTACTCATCCATTTGTTATCACTCTTTAAATGTTTTGCTTGCATATTGATGCCAGATTTCCTAGTCTTATGCTTAGGTAAAGATTCAAAGGAGGATGATGATAATCTGAAAACGCAAAATCTCTAATTGGTACGCTTTTGAGTGAGACCCTACTGACGATGTACAGGCCTTGTTTCTATTCCTAAACACCGGAGATATAAGGGAGATAGACCCTCGTCAACCCCTCTGAGCCTTCGAGGTAGGAGTTTCCTTTCTGTTCAGAAAAAACCCTCATTTTAACCTTGGGGCGGGTAGTGTTCATCTAATTTGTTCAAGAATTCAGAACTCATCAAGAGTGTGCATCCAAGGATACAACAATGGTTATCCAGCAAAGGTTGAGGAAAGTCAAAACCACAGTGGTTAACCCTCATCTATCAGCAACGTGCATCAACTAATGATACCCCAATAAGTATCCCTCGCACGTCAAAAGGTCAACAAAGGACGGTACAACAATGGCTATCCCTCATTTGCTAAAGACTCAGGAAGTCACGGTCACTTCCGACAAATCAAAAACAAAGCAAAGATCAACGACTTGTTCAAAACGAAAAAATACGAATGAGAAAAAAACAAAAATCCCCGCTAAGTCGAAACATGAAAATAAGTCGCTTAGGCAAAAATTGGGGCATCCCGCTGGACATCCAAATCGAAATTCAAAAGAATTTGTCCAGGCAAAATTAGGGAAAGCAAGAAAGAAATTGAAAAGCCTAAAAGGCGAGAAATGGATTACCAATGAAAATCCTCATCAAAGAACAAAGTCGTGTAATCAAACACCAAAAGCAAAATAAGTTAGTGACTGTCGTGTCCAAGAAACCTCAGTGGTTCCTCAATCATCACAAACTCTTCTCGAGAGACGAATGCTTGTATCGGGTCAACTGAACGTAGGAATGGAGAACATCATGGAGAATGGGTGGGCACCAAATAATTTTGAGCCTTAAAACCTTTTTTCTAAAACCGTGATCCAGGCCACGTTACAACCCATAAAAGTCCTAACTGAAGCGTGGGTCAATTCGAAAACTTGCTACAACGAGATAGCGTTTAACTGACTCCTAAGAGGTATGTTTGAATATCTGTGTTGGCATCATATGCTTGCATTATCTTTCATAAAAAGGAATTTGCAAATGTTTCTCTCTAGCTAGTGACTCGTTCACAACAGAGTTGTGACATTATTTCATTCAAAGTTTTTTCAAACTTCAAGACTTACATACGTGTTGTATTAGAATTATCATTCTCATAATCAACATTCTTCTGCATACAAAACAACTGATCAACATCAAGTAAGTTTGCATAATGAACAATCGGTAAAGAGCTCAATCTTGTCAGAGAAGAGAGGCTTGAATACCCTATTGAAGCAAGAGTCAGCTGCCACAAGAGAAATGACTTATCCAGCAGAGTGTTAACCGGTGATTCTGTCAAGAGAAATCATCTTGGTACTTCACAGTTTGAGTACAATTCATGGATGAAGTTAGAAGAGCCAGCCAATCTGGGGCAATCAAGTCGAGAGTCGATCTCTCCAAGTTCATCCAAATCTGGGGCATTCCCTCAAAGCTGTCAATCAGAGGCTATCGCGTCGATAAATCTCTTCGAGCTCGATCAATCAGAGGCTATCACGTCAAGAGATCTATTCAGAATTCATTCAACCTGGGGCGGTTACGTCGAGATTCGACAAATCTCTCCAAGAAAGTTGTAATCAAGAACAGTTTGTTTCGTGGCTCAAGACATTGGGGCAAGCCACCTCATATCGTATTGTGGCACGAATATTCTGGTATCCTATTCAACATAGATCTTCTCAGAGACCCTCCAGACAGGGGCATTCCTCATCCGTACTTAGTTGCTCAAGTCAGTTATGTTGTACGAGACTACGATCAAGCTAAAAGCATCATGACAATCAACCTGACTTGACCAGCGCACAAAGCTGCCTTCATCTACCACAGACAATTTCAAATCTGATTCCCCAAGTGAATTCAGAAAGTCTAGAATCGTCTTTTGACTCAGCACGCGTAAGTGCATTCTCAGTGGAGTTAATCAAGAGCATCCCCAGTAAAGATAAACTGGGGCATTCGCAGAGCTAAACCGGGGCAGTCGCAGAGTTCAACCGGGGCACTCATAAGTGTCCACGCTCATCTCTTATCCCCAAGTGATTCAAGAGACAATTCCCCAGTGTGCGTAAACTTGGAGCATGTATTCGGAGGGATCCACATGGTGTTCAATATCCATTCTTCGGCATATTCACTTATATCACCCCCTCAACAGTTCAGGATGTTTGGAAGTCCGTCCAGGTTATCTCTTCCCAACGGTACAATTCAGAATCCAGCAGTGTACCTAAAGACTCGCTTCGTCAGCAATTCAGCCTTCAGCAGAGTCATCAACAATCTTCGGTATTATGGGCTCCCCAGTGCAAATTTTCATCGGTACCCCCATCAATCTTTGGTACTGAAGGCTTCCAACGTCGATATATACTGACATCCCCAGTGATGAGCAATGGCTCCCAGCAAACCTTCTTTTATCCCCATGAAGTTTATTTCTTCGCATTGCATATAGTTATCATTACATAACATTGCATCCTCAAAAGCGCGTAGCTGATCCATCAGAGTGGATCTTTGCTTCAAAAGAAATTCAAACATGCATACAAAGCATAAGCCAGACCAGGTACCTTACACGAAAGACCTAAATTATTCAAGGACAACAATACATCCCTACAGGAGGGTATCATGCCCGAAATCCCCAATTAGTGACCTTCACCTTTTCAAATGCCAAACAAAATCAATACACTTTGTCGTTCTAAACCCAGTTCTTGTCTGGTAGTCGGTTCCCTAAACATTCGTCTGTGTCCATTCCTAAACACCCGTCTGTGTCCGTCCCTAAACACTCGTCTGTGTCCATTCCTAAGCACTCGTATGTGTCAAGTTTCCTAAACACCCACCCGGGTCAATTATTCAAACACTCGTCCGTGTTTAACTTTTTGATACCCGTCCGTATCTTCTTTCAATACTCGTCCGTATTGATTCAAACACTCATCCGTGTTTATACCTTTGATACTCACCTGTATCTTATTTCAATACTCGTCTGTATTGAATCAAACACTCGTCTGTGTTTATACCTTTTGATACTCGTCCGTATCTTCTTTCAATACTCGTCCGTATTGAATCAAACACTCGTCCGTGCTTAACTTTTTGATACTCATCTGTATCTCCTTTCAATACTCGTCCGTATTGATTCAAACACTCGTCCGTGTTTAACCTTTTGATACTCGTCCGTATCTTCTTTCAATACTTGTCCGTATTGAATCAAACACTCCTTCGTGTTTATACCTTTTGATACTCGTCCGTATCTTCTTTCAATACTCGTCCGTATTGAATCAAACGCTCGTCCGTGTTTAAACTTTCTTGATGCTCATCCGTGTCGCTTATCTAAATAATCATCATGTCATAACCCATGTTCCCTTCTTCGAACCTGAGATCGCCTCTTGGCTAGGTTCTTCCTTCAAATCATCGTCGAACCTGAGATCGCCTCTTGGCTAGGTTCTTCCTTCAAATCACCGTCGGACCTGAGATCGCCTCTTGGCTAGGTTCTTCCCTCAAATCATCGTCGAACCTGAGATCGCCTCTTGGCTAGGTTCCTTCCATATAATTTGTCTTAGAACCTGAGATCTCCCTTTGGCTAGGTTCTCTGTCAAATCACTCTCATGTGTCACCTTAGGATCGCAGGTCGCCCGTAGACCTCGTCCGCTGTCTTTTCATACCAACCATTTGTATTGTATTGGCATCAAGCCACGTTACAAGTCCAATCCCTGTCTCTTCATTGAAAAAAAAACAAATTTCTTTTCCCCAGCAGATCACAAAATAAATAAATAAAGAAAACACTCTTTCTCCCTCAGGACAAATTTTTGGCATTCATATTTAATCATCTTCAACCTTGAATTTCCGAAAGGCATGTGCCAATCGTACTTTCAGGTTTAAGACGATTAAATAAGGGCAGCTGTAATACCCCAAATTTGTCCTACCCTTTTACTTCCTATCTGGCTTACGCATTTTTGCATTTTTCTCACATTAGGTCATCTATCACATCATGCATCATTAATTGATAAATTGGCATTAGATCATGGATTTCGAGGAATAAGGGTTGGTGAATGGCTCTAAGGCTCCCATCTTCGCACAAGCCTGTTTCAGTTGATTTCTCCATTAATAATTTGTTTGAAGCTAGGTTTTCATTTCATGGACCTTATCATCATCAAGCTACGAGGCTATTCTTTTCTTCTCAATGTCAAGTTGCAAGGTTTTATGAGACGAAGCTAAAAATCAGGGTTTATACATTTTCATACTTGAGCTTGTCAGCATTCTACCTGAGGTTCATTCCATATCAAGGTATTCGCATGTCTTATCTTTCATATTCATCTGCAAAGAATCCCTCAGGGCATAGTCATTATCATCTGTTGAGAAGGGGTCCAAGACGTCGTTATTCTAGTGCTCATATAGTCGGGACATGGTACAAGATGTTGATTGTGATCAAGGTGTCATTATCTCAAATGCTTATTGCTCGACACACAAATTTGGTTTAGATCGGAAAATTGAATTGAATTAGGGGTTCACTGAAGCTGTGGTTTGATTAGAATTCATTCATCAATATTTGAAGTGGATTTGGAGAAAATCAAAGTTCTTAAATATTTGTGTGGCTTTTCTTGGAATTCAAACCACAAGTATGAAAAAGCATGCATCAAATTCAACCAACCATCAAAATATTGTCCAAATAGCCTCTCTTGGATTCATTCAAGATTCATGTCTCTTTTGGTTACCTTGCAAATATTTTGGATTCATACCATTTATTTGAATTCATACAAAGGCCATTTCATTATGTGGAAATAAAGTCAACATACATTCCAATGTGTATTCAAATACATACAAGTCAAAATTCCATTACAATTATACATAACATCTATACATTTTTACCAAAACCTATCCTAATTTTCAACCATTCTTCATGTTTCAAACTTCAAGCTTCCAAAACTTCGTGTTATGCGTCTTTGTTCCAACTTCATATCATCCTGGTGTTTTCCTTTTGCCTTTGCTTCCCAATAGCCCTGATATGAACCAAACCTGCAAAAATATTGGATAAACTGTCATAAGCATGAACCGCATACACTACACTTCCAATTGTCAAAACCAATTCCGTAACCCAAAAAACAAAGTAACTTACTGCACCATAATCTATAACTAATTGCTAACCTCCTAACCATCCTCAAAAACAGTCCACACTGCAAACGGCTAACAAAAACCAAAAGTGAATTCACAAATACCCATTCATAACTAACTTTTCCCTAACTTCTAACTGTAACCAACTTTCCATTTCCCACCTCTTAACCACCTAACAGAATCTCTAACACTGCATAACAGAATACAAACAGCATAACTAACTTAACTAGTAACAAACTCCTAACTAATTTCTAACATTATCCTAACAGAATTAACTAACCACATAACCAACTCATGGCTTATAAATAACAAAACTTCCAGCATATAGAAGGGGAGATCACAAATACAAAAAAGAAGACCACAGTCAGAAAGAGGGATAAACACAATTATTTATATTAAGAAAGAAACTCACCAAGAAAAAACCCTCAGAAATTATTCCTTCACTCTCTTTCTCGGTACAAACCTTCATTTCTTCATCTTCACTCCACAATTCTCACCATTTTTCCAGTTTCAGAACCTTCATCCACATTCATCCACGCATCATCTCACCATCTTTATCACTCTTCGCCCCTCACTTTTTTGTTACAACACAGCGAATTCGCTTCAAGAATTAGTGTGTGAATTCGAACAGCAAAATGGCCGAAGGAAGGAAAGGAGGAGGACCAAGGAAGAAGTCAGTCACCAGATCTGTCAAATCCGGACTTCAATCTCCAGTCGGAAGAATTGGTCGATTCTTGAAGAAAGGTAGATATGCTCAGCGTGTTGGTACCAGTGCTCCTGTTTACTTGGCCGCTGTTCTTGAATATCTTGCTGCTGAGGTACTTGAGTTGGCTGGAAATGCAACACGTGACAACAAGAAGAACAGAGTTAGTCCAAGACATTTATTATTAGCTGTGAGGAATGATGAAGAGCTTGGGAAATTGCTTGCTGGTGTTACCATTGCTCATGGCGGTGTTCTTCCTAACATCAACCCCGTGCTTTTGTCTAAGAGGACTGAAACGGCTACTGCAAATAATAACAACAATAGGAATCAACAACACAGAAGCACAGCATAAGCGCGAACCAAAGAAGGAGATTGACAGAATAGGGAGATATACGATTTTCAACACAGAAAAAGAATCATACCAATCTTCATCTTCAACAATCCTGCAAAAAATCTTGTTTCAGTCTTCATTTGGTTCTTCTCCACTTCATCATCTCTGCACATCTTCAACATTCATCATCATCTTCACATCAAACTTCAACGCACTTCATCATCTTCACATCAACCTACAACATCAACGCATCATCACAATATCAATGTGCACAACAATTTCAATCACCAATGTTCAACGTAGCAACATCACGGTAACATCACAACAACACGCACAAGAACAACAGCAAAATGCAAATGCAGAAGAAAATTGGGGATGGGAAGAAGGTTTACAAGTTGTGATTTAAACAAAAGGAAGAAGAGCGAATCCGATGGTAATCGTACCTGGAGCGAGAATCATCCAATGTTCTATCCTTGTTCGTTGTTGTCAAAAACGCCTCGTACGCTCTCATGCTCCTTTGCCGCCGTTTGAATCTGAAGAAAAAAGAAGATGCGATATGTAAGACGCATGAAGATGAGAAGAGAAACACAATAAGGATCCAGAATTGGCGATGATTGTAAGGAAAACAGTGGCGACGCTGTGTCGAGGTCGTCGGAGATGAAAAACGTGAGAGAGGATCATTCTGAATAGCGGCTCGATTGACGATCAACTGAAGCATGAGCGAGACGGTGATGAAAGCACCATGGTGATTGGTGGACGGAGATGAGAGACTGTGAACTTCCGTCGCCGTAAGAGAAGAGAGGAGAATGGAGCTTGTTTCGAAGGACTTCCGCCGCCGGCAATACCTTAACCTTAATCCCTTTCCAATTTCATATACTTTTTTTTTCTTTTCATTTAGTTTAACTGTTTTATTATTTTATATTTTTATTTCAAATTAATAATAATAATAACTAAGTAAATAATAAATAAAATGTTGAAAATCTTTTTGGGCAAATTACTTCAGCACCCATATTTCTAGACTTCATACCCCCTAACTCTTCTAATTTTTTCTTTTCTTTTATTATTTTAGTTTTTTCTTTTAGTTTAATTTTTTTCCTCTCAATTGACAATAAAAATAATAGAATATTTTAGAATAGAATTTCTTTTAGAATTTCGATTAGAATTTTTTTCTATTTTATTTTTCATATTCGATAATCATTTTTATTGCCATTTTCTAGTCAAGACTTTTTGTAGCGTCGACTTAACTCTTGCAATGTGGAATGCTCGGGGTGAACTCTTCAATCACTTGCCCGAGGGAACTTTGATAGAATTTTCTTACCGCTTGCACAATTTTGAAGTGGCAACGGACCTTCTCCGTTCGTTATTGTCACAACCCCATTTTATCCTTCATTTCGGTATTTTATCGCAATTCAAACATGCTAACATTAGGTAGAATTCCCTCATTCATCCTAACTTTAGGTCTAACAATGCACGATAACATCAGGTGTAGAAATAGGCTAATTCCCCTTTAACTTTTCTTTCCCTTTTGCATTCGCACCTAAAACGAAAACTTCTTTTCTCTCAAAATTCAAAACACTTTAAAACTACCGATGAGAATCATGCTTTTGCTTAGTGCGAGAAATGATAAGCGGGTCTCTTCTCGACCTTATCGTTCTTAATCTCAAGCATAGGTGTGGTTCAATTCTCAAAGACTCCTTTCATGACTAAGTAGAAAAATGGCTAATATCTCTCTCTTGAGGTCAATCAGTCATCATCTACAATAAAAATACAAAACAAATTCAAATCTTTTGCGTGCTCGAGCACCTTTCTTAAAACCCTTTTCAGGTAAGGACATGATTAATTTACTTATGTGCCAACGCATAAGTCTCCAAAGGTCGAGCTGCGGCAGAAGGCGGAATTAACTTCGTCCATAAAAAACATAAAACAAACAAAAACATGTGAGCCGAACTACGGTAGCTCTGATTCCTTAAAAAGGATACGTAGGCATTGGGGTAGGGCCCAGGCGAGCACAATTTTATTTTCCCTAAATTCTTTTCTCCTTTCTTTTGCATGCATTTTCCCTCCAGTAGTATAGTAGACAGTAAGCATAGATTAAACACACCCATAAGATAGATAACGAGAGTGGATACCGTAGAGTACTACGGGAGCGTGGGGTGCTAATACCTTCCCCTCGCGTAACAGACTCCCTTACCCGATCTCTCGGTCGCAAGACCGTGACTTCTCCCTCATCAGGTTTTCTCGATGTTTACCTTTCCCTACATGTGGGATAAAAGACGTTCGATGGCGACTTCATTGTTTGATGATTTTCAGCCGGTTGTTTCAGCTGGCGACTTCACTGGGGAATAGGTCGACCAAATGCTGGTCCATCCCGGAGTCGCTCCTAGCTCTTGTTTTCTTTCCTTATGGTGTTTATTTTTATGCTTTCAGTTTACTCATTTGTACATGTTTGCATTGCATTTTATGGCTTTCCATATCTGTTATCTATTATGCTAAACTCTGTTCTCTATGTTGGGTTGGGATGTCACTTTTGAGGTAAAAGGCCCAGTACCCAGGCCAGAGTGCACTAGGATACCTAGGAATAGAGTGGGGGCATGACGGCTATAGGACGTGGTCCGATTAGTGCAGTCATGTCATATACCACGCTCGGATGAGGTTCAAATGAATTACTATCGGCACCCACGTCTGTGGGCAAGCCCATAGCACTTTCAGGCGAACCCATGATTTTCGAGTTACCATTATCTTACCCTGACCTAGTTTTCACCCGTGAGTGGGGAGGGAATTTCTATCACAGGTACAGATGGTGACTATGCTCAGACAGTGGCTATTGGTTCTAATGGCTATATTCTGGATTTCTGTTCCGACTTGATGTAGATGTTATATCTTGTTTGTGACCGTATCGTTCTCAGATTTATTTTCTGAGATCCTGACTTGTTTACCTGGAGGTTCATTCAAGCCTTCAATCTTGGTATTCCCAGCATGTTCAGAAATTCTCAACTGTATCCAATGTTCCAAAAGCCTTGATCCCGGACAATGGGAGATCCACAGGGTACTTCGTTCTTATATATGCAGAAGCTATGTCGGACCTTTAATTTGATGATACTCACACGATTCAGAGCAGTGCAACAACCTTATTCAGGAATGATGGAACCATGATCCTCTTTGATCTCATGCCTTTGCATACATAACATGGCTAACTGCATGCTTAACATACATGTTCTGTTATTTTCAAGGAATCATATTTGCAAGTCTTGTGCCGAAATTCTTCTATCCCTTACTTGCGCAAAAACAAAATCAAAGCACGCAAATTCCTTGGAAATGACAAAACATGACATGGCATTCATTCATACACTCCATGTATATTCATGCATTCATAGCAGGTACCTGAAGATTGGGGATTCTTATTCAGACCTGGGGTTCTCTTCAAAGGCTTAACTTGGTTTCTCACTGCACGTGTTCAGGGACCAGCTATCGAATGACTCTGAGTGGTACATGCAAGCTTTGGCTCGTAGTGAGAAACTTCTTCAAGCAGGAAGATAATGGATTAAATACTCAGATAAGCCAGGTCATGGAAACTCTGATGATGATGTCTATTATTTCTTTAAAACATGATATGCTTGGTGATGCATATTATACTGGGGCACCGGGCCAATCGATTGAAGATGGTATGTCATCCAGAGACCAAGTCCAAGACTGGATCAATTCAGAGACTGTCATGCTCACATCAGATCTGAAAGGGGATTCTCTCGCACACTCGAGCATCAATGCTATAGAAAGTCGTCAAAATCAGCAAGTCCATACGGAGTCAAGTCTCCTCAACAGTGGCAATCATTGGTTTCTTTAATGCATTTTCATTTGCATTCTTGCTTGTTTGTTTAAAACATTGCTTGTATATAGAAACTTGTCTATTTTTGAACGAAAATCTTAATGCGATAAGTATGCTTGTCTTGAAGTGTTCCTTTCATTTTTACTCATCCATTTGTTATCACTCTTTAAATGTTTTGCTTGCATATTGATGCCATATTTCCTAGTCTTATGCTTAGGTAAATATTCAAAGGAGGATGATGATAATCTGAAAACGCAAAATCTCTAATTGGTACGCTTTTGAGTGAGACCCTACTGACGATGTACAGGCCTTGTTTCTATTCCTAAACACCGGAGATATAAGGGAGATAGACCCTCGTCAACCCCTCTGAGCCTTCAAGGTAGGAGTTTCCTTTCTGTTCAGAAAAAACCCTCATTTTAACCTTGGGGCGGGTAGTGTTCATCTAATCTGTTCAAGCATTCAGAACTCATCAAGAGTGTGCATCCAAGGATACAACAATGGTTATCCAGCAAAGGTTGAGGAAAGTCAAAACCACAGTGGTTAACCCTCATCTATCAACAACGTGCATCAACTAATGATACCCCAATAAGTATCCCTCGCACGTCAAAAGGTCAACAAAGGACGGTACAACAATGGCTATCCCTCATTTGCTAAAGACTCAGGCAGTCACGATCACTTCCGACAAATCAAAAACAAAGCAAAGATCAACGACTTGTTCAAAACGAAAAAATACGAATGAGAAAAAAACAAAAATCCCCGCTAAGTCGAAACATGAAAATAAGTCGCTTAGGAAAAAATTGGGGCATCCCGCTGGACATCTAAATCGAAATTCAAAAGAATTTGTCCAGGCAAAATTAGGGAAAGCAAGAAAGAAATTGAAAAGCCTAAAAGGCGAGAAAAGGATTACCAATGAAATCCTCATCAAAGAACAAAGTCGTGTGATCAAACACCAAAAGCAAAAGAAGTTAGTGACTGTCGTGTCCAAGAAACCTCAGTGGTTCCTCAATCATCACAAACTCTTCTCGAGAGACGAATGCTTGTATCGGGTCAACTGAACATAGGAATGGAGAACATCATGGAGAATGGGTGGGCACCAAATAATTTTGAGCCTTAAAACCTTTTTTCTAAAACCGTGAACCAGGCCACGTTACAACCCATAAAAGTCCTAACTGAAGCGTGGGTCAATTCGAAAACTTGCTACAACGAGATAGAGTTTAACTGACTCCTAAGAGGTATGTTTGAATATCTGTGTTGGCATCTTATGCTTGCATTATCTTTCATAAAAAGGAATTTGCAAATGTTTCTCTCTAGCTAGTGACTCGTTCACAACAGAGTTGTGACATTATTTCATTCAATGTTTTTTCAAACTTCAAGACTTACATACGTGTTGTATTAGAATTATCATTCTCATAATAAACATTCTTCTGCATACAAAACAACTGATCAACATCAAGTAAGTTTGCACAATGAACAATCGGTAAAGAGCTCAATCTTGTCAGAGAAGAGAGACTTGAATACCCTTTTGAAGCAAGAGTCAGCTGCCACAAGAGAAATGACTTATCCAGCAGAGTGTTAACCGGTGATTCTGTCAAGAGAAATCATCTTGGTACTTCACAGTTTGAGTACAATTCATGGATGAAGTTAGCAGAGCCAGCCAATCTGGGGCAATCAAGTCGAGAGTCGATCTCTCCAAGTTCATCCAAATCTGGGGCATTCCCTCAAAGCTGTCAATCAGAGGCTATTGCGTCGATAAATCTCTTCGAGCTCGATCAATCAGAGGCTATCACGTCAAGAGATCTATTCAGAATTCATTCAACCTGGGGCGGTTACGTCGAGATTCGACAAATCTCTCCAAGAAAGTTGTAATCAAGAACAGTTTGTTTCGTGGCTCAAGACATTGGGGCAGGCCACCTCATATCGTATTGTGGCACGAATATTCTGGTATCCTATTCAACATAGATCTTCTCAGAGACCCTCCAGACAGGGGCATTCCTCTTCCGTACTTAGTTGCTCAAGTCAATTATGTTGTACGAGACTACGATCAAGCTAAAAGCATCATGACAATCAACCTGACTTAACCAGCGCACAAAGCTGCCTTCATCTACCAGAGACAATTTCAAATTTGATTCCCCAAGTGAATTCAGAAAGTCTAGAATCGTCTTTTGACTCAGCACGCGTAAGTGCATTCTCAGTGGAGTTAATCAAGAGCATCCCCAATAAAGATAAACTGGGGCATTCGCAGAGCTAAACCGGGGCAGTCGCAGAGTTCAACCGGGGCACTCATAAGTGTCCACGCTCATCTCTTATCCCCAAGTGATTCAAGAGACAATTCCCCAGTGTGCGTAAACTCGGAGCATGTATTCGGAGGGATCCACATGGTGTTCAATATCCATTCTTCGGCATATTCACTTATATCACCCCCTCAACAGTTCAGGATGTTTGGAAGTCCGGCCAGGTTATCTCTTCCCAACGGTACGATTCAGAATCCAGCAGTGTACCTAAAGACTCGCTTCGTCAGCAATTCAGCCTTCAGCAGAGTCATCAACAATCTTCGGTATTATGGGCTCCCCAGTGCAAATTTTTATCGGTACCCCCATCAATCTTTGGTACTGCAGGCTTCCAACATCGATATATACTGACATCCCCAGTGATGAGCAATGGCTCCCAGCAAGCCTTCTTTTATCCCCATGAAGTTTATTTCTTCGCATTGCATATAGTTATCATTACATAACATTGCATCCTCAAAAGCGCGTAGCTGATCCATCAGAGTGGATCTTTGCTTCAAAAGAAATTCAAACATGCATACAAAGCATAAGCCAGACCAGGTACCTTACACGAAAGACCTAAATTATTCAAGGACAACAATACATCCCTACAGGAGGGTATCATGCCCGAAATCCCCAATTAGTGACCTTCACCTTTTCAAATGCCAAACAAAATCAATACACTTTGTCGTTCTAAACCCAGTTCTTGTCTGGTAGTCGGTTCCCTAAACATTCGTCCATGTCCATTCCTAAACACCCGTCTGTGTCCGTCCCTAAACACTCGTCTGTGTCCATTCCTAAGCACTCGTATGTGTCAAGTTTCCTAAACACCCACCAGGGTCATTTATTCAAACACTCGTCCGTGTTTAACTTTTTGATACCCGTCCGTATCTTCTTTCAATAATCGTCCGTATTGATTCAAACACTCGTCCGTGTTTATACCTTTGATACTCACCTGTATCTTCTTTCAATACTCGTCCGTATTGAATCAAACACTCGTCTGTGTTTATACCTTTTGATACTCGTCCGTATCTTCTTTCAATACTCGTCCGTATTGAATCAAACACTCGTCCGTGCTTAACTTTTTGATACTCATATGTATCTCCTTTCAATACTCGTCTGTATTGATTCAAACACTCGTTCGTGTTTAACCTTTTGATACTCACCTGTATCTTCTTTCAATACTCGTCCATATTGAATCAAACACTCCTCCGTGTTTATACCTTTTGATACTCGTCCGTATCTTCTTTCAATACTCGTCCGTATTGAATCAAACGCTCGTCCGTGTTTAAACTTTCTTGATGCTCATCCGTGTCGCTTATCTAAATAATCATCATGTCATAACCCATGTTCCCTTCTTCGAACCTGAGATCGCCTCTTGGCTAGGTTCTTCCTTCAAATCATCGTCGAACCTGAGATCGCCTCTTGGCTAGGTTCTTCCTTCAAATCACCGTCGGACCTGAGATCGCCTCTTGGCTAGGTTCTTCCCTCAAATCATCGTCGAACCTGAGATCGCCTCTTGGCTAGGTTCCTTCCATATACTTTGTCTTAGAACCTGAGATCGCCCTTTGGCTAGGTTCTCTGTCAAATCACTCTCATGTGTCACCTTAGGATCGCAGGTCGCCCGTAGACCTCGTCCGCTGTGTTTTCATACCAACCATTTGTATTGTATTGGCATCGAGCCACGTTACAAGTCCAGTCCCTGTCTCTTCATTGAAAAAAAAAACAAATTTCTTTTCCCCAGCAGATCACAAAATAAATAAATAAAGAAAACACTCTTTCTCCCTCAGGACAAATTTTTGGCATTGATATTTAATCATCTTCAACCTTGAATTTCCGAAAGGCATGTGCCAATCGTACTTTCAGGTTTAAGACGATTAAATAGGGGCAGCTGTAATACCCCAAATTTGTCCTACCCTTTTACTTCCTATCTGGCTTACGCATTTTTGCATTTTTCTCACATTAGGTCATCTATCACATCATGCATCATTAATTGATAAATTGGCATTAGATCATGGATTTCGAGGAATAAGGGTTGGTGAATGGCTCTAAGGCTCCCATCTTCGCACAAGCCTGTTTCGGTTGATTTCTCCATTAATAATTTGTTTGAAGCTAGGTTTTCATTTCATGGACCTTATCATCATCAAGCTACGAGGCTATTCTTTTCTTCTCAATGTCAAGTTGCAAGGTTTTATGAGACGAAGCTAAAAATCAGGGTTTATACATTTTCATACTTGAGCTTGTCAGCATTCTACCTGAGGTTCATTCCATATCAAGGTATTCGCATGTCTTATCTTTCATATTCATCTGCAAAGAATCCCGCAGGGCATAGTCATTATCATCTGTTGAGAAGGGGTCCAAGACGTCGTTATTCTAGTGCTCATATCGTCGGGACATGGTACAAGATGTTGATTGTGATCAAGGTGTCATTATCTCAAATGCTTATTGCTTGACACGCAAATTTGGTTTAGATCGGAAAATTGAATTGAATTAGGGGTTCACTGAAGCTGTGGTTTGATTAGAATTCATTCATCAATATTTGAAGTGGATTTGGAGAAAATCAAAGTTCTTAAGTATTTGTGTGGCTTTTCTTGGAATTCAAACCACAAGTATGAAAAAGCATGCATCAAATTCATCCAACCATCAAAATATTGTCCAAATAGCCTCTCTTGGATTCATTCAAGATTCATGTCTCTTTTGGTTACCTTGCAAATATTTTGGATTCATACCATTTATTTGAATTCATACAAAGGCCATTTCATTATATGGAAATAAAGTCAACATACATTCCAATGTGTATTCAAATACATACAAGTCAAAATTCCATTACAATTATACATAACATCTATACATTTTTACCAAAACCTATCCTAATTTTCAACCATTCTTCATGTTTCAAACTTCAAGCTTCCAAAACTTCGTGTTATGCGTCTTTGTTCCAACTTCATATCATCCTGGTGTTTCCCTTTTGCCTTTGCTTCCCAATAGCCCTGATTTGAACCAAACCTGCAAAAATATTGGATAAACTGTCATAAGCATGAACCGCATACACTACACTTCCAATTGTCAAAACCAATTCCGTAACCCAAAAAACAAAGTAACTTACTGCACCATAATCTATAACTAATTGTTAACCTCCTAACCATCCTCAAAAACAGTCCACACTGCAAACGGCTAACAAAAACCAAAAGTGAATTCACAAATACCCATTCATAACTAACTTTTCCCTAACTTCTAACTGTAACCAACTTTCCATTTCCCACCTCTTAACCACCTAACAGAATCTCTAACACTGCATAACAGAATACAAACAGCATAACTAACTTAACTAGTAACAAACTCCTAACTAATTTCTAACATTATCCTAACAGAATTAACTAACCACATAACCAACTCATGGCTTATAAATAACAAAACTTCCAGCATATAGAAGGGGAGATCACAAATAAATAAAAAAGAAGACCACAGTCAGAAAGAGGGATAAACACAATTATTTATATTAAGAAAGAAACTCACCAAGAAAAAACCCTCAGAAACTATTCCTTCACTCTCTTTCTCGGTACAAACCTTCATTTCTTCATCTTCACTCCACAATTCTCACCATTTTTCCAATTTCATAACCTTCATCCACATTCATCCACGCATCATCTCACCATCTTTATCACTCTTCGCCCCTCACTTTTTTGTTACAACACAGCAAATTCGCTTCAAGAATTAGTGTGCGAATTCGAACAGCAAAATGGCCGGAGGAAGGAAAGGAGGAGGACCAAGGAAGAAGTCAGTCACCAGATCTGTCAAAGCCGGACTTCAATTTCCAGTCGGAAGAATTGGTCGATTCTTGAAGAAAGGTAGATATGCTCAGCGTGTTGGTACCAGTGCTCCTGTTTACTTGGCCGCTGTTCTTGAATATCTTGCTGCTGAGGTACTTGAGTTGGCTGGAAATGCAACACGTGACAACAAGAAGAACAGAGTTAGTCCAAGACATTTATTATTAGCTGTGAGGAATGATGAAGAGCTTGGGAAATTGCTTGCTGGTGTTACCATTGCTCATGGCGGTGTTCTTCCTAACATCAACCCCGTGCTTTTGTCTAAGAGGACTGAAACGGCTACTGCAAATAATAACAACAATAGGAATCAACAACACAGAAGCACAGTATAAGCGCGAAACAAAGAAGGAGATTGACAGAATAGGGAGATATACGATTTTCAACACAGAAAAAGAATCATACCAATCTTCATCTTCAACAATCCTGCAAAAAATCTTGTTTCAGTCTTTATTTGGTTCTTCTCCACTTCATCATCTCTGCACATCTTCAACATTCATCATCATCTTCACATCAAACTTCAACGCACTTCATCATCTTCACATCAACCTACAACATCAACGCATCATCACAATATCAATGTGCACAACAATTTCAATCACCAATACTCAACGTAGCAACATCACGGTAACATCACAACAACACGCACAAGAACAACAGCAAAATGCAAATGCAGAAGAAAATTGGGGATGGGAAGAAGGTTTACGAGTTGTGATTTAAACAAAAGGAAGAAGAGCGAATTCGTTGGTAATCGTACCTGGAGTGAGAATCATCCAATGTTCTATCCTTGTTCATTGTTGTCAAAAACGCCTCGTACGCTCTCATGCTCCTTTGCCGCCGTTTGAATCTTAAGAAAAAAGAAGATGCGATATGTAAGACGCATGAAGATGAGAAGAGAAACATAATAAGGATCCAGAATTGGCGATGATTGTAAGGAAAACAGTGGCGACGCTGTGTCGAGGTCGTCGGAGATGAAAAACGTGAGAGAGGATCGTTCTGAATAGCGGCTCGATTAACGATCAACTGAAGCATGAGCAAGACGTTGATGAAAGCACCATGGTGATCGGTGGACGGAGACGAGAGACTGTGAACTTCCGCCGCCGTAAGAGAAGAGAGGAGAATGGAGCTTGTTTCGAAGGACTTCCGCCGCCGGCAATACCTTAACCCTAATCCCTTTCCAATTTCATATACTTTTTTTTTCTTTTCATTTAGTTTAACTGTTTTATTATTTTATATTTTTATTGCAAATTAATAATAATAATAACTAAGTAAATAATAAATAAAATGTTGAAAATCTTTTTGGGCAAATTACTTCAGCACCCATATTTCTAGACTTCATACCCCCTAACTCTTCTAATTTTTTCTTTTCTTTTATTATTTTAGTTTTTTCTTTTAGTTTAATTTTTTTCCTCTCAATTGAGAATAAAAATAATAGAATATTTTAGAATAGAATTTCTTTTAGAATTTCGATTAGAATTTTTTTCTATTTTATTTTTCATATTCGATAATCATTTTTATTGCCATTTTCTAGTCAAGACTTTTTGTAGCGTCGACTTAACTCTTGCAATGTGGAATGCTCGGGGTGAACTATTCAATCACTTGCCCGAGGGAACTTTGATAGAATTTTCTTACCGCTTGCACAATTTTGAAGAGGCAACGGACCTTCTCCGTTCGGTATCGTCACAACCCCATTTTATCCTTCATTTCGGTATTTTATCGCAATTCAAACATGCTAACATTAGGTTGAATTCCCTCATTCATCCTAACTTTAGGTCTAACAACGCACGATAACATCAGGTGTAGAAATAGGCTAATTCCCCTTTAACTTTTCTTTCCCTTTTGCATTCGCACCTAAAACTAAAACTTCTTTTCTCTCAAAATTCAAACCACTTTAAAACTACCGATGAGAATCATGCTTTTGCTTAGTGTGAGAAATGATAAGCAGGTCTCTTCTCGACCTTATCGTTCTTCATCTCAAGCATAGGTGTGGTTCAATTCTCAAAGACTCCTTTCATGACTAAGTAGAAAAATGGCTAATATCTCTCTCTTGAGGTCAATCATTCATCATCTACAACAAAAATACAAAACAAATTCAAATCTTTTGCGTGCTCGAGCACCTTTCTTAAAACCCTTTTCAGGTAAGGACATGATTAATTTACTTCTGTGCCAACGCATAAGTCTCCAAAGGTCGAGCTGCGGCAGAAGGCGGAATTAACTTCGTCCATAAAAAACACAAAAGAAACAAAAACATGTGAGCCGAACTACGGTAGCTCTGATTCCTTAAAAAGGATACGTATGCATTGGGGTAGGGCCCAGGCGAGCACAATTTTATTTTCCCTACATTCTTTTCTCCTTTCTTTTGCATGCATTTTCCCTCCAGTAGTATAGTAGACAGTAAGCATAGATTAAACACACCCATAAGATAGATAACGAGAGTGGATACCGTAGAGTACTACGGGCGCGTGGGGTGCTAATACCTTCCCCTCGCGTAACAGACTCCCTTACCCGATCTCTCGGTCGCAAGACCGTGACTTCTCCCTCATCAGGTTTTCTCGATGTTTACCTTTCCCTATATGTGGGATAAAATACGTTCGATGGCGACTTTATTGTTTGATGATTTTCAGCCGGTTGTTTCACCTTGCATCTGAAATAGTCTGACATTATATCCAAATGGGAAACAAGAAGCGGAGTTAAGGGTTTCCTAGTCAAGTTCCTATTAGAAAAAGCTCAATTGTTTTGGGATGATTTGGATTTCCAAGCTTTCGAAGAAGTCATGGCTCTTATAATCTATGGGTTAGTACTGTTCCCTAATCTAGAATTACTCATAGATGTTAATACTGTCAAGGTTTTTCTCTCCCGTAACCATGTACCTACTTTACTCAGAGATATCTTGCATTCCCTCCACACTCGTACCATGAAGAGAAGAGGGTTCTTATATGTTACATACCATTGCTGTCTAGGTGGTTTATTTCACACCTTCCTCAATCAGTATTAAAGAATGAACAAGGTTTGGGTTGGTTGCAAAGGATAATGTCACTTTCTCACTCAGATATTCTTTGGTACTCCCGGCCCATGGGAGATATTTCTATCATTGATCGATGTGGGGAATTCCCTAATGTCCCACTCCTCGGCATTAAGGGGTATCACTTATAATCCCTCCTTAGCTCTACGATAGTTTGGTTATGCTCGGAGAGTTGGTCCATATGATATGCTTATCCAAGGCATTATGTTCAACTACGAGGATGATATTCAAGGGTATCGTCAAAGGTTCGTACGAGCTTGGGGCATGGTAAATAAGGTGGATAGAAAGGCTTTGGGCACAAGAATTCCATCCTAATGGAGACTTATCTTAAATGTGTATGAGCTCGCGCCCAAATCCTTATGATGCCATATACAACCATCTTACCAGTGATTGTGGAACCTTTCATCGAAGAAGATGTTCCTTATACGGTTCTCCATCCTGACATGCCCACTGATTTTGAAGAGCTACAAAGGTCTTAGATTCAGCTGAAGGAATAATGAGATACCTTTAGAGATCAATTCTACACCAGGGAGAAGAAAGTGTTGGAGCTCATGAAACAACTTCACAAAGAAGAGATTCTTAATGTCCACCTCGGCACGAAGAGGAAGCGCCCATGGGAGATTTGATTCTTAGATTTTTAGAGTTTTTAATTTTCAATTGTAAGCCTAAAAGGAAATTGTAATTTGAATTTTATTAATAAAATATTTGTTTCATTTTGGCTCGCAAACTTAAATTCCCCGAAGTCCTTGAAAACATTGCATAAACATTAACATGCATATCATTACATAAGCAGGTATTTTGAGAGATTTTTCTTATTCTTTTCGCTGTTTATTTCAGCAAAAGAAATGGCTCTTAAATAAATAGTAAAGGACCTTTAAGATCAAAACGCTCAGTTCCAACAAATGTTCCTGGCTCTAGCTAAGGGGAAAGAAGATATGAAAGCTCTTATCGTCAAGGAAAAGACGAAGAAGGCAAAAAAAACCAGCTGGTGTCTTGAATTTGGGAAGAAGGTTCAGAGGACCGGCTAAGCGAGCTCTGGATTTTGAAACCCCGTCAAATGAGGGGGACAATCAAGAAGAGAAGCCAACAGAAGAAAACAACAACCCAGGGACTGATGAGGAAGAGGTTGATTACTCTGAGGAACAGTATCCTCATGCTGATGATAAATACAAACAGTTGGAGGATCATCTCAATGCTATAGAGATTCAGAGGGTAACCGGGCTGGATTTTGAAGAGCTAGGACTGGTCTCAGGGGTGGTCATCCCGCAGAAATTCAAGGTCCCATATTTGCTAAGTATGACAGTGCCTTATGTCCTAAGCTACACTTAAGGTCATATGTCAAGAAGACTCAACCCCACACTACTGATAGGATTCTGTGGGTACATTTCTTCCAAGAAAGTTTGTCATGGATGCAGTTGGAATGGTTCTATCAGCTTGAGGGAACCAAAATTCATAATTGGGAAGACCTGGATGCTGCTTTTTACAAGCAGTATCAATATAATGTTGACCTTTCTCCAACTCGTACATAATTGCAAAGTATATCTATGGGTTCCAACGAGGGTTTCAAAGATTATGCCTAGAAGTGGATAGATCTTGAGGGAAGAGTCCAACCTCCTCTGTCTGATAGAGAGCTGGTAGATATGTTCTTGGGAACTTTGTCCGGTCCATTTTTCAACCATCTGATTAGAAGCTCTTCAGCTGGGTTTACTAAGCTGATATTGATCGGTGAGCAAGTAGAAGCTGGTATTAAGAGTGGTAAGATTCAGAGGGATGCATCCTCAAGTACACTAAAGAAACCCTTCACTGGATAGAAGGAGGCCAATTCTACTTATGGCCAGAGAAATCAAAGAAAAACTGAATGTCGTTTGGTGGTAGGGGCTATTATGATCTCCAATCCTGCATCAAATCAACAACGAAACAATTAGCGCAGGCCGGATGCACCCAGAAGAAAATTCACCCAGATCAACATGGCCTTATCCCAGGTTTTTCCACACCTGTTAAAGTCCAATCTGGTGACTCTAAAGGAAGCTCCTAAGAATCCCAATATTGCACCTGCCTGTCTTGCACCCCAAAATTTTCCCTCTTGTTTTACTCAAAACATGCCCATTGAGGTCCTCAACTTGCCCAAGGATGCCCAAGGATTGATCAAACAAATTCTCTCCTAAAGCACTGAGCCTCAAATTAGGGTTTCACTCCTCATCAAGATGTTTGAGTTCCAAGGGTCATAAATGGTTTCCATTGCCCTAATATGTCCTCAAGATCATCCATGTCAAGTTTCATGCCTTGCACAAGAAGTTTGCTCAGTCAACTGCTCAAATGCCTGAAAATCAACTTTATTAGGTCAAAAGTCAATTGTGACCCACATACAATCAAACTTCAAGATTTTTGGTCAACATCAACATTTTGAAGTTATATCCATCATTTGATCAAGGGTTTATCATGATTCCTCAAGGAATGCTCCTAATTTATCAAAACTCAAAAGTTGCTAAATTAGGGTTCATATACGAAAAGTCAACCAAACTTTGACCAGACATAACTTTCACATACTTTGTCAGAAATTTCTCATCCAAGACTCATTTTGAAGAGAATCCAATTTCATACCTCAAGTTCAAGAAACGCACTCATGAAAAGATATAAATTCATACATTATAGGTCATTTAAAAAAGTCAACAAAAACACCTTTTGGGTCAAAGCTCCTTACGTGAACATGGAAGATCCGATTGAGATGAAACCAAAAGGGTTGTTTATAGGACATACTAAACTTTCTAAAAATTCCAATAACACCCTCTTAGGGTCAAAATTGAGAGAGATGTGCATTGTCAAAGTTGGCCATTTTTGGAAATTTGCCCAAAGTCAACAATGCTCAAAATTGCATTTTTTCCACATGGGCCCATCTTTTCAAGATTGAGTCTCAGTCCTAGCATGGTCCATGACCTATGGGACCCTCCATGCCTTATTCACTTATTTATTTAATTTATTTTGATTTTTATTCATTTAAAAATCAAATAAAATCAAATAAATCCAAATAAATTACATAATTTGTTTTAGGGATGATTTTTGCATTGATTGAAGATCTCATATGCTGTCAAATAGCCAGGAAATCGTGCAAGGCCAAATAGGACACAAAATCTTCACATATGGCAACTTTTCAAGATTTGATTTTTTTCTAAAACCATGCAATTATATCTTTGATTCTTTCCAATTCTATTACCCTAATTAAATCCATTACATAAATACAACATTCACAAGTCATAAGGGACGAAAAAATTTGAGGGTTTTACAGCCAAGAGAACTCATATCAATCTTCCAAAAATTCAAGAAAAAGCTCAACTCGGATTCCATATTGCAGCCCTCCTCAAGGGGATTTGAAGATTGCAATACATTCCTTGGTACTCCCAGAGGCTCTTCCAATCATTTTCCAGCGTCAAAGCGCCCAGAACCGTACCATCCATACCCACGGTTTGCTTTCGTTTTTCTCAAATTCGAATTCATCGATTCATGTAACATAAACTTGTTTTGACCACGTATTATTATTCACATGAATGAGTGCAAGCTTTCTGTATAGTTGAATTCGTGTTTAGATGCAGGATGTGTGATATGCCATTGCTAGGGTTTTGAGGTCCCAAATTGGGAACTCTGTACACAGGCAAAATTAGGCCAAATTAATGGTGCCATCACGTTCATGGATTAGTTTCGAGTGGAACCATGCCCTTGGTTGGGATTTATGTTGTTTGTATTGCATTTTTTATTTTTACAGGTTTATAGCTACAAACAAGAACCGTCACTATAGCCTATAGTGACGAATTGGACTGTAGGTAAAAGTCCTTTCTAAAACAACAGTCCCAGTGAGGAAGATGATGGCGTGTCCAAGCCTGGTTGGACAATTTGAATCCACGCGCATTTTTCTGGGCGTACTGCTTTGTGTGGCTTATATTTTTATTTGTTTATTATATTAACAATTGAGTCTTCCAGCACAGATGGAAAAAGGCATAACGTGCATTGCAAACGTCCTGGGTTCGATCCCAGGTGTACACATCTTACATTTTCTCAATATTTGCCACAGGATCTAGCACGCAGCATCCAAAGGGGAGTATCATGCAACTCAGGATCTGACCATCAAATTCATCTCCATCCAAGATCCAACGTGCAGTAGGTACAGTGTATAGTGGGCATCCCAGATCTAATGACACTGGATCAAATGCCAGCCTTGGGCCAGCTATTCTGAGCCTGGAGAATTTCAGCCATACACCCCCCAGAATTGCTTCCAACATCAGGCCCATCTCAATTTTTTTGTTTTAAATTTCTTTAACTTTTTTTTGTTTTATTTATTTTTAATTGCTTTAAAAATATTTTTTAATTAAATCTCAAAATCATAAAAACACAAATAATTAGAATTAGGTTTTTTTCATAAAATATTTAATTCCATTAATTCATTAGGTTAATTAGGTTAATTAGGGTAACTTAAATTCCTTTTTCATAATTAAAATTAATTAGAAATTAGGTTAATTTGTAAAATTAATTACTTTTCTCAAAAATCCAAAAATATTTTTATTCTAAATCAATCATATTCGTTAAGCCTTAATTCTTCGTTTAAATTATTCTCGCGCGCATTTATTTATTTATTTTGTAAATTAATGTATCTGCTCCAAAGTTGTAATAGCTTTTAACTTAGGTTTATTATTGCTTTTATTTACTGTTTTGCCCAAGTTTTTTTGATTATGTAATCCCCCCCCCCCAAGGCCTTGTAATAGCTTGGTTTAAATTTCTCGCATTTTACTTTCTGCCATTATAAACTGTTAGATGATTGATAATAGGATTGTATGCGAAAGATAAATCAATAATTTAAAACAGTAGAAAACCCTAACTGTGCAAATATTAAATAAACTGACAAACAATCACTTGCACATGCTCACTCCTAGGGTTTTCCCCATTTCGGTTGCCTTCGATAAACGGTCATGAAGTATTGGGAGTTTTAGTGGTTGCCCTCTAGTCCCAAAAGATCAAAAATGACAATTCAAATGTTGCCTCAGAAAGATCTTTAGGACTCTAGGGTAACTACTAAGGTTTCCTAACCATTGCTTTAGTGATCGTAATCGTCCCTTTCGATTGTCCCTTAAACTCCAACAATGGAGCTACCTACTCCTTAATAGTAGGGTAGCGTTGTCTAAAGGAAATAAGAAAACGAACTGTCTTTTTCGAGTAGGTAGAAACTCTTAAGTACTTGCTCAAAATAAAACTTTTACACCATACACTTTCAAATAAACTTTTCAAACTAATGTTTTCAAAAATGATTTATCACACCCTTGAGGACTGATACAAGGGTTACCATAAAGTGAAACGACGCACTAAGGCAATTTCAAAAAAAATTCGAACACACAAAAGTAATTTAGAATGAGCAAGTGCCTAAGAGCCCATGGAAAACCATGGATAGAAAGGATGCTAACACCTTCCCTTTCTATAATCTACCCCTTGTACTCAGAAACATCTCGAAAAAGGTTTTTTCTGTTCTTTTTCCCTTTTCCTTTGTTGGATGAAATAAAAGATGGTGGCAAATCTTGCTTACCGCGACATTTGCAAACAAAAAACGCAAAACTAGTAGTAATAAAAAACAGTCAATTATACCACCGTATCACAGAACTGGAGAGTCTGCTGGGGAATAAATAATAAAGTTGGGTTTACCTTAGGTTTTAGGTTATTCTTAACTACTTCTTTGGCTTGTCTTGTTTGATTTATTTTTAAGGGTATCTGTTTGGGTTGTTTGGATCCTAAACCCGAATCTGGGAATTCCTTTTAGGTAAGTAGCAATAAAATATGAGGGAGCTATGTGGGATATACCAACATGGTTGAAATAGTAGCTATGTTGATGCAATACTTTGGTGTATACCAGTGGCCCTTGAGTAGTCAAGGAGAATACGGGGCCACTGTGTGGTATCATAAAGTGTCAACTGACCTTAGCACCTTAATTTACCAACTTGGCTTTTAGGACGTAGTGAGATAGTCGTCTTTGGTGTAAACCCAAAGTCGGTTAATATTCGATGCTACACTCATTGAGGTTTGACTCTTAAGTTTTGTTTGGTGGCAAGTCAATTGTCTATCAGAATGAAATTTGGGGGAAAGATCGGTGATATTGAGATCCCTTAGAACTCGGTTACTATATTTAGGACAGGTTGAACCAACCCAACTTCAAGAGGGTATTACCTTAAAATCCATGCAAGCCTTAAACCTAAGGTTTCTGTGTTTTTCTTGTGTTTTCTATATCTGCTATATCTAAGCATAACCATGACATCATAACATAGCATATCATACTACCATTTCAAGGATTCTTAGGGTTTATTTTTGTCTTGTTTTGTAGGACATGGCCCTTGCCCGCAGATTCACTATCCCAGTCAGTCTGGTAAAGGCACCTCCTCAGCTTAAGGAGTTGGTATCAAGGGTTCCTGAAAGCTCTCCCTTCACTGAAAGACATGGTCGAATTCGCAGCTTGGTCACCTCAAACCCTGATGAAGAAATGTTAAAAGTTCTCTTTCAGTTCTTTGACCCACTACATCACTGCTTCACTTTTCGGATTACCAGTTAGTGCCTACTATGGAGGAGTTTTATCTGTTACTAGGGGTGACTATCCTTAACAAGGTACCTTTCAATGGTATGGAAAAAGACCTTAAACCCGAAGATATTTCTAAAGCCTTGTCCTTACAACGGTCTGACGTAGTAGCAAATTGGGAAACCAAGAGAGGTGTCAAGGGTTTTTTGGCTAAGCTCTTGTTTGAGAAAGCTCATCGTTTTGGGGATACCCTGGACTTATAAGCTTTTGAAGAGGTGATAGCCCTTCTCATCTATGGTTTGGTAATTTTCCCTAATCTGGACCAGCTCATATATGTGAATGTGGTTAAGGTTTTCCTGTCACGCAATCTGGTACCTACTCTGCTTGGAGATATCCTACATTCTCTGCATACTCACACTATAAAGAGAAGAGGGAACCTTCTGTGTTGCACTTCTCTTTTTGCTAGGTGGTTTATTTCTCACCTACCCCGATCCATCTTGAAGAATGAACAGGGTTTGAGATGGTCTCATAGGCTAATGACTCTTACATATTCAGGTATTCATTGGTGCCCTCAATCCTCGGAGAATGTTACCATCATTAGTCGGTGCGGAGAATTCCCTAATGTCTCTCTCTTAGGCATTATGGGAAGAATCACTTACAATCCTTGTTTGGCACTACGATAGTTTGGATATGCGAGAAGGGATGGTCCTCATGATACACTTATCTAAGGAATCCCCTTCGACTATGAGAATGATGCTCAGGGTTACCTTAAAAGGTTCATGCGAGCTTGGGGCATGGTACATAGAGTTTATACCAAGACACTGTGGAACAAGAATTCCATCCCTCTTGAGCCTTATCTCAAATGGGTATGATCCCGTGCCCAAAGTATTATGATGCCTTACCCCTCCATCCTACCTATGATTATGGAATCGGTTGCTAAAGGAGACACTTCTTATCTTGTTCTTCATCCTGACATGCCAACTGATCATGAGGAGTTACAAAAATCCTGGGTTCAACTTAAGCAGGAGTAGGATACATTTGAAGTTCAATTCTACGCCAGCGAGAAGAAAGTCTTGGAACTCACTAGGCTACTTCATGAAGAGAGGAATATAAACGCCTACATCGCACCAAAGAGGATGCACTCATGGGAAACTTAATTTTCTTTTTGCTTTAAGTTCTATTTTGTTTGATTGTAAGCCTAAAGGGCACTCTTTGTAACAATTCAAATTTATTAATACAATTGACGTGTGTTTCTTTTGGTTAAGCAAATTTGAGCCTTTAAGAATCCTTGAAATCATTGCATACGTATATCACCCATGTCATTATATAAATAGGTTTCATAACAGGTTTCTCATCTTATTCGCTATTTATTTCAGTAGTAATGACTTCTGAATAAAGTATCAAGGATCTCCAGGCATAAAATACCAAATTTCAGCAAATTTTTGTAGCCCTTGGCTAAAGGGCAGGAAGATCTGAAGGCCCTTATTCTAAAAGATAGAAAGAAGAAGAAGAAGAAGAAGAAGAAGAAGAAGAAGAAGAAGAAGAAGAAGAAGAAGAAGAAGATCGTTGGTATCTTGAATTTGGGCAGAAGATTCAAGGGACCATTGAAGCAACCGGTTGATCTGACCTCTTTCTCCAAACAAGGGGATAACCAAGAGAGTGAAACAAGGGAAGAAGACCCTATCCCAAGGGTTTCTGAGGATGAATCTGATTACAATGATGAACAGTATCTTCCCACTGAGTATAGATACAAGCAGTTAGAGGATCTTCTGAGTGCAATGGAGATCCAAAGAATACCAGGGCTGGATTTTGAAGAGTTGGGATTAGTATCTGGGGTTGTCATCCCACAGAAGTTCAAGGCTCAGGTATTTTCAAAGTATGATGGGGTGTCTTGTCCCAAGCTTCATCTCCGCTCTTATGTGAGGAAGATTCATCCTCACACTGCTGATAGGAACTTGTGGTTCCATTTCTTTCAAGACATTATGTCCGGGACTCAGCTTGAATGGTTCTATCAGTTAGAGGAAATCAATGTCCACAACTGGGAAGATCTGGTTGCTACATTTTATAAGCAGTATCAATATAACGCTGACCTTGCTCCTACCCATACTCAACTCCAGAGTATGTCTATGGGTGCAAGCGAAGGTTTTAAGGACTACGCGTAGAAGTGGAGAGATTTGGCAGGGAGAGTCCAACCCCCTTTGTTTGATAGGGAGTTGGTGTACATGTTTCTTAGTACACTATCTGGTCCATTCTTCAATCACCTGATTAGTAGCTCCTCGGCTGGTTTTACTGAGCTGATATTGACTTGAGAAAGGGTAGAAGCTGGAATCCGGAGTGGCAAGATCCAAAAAGACACCTCTTCAAGTACAGTGAAAAAGCCATTCATGGGTAAGAAGGAGGTCGATGTTGTTTACAATACCAGAAGTCAGAATAGAACCGAGCACGATCCAGCGGTAGGGGCTGTCATGATCTCTAAGTCTGAACCTACCCAACAAAGGAACAATCAGCCAAGGGTAGAAAGACCTCAAAGGCAGTTCACTCGGATCAATTTGACATTGTTGGAGGTTTTAACCCATCTGTTAAAATATAACTTGGCAACCTTAAAGGAGGCTCCCAAGAATCCCAACACCACATCTCCTCATTACAATCTAAACGCTCGGTGTGCTTACCATTATGAGAGTCTAGGCCACGATACAAACGACTCTTGGGCTCTGAGGAATAAGATACAGGATATGATCTAAGCGAATGAGATTAAGTTTGATGCTCCTAAGATGCCTAATGTCATAACTACTCCCATGCCCAAGCACAACCGTGGGGTTAATGTCATTGATACTGATCTATTTGTTACTTTTGTTGATGAAGTTTCTACTCCTCTCATGACCGTCAAGAAGAATTTATTGCTATCCGGTTTATTTCCGGGTTATGGTGAAGGTTGGCACATGTGTTTATCTCTGCCTTCTGGTTGTTATTTGCTGAAAACAGGTGTTCAACGCCTGATGGATAACAAAGAGATTTTGTTCGAAAAGACTCTGTTCCCAACTATTCTACATGAAGATGTTGCTATCATAACCATTTCCGCCAATCCTTCCAAGGTTTCCTCCAAAAGACCAGTTAGGATTACACCTGCTCCAAGAATTGCTCCATTGATAATCACTTTTCATGGCCCTGTACCATACTCCTCGGACAAAGTTGTTCCTTGGAATTATGGTGCTGACGTTTACTACCATGGCGTCAAGCAGGATTTATTAACTGTTAAAGACAAAAAAGATGAAGAGGCTGATCTCGATATCAGTAACATTTTCGGGACCAACAAAATTACTCGAAGTGGAAGGGTTTTCTCTCCCGAGATCTCCCTGAAGACTATTGTTAGGCCTGTTGTTATTCCATCTGTTGTTCTTGCTAGTACTTCTGCTACTACTCCCATCCTTACTCTAGTTGTTACCCCTACCGATGAGTCATCTGGGACTCGGAGAAAAGAAGTTATAGGTGAGCCTGCCCGGACGGAGACACCTAGAAAAGTTATTTTTGAATCCTCTAAACAAGAAATGAATTAAATTTTAAAAATAATCAATAAAAGCGACTACAATATGGTCGAATAGATGGGTAAGACCCCTTCGAAGATATCAATGTTGTCTCTGCTATTGTTTTCTGAGGCCCATGCAAAGGCTTTGATTACATTTCTCAAGACTGCGCATGTGCCGCAAGAAACCTCCACTGACCAATTCAAAGACTGTGTGGCCAGTTTGACTGCTAATAATGGGTTGGGTTTTTCAGATGTCGATTTGACACCAAAGGGGAGAAAGCATAATGATGCTCTGCATGTCTCGATCGAATGCAGGGGCACTACTATGGCCCATGTGCTAGTGGACATTGGATCGTCACTGAATGTTCTGCCCAAGAAGGCTCTCGATAGGCTAGATTGTGAAGGATTGACCTTAAAGCCCAGAAACATTGTGGTGATGGCTTTTGACGGTTCAAAAAGAATGGTGCACGGGGATGTGGACATCCTTGTCAAAGTGGGTTCCCAGACCTTTGAATCCACCTTCTATGTGATGGATATCAGGCCATCTTATTCATGTTTATTGGGTCGTCCTTGGATCCATAAAGCTGGAGTTGTTACTTCTACATTGCACCAAATGTTGAAGTATCTGGTGAAGGGGAAGATTGTCACCATGCATGGTGAAGAGGAATACATGGTAAGCCACTTGAACTCTTTCAGGTATGTGGAAATGGACAATGAGTTCATAGAGATCCCTTGTCAAAATTTTGAAGAGGTTCCCCAGATTATGGCATCAACCGAGACTATTACCAGTGTGCCGAAGATCACCAAACCTCCTTTGAAGATGGCTTCTCTCAAGGACGCCAAAGCAGTAATTGAAGAAGGTGGGTTACCATTTGGGGACAGCTCCCTGATTTTCCTCACAAAAATGACAAATTTGGTTTGGGCTTTACTTCAGGAGCTCAAAGGGTTGTTCGACGTGCTCAGGCTGGAGGACCTCCCCTACGCATCAGCAATCGCGGGGTCAATGCTATAGAAGACAATGATGAGGATTCTGATATTGGCAGCTGGATCTACCCTACTACCAATGGTGGACCTAGTAACTGGACAGCCAAAGATTTTGTGCCAATTACTTTTGTTCAGCAGTAATTTTCTTACTTGTTTTTTAGATTTGTAATAAACAATATAAACTTTATGGCCTTGTGTCTTACCCGAGGCACAATGCTTTATTTGTGAGGGTTATTATATGTCATTATCATATGTCATCAATAAAACATTGGATGTTCTTGCATACAAATTTTGCGCTCTCTATTTTATTTCCTACCTTTTTACTTTATCAATCAACTATGCTCTTACACACACTCACATATCAAACTGCATACTCATATCCACTCTGGATCCCATTTATAACAGTTCTTCTATTGTCAGTTTTAGCTTCGAAAATTCAATCAACCAAGTCGAGAACGAAGATGAGGAAGATTGTGAGGTACCTGGAGAACTTGCTAGACTGTTACAGCAGGAAGAAAGGGCTATACAGCCTCATGAAGAGCCAGTTGAGACAATAAACTCATGCATCGAGGTAGACAGAAAAGAAGTCAAGATTGACACAAATCTGGAGCTTAGTGTCAAACAGCGGTTGGTACAGATGTTGCACGATTATGTTGAGATCTTTGCCTGGTCATATGAAGACATGTCGGGACTAGACACAGATATAGTGGTCCATCGTCTGCCAACTAAAGAAGATTTCCCTCCGGTAAAGCAGAAGGTCCGCCGTATGCGCCCTGAAATGTCAGAGAAGATCAAAGCAGAGGTTATGAAGAAGTTCAACACTGGGTTCCTAGTTGTCACCTCGTATCTGCAGTGGGTTGCTAACATGGTCCCAGTACCTAAGAAAGACGGCAAGGTACGAATGTGTGTGGACTACAAAGACCTGAACAAGGCAAGCCCCAAGGATGACTTCCCGCTTCCCCACATCGATGTTCTGGTTGACAACACCGCACAACATAAAATCTTTTCCTTCATGGATGGTTTCTCTGGCTACAACCAAATCAAGATGGCACCCGAAGACATGGAGAAGACAACTGTGATCGGTGGATCTGGAACTGACTGTTTAACGCTGGTTCGCGAAATGTCGCGGAAGCAAGAGTCGCCACCGTCTTTTATTTTCTCCAAATGGAAAGGACAAAAGCACAGAAAAATTCCTTATAGAGATTGCTCTCGCTTCGGGAGGTAGATTATAGAAAGGGAAGGTGTTAGCACCCTTTCTATCCATGGTTATCCATGGGCTCTTAGATACTTGCTCATTTGTGTTTTCAAAAATGGTTTGTTTGCTTTTCAACTGTGGGTTTTAAAAAGTTTCTTTGAAAGTTTCAGTTCGACTCTTGTATCGGTCCTCAAGAGTGTTTGAAAAAATTGCTTTCGAAAGCTTTTTGAAAAGGTGTCGGTGTGAAAAGTATTTTTGATTTGTTTTGAAATTAGAGCAAGTATCTAGAGTCGTCTACCTACCCTAAGGAATTCGTCTGTGTAAATGTCCTTAAAGTAGTGCCATCCCACCATTGAGAGATAGGTAGCACCACCGTTGGAGGTGTTCGGGTCAATTCGAAGGTTCGGGACGTGGTGATCACCAGAGAAATAGGAAGATACCTTAGAAGCTACCCTCATGCCAGGTTCCCGGATCATGAGGACTTACTAAAACATCCTCTACTCGACGATCACCTTTCGAGGGGCAAGGCAACAGTGAGACGTACCCTAGGGGTGGTGTGTGATTTGTGTGTCGTTTTCAGATATTTTTGTCTTGTCAGGTATTGGTGATCTACGCTTTTGTTTTATTTTGACATTCATTCTTGCATGCAAATTTATTAACAGTAAAAAAGTTGCGAGAAATATAAAGTTCTACGCTATTACAAAGGCGCGGGTCCACATCGCCAAATTAAATCCAGGACCCGATTTAAAAATAAAATAAAGATGCGAGAAATATAAATGTTTAATTTACACGGCTTTGGGAGAATTACATGAATATTATAAGAAAGGGAATAAAGGCGCGAAGCGAGCTAATAATCGAAAGCGAGGGCGTTGGACCCTTTTTAATGAAATTAAAATTACAATTAACAAATTGATTAAAATAAAAAAGAAAAGATTTTTTTTTGAGTTTTTTGGTATTTATGGAATTTTAATGAGAAGATTATGGATTTTAAAACCTAATTCTAGTTATTTTTAATTTATTAAGAAAAGCATTAAAATTTAATCTAAAATTAACCTAATTAATTAATACAATTTTATTTACAAAAATAAATAATTAATTATTAATAATGAGAAAAGAAAAGGATAAAAGTCTTTTAAAACCCTAATTCTACAAATTTTAAGTTTATTAGAAAATATTAAAAATTAATCCTAGGATTTAAAACTAAATTAATTGATACAATTTATTTACAAAGATATTAAAATAAAATATATTTTTGTTTTTTTGTCTTTTCTGGTTTTTATATTATTTTTATATTTTATGAAAATAAATTAATTTAAAGAATTAAATTAAAACTAATTAAAACAAATAAAATAGAAAAGGGTTAATACCTATTTTCACCCCTGACATATGGGGTGTATTTGAAAAACCCCCCTGCCAAAAAAAAAGTTCCAATAGTTACCTTGACAAATTTTAAAAGTTTCAATTTTTACCTTGAGGCTCCCACATCACCTAAAAGGCTGATGTGGCTTATTTTTTTGTTACAGTTGTACGTTTTTTTTTTTGCGATGTCACACAAGACCAAGTAAAATGTCCAAAATGCCCTTTTCTTAAAATCCCAAATTATTTGGCAAAATTAGGGCGCAGCATCTTCATCTTCATCTTACAAAAAAAAGCCAGTTTCAATTCAGACCCTGCGATTAGGGTTCTTCATCCTTGCAAATGGGTGTGTTTAATTTAGTGTTTCATCATGGGGGAAGTTTCGTGCAAGACGGCCATACGTATTATAGAGGAGGTAGTGAGACTACTGTTGAATGTCAGGACGAAGATAAATGGAGCTTTTTTGAAGCTGTTAGTCTGGTTAAAGATTGGGGTTATGAAGGTTTTAGGCTATGGAGAAAGATTCCGCAAACGGATGAAGGGTTTACAAATGTTGTTGATGATGCAGGAGCTGTAGAAGTTGCTAAGCATTGTATGTCTTGTAGGGTTCACGGCGATCTTTGGGTAGAGCACGGTGTAGAAGACATGATGACCAAGGTTCTGGTACCTAATGTTGATGACTTCAGCACCTCTAGTGGAGATGATAGTTCTGGTGACTATGTTGATGCAAGCCAATGTTTCAATGACAGTGAAGAGGAAAGAGTAATTGAAGTAGAAGAAGAGAAATTTGAACGAGTGGAGGTAGATGTTCCAGTTAGTGGGAATAGGGTGGAGATCGAAGGGAAATCATTTAGATTCAAGCGTTGTGCATCCAAGGATCCCAAAAAGATGAAAGAAAAGAGCAAAAGGGACAAGGTCAGTGTTTTGGTGCCCAAAAGTGTCTTAGGATCTTGTTCAAAGAGGGCTACAAGGATATGTGAAGATGTGGATTATGCTAGTGAGGAACTTGAAAGTTCAGATGCTGATGAAAGTGACATGGATGACAAACCTTCCAAGCCAAAGTATGAGAAGTTCAGATCAGAGCTGCTTAACAAAGACTTTCAATTCAAATTAGGTATGGAGTTCATTTCTCTTTCTGAATTTAAAGATGCTATCAGGGATTGGTCAGTATTAAATGGTAGAGAAATAACATTTGTTAAGAATGAGAGCTATAGGGTTAGGGTTGAGTGTAAGAGTAAATGTGGGTTTTTGGCATTGTGTAGCAAAGTGGGAGGTAGCCTCACTTACCAGCTAAAGACTTGGGTGGGGACCCACACATGTGCAAGGGTATTAAATAACAAGTCTGCCAATTCCAAGTGGGTCTCTAAGTTAGTGGTTGAAAAGAGGAAGTCACAAGGGAAAGTTAAACTGTCTGAAATTATGTCTGAGCTTAGACATAAATATTCAGTGGGCATTACCAAAGGGAAAGCTTGGAGAGCCAAAGCTATGGCTGAAGAAATAATTGAAGGTGATGCAAAGGAACAGTATAACATGTTATGGAGATATGCAGCTGAGTTGAGAAAACATTATGCTGGGAACACTGTCAAACTAAATACTGAGAGACCACATCCAACACTACCACTAAGATTTGGTAGATTTTACTTCTGTTTTGATGGATGCAAGAAAGGGTTTACCAAGGGTTGTAGACCATTTATAGGGGTAGATGGGTGTCATCTTAAGACACAATATGGAGGTCAATTGTTAATTGTTGTAGCAAGGGACCCGAATGACCAATATTATCCTTTGGCATTTGGTGTGGTGGAGACTGAGACAAAAGAAAGCTGGAGATGGTTTATGCAATTGCTAATGGAAGACATTGGAGAAGAGAGAAAGTATGTTTTTATTTCAGACCAACAAAAGGTACAAATATGCACTAATTACCTTAGTTATTCACATTTATGAAACATGCACAAATATGCACTAATTTCTGGTACTGAAGTATTTCTGGTGCTAATGTTCAACATTAATGAGAGCCTGCTGCTAATGTTACATGCCTTGTTTTGTTGCTAATGTTCAACATTTATGAGGAATATATAAGTTGCTAATGTACATGCTTTTTTCTGTGGTCTTGCTGTTTTTAGGGACTTGTTAGTGTCTTTGAGGAAATGCATCAGCAAGTTGAACACAGGGTCTGCCTCAGACACCTGTATGCAAATTTCAAGAAGAAATTTGGAGGGGGAGCTGCCATTAGAGACCTGTTATTGGGGGCTGCAAAGGCTACTTACTTCCAGGCTTGGGAAAAGAAGATGAATCAGCTTAAACAAATTGATAAGAAGACATGGGAATGGCTGATGGGAGTGCCAACAAAACTATGGTGTAAGCATTCATTTTCATTTTACCCTAAGTGTGATGTTTTGATGAATAACTTGAGTGAATCTTTCAATAGTACAATATCACAAGCTAGGGATAAGCCAATACTCACTATGGTAGAATGGATTAGGAACTACCTGATGAATAGGATTGCTAATAGTGTTGTTAAGCTTGATAAGTGGAAGCACAATGTCATGCCTAATCCTAGGAAAAGGCTTGATAAGGAAACATATCTTAGTGGAGAATGGTTGCCTACATGGAGTAGTGGTGATTTGTGGCAAGTCCATCACCCATATAATGGATTGCAGTTTGTTGTTGATATTGGGAAAAAAAACATGTACTTGTTGTTTTTGGGATCTTGTGGGCATACCATGTAGGCATGTTGTTTCTGCATTACAGTATCAAAACTTAGATCCTGAGAAATATGTTGACCCTTGTTACATGAGAGAAGCTTACAGGGCATGTTATGAAAACAATGTTAGTCCAATAAATGGCATGGACATGTGGCCAACTGTGGATGCTGAAGAATTGTTGCCACCACAATACAAGAAGGGACCTGGAAGGCCTAAGAAACTGAGGTTTAGAGAGTTGGATGAGAATGGTTCAAGGATGAGGAGGGTAGGTGTAGCATACAGATGCACGCATTGTGACAAATTTGGCCATAATTCTAGGAAATGTCAAGCTAAGGAGCAAGATCCTAATGCACTAAAGAGAAAGGTATTGTGTTCATGAATCTGTTACTGAATAATATTGTGTTCAGCATATTGAAATGTCTTTATTTATATCTGTTTCTGAATAATGCAGAGAAAGACACCTAGGACCAAAGTGTCAAAAAAATCTGATGCAAATGTTGATACAACTGCAACTGGAGGTGGAACTGTGGATGAAGACCCAGAGATGGATGCATTGCTGAATAATATGATGGATCTTTATGAAGAACAACAATCACAAGTTGACAATCCCACACAACCTACTGCTATGCAACCTCCCCCAACACATGAATCACAACCTGCTGCAATGCAACCTCCCCCAACACATGATTCACAACCTGCTGCAATGCAACCTGACCCTGCTGCTACTAATGTCAAAAAGCCTTCAGCTAGGAAAAAGCCCATGGCCGTGCCTTGGAAGCGATCAAGAAAGAGAGTCAGTGAAAGATTGAAGGGAGTGAGGAATGCCAAAAGACATGGTGGGCCTGGATCAACACCTGATGCACCTTTGACCATAGGTGAAGAAACTGGTGGTAGTACCTCAAAGAAGATATCAAGGAAGAAGAGGAAGGGCATTGATCAGTAGTTGTGCACATAGTGTGCTATTTTGTAAAATTCAATTTGAAAGTTTCCTGTGTCATTTTGTTGCTTTGACTTATTATCAGAACAGGCTTGGCTTAAGTTATGTATCATGTTATTGTCATTTTGTATCACATATGTACTTGACTATGTATCACAAAAGATTTGCTTGACAATGTTTAAGTCATTTTGTACAACAGATTTTGGCTTAACTATTTTATTGTCATTTTGTACAACAAATTTGCTTAAGAACAGAATTACTTAACAACAGATTTGCTTAACAACAGATTTTGTAAAACAGAATTACTCAACAGAATTGCTTAAGAACAGATTTCCAAAATATTCCAAAACAGAATTGCTTAAGAACAGATTTCCAAAATATAAGAACAGATAACCAAAACTCATGAGAGTAATATATTCCATATTCCATAACAAAGAAATATAATTCATGAACTAAATTTTATTTAAGTTACAACTTCCTAGAACATAAGCCACAGCTTCATGAATTTTTACATGAACTAAGTAAGAAATGAACCAAAAGACAAATAAACCCAACTAAAACATAATTCAGCTTCTTTTGTAACTCATCCATTTTTTTCTCCATGGCTTCCATCTTCAGTGCGATATCTCTCTCCAGTTTGCTCATCAGTTCTACTGAAACTACATCCGAATGGCCGTTATCACCGAAATCATCAGAAAATTCATCATCCCAAACAAATGCGTTGCAGTCATCTCCTTTACCCCAGAACTTACACTTCCAGTATTTTCTCCCGGGATTTGCAACCGATTTTGAAACAAATAACTTCATGGAGACATTGTGGCCGCATTTGGGAGTTAGTCTACCATTTGAAGATAAGCATGAAGTAGAACAATTTGGTTGACTCATGTTTATGAAATCAAAGAAAACTTAAAGATGAAGAGGAAAGAGGAAAGCAAAAAAAAACGTACAACTGTAACAAAAAAATAAGCCACATCAGCCTTTTAGGTGATGTGGGAGCCTCAAGGTAAAAATTGAAACTTTTAAAATTTGTCAAGGTAACTATTGGAACTTTTTTTTTGGCAGGGGGGTTTTTCAAATACACCCCATATGTCAGGGGTGAAAATAGGTATTAACCCAATAGAAAAATATGAAAAAAGAATGAAAAAGCAAACCAATGGGGGGTTCTGTCCCCAAACTGGAGGTTAGGTTGTAGCAATCAGGCCCAATAGACCCTTGGCCTTGTTGACTTTCATGCTGGCGTGTGGCTTCGTTGACTGAGACATATCGTAGGCTTTGAACCCTGGCCACTGGATGGATGCAATGGGACATATGGCATGGCAGATCATGAGGCTGCATGGTATACCTCAGGTGTTGTACCCCAAAATTTGCCCTCCCATTTCTCATTGACTTCTCATCACAAAGCCCTTGAAGATCAAGATCCAATTAGGGTTTCAGCTGCTCAAGACTTCTCCTTGCACTGTGGACCCAAATTAGGGTTTGTGTTTGCACAAAGATGTTTTGACCTAAAATGCCTAAGATGACTTTCTTGCTTCATATTGGACTCCCAAGTTTATCCACATCAAGTTTCAAGTCTTGATTTCAAGTTTTGCCCAGTCAATTGGACAGTTGACCTAGAAATCAACTGTATTGGGGAAAAAGTCAACTGTGACCAATTGACAGTCAAAATCTCATGAAAATTGACTCACATCAACATTATGAACTCATATGAACGATTTGATCAAGTTGGGATCACAATTCCACAAGAAATTTGATCAGATCACCAAAAGGGCAAAATGGTCATTTTTAGGGTTTTGACTACACAAAGGCAATTTTTGACTGTTTGACCTAGCCAATGGAAAACCAAGCTCACATATGGACTCAAGGACCCCATGGAATTATCTTGACATGCTCAACAAACTCAAAAGATCCCAAGTACACAAGATTGACAGTTGAATTTCCCAGTCAATTGATCAATTTTGACTGTATACTGAAAAGTCAAACTTTGACTTTTTGGTCAAAATCAAGAGTCAAGGTTCATTTTTCATCAAAACATGCCAAATCATGAAACTTGTTCACCAAGAAATCAAAAAATGCAAATTAGGGTTAGAAATGAGAATTTTTCATAACTTAGAATTTTTCTAAGTTATGAAAAACCCTAATTTTTTCCTAACTTTGCCCCACTTTCTCACCATGATTCATTTGGATTCAAACAAAAGTCAAAACATGAAAGTTGTAGCTTGTTGCATAATCTACAACTTTGAATCACAAAGTTTTCCCAAATGATGCTTGTATCTCAAGTTACAAATTTTTGAATAAGGGCACTAAACCATTCTTAACTTAGTGAAATTTTAACCTATTTTCACAAGGTTTTCTACCCAACTTCAAGGCCATTTTCCATACACTTCCACTTGGAATTTCAATTTGCATTTCAAAGATGGATTGTAGTACACATTCCAATCTTTCCAAAATGTCCAAGAACTTCTCAAACAACCTCATAACTTGAGAGAATCGAATTTCACAATATGGCAAAAACTCACTTTTGAATTGGCTATTTTCCATGTTCATAATTTGTGCAAACTTCTCAAACCAGCATGCCTCTTGATTACAGGTCCTTAAACCATCCAGCACTCAATAATTTAATGCATGTTCATTGTGCTAAAGCATTGTTCTTTGAGTTCAAGCATTACATACAAGTTTAATACATTTATAGAAAAAGCAAAATAACCATTTTTGAAAAGTTAAGCTTTATGTCCAATTGAAAATCCAAGAAGTACAGATGAGATCTAATTGGCACAAGATTATAAGCAAAACACTCTGATCAAGGAGATATTATGCAGCACATTATGGGGCCTCTACTGACCTAGAACACAACTTGGGCATTTGTTGCTTAAAGTGTAAGTAACTTGGCATTTTGTAAGACAACTCTCCTATCAGCTTACAAAGACTTAAGCAAACTTGTGAAACACATCCAGGACATCCCAACCAAGCTAGTACACGACCCTAACATCCCTCATACACTCCCAATCCCAGAATCACCTTCAAACTGCAAGAACAGGGCAAGGCCTGCAGTTTGAGTGCCATCTTTCATTCCTCTCAAGCTTTCTTGCCCAAACCAGTTCACACATATTCCCTAGCATCAGTGCAAGCTAACCAAGACCTGAAACACGATCTGTAATTCCTCTAATAAGTTCCACCATTTTCACTTTTTCATTTTGCAGTTGAAGTTCTACAGCTCAATTCAAGGTGTCTCAAGGCAAAGTAAATATTGGAACAGCATCACCACACCTCAAGGAAGCTATACCAACCATTATCTTGCACTGAAAGCTTCCCCATTGCTAGATAGAACTTCAACTGAACAGGTACTTTGGTGAACTTCTAACTCTTAGTATATGCATCATTAGCTCTAAGTTTGTGAATAAGGAATGTTCTACTCATGCCACTGAACCTGTACATGCTTTTACTTTTCATTTCTTTTGCTTGAGCTGTGAGAATTTAAGGTTTGAAAATGGCAGAAAACTTAGGTCAGGATTTGGGATTGTTAAAATTCTCTCTCATTTCTGAGAGTTAGGATGAGTTTTTTATATATTTAGAATCGTGATTCAATGCTTAACATCTCTTATGTTGGAAGTTTGTTCAAAAAATCAAGGAATCAGGATATTCGAATGAAGGTTCTTGCGCGCGTTTTTTGAATACCTTTGTTCAGAGGTTGAAGAAGGTGCCTCATGGGCTGGGCCAGCTTTGGTTCTGCTTTTTACACCATATTTTGTGATTCATACCCCCCTAGCCCATTTGTTTGATTTAATGTTTTTTTTTTTCTTTTTTTAGTTTGACTCATTTATTTTTTCTAATAATGTTTAAAACTTGAAAAATCATTTTTACACCATTTTTGCATTTTTTAAGTATTTATTTGATTATATGGACATTTATACACAAATATATATATACTATTATTAGAAATATTAGAAAAAATAATGTAAACATATTATATTTCTGATTTTTATTTCTTTTTTCCCTTTTGAAACATTTTGTATAAAAAATACTTTTTTTATAAAAAATTAGATATTATTATTTTGTGTATATTTAATATATTTTGTAAATAATATAAATAAATATATATATATATATATATATATATTAGTACACCTAGAATAAAATACCCAAAAATATACATATTTTTATTTAACATTAAAAATACATTTTTATAAATATACTATATTTTTATTTTATTTTTTTGTATATAAATAGTAAATATTATATATATTAAATAACTAATACCATTTTGATTAAAATTAGGGTTTTGCCCTAAATATGAAAATACTCCAAAAATAATACCCTTTTTATTTCTTTTTTTATTTTTACATAAATAATACTTTTTCATACATATAAAAATTCTTTTTACATCTTACATATTTATTTCATTTCCATTTAATTTATGCTTTTAATTATATTGTAAATATTCAAAGAAAATGATGTAATAGCTAGATTTAATTTCTTGTCTAAATATCCCCCCATTTGAACATTTGTACCCCCCTCCCCATATTATTGTGTTGTAATAGTGTAGGAATTTAAATCTCGCACTTTAATGCTTTCTAAATATACCATGCTAGAATTAGGGTTTGTATGCGAATAAAACGAACAAAATAGTTTGACCTAATTTCAAGATAAACAAGCATGAAAATGGACAACACATTTCACACTTGCACCCCTAGGGTATTCCACTTTGTTGCCTTCAAATAATTGGGCCATATTGTATGTTAGGTTTCTTTGGGTAAAACAAACAATCAAATGATCATAAGTCCCTCGATGACGCTTTTAAAAAGTTGCCTAAAATGATCAAATCCCTTTCAAAGAAAAATTTCCCAAAGACATTTAACACTATTGCAATTATGGTCTAAACGATGACCCGCGCTTGTCCCTTTCACCTCCTAATACAAGATTGTCCACCAAATGCAATGGTGGAACAAAATTGTCAAAAGGTTTAAAACATAACAAAAATCTTTGAGAAAACTTTAGGGTAGATAACTCTTAAGTACTTGCCAATTTGCAAAGAAAACACTTGCCCATTTTCAAATCACACTTCACAAACACTTTCAAAACCAACTTTCAAAAAACCTTGAAACATCTTTTCAAAATACAAAACACCTTTTGTAAAACATTCGAGTAAAGAATTGTTACAAGGGTAGCCTATACAAGGCATCTTTTCAAAACATTTTCAAAACCACACACCAAGCACCATTTCAAACAATTGAAAACCAAGGCAAGTTGATCTAAGCAAGTACCTAAGAGCCCATGGATAACCATGGATAGAAAGGGTGCTAATACCTTCCCTTTCTATAATCTACTCCCCGAACCCAAGAAAAATCTCAAAGGTTTTTGCTGTGCTTTTTAAACCTTTCCTTAGGATAAAATAAAAAGTCGGTGGCGACTCTTGCTCAACCGAAACATTTGCGAAAACAAACGCAAAACTCCTAGTCAGTTCTCCCACCGTATCACAGAACTGGCGACTCTGCTGGGGAGAATTTTAAAAGTGGAGTAACCTTAGGGCTTAGATCACCCTCTTGCATGACAAATTGTTTGAATTGTTTGCTTTATATCTTGGCTCTATTGTTTGGGTTGCAATCCTACACCCGGATTTTGGGAAACATTCATAGATAGCAATACGTTGTGGAAACTGTGCGGGGTATACCGACACGGTCGAAGCAATAGCTATATTAGTGCGACATATTTGTGAGTACCGGTAACCCTTGAGTTCAATCAAGGAGAGTACGGGGCCGCTGAGTGATGTCACTAAGCACTAATGACCTAGAACCTTACTTGACCATCTTGGCCTTTTGTTAGGGGTAGTGAGATGACCGGCTTTGGTGTAGTCCGAAGTTGGTAGATACTCGATACTACACTCATTGAGGGTTGTTTTCTTGGAATATTTTGGTCGCTAGTTAAGTGGCTAAACCAAAACAATGAACGATGAAAACAATCCCGTGATATTGAGCTCCTTAGAACCCGTTTACTATTTATAGGACAGGTTTTTAAGCCAACTACACTCAAGAGGGTACTTACCTATGAAACCCCATGCAAGCCTGAAACTAGGGTTTGGTGTGATTTGCTTGTACATATGTTTTGTGCATACATCATAAACATCATAAACATCATAAAACATCATATGCATTCACTAACCATTTCAAGGGTTTTGGATCTTCATCTTTGTTCTTGTTTTGTAGGACATGGAAATTCCTCGCAGAAACACCATTCAAGTCAACCTTGTGAGAATCTCTCCTCAACTCAAGGAGCTCACCTCAAGAATTCCGGAAAATTCATCCTTCAGTGAAAGACATGGTAGACTGCTCAGCCTAGTCAACACCAACATTGAAGAAGACATGATGAAAGTGCTATTCCAGTTCTTTGACCCTCTTCACCACTGTTTCACTTTCCCTGATTATCAGTTGGTACCCACTTTGGAGGAGTTTTCTCAACTCCTGAGAATTCCTATCCTTAATCAACTACCCTTCAACGGTACGGAAAAGGAACCAAAGCCAGAAGATGTTGCTCGAGCATTACATCTACAACCATCCGACATCAAGGGGCATTGGGAAACCAGAAGCGGCGTCAAGGGATTCTTAGCAAAATTCTTGTTTGAGAAGGCACAAGAATGTTGGAATTCATTGGACCTACAAGCCTTTGAAGAGATTGTGGCACTCCTTATCTATGGGTTAGTCTTGTTCCCAAATCCTGACCAATTGGTAGATGTCAACGCCGTCAAAATCTTCTTGTCCGGAAATCCAATACCAACATTGCTTGGAGACATCCTTCACTCATTTTACACACGAACAATGAGAAAGAGGGGTGTTCTCATGTGTTGTACTCCTCTCCTTGCAAGGTGGTTTATTTCGCACCTTCCACAATCTGTCTTGAAGAATGACCAAGGCTCAAGGTGGTCCCAACGGTTGATGACTCTTACTCACTCTGATGTACATTGGTGTTCTCGGTCCAGAGAAAATGTCATCATCGTCGATCGTTGCGGAGAGTTTCCTAATGTTCCTTTACTTGGAATTAGGGGAGGCATCACCTACAACCCTTGCCTAGCTTTGAGGCAATTTGGATATGCACGGAGGGATGGCCCTCATGACATGTTGATTCCTGACCTAGTTTTTGACTTCGACAACGATGCGCAAGGACTTCGCCAAAGATTCATCAGAGCTTGGGGAAAACTCAACAAGGTTGATAGCAAGACTCTGGGACACAAGAACTCCATCCCTCTTGAGCCCTATCTCAAGTGGGTACGAGCCCGAGCCCAAAGGCTAATGATGCCTTACCCGCATATGCTCCCAGTGATTAAAGAGACCGTCAATGAAGGAGAGGTTCCCTACACCATCCTACATCCAGACATGCATACATCGTGGGAGGAAATGCAGAAAAGTTGGATTCAGCTCAAAGAGGAACGGAATACTTTTGAAGCTAGCTTCTATGCCAGTGAAAAGAAGGTTCTAGAGCTTACCCGCCGACTCCATGAGCAAGAGGCCCTCAACACCTACATCGCACCAAAGAGGATGCGCAATGTCTTTTTGCCTTAAGAAGTTATTTTGTAATATTTGGCCCATGGGGCATTTATGTACTAACAAATTTCTTCTTATTAATATGACGTGCGTTCTTCTTTGTCTGAAACAATTTTGAATGTTCTAAATCCTTGAATGCATTGCATACATAAGCATACCATTCATCATGTGCATAAGCAGGTCTCACTCCAGGTTTCCTTATCTGTCTGCTGTTTATTTCAATAGGATGGATCTTGAGCAAACAGTCAAGGACCTACAAGCTCAGAATGCACAGTTCTAGCAACTCCTGATGACCTTGGCTAAGGGTCAGGAGGATATCAAGACTCAATTGGGGAATAAGGACCCAGTGAAAAAGAAGAAAAAGAGGATTGGGGTGGCTACTTTGGGGAGAAGATTTGACGGAGAAGCTCGGAGAGTGCTTGAATTTCCTCCTACTTCTGATGAAGGGACCAGTAAAAGAGATGGAGCTGCGGTGCCTTCCGAGTCTGATGCGGAAGAAGAAGAGGTTGAAGAGGATGAAGATTATTCTGATCAGCAATACCCTCCAGCTGATGATAAATACAAGGGTTTAGAAGACAGATTGGCCGCCATGGAATTACAAAGAGTGTCGGGTTTGGATTTTGAAGACTTGGGTTTGGTCGCCGGGATTGTGATTCCCCCAAAATTCAAAGTGCCAGTGTTTGTGAGGTATGATGGGCTGTCCTGTCCCAAAATGCATCTCAGGTCCTACGTGAGAAAGATTCAACCCTATATGGCAGATAAAAACCTCTGGATTCATTTCTTTCAAGACAGTCTTTCGGGAGCTCAGTTGGAGTGGTTTTATCAGCTAGAAGGAACCAGTGTCAGAAATTGGGAAGATTTGGCCACCGCTTTCTACAAACAATACCAGTATAATTCTGATCTTGCTCCTACTCGTACCCAACTTCAGGGTATGTCACTAGGAACAAGCGAGGGATTCAAAGAATATGCACAAAAATGGAGGGATTTGGCTGGCAGGGTGCAGCCTCCTTTAACCGACCGTGAACTCGTTGATATGTTTCTTGGGACCCTATCTGGGCCATTTTTCAATCATCTAATTGGTAACTCGTCCGCGGGGTTTACCGATTTGATCTTAACAGGCGAGAGAATAGAAGCCGGCATCAAGTCAGGAAAGATTCAGAAGGGTGTTGCTGCAAGTGTTGAGAAGAAGCCTTTTAAGAAGGAGACAGCTATGGTATATTCTCAGAGAAGAGCAGGGAAGACGGAGCGTCGGCCAACTGTGGGGGCCGTAATGATTCAAAACACTCCAAGTGAGCAGCCTCGCTATAACCAGTCCAGACCAAATCAACAACGAGTGGAACGGCCACAACGGCAGTTCACCCGTATTAATATGACTCCAGCGCAAGTGCTCCCCCATCTGTTAAAGTTGAATCTTGCCACCATCAAGGAGGCACCAAAGAATGTGAATACATCCTCTCCGCATTATCATGCCAATGCTAAATGCGCCTACCATTCAGACAGTGTTGGACACGACACCAATGATTGTTGGGCACTCAAGCATAAAATCCAAGACCTGATAGAGGCTAAGGAGGTGGAGTTTGACGCTCCAGAGAAGCCTAATGTGATATCCGCACCCATGCCGAAGCACGGCCGGAATGTCAATACCATTGAAGAAGATTTGTATGTTGCTGATGTCAGTGATCTGACTACTCCACTGCTAACCATTAAGTTGAATTTGTTAAGGGCCGGGATCTTCCCGGGATGTAAAGAAGACTGCTATTGTTGTTACTCTCTGCCGTTTGATTGTCCGTTACTGAAGAAAGGTATCCAAGGCCTTATGGATAGTCGACAAATTTTGTTTGAAAAAGTTTCTGCTGTTCCAGTTCATACTGAAGATGTCTCAATTATAACCATTCACGCCAATCTTTCCAAGGCCGTCAAAAAGCCTGTTAAGATTACACCAGCTACGAAATCTGTTCCTTTAAAGATAACAATGCCAGGGCTTGTTCCCTATGTTTCTGAGAAATCGATACCTTGGAACTATGGCGGTGACGTCTACTACCATGGTATCAAGCAAATCGAAATAATTGAATAAGGTTCGAATGATGAAGAAGCCAGCATTAGTAACATTGCGGGCACTAGAAAAATCACCAGGAGCGGGAGAATATTTTCTCCAGAGATTGCCCCTCCAAGAGCAGTCTTTGGACCCTCATCAACTGACAAGGTCGTCCCTGCACCAATAAGACTTTCTGCTAGAACTCCTTTGATTGAAGATGTTGTTGTTCCTAGTACTGTCTCTCCTACCGCTGCTGACAAAGGTAAGGGAATCCAAGATGAGCCCGTCAGGACGAGGGTTCAACCCTTGGTTATCCCGGAAACTTCCAAGAAGGAAATGGATGAGATTTTGAGGATAATCAAAAGAAGTGATTACGATGTGGTAGAACAGCTGGGGCAAACCCCCTCCAAGATCTCCATGCTGGCACTACTACTTTGCTCGGAAGCGCACGCTAAAGCCCTGATAAAATTCCTGAAGGCAGCCCATGTGCCCCAGGAAACCTCTGCGGATCAATTTCAAAATTGCGTGGCTAGCCTGACTGCGGACAATGGATTAGGTTTTTCTGATGCCGACCTAACTCCTAAAGGTAGGAATCACAATGATTCTTTGCACATTTCAGTTGAGTGTCGAGGAACTACTCTCGCACACGTCTTGGTCGACACTGGTTCGTCGCTGAATGGGTTGCCTAAAAAGGCCTTGGACCGACTAGATTGTGAGGGACTGGAATTGAAGCCGAGTGATATTGTTGTCAGAGCTTTCGATGGTTCGAAGAGAATGGTCCACGGAGAGGTTGAAATTCCCATCAAGATAGGCACTGAGGTGTTTAAGTCCACTTTCTATGTGATGGACATCCGTCCATCATACTCTTGCCTGCTGGGTAGACCTTGGATACACCATGCTGGGGCAGTCACCTCCTCCTTACATCAGATGTTGAAGTATCCTGTCAAGGGAAAGATCATCACTATCCATGGCGAAGAAGACTACATGATTAGCCACTTAAATTCTTTCTGGTATGTGGAAGTTGGAGGAGAGTTCATTGAGACACCGTTTCAACATTTTGAAGAAGTCCTTCCTGAAATAGCAGTAGCAAAGTTGGCAGCTGAGGCACCGAGACAGATGGCCAGGATGGCATCTCTGGAGGACGCAAGGGCCTCAATAAAAGAAGGGAAGAATTCAGCATGGGGGAAGTTACCTGACATTCCACATAAGACAGACAAATTTGGGTTAGGGTTCACTACCGCAGGCCAAAAAGCTATGCGCCGGTCGAAGATTGAAAGAGCGCCAGTCAAAATTTCTCCCTACGGAATCAACGCTTTGGAGGATGAAGACAAGGAGAGCAACATTGAAGAGTGGATCTATCCAACTGTCAAAGGAGGGTTGAGCAACTGGGAGGCAAAAGACTTTGTCCCCATCACTTTTATTCATCAGTAATTTATCTGTTAAACATTTCTTATTTGGTCTGTAATATTTACTTTCAAACAATCCGTACACTATCTTTTCACCTCCTGCCTTGCCCGGGGCATGTAGGTCCACTTGTAAGGGTTTTGATTATTTTTCATATCCATATGCCATGTTTAATGATTCATTGGACGTTTTTCATTTGATAAACTGCTTGTGTTCATTTTTGCATTTTCTGTTTGAGGATGGCTATCCCTTACACACACCCACACTCACCAATGCAGGTACCCATCCACTCCGGATTCCATGGGTGACTATTCTGCTATATCTTTCAATAACTCTGAGGATCTGGTCAATCTAGCCGAGTATGAAGATGACGGAGGTTGTGAAGTACCCGGGGAACTAGCCAGACTTCTGCAACAAGAGGAAAGGGCCATCTTACCGCATGAAGAGTCACTGGAAACTGTCAACTTAGGGACCGAGGAAGACCGGAAGGAGGTGCAAGTGGGTGCCAATCTGGAACCAAAAGTCAAGGAGCGCCTGGTACAGTTGTTGAATGAGTATGTTGAAATCTTCGCTTGGTCTTATGAAGACATGCCGGGTTTAGACACAGACATCGTGGTTCACCGTCTCCCCACAAGAGAAGACTGTCCACCAATCAAGAAAAAAGTTCGCCGAATGAGGCCTGACATGTCCGAAAAGATCAAAGCAGAAGTAATGAAGCAATTCGATGCTGGCTTTCTGGCTGTTACGTCCTATCCTCAATGGGTCGCTAACATTGTGCTAGTACCTAAGAAAGATGGCAAAGTCAGGATGTGTGTGGACTATCGGGATTTGAATAGGGCCAGCCCTAAGGATGATTTCCCGCTACCTCATATTGACATCTTGATCGACAATACAGCTCAGCATAAAGTGTTTTCCTTCATGGATGGATTCTCGGGCTACAATCAAATCAAAATGGCCCCCGAGGATATGGAGAAAACAACTTTTGTCACACAATGGGGCACTTTCTGTTACAAGGTGATGCCGTTCGGGCTGAAGAACGCAGGGGCAACTTATCAACGCGCCATGGTAGCTTTATTTCATGATATGATACATCATGAGATTGAAGTTTACGTAGACGATATGATAGCTCGGTCACAAACAGAGGAAGAGCACCTTGAACATCTGGAGAAGCTGTTTGCCAGATTAAAAGAATACAAGCTCAGGCTGAATCCAAGTAAATGCACTTTTGGAGTTAGGTCTGGTAAACTCCTGGGATTCATTGTAAGCAACAAAGGCATTGAAGTCGATCCGGCAAAGGTAAAAGCAATACAAGAGATGCCTGCTCCCCGTACTGAAAAGGAAGTTAGAGGATTCTTGGGGCGCTTAAACTATATTTCCAGATTCATCTCACATCTGACTTCTACCTGTGAGCCAATTTTCAAACTCTTGAAGAAAGATCAGGTAGTTGAATGGAACGACGATTGTCAAGCTGCTTTTGATAGAATCAAGGAGTATTTGCTAGAACCTCCTATTCTGATGCCACCCGTCGAAGGAAGACCATTGATCATGTATTTGACCGTCTTGGATAACTCAATGGGGTGTGTTTTGGGCCAGCATGACGAGTCTGGTCGAAAAGAGCATGCTATTTATTACCTTAGCAAAAAGTTTACCGACTGTGAGACTCACTACTCACTGCTCGAGAAAACTTGCTGCGCTTTGGTATGGGCTGCTCGCCGACTAAGACAGTATATGTTGACTCATACTACCTTGTTGATTTCCAAAATGGATCCTATCAAGTATATTTTCGAAAAGCCCGCTTTATCTGGAAGAATAGCCAGATGGCAGATGATTTTAACTGAATATGACATCCAGTACACCACCCAAAAAGCTATAAAAGGGAGTGTACTAGCTGACCATCTGGCTCATCAGGCTATCGAAGATTATCAACCCATGAGATTTGATTTCCCGGACGAGGACATCATGAATTTGGACAACATTGAAGGTAACAGACCGTATGACGGACCCAAAAAGGGATCCCGATGGACCCTGTACTTTGATGGTGCTTCAAATGCACTTGGAAACGGTATCGGCGCGGTACTCATTTCTCCGGAAGGTTGTCACACACCTTTCACGGCCCGACTTTGCTTCAGCTGCACAAACAACATGGCTGAGTATGAAGCTTGCATCTTTGGTCTCAAGGCTGCTATAGACTTGGGGATCAAATCTTTGATCGTATTCGGGGACTCGGCTTTGGTTATCAGTCAAATCAAAGGAGAGTGGGATACCAAGCATCCTAATCTTATCCCATACAAAGAACATGTCTTGACATTGTTGCCTCATTTCAAGCAAATTACCTTCGAGCATTTCCCGCGAGAAGAGAATCAGTTAGCAGATGCTCTAGCCACAATGTCCTCCATGTTTAAACTCAACTGGGATAACGAGGCTCCCTAAATCACCATCGAGCGAATGGATGAACCTGCGCATTGTCACGAGATTAATATCGAAGAAGTAGTGGAACAACCCTGGTTCCATGAAATCAAAAGGTATCTCGAGACTAGAGATTATCCTGAAGGAGCTTCCGTAAATGACAAGAAGTTCTTAAGGAAATTCGCTGCTAAGTTCTTCCTGAGAAACGACATCCTTTACAAACGAAGCCATGATTGTGTATTACTCCGATGCGTAGATAAAGCTGAAGCAGAGTTGATCATGACTGATATACACAGCGGCACATTTGGCACTCACTTGAGCGGGCATACAATGGCTAAGAAGATCCTAAGGGCAGGCTATTATTGGTCTACCATGGAAGCTGACTGCCATCAACATTCCCGTACCTGCCACAAGTGTCAAGTCTATGCTGACAAAGTTCATATCCCTCCGGTTCCTCTCAACGTCCTAACTGCTTCGTGGCCCTTTGCAATGTGGGGCATTGATATGATTGGAGAGATCAAGCCCACGGCTTCCAACGGACATCGCTTCATCCTGGTTGCCATTGACTATTTCACCAAATGGGTCGAAGCAGCTTCCTTCGCCTCTGTTACTAAAAATGTGGTTGCCCGCTTTATCAAGCAAAATCTCATATGTCGGTATGGTGTTCCAGACAGGATCATCACGGACAACGGTACAAATCTGAATAACACAATGATCACTGCATTGTGCGAACAGTTCAAGATTTATCATCACAATTCATCTCCCTATCGGCCGAAGATGAACGGTGCTGTTGAAGCTGCGAACAAAAACATTAAGAAGATCATTCAGAAAATGACAGTCACTTACAAAGACTGGCATGAGATGTTACCGTTTGCTCTACATGGATACCGTACGACGACACGTACTTCAACTGGGGCAACCCCATTTTCTTTGGTTTATGGCATGGAAGCTGTTTTGCCTATGGAAGTCCAGATCCCTTCTCTAAGGATTATGAAGGATGCAGGTTTGAATGAAGATGATTGGATGCAGACCCGACTTGATCAACTCAACCTGATCGACGAAAAGCGACTTGTTGCTATATGCCATGGTCAGACGTATCAAAAGCGGATGATCAAGGCCTTCAATAAGAAAGTCATACGTCAAGTGTATCGAGTCGGAGATCTCGTAATCAAGCGGATTATCTTGCCGCAAAGTGATCCCAGGGGCAAATGGACTCCTACATATGAAGGACCATTTGTGATCAAGAGCATATTTTCTAGTGGTGCAATGATTCTGACCACCATGGACGGCGACGATTTGCCGCACCCTGCGAACGCAGACATAGTCAAAAGATACTACGCATAAAATAACCCGAAAAGTCGAAAACCCGAAAGGGCGGCTTGGGCAAAAATGGGCATCCCGGTGAACCGAAAACCCGAAAGGGCGGTTCAGGCAAAAATTAGGGATAAAAAACAAAAAAATCTGTACACCCGGCAAGTTGAAAACCCGAAAGGGCGGCTTGGGAAAAAAGGGGTTTCCCGGTGGATCGAAAACCCGAAAGGGCGATTCAGGCAAAAATTAGGGAATTAAAGCGTATGACTATGTCTCGTCGGATCACTTCAAAGACAATCTCTTCACCAACCGGTTCCAGGCTTCTGATCAATCCAGTCATCGTCAAGCGAAGCAGTGAATGGACAGATATTCAGAGTTGTGAAGGCTATAGCGGAATGGAATCCCATGGAATTATTTCACATAGCCATCTTTATTTTGTATAAATCTTTCAATATTTACGACAAGATCCTCTTACTAGGATGATTGTTCCTTTGTACAAATATACTCATAGAAATTAAATACAAATACTTTTCCCAGAAATTTGTGTCATTTCCTTTTCTTTTCTCTTGCACTGTTTGTTTTATTTTGAGAAACGTCCAATGTTTTGTTAAATAGGCATATGCATTTGAACATAACCATTTTCTTATGAACCAAGAAAGAGGATTACTGATAAGTCAAAGGTGCAATTGGATATCTTGATACCCCTTCAAAGCTCATCCCCAGTAGGTTCTGGAAGCTTATCCCCCGCAGAGTACGGACGTCTCTCCCGAGTTTTATTCAAAGTTATTCCTCACAAGGCCTTATAACTGGGTTATCCTCAGCTAACAATCACGGAAGATCGCACTCGCCAAATTTCTTCCTATTCCCAGTGGAGTTTATCAAAATTCCCCAGCAGTAATTTGCAATTCCCCAGCCAGAAGGTCCTCAGGAATTCAATTCCCCTCAGAGTTTAAGTTTCAGAATCCCCAGCGAAGCCAGGCTAATGAACCTTCTCCCTACAGAGTTTTAGGAGAGCAAATCTTGAGTTCCCCAGTGAAGTCGCCAGAGATGTTTTCCTCCAAACTGAAGATTCTCAGTCTTGCATCCCCAGCATGAGTCTACTAGATTAGTACTCCTCAATAGAAGTCATCAGGAATCCCCCAGGGGCTTGGTATACAACCTAAGCTCCTTGTTCCCCAGCAACAGCCAAAGAATTGTTCTTCCCGGCAGCAGTCAAGATGCTTTTATCTTCAGCCATCCAGGACTCATCTATCCCCAGCAAGACCGCTCATGCGCATTCATTACATTCATATCATAAACATTGATATAACATCTATTGCATCATACATTTCATGCAACATAATTTTGTGTCTAGCTAACATTTTGTCCTTTTCAGGATAAGAATAAAAAGCTATCCTTAACAGTTTCAGATGCAGTTTTACACGGACTCATCATCAAGCAACCCTACACCGGTTCCTATTCAAATTCAAGACTTCTGAAAACAGTTTACGGGTTCTCCAAGTAACGGATGTTAACCTATCGCTTGTTCAGTTTCTTCTCAAGACTTCTGAAAACAGTCTATGGATTCTTCCCAATAACGGATGTTAATCTATCACTTGTTCAGATACAACCTTCTGAAAACAGTTTACGGGTTCTCCAAGTAACGGATGTTAACCTATCGCTTGTTCAGTTCCTTCTCAAGACTTCTGAAAACAGTTCACGGGTTCTCCAAGTAACGGATGTTAACCTATCGCTTGTTCAGTTTCTTCTCAAGACTTCTAAAAACAGTCTATGGATTCTTCCCAACAACGGATGTTAATCTATCACTTGTTCAGATGCAACCTTTTGAAAACAGTTTACGGACGCTTCCCAACAACGGATGCTGCTCTATTGCTTATTCAACTCCAAGACTTCTGAAAACAGTTTACGGGTTCTCCAAGTAACGGATGTTAACCTATCGCTTATTCAGTTTCTTCTCCAGACTTCTGAAAACAGTCTATGGCTTCTTCCCAACAACGGATGTTAATCTATCACTTATTCAGATGCAACCTTTGAAAACAGTTTACGGATTCCTCCCAACAACGGATGTCAATCTATTGCTTATTCAGACCCCCAGTTCGAAGATGGTCCAAAGCATGGACGCCTTCCTGATACTCATTCCAGATGGCATCTTTAAGCCCATCCCCGACAAGTTTCTGTCACCCCTCAAGAGGGCATCTCTAAGCCCATCTCCAGATGGCATCTCTAAGCCCATCTCCAAATGGCATCTCTAAGCCCATTCCCGCATCCATTGCTTTGACGAGTGCAAATTTCCGGGCACTCTAGTGTCCAATCTCCTTTTACCCTCGAGTCACGAAAGGCAAACTTGCCAATCTAACTCTTCGGATTTAAGAAGATTGAACAGGGGCAACTATTGTACCCCAAAATTTGCCCTCCCATTTCTCATTGACTTCTCATCACAAAGCCCTTGAAGATCAAGATCCAATTAGGGTTTCATCTGCTCAAGACTTCTCCTTGCACTGTGGACCCAAATTAGGGTTTGTGTTTGCACAAAGATGTTTTGACCTAAAATTCCTAAGATGACTTTCTTGCTTCATATTGGACTCCCAAGTTTATCCACATCAAGTTTCAAGTCTTGATTTCAAGTTTTGCCCAGTCAATTGGACAATTGACCTAGAAATCAGCTGTATTGGGGAAAAAGTCAAATGTGACCAATTGACAGTCAAAATCTCATGCAAATTGACCCACATCAACATTATGAACTCCTATGAACCATTTGATCAAGTTGGGATCACAATTCCACAAGAAATTTGATCAGATCACCAAAAGGGCAAAATGGTCATTTTTAGGGTTTTGACTGCACAAAGGCAATTTTTGACTGTTTGACCTAGCCAATGGCAAACCAAGCTCACATATGGACTCAAGGACCCCATGGAATTATCTTGACATGCTCAACAAACTCAAAATATCCCAAGTACACAAGATTGACAGTTGAATTTCCCAGTCAATTGATCAATTTTGACTGTATACTGAAAAGTCAAACTTTGACTTTTTGGTCAAAATCAAGAGTCAAGGTTCAGTTTTCATCAAAACATGCCAAATCATGAAACTTGTTCACCAAGAAATCAAAAAATGCAAATTAGGGTTAGAAATGAGAATTTTTCATAACTTAGAATTTTTCAAAGTTATGAAAAACCCTAATTATTTCCTAACTTTGCCCCACTTTCTCACCATGATTCATTTGGATTCAAACAAAAGTCAAAACATGAAAGTTGTAGCTTGTTGCATAATCTACAACTTTGATTCACAAAGTTTTCTCAAATGAGGCTTGTATCTCAAGTTACAAATTTTTGAATAAGGGCACTAAACCATTCTTAACTTAGTGAAATTTTAACCTATTTTGACAAGGTTTTCTACCCAACTTCAAGGCCATTTTCTATACACTTCCACTTGGAATTTCAATTTGCATTTCAAAGATGGATTGTAGTACACATTCCAAGCTTTCCAAAATGTCCAAGAACTTCTCAAACAACCTCATAACTTGAGAGAATCGAATTTCACAATATGGCAAAAACTCACTTTTGAATTGGCTATTTTCCATGTTCATAATTTGTGCAAACTTCTCAAACCAGCATGCCCCTTGATTACAGGTCCTTAAACCATCCAGCACTCAATAATTTAATGCATGTTCATTGTGCTAAAGCATTGTTCTTTGAGTTCAAGCATTACATACAAGTTTAATCCATTTATAGAAAAAGCAAAATAACCATTTTTGAAAAGTTAAGCTTTATGTCCAATTGAAAATCCAAGAAGTACAGATGAGATATAATTGGCACAAGATTATGAGAAAAACACTCTGATCAAGGAGAGATTATGCAGCACATTATGGGGCCTCTACTGACCTAGAACACAACTTGGGCATTTGTTGCTTAAAGTGTAAGTAACTTGGCATTTTGTAAGAAACTCTCATATCAGCTTACAAAGACTTAAGCAAACTTGTGAAACACATCCAGGACATCCCAACCAAGCTAGTATATGACCCTAACATCCCTCATACACTCCCAATCCCAGAATCACCTTCAAACTGCAAGAACAGGGCAAGGCCTGCAGTTTGAGTGCCATCTTTCATTCCTCTCAAGCTTTCTTGCCCAAACCAGTTCACACACATTCCCTAGCATCAGTGCAAGCTAACCAAGACCTGAAACACGATCTGTAATTCCTCTAACAAGTTCCACCATTTTCACTTTTTCATTTTGCAGTTGAAGTTCTACAGCTCAATTCAAGGTGTCTCAAGGCAAAGTAAATATTGGAACAACATCACCACACCTCAAGGAAGTTATACCAACCATTATCTTGCACTGAAAGCTTCCCCATTGCCAGATAGAACTTCAACTGAACAGGTACTTTGGTGAACTTCTAACTCTTAGTATAGGCATCATTAGCTCTAAGTTTGTGAATAAGGAATGTTCTACTCATGCCACTGAACCTGTACATGCTTTTACTTTTCATTTCTTTTGCTTGAGCTGTGAGAATTTAAGGTTTGAAAATGGCAGAAAACTTAGGTCAGGATTTGGGATTGTTAAAATTCTCTCTCATTTCTGAGAGTTAGGATGAGTTTTTTATATATTTAGAATCGTGATTCAATGCTTAACATCTCTTATGTTGGAAGTTTGTTCAAAAAATCAAGGAATCAGGATATTCGAATGAAGGTTCTTGCGCGCGTTTTTTGAATAGCTTTGTTCAGAGGTTGAAGAAGGTGCCTCATGGGCTGGGCCAGCTTTGGTTCTGCTTTTTACACCATATTTTGTGATTCATACCCCCCTAGCCCATTTGTTTGATTTAATGTTTTTTTATTTTTCTTTTTTTAGTTTGACTCATTTATTTTTTCTAATAATGTTTAAAACTTGAAAAATCATTTTTACACCATTTTTGCATTTTTTAAGTATTTATTTGATTATATGGACATTTATACACAAATATATATATACTATTATTAGAAATATTAGAAAAAATAATGTAAACATATTATATTTCTGATTTTTATTTCTTTTTTCCCTTTTGAAACATTTTGTATAAAAAATACTTTTTTTATAAAAAAATTAGATATTATTATTTTGTGTATATTTAATATAACATTAAAAATATACATATTTTTATTTAACATTAAAAATACATTTTTGTAAATATACTATATTTTTATTTTATTTTTTTGTATATAAATAGTAAATATTATATATATTAAATAACTAATACCATTTTGATTAAAATTAGGGTTTTGCCCTAAATATGAAAATACTCCAAAAATAATACCCTTTTTATTTCTTTTTTTATTTTTACATAAATAATACTTTTCATACATATAAAAATTCTTTTTACATCTTGCATATTTATTTCATTTCCATTTAATTTATGCTTTTAATTATATAGTAAATATTCAAAGAAAATGATGTAATAGCTAAATTTAATTTCTTGTCTAAATATCCCCCCATTTGAACATTTGTACCCCCCTCCCCATATTATTGTGTTGTAATAGTGTAGGAATTTAAATCTCGCACTTTAATGCTTTCTAAATATACCATGCTAGAATTAGGGTTTGTATGCGAATAAAACGAACAAAATAGTTTGACCTAATTTCAAGATAAACAAGCATGAAAATGGACAAAACATTTCACACTTGCACCCCTAGGGTATTCCACTTTGTTGCCTTCAAATAATTGGGCCATATTGTATGTTAGGTTTCTTTGGGTAAAACAAACAATCAAATGATCATAAGTCCCTCGATGACGCTTTCAAAAAGTTGCCTAAAATGATCAAATCCCTTTCAAAGAAAAATTGCCCAAAGACATTTAACACTATTGCAATTATGGTCTAAACAATGACCCGCGCCTGTCCCTTTCACCTCCTAATACAAGATTGTCCACCAAATGCAATGGTGGAACAAAATTGTCAAAAGGTTTAAAACATAACAAAAATCTTTGAGAAAACTTTAGGGTAGATAACTCTTAAGTACTTGCCAATTTGCAAAGAAAACACTTGCCCATTTTCAAATCACACTTCACAAACACTTTCAAAACCAACTTTCAAAAAACCTTGAAACATCTTTTCAAAAGACAAAACACCTTTTGTAAAACATTCGAGTAAAGAATTGTTACAAGGGTAGCCTATACAAGGCATCTTTTCAAAACATTTTCAAAACCACACACCAAGCACCATTTCAAACAATTGAAAACCAAGGCAAGTTGATCTAAGCAAGTACCTAAGAGCCCATGGATAACCATGGATAGAAAGGGTGCTAATACCTTCCCTTTCTATAATCTACTCCCCGAACCCAAGAAAAATCTCAAAGGTTTTTGCTGTACTTTTTAAACCTTTCCTTAGGATAAAATAAAAAGTTGGTGGCAACTCTTGCTCAACCGAAACATTTGCGAAAACAAACGCAAAACTCCTAGTCAGTTCTCCCACCGTATCACATCAGGCAACGAGCTACATAGAAACACGTTTAGAAGAAAAATATGGAAATAAGAAGGGGGACCTGGGGTTCGAACCCAGGTCCCAAAGCTTGCCAGCATGACATTCCACCAACTGTGCTGCGTTGTTACTTTATATATGGAATAAAAGACAAATAATATAAAAGAAAATTGGTTAGTGGCATGGAAACAAAAAAAGACGCGCGCTGAATTCAAATTGCCCAATCATATCACACCACATAATCTTCTTCTCCATTCGTTTGCACTTTTACCTGAAAAAACAAGCTAAATAGCGGGGGTTTTAAACCCCCACAATCTGAGATGCAGAAAAATAGCGAATAGGAATTAACAAAACATAAAAAGGGCGCGATGGATGTTCTAGATCCCTTGGAACGTCACGAATTCAATGGTGCAAGTCTCGTGTTCTAATTTTACCATAAGCCAAAGTCCCCAATTCAAGGTTTCTGAAACCCTAGGCATCGTTCATGGCAACTCTTCATATATGCAATCATTCTTCAATTAAATCATACTACTAGCTTCAGAATCAACACATTAGTATAAATCAACAATAAAAATGCATGGATATGGCGTGTAGATTTGAATACGATTAAAGAAAAAATCAGGTACAGGGTAACTGCGTTCTACCGTTTCTTTATGTTAGAGATGATGGTTTTGATCCAGAAACCTTCCTTGAAGCCTCAGGAATGCAATGGAATCAATGTTTTGCCTTGAAACTCCTTGAAATCGTGTTTTCAGTTTTTGAATTTTCTTGAAAAAGTGCAAAGTTGTTTATGGTGTTTGGGCGCAGCTTAGAGGTCTCTTGCACTAGGTCTAGCATCTGGCTTATGTATGGAGTGAATTAGGGTTGAGTTTTCAATCAAAAGATCAATGCAATCATGAATCAAATATTGGATTTAATGGCATTTTTTTCAATCTTTTTCACATGTTTTTGATGTCAATCATAGCCAATCTTCCCCATTTGAGTTGTGCACGAATCTTGAGCCTTTAATGAATGATTATCCTGCATAAAAAGATTCACATGCATTTGTTTGGTATTTTTCCATATTTTATTTAATTTAAATGAATTAATTGTAATTAAAAATTCAAATAAATAAATAAAAATGATGAATAAATCCCCTTTGGGCCAAATGGTCGTGCATATGCTTTGGATGATGAATCTTGGAAGAAAATGAGGCCCATTAGCAATTTTAAGGCATTTGAAGCAAAGTTGACTTTTCAAAATACCCAAAAATTTCCCAACTTCCACAAGGCATATCTTGCTCAATTTTTAAGCTTTGATCATGTTCTTGGACAATTTGGAAAGGTCTTGAAGTCCCCTAACCAATGCCTTTGGTCCCATGTCATTTTGATTTACCAATCTCAAGTTATGGCCTTTGACTTAAAGTCCCTTTTTGTTGACTTTTGAAAATGACCTATAATGTTGAAATTGATAACTTTTTGTGAGAGCATTTGTTGGACTTGAAGTGTGAAGAGGATTTGTAGAAAATGTCTTTCTATTCAAAATGAGCTTTGGATGGAATTTTTCTGATAAACCATGTGGAAGTTATGCCTTGGTCAAGTTACAGTTGACTTTTTCAACTGTCCAAATATGGAAACTTTTGCATCTTGAGACTTTTTGAGCCATGCCTTGAAAATTATGATCAAGAATTGATCAAATGATGTTTGTGGATTCAAAATGAGATGTTGACCAAAAATTTGAACTTTTGACTGTCAAATGACCATTTTGCCCCTGCAGTTGACTGTAGTGCAATTAGGGTTTTTGACTGTGCAATTTTGTGTTGTAAGTCTTGAAACTTGGTATGATGATGCTTGACCATGTTTGTAGGCATGTGGGACTTGATTGGACCCTTAGAAACTTCATTTTCTTTGTCAGAACCAAAACCCTAGTTTTTGACTGTTAGGAGGCCCTTAAACTGTGCAACCCTTGGGGAATTTTGAAGCATGCTCTTTGCAAATCTTGAAGAATATGGGAGGGCAAATTTTGGGGTACAACAGTTGCCCCTGTTCAATCTTCTTAGACCTGAGGATGCAGATTGGTTGACGTGCCTTTCGTAATCCGAAGGTGGAAGATGATTGAACACTAGAGTGCCCAGAAATTTGCGCTCACATAGTAGTGTGATGGTGGGGATGGGCTTATAGATGCCATTTGGAGATTGATGAATAGGATGATGGGCTTATAGATGCCATCTGGATGTCGATCGCGTAAGAGATTCCTTAGCGAGAACTTGCGTACCTGCAAAAGAAAATGATTACCTGACCTATTACAGGAACTGGTCTTCAAACTCTTTGTGTAGATGCACCCTGACTGGTTACAGGAATTGAATCTGGAGCTTCAAACGGAGATGAATGAGCCAGGGATGGTTACTACCTCAACAGGAACTCTGAGAGAACCTTGGACGATTTCTACTTCAACAGGAACGCTGAGAGAACCTTGGGGCGATTACTACTTCAACAGGAACGCTGAGAGAATCTGGGACGACTTCAATCTCAACAGTAACGCTGAGAGAATCTTGGGCGACTTCAACCTCAACAGTAACGCTGAGAGAATCTTGGGTGTCTTCTACTGAGTCTTTATCAGGAAAATCTTTTTAGGGGTTGATTTAACTGGACTAGAGAAGGCCTTTGACTGGATAAGAAACAGAAAAATCTTAGGGTCGATTTAACTGAACCGGTCTAGGTCTTGAAATCTTCAACTGGATAAGAATCAGGGAGATCTTAGGATCGATCTGACTGAACCAGAGAAGGCCTTTGACTGGATAAGAAACAGAAAAATCTTAGGGTCGATTTAACTGAACCGGTCTAGGTCTTGAAATCTTCAACTGGATAAGAATCAGGGAGATCTTAGGGTCGATCTGACTGAACCAGAGAAGGCCTTTGACTGGATAAGAAACAGAAAAATCTTAGGGTCGATCTGACTGAACCAGAGAAGGCCTTTGACTGGATAAGAAACAGGAAAATCTTAGGGTCGATTTAACTGAACCGGTCAAGGTCTTGAAATGTCTTCAACTGGATAAGAATCAGGGAGATCTTAGGGTCGATCTGACTGAACCATAGAAGGCCTTTTGACTGGATAAGAAACAGTAAAATCTTAGGGTCGATTTAACTGAACCGGTCAAGGTCTTGAAATGTCTTCAACTGGATAAGAAACAGGGAGATCTTAGGGTCGATCTGACTGAACCAGAGAAGGCCTTTGACTGGATAAGAAACAGGAAAATCTTAGGGTCGATTTAACTGAACCGGTCTAGGTCTTGAAATCTTCAACTGGATAAGAAACAGGGAGATCTTAGGGTCGATCTGACTGAACCAGAGAAGGCCTTTGACTGGATAAGAAACAGAAAAATCTTAGGGTCGATTTAACTGAACCGGTCTAGGTCTTGAAATCTTCAACTGGATAAGAAACAGGGAGATCTTAGGGTCGATCTGACTGAACCAGAGAAGGTCTTGAAATAGCTGAGAACTTAACTGGATCTTTCCTGAAAGGTAAAGGTCAGTCATATGCAATGCATGATATGGATCAAGCAATGATGTTCTCAACATAAATGAGATTTGTGAGATATGATGCGTATATGCATGCTATAATGTATGGAGATGTGATGTTTATGAATGTATCTTTGTCGTCTAGGAAAGTAAATCCTTGACGGGTGCCGGGCAGTCATATCCTGGGCTGATGTTGAAGAATAGGTCTTTGCTTCCGCTGAGGGTGATAGTTGCAAGAATACCGGTAGAAGAAGATGACTCCGTTGGGGAATAAACTTGACAAATGGATTACTCTGCGGGGAGAAAAGTACTCTAACGATCTTGCTGGGAAGCAATACTCTGTGGGGAGAGAGATACTTTGCTGAAATGTTGATGGTAACTTCACTGGGGATACCATTGTTAGACTTCGCTGGGGATAAGAAGACTTTGCCGAGAATGATCTTTCTGTGGCTTTTGGCTGAGGATAACCCAGTTATATCCTGGTAAGGAAATAACTCTTTAAATAAAGTCGGGAGACGCGTTCGTGCTCTACGAGGATAAGCTTCCAGAATCTATTGGGGATAAGCTTTCTGCTTGGGGAGATGGATTCCAACTTTCCCTGGAGAAACTGGATTGGACTCTCCTGGGGAAGTTTTGATATGTATCGGGGAATTGATTCCTTTGAATGTTTGATATACCGCCGGGGAACAATCTTTAGACCAAGATTGTCGGGGATGCTTGTTAAGAATGCATATATATTGCTGGGGAATGTTGAGATCTGCGGGAGGATACCCAACTTCCTTAAGTTTGATAGTAGCTTTGCTTGGGGAGAGTGCACTGACTTGCTGGCTCACTCTCTGGGGAGTTAAGATATCTGGTTATGTTCTTTAGCTGAACCTACTTTGGTACCTTGGAGGACAGAACAATTAGATTGCTTATGAAAACTCTTTATTGCCCCTGCTTCTAATGTTACCCGTAATTAATCTTTTGTTTCGTATGCAAATATTCATGAGCTAGCAAATTATTGTCAATGCATATATCACAAATTGAACCTTGGACGTTCTTCGCAAAACAAAACAGAAAAGGAAAAACAATTGGCAATTTTAACTGAAAAGTGATTTTTTTATTGATTTTGAATTTGCTTGTAAATAGGCGTTTATGTACAAGAGGCTGACGTCCTATTAAGAGAACACCGCCGAACAAAAGAGTTTATACAAATTTGTACAAGAGAAAATAAAACAGCTGTGTGAAATGAATAATCCACTGGGTTTCAACTCTGCTATTGCCTTTATATCCCCGAGCGTCTCATCACTTGATGACCTCAGTTGAAGATGAAGCTGACTGATCGATGTCGTCTGAACTTAATGTAGATACCGGATTCTGGATGCAAAGTGACCAATGAGACATAGTATTAAGCTTTATCCCTAACTTTTGCCTGGACCGCCCTTTTCGGGTTTTCAGTCCACCGGGATACCCATTTTTGCCCAAGCCGCCTTTTCAGGTTTTCGACTTGCCGGGTGTACAGATTTTTTTCATTTCATCCCTTCATTTTGCCCGAACCCTTTTGGTTCGCCGGGAAGCCCTAATTTTTGCCTAGGTATGTCAACCTAGCGGGTCTTTTTCATGCGTAGTATCTTTTTACTATGTCTGCATTGGCGGGATGAGGAAGGTCGTCACCATCCATGTTGGTTAAAATCATGGCTCCTCCTGAGAACACATGTTTAACCACAAATGGCCCTTCGTACGTAGGGGTCCATTTGCCCCTTGGATCACTCTGAGGAAGGATGATTCGCTTGATTACCAGGTCCCCAACTTGATATTCTTGTGGTCTGACCTTTTTGTTAAATGCCCTGATCATCCGTTTTTGGTACGTCTGACCATGACAGATAGCAGCAAGTCTCTTTTCATCAATAAGGTTTAGCTGATCAAGTCGTGTCTGGATCCAATCATCTTCGTTTAGATTTACATCCTTCATTATCCGGAGAGAGGGTATTTGTACTTCGATCGGTAAGACTGCCTCCATACCGTAGACCAAGGAGAAAGGAGTTGCCCCGGTTGACGTCCTGGCTGAGGTACGGTACCCATGTAGAGTGAACGGTAACATCTCGTGCCAATCTTTATAGGTCACTGTCATCTTCTGCACGATTTTCTTAATGTTCTTATTTGCTGCTTCTACAGCCCCATTCATCTTCGGTCTGTAGGGAGAAGAATTATGGTGCTGTATCTTAAACTGCTCGCAGAGCTCAGTGATCATCTTGTTATTGAGATTGGTACCGTTGTCTGTAATAATTCTTTCTGGGACGCCGTATCGACAGATCAGGTTATGCCGAATGAACCGTGCCACAACAGTCTTGGTTACCGTAGCGTAGGAAGCTGCCTCGACCCACTTCGTGAAGTAATCAATTGCTACCAGGATGAAGCGATTCCCGTTAAATGTCGTAGGTTTAATCTCACCGATCATGTCTATGCCCCACATTGCAAACGGCCAGGGCGCATTCAGAAAATTTAGAGGAACTGGAGGAACGTGCACCTTGTCTGCATATATCTGGCATTTATGGCATGTCCGAGAATGTTGGTAGCAGTCTGCTTCCATTGTAGACCAGAAATACCCTGCCCGAAGGATTTTCTTCGCCATAGTGTGTCCACTGGAATATGTTCCGAAGGTCCCTTCATGTAGCTCTTCCATGATCCTTTCTGCTTCAGTCTTGTCCACACAACGCAGTAAGGTCGAATCATGGTTTCGCTTATACAGGATGCCGTTGCTAAGGAAGAATTTTACTGCAAACCTTCTCAGAAACTTTTTTTCGTTGACAGATGCACCTTCAGGGTATTCCTGAGCTTCCAAATATCTCTTCACTTCATGGTACCAAGGCTTCTCAATTACCAACTCAGTCTCGAGATCACAACAGTATGCCGGTTCGTCCAGTTTCCAGATGATGATCCGGGGAGCCTCATTATCCCATTTTACCTTGAACATAGAAGACATTGTAGCTAACGCGTCCGCCAGCTGATTCTCCTCTCTCAGAAAGTGTTCAAAGGTTATCTTTGTGAAGTGGTGGATCAATGTCAACACACATTCTCTGTAAGGAATAAGATTCGGATGTTTCGTATCCCACTCTCCTTTGATCTGATTGATCACGAGAGCGGAATCTCCGAAGACACTCAGAAACTTGATCCTTAGGTCGATCGCAGCTTGAAGACCCATGATGCATGCCTCATACTCCGCCATGTTGTTGGTGCAGTTGAAACATAGCCGGGCAGTGAGTGGAGTATGAGTGCCCTGAGGGGATATGATTACAGCGCCGATACCGTTACCCAAAGCATTGGAGGCTCCGTCAAAGTGCATAGACCATCGGGATCCTTCCTCAGGTCCTTCATCCGGTCCAGGTACTTCACAATCAATCACTATCATGATGCTCTCGTCGGGAAACTCGAAGTTCATTAACTGATAGTCGTCCACGGCCTGATGTGCCAAGTGGTCTGCTGTTGTACCCCAAAATTTGTCCTCCCATATTCTTCAAAGATTTGCCAAGTCAAGCTTCAAAATTCCCCAAGGGTTGCACAGTGTAAGAGCCTCATGAACAGTCAAAATTAGGGTTTTGGTCCTGATCAAGAAAATGAAGTTTCCAAGGGTCCAATCAAGTCCCACATGCCTACAAATATGGTCAAGCATCCTCATACAAAGTTTCAAGACTTTCAGCACAAAATTGCACAGTCAAAAACCCTAATTGCACTACAGTCAACTGTAGGGGCAAAATGGTCATTTGACAGTCAAAAGTTCAAATTTTTGGTCAACATCTCATTTTGAAGCCACAAACATCATTTGATCAATGCTTGATCATGATTCTCAAAGCTTGGCTCAAAAATCATCAAGATGCAAAAGTTTCCTTATTTGGACAGCTGAAAAAGTCAACTGTAAATTGACCAGGGCATAACTTTCACATGGATTATCAGAAAAATTCCATCCAAATCTCATTTTGAAGAGAAAGACATTTCCTACAACTCATCTTCATACTTCAAGTCCAAGAAATGCTCTCACAAAAACTTATCAATTCCAACATTATAGGTCATTTTCAGAAGTCAACAAAAAGGGACTTTAAGTCAAAGTCCATAACTTGAGATTGGTAAATGAAAATGACATGGGACCAAAGGCATTGGTTAGAGGACTCAAAGACCTTTCCAAAATGTCCAAGAACATGAGCAAAGCTTAAAAATTGAGCAAGTTATGCCTTGTGGAAGTTGGGAAATTTTTGGATATTTTGAAAAGTCAACATTGCTTCAAATAACCTAAAATTGCTAATGGGCCTCTTTTTCTTCCACAATTCATTATCCAAGGCATGTGCACGACCATTTGGCCCAAAGGGAAGTTTTTCTTCATTTTTTATTTATTTATTTGGATTTTTATTATTAATAATTCATTTAAATTAATTAAATACATGAAAAATGCTAAACCTAGGTTTTAAATCTTTTTATGCACAATATATACTCAAGATTTCGTGCCTAACCAAATATAGAAAGGATCAATGGAATTGGTCATGATTTGGTAACAAAAGCATGTGAAAAAAGATTTGAAAATCATGGTTAAAAAATCAAATATCATATTCATTAATTCATGGATTTTGATCAAGTTTTTCAACCCTAATTGGTTCCATACATAAGCACAAGCAAGACCTAATGCCTCAGAACCACAAAAGCTGCGCAGAAACTCCATTATCAAACTCAAATTTTTCGGCAAAAATTCCAATTCTGAAAACCTAGTTCTAGGACGATTCAAGGCCAAATAGTGATTCCATTAGCTTCCTTGAGGATCATAGAACGTGTTCCAATCAAAATCAATCATCCCAACACCCAGAATTGGTATACAGAAGTCAAGCTTTTCTCACTTTTTTTCATAATCGTGTTTTGAGATTTAAACATTTTCATTGCATAATTTTAATGGATTCTTACTAAATGATGCATTCTGAAGCTAACCATCTACTTTAATTGCGTTTTCATACACTCTATGCGAATCTACCATTATTGCTTTTTAGGGTTTATGAAGCTTTGAATTGGGGGTTTTAAAATATGGAAAAATTGGAGCTTGAAACCTAGGCCATTCAATTCAGCGCGCTTGGACGGAGAGAATAAGGCCATCGCGCTCAATTTATGGAGCCCTAGGGGCTACTCGCTATTTTCTCTAATGATGCCTTTTAGAACGGTGTAAAAACCATTGCCATTATTTTTATATTTCAGGAACGAGGAAGAAGAAGAACCGGTGGCCAGCAATGATTGGTTCCTTTGAATTCAGCGCGCGCTTTTTCATATTTTTAGGCCACTAACCAATTTTTGTTTTTGTTATTTATTCATTATTATATGTTAAACGCGCGTTGGGTGGTTCAGTGGTATACGCATATGCTGGTAACGTTCATGACCTGGGTTCGAGCCCCAGGTCTTCACTCTTTCCAGGTTATTTTTCATTTAATATTCACATACAGTTTCAATGTTGTGGATCATCATACGTCCCTCCATCCAGCCGTCCACGCGTTCAATTTCATCAATCCAAGGGCACAGATTTGAGGAACATGGTACGTGTGAGTCAACGCTTGAGTACGTGATTGGAAAAGTCAGCCAGGCCTGAAGCTCATTGGGCCAGATTGCTAAAGAGTTCACCTCCACTTTGGGGACAGATACCCCCCTAGGTTTGAATTTTTATTTCTTCTCTTTATTTTACTTATTTCAAATATTATTTTTTTAATTAGTTTCTTTAACTTAATATTTTCATAAATAATATAAAAAACACATAAAAAATCAGAAAAGATGAAAAAATAATAAATATTTTATTTTAGTATTTTTTTAATAAATTGCATTAATTAATTCTAGTTATTAGGTTTAATTGTAATATTTTCTTAATTAACTTAAAATTGGTAAAACTAGGGTTTAATTAATTTTTTATCCCTTTTTCTTTTCTCCCATAATCCTTAAATATTAAATATTTATTTTTGTAGTTAAATTGCATGTAAATTAATTAGGGTTAATTTTAGGTTAAAATTTAATCTTTTCTTAATAAATTAAAAACAACTAGAATTAGGGTTAGCATTTATTTTAATTGCATTTAATTCTTTTTCCCATTAAAATCATAAAATACCAAAAGATACCAAAAACAATTTCTTTTCTTTTTTTTTAATTAATTAATTCCATCATTTAATTTAATTCCGCAAAAAGGGTCCAACGCCCTCGTTTTAATTCTTTTTTTAATTCGCATATTTATTTTATTTCTTGTAAATATTTATGTATCTCTCCCAAAGCCGTGTAATTAATTTCTCGCACTTTTATTTTCTTTACTCTTCTTTAATTCCTTTATTTTTCTGTCAAATCGGGTTCAAGAAATTTTGGCGATGTGGACCCGCGCCTTTTGTAATAGCTTAGAATCTTTTATTTCTCGCACTTTTAACTGTTAATCAAGGCATGAAAGAATGTATGGACATAAATAAAAACAAGCGTAGATCACTTTGACATGACAAGATAAATACAAACGAAAACGACACACAAATCACACACCACCCCTAGGGTACGCCTCACTGTTGCCTTGCCTCGAAAGGTGATCGTCGAGTAGAGGATGTCTTAGTAAGTCCTCATGATCCGGGAACCTGGCATGAGGGTAGCTTCTAAGGTGTCTTCCCATTACTCTGGTGATCACCATGTCCCGAACCTCGAATTGACCCGAACACCTCCAACGGTGGTGCTACCTACCTCTCAATGGTGGGATGGCACTACTTTAAGGACATCTACACAGACGAATTCCTTAGGGTAGGTAGGTTCTCATAGATACTTGCTCTAATTTCAAAAAAAACAAATCAAAAAAACTTTTCACACCGACACCTTTTCAAAAAGCTTTCGAAAGCAATTTTTCAAACACTCTTGAGGACCGATACAAGAGTCGAACTGGAATTTTCAAAGAAACTTTTTAAAACCCACAGCTGAAAAGCAAACAAACCATTTTTGAAAACACAAGTGAGCAAGTATCTAAGAGCCCATGGATAACCATGGATAGAAAGGGTGCTAACACCTTCCCTTTCTATAACCTACCTCCCGAACCGAGAGCGATCTCTTTAAGGAATTTTTCTGTGCTTTTGTCCTTTCCATTTGGAGAAAATAAAAGACGGTGGCGACTCTTGCTTCCGCGACATTTCGTGAACCAGCGTTAAACAGTCAGTTCCAGATCCACCGATCACATCTGCCAATACACTTCCCTTGATGGCTTTCTGGGTTGTATACTGAATGTCGTATTCTGTCAAGATCATTTACCATCTTGCTATTCTCCCAAACAGAGCAGGCTTTTCAAATATGTACTTTATAGGATCCATCTTTGAGATCAACAAGGTAGTGTGAGTCAGCATATACTGTCTCAGCCGGCGAGCAGCCCATACCAAAGTGCAGCAAGTTTTCTCAAGCAGTGAGTATCGGGTCTCACAGTCGGTAAACTTTTTGCTAAGGTAATAAATGGCATGCTATTTTCGGCCAGACTCGTCATGCTGCCCCAGCACACACCCCATTGAGTTGTCAAGCACTGTCAGGTATAGTATCAGAGCTCTCCCTTCAACCGGTGGCATAAGAATGGGTGGTTCTTGGAGATACTCCTTGATTCTGTCAAAAGCAGCCTGACATTCATCATTCCAACGTACTACCTGATCTTTCTTCAGCAGCTTAAAGATTGGTTCACAAGTAGCAGTTAGGTTCGAGATGAATCGAGCAATGTAATTCAGGCGTCCTAAAAAGCCTCTGACCTCTTTCTCCGTCTTAGGAATTGGCATCTCTCGAATAGCTTTGACCTTGGCAGGGTCCACTTGAATACCCTTATCACTTACAACGAAGCCTAGCAACTTTCCAGATCTTACCCCGAAGGTGCACTTGTTCGGGTTCAACCTTAGCTTGTACAATTTCAACCGGTCAAACAACTTCTGCAGATGATCTAGGTGTTCTTCCTCAGTTTGGGACCTTGCAATCATGTCGTCAACATACACTTCTATCTCATGATGGATCATGTCATGAAATAAAGCAACCATGGCACGTTGGTAGGTTGCCCCAGCATTCTTCAATCCAAAAGGCATGACCTTGTAGCAGAAGGTGCCCCACTGAGTAACAAAGGTAGTTTTTTCCATGTCTTCAGGTGCCATCTTGATCTGATTGTAACCTGAAAAACCATCCATGAAAGAAAACACCTTATGCTGAGCAGTATTGTCAACGAGGACATCAATGTGAGGTGGGGGGAAGTCATCTTTGGGACTGGCCCTGTTCAGATCCCTGTAGTCGACACACATTCTGACCTTACCGTCCTTCTTTGGTACCGGCACCACATTAGCAACCCACTGAGGGTAAGAAGTCACTGCGAGAAACCCGACATCAAACTGTTTCATAACCTCGGCTTTGATCTTCTCGGACATCTCTGGACGCATACGGCGGACCTTTTGCTTAACCAGAGGGCAGTCTTCCTTGGTAGGCAAGTGATGGACCACAATATCGGTATCCAACCCGGGCATGTCTTCGTAGGACCAGGCAAAGATCTCCATATAATCATGTAGCATCTAAGTCAACCGTTGCTTCACGCTGAGCTCTAGGTTGGCACCAATCTTAACTTCCTTCATGTCTGCCTCAGTACCCAGATTTATTGTTTCCACTGGCTCTTCATGTGGTTGAATTGCCCTCTCTTCCTGGAGTAACAGTCTTGCAAGCTCGCCAGGCACTTTGCAATCATCTTCACCTTCGTCTTCGGCTAAGTTGATCGGATTTTCGAAGTCATAACTGGCAGTAGCAGAGTCGTTACCAGTGAGATCCAGAGTGGATTGAAACCTGTATGAGTGAGTGTGTGTAAATACAGTTGTTTTGAAATATATAAAGGAAAGAACGAAAGAAAAGGAGCATAAGATTTGAAATGCGAGAAAACGTCCAAGATCTTTATTCATGATATATGAAATGACAATTTATATGCCCTCACAAATGAAGCCACGGTGCCCCGGGTAAGACACCGGGCCATAGAGTTTTAATTGTTTATTACAAATAACAAAACAAAGAAGTTTATTACTGTGTAACAAAAGTAACAGGAGTATGGTCTTTAGCAATCCAATTGGTCAATCCGCCATCAGTCGTCGGGTAGATCCCGCTATTGAACTCGGCTTCATCCACTTCATCATTCTCCTCAACAACATTCACTCCTGGATTGGTAATGAGCGCAGGAGGTCTTCTGGTCTTTGCCTTGCGCACAGCTTTCTGACCCTCTGCAGTAAAACCCAGTCCAAACTTGTCAGTTTTCTGTGTAAAGTCAGGGAGCCTGCCCCAGTTAGCACATTCACCTTTCTTGACCACAGCCCGGGCATCCTTCAAGGAAGCCATCTTCAAAGGAACATCCTCTTCGACCACCGTTTCTGCTGCTGCTAAAGTTGGAGGTACCTCCTCGAAATGCTGAAAGGGGGTTTCAATAAACTCCCCGTCCATCTCAATATATCTGAAGGAATTCAAATGGCTCACCATATACTCCTCCTCTCCCTGCACAGTGACAATCTTTCCTCTGACAGGGTATTTTAGCTTCTGGTGCAAGGTAGAGGTCACTGCCCCCGCTTTGTGGATCCAAGGTCGACCCAGTAGACAAGAATACGATGGACGGATATCCATCACATAGAAGGTAGAGTCGAATACTTGAGAACTCACACGAATAGGAATGTCAACCTCTCCATGAACCATCCTCTTGGAACCGTCAAAGGCTCTGACGATAATATTGCTAGGTTTTAGTTCCAGGCCTTCACAATCCAAATGGTCTAAGGCTTTCTTGGGTAGCACATTTAGGGAAGAGCCAGTGTCCACCAACACGTGCGCAAGAGTAGTGCCCCTGCATTCAATAGAGACATGCAGGGCGTCATTGTGGTCCTTTCCTTTAGCCGTAAGGTCAGCATCCGAGAAACCCAAACCATTGTCGACTGTCAAATTGGCTACGCAATCAGTGAATTGGATAGCAGATGTCTCCTGTGGCACATGGGCCGTCTTGAGGAATGAAATCAGAGCCTTAGCATGGGCCTCTGAGCACAATAGCAAGGAGAGCATGGAGATCTTGGAGGGCGTATGCCCCAGCTGCTCGACAACGTTAAAGTCACTCTTCTTGATTATTTTTAGAATTTCCTCCATCTCTTGTTGGGAGGCCTCAGCATTCACAGATTTTGGTGCCTCCATCCGGGCAGGCTCGTCTTCAATCCCTTTGCCCCGAGCATTGGATGACTCGGCAGCAGGGGAAACAACTTGATCAGAACTGGGAACAGGTATACTTGCAGGTGTTATAGTGAGAGGTCTTTGAATAGCTGGCGGTGCAATGTCAGGCGAGAAGAGCCTGCCACTACGGGTAACCTTTGTTGGACCAGTGATATTGCTGATACTGGTGCCAGTGTTGAACTCTTGCTTGATTCCATGTACATACACGTCTGCCCCATAGTGCCAGGGGACAACCTTATCAGATTCGTAGGGGAGAGGCCCCGGAACAGTAATAACAACAGGTGCGACAGTCATGATTTGAACAGGCTTCCTCGGGAGAGCCTTGATTGGATTATTAAAGATTGTAACAACAGAAACTTCTTCTACCGGAACAAACTGAACAGCAGTCTTCTTGAACAGAATCTCTTTGCTGTCCATTACGCTTTGGATGCCCAACTTCAGCAAAGGACAACCAGAGAGGGAAACAGCACAGAAAAGGCAACCTTCACTACAACCCGGAAATAAACCGGCCAACAGTAGATTCCTCTTGACAGTCATTAAGGGAGTAGCCACATCATCCACAGAAACGGCGTATACATCTTCATCAACAGCATTTACTCCATGCTGGGGCATAGTAGCAGTCACCACATTTGGCCTCTCAGGCGCTTTAAACTGTATCTCTTTTGCGTCAATAAGGTCTTGTACCTTATTCCTTAAGGCCCAACAGTCATCAGTGGAATGCCCCGGGCTATTGGAGTGATAAGCACAGCGGGCATTTGGATTGTATTTGGGAGAAGCCGTATTCATAACCTTTGGGGCCTCTCTAACAGTCACTAGGTTGGTGGACAGCAACTGTGGCAATATTTGCGATAGAGTCATACTCAAACGGGTAAACTCCCTTCTAGGTCTTTCAGCCCTTTGAGGATTGGTTTGCCGAGGAGCGGCAGCAGGCTTAGCAATCATCACCGCATTGACAGATTGGCGGCGCTCAGGTTTCTCTTGTCTTCTAGACCCATATACAGCACTGGCCTCCTTCTTAAAGGGCTTCTTCTCAGAACTTGCAGATGCACCCTTCTGAATTTTGCCAGACTTCATCCCAGCCTCTATTCTCTCTCCAGTCAGAATAAGATCAGTAAACCCTACAGATGAGTTACCAATGAGATGGTTGAAAAATGGCCCAGATAGGGTCCCCAGGAACATGTCTACCAACTCCCGGTCAGTCAACGGAGGCTGCACCCTGCCATCCAGATCCCTCCACTTCTGTGCGTACTCTTTAAAACCTTCGCTTGACCCTAGCGACATACCCTGGAGTTGGGTGCGTGTAGGGGCAAGGTCGGCATTATATTGATACTGCCTGTAAAAAGCAGTAGCCAACTCCTCCCAGTTATGAACCTTGGTCCCATCCAGCTGATAGAACCATTCGAGATGAGTCCCTGAAAGACTCTCCTGGAAGAAGTGGATCCACAAGTTCTTGTCCACTGAGTACGGTTGAATCTTCCGCACGTAAGATCTGAGGTGTAGCTTGGGGCAAGACGCCCCGTCATACTTGGTAAAAGATGGTGCTTTGAACTTATGAGGAATGATCACACCAGTAGACAAACCCAAGTCTCCGAAATCCAGCCCAGGCACTTGTTGGATCTCCATAGCATTCAGTCTGTCTTCCAACTGCTTATATCTGTCTTCTGCAGGAGGATACTGTTCCTCATCAAAATCAGTCTCGTTGTCAGAGACTACCGGACTAGGACCTTTTCCCTCTTGGGGACTACTCTTGCCTATAGAAGAACCAGCCTCTTCATTCTGCAGAGTGTTTCCAAACCTTCGGCCCGAGTTGAAAAGAACAGTTCTCCTCTTCTTCTTCTTCTCCTTCTTTAGGAGCAGAGCCTTCAGCTCTTCTTGGCCCTGAGCCAAACCCATGATTAGTTCCTGAAATTGCGCATTCTGCGCCTGAAGAGCCTTGATGGACATCTCGGTTGATGATGAGTCAGGATTCATGATGCTGAAATAAACAGCGAAGAACAGTAAGCAACCTGAAAAGAAGAAAACCTGCTATGCATATGATGAATGATATGTGTTTATGCAATGCATTCAAGGGTTCGAAAGTTCAAATTTGTTGTAGACAAAAAGGAACACACGTTATCATTAAGGAAATAATCATTCAGTACATCAAAGCCTCATGGGCACATATTACAAAAGCAAATCAATCCCAAAAGACACTACGCATCCTCTTTGGAGCTACGTAGGTGTTGAGATTCCTCTCCTCATGCAACAGGCGGGTGAGCTCCAGGACCTTCTTTTCACTAGCATGTAGACTGGTCTCAAGAGAATTCCGTTCTTCCTTAAGTTGGATCCAGCTCTTCTGTATCTCTTCCCAGGACGTGGGCATATCAGGATGCTGAATGATGTAGGACACTTCTCCTTCCAAGACTGGCCCTTTGATCACAGGGAGCATATGAGGATATGGCATTACTAACTTCTGGGAGCGGGCTCGTACCCACTTGAGATAAGGTTCCAATGGGATGGAGTTCCTGTGCCCCAGTGTCTTGCTGTCTATCCTACTTGGCATCCTCCAAGCTCTAATAAATCTCTGGCAAAGTCCTTGTGCATCGTTGTCGAAGTCAAAAACTATGTCAGGAATTAGCATGTCATGAGGGCCATCCCTTCGAGCATAACCAAATTGTCTCCAAGCCAGGCACGGGTTGTAAGTAATACCTCCTCTGATTCCAAGTAAAGGAACATTAGGGTACTCCCCGCAACGATCAATGATAGTGACATCCTCTCTGGACCGAGGGCACCAGTGTATGTCTGCATGTGTAAGAGTCATCAACTGTTGTGACCACCTCAAACCCCGCTCGTTCTTAAAAACTGATTATGGAAGGTGCGAAATAAACCACCTTCCCAGGAGAGGAGTGCAACACATAAGAGCACCTCTTTTTCTCATGGTTCGAGTGTAACATGAGTGAAGGATGTCCCCCAGCAACGTAGGTATAGGATTCCTGGACATGAAGATCTGGACAGCACTGATATATATAAGCTGATCTGGGTTAGGGAACAACACCAAACCATAGACAAGGAGGGCCACAACTTCTTCAAAAGCTTGTAAGTCAAGGGAGTTCCAACATTCATGGGCCTTTTCAAACAGAAACCTGGCTAAGAACCCTTTGATACCACTTCTAACTTCCCAATGTCCCTTGAGGTCAGATGATTGTAGGTGTAAGGCTTTAGCAATCTCTTCAAGCTTGGGTTCCTTTTTCGTACCGTTGTAGGGTAGTTGATCAAGGATAGGGATCTTCAGGAGCCGGGAGAACTCCTCCAATGCAGGTACCAGCTGATAATCCAAGAAGGTGAAACAGTGATGCAGAGGGTCAAAGAACTGGAATAGGACCTTTATCATATCTTCCTCAATGTTGGTATTGACCAAGTTGATGAGTCTTCCATGTCTCTCACTGAATGAAGAGCTCTCGGGAATCCTGGATATAAGCTCCTTAAGCTGAGGAGGGATCCTTACAAGGCTGATTTGAATTGTTTTTCTGCGAACAGTTTCCATGTCCTACAAAACAAGAACAAAGATGAAGATTCGAACCCCTGAAATGGTTAGTCAATGCATATGATGCTGGATGATGTCATGATGCTATGATTAAACACACCACAGATATTTACAAAGGCAAACATGTAAGGCACACAAGTCACACAAGACAAGCCCCTAGAGTTTAGGCCAGCATGGGGTCTGGGTATTACCCTCTTGAAGTTGGTGGGCTCAACCTGTCCTATTAGAAGTAACCGGGTTCTAAGGGTCCCAATATCACGGGATTGCTTTCATTGTTCATCGTTTCGATTTAGCCACTGAACTGGCGACCGAAATATTCCAGGAAAGCAACCCTCAATTGAGTGTAGTATCGAGTATTAACCAACCTCGGACTGCACCAAAGTCAGTTATCTCACTACCCTAAAGAGGCCAAGATAGTTCAATTAAGGTCCCTAAGGTCTGTTGATGCTTCACGACACCACGCGGAAGCCCCGTACTCTCCTTGACTGAACTCAAGGGTTACCGGTACACCAAAGTGCCACATCAATGTAGCAGACTGTTTCAACCATGTCGGTATACCCCACACAGTTCCCTCACAGCCTTGTTGCTACTTTCTAAGAAGGTATCCCCAGATCCGGGTTAGGATCTATAGAACTCCCAAGACAGTCCCACAATTTAAAGCAAGCAAATCAATACAATTGAAAACACAGTTATGAACTAACCCTAAGGTACACCTCACTTTATAAAGATATCCCCAGCAGAGTCGCCAGTTCTGTGATCGGTGGATCTGGAACTGACTGTTTAACGCTGGTACGCGAAATGTCGCGGAAGCAAGAGTCGCCACCGTCTTTTATTTTCTCCAAATGGAAAGGACAAAAGCACAGAAAAATTCCTTATAGAGATTGCTCTCGGTTCGGGAGGTAGATTATAGAAAGGGAAGGTGTTAGCACCCTTTCTATCCATGGTTATCCATGGGCTCTTAGATACTTGCTCATTTGTGTTTTCAAAAATGGTTTGTTTGCTTTTCAACTGTGGGTTTTAAAAAGTTTCTTTGAAAGTTTCAGTTCGACTCTTGTATCGGTCCTCAAGAGTGTTTGAAAAAATTGCTTTTGAAAGCTTTTTGAAAAGGTGTCGGTGTGAAAAGTATTTTTGATTTGTTTTGAAATTAGAGCAAGTATCTAGAGTCGTCTACCTACCCTAAGGAATTCGTCTGTGTAAATGTCCTTAAAGTAGTGCCATCCCACCATTGAGAGATAGGTAGCACCACCGTTGGAGATGTTCGGGTCAATTCGAAGGTTCGGGACGTGGTGATCACCAGAGCAATAGGAAGATACCTTAGAAGCTACCCTCATGCCAGGTTCCCGGATCATGAGGACTTACTAAAACATCCTCTACTCGACGATCACCTTTCGAGGGGCAAGGCAACAGTGAGACGTACCCTAGGGGTGGTGTGTGATTTGTGTGTCATTTTCAGATATTTTTGTCTTGTCATGTATTGGTGATCTACGCTTTTGTTTTATTTTGACATTCATTCTTGCATGCAAATTTATTAACAGTAAAAAAGTTGCGAGAAATATAAAGTTCTACGCTATTACAAAGGCGCGGGTCCACATCGCCAAATTAAATCCAGGACCCGATTTAAAAATAAAATAAAGATGCGAGAAATATAAATGTTTAATTTACACGGCTTTGGGAGAATTACATGAATATTATAAGAAAGGGAATAAAGGCGCGAAGCGAGCTAATAATCGAAAGCGAGGGCGTTGGACCCTTTTTAATGAAATTAAAATTACAATTAACAAATTGATTAAAATAAAAAAGAAAAGATTTTTTTTTGAGTTTTTTGGTATTTATGGAATTTTAATGAGAAGATTATGGAATTTAAAACCTAATTCTAGTTATTTTTAATTTATTAAGAAAAGCATTAAAATTTAATCTAAAATTAACTTAATTAATTAATACAATTTTATTTATAAAAATAAATAATTAATTATTAATAATGAGAAAAGAAAAGGATAAAAGTCTTTTAAAACCCTAATTCTACAAATTTTAAGTTTATTAGAAAATATTAAAAATTAATCCTAGGATTTAAAACTAAATTAATTGATACAATTTATTTACAAAGATATTAAAATAAAATATATTTTTGTTTTTTTGTCTTTTCTGGTTTTTATATTATTTTTATATTTTATGAAAATAAATTAATTTAAAGAATTAAATTAAAACTAATTAAAACAAATAAAATAGAAAAATATGAAAAAAGAATGAAAAAGAAAACCAATGGGGGGTTCTGTCCCCAAACTGGAGGTTAGGTTGTAGCAATCAGGCCCAATAGACCCTTGGCCTTGTTGACTTTCATGCTGGCGTGTGGCTTCGTTGACTGAGACATATCGTAGGCTTTGAACCCTGGCCACTAGATGGATGCAATGGGACATATGGCATGGCAGATCATGAGGCTGCATGGTATACCTCAGGGAACGAGCTACATAGAAACACGTTTAGAAGAAAAATATGGAAATAAGAAGGGGGACCTGGGGTTCGAACCCAGGTCCCAAAGCTTGCCAGCATGACATTCCACCAACTGTGCTGCGTTGTTACTTTGTATATGGAATAAAAGACAAATAATATAAAAGAAAATTGGTTTGTGGCATGGAAACAAAAAAAAGACGCGCGTTGAATTCAAATTGCCCAATCATATCACACCACATAATCTTCTTCTCCATTCGTTTGCACTTTTACCTGAAAAAACAAGCTAAATAGCGGGGGTTTTAAACCCCCACAATCTGAGATGCAGAAAAATAGCGAATAGGAATTAACAAAACATAAAAAGGGCGCGATGGATGTTCTAGATCCCTTGGAACGTCACGAATTCAATGGTGTAAGTCTCGTGTTCTAATTTTACCATAAGCCAAAGTCCCCAATTCAAGGTTTCTGAAACCCTAGGCATCGTTCATGGCAACTCTTCATATATGCAATCATTCTTCAATTAAATCATACTACTAGCTTCAGAATCAACACATTAGTATAAATCAACAATAAAAATGCATGGATATGGCGTGTAGATTTGAATACGATTAAAGAAAAAATCAGGTACGGGGTAACTGCGTTCTACCGTTTCTTTACGTTAGAGATGATGGTTTTGATCCAGAAACCTTCCTTGAAGCCTCAGGAATGCAATGGAATCAATGTTTTGCCTTGAAACTCCTTGAAATCGTGTTTTCAGTTTTTGAATTTTCTTGAAAAAGTGCAAAGTTGTTTATGGTGTTTGGGCGCAGCTTAGAGGTCTCTTGCACTAGGTCTAGCATCTGGCTTATGTATGGAGTGAATTAGGGTTGAGTTTTCAATCAAAAGATCAATGCAATCATGAATCAAATATTGGATTTAATGGCATATTTTTTTCAATCTTTTTCACATGTTTTTGATGTCAATCATAGCCAATCTTCCCCATTTGAGTTGTGCACGAATCTTGAGCCTTTAATGAATGATTATCCTGCATAAAAAGATTCACATGCATTTGTTTGGTATTTTTCCATATTTTATTTAATTTAAATGAATTAATTGTAATTAAAAATTCAAATAAATAAATAAAAATGATGAATAAATCCCCTTTGGGCCAAATGGTCGTGCATATGCTTTGGATGGTGAATCTTGGAAGAAAATGAGGCCCATTAGCAATTTTAAGGCATTTGAAGCAAAGTTGACTTTTCAAAATACCCAAAAATTTCCCAACTTCCACAAAGCATATCTTGCTCAATTTTTAAGCTTTGATCATGTTCCTTGACAATTTGGAAAGGTCTTGAAGTCCCCTAACCAATGCCTTTGGTCCCATGTCATTTTGATTTACCAATCTCAAGTTATGGCCTTTGACTTAAAGTCCCTTTTTGTTGACTTTTGAAAATGACCTATAATGTTGAAATTGATAAATTTTTGTGAGAGCATTTCTTGGACTTGAAGTGTGAAGAGGAGTTGTAGAAAATGTCTTTATATTCAAAATGAGCTTTGGATGGAATTTTTCTGATAAACCATGTGGAAGTTATGCCTTGGTCAAGTTACAGTTGACTTTTTCAACTGTCCAAATATGGAAACTTTTGCATCTTGAGACTTTTTGAGCCATGCCTTGAAAATTATGATCAAGAATTGATCAAATGATGTTTGTGGCTTCAAAATGAGATGTTGACCAAAAATTTGAACTTTTGACTGTCAAATGACCATTTTGCCCCTGCAGTTGACTGTAGTGCAATTAGGGTTTTTGACTGTGCAATTTTGTGTTGTAAGTCTTGAAACTTGGTATGATGATGCTTGACCATGTTTGTAGGCATGTGGGACTTGATTGGACCCTTGGAAACTTCATTTTCTTTGTCAGAACCAAAACCCTAGTTTTTGACTGTTAGGAGGCCCTTGAACTGTGCAACCCTTGGGGAATTTTGAAGCATGCTCTTTGCAAATCTTGAAGAATATGGGAGGGAAAATTTTGGGGTACAACAACAACCTTCGTCACACAGTGGGGAACTTTCTGTTACAAAGTGATGCCTTTTGGGTTGAAGAATGTTGGGGCAAATTATCAGCGAGCCATGGTAGATTTGTTCCACGATATGATTCACTATGAGATAGAGGTTTATGTCGATGACATGATAGTCAGGTCTCAAACTGAGGAGGAACACCTTGATCATCTACAAAAGTTGTTTGACAGGTTGAAGACGTATAAGTTGAGACTGAATTCGAACAAGTTCACCTTTGGGGTAAGGTCTGGTAAACTTCTAGGGTTCATCGTCGGTGACAAAGGTATTCAGGTAGATCCTGCAAAGGTGAAGGCCATACAAGAGATGTCGGCTCCCTGTACTGAGATGGAAGTTAGAGGTTTCTTGGGACGCCTAAATTATATTGCTTGGTTCATTTCACATCTGACTGCTACTTGTGAGCTGATCTTCAAACTCCTGAAGAAAGATCAAGTAGTAAAATGGAATGACGAATGCCAAACCGCTTTCGAAAGAATCAAGGAATACCTCCAAGAACCACCAATTTTGATGCCTCTAATTGAAGGAAGACCTTTGATAATGTACTTAACCGTATTAGACAATTCAATGGGGTGTGTGTTGGGGAAGCATGACGAGTCTGGTCGAAAAGAGCACGCAATATACTACCTTAGCAAAAAGTTTACCGACTGTGAAACATGATACTCACTGCTCGAGAAAACTTGATGCGCTTTGGCATGGGCTGCTCGCCAATTAAGACAGTATATGTTGACCCACACTACTTTGTTAATATCTAAGATGGATCCGATCAAGTACATCTTCGAGAAGCCCGCTCTCTCCGGAAGAATAGCAAGATGGCAGATGATCTTAACCGAATACGATATCCAATATACAACCCATAAAGCAATCAAGGGAAGTGTATTAGCTTATCATTTGGCTCATCAGGCCGTGGATGACTACCAGTCCATGAATTTTGAGTTCTCAGACAAGAATATTATGCTAGTGACTGACTATGAAGAACCTGGACCAGATGAAGGACCTGAAGAAGGATCCTGATGGACCATGGTTTTTGACGGAGCTTCGAACGCACTCGGTAATGGCATTGGTGTTGTAATCATATCCCCTGAGGGCTGCCATACTCCTTTTACCGCCCGACTATGCTTCAACTGTACCAACAACATGGCGGAGTATGAAGCCTGCATCATGGGTCTCAAAGCTGCTATTGACCCGAGGATCAAATTCTTAAACGTTTTCGGGGATTCAGCCTTGGTGATAAGTCAGATCAAAGGAGAGTGGTATACGAAGCATCCAAATCTCATCCCGTACAAAGAGCATGTGCTGACATTGCTCCCACACTTTGAGGAGGTAACCTTTGAACATTTCCCACGAGAGGAGAATCAGTTAGAGAACGCGCTAGCTACCATGTCTTATATGTTCAAGGTCAGGTGGGACAACGAAGCTCCCCGAATCACCATAGAGAGGTTATATGAACCAACGTACTGCTGTGAGATTGATACTGAAGGGGTAGCAGAAAAACCTTGGTTTCACGAAGTAAAAAGGTATCTCGAGGCTCAAGAGTATCCTGAGGGGGCATCTGTCAATGATAAAAAGTTTCTGAGAAGGTTCGTCGCGAAAGTCTTCCTCAGTAATGGAATCGTCTATAAACGCAACCATGACTCTACCTTACTGCGGTATGTAAACAAGAGTGAAGCGGAGAGGATTATGACAGATCTACATGAAGGTACCTTCGGAACCCATTCAAGTGGACATACCATGTCTAAGAAGATCCTACGGGCAGGATACTATTGGTCTACCATGGAAGCAGACTGCTATCAACATTCCCGAACTTGCCACAAGTGCCAAATCTACACTGATAAGGTGCATGTACCTTTGGTTCCCTTGAATGTCTTAATGGCTCCTTGGCCCTTTGCAATGCAAGGCATTGACATGATCAGAGAGATTAGACCTACCGCTTCCAATGGGCATTGCTTCATCCTGGTGGCCATTGATTACTTCACGAAGTGGGTTGAGGTTGCCTCCTTTTCTACCGTTACCAAGAATATTATGACGTGGTTTATCAAGCATAACCTGATCTGCCGGTACGGCATGCCAGATAGGATCATCACTGACAATGGTACGAATCTCAATAATACGATGATCACCGAACTCTGTAAGTAATTCAAGATACAACATCATAACTCTTCTCCCTATCGGCCGAAGATGAATGGCATTGTTGAAGCTGCTAACAAGAACATTAAGAAGATCATACAAAAGATGACGGTGACGTACAAAGACTAGCACGAGATGTTACCATTTTCTCTTCATGGGTACCGCACCTCTGCGCGAACATCAACAGGGGCAACACCCTACTCTCTGGTATATGGCATGGAGGTTGTCATACCTATTAAGGTATAGATACCTTCTCTCAGGATTATGAAGGATGCGGGTTTGAACAAAGACAACTGGATCCTAACTTGACTTGATCAACTGAATTTGATCAATGAGAAGAGACTTACTGCTATCTGTCATGGTCAAATGTATAAAAAACGGATGATCAAGGCTTTCAACAAAAAGGTCAGGCGCCAAGCATATCAAGTCAGGGATCTAGTGATCAAGCGCATCATACTGCCGCAAGGTGATCCCAGGGGCAAATGGACTCCCACATACTAAGGGCCATTTGTGATCAAAAACATTTTTTCGGGTGGAGCCATGATTCTGACCACCATGGACGGTGACGACCTTTCTCACCCTGTGAATACGAACATAGTGAAAAAATACTACGCGTGATTAAAGACCTGCTAGGTTGACTGGCCTAGGAAAAAATAAGGGCTTCCCGGTGAACCAAAAGGGTTCAGGCAAAAGTTAGGGATAAAAACGAAAAAATATGTACACCCGGCAAGTCGAAAACCTGAAAAGGCGGCTTGGGCAAAAAAGGGTATCCCGGTGGACTGAAAACCCGAAAGGGAAGTCCAGGCAAAAGTTAGGGATTTAAAGCGTATCACTATGTCCCATTAGATCACCTCGAGACCAGACCTCAGTATCAATTATCAAGCTCGAACGGTACCGACCAATCCAGTCAGCTTCGGACAAGTAGCAAAGTGATGAGACACTCAAAGACATAGCGAAAATAGCAAGATTGAAACTCAACGGGATTATTGCACATAGTTGTTTTCTTCTCTTTGTACACAATATTGTATAGTTTTCATTTCTACAGCGGCGTTCTCTTACTAGAGCGTCAGCTTCCTTGTACAAAAATGCCTGTTATAGGCCAATTTCAGAAATTAATACAAGTCATTTTTACAAAACCATTTGTTTTTCTTTTCTGTGTTTTATTTTTCAAAAACGTCCAATGATTTATTCTTGACATATGCATTTGAATATGATTGCTATTCACAAATATTTGCATATGAAACAGAAATATAGTTGCTCATGACTTAAGGAACTGGGCAAAGCCTAATCCAGACAGTTACTCTGTTCACCATGGTACAGGGGCAGAGATAGTTTTGAAACAAGGTCGCCATTACATGCGACCCCGTGATGTCTAAACTCCCCACAGAGTAGAGGCAACCAAAGCTTTGACATCGGCTTCCCCAAATAGGAGTTACTTTCCCCATCAAAGTTCTTTCAGAAAGCCGACGTCTATTTCCCCAACCGAATTTTATAATCACAAGCGGTTCATAAAGTTTTCTCCCGAGTAGAGTTTATTTCTATGAATACATAAGCTCAATACCCAACAAAGTTTATTCCTCCAGCCATGGAAGTTCATCCCCCAGTGGAGTTTATTTCTCTGAATCGGCAGAATCTTCCAGCAAAGCATCTCCTCTCTCAAACAGAGTTATTCCCCCGCAGATTATTCTTAAGAAGAGTCTCTCCCCGACAGAATATTTACAAACATAAAGAAGTAAATCCACAACATAGTCGTCTCCGTTTACCATCCCCGGCGGAAGTAGAAGAACCACCTTTTCTACAACGGTCGGGAATTCAATTTCCAGTACTCTCCAGCAGCAGTCAGGGATTTACTTTCCCAGACTCGAATATATCACAATAGCATTTCATGTTCATACATCATGACATGCGCATACATATTGCATACAACATTATCTCATTAATTTTGAGAACATCATCACACAATGCATTTCATGCATCACATATAATTAACCCTGTACCTTTTCAGGAAAGATGGTTATCATCAACAATTCCAACAGTTCAATATTAAATCCACATATATTTGCAGACAACTAATGGAAAATTGGTTCCTGAAACCAAACGGGTCAACTAATCCACATGATCAAATGAATCAGCCCTACCATTCAGGCTTTCATTTCGAAGTAACCCCACTATCCAGGTTCCTTCTCACAGCTCTACTACTCAGGTCCCTTCTCACAGCCCTACCATCCAGGCTTTCATTTCGAAGTAACCCTACTATCCAGGTTCCTTCTCATAGCCCTACCATCCAGGCTTTCATTTCAAAGTAACCCTACTATTTAGGTTCCTTCTCATAGCCCTACTATCCAGGCTTTCAGTTTGAAGTAACCCTACTATCCAGGTTTCTTCACATAGCCCTACTATCTAGGCTTTTATTTCAAAGTAACCCTACTACCCAGGTTCCTTCTCATAGCCCTACTATCCAGGCTTTCATTTCGAAGTAACCCTACTACCCAGGTTCCTTCTCATAGCCCTACTATCCAGGATTTCATTTCGAAGTAACCCTACTACCTAGGTTCCTTCTCATAGCCCTACTATCCAGGCTTTTATTTCGAAGTAACCCTACTACCCAGGTTCCTTCTCATAGCCCTACTATTAAGTCTTTCATTTCGAAGTAACCCTACTACCCAGGTTCCTTCTTATAGCCCTACTATCCAGGATCCTTTTCATGAATTACTCGATGCAATTTTGCATGGACTTATCCCGAGAAAGCCCTATACAGGTTCCTTCTCTTTTATCTCGGACATAGTTTACGACACTGTAAAACCTAGGCCCGACCAGATATGGTCAATCTCACATTTCCCCAGTAAGTCATTGTGAAGCCTGAACTCGACCAGATAACAGCTGACTTTTGTCTCATCAATCAAGAGTTAATTCCCTGGTAGAGTAATAGACAACCGAAGCTCTTAGACTCTATTTCCCAGGATATAAATCAACATTCCCCGGCGAAGTCCTCCTCAACGGCAGGTACAGGAATTCTCGCAAAGGAATCTCTTATGCGACTGATATCTTTTCTGGATGGAATATTTAAGCCCATCTCCGAAGATTCTCCATCGCCTTCCAAATTGAGTCTGTAAGCCCATTCCCGATATTATTGATCGTCATTCACTTCATACGAGTGCAAATTTCTCGGTACTCTAGTGTTCAATCATCTTCCACCTTCAGATCACAAAAGGAAGACAAGCCAATCTACATCCTCATGTTTAAAAAGATTGAACAGGGGCAGTTGTTGCACCCCAAAATTTTCCCTCTCATTTTACTCAAAACACGCCCATTGAGGTCCTCAACTTGCCCAAGGATGCCCAAGGATTGATCAAACAAATTCTCTCCTAAAGCAATGAGCCTCAAACTAAGGTTTCACTCCTCATCAATATGTTTCAGTTCCAAGGGTCCTAAATGGTTTCCATTGCCCTAATATGTCCTCAAGATCATCTGTGCCAAGTTTCATGCCTTGCACAAGAAGTTTGCTCAGTCAACTGCTCAAATGCCTAAAAATCAACTGTACTAGGTCAAAAGTCAACTGTGACCCACATACAGTCAAAATTCAAGATTTTTTGTCAACATCAACATTTTGAAGTGATATCCATCATTTGATCAAGGTTTGATCATGATTCCTCAAGGAATGCTCCTAATTCATCAAAACTCGAAAGTTGCTAAATTAGGGTTTCTATAGGAAAAGTCAACCAAACTTTGACCATGCATAACTTTCTCATACTTTGTCAGATACTTCGCATCCAAGGCTCATTTTGAAGAAAATCCAATTCCCTGCAACTCATCTTTATCCCTAAAGTTCAAGAAATGGACTCATGAAAAGATATAAATTCAGACATTATAGGTCATTTCAAAAAGTCAACAAAAACACCTTTTTGGGTCAAAGATCCTTACATGAACATGGAAGATCCAATTGAGATGAAACCAAAAGGATTATTTAGAGGAAATCCTAATATTTCTAAATAGTCCAAGAAAACCCTCTTAGGATCGAAATTGAGAGAGATATGCATTGTCAAATTTGGCCATTTTTGGAAATTTGCCCAAAGTCAACAATGCTCAAAATTGCATTTTTTCCACATGGGCCCATATTTTCAAGATTGAGTCTCAGTCCTAGCATGGTCCACGACCTATGGGACCCTCCATGCCTTATTCACTTATTTATTTAATTTATTTTTATTTTTATTCATTTAAAAATCAAATAAAATCAAATAAATCCAAATAAATCACATAATTTGTTTTAGGGATGATTTTTGCATTGATTAAAGATCTCATATGCTGTCAAATAGCCAGGAAATCGTGCAAGGCCAAATAGGGCACAAAATCTTCACATATGGAAACTTTTCAAGATTTTATTTTTTTCTAAAACCATGCAATTATATCTTTGATTCTTTCCAATTCTATTACCCTAATTCAACTCATTACTTAAACACAACATTCACAAGTCATAAGGGACGAAACAATTTGAGGGTTTTGCAGCCAAGAGAGCTCATATCAATCTTCCAAAAATTCAAGAAAAAACTTAACTCGGATTCCATATTGCAGCCCTTCTCAAGGGGATTTGAAGATTGCAATACATTCCTTGGTACTCCCAGAGGCTCTTCCAATCATTTTCCAGCATCAAAGCGCCCAGAATCGTACCATCCATACCCATGATTTGCTTTCATTTTTCTCAAATTCGAATTCATCGATTCATGTACCATAAACTTATTTTGACCACGTATTATTGTTCACATGAATGAGTGCAAGCTTTTTGTATAGTTGAATTCGTGTTTAGATGCAGGATGTGTGATATGCCATTGCTAAGGTTTTGAGGTCCCAAATTGGGAACTTTCTACACAGGAGAAATTGGGCCAAATTAATGGTGCCATCACGTTCATGGATTAGTTTCGAGTGGAACCATACCCTTGGTTGGGATTTATGTTGCTTGTATTGCATTTTTTATTTTTACAGGTTTATAGCTACAATCAAGAACCGTCACTATAGCCTATAGTGACGAATTGGACTTTAGGTAAAAGTCCTTTCTAAAACAACAGTCCCAGTGAGGAAGATAATGGCGTGTCCAAGCTTGCTTGGGCGATTTAAATTCACGCACGTTTTTCTGGGTGTACTGCTTTGCATGGATTATATTTTTATTTGTTTATTATATCAACAATTAAGTCTTCCAGCACATATGGCAAAGGGTAGGGAGTGCATTGCAAACGTCCTGGGCTCGGTTCCATGCGTACGCATTTTACATTTTCTCAATATTTGCCACAGGATCTAGCACGCAGCTTCCAAATGGAGTATCATGCAACTCAGGATCTGACCATCAGATTCATCTCCATCCAAGATCCAACATGCAGTAGGTGCAGTGCATAGTGGGCATCCCAGATCTAATGACACTGGATCAAACGCCAACTTTGGGCCAGCTATTCTGGGCCTGGAGATTTTCAGCAATACACCCCCCATAATTGCTTCCAACATCAGGCCCATCTCAATTTTTTTGTTTTAAATTTCTTTAACTTTTTTTGTTTTATTTATTTTTAATTGCTTTAAAAATCTTTTTTAATTAAATCTCAAAATCATAAAAACACCAATAATTAGAATTAGGTTTTTTCATAAAATATTTAATTCCATTAATTAATTAGGTTAATTAGGGTAACTTAAATTCCTTTTTCATAATTAAAATTAATTAGAAATTAGGTTAATTTGTAAAATTAATTACTTTACTCAAAAATCCAAAAATATTTTTATTCTAAATCAATCATATTCGTTAAGCCTTAATTCTTTGTTTAAATTATTCTCGCGCACATTTTTTTTTAAATTAATGTATCTGCTCCAAAGTTGTAATAGCTTTTAACTTAGGTTTATTATTGCTTTTATTTACTGTTTTCCCCAAGTTTTTTTTTATTATGTAATCCCCCCCCCCAAGGCCTTGTAATGGCTAGGTTTAAATTTCTCGCATTTTACTTTCCGTCATTATAAACTGTTAGATGATTGATAATAGGATTGTATGCGAAAGATAAATCAATAATTTAAAACAGTAGAAAACCCTAACTGTGAAAAAGATTAAATAAAATGAAAAACAAACACTTGCACATGCTCACTCCTAGGGTTTGCCCCACTTCGGTTGCCTTCCGTAAATGATCATGAAGTATAGGGAGTTTTACTGGTTGCCCTCTAGTCCCAAAAGATCAAAAATGACTCATTCGAATGTTGCCTCAAAAAGATCTTTAGGACTCTAGGGTAACTACTAAGGTTTCCTAACCATTGCTTTAGTGATCGTAATCGTCCCTTTAGATTGTCCCTTAAACTCCAACGATGGAGCTACCTACTCCTTAATAGTAGGGTAGCGTTATCTAAAGGAAATAAGAAAATGAATAGTCTTTTTCGAGAAGGTAGAAACTCTTAAGTACTTGCTCAAAATAAAAATTTTACACCATACACTTTCAAACAAACTTTTCAAACTAAAGTTTTCAAAAACGCTTTATCACACCCTTGAGGACTGATACAAGGGTTACCATAATGTTAAACGCCGCACTAAGGCAATTTCAAAACTTTTTCAAACACACAAATACACTAAAGCAATTTAAGAATGAGCAAGTGCCTAAGAGCCCATGGAAAACCATGGATAGAAATGGTGCTAACACCTTCCCTTTCTATAATCTACCCCCCGTACTCAGAAACATCTCGAAAAATGTTTTTTCTGTTCTTTTTCCCTTTTCTTTTGTTGGATGAAATAAAAGACGGTGGCGACTCTTGTCTACTGCGACATTTGCGAACAAAAAACACAAAACCAGTACTAACAAAAAATAGTCGGTTCTGCCACCGTATCACACCCCGCTACAACCCAAATGCTCAATGTGCCTATCATTCCAAAAGTCTGGGGCATGATACAAATGATTTTTGGGCTCTAAAAAATAAGATGCAAGATCATATCGAGGCGAAGGAGATTGAGTTTGACCCTCCGGAGACCCCTAATGTAATAGCTGCACCAATGCCCAAACATGGCCAGGGTGTCAATGCCATTGATGACGACCTGTTTGTTTCTTCTTTTGATGAATTAGTTACTCCTCTTTTGATTGTTAAAAAGAATCTGTTGCGAGCCAGTTTATTTCTGGGATGTGGTGAAGGTTTCCACGTGTGACGTCTCTACCCAATGGTTGTTTGTTGTTAAAGATGAGTGTCTAGCGCCTGATGATTAACAAAGAAATTATGTTTGAGAAAGTTCCCCCTACAAGAAATTCATGTGAAGATATATCAATAATTACCATTTCCGACAATCCTCCCAGGGTCTTCTCCAAAAGACCCGTCAGGATTACATTCGTTCCTAAGTTTGCTCCCTTGATTATCACTCTTCCTGGGCCGATACCATATTCCTCTAATAAAGTTGTTCCTTGGAATTATGGGGATGTCGTCTACTACCATGGCGTCAAGAAATACCTATTGGCTGTTAAAGATAAAGTTTCCGAAGATACTGATTCTGACATCGACAACATTGTCGGGACCAGTAAAATTATAAGAAGTGGAAGGGTTTTCTCTCCCAAAATCTCTTTGAGGACTGTTGCTACTCCTTTGATTATTCCTGCTACTACTCCTGTTAGTACTCCTATTGCTACTCATATTGTTATCCTTGTGTTATTCCTGCTACTGAGTTAGTTGAGACTCGGGGCAAAGAGGTATTGGTTGAACCTGTCCGGACGAAGGCACATAAAAAAGTCATTATTGAGGTTTCTAAAAAGAAATGGAAGAGATACTGAAGATCATAAAGAAAAGTGATTATAACATTGTGGAGTAGTTGGGGTAGACCCCTTCAAAAATCTCAATGCTGGCCTTACTGTTATACTCTAAAGCCCATGCTAAGGCTTTGGTAAAATTCTTGAATTCTGCCCATGTGCCTCAAGAGACCTCCGCCGATCAATTCGAGAACTGTGTTTCTAGTTTGACAGTTGACAATAGACTGGGTTTCTCTGATGTCGATTTAACATCCAAGGGAAGAAAGCATAATGATGCCCTGCATGTCTCCATTGAGTGTAGGGGCACTACCCTAGCTCATGCTCTAGTAGATATAGGTTCATCATTGAATGTCTTACCCAAGAATGCTTTGGACATATTAGATTGTGAAGGACTCACACTGAAGCCCAGTAATATTGTGGTGAGAGCCTTCAATGGTTCCAAAAGAATGGTGCACAGGGCGGTGGACATCCCTATCAAAGTTGGTACTCAGACTTTTGACTCAACTTTCTATGTGATGGACATCCTCCCGTCTTACTCCTGTTTATTGGGTCGACCTTGGATCCATGGGGCCGGTGCTATTACTTCTACTCTGAATCAGATGTTGAAATACCTAGTTAATGGAAAGACTATTATAGTCCATGGTGAGGAAGAATACATGGTGAGCCACCTGAACTCTTTCAGGTATGTTGACATGGACGACGAGCTCATTGAGACCCCACTACCAGAACTTTGAGGAGGTTCCTCAGACAGTTGCTGCAACCAAGGTTGCTAACAATGTCCCGAAGACTACCAGACCATCATTGAAGATGGCTTCTCTGAAGGATGTCAAAGTAGTAGTCGAGGAAGGTCGGTGTACCATTTGGGGCCAACTTCCGGATATTCCCTACAAATTTAACAAGTTTGATTTGGTTTTACTTCAGGGGCCCAAAGAGTTATTCGTCGTGCTCGTGCCGGAGGTCCTCCACTATGCATCAGCAACCATAGAGTCAATGTGTTAGAGGACAATGATAGCGACTGTGACATGGATAAGTGGATCTTCCCAACTATCAGCGGTGGACTCAACAATTGGGAGGCCAAGGATTTTGTTCCTATTACTTTTATTCAAGAGTAATTGTCTTTTAGTTTTTTTTGGATATGTAATATTTGAACAATTGAAACTCTAAAGCCCTGTGTCTTACCTGAGGCACAATGGTCTAATTGTGAGGGTTATTACTTCATCTTCATATGTCATTAATAAGTCATTGGATGTTTTGCATGAAAATTTTACACTCTTTGTCTTTCTTTTTTGTTTCTTTATGAAAAATAGCTATGCTCTCTTACACACACCCACATATCAAACTTCAGATCCACATCTACTCTGGAAGTACCAAAAGAACTTGCCAGACTATTACAACAGGAGGAAAGGGAAATACAGCCTCATGAAGTTCCGCTTGAGACAGTAAACTTGGGTACGGAGGAGAATAAGAAGGAAGTCAAACTAGGTTCCGATCTGGAGCATAGTGTCAAAAAGCGGTTAATTCAGATGTTACATGACTATGTTGAGATATTTTCCTGGTCATACGAACACATGTCGGGACTTGACACAAATATTGTGGTTCATTGCCTACCGACAAAAGAAGACTGCCTTCCAGTGAAACAGAAGGTTCATCGTATGCGTCCTGAGATGTCAGAAAAGATCAAAGTCGAAGTCATGAAATAGTTCAATGTCGGTTTCTTAGTTGTTACTTCTTATCCATAATGGGTTTCTAATCTTGTTCTAGTACCTAAGAAGGATGGTAAGTTATGTATATGTATGGATTACCGAGACCTGAATAGGGCAAGCCCCAAGGATGACTTTCTGCTTCCCCATATTGATGTTCTAGTTGATAACACCGCACAACATAAGGTATTCTCCTTCATGGATGGTTTCTCCGGGTATAATCAGATCAAAATGGCACCTGAGGACATGGAGAAAACAACCTTCGTCACACAGTGGGGCACTTTCTGCTACAAAGTTATGCCATTTGGGTTAAATAACATTGGGGCAACCTATCAGCGTGCCATGGTAGCTTTGTTTCATGATATGATCCATCACGAGATAGAGGTCTACGTTGATGATATGATAGCCAGGTCTCAGACTGAAGAGGAGCACCTTGATCACCTGCAGAAGATGTTTGAAAGACTGAAGAAATACAAACTGAGGTTGAACCTGAATAAGTGCACCTTTGGAGTAAGATCTGGTAAGCTCTTAGGTTTTGTTGTCAGCGGCAAAGGTATTGAAGTAGACCCTGCAAAGGTTAAAGCTATATAAGAAATGCCAAATCCTCGCACTGAGAAGGAGGTTAGGGGATTCTTGGGACGTCTAAACTACATTTCCAGATTCATTTCCCATCTAACCGCTACTTGTGAGCCAATCTTCAAATTACTGAAGAAAGATCAAGCAGTAAAGTGGAATGATGATTTCCAGATTGCCTTTGACAAAATTAAGGAATATCTTCAAGAGACTCCAATTTTGATGTTGCCGGTTGAAGGAAGACCTTTGATCATGTACTTAACAGTGTTAGAGAACTCAATAAGGTGTGTGATGGGGCAGCATGACGAGTCTGGTCGAAAAGAGAATGTAATATACTACCTTAGCAAAAAGTTTACCGACTGTGAAACAAGATACTCACTGCTCGAGAAAACTTGTTGCTCTTTGGCATGGGTTGCTCGCCGACTAAGACGGTATATGTTGACTCACGCTACCTTGTTGATATCTAAAATGGATCCTATCAAATACATCTTTGAGAAGCCTGCTCTCTCTGGAAGAATAGCAAGACGGAAAATGATCCTAACTGAATATGATATTTAATACACAACCCAAAAAGCAATTAAGGGAAGTGTATTAGCTGATCATTTGGCTCATCAGGCTGTGGACGACTACCAATCCATGAATTTTGAGTTCCCAGATGAGAGCATCATGTTAGTAACTGATTGTGAAGAACCTGGACCGGATGAAGGACCTGAAGAAGGATCCCGATGGACTATGGTTTTTGACGGAGCTTTCAACGAACTTGGCAATGGAATCGACGTTGTGATCATTTCTCATGAAGGCTATCACACTCCTTTCACTGCCAGGCTATGTTTAAATTGTACCAACAATATGGCTGAATATGAAGCATGCATCATGGGTCTCAAAGCTGCTATCGAATTGAGGATCAAATTCTTGAGTGTATTTGGAGACTCAGCCTTAGTAATCAGTCAAATCAAAGGATAATGGGACACGAAGCATCCTAATATCATCCCTTACAGATAGCATGTGTTGACATTGATTCCACACTTTGAAGAAGTTACCTTTTAGCATTTTCCATGAGAGGAAAATTAACTAGCGTACGCGCTAGCTACGATGTCATCCATGTTCAAGGTCAGGTGGGATAATGAAGCTCCTCAGATCACTATTGAGAGAATGGACGAACCAGCATACTGTCATGAGATTGATACTGAAGAAGTAGTGGACAAATCTTGGTTCCGTGAAGTCAAAAGACATCTCGAAGCCCAAGAGTATCCTGAGGGAGCTTCAGTCAATGATAAGAAGTTCCTAAGAAAGTTCTCTACCAAGTTCTTCCTCAGTAACAGAATCCTCTACAAGCGCAACCACGATTCTACTTTGCTTCGGTGTGTAAACAAGAGTTAAGCAGAGAAGATTATGGCACATTTGCATGAAGGTACCTTTGGCACCCATTCTAGTGGGTACACAATGGCTAAAAAGATCCTATGGGCAGGATACTATTGGTCCACTATAGAAGTAGACTATTATCAGCATTTACGAGCTTGTCACAAGTGCCAGATCTATGCTGATAAAGTACACGTGCCTCTGGTTCCCTTGAACATTTTGAATGCTCCCTGGCCATTTCCAATGTGGGGCATCAATATGATTGGGGATATTAGACCTACAGCTTCTAATGGGCACCGTTTCATCCTCGTCTCTATTGATTACTTCACAAAGTGGGTTGAGGCAGCCTCATTTGCTTTTGTTACCAAGAACGTTGTGGCCCGATTCATCAGACATAACCTTATCTGTCGTATGGTATTCCAGAAAGAATCATCACAGATAATGATACCAATCTCAATAATACTATGATCACCGAGCTCTGTATGCAATTCAAGATCCAGAATCATAACTCTTATCCTTACCGGCAAAGATGAATGGCGTTGTAGAAGCTTCTAATAAAAATATCAAAAAGAGCATATAGAAGATGACGGTGACATATAAAGACTTGCATGAGATGTTACCATTTTCTCGCCATGGTTACCGTATCACAATGCGCACATCAATAGGGGAAAATCCTTTCTCTTTGGTATACGGTATGGAAGTTGTCCTACCCATTGAAGTCCAGATCCCTTCCTTGAGAATCATGAAAGATGCAGGTTTGAATGAAGACGAATGGGTTCAAACTCGACTTGACCAATTGAACCTGATTAATGAGAAGAGGCTTGCGGCTGTTTGCCATGGTCAGATGTACCAAAAATGTATGATTAGAGCTTTTAATAAGAAGGTCAGACGTCAGGTATATCAGGTTGGTGACCTAGTAATCAAGTGCATCATACTACTGCAAGGTGATCCCAAGGGTAAATGGACTCCTATATACGAAGGACCATTTGTGATCAAGAACAAATTTTCTGGTGGAGCCATGATCTTAACCATTATTGTCGGTGACGACCTTCCGCACCCTGTAAATGCGGACATAGTTAAAAGATACTACACATGAACAAAGACCCTCTTGGTTGACTGGCCTAGGTAAAAATAAGGGCATCCCGGCGAACCAAAGGGTTCGGGAAAAAATTAAGGATATACATATGGAAAAAATCTGTACACCCGGCAAGTCGAAAACCTGAAAAGGCGGCTTGGGCAAAAAAGGATATCCTTGTGGACTGAAACCCCGAAAGGGAGGTCCAGGCAAAAGTTAGGTATTTTAAGCATATAATTATGTCCCGTTGGATCATCGTACAACCAATCTTCGGTAATAAATATCAAGCTCAAGTGGTACTAATCAATCCAGTCAGCTTCGGACAAGCAGCAAAAGAGATGAGACGCTCAAAGACATAAAGGCAATAGCAGAATGGGAACCCATTGGAATCATTTCACATAGCTGTTTTTCTTTGTATACTATTTATGTATAGTTTTCATTCTTACGATGGCATTCTCTTACTAGGATGTTTGTCTTCTTGTACAAAAACGCCTATTATATAAAAAACCTATTCTAATTAATACAAAACCATCTCTTTAAAAGTGAAAAACTATTTGTTTTTATTTTTCTGTTTTGTTTGCGAAAATGTCCAGTGATTATTTTTGAACATATGCATTTGATGTGATTACCGTTTACAAATACACGCATAAAAAATAGAAAGACAATTACTAATGACTTTAAGAAACGGGACAATGTCTAAAGGCCATCCATAAAATCCTCTCAGATACTTTCTCCAGCAGGTATAGAGGCAGGGGCATCCTACTATAAAGTCACTTCCATATCCTTAGTGTAACACGGTGGGAGAACTGACTTGGTTGTTTTACGTTTGATTGTAATTGTGCGGATAGCAAGAGTCGCCACTGACTTTTCTTTTATCCAAAAGGAAAGGATGAAAAGAACAGGAAAGACCTTTAGAGATGTTTTCTTGAGTTTGGGGGGTATGAAACATTATCAGAGGGAAAAGTCAGCAAAAAATGAAAGCCCAAAGTTAAGGGGCCCAGGCGCTGCAAACAAAAACCAAAAAAAAGAGTAAAAGTGTGAAAATTGAACAAAAGGCAGCACGCTGGGTGTTGAACCCACGCCCTCTTGGTTACCAGTGTGCTGCCTTACCACTGGGGTGGCTATACATCCCTTTACTTATATGAAATGATAAATACATAACATATAATGCTTCCAAGGCTTGTACTTCGTCTTCAACCTTCAGCCAGCCAGAGTACCTGTAACTTCTTCATCTCTCAACAAAAATGGAAAGTACAAACATGAAAGTTGTGGCATTTCTTCCCACGAATCCAACCATATAAATAAATAAAGCTATAAATCCAAGATGAGTGAGAATTTTTCTGGCCCTAATTTAAAACCTAAAAATTTCAGAAACTTCAACTCCAAAATTCTCTAAGCTCAGGCCATATAAATGCAAACTATGGATATGTACAGCTTCGTGGAAATGGTATCTACATTTTATCTTTGAAAATGGAAGCCTAACAATGCCTACATAAATAGTTCAAAAGTCAGAAAAATCACCTTGCAAGAGGGTATCATGTTTTCAGTTTGAGCAGCTTTCAATGAGTTCTAGTGATTTGGTTAGCTTCCTCAAGTTCCCAGGAAGTTAATGTGATGCTTGGCTTGAGCCGAAAGTGGCTGAGGAGTTCTGGAGAAGTCCACTTGCAGTGATCTGTTTTTGAGTTTGGACAATGGTGGAAATGGAGTTACAGAACTGTAACAGGAATTGAGATGAGTTGTGGATGATGTTTAGGAACTTTTGGAATGGTTTGGAGAGGAAACGCACGATTAATTTGAGTGATGGGAGTGTAAGGTCAGTTTTAGCACAAAAATGGAGTTTTATGTGCAATATTAGTTTTTGAGGGTTTGAGTGAGTTTAAGGGCTTATACATGCGTGCCTTATCTTGAAAATAGTGTATGTATTTATAGGCAAGAGGTTTTATGTTCTACAACAAGTAAGAATTTGAAATCTCAAGTTGTAGCATCTTTCTTGTTTTTGAAGAAAAGTTGAAACATCTTGTTCCAAGGCAAGGTACAGGGCTACATAGAGTAGTTAGTACTTTAGACATGCTTGATTTTGGTTTATAGGGTTTGTGTGTGCAGAAAGAACAAGTTCAATGCTCAAAGAGAGTGGACTTTGTGATTAAAGCCACTTTTCAAGAATAGCAATGGTGCCTTTCTTCCAAAAATGGAAATGCAACTTGGATAATAGTTCAAATGCTTGAACAATGGCTCCATATGTTGTGTAAACATTTAATTAAGGAGTGAATTGCAAGTTAGAAGCCTGCAAAGTGATATTATGCAGCATGGCTATGTGATTTGGTCCATTGTGCATCACAAATTTTGTCTTGTAAAATAACTTGAAACCCTAACTTCTGACCTTCGATTCTCCTTGATCAAAAATGATCTCAATGAGTTCTTGGACATTTTGGAAATCTTATAATGTTCTCTACAATCCCTCTTTGAATCACTTTTGCAAAATCCAAATGGAACTATGTGAAACTTGGCCCAGAAGTTAGGTCAAAATCCTGACCAAAATGCTCAAAATTTCACTAAGTGTTTTAGTTTTCATGACCATGATTTCATGGATTAATAACTTGAAATACAAGAATTTCTAGGAGGATTTGTGTTCAGCAATGTTTTATATCTCATTGATATCTACAACTTTCATGTTAAAAGTTTCCTTTGAATCATCTTGCATCATGGTGAAAAAATGGCTCAAAGTTGTGAAAAAATATGAAGTTTTCAACACTTAGAAAAATGTCTAAGTTTGGAAACTTTGACTTTGCAAAATGAAATCTTGACTTTTTGATTTCTTGATTAACAAGTTTCATATTTTGACATGTTTTGATGAATTGTGATCTTTGACACTTGATTTTTGACCAAAAAGTCAAAGTTTGACTTTTCAGTGTACAGTTGACTTTTGATCAGTTGACTGAAAATCAACTATCAATCAATTGATATTGAGGGAAGTTTTGAGCCATACCATTAGGTCAAAATGATGCATTTGAAACCTTGAGATCATGTCTCAAACCAATTAACCATTTTCTAGGTCAAAAATCATAAATTGCCTTTTCTCAGTCAAAACCCTAATTTTGACCATTTTGCCCTTTTGATGGTCTGATCAAATTTCTTGAGGAGTTATGATCCAAACTTTATCAAATGACATATAGGAGTTCACAATGTTGATATGGATCAAAAAGTATGAAGTTTGACTGTAAATTGGCCATAGTTGACTTTTCCCCCAATACAACTGATTTTTAGGTCAACTGATCAATTGACTGAGCAAAAATGTGATCCAAGACTTGAAACTTGACATGAGCAATATTGAGGGTCCATAATGATAAATTAAAGTCATATGAGGCATTAAAAGTTAAATTATACTTGTGCAATCTCAAACCCTAATTCCAATCATCAGAGCTTGAGGAGGTGTCTTGAGCAAATCAACCCCAGTGCAGCCTTGAACCAAAGGAGATCTTGTGAGAAATTACTTGATAAATGAGAGGGAAAATTTTGGGGTACAACACTCAGCATACTGTTTAATTATGTCAGGTGTTCTTATATCCTCGGTGGAACAAGAATCTCCAATTACTGCCCCGGTATCTTAAAGAATTCCCTAGCCTGGTTCATAAGCTTTTCAAGATTCCCCAGCAAGATTTCATAAAAATCCCAAAGCAGTTTATGGAGTTTCCCTTCCTCAACAAAGTTTATTTCTCTAACAACGGAAATCCATCTCCTAACATTTCAACTTCAACAAAATTTGAAGACTTACACTCTTCATCCCCAGCAACAATCAGAGATTTATTTTCCCTAGTTCAACAATACAATAATAGAACGACTGACATGTTCATACATTGCATTCATACACCATTTTACAAGCGTCATATCATATGAAGCACAAATTCATATATCAGTCTCGTTTATTTTGAGAGCATCATTTGAACTTCATGCATCATGATATTGCATGCAGCTAATTCTTTACCTTTTCAGGAAAGGTCGACAGATAAATACCGTCAACAATTTTCAAAAGTTCCAGATTAATACCTGAAACAAGACAGGACAACTATTTATGGACGACTGATTATAGATTAATACCTGAAACCCGACAGGACAACTATCTATATAAGAAGATTCAAGATTAACTCCTGAAACAGGACGAGAAAACTATCTTCCTTTCTCCAAGGTTAGAGATTAGTACCTGAAACCAGACAGGACAACTATCTCAACGACCGACAAAAACAAGTTCCAGATTAATACCTGAAACAAGACAAGACAACTATCTGTGAGTGATTGATTATAGATTAATATCTGAAACCAGACAGGACAACTATCTACATGAGAAGATTAAAGATTAACTCCCAAAATAGGATGGGGAAACTATCTTCCTTTCTCTTATGTCAGATATTAATACCTGAAACCAGACAGGATAACTATCTTAACGACCAACAAAAACAATTTCCAGATTAATACCTGAAACAAGACAGGACAACTATCTATGAACGATTAATTGTAGATTAATACCTGAAACCAGACAGGATAACCATATACATGATCAAATTGAAGATTAACTCTCGAAACAAGACGGGGAAACTATCTTTCTTTCTCTTAGATCAGAGATTAATTCCTAAAACCAGATAGGGCGGCTATCTCAATGACCAACAAAAGCAAGTACCTGATTAATACCTGAAACCAGATAGGACGACTATCTGTGAACAGCTGATTTTAGATCAATTCCCGAAACAAGACGGGGTGACTATCTACAGGACCAGATGAAGCAATCTTACATGGGTTCCTTCTCATATATTTTCAGATGCAGTCTAACACGGACTCATCCTGAAGTGGCCCTACATAGGCTCCGTCTCATATATCTCCAGATGAAGTTTAACATGGACTCGTCCTGAACCAGCCCTACAAAGGCTCCTTCTAATATATTTCCAGGTAGAAGTTAATTTCATTCTCCCCAACAAGTTATTGTGAAGCCTGGATTTCAACCAGAAAACAACTAACTTTCATCTCTCCAGTCTAGAGATAACTCCTCAGTAGAGCCATGGACAACTAAAGATCCTAGACTCTATTCCCCACAGAGTTTTCCTCAAGCAGGAGAACAATAGAAATCAACATTCCCCAACAGAGTCCTCCTCAGACAACAGAGCAGGAATCCCCGCAAAGATACCTCTTATGAAGTCAACATCTTCTCCAGATGGCACCTTTAAGCCCATCTCCGACTCTCAGTCATCTTCTCCAAATGGAATCTGTAAGCCCATTCCTGATATCATCAACCAACAACATTACTTCATGTGTATGTGAGTTCAAATTTTTGGGCACTTTAGTGTTCAATCATCTTCCACCTTCAGATCACGAAAGGCAGACGAGCCAATCTAAATCCTCAGGTTTAAGAAGATTGAACAGGGGCATCTGTTGTACCCCAAATTTTTCCCTCCCATTCCCCTCAATACATGTTCCTTAATATCCTCAATTGCTCAAGGTTGACCAAGAATTGATCAAATAAATTCTCCTCCTAAGCATTGGATTTCCAACTAAGATTACACAAGTTTTGAATCACTAACACTAAATCAAAGAGAGAACAGTTCAAAAGAATGTATGAGGAGGCTTTATGAAGTCTTCGATTTGATAAAATTCGAACGTATGAGTAGGATTTATGAAGTCTTCAATTTGATAGACTTCTAACATGTGAGTAGGCTTTACGAAGTCTTTGATTCGATAGGCTTAGAATATGTGAGGAGGCTTTTTATAAAGTCTTAGATTGGAAGAGCTAATAAGGATCTTCAAAGGGTTTGTTTTCAAACCATTGAGATACAAGCCATTCGAAACAACCAAGGAAGGCTGGATCGAAAGAAAGCGTGAGGAGGCTTTTTCTAAAGTCTTCGATTGGAAGAGCTAGTAAAGGCATCGAAGGGTGTTGTTTTTGAATCATGGAAACATAATCTATTAGAAGCACTACAAGAAAAGACCTTTCAATTGACACGTTTGTTCGAATGGACACTTTGAAAATAAGAGTATTTTGGAATCAAAAAGCTTTTATTTTATCCAAAGAAGATAGGTGGAAAGCTCATGATTCCAAGGACATTCCATCTTTAAGCATGGCATGATCGAAGGATAATTTGGGATGAACTAGCCAAGTATGAGCCACCTCAAAACTTCTGACATGCCCCTGAATAGGTGTGGGATGTTTGAAGAGAAGTTTTGATGATCTTAGGTTACCCTTCGATTGGTGCAATACAAGTTGTATTCACTAATTAAATATGGACTAATGCGCAACAAAGTTGTTTCTTGCAGGCAGGAAAAAACTTCCTCTGGGCTTGCCTTTGATCCACAGGGAAAAGACTTCCTCTGTGTTTGCCTTTGATTCACTAGGAAAATACTTCCTTCATATCTGTCTTTGATTCACAAGGCAAGTACATCCTTCAAGCTTGCTTTTGATTCACAAGGCAAGTACATCCTTCAGGGTTGTTTTCGATTCACGGGGCAAGTACATCCTTCAGGCCTACCTTCGATTCACAAGGCAAGAACTTTTTTCATGCGTGCTTCGATTCACAAAGTAATGGCTTCCCTCATGCTAGCTTTGACTCCACCTCTAAACCTTTCAACACACAGTTTCTACACTATGACACACAATATAGTCCATTCGAAGAAACATTCAAAAGTTCCATTTGAAGAACATGAATTTGGTGGATTTGAAGGACATACATTGGTGGCCCATTCGAATAACATGCAAGTGGTACCTTCGAAGGACATACAATTGGTCCATTCGAAGGACACACAATTATTGGAAACAAGTTTTGTTTTGTCTTTTGATGAGTCTGGTTCAAGATGCTTGCTGGCTAAAGTCCTACATGCTGCCAAGCCCAGGCGTCCTGCACAATTACATTCAAAGGAAATAACAAAAAAAGCTTCGATTGACCAGAATGAAGTGTTCGATTGGGCTAATAGGAGAATTTTCTAGGTCAAACAACCAACGTAGATGGACCCAATCGAAGGAACCATGAGGACGAAACTGTGAGCAAATCGAATTGAAGCCCATAGCAATCGAAGGAAGCCATTCAGATTCAATTGAAGAACAAGGCTTTAAGGCATTCAAAGGAGTCAAGGAGTGAAACCTGTCCAGGTTCATTCAAAACCCAAAAGGGTAGAAAATCCAAAAAAGGCAATCTTTTTAAGGCTTTCGATTCTGCCTTCAAAGCCTGATTAATGGTTGTTTCCTGCCATTTCCATTCACCACTGCCCTCTATAAATACAAAGCTAAAGATGCATTGCCAAGGCGCGGAGAAAAAAACCATTATGAGACAAAAACATTACCACGAAAACATTTTTGCCTACACACACATTTCCTTAAAACAACCACACGAATTCTTAAAGTTCCAAAATTGTGAAAATTCAAAACTGACAGTGCAAGCTTCCTCGTGCCAAACAAAACTCACCACTCCATCCTCGAGGTTCCCAAGAAGGTGTCCAGATCATTCACAAGGCATGCAACACCTTAAGTCACTGCCTTCAAACATCACCAATTGGTAAGGGATTTAAACTTTGAAACTGAATATACATGCCATTTTGTTAACTCTAATTGTTTGTTTCGTGTTTAGGGACACCATTAGTGTAGATCTAACGTAATACATGCAGGTTTAAGGACCGAAATAAGATCGTGCCATTGCTAGGGCATAATCTGTATTCTTCTTCGAATATCAAAATCCAGGATGTTTGAGACCAAACGGATTGCATATTCATACTCAGGGGGTTCGAATTAGGGGGATAGGGTAGGTTTTGATCATTGAGTTTTGTTATTTTTACAGGATGCAATTCGAGCCCACTGGAGAAGACAACCAAAGAGTTGACTCCGGTGGGCTGACTCTGGTTGCCAAACATCACCTTGTTACTAGTCCACTTCACACAACGCGTATTTTATTTTTTTAAATATATCTAATTTATTTTTCTAATATAATATTATTGCTTCACTTGTATCAACGAATGACAAGTTGGCTCAATTGGTGAAGTAGACGCGTTGCAATGAGAATGACCAAGGTTCGATACCCAGGTCATGCATTTTATTTTTCTAACATGTTTTTTACAGATCCAGTGTGATATGATCATAGGTGCGCATTATATGGCATCAGTTCCACACCATTAAATCTCAACTGAACCAAATCCAAGTGCCTCAACGTGCAACCCACGATGCACCTCCTGAAGGCCGGTAACACCAGATCCAACACCGACTTGGGTCATCTCCTGATTTGGGCCTAACAAAATCTAATTCACACCCCCCGACTCTTTTTGCGTCCCAGGCCCATGTTTTTTTTTATTATCTCATTTATTGTTTTAATTAAGTATTTCTTTAAATATTTTTTATTTATTTAATCCGTAAATCAAATATAAAATCACAAAAAATAGATTTTAGGATTTTCTTAATTTAATTTAATTTTTATAAATTAACTTATTTAATTATTTTTACTTTTCTTATTTCAAAATCAATTAGAATTAAGACTAATTAATTTCAATTCTTTTCATAAATAAAAAATGCCAAAAATGTTAGACTTATTTTTTAAATTAATATTAATTTTTTAATTAATTAGATTTAATGTGATTTAATATTCTTTCCCAAATAAAACAAAATGACAAAAAATATTTTCTTTTAACTTAGAAGTACCTTAGGGTTTTAGACGTTATTTTCAATTTGCGCGCGTTTATTGCTTCGTTACTATTTTTCATATTATTGTACTTGCTTATGGGATGTAATAGATTTAAACTAGGATATTTATTGCTTTACCCCCCCCCCCCCCCCCCTCATTTTTGGACTTGTAATTAACCCCCCTCCCCGAAGCCTTGTAATAGTTAGGATTTTACATTTCCGCACTTTAAATTCCCACACACTATTAACTATCTAGATGTATGACTAATAGGATTGTATGGAAAGAACATATAATAAAACTCTATAAAACCTAAATGCAAAGATAAATAACTGAGTACAACACAATTGCACATGTACACCTCCAGGGTATCCCACTTTGGTTGTCTTCGGAAAAATAGTCACAACTCTCAAAACGTGAGAGATTTTAGTGGCTACCCTCCGGTTTAAAAAGATCATAAGTCCCTCAATGACCCTCTCGACATTGCCTCGGTAAAAATGATCTTAAAACCCTAGGGTAGTTACTAAGATTTCTTGCCAAGTTTCCTTCTTGACTATAAACATCCCTTCGAATGTCCCTCAAACATCCAAAGGACTAGGGCTACCTACTCACTAATAGTAGGATAGCATTGTCTAAAGGAAAGGAGGAAAATAACGAACCTTTCAAGTAAATTAGATAGTTTCTAGATGATATGCTCAAAAATAAACTTTTACTACACAAAATTCTTTCAAAAACATTTTCAAAAACACTTTATCAACACTCTTGAGGACTGATACAAGAGTTATCATAAAGAAAACTGCCTCACTATTGGCATTTCAAAATACTTTTCAAAAACACGCAAAAGTACAAGGTATTTCAAAAATGAGCTAAGCATCTAAGAGCCCGTAGAAAACTACGGACGGAAAGGGTGCTAACACCTTTCCTTTCCATAATCTACCCCCTTACTCAGAAAACTCTCGAAAGGCCTTTTTCTATTCTTTTCATCCTTTCCTTTGTTGGATAAAAGAAAAGTCGGTGGCGAATATTTATTACCGCAACATTTGTGAATACAAATGAAAAACCAGTATAACAGTCAGTTCTCCCACCGTATTACAAGTCCATTCAGGAATGCACACTTCACATCCATCTGACATATGTGCCATCTGTTTATTTCTGCTAGACCAATAACCAACCTGATTATTTTGATCCTAGCAATAGGTGCGAAAACTTCATCAAAGTCTATTCCTTCTTTCTGTAGAAATCCTTTTGCCACAAGCCTTGTTTTGTGTTGAGTTACTTCCCCTTTGGAATTCATTTTACTTTGTATACCAACTTGACATCAATTGGCTTCTTGCCTTGAGCCAATTCGACAAGTGACCAAGTGTTGTTGTCTTTGATAAATTTTACTTCTTCGTTCATTGCTTTCACCCACTTCGAATCCTTCAATGCTTCAGCTGCATTGACAGGTTTGACATCTGCATAGAAAGCATAATGTACCAATTCACCTTCATTATCTATCACATCATCTGATGTAATCACACAATCTTGCAATCTTGCAGGCACGCGTCTTGTTCTTTGAGGTCTGCTTGTACTTGGTTGATCTATAACTGCTGGTTCCTCTTGTCGAACTTCTCTTTTGACTTGAGTTTATGGTTCTTCAAGTAGGATTCCCACTTAATCTTTCTTGACATTTTTAGTCCAATCCCATTCTTTAAGCTCATCTATGATCACGTCCCTGCTGATCATAGTCTGCTTGTTCACTGGATCGAAAAACTTGTAACCTCCCGTCGAATGAAATCCAACTAGAATCATTTGACTCGACTTGTCATCAAGTTTTCTACTCAACCAATCTGGCACATGTCTATGTGCAATAGATCCAAATACCTTCAGATGACTCAAGCTAGGCTTTACACCAGACAAACATTCTTTGGAGTAATTCCTCTAGCTTCTTTATAGGATATCTATTCAAATTGTATGTTGCAGTCGACACAGCTTCACCCCAAAACTCTTTAGGTAAATTCTTGCCTTTCAACATACTTCTCACCATATTCATGATGGTTCGATTCTTCCTTTCTGCAGTTCCATATGCTGTGGAGTATAGGGTGGCACCACCTCATGCATAATCCTTTCCTTTTCACATAACCTGTTGAAGTCCTTCGACACATACTCTCCACCACCATCAGTTCTCAAAACTTTGAGTTTTCGACCACTTTATCTTTCGACCATAGACTTAAACTTGGAAAATACCTCGATCACTTCAATTTTATTCTTGATTAGGTAAGTCCACAGCTTTCGACTGAAATCATATATGAATGTAACAAAGTATTTGTTACCTCCTATCGAATCCACCTGGATTGGTCCACATACATCAGAGTATATGACTTCAAGAATAACCTTCGACCTACTTCCTGCATCCTTGTTGAAGCTATTCTTGTGCTTCTTTGCCTACACACATTCCTCACATACCTTGTTTGTAATGTCGATTTATGGCAATCCTGAAACCATATTTCTTCTCTTCAAATCTCTGATGTCTCTGAAGTTGAGATGACCAAGTCGATAATGCCATATCCATTTATCTCTTCTAGCTGCAATCAAAAGGCACTTGTGCTCCCTCACATTTAGTTCGATCTTGAAGGTTCTATTTTGAGACATATAAGCCTTCAATATTAATCTTACATTTGCATCGACGACTCTCATTATCTTATCTTTGATCAACACTTTATAATTCTTTTCAACCAACTACCATATACTGAGCAAATTGTTCTTCATGTCTGGTATGTAAACCACATTGGAAATTACTGACCTCTTGCCATCTTTCCTCATAATCATAATATCACCAACACCTTCAGCTGCTAGGGTATTGTCGTTTGCGAATTTTACTATATGTTTCATTGAGGGCTTTATGTTGATAAACCAATCTTTTCTTCCAGACATATGTGATGAGCATCCTGAATCCAAGTACCATTGGTCCTTGAATCTATCTAAATCTCTTGTTGTGACCATCAGAATCATCTCTTCTTCTTCATGTTTTGCAAACTTTTCATCACTTTCTTGATTCTTTCGCTTTTCTGGATAATCACTCGAATAGTGACCATACTTCTGAAAAGTGTAACATTAAATGTGACTCTTGTCAGGTTTTCGACCACCACATCTTCCTCTATTTGCAACACCACCTCTTTGGTTGCCTTGGTATGGTCTTCTTTGATTCGACATATATCCTTCATTCTGGTTTCCTCTACCAGTCTATTTGTTGTAGCCACCTCTACCAATGTCGAACCACTTTCCTTTGCCTTTGGTTTCTTTTGATGAATGTTCCTGCAAAGCCACATCACTCTTCGACTTGCTTGCAGCTCTTTCAGTCACTCTTTGTTCATGAGATTCAAGCGTCCCTTGAAGCTCTTTCTTTGTCAATTTTGACAAGTCTTTCCCCTCTTCTATAGCCACCACTATGTGGTCGAACTTAGGAGCCAAAGATCTCAAGATCTTCGAAACAATAACTCTTGTTGTTAATGTTTCTCCACATACCTTGATTTGATTCAATAGTTTTGTAACCCTAGTGAAGAAATCAGATATGCTCTCACTATCTTCCATCTAAAGCAATTCATACATTCTCTTGTGAGTTTGTAACCTCACATTTTTCACCTTTTCTGCACCACCAAAAGACTTCTCAAGAACCTCTCAAGCTTCTTTTGCAGATTCTGAATCACTCACTTTTTCAAAATTTTCTAGACTCGGACGTTGATGAATTATAAAGAGTGCTTTATAACTCAGCTTCTCAGATTCTATGTGTTTCTTCTTTTCTTCTTTTGAAGCTTTTTCTCCAAGCGCTTCCAATCCATCCTTTACAGGATCCCAAAGACCTTGACACCTGAATAAAACTTTCATTTGTTTGCACCAACTCTCATTGTTGTCTACTTTCAGAATTGGTAGAGTTGCTGGATAATTTGCATTCCCATAACTCGCCACCATGAATTCCTCAATCATTCTTGATTGATACTTCCCTTGAATTGATTAATCGAGCTCTTGATACCAGATGTTGGAAATAAACCAAATATCTGTGATGAATTTCTACCAATCTTGATTAACAAGATTGATATCACAACACAATAACAATGAATTATGAGAAAAGAAAAGAAAGAAGACAATTATTTTCTACAGAGTTTCTCTCTGCCCATAAACTGTGAAAACTTTGTTATTCACTTGAAACTGCAAATTCTGTGAATACAACTTAATTGACATAATTACAAAGTTAGGGGTTACTCCCTTTATTTATAGATTTAGGTTAGTTTGCTCCCTAAGCCAAAGCTCAAAACTATAAAACCCCAAAATATATATTTTGGTACTAAATCAAATCTATCTATTTTAGATTTAAATCAAATTTATCTAAATCTAAAACCAATCAAATCTGTGTGTAGCTTGCTTCGATCCACAAGCTCTACATCTGGGCAACCTCTCTTCGACACACACTGTTTCGACACAACCGAATTACAATTTAACACACCACCTAATTCGTTGTGTCTAAACTATCTATATTCATCATGGTTCTTAGTCTTCTGAATACTTTGACCTGCACTCCCTTTGTCATGATGTCTACAATCTGATTATCAGTTCTGCAGTGTTCCTAATTCATCTTCCCATCTGCTACCTGCTCTCGAAGATAGTGGAACCTCATTTCTATGTGCTAGCTTCAACCATGTGCTATCGGGTTCTTCGCCAGATTGATAGCTTACATGTTGTCTGTAATACAGTGGGAGAAGTGACTTGGGTGTTTTACGTTTTATCACAATTGTTGCGGATAGCAAGAGTCGCCATCGACTTTTCTTTTATCCAATAAAGTAAAGGGTGAAAAGAACAGGAAAGACCTTCGAGATATTTTCTTGAGTTTGGTGGGTAGGTTATGAAAAGGGAATAGCACCCTTTTCATCTGTAGTTATCTACGGGCTCTTAGTTGCTTGCTAGATCACTTTTGAAATTGCTTGGTTTGAAATGTGTTTGTGGTGGGTTTTGAAAGTACTTTTGAAAAGCACCTTCGTTTAGGCAAACTTTGTAATGATTCTCGTCTCTATAAGAATGCATACAAAGTGTTGGACTTTTGAAAATATTTCATGCTTTTAAAGTGTTTGGTGTGTTTGAAAAGATGTTTATTTTTTGAATATGGATTGTGAGCAAGCAACTAAGAACGTTCTACCTACTCAAAAGTATTTTGTTCATTTCTTCCTTCCTTTGATATTGCTATCTTACCATTGATTGGTAAGAAGCTCTATCTTTGGATGTGAAGGGACGGGTGTGGGTCATCGTATGATAATGAATAGCAATGTTGTGAGATATCTTAGCATTTCTCTTGAGGGACTAAGATCATTTATAAGGCAACATTTGTAGTGTCATCGAGGGACTATGATCTTGTATTTTTTATTGTTTTTGCTAAGATGTCTCACATGCATATCATGACCATTTTCTCAAGGCAACAAGTGGAGTTAACCCTAGAGGTGCAAAGTGTGCAAGTGTTTGTATTTCATGCTTGGTTTATCTTGAATTAGGATTTTCTAAGTATTGATTTTATCTTTCCATACAAACCCTAATTACTAGCATTTATATGAAAATGATAAATTACGGAAAATAAATATCCTACGCTATTACATCATTTGGGGGATGAGGGATACAAATTTACAAATGGAGATTGCAAGAAATTAAATCCTGATTATCTATTACAACCATATTGAAACTTGAATAATGTACAAGAATTTAAAGGAATATAATGTACAAGACATGAATGAAAAGAAAATGAATTTGTTTTGATTTTGTTAAAGGAAGATTTTCAGCCTATTTAACTAAAAGGAAATTTAATTAAACTAAAGAAAGATTAAGATTAAGTTAAACAAAAGAAAATAAATAGGAAAATGTTTTTGGTCTTTTTCATTTGTAAGAAGTTAAATAAAAATAAACTAAATAATTTAAATATATTTTTGGTGTTTTTGATTAATAAAAATAATTATAATAATAACAATAATAAAGTAAAGAAAATGAGATAAAGATATAACATTAACGTCAGGGGGGTTCAGAAAATGGAAATGTCAAGGCCCAACCAATGGAGGCCCAGGCCCAGGCCCAACCACTGGGGTGGACTGTTTCATCTGTTCATAAGATAACTTCAATTAAATATGAAATAAACTCATTTATGAATGTTTGAAATTCCTAGCTTCTTCTTTCTTGCACGTGCATGCCATGATAATGTTAAGCTTCTAAAAGCTTCATTTCTCATCCAAATCAAAAAATGTAAACATCAAACCTGCCTAAAATTTGAATACAAATCCAACAACATATTTTTCAGATGTTATGGGTCGAAGGTTAGCATGAATTTTGTTCAGTACCATAATTAAGACCCAACTGATCATAGATGAAATTCTCAAAGTATAAGCAATGATAATCAAAACTATGGACATAGTCAGCTTCCTATACATGATATCTACATCTTTTCTTCAAAATATATATATATATATATATATATATATATATATATATATATATATGATGCTTGAATGAAGAGTTCCAAGTTTGAAAAAACTTACCTCTTGGAGTGAAACTCGAATGACTTTTACACGACTTCCAGAAATGGTTTGATGATGGATTAATCTTGCCTGGACCTCCCTAAAGCTATTCCAATTGTTAGAATGCCTTGTAGCTTGCCCAACTGCTCTGGACAAGTCAAGTTGCAATGGTGGATTTTGAAAATGGTTGATGAGGAAGGAGGAGTTATCGAAGTGGTTTAAGGGTTGGGATAGTTCCTATGTGGTGTATGGAAGCTTAGTGAATCGAAAGGCCAAAAAACACACAAAGGGATTTGAGATTTTGTGTGTAAAGTTAAAATGTGCCAAGTTTTGTGCTTGTGTGCAGGTTTTGAGTTTTTGGGAGTTTTAGGAGTGTTCTAAGGCTGGTAATCTCTTCTTTTTTTATGTTGCAAATAATGTCTCTATTTATAGGGAAGAGGTTTGACATCTTGTAGTAACCAGAATCTTGAGATAACATGTTATGGTTTAGTTGAAAATAAAAAAATATCCAGTTGAATGGATTTTCATGGTTCCAGAGTTCAAGTACAAGCATGACCTGATGTTTGTTGGGTGCAGGAGACTTGATCCATGCTTTTGATATTGCTTGCAATCAGAGATAATGGTCACAAGGCTCAATGCATTTACATTTTTCATAAAGCTTGCTTTTCTAAAATGGCAATGGTAACTTTGTGCCATTAAGGGAAAATTCAGTTGGACAATACTTTAAATACTTGGGTAAGAGCTTAATCCATTGTGTAAACAATTAACTATGGAGTGAAACACAAGCATTGAGGCCTGCAAAGCAAGATCATGTAGCATGGCCTATGGATTTGATCAATGTTCTTCAAAATTTTGTCTTCAACTTGATTCCTTCTACAAAGATATTGAATCTCTGTAGAACTTTGATCTTTTTCTTACTCTGGTTTTCGACAAGCATCTTGAAGATGTCGAATACTCCGTCCTTTCATTTTGATCACATAGATCCATCACTTTCGACCAAACTCATCAACAGACAAAACAATATTTGTTTCCACCAATTGTATGTTCTTCGAATGGACCATATTCATCCGAATGTACCACTTTGAGTATGCAAGATGATCTCATTGGCATAGTCGAAACGAAAGAATTTCTAGATTGCTTTCTTACTAAATAAACTTCACAAAGTTTTTTCAGGCATCTCAAGACTTGGAATACCAGTAACTATATCTTGAGCAATCAGTTGATTAAATGGTCAAAAGTTCAAATGTATAAACTTAAAATGCCACAACCAACTATCCTTATGGTCAAACAGTTTTCAAACATTGAACTTCTGTCGAATTGATCATTGTCTTAAATGTCCTGTTTTTCGACAACGGAGATTTTAAGACTAAATTGTTCTTGGTGTCGAACAATCTCGAAACTCCATCTTTCATAACAACTGAGAAACTTTTTTCGACTAGTTGTCCAACACTTAGCAAGTTGCACTTTATTCCAGGTACATAAAGCACATCTTTAATCATAACTTTTCCTCCATTACTCATTTGAAAGACTATGTTTCCAGTACCTTCTTCTTGCAATGAACTATTATCAACAAGTTTTTTTGTTACATTGTAATTCATAGTGTCGAAACTATGTGTGTCGAAGGGTTTAGAGGTGGATCGAAGCAGGTGGCTCGAAGGAAGCCATTGCCCAGTCGAAGCTTGTGGATCGAAGCAATCATGAAGATAGACAATATGTAAGCTATCAATCTGGAGAAGAACCCAATAGCACATGGTCGAAGCAAGCACATCGAAATGAGGTTCCATTATCCCCGAGAGCATGTAGCAGATGGGAAGATAAATTTGGAACATTGTAGAACTGAGAATCAAATTATAAACATCATGACGAAGGGAGTGCAGGTCAAAGTATTCATAAGACTAAGAACCATGATGAATAATGAATTAGGTGGTGTGTTGAATTGTAATTCATAGTGTCGAAACTATATGTGTCGAAGAGTTTAGCATGTGTGTCGAAGGGTTTAGAGGTGGATCAAAACAGGTTGCTCGAAGGAAGCCATTTCCCAGTCGAAGCTTGGGGATCAAAGTAAGCTTGATCTTCTTCGACTTGTCAAAATCTACCCACCACTCCTTTTCGATCAGTCACAGTTTGAATTCGACGTGGTTATCTGCAGCTGCACACCTTTTTTTATCTGCTTTGCCCTTACGACAGTTTCCTCTTCCTTCTTTCGAGGATTCAGAAGTTCCATCTTCGACCTGATGCTTGAGAGCTCAATATGATCCATGGAAACTATATGGGGAATTAAAAGTCCAATTATACTTTTCCAAACCCAAACCTTAATTTGAGCCATCAGTGTTGAGGAAGTGTCTTGAGTTGATCAAACTGTATGCAATTTTGAGCAATGGAGATTTTGTGAGAGAATCTTTGAGAAATTGAGAGGGCAAATTTTTGGGTACAATAGCCTCCCCTGTTTAATATTCTTGAACCTGGAGAGTGAGATTGGTAGATCTTCCTTTTGTGACTTAAAGGTGAAAGATGATTGAACACTAAAGTGCCTAGAAATTTGCACTCGATGATATGTTGAATTGGGAATTGGCTTATAGATTTCATTTGGACAGGTGATGAAGAGTTATCGGAGATGGGCTTATATATTCCATCCAAAGGTGATTGTTGATAGAAATTAGACTAATTTTAAGATTGATTGTAACTGGGAGAAGTATCAGAATAAATCTTTGGTCGATTTAATTCTGACTGACATGCTGCAACGGACCCGTGTTAAGCTGTGTTTGGAAATGTATTAGAAGGAACGCGTGAAGAGCCTGTGTGAAGCTGCATCTGGAAATACATTAGAAGGAACCCGTGTAAGACTGATTTAGGATGAGCCTGTGTGAAGCTGTCTTTAGAAATAAATTAGAAGGAACCCATGTAAGATTGCTTCAGGATGACCTGTGTGAAGCTGCATTTGGAAATATATGAGAAGGAGCCTGGGTAGGGATGCTTTGGGATGAGTCTGTGTGAAACTTCATCTGGAAATGTATGAGAAGGAGCCTGGGTAGGGCTGCTTTGGGATGAGTCCTTGTGAAACTTCATCTGGAAATACATGAGAAGGAGCCTAGGTAGGGCTGCTTTGGGATGAGTCCGTGTGAAACTTCATCCAGAAATATATGAGAAGGAGCTTGGGTAGGACTGATTCAGGATGAGTCCGTGTGAAACTGCATCTGGAAATTGGAAGTAACCCATGTAAGATTGCTTCATGAGCCCGTGTAAAGTTGCATCTCAGGATGAGAAGGAATCTGTGTAAGATTGCTTTAGTTGATTGTGTAGATAGTTGCTCTGTCTTGTTTCAGGAACTAATCTTGGACCTGTTGAAAATTGTTAATTATAATTATCTGTTGATTGATCTTTCCTAAAAAGGTAAAGAGTTAGTTGTATGCAATGTCATGATGTATGGAATGCATTGCATAATGATGCTCTCAAAAATGAGGTTGTGTTATATGCACTTCGTATGCATATGTTATGATGTATGAAATGTGAAATGCTATTGCAGTGTATCCTTGTCTGGAAAATAAATCCTTGACAAGTGTTTGGGAACCTTGGAAAGTTTAAATCCTAGATGGCTATTGAGGATGAAGAATATGTGCATCTTCAAGTTTTGCTTAGAATGCTTCCGCTGGGAATTCCTGTTTTATCGAGGAGAACTCCTCTGGGGAATATTAACTTTGGCTTGAGAAAACTTTGTGGAGAGTGTTGATTTCTGCTTGGGAACCAGAATTCAGGAGTTTTAGTTGTCTGTTGCTCTGGTGGGGAATTATCTCTTGAAAGTTAGTTGTTATCTGGTAGGATTTCAGGCTTCACAATAACTTGTTGGGGATAAAGAAGTTAACTATTATCTGGTCAGATTCTAGGCTTTGCAGCAACTCACTGGTATAGTGGCAAACTCTACTAGGGAATAGGAGTTTTATTAGTGATTTATAAAAATCAAAATTTATCTGGTCGGGTCCAAGTTTCAGCAACTCGAATTGTTAACTGGTTGGGTCCATATTTTGCAGTAGATAGAGAAGTTAAGTTACTATTTGGTCGGGTCCAGGCTCTAGCCACTCGAAATTGAGTTTTACTGTTATCCGGTCGGGTCCAGTCTTCAGCAATTTGAACTTGAGATCAACAGTTATCTGGTCGGGTCCAGGTTTCAGTAACTCGAATTGTTAACTGGTCGGGTCCAGGCTCTGCAGTTGAGGGAGTTAAACTAATATATGGTTGGGTCCAGGCTTTAGCAACTGAATTTGAGATTTACTGTTATCTGGTCGGGTCCAGGTTTCAGAAATTGGAGTTGTTATTTGGTCGGGTCCAGGCTTTAGCAATTGTTATCTGGTCGGGTCCAGGTTTCAGAAATTGGGGTTGTTATCTGGTAGGGTCCGGCTCTAGAATGTTTAATTGGCATCTGGTCGGGTCCAGGCTTGAACTGTTGACTGGTCGGTTCCATGCTTAAGCAATTTGAGAAGTTAAACTAATATTTGGTCGAGTCCAGGCTTTTAGTAACTTTGAATTGAGGTTTACTGTTATCTGGTTGGGTCCACTTTTCACAGTAAGTTGAGAGTAGGATGAAGTTGAACTGGTACCTGGTCGGGTCCAGGCTTCGTAGTAACTTGCTTGAAAGGATGAAGTTGACTGTTATCTAGTCGGGTTCTAGGCTTCACAGTAACTTGCAGTAATATTAATGACTTTGTTGAGGATTGTAATGATTTTGCCGGGGATTAAGGGTTAATGTCCATTGATTTGTAATAGTCTTAGAGGAAAACTTAAGTTGGGGAACCTGTAGCTTGTTAGGGAAATAAGCCATGTTGAAAAGGATATTTAACGAATTGCTGGGGAGGATATTCTTTAGGAAGAATTCCATAAGGCTTCTTCTTAAGACCAAATCTGTTGGGGAGAGGTTTTCCGGAGATTGAAACTCTGGTTGGGGATTGCATGGATCCAACTTTGTGGAGATATCCATGAATTTGGCCTTGTGGGGTTTATACCCTTATCCGTGAAGATTATTTTGTGGGGATAACCTTATAGAGGTAGCTCTAGTGATTTCACTGGGGATCAACCTATGTAAGGGACTTTGTGGGGATTTATCACTGTCTATAGTAGTAGGTGTTGTAGCACTGTCAAAAAATATTTGCTTGGTCATATGTGACCCTTTACTGGAATTCATGTTCAATTCCCTAAGTGATTCCGATGGAGACCTGCCCTTGGCTATTCAGGATTTTATGAGAGATTTCTTAGAATCTTGACCTGACTGCCACAGATGAGTTGGACAGTAACATGTTGCAACGCGGTGGAAGAACTGACTTAGTTGTTTTGCATTTGATCGCAATTGTACAGATAGCAAGAGTCGTCGCCGACTTTTCTTTTATCCAAAAGGAAAGGCTGAAAAGAACAGGAAAGACCTTTAGAGATGTTTTCTTGAGTTCGGGGGGTAGTTTATGAAAAGGGAAGGTATTAGCACCCTTTTCATCCATAGTTGCCTACGGGCTCTTAGTTGCTTGCTAGATCACTTGATTTTGTTTGAAAATGTAATTTGTGTGGTTTTTGAAAGTATTTTGAAAAGGCGCCATCGCTTAGGCAAACTTTGTAATAATTCTCGTTCGTAAGAATGTATACAAAGTGTTAATCTTTTGAAAAAATGTTTCAAGTTTGAAAGATGTTTTGAAAGTGTTGGTGTTTGTTTTGAAAATAACAAGGATATTTTGGTTTGAAAATGAGAAAGCAACTAGGAACATTCTACCTACTCAAAAGTCTTTCTTGTTTATTTCCTCTTTCCTTTGACATTGTTATCTTACCATTGATTTGGTAAGAAACCCTATCTTTGGATGTAAAAGGGACGGGAAAGGGTCATCGTATAGTCATGAATAGCAATGTTGCAAGATATCTTAGCATTTTCTTTAAGGGACTAAGATCATTCATAAGGAAACATTTGTAGCGTCATCGAGGGACTATGATATTGTATTTTAGTTTGTTTTTTCTAAGACGTCTTACATGCGTATTATGACCATTTATTTCTCAAGGCAACAAGTGGGTTTACCCTAAGGGTGTAAGTGTGCAAGTGTATTGATTTACATGCATTGTTTTGTCTTTGAATTAGGGTTTGCTAATTTGTTGATTTTAATATTTCCATACAAACTCTACTTTACTAGCATAAAGCATTAAATTGCGGAAAATAAAAATACTAAGCTATTGCATCATTAGGGGAAGGGAGTGTACAAAGTTACAAATGAGAATTTTGCAAGAAAGTTAAATCTAATTAACTATTATAACCATATTGAACATTGTACAAAATTGAAGATAAAAAATGCAAGAATGCAAAAATGGAAAAAAGAAATGATTTTTATTTGGTTTTATGAAAGGTTTTATTCTTAACCTTATTAAGAAAATAATTAATGGAAATTAACTAAAATTAAACCTAAATTAATTAACAAAGAATAATAAGTTAAAAATGATTTTTCTAGGTTTTTTTTTTGAAAAGGTTTTAAATAATAGAAATAATAGGAAAAATAATTAATTAAAATAAACCTAAATTATAAATTAATTTTAATTTACAAGAAAATAATGTAGTCATTAATCCTAAGCCTAAATATTAATTCATAAAAAAAGAAATTAATTTGTTAAAAGAAAATGTTTTTGGTCTTTTTTATGTTTTTATAAAGAAAAATAAATTATAAATGAGTGTAAAAATAATAAAATAAATTTTTTTGGATTTTTTATTAATAATAATAATAATATTAATAATAATAATAATAAAGATGATAAAAGAAAGTGAAATAAACTAGAAAATAAAAATAAAATAAAATAAGAAATAAATGACCAGGGGGGTGCTGAAGCAGGGCCAAGGGTTAGAAGCCAACAAAATACCAAAGCCCACTGCATTGAGGCCCAGGTGTGTGTGTTTGTGATTAAAAAAGAGTGAAAATATGGAAAAGAACAAAAGGTAGCGTGTTGGGTGTTAAACCCACGTTCTCTTGGTTACCAGCTCGCTGCCTTACCATTGGGGTGGCTATACATCCGTTTACTTATATGAAATGATAAATACATAACATATAATGCTTCCAAGGCCTGTACTTCGTCTTCAACCTTTAGCCAGCCAGAGTACCTGTAACTTCTTCATCTCTCAACAAAAATGGAAAGTACAAACATGAAAGTTGTGGCATTTCTTCCCACGAATCCAACCATATAAATAACTAAAGATATAAATCCAAGATAAGTGAGAATTTTTCTGGCCCTAATTTAAAACCTAAAAATTTCAGAAACTTCAACTCCAAAATTCTCTAAGCTCAGGCCATATAAATGAAAATTATGGATATGTACAGCTTCAACAGTATCTACATCTTATCTTCACAAATCAAATGATGCTTGTATGAAGAGATAGAAGTTTGAAAACTTACCTCTTGCAGCTGTAGTCGTGTATGGAGTTTGAGAAACCTTTGAGATGGCCTGATGATTTATGTAGCTTGTCTGGACCTCCTTGAATGTGTTCCAACTCCTACTTTGCTTTGAGGATGGCTGAAACTCCCAACTCAAGTCAAGTTGCAAGCTTCAGTTTTGGAAATGGTGGATAGTGATGGAGGAGTTACAGTCTTGAAACAGGGGTTTGGATCACTTGTGTATGATGTAAGTAAGGTATCTGGATGGTTAAGAATCAAAATGCACGAGTGGAAATAGAGATGGAGAGTTTTGGCTCAAAACTGTCAAGTGGAACAGTTCTGTGCAGCAAGGGTGTTTTTGAGAGTTCTTGAAGGCTTGGAATCGTGTGTTAGCTTGCAAACAACTTGTGCATAAGTATGGAAAAGGTTCTAGCATTTGAGAGGGTCAGAAGTACAAGATGTATAGTTATGGCTATCTTACTTGACTTTGAAGAAAAGTGGAAATATAGTTTCAAGGAAAAGTACAAGTATGGGCTAAGTTGTTAGAGGCTTTAGACAAGTTTGTTTTGGATTATAGGTTGTGTGTGATCAGAAGAAAACAAGTGCAAAGCTCAAGAACTGATTTTGTGCATAAAAGCTACTTTTCCAAAATGGCAATGTGCACTTTATTCCCAAAATGGAATTAAGCATGGGCAATGCATTGAATGCTTAGATTAAAGCCTCTTACAGCTGTTCAAAACATTAATTATAGAGTTCCAAGCAATTTTGAGGCCTGCAAAGCAAAGATTGTGCAGCCTAGCATGGATTTGAATTCTTGTTCATCACAAAATTCGGCCTTGTAAAACAACTTGAAACCTTAACTTCTGGCCTTCGATTATCCTTGCTCAAAAATGATCTCAAGGAGTTCTTTAACATTTTATAAATCTTGTAATATGCTATACAACCCCTCTTTGAATCACTTTTGCAAAATCCAAATGGAATTATGTGAAACTTGGCTCAGAAGTTAGGTCAAAATCCTGACCAAAATGCTCAAAATTTCAATAAGTGTTTTATTTACATGACCATGATTTCATGGATTAATAACTTGAAATCCAAATGTTTTAGATCTCATTGATATCTACAACTTTCATGTTGAAAGTTTCCTTTGAGTCATCTTGCATCATGGTGAAAATTGGCTTAAAGTTGTGAAAAAATATGAAGTTTTCAACACTTAGAAAAATTTCTAAGTTTGGAAATCTTGACTTTTCCAAAATGGAATCTTGAATTTTTTATTTCTTGACGAACAAGTTTCATATTTTGACATGTTTTGATGAATTGTGATCTTTAACACTTGATTTTGACCAAAAAGTCAAAGTTTGACTTTTTAGTGTACAATTAACTTTTGATCAGTTGACTGAAAATCAACTATCAATCAATTGATCTTGAGGGAAGTTTTGAGTCATACCATTAGGTCAAAATGATTCATTTAAAACCTTGAGATCATGTCTCAAACCAATTAACCATTTTCTAGGTCAAAAATCAGAAATTGCCCTTTCTCAGTAAAAACCCTAATTTTGACCATTTTGCCCTTTTGACGGTCTGATCAAATTTCTTGAGGAATTGTGATCCAAACTTGATAAAATGACAAATAGGAGTTCACAATGTTGATATGGATAAAAAATTATGAAGTTTGACTGTAAATTGGCCATAATTGACTTTTTCCCCAATACAATTGATTTTTAGGTCAACTAATCAATTGACTGAGCAAAAATGTGATCCAAGACTTGAAACTTGACATGAGAAATATTGAGGGTCCATAATGATCCATGAATGTCATATGAAGCATTAAAAGTTAAATTATCCTTGTGCAATCTCAAACCCTAATTTCAGTCATTAATGCTTAAGGAGGTGTCTTGAGCTGATCCACCCTTGTGCAGTCTTGAACTAAAGGAGATCTTGTGAGAAAATACTTGATAAATGAGAGGGCAAATTTTGGGGTACAACAGCTGCCGCTATTCAATCTCCTAAACCTGAAGAGTTAGATTGGCGGATCCTCCATTCGTGACTTGAAGGTGGAAGATGATTGAATACTAGAGTGCCCAGAAATTTGCACTTAAAGATGGATTGTGAATGGGCTTATAGATGCCATTTGGAGGAATGATGGAGATTTTCCGGAGATGGGCTTGTAGATGCCATACAAGGGTGATTGCTGATAGAAAATAGACTAAGTCTGAACTTGATTTCAACTGGAAACAAATCAGAATAAATCTTTTGAGCGATTTATCTGAAACTAGCAGAAGTCTTGTATGTTGTTTGACTGGTAAGAATCAAAATAAATCTTTGAGCGATTTATTTGAACCAGAAATGTTCATTTAGAAAGTATCAGGATAAACCGTTGAGAGGTTTAAACTAAACCAAAAGAGGTCTTGAATATTCTTTAACTGGAGAGAATCAGAGTAGATCTTTGAGCGATTTAGCTTAACCATAGAAAGTGTCTACTAGGAAAGAATCAGAATAAATCATTGAGAGATTTATCTGAACCAGAAATATTCATTTGGGAAGTATCAGGATAAATTGTTGAGAGATTTAAACTGAACCAAAAAAGGTCTTGAATATTCTTTAACTGGCGAGAATCATAGTAGATCTTTGAGCAATTTATCTGAACCAGAGAAAATGCCTACTAGGTAAGAATCAGAATAAATCATTGAGAGATTTATCTAAACCCACAGGGATTTGGAGAAGAATCAGAATAAATCGTTGAGAGATTTATCTGAACCAAAGAAAACATCTACTTGGAAATAATCAGAATAAATCATTAAGAAATTTATCTAAACCCACAGGGATTTGGAGAAGAATCAGAATAAATCGTTGAGAGATTTATCTGAACAAAAAAAAACATCTATTAGGAAAGAATCAGAATAAATCGTTGAGAGATTTATCTGAACCAGCAGGGATCTGGAGAAGAATCAGAATAAATCATTGAGAGATTTATCTAAACCAGAGAAAACATTTGCGAGAAAGAATCAGAATAAACCGTTGAGATATTTAAACTGAACCGGCAGGGATCTGGAGAAGAATCAGAACAAATCATTGAGAGATTTATCTGAACCAGAGAAAATGTCTGCGGGAAAGAATCAGACTAAACCGTTGAGAGATTTAAACTGAACCAGTAGGGGTCTGAAGGAAATATCTGTTTTGTAGATAATTGACCACTCCTTTCTTGGGAATTGATCTGTAATTGACTTGTTGAAAATTTGATGATAATTTTCTGTTGATTGATCTTTCCTGAAAAGATGAAATGTTAGTTGCATTCAATACCATGATGTATGAAATGCATGGTATAATGTTGTTTCTTAAAATAAATGATATCTCGTTGTATGCTTTTGTGTTATCAATGATATGATGTATGGATGTAATGTATAGACACGATAATTGTCATGTCGTAGTGTTGCTGGAGTCGGGGAAAATAAAACCCTTAGTACTGCTGGGAATGAGGAGTGTAAGTATTCATATTTTGAAGTTGAAGTGTTGATGAATGAGTTTCCATTTATTAGATAAATAAACTCTGTTATGGAAGGGAAACGTCGTGCATTTCTTGTGGACCTCGTAAAATCCTGTTGGGGAATCCTGAGAAACTGGGCGACTTTCACTAGGGAATCTTTGGAGCGGTAACCAGAAGTTTTGTTCCATAGGGGATGTGAGAGCACTTGATACCATTAGGCTGCATACTGGAGATATGTTAGCGATCTTGTAGTGGGATGTCCCAGCTTTCACTCTTGCTGGAAAAGTACCTGCGGGGGATTTTATGGAATGGTCTATAGATATTGACCTATTTCTTAAAGCCATTAGTAATTGTCTTTCTATTTTTTGTTCCCCTTTTTTCTCATTTGTAAATAGTAATCACGTTCAAATGCATATGTTCCAAAAATAATCATTGTACGTTTTTGCAAACAAAACACGGAAAAAGAAAAACAGATAGTTTTGCACTTTCAAAGGAATATCTTTGTATTAACTTGAATAAGTATTTTTTGTACAACGAGACGAGCATCCTAGTAAGGGAGTGTCATCATAGAAAAATGAAAATTGATACAAAGAAAAGATAGCTATGTGAAATAATCCCATGGGGTTCCCATTCTGCTCTAGCCTTCATGTCTCTGAGTGTATCGTCCACTTGCTGCTTTGTCTGAAGCTGATTGGATTGATTAGAATCGTTTGAGCCTGCCAGTCGATACTGGAGGTTGTCTGCAAGGTGATTCAACGGGACATAGTCATACGCTTTAATTCCCTAATTTTTGCCTTGACCTCCCTTTCTGGTTTTCAGTCCACCGGGATACCCTTTTTTGCCCAAGCCGCCCTTTTGGGTTTTCAGCTTGTCGGGTGTACAAATTTTTTTATATTTTATCCCTAATTTTCCCTGAACCTTTTTTGGTTCGTTGGGATGCCCTAATTTTTGCCTAGGCCAGTCAACCTAGTGGGTCTTTATTCATGCGTAGTTTCTTTTGACTATGTCCGCGTTTATAGGATGTGGAAGGTCGTCGCCATCCATAGTGGTTAAGATCATTGCTCCCAACTCAAGTCAAGTTGCAAGCTTCAGTTTTGGAAATGGTGGGTAGTGATGGAGGAGTTACAGTCTTGAAACAGGGGTTTGGATCACTTATGTATGATGTAAGTAAGGTGTCTGGATGGTTAAGAATCAAAACACACGATTGGAAATGGAAATGGAGAGTTTTGGCTCAAAACTAACAAGTGGAACATTTCTGTACAACAAGGGTGTTTTTGAGAGTTCTTGGAGGCTTGGAATCGTGTGTTAGCTTACAAACAACTTGTGCATAAGTATGGAAAAGGTTCTAGCATTTGAGAGGAACAAAAGTACAAGATGTAGAGTTATGGCTATCTTACTTGATTTTGAAGAAAAGTGGAAATACAGTTTCAAGGCAAAGTACAAGTATGGGCTGAGTTGTTAGAGGCTTTAGATAAGTTTCTTTTAGGTTATAGGTTGTGTGTGATCAGAAGAAAACAAGTGCAAAGCTCAAGAACTGATTTTGTGCATAAAAGCTACTTTTCCAAAATGGCAATGTGCACTTTCTTCCCGAAATGGCATTAAGCATGGGCAATGCATTGAATGCTTAGATTAAAGCCTCTTACAACTGTGCAAAACAATAATTATGGAGTGCCAAGCAAGTTTGAGTCCTGCAAAGCAAAGATTGTGCATCCTAGAATGGATTTGAATTCTCGTTCATCACAAAATTCTGCCTTGTAAAACAACTCGAAACCCTAACTTCTGGCCTTCGATTCTCCTTGCTCACAAATGATCTAAAGGAGTTATTGGATATTTTAGAGAGCTTGTATTGTGATATAAAATCCCTCTTTGAATCACTTTTTAAAAATCCAAGTGGAACTATGTGAAACTTGGCTCAGAAGTTAGGTCAAAATCCTGACCAAAATGCTCAAAATTTCACTAAGTGTTTTAGTTCCATGACCATGATTTCATGGATTAATAACTTGAAATCCAAGAATTTATAGGACAATTTGTGTAAAGAAATGTTTTATATCTCATTTAGATCTACAACTTTCATGTTGAAAGTTTTCTTTGAATCATCTTGCATCATGGTGAAACATTGGCTCAAAGTTGTGAAAAAATATGAAGTTTTCAACACTTAGAAAAATTTCGAAGTTTGGAAATCTTGACTTTTCCAAAATGGAATCTTGACTTTTTGATTTATTGATGAAAAAGTTTCATATTTTGACATTTTTTATGAATTGTGATCTTTGACACGTGATTTTGACCAAAAAGTCAAAGTTTGACTTTTCAGTGTACAATTGACTTTTGATCAGTTGACTGAAAATCAACTATCAATCAATTGATATTGAGGGAAGTTTTGAGCCATACAATTGGGTCAAAATGATGCATTTGAAACCTTGAGATCATGTCTCAAACCAATTAACCATTTTCTAGGTCAAAAATCATAAATTGTTTTTTCTCAGTCAAAACCCTAATTTTGACCATTTTGCCCTTTTGATGGTCTGATCAAATTTCTTGAGGAGTTATGATCCAAACTTTATCAAATGACATATAGGAGTTCACAATGTTGATATGGATCAAAAAGTATGAAGTTTGACTGTAAATTGGCCATAGTTGACTTTTTCCCCAATACAACTGATTTTTAGGTCAACTGATCAATTGACTGAGCAAAAATGTGATCTAAGACTTGAAACTTAACATGAGAAATATTGAGGGTCCATAATGATCCATGAAAGTAATATGAAGCATTAAAATTTCAATTATCCTTGTGCAATCTCAAACTCTAATTTCAGTCATCAATGCTTAAGGAGGTGTCTTGAGCTGATCCACCCTTGTGCAGTCTTGAACCAAATGAGATCTTGTGAGAAAATACTTGATAAATGAGAGGGAAAATTTTGGGGTACAACACATGTCATTCCCCTTGATTATGGAAGATTTATCATTGGAAGTGTTTTTCCATTTGGAGTAATTTTTGTTTATTGAGAGAGTTTTCGTTCATTAGATATTCGTCATGTGAATTTCTCTGTTGTCAAACAATTAACTATATGCAAACATCGGTATTCAAACAATGCAAAGTTTAAGTTTGTCTTGAAGTTTTGAAAATTCATTTTTAGCAAATAAAATAATTTTGTAAGAATATGAATTCAACTTAGGATTTACAGTAAGCCTTACATGAGTCGGGATACCTTTTGTAATAGTGTGTTTTCGAACTAACCCATGCTTCAATTAGAACTTTTAAAGGGTTGTAGTGTGGCCTGGTTCACGGTTTAATAAACAAAGAATAAGGCTCAAATTTCATTTGTACCCACCCGTTCTTCATGTTGTTCTCCAGCCCTATACTCAATTAATTGCGCGTTTGGATTCCAATTGAATCTGGAATGAAGTTTTGGTGATGGTTCAGATACTAGAAGTTTACTTGTGAAGGCAATCATTTTTTGCAACATTTTTCATGTTGTCGAGGATTTTTAGAGACCTCTTTTTTGATTTACTATCCCTAATTTTTTCCTAGCTGTTTTGAGATTAGAGTCAGCGGGATGCCCCAGTTTTTCTTAAGTCTCCTTCGTAGGTTTTGACTTAGTGGGCTTTTTCATTTGAGAGATAATGACTACCTATTTTACGGGGAACCATCGTTGTCGTTTGATTCAGAAGGATATTTTTGATGTCATTCGTTATGTATGAAGTGAAAGCTTGCGACTAAAGCCGTATTTTATTTAACTGAGAAACTACCCTGCCCTAGGTTTTGATTAAAGGTTTTAATTTGTGTGAAAAAGAAAACTCCTACTTCTTTGTCTCAAAGGGGTTGACTAGGGACCATCTTCCTTATAACTCCAGTGTTTAGGGATTGAAAGAACGCTTGTACATCGTCAGCAAGGTCTGTCTAAAAGCATACTGTATGAGATTATGGTATTTTTTTTGTCATCCTCCCTCTAAAGGCTTACAACTTTTAACGAGAGTCGAATATCACAAAAGGGGATAAAAGCATAGTTTAAATATAGTGAAAATGAATGGATTAATTCAAGACAGACACATGAAATGCATTAATGAAAACAAATTTTGACATAACAGATAAGTGTTCGAACAAACGAAAGAAATTACAATTGAAAATTCAAAATGAATTGGACGCTCTCAATGATTTGGCATGGTAGTAGTGATCACATTGGGAGTCTTAGGAGGGCCGAATTCAATCTCCTTGGCATCAATCATATTTTGAATCTTGTATTATAGCGCCCAACAATTGTTAGTATCATGCCCAGGACTGCCAGAATGATATGCACATATTGCATCAGGATTGTAGTTAGGAGAAGAACTTTTGGGGTTTGGATGAGGTTCTATCAATGTAATCAGATTCATCCCCAACATGTATTTCAATGCTTGAGACAGTGGAGTGTTGATTTTGGTAAATAGTCTCTTGGGCTCGTCTTGCCTTCTCTAGTTTCCCTATTGTTGTTGTCGCATCGATGCAGGATTAGAGATCAGGACTGCCTCCACATACTGGTCGTGGTTACTCTTGTTTTGACCCTTTTGGCCGTACACATCATTAGACTCTTTCTTCCCAATGTACATCTTCTTTTAATTACTTGAAGATGCAACCATCTGGATTTTCCTGCTTTTAATTCCATTTTCGACTCGTTCCCCGATTAGAATCAGCTCGGTGAACCCAATTGAGGAGCTTCCGATTAGGTGATTGAAGAAAGGTCTTGTCAAAGTTCTCATAAAGATATCAATTAGCTCCTTTCCAGTTAAGGGTGGTTACACCCTTCCAGCCAGGTCTCTCCATTTTGGGCATATTCTTTGAATCCCTCGTTGGAACCCATGGTCATATTCTGTAATTGAACACGAGTTGGTGCAAGATCAGAGTTGTATTGGTACTGCTTGTAGAAAGCACCAACTAGATCCTCCCAGGTGTGGATGTGGGAACCTTTCAATTGATAGAACCATTCAAGTTGAGTCCCAACTAGACTCTCTTAGAAAAAATGGACCCGTAGTTTTTTGTCAATAGTGTGTGGCTGAATCTTACAGACATAGGATCTTAGATGAAGCTTCATACAGGAGACCCCATCATACTTGGAAAAAGCAGGGATCTTGAATTTATGGGGAATGACCACCCCAGGAACCAAACCTAAGTCTCCAAGGTCTAAGCCAGGCACAACTTGGATCTCCACATCCTTTAGTCTGTCTTTTATCTGCTTATATCTGTCGTCGGCTGGCGGGTATTGCTCATCAGAATAATCCTCATCTTCAGAGATTTCATTGTTTCCACCCCCAACACGGGTGCTTCTAATATCTTCATCTTGATTTTCGTCCTCTTTGGAGGAATCCTCTTTAACTTGGACTTGTTGAACAGGGCCCTTGAACTTTTTCCCCATGTTGAGGATGACATCCTTCTTCTTAGTCTTGTTCTTACTTTCTTTGGTGAAGAGTGCTTTCAGATCTTCCTGCCCCTTGGCTAAGTTCAGGAGCACTTGTTGGAACTGAGTATTTTGAACTTGGAGATCTTTAACTATTTTCTCTAGAGCCATCTATACTAAAATAAACAGCGGGAAAAATGAGAAACCTGTCTTGAGAACACTTGTTATGTAATGACATGCATGACACGTAAAAATGCAATGTTTTCAAGGATCTCGCAGGGTAAACACAAGAAGATGTTAGAAGTTGAATTTTGATCACAACTTTGATTGGAGAACTTTGTATCATTGAAATGTCCTTCTACGAGAATCAAGCTCACCATGTCGAGTGGGTCATAGCCCTTGAATCAAGTTATCGTGCTTTGGTATTTGATAGCATTTGGTTAGAGGAGAATAAATCCTCTTTCCCCTTGATAGACATCTGGTTCAACATAATCCTGCATCACAGACCCTTGAGACCCTTGAAATGGTTATTGAAAATGCTATGGCATGATGTCATGATGTTATGTACAAGTGATCATACACAAACAAAGCAAATAAGTCGTTATGTACAAATAATCACATACAAACAAACAAATCCTTAGGTTTAAGCTTACAAGGAGTTTATATGTAAGTACCCTCTTGAAGTTTAGTTGGCTCAACCTGACCTAGAAAGTAACCGGGTTCTAGGGAATCTCAATATCACTGATCTTTCTTCATCGAGCATTGTTTCAGCGTAAGCCTCTTTATTAGCGACCGAAATATCCCGAAAGTACGATCTCAATGAGCGTAGTATCGAGTATCAACTAACTTCGAACTGCACCAAAGCCAGATATCTCACTACTTCCTAATGGCCAAGTTGTTCATTTAAAGGTTCTATGGTCAGTTAGTACTTCATGACACCACACAGCGGCCCCATATTCTCCTTGACTAGACTCAAGGGCTACCGGTACCAAAAAATGTGTCACACTAACGTAACCATCGCTTCAACCATGTCGGTATACCCCACACAGTCTCCACGATCTATTGCTACTTACCTAATGATGTTCCTAGATCCGGGTAGAGGATCAATACAAACCCAAACAGGGACCCATAAATATAAAGCAAGCAAGTCAAACAATGAAAGCAGTTAAATGTGATCTAGCTCTAAGGTAACCCCACTTTAAAGTATGTCCCCAGCAGAGTCGCCAGCTCTGTAATACAGTGGAAGAACTGACTTGGGTGTTTTGTGTTTTATCGCAATTATTGCTGATAGCAAGAGTCGCCACTGACTTTTCTTTTATCTAATAAAGGAAAGGGTGAAAAGAACAGAAAAGACCTTTGAGATATTTTCTTGAGTTCGGGGGGTAGGTTATGAAAAGGAAAGGTCTTAGCACCCTTTTCATCCGTAGTTATCTATGGGCTCTTAGTTTCTTTCTAGTTCACTTTTGAAATTTCTTGATTTGAAATGTATTTGTGGTGGGTTTTAAAAGTATTTTTGAAAAGCGCCTTCGTTTAGGCAAACTTTGTAATGATTCTCGCCTCTATAAGAATGCATACGAATTGTTGGAATTTTGAAACTATTTCATGCTTTGAAAGTGTTTGGTGTGTTTGAAAAGATGTTTGTTTTTTGAAGATGGATTGTGAGCAAGCAACTAAGAACGTTTTACCTACTCAAAAGTCTTTTGTTCATTTCTTCCCTCCTTTGATATTGCTATCTTACCATTGATTGGTAAGAAGCTCTATCTTTGGATGTGAAGGGACATGTGTGGGTCATCGTATGGTCATGAATAGCATTGTTGTGAGATATCTTAGCATTTCTCTTGAGGGACTAAGATCATTTGTAAGGCAACATTCGTAGCGTCATCAAGGGACTATGATCTTGTATTTTTGATTGTTTTTGCTAAGATGTCTCACATGCATATCATGACCATTTTCTCAACAAGTGGAGTTAACCCTAGAGGTGCAAAGTGTGCAAGTTTTTGTATTCCATGCTTGGTTTATCTTGAATTAGGGTTTTCTAAGCATTGATTTTATCTTTCCATACAAACCCTAATTACTAGCATTTATATGAAAACGATAAATTACGGAAAATAAATGTCGTACGCTATTACATCATTTGGGGGATGAGGGATACAAATTTACAAATGGAGATTGCAAGAAATTAAATCTTAATTATCTATTACAACCATATTGAAACTTTAATAATGTACAAGAATTGAAAGGAATATAATGTACAAGACATGAATGAAAAGAAAATGAATTTGTTTTGATTTTGTTAAAGAAAGATTTTTAGCCTATTTAACTAAAAGGAAAATTAATTAAACTAAAGAAAAATTAAGATTAAGTTAAAGAAAAGAAAATAAATAGGAAAATGTTTTTGGTCTTTTTCATTTGTAAGAAGTTAAATAAAAATAAACTAAATAATTTAAATATATTTTTGGTGTTTTTGATTAATAAAAATAATTATAATAATAACAATAATAAAGTAAAGAAAATGAGATAAAGATATAACATTAACGCCAGGGGGGTTCAGAAAATGGAAATGTCAAGGCCCAGCCAACGGAGGCCCAGACGCGCTTCCTGCAAACAAAAAAAAAAGTGAGAAAATTTAGAAATATGACAAAAGGTCTCGCTGGGGCTCAAACCCATGACCTTCTACATGGCAAGGCTTTAATGCGTGTTGTTTGTACCACTGGGGTGGTCTGTTTCATCCGTTCATAAAATAACTTCAATTAAATATGAAATGAACTCGTTTATGAATGTTTGAAATGCCTGACTTCTTCTTCCTTGTGCGCGCAGGCCATGATAACTCCATTGTTAAGCTTCTAAAATCTTCATTTCTCAGCCAAATCAAAAAATGTAAACATCAAACCCGCCTAAAATTTGAATACGAATCTAACCACATAATTTTCAAATATTATGGGTCGAAGGTTAGCATGAATTTTGTTCAGTACCAAAATTAAGAACTAACTGATCAAAGATGAAATTCTCAAAGTATAAGCAATGATAATCAAAACTATGGACATAGTCAGCTTCCTAGACATGATATCTACATCTTTTCTTCATAATGTATATACAAATGATGCTTGAATGAAGAGTTACATGTTTGGAAAACCTTACCTCTTAGAGTGAAACTCGAATGACTTCTACACGACTTCCAAAAATGGTTTGATAATGGATTAAGCTTGCCCGGATCTCCCTGAAGCTATTTCAATTGTTAGAATATCTTGTAGCTTGCCCAACTGCTCTGGACAAGTCAAGTTGCAATGGTGGATTTTGAACATGGTTGATGAGGAAGGAGGAGTTACAGAAGTGGTTTAAGGGCCGGGATAGTTCATATGTGGTGTATGGAAGCTTAGTGAATCGAAAGGCCAAAAAATGCACAAAGGGATTTCAGATTTTGTGTGTAAAGTTAGAATGTGCCAAGTTTTGTGCTTGGGTGCAGGTTCAGAGTCTTTGAGAGTTTTAGGAGTGTTCTAAGGCTGGTAATCTCTTCTTTTTTTTATGTTGTAAATAATGTCTCTATTTACAGGGAAGAGGTTTGACATCTTGTAGTAACCAGAATCTTGAGATAACATGTTATGGTTTAGTTGAAAATGAAAAAATCAAGTTGAATGGATTTTAATGGTTCTAAATTTCAAGTACAAGCATGGCCTGATGTTTGTTGGGTGCCAGAGACTTGATCCATGCTTTTGATATTGCTTGCAATCAGAGATAAAGGCCACAAGGCTCAATGCATTAAAATTTTGCATAAAGCTTGCTTTTCTAAAATGGCAATGGTAACTTTGTGCCATTAAGGGAAAATTAGCTTGGACAATACTTTAAATACTTGGGTAAGAGCTTAATTCATTGTGTAAACAATTAATTATGGAGTGAAACACAAGCATTGAGGCATGCAAAGCAAGATCATGTAGCATGGCCTGTGGATTTGATCAATGTTCTTCAAAATTTTGTCTTCAACTTGATTCCTTCTACAAAGATCTTAAATCTCTGTAGAACTTTGATCTTTTTCTTACTCTGGTTTTCGACAAGCATCTTGAAGATGTCGAATACTCTGTCCTTTCATTTTTATCACATAGATCCACCACTTTCGACCAAACTCATCAACAGACAAAACAATATTTGTTTCCACCAATTGTATGTTCTTCGAATGGACCACATTCATCTGAATGTACCACTTTGAGTATGCAAGATGATCTCATTGGCATAGTCGAAACGAAAGAATTTCTGGATTGCTTTCTTACTAAACAAACTTCACAAAGTTTTTTCAAGCATCTCAAGACTTGGAATACCAGTAACCATATCTTGAGTAATCAGTTGATTAAGTGGTCGAAAGTTTAAATGTCCAAACTTCAAATTCCACAACCAACTATCCTTGTGGTCGAACAATTTTCAAACATTGAACTTCTGTCGAATTGATCATTTTCTTAAATGTCTTATTTTTCGACAACAGAAATTTTAAGACTAAATTATCCTTGGTGTCGAACAATCTCAAAACTCCATCTTTCATGACAACTGAGAAACTTTTTTCGACTAGTTGTCCAACACTTAGCAAGTTGCACTTTATTCCAGGTACATAGAGCACATCTTTAATCATAACTTTTCCTCCATTACTCATATGAAAGACTATGTTGCAAGTACCTTCTTCTTGCAATGAACTATTATCAGCAAGTTTTTTCAGTTAAATTGTAATTCATAGTGTCAAAACTATGTGTGTTGAAGGGTTTAGAGGTGGACCGAAGCAGGTGGCTCGAAGGAAGCCATTGCTCAGTCGAAGCTTGTGGATCGAAGCAATACTAAAGATAGACAACATGTCAGCTATCAATCTGGCGAAAAACCCAATATCACATGGTCGAAGCAAGCACATCGAAATGAGGTTCCATTATCTCCTAGAGCAGGTAGCAGATGGGAAGATGAATTTGGAACACTGTAGAACTGAGAATCAGATTGTAGACATCATGGCGAAGGGAGTGCATGTCGAAGTATTCATAAGACTAAGAACCGTGATGAATAATGAATTAGGTGGTGTGTTGAATTGTAATTCATAGTGTCGAAACTATGTGTGTCAAAGGGTTTAGTATGTGTGTCAAAGGGTTTGAGGTGGATCGAAGTAGGTTGCTTGAAGGAAGTCATTGCCCAGTCGAAGCTTGGGGATCAAAGCAAGCTTTCTCTTCTTCGAATTGTCAAAATATCCCCACCACTCCTTTTCGACCAGCCATGTGGTTCGAACAGCCTGAACCAGATTTTGAATTCGACATGGTTATTTGCAGCTGCACACCTTTTTTTATCTTCTTTGTCCTTTCGACAGTTTCCTCTTCCTCCTTTCGAGGATTCAGAAGTTCCATCTTCGACCTGATGCTTGAGAGCCCAATATGAACCATTGAAACTATATGGGGCATTAAAATTCCAATTGTACTTGTCCAAACCCAAACCTTAATTTGAGCCATCAGTGTTGAGGAAGTGTCTTGAGTTGATCAAACCTTATGAAATTTTTACCAATGGAGATTTTGTGAGAGAATCTTTGAGAAATTGAGAGGGCAAATTTTGGGGTATAACATTGTCGATCTTCATGGTAATTGCTCCATGATCCTTCCCTGTTATCTCTTCAACCAAGTTCACCATCCAAGTTTCTTGACATGCACAAAGAGAAGCAACTATATATTCTGCTTCGCATGATGATAGTGCCACTACTGGTTCCTTTCTTGAACTCCAAGCAACTGGTGCACCACCTAACATAAACACATATCCTGATGTTGATTTTCGATCTTCAACATCACTACACCAACTTGAATCAGTGTATCCCACTAACTTGCATTCTTTTCCTTTATCAGCTGTAAGAAACAAAATTCCATAATCGAGAGTTCCTTTGAGATACCTTAGTATCCTCTTCACCGCTGCTAGATGTGATACCTCTGGCTTCTGCATGAATCTACTTACCATACCTACACTATATGCTAAGTCAGGCCTTATATGACAAAGGTATCTCAATGACCCAATAAGTCTTCTGTATTGGGTTGGGTCGACATCATCTTCATCTGCATCTTTCAATAGTTGCAGTCTTGGTTCTGCAGGTGTCGAAGTTGAGTTGCATTCTTCCATCTCAAATCTCTTGAGAATTTATCCTACATATCTTCTTTGATGTATCATCAAACCTCTACTTCTCTTATAGAATTCGATTCCAAGTAAATATGAAATCTCGCCCAGATCAGACATTTCGAATTCCTTGCTGAGATCACCTTTGAAGTCTTCGATTTCACTTTTGCAGCTACCGGTTATCAACAAATCATCGACATAGATACATAGTATAAGAAATTCACTATTGCTTCATCTTATGTATACTCCATGTTCAGTTGTGCACTTCACAAATTCCTTCTCCCTTAGTAAACTATCAATTTTCTTATTCCAAGCTCTTGGAGCTTGTTTCAATCCATACAGGGATTTATGCAGCCTGTACACCTTTCTCTCTTCGTCATGTTTCACAAACCCAACTGGTTGTTTAACATAAACTTCTTCATCTAAGGGTCCATTTAGGAATGCACACTTCACATCCATCTGACATATGTGCCATATGTTTATTTCTTCTAGACTAACAACCAACCTGATTGTTTCGATCCTAGCAACAAGTGCAAAAACTTCATCAAAGTCTATTCCTTCTTTCTGTAGAAATCCTTTCGCCACAAGCCTTGCTTTATGTTGATTTACCTCCCCTTTGGAATTCATTTTCACTTTGTATACCCACTTGACATCAATTTCCTTCTTGCCTTGAGGCAATTCGACAAGTGACCAAGTGTTGTTGTCTTTGATAGATTTTACTTCTTCGTTCATTGCTTTCACCCACTTCGAATCCTTCAACGTTTCAGCTGCATTGACATGTTCTACATCTGCATAGAAAGCATAATGTACCAACTCACCTTCATTATCTATCACATTATCTGATGTAATCACATAATCTTATAATCTTGCAAGCATGTGTCTTGTTCTTTGAGGTCTGCTTGTACTTGGTTGATCTATAACTGCTGGTTCCTCTTGTCGAACTTCTCTTTCGACTTGAGTTTCTGGTTATTTAAGTAGGATTCCCACTTAATCTTTCTTGACATTTTCAGTCCAATCCTATTCTTTAAGATCATCTATGATCACGTCCCTGCTGATCGCAATCTGCTTGTTCACTGGATCCAACAACTTGTAACCTCCTGTCGAATGATATCCAACTAGAATCATTTGACTCGACTTGTCATCAATTTTTCTTCTCAACTGATCTGGCACATGTCTATGTGCAATAGATCCAAATACCTTCAGATGACTCAAGCTAGGCTTCACACCTGACCAACATTCTTCTGGAGTAATTCCTTCTAGCTTCTTCGTAGAACATTTGTTTAAAATGCATGTTGCAGTCGACACAACTTCACCCTAAAACTCTTTAGGTAAATTCTGGACTTTCAACATACTTCTCACCATATTCATGATGGTTTGATTCTTTCTTTGTGAAGTTCTATTATGCTGTGGAGTATAGGGTGACACCACTTCATGCATAATCCCTTCCTTTTCACCTAACCTGTCGAAGTCCTTCGACACATACTCTCCACCACCATCAGTTCTCAAAACTTTGAGTTTTCAACCACTTTGTCTTTCGACCATAGACTTAAACTTGGCAAATACCTCGATCACTTCACTTTTCTTCTTGATCAGGTAAGTCCACAACTTTTGACTGAAATTATCTATGAGTATAACAAAGTATTTTTTACCTCCCATCTAATCCACATGGATTGGTCCATATACATCAGAGTATATGACTTCAAGAATAACCTTCAACCTGCTTCATGTATCCTTGCTGAACCTATTCTTGTGCTACTTCGCCTGCACACATTCCTCACATACCTCATTTGGAATGTCGATTTCTGGAAAATCCTGAAACCATATTTCTTCTCTTTAAATCTCTAATGTCTCTGAAATTGAGATGACCTATTCGATAATGCCATATCCATTCATCTCTGTTAGCTGCAGTCAAAAGGCACTTGTGCTCCATCACGTTTAGTTTGATCTTGAAGGTTCTATTTTGAGACATATGAGCCTTCAATATTAATCTTCCATTTGCATCGATGACTCTCATCATCTTATCTTTGATAGACACTTTATAATTCTTTTCGACCAACTTCAATATACTGAGAAAATTGCTCTTCATGCCTGTTATGTACAAAAAATTGGAAATTACTGACCTCTTTCCATCTTTCCTCATAATCATAACATCACCAATACCTTCAGCTGTTAGGGTATTATCGTTGCGAATTTTACTATATTTTCCATTAAGGCCTTTATGTTGACAAACTAATCTTTCCTTCCAGACATATGTGATGAGCATCCTGAATCCAAGTATCATTTATCCTTGAATCTATCTACATCTCTTGTTGTGACCATCAACATCATCTCTTCTTATTCATGTTTTGCAAACTTTGCATCACTTTCTTGATTCTTTCGCTTTTCTGGACAATCACTCGAATAGTGACCATACTTCTGACAATTGTAACATTGAATGTGACTCTTGTTAGGTTTTCGACCACCACCTCTTCCTTTATTTGCAACACCACCTCTTTGATTGCCTTGGTATGGTCTTCTTTGATTCGACACATATCCTTTGTTCTGGTTTCCTCTATCATTTGATTTGTTGTAGCCGCCTCTACCTTTGTCGAACCACTTTCCTTTTCCTTTGGTTTCTTTTGTTGAATGTGCCTGCAAGGCCACATCACTCTTTGACTTGCCTGCAACTCTTTCAGTCATTCTTTGTTCATGAGATTCAAGCGTCCCTTGAAGCTCTTCCTTTATCAATTGATAAGTATTTCCCATCTTCTATAGCTATCACCACGTGGTCGAACTTAAGAGCTAAAGATATCAAGATCTTCAAAACAACAACTCTTGTTGTTAATGTTTCTGCACATACCTTGATTTGATTCACTAGTTTTGTAACCCTAGTGAAGAAATTAGATATGCTCTCACTATCTTCCATCTGAAGCAATTCATACGTTCTCTTATGAGTTTGTAACCTCACTTCTTTCACCTTTTCTACACCACCAAAAGACTTCTCAAGAACCTCCCAAGCTTCTTTTGCAGATTCTAAATCACTCAGCTTTTCAAAATTTTATAGACTCAGACATTGATGAATTATAAATAGTGCTTTATAACTCAGCTTCTCAGATCCTGTGTGTTTCTTCTTTTCTTCTTTTGAAGCGTTTTCTCCAAGCGCTTCCAATCCATCCTTTACAGGATCCAAAAGACATTGACACTTGAATAAAACTTTCATCTGTTTGCATCAATTCTCATAGTTGTCTACTTTCAAAATTGGTAGAGTTTCTGGATAATTTGCATTCCCATAACTCGCCATCATGAATTCTTCAATCATTCTTGATTGATACTTCCCTTGAATCTATTAACCGAGCTCTTGATATCAAATGTTGGAAATCCACCAAATATGTATGATGAATTTCTACCAATCTTGATGAACAAGATTGATATCACCATACAATGACAATGAATTGTGAGAAAAGAAAAGAAAGAAGACAATTATTTTCTGTAGAGTTTCTCTCTGCCCATAAACTGTGAAAACTTTGTTATTCACTTGCAACTACAAATTTTGTGAATACAACTTAATTGACTTGATTACAAAATTAGGGGTTACTCCCTCTATTTATAGATTTAGGTTAGCTGGTTCCCTAAGTCAAATCGCAAAACTATAAAAATCCAAAATATATATTTTGGTACTAAATCAAATATATCTATTTTAAATCTAAATCAAATTTATCTAAATCTAAAACCAATCAAATCTGTGCGTAGCTTGCTTCGATTCACAAGCTCTTCGACTGGGCAACCTCCCTTCAACACACACTATTTTGACACAATCGAATTACAAATTTAACATTATTTAACTAAAATGAATATTTATAACGGTTTGACAGACACACCTTTGTTTGAATTTGAATTTTTATTGAAGTATTGTGAGTTATGGATATTGAAATTGAAATATGATGAAAATAGGCTTATGAGTTGAAGTTTCATGATGGTTTGGATAATTTTGTGTTGTATTTGATTTATAGAAGTTTGTCAAATTTGGTTAATGCGAGGGTAAAAAAACGTGATTGAAAAGAAGTGAGAATTGATTTTTGTGATTGTACTTTGGTTCAACATAAAAAAGTTATGTACTTTGTGAATGGACTCAAAATAAGATTTTGTGTTATGAAAAAAGTGGTCTCCTTTACTGATAAAAATTGTCGACTATTTATAACAAAAATTAGGTTAAAATAAAAAAGCAATAATTAAATAATTGACTAACATAATCAAAAATTAAAATTAAAATAATTTTGATTTCAATTCTTAATATATTTAAATCAATTGTATTGATTTTTTCCATAAAATAAAATATATCTTAAAAGTGCAACTTTAAAAAATTGAACAATTTTTTTTTCTTTTATTTTTATTTTTATAATTATTTTGCTATGTTATTAATAAAAGGTGAAAAAAATGAAAAACTAATATTAAAAAAAAATGTCTAAATAAAAAATCGAAAATTGATTAAAAATAAGAAAAAAATATAATTTTTTATTTATTTTGAAGAATGCTATTGGAATTGGAAAGAGAAATTATTTTTATTTATTTATTTTATAACTGGAATTGGAAAGAGAAATTATGAGTTAAAATATTATAATTAAGTAAATCATTTGAAATAATAAATACTTAAATTAATTTTTGAAATAATAAATATATTATTGGTAAGTTATGTTGTTATTTTTAACGATTTTTTATTTTATTACTGATTTTTAATGGTTTACATAATAATTATATTGTTATAATAATATTTCAATAGCAAATCTAAAATTAATTTTTGAAATAACAAATATATTATTAGAAAGTTATGTTGTGATGTTCTTTTTTTAATATTATATAATATATTAACTACAATTATAAATAATATTAAGATAAAAATAATATTATTAAAATTTTACTTTATTAAAATATTTTAATATTATGTTATACAGTTTATATTATACACTTAGAATTTCAAAGTTCACCATTCTTGTATAAGATGAAAATATCAAACATACAGAAAGTGAGATAAAGATCGAAATATAAAAAAATATATTATATTTTAAATTTATGGTAATATATTTTAATTATTTTGTACATAATTTTTAAAATTGATACATTTGTGTTAATATTAATTATTATCATTTAATGCGTAAGATTTATAATTGGAAATAAAATAAAATGTTAAAATAGATGATGAAAGTTTATAATTTTTTATAATATTTTATTTTTATTCAGATTATTAGGTTAATTATTATATTTTATAATTTAAAACGTTTATAATTTGTTTATTTCTCTTATCAACGCAACTTTTGAAAATCCATCTATTAAAATAGTTTAAAAATATATTAAATGTTGTATGAATCAAAATTTTATTTTATTTTTCTATTTTTTCAAAATCAATATATTGATGATTAAATATTGGATGAAGTAAAATTGTATTTCTTTTTTCATTTTTCTAAAACGAATATATGAATGAATTGATCTTAGCACTCACAAGAATACAAAATACCATTAACACTTTAGTTTTTTAAAAATCAAATGACTCATTATTAATTAGTTTTTGAAAATACAAATATCAATTAAAAATTTGCAACTTATAAATTTTATTAATTAAGATTAACATCAGTATTAAAAATTAATGCATATTTAATTATAATTTTACTATTATAATGTTATACTATTTGTATGATTAAGAATACAAAGGTTATATTTAACATTTCAAACACTTAAAAATTACTAAATTAGTTTCGCACAAAATTATTTAAGTTTTAATATGATATTAAATTTATTTAAGTTTTTATTTATAAAATTTTAGTAATATATTAACTATAATTAAAAATATTGTTAAAATATAATAAATTATTTTAAAAAAAATTCAATTTATAAAAAAATGTTAGTGTTTTTTTTTATGTTAAAACATTATCATTTATACTAAATAAATATTATAAATATTTGTGTATGACAAAAGAATATGAGACAATTATGATAGAAAAATGCATAAATTTGTTATGAAAAATTTATCATTTTTTTTTTATATTTTTACAATTATGTATTATCATTTTATTTAATTAGTACACATAACATAAAGTTTTATCACGACATAAAAATAAATTTTGTCTCTTTATAAAAACGTAGAAAATAATATTCAATAATTATAATTATTATAATAATATACATTAGACGTAGAAATTTTAAGTATTTGAGCAGAGCTGTCATACCATTTAGATTTGGAAAAATGGACTAATATCTAAAATAAGTTTAATAAATTTTTAAATTGACGGATATATGTGAATATATCTATGAGATATCAGCTATTGACTGATCTTTTAATGTTTATCTTTTAAATATTTCTCTTATTGCTGCTTTATATAATTGAAGTTAGAGAATCGACTCTACGATTTATTGTAACTACGAATCAATGTTTAATACTTAAAAATTTGTACATATTATTAATATATATTTGTAACTATGTCAATGTTAATTAATTAAAAAATAAATTTAAATTTTATAAATAATAATTTAATCAATATATGATATGAATTCAGACGAGACTCGTGTTCTTATTAATTATAGGTTAAAAATATTGTTGGCTGCGTAGTAACATCTCATAAGATTGACTTAAAGCAATATCAATTATTAACTAAAGCCCACTAAAAATGGAAAGAAAGAAAAAAGTAATAAGAGAAGTACTATGGGAAAAGAAGAAGAAAAAGTAAGGAAAAGAAACGACTTGCCTTGTCAGCTGTGTGACCTCGGTAAGTAACGACTACTTTGGTTAGAGTCAGACAAATTTCCCTATGCGAAAAACTTGTAAAGGAAGGAAACCAAACAATGAATTTATTCACATTTTTCAATATTAAAATAACTGATCAAGTTACTAGTAATCATTAAACAAGAATTAATTTCAACCGTTACGACCCTTTCATTTTTCAATAAAAATTTGCCCAGTAAAATAATTAGCCTTTTCCTTTTCATTTTTAAAAGTAAATACAGTAAAGTTTTTTACTTTACAATCAAAATCCAAAAAATCACACTTCTAGTAGAGTTCAGTTTCTTGAACCAAGAAAAAATAAATAAATAGAGACGCACTGCATATATAGTAACTATACGCCTTTTTGCTTATATTCTTGGTGGTTAAGAAATCCATTTCCACTACTCTTCTCCGTTTTATGCATTTCATGTTTCTACTTAGTTCAGTGTTTATTTCTTGAGATTCATGGTTACAAAGATAGAAAACACAATGAATCGTTCCATTTCAAGTTCAAGTAAGAGAAATACTATTTATCATAATGATCAAACTTTTCTAAACACTATGTTTTCTTGGTCTCTTGAAGACATTTTCAACCAAGATCTTTATACCAACAAGGTTTTCATCTTTCTTCTTCTAACACTGTACTGTATCATATTTTTTTTTGCTATTGCATTTTAATTGATTTTTTGTTTTGTTTCTTTTAGGTTGATTATATTGATTTATCGTTTCATTCTTTGGAGAAATATTATCAGTCATTTGTGTATCCCTTATTGGATGAAACTAGAGCGCAACTATGTTCCTCTGTGAAAATTTTATCTAGTTCACCTTTTGCTGAAGTGATTTCTCTTGAACATTCACGATCACATTCGTATGGTAGGAATCACTATGTTGTTAAAACTGATAGTTGGAAGAATAGGTCTTCTGGTCATGGAAAAGAGCTGTATAAAACATTGTCTGGAGATGTTTTTATTCTGGCCGATTTTAAGCCCGAAACGTTTAATGATTTACAAAGGTCTGGGAGGATGTGGAGTTTTGTGTTGTCGGCCGGGATTCTTGATGAAGAGATTAAGGGTGATGATGGTGATGATACTAAACTTATATCTACTTTTAAAGTGATTGCTTCTAAAGATATTGACATTGATGAAATGGGGCAAAAGTCTTTGTTTATTATGTTTTTGACAAATATAACCCCTAATAGAAGAATATGGAATGCGCTGCATATGAATGGAGATTCAAAGTTGATCAAGAAGATTTTATGTGCCAGTGATGTGGTAAGAAAATTGTTTTTATGTACTGTAATAGATAATTTGTTGCTACAACAACTAACTGATGTATGCATTGATGTAGGTTGAGGAAAGTTGTGATTACTGTTCTATGGGGACTAATGCTCTTAGCGACGATGAAACATATCAACGGTTGTCATCTGAGTTGAATGAGTCACAAAACAAGGCGATTTGTGCTTGTCTTTCTTCATTTCATTGCAATCATAAGTCTACTGTGGATCTTATTTGGGGTCCTCCAGGGACCGGGAAAACAAAAACTTTGGGCACACTGCTTTATGCTCTTTTGAAAATGAACTGTAGAACTCTTGTGTGTGCTCCGACAAATGTTGCTATTAAGGAAGTGGCATCGCGTGTCTTGAGCATGGTGAGAGAATCATTTGATAGAAATGCGGATGATTTGATCTGTAATTTAGGAGACATACTATTATTTGGGAATCATGAGAGACTCAAAGTTGGTGGAGAAATTGAAGAGATATATTTGGACTATCGAGTAAAGCAACTTGTACGATGTTTTACTCCACCTGATGGTTGGAAATATTGTTTCGCTTCAATGATTGATTTACTTGAAGACTGTGTTTCCCATTATCATATATTCATTGAGAACCTGATGAGAAAGGAACAAGATCAAGTTGATGATGATAATTCTAACCAGTCAAAAGATGACAAACCTTCGGATTCTGGTGTGAGCATGCACACATCTTTTCTTGAGTTTCTCAGAGAAAGGTTTCTGTCTATAGCATCACCACTCAAAGACTCTATTTCTATCTTATGTACGCATATAGCCAGAAGTTGTATTATGGAACATAACTTGAAAGAATTGGCTTGTCTTATCTGCTATCTTGATTCATTTCAAGCTTTATTGCTGGAAAATAATATTGTTGGTGAAGTATTGGAAGAGGTTTTCTCTCCAGAAAGTCAACTTAGTTCTTTAGAGTCGGTTGCGGGTGCTGAGTTCTCATTACACCTAATCAGAACTGAATGCCTGTCTCTATTAAGAACTATTAAAGTTTCACTTGGTAACCTCATCCTGCCAGATGTTGGAACTGAAGAATCGATCAGAGAGTTTTGCTTACAAACATCTTCATTAATATTTTCCACAGCTTCTAGTTCCTTTAAGCTGCATTCTGTTTCCATGGAGCCACTTGACATTTTAGTGATTGATGAAGCTGCCCAGTTGAAGGAATGTGAATCAATCATTCCTCTACTACTTCCTGACATAAACCATGCTATCCTTGTTGGAGATGAATGCCAGCTACCAGCAATGGTTGAAAGTGGTGTATGTATTCTAAAAATGTCCCGTTTTGTTAATTTTGTACCCCTGATATATTTTCACGAATGAGATATTCTCACTGACTATTAATACTAATGTTTGTCTTTGATATTTTTAAGGTTTCTTTTGAAGTTGGTTTTGGGAGAAGCTTATTTGCGAGGTTGAGCACATTGGGTCATCCAAATCACTTCCTCAATATACAGTACAGGATGCATCCGGCCATAAGCTCTTTTCCAAACTCACGGTTCTATTTGAATCAAATTCTTGACGCTCCAAACGTTATTGCAAAGAACTACAGGAAGCAATATCTCCCAGGGAAAATGTTTGGTCCTTGTTCTTTTATAAATATAATTGGTGGAGCCGAAGAATTCGATGATGCTGGACGAAGTCTCAAAAATATGGTTGAAGCAGCAGTTATTATGAAAATAATTAAAAACTGTTTTAGAGGTATGTGTGTGTGTCCGTTTGTAAAATATATGCATAACTTTATGAATCTTTGGTTGTGATTTATCTTGTTAACAATATTTTATTCCTTGCATAGGAGTATACTAGTCAGTAGAGAATATTCATTGAGGTTGTGATCAACTTAATATTTGTTTTTATACAAGCATTAATATCATGTTGTGTTTTCTGTTTCAATGTTGAGTATAAGAGAACACTGTTTATTTTAAAATGATATTTTCTTACCAATACCCTCAAACAAACGAGAGAAAGAAAGGTATAGGTTAGAAATGTCGTATATACTTGATATTATGATTTTTGAGTGCTTTATTAGTGTGAACCTATTTTCTAAGAGAAATACTTTCGGCTTAATTCGTTTTTCTTGAATGATGCAGCATGGTTTGGCTCGAATGAGCACATCAGTATAGGTGTAGTGTCTCCATATGCTGCACAAGTGGTTGCAATTCAGGATATGTTGGGAAATAGGTATGACAAGCACGAAGATTTCGATGTGAAGGTGAAAACAATTGATGGTTTTCAGGGTGGAGAGCAGGACATCATTATCTTATCAACTGTTAGGACTGATTGCAGTTCTTCACTTCAGTTCATTTCTAATAACCAGAGGACAAATGTTGCTCTTACTAGGGCTAGGTAGAACCCACTTTGCTCCAATACAAATGCATTTTGTTTTTGTTCAAAAAATAGTTTGTGTCAATGTGGTTGCTTTTTATATGTAACAGGCATTGCCTTTGGATATTGGGAAATGAAAGGACACTAGTTAGTCAGGAAAATGTGTGGAAAGCTTTGGTGCTTGATGTTAAAAAACGCCTATGTTTCTTCAATGCTGACGATGACATGGATTTAGCGAAAAGTATCTGGGATGCCAAGAAAGAGCTGGATCAACTTGATGATTTGCTTAATGCTGATAGCGTTGTTTTTAGAAACTCTAGGTGGAAGGTATTGGATCGCCGATCATGTAATATTACTTATTTCGATCACATGCTTGACCTTTTAGTTCATATTTCTTTCTCAATGTTTGTGCAGGTTCTTTTTAGTGATAATTTTCTTAAGTCATTTAAAAATCTTCCATCTAAGAGGAAAAAGAAGTCAATCCTTAACCTCTTACTCAAACTCTCCAGTGGGTGGAGACCAAAAAGGATAAAAGTGGACCTGCTTTGTGGAAATTCTTCCCAGATGTTAAAGCAATATAAAGTCGAAGGTCTCTTTGTTGTTTGTTCAAAGGACATAGTAAAAGAATCGAATTTCACTCAAGTTTTAAGGATATGGGATATACTGCCGCCTGAGGATGTTCCTAAAGTAGTGAAACGCCTGGATAGTATTTTTGGAAGCTATACTGATGATTTTATAAGTCGCTGCAGCGAGCAATGTTTTGAGGGGTAAGTACTTTGAGTTGTATTTCATTACACCTAAGGTGCTTTAGCTAACTGGTAGTTCGTGTTCTGCTTCTTTTCTAGGAAAATGGAGGTTCCGGTGAGTTGGCCAAAATCAACAGAAATCATCAAAATTAAGAATCTTGATAATAATGGAAATGAAGCAGAATCGAGTTGTTGTGACCAAAGAATTTATGTTGAGAATTCCAAGGTCGAGGAGAGTTTTCTGCTGATGAAATTCTATTCTTTATCATCTGTTGTGGTTAACCACTTACTTTCTGATCGTAATAGTAATGAACTGGAACTTCCATTTGAGGTATCAGATGAAGAACATGACATAATACTCTTTTCCAGAAGTACATTTGTTCTTGGTCGCTCTGGTACTGGGAAAACCACTGTCTTGACCATGAAATTATTTAAAAAGGAGGAATTGCACCATGCGGCTCTTGAAAACGCATATGGAATTGGGAGGGCCAAAGTTCCTTGTTTGAATTACGCCGAAGAGGATAAAGACAGCAGGCCTGTCTTACACCAATTATTTGTAACAGTGAGTCCTAAACTATGTCAAGCAGTGAAACACCAGGTTGTTAGAATGAAAAGGTATGGAACTTGTGAAAGTTTTTTGAAATAATTTGGTCCTCTTGTTTGTTTGTTTGTTGAATTCACCTAAATTTCATTTATTCCGAGTTCTCTATGCATTATTTAACTAGTATCAAAATATAATTTCCGTTGTGCATGCAGATTCATATGTGGTGGGGATATTTCTGACAAAAGCTGCTCAATTGAGGAAGATTTAGCTGATGTTGATACTTCAATACAGTTTAAGAATATACCAGACTCTTTTGTCAATCTTCCTGCCGAGTCATATCCACTTGTGATAACATTCAAGAAATTTCTAATGATGCTTGATGGAACTTTGGGGAATTCTTATTTTGAAAGATTTAGTGATCTATCTTCTGAGAACCTTGGTGCAAGATCTGTTGCTTTGGAGACTTTTATAAGGAAGAAGGAAGTGACTTATGACAGGTTTGATGCATTGTATTGGCCGCATTTCAATTCCCAACATACCAAGACGTTAGATTCATCCAGAGTGTTTAGAGAAATTGTGTCACATATAAAAGGCGGTCTGCAATCTGTGGAGTCTGATGAAGGGAAGTTAAGTCGTCAGGATTATCTTTCATTGTCTGAAAACCGAGCATCAAGTTTAAGCAAGCAGAAGAGGGAGATCATTTATGATATTTATCAAAGTTATGAGAGAATGAAGATGGATAAAGGGGATTTTGATTTGGCTGATATTGTTGCTGACCTTCATCGCCGACTCCGAATTAACAAATATGAGGGTGATGAAATGCACTATGTATACATTGACGAAGTGCAGGATCTAACCATGAGTCAAATTGCTTTATTTAAATATGTGTGTCAAAATGTAGAAGAGGGTTTTGTTTTTTGCGGGGATACTGCACAGACCATAGCCAGGGGAATTGATTTTAGATTCCAGGATATCAAGTCTCTCTTTTACAAGAAGTTCGTGCTAGAATCAAAGAGAAGTGTTTATAACCAAGGAAAGGATAAAGGGAAAGTTTCGGAAACATTTTTGTTGAATCAGAACTTTCGGACTCATGCTGGAGTGCTTAAGTTATCTCAGAGCACCATTGAACTTCTTTTCCGATTTTTCCCGCATTCAATTGATGTTTTAAAGCCCGAGACCAGTTTGATATACGGGGAAGCTCCTGTTGTTCTTGAATGTAGAGGCAGAAAAAATGCTATTGTAACTATTTTTGGCAACACTGGACATGATGGTGGGAAGATTGTCGGCTTCGGAGCCGAGCAAGTAATATTGGTACGGGATGATTGTGCTCGGAAGGAAATTTTAGACTATGTTGGGAAACAGGCTCTTGTTTTAACTATTGTGGAGTGCAAAGGGCTTGAGTTTCAGGTAGTTATAAATTCGTCATGTTTGATTTAGAGTACGTTTGTTATAGCTTTTCTTCTCCTTATAAAATAGTCTCTTTTCTCATTTGTATTCTTTTGCAGGATGTATTACTGTACAACTTTTTTGGAACTTCACCTTTGAAAAATCGATGGAGAGTGATTTATGAGTACATGAGTGAACAAGATATGTTGGAACCTACAGAATCCAAGTCTTTTCCAAGTTTCAATGATTCTAAACACAATATTTTGTGTTCTGAACTGAAACAGCTATATGTAGCTATAACTCGTACAAGACAGAGATTATGGATATGCGAGAATGCAGAAGAGTTTTGTAGACCTATGTTTGATTATTGGAAAAGGAAGTGTCTTGTACAATTCAAAGAGCTGGATGATTCACTTGCCCAGGCAATGAAAGTTGCAAGTAGTCCGGAAGAATGGAAGTCACGTGGCAAAAAGGTTGGTTTTTTAATCGATCATTATGATTATATTCATTGTGTTTCCCTAGTAATCAATTTTATTAATGTCCCATATGTTTTATAACTTATTATGCAGTCTTACTTTTTACTTTGTTATGATTTTCTTTGCAATCTAGACTATCCATATGTGGTGTTATGCTAATATTGCAAATAGTTTTATACTGTGTAACGCATAGAGCAAAGCTTTTATATGTTCCTCTTTTGTCTAGTGTTCTTTTTGCTCCAACTGATATATTATTTTGATTTTTCATTTGCAGTTATATTATCAAAATAACTATGAGATGGCAACAATGTGTTTTGAAAGAGCAGGAGACTCTTATTGGGAAAAAAAGTCTAAGGCTGCCGGTCTCAGGGCAACAGCAAATCGTTTACAAGACCTGAACCCCGAGGATGCAAATGCAATCCTTAGGGAAGCAGCTGAAATTTTTGAAAGCATAGGAATGGCTGAGTCTGCTGCCCAGTGTTTTTCTGATTTGGGAGATTTTGAAAGAGCTGGTATGAACTTCAACTTTGACATTATGTTTATAATTTTATGTCATTTTCTGTTGAATATATATAGAAAATCATTTTAGAAAACAAATAGCAAGTTTATCTTAAATGGCCAAGTGTTGCAAGATATAATATAATATATAATATGTACTGACTTTTTTTTTTCCGACCAGATTTGGTCTGAATTTGCATTGCCAATTTTTTTTTTAACATAATTAATATTCTTTCTTCTAACAGGGAAAATTTACATTGAAAAATGTGAAGAGCCCGACTTGAAAAGGGCAGGTGATTGCTTTTATTTAGCTTCTTGTTACGAAATGGCAGCTCAAGTGTATGCTAGAGGAAGTTTCTTCTCCGACTGTTTGAATGTTTGTGCCAAAGGTGGATTGTTTGACATTGGCTTGCATTACGTTCAGCATTGGAAACAAAATGAAAGTGCTGACCCTGGTTGGGCTAAAAGCCATGATCTGTATGCAATTGAACAACAATTTCTGGAGAGTTGTGCCCATAATTATTTTGACAAAAAAGATATCAAATCAATGATGAAATTTGTCAAAGCTTTTCATTCCATGGATTTGAAGCGTGATTTCTTAAAATCATTAAGCTTACTTGGTGAGCTTCTTGAATTAGAAGAGGAGTCAGGCAACTATATGGAGGCTGTACACATTGCTAAGATGATAGGTGATGTTATTCGTGAGGCTGATTTGCTAGGAAAAGCGGGTAAATTCTTGGAAGCATATGAGCTTGTGTTTTTCTATGTTCTATCAAATTCTCTTTGGTCTGGAGGAAGCAAAGGATGGCCCTTAAAGCCGTTTGCACAGAAGGCCGGACATTTGGGAAGAGCGTTAACATTTGCAAAGGAAGTGTCAAGTAGCTTTTATGAGCTTGCATCTACAGAAGCAGAAATACTATCAAATAAGCATGACAACAGTTATGAAATAATGAATCAGTTGAAATCTTCTCGCATCCATAAGAGTATCAGAGGGGAAATATTATGTTTGTGGAAACTGCTTGATTCTCATTTTCGGCTGAATTCCTCCAAGTATGTCGAGCACGACAGTATGTTTGGTGTTTCTGTCGAAAGTATGATTACAAAGAATCAATTTTCCGTGGAGACGTTGTTTTATTGTTGGACATGTTGGAAGGATAACATTGTCCAAATGCTGGATTTCCTTTCAAATTTCAAAACTCTAGAGCCTCATCAGCAGCAAAGCAGTTACGTGAAGTTTGCATTGAATTATTTGGGTGTTCAGAAGCAGATTTATAATCAACAAGACATGTACCTTTTGCTCATCCCTGATGCTAACTGGGTGATGAAATTGGGAGATAAATTTCTAAACAAGAATGGGAGGCTAGTCTCTGTTGATGTTCAACCTTTAGTCTCTTATGCTCAGAGCTATTGGAGTTCAGAATTATTATCTGTTGGCATGGATGTTTTGCGCAACCTCGATGCACTCTACAGTTTTTCAGTTAATAAAGCTTTTCCCGAGTTCCGTCAAGCACAGTCTCTATTGCATATCTATGAAATCTCAAAGTTTCTTCTCAAGTCCAAATGTTTTAGTCATGGCCACGGTAACTTGAAAATGTTGGAGACATTTTACAGGCTGCCAATTGAGTGTTTATTCCGCTTTATAAATCCCGTTGACTGGAAGAATTCACTGGAAAAAGAAATGATTTATCAAAGGATAACTGATGTTTGGCAGGATATCATGAAAGAGCTCATCTATGAAAACAGTAGACAAAAAGGTAAATTGACCTACGGTCTAATTGGAAGGGTGGTGGTTATGATTCTTGGCACGGCTAATGTTAAAGATGAACTGTTTGTGCAAATTATGACAAAGTTTGAAGCAAACAAACCATGGAAAGATTTCATTGAGAGCTTACGTTTGTGTTCAGAACATGAAAATGTACCGGGCAATAAGGCAGTTTTAGAGATGCATCGCATGGTTAAGCTTCAGGAAGCATTGAAGGATACTTGCAACGTGAATTGGGTAGCGGAAGTCGACTATGTAGCTCCTGGTTGCTTTATGTATCTTGTTGAGCGGTTACTGCTATTGACATCATGCTTGAAGGGGTCCATTTATGCTACAAAGTCATCTTTCACTGAATGGCTTATTAGCCAAAATGAAAATTCTCTTACAAATCTGAGTTTTATGGCTGTACAATGGAAAGACATGAGCGATGTCCATGATTTCGTTGCGAATATCCTCTGTGAGTTCATCTGTGACGAAAATGGTACCAAACTCTGGATAAAAAAATCGAACTTGAATGTGAAGAATCATTTTCCTTCGCTTCTCCTGAGATTGTTTGTTTTGATTTGTCTGCTTCACCTCAGCTCTGGCAGTGAGAAGTATTTGCACTTACTTCGCAATTTGTTGGGGCAGAAAAACATAACCACTCAATTGCCGTTTGAATTTTGCAATGTTCTTCAAAAGGGAAAGAAACGCCTGGGTTTGAAAGTCTTTGCCGAGGCATTTAAAGTAATTGGCAACCCATTGGTAATTGCCAAGCTTAGGAACACTTCTTCCCAAATTGCTTGTCCAGATGCTGTGTTTGTGGATTTAACAACATGCCGAAAAAGAGAGCTCATACTTGAAACGTTATTTCCTAGTATAGTTGACAGTGTGAGTGGGGAAACCGCGACAGTAACAGATGAAGCCTCTACTTATGTTTCAGATCAGGCATTGGATGGAAAGATCAAAGATGGACAGTCCAATGTTGGGTCCGATCCATCTCAAGCCAGCACTGCAGTAGGCAATGATGACCAACATGGGCAAAGTGTTTTGAAGGAGTCAAAAGATAACGCGACCGATAATTCTCAAGATGCAGTAAACTCAGGACCTGGAAAGGCCAAGGAAAATAACAAGCGGAAGAAAAACAAATCCAAGAAAAATGGGAAAAAAAAGAAGTGAAAACTGTCTGGTCTTTTGTACATGCAAATGCTGTCTACGTTATTTTCTGATTGTGGAATCTTTGCAGTAATCTTTTGAAAAGTACTTTGAAGGTTTATTATTGATATGAAAATGCTACCTTTTGTCATGCTCTGGCGTTTTTTTTATACAAGTCTTTTTCAACGTTTATTGATAACTAGCAAGATATATGTGCATTTGCTCGAGACTGCTGGTTTCCAAGAGGTAAAAAATACCTGTGCATTTGCATGGGACCTCTGGTTTATAGTTTTCTTCCCAATACTTATCACCTACCATGCCTAAAACCTTTCATCACCACACATCACTCCTCATGGCTCAATATTTCACCACTCTAATAACAACAAAAATTGAGAACAACATTCTCTCAATCTTCAGTGCGCACATATCATCTCCCTTTTTAACACCTCAAACCTTTATCTAAGCAGGCTCTCTTATCTTCCTTCTTCAAGTCTCTCTCAAATTCTCTCATTTTTTAACTAATTGTTCATATTTTAAAAATTTTACTCAACCATTGATTGAAAGTATATTTAGTGGGATAAAAAAAAGTTTTTTCATTATAGTTTTGTTTTCCTTGACTCACATCTACCAATTTCCTCCCTTTAACGCCTAACTCATTAGCTATCACTTAGTGCATTTTGATTTCGGAATCGATTTTAATAGAACAAGATTCAATCGCTTTTTTTATTGATTTAAGATTCTTATTTTTCATTCTTCATTCAAGGGATTCAACCACGTGCTTGGTTGCAAGATGATACTCTCGCACAATGATTTGTAAAGAAGGAGAACTTTAAAAGTAATGAGAGAGAAGATAGAATTGAGAGAGTATGAGTTATTGAAGTGAAAGGAAGAATGTTTTATTGATCAATCTATCAATAAAGAGTTTCTATCTCTATCTCTTATAAACACATGATGTCTTCCTATTTATAATGAGATTACTTGCACATCAAGTAATCTCTAACTAACTAACTTCGACAGGTATTCGACTCTGTCGAATACACACAATTTTGACTACTATAATTTGTATTTGACTCTATTGAATACATATGTCTTCGACTTTGTCGAATCCTGCTTTACAAACATGCTTAACACAAAGAATTATATATTTAACACACCACCTAATTCATCGTGTCTAAGTTATCTACATTCATCATAGTTCTCAATCTCTTGAACAATTTCATTTGAAGAACCTTTGTCATGATGTCTACAATTTGATTCTCAATTCTGTAGTGTTCCAAGTTCAACTTCTCATTTGTTATTTGCTCTATAAGATAACGAAATCTCATCTCAATGTGGTTGCTTCTTCCACGCGCTATCATATTTTTGACCAAATTGATAGTAGGTATGTTATTTGTAACACTCTCTAAACCCCCGCGCAATTATATTGCATAACCAGAGTAAATTAGCATGCATATCAAAAGAGGGCGTCACATGTAATTCAAAACCAACACAAATACACTGGTCATGCTCATAACACATATTTAAAATCATGTTCCAATGACTAACACATATGCATATCACAGCAGAATAATTATATTTTCAAAACAATACCAATAATTGAATCTCATAATAGAATCATGTATTAAAACATTAGGCACTAAAGGCCAACCATCACATAATCTCGATACATCATAAATAGAGTATAACAAACATCTCTTAAAATAAACATGAGTTCAAACGTTTTCCCGTGTTACATCACCAGAGCATGACTCACTACCTAAATAAGGATAAGCAAAGAACTAGCTCCTCCGACTAATCCTCGCAAGAAGCACCACTATCTTCAGTACCTGGGCGATGTCGTATAAAACATCATTTCAACAAAAGGGTGAGAATTCATATCATTATAGAAATATATAATTATAAGTAATGCGTAACATACATACATCAATTGAATTCATCACACTTCACATAATCATGTATTCAACATATTCCAATCCAATTCACATGTTTACATATATGACATAGCTCAACAATTCATGATTAAGTAGATAATCAATCACAAATACCACAAATGTAACATTCACATCAATATCACATATTTCACACCAATTCAACATTTCACATCGACACATGTGACTCGAATGCAACGCGATGCAATATGCATGTGGTACCAATTGTTATCCTTAACAGTGTTTACGTTTAAACCGTGTCCATCCCTCAGACAGATAACTACCAAAAAGCATGTCCCCTAAGCTTCAAACCAATCCTCTAGGTTTGGGACAAGTCACTAGCTTCCACGAAACTAGCAAACATTGTCTCTTGACAACAAATGATGCATGTGCAATCTCAACAATCATATGCAATTAAGATCATCACTCAATCTTAATTATACAAGCATACATCACATAATTCATTACATTTGAGTTATCATCACCATTGCACATACATATCTTATGCTATCAATCACATACAATGCATTCTCATAGCATTAATCAACTCAACACACCACAATAACACATATAAAAAAATGCCAAAACATGTTATTCTCATCCATCCTCAATTTACAACATACATATACACAAAATCAAGTGTTATGTTATCATCAAAGAGTCATCCAAAAGCTATCCAATACACATTTAATAAATTATTAAAATTCATGAAAATCCCTTATAAATCATAATCATACAAGATCCCTAATCAATTTAACAAAATTATAAAATTTCACATTGCAGGTCGCGCTAAACACGCTCTTTGACGCTAAGCGCCCACAATTCAGTAGCTTTCGAGCTAAGCACTTAAATCCGCGCTAAGCGCGCTCTGCGATTTCTACAAAACGAATTATGCGAAGACAAGACTACTCCAATCTGAATTTTAAATTCAAAAACTCATTTTATCACCCAAGTTTCTACAATTTATGACATTAAGAAACATACCTAAAATGTGGTTTTTATTTAGAACATCTAAACATGATTCAAACATCAATTTCATGGATTCCACTTAAAATCCTAACATGTTAAAATCTAGAAATGGAAGAACAAAATACCTAAATCATGTAGCAACCCATTACATACATCATATATCCCATAATCAAATGAAAATTCACTCTTACCTTGGATGTAGATTCTTTTCTAGGGTTCTATCTTCTTCTATTCTCTTTTCTCCTCTTTCTTCTATTCATTTTTTTTTTGACAACTTCTCTCTTACTAATTCTATTTTTCCTTGTTGGTCCACTTAATTAATAATGTTATTCTCAAATCCAAGAAGCCAATACACATATAACACATATATTCACAAAATCACAATTAATTAATTACTATATGTTATACCCCAAAATTTGACCTCTCATTTCTCAAGGCATTTCTCACAAGGATTCTCAAATTCAAGCTTGCACAAGTACAATTGGATTTTCTTGCAACAAGTTAAAGAGGAAACTGTTAAAAAGGAGGAAATAGATAAAAATAATCTTTTTGACAAAATTGGAGAAAAAACAAGTTTTGTTCGATTCACATCCTTCGATTGGACTTTTGGCCTCTTTCGATGCAAGCTTGACTTGCATCCTTCGATTGAGCGCTGGCCTCTGACACGCTGGCTTTGATTCACAAAGCAGGAGCTTCCTACATGTAATCTTAGATTGCATCATTGGCCTCACATGGTTCACAATGTAATGGTGGTCTGCATGCCTGCTTCGGTTTAACATTTGATGCCTGCATGCCTATGTTGATTATTCCCTCTATGCTTGCTTTGATTCACAAAGTGATGGCTGACTGCATGTAGCCTTCGATTGAACAAAAGCTTCCTTCTTGCATGCTTCAAAGCAAGGGACTCCCACCAGGCCAGCAGGCACAAGGCAATGTCCTCTTGTAGCCTCCTTTTATTCAAAGAGGAGAAGCATCATGTTGATGTCCTTCGATTCATAAGATAAGTGCCTTCTTTACGCTTGCTCCTAATTCACAAGGCAAGGACCTTCTTCAGGCCAGCAGGCACAAGGCAATGACCTCCTGCAACTTCCTTTCGATTCATAAGCCATTTTCCCTTTGCATGCTTCCTTTGATTCACAAAATCCAGGATTCCTTTCGGGCAAGTATGCACAAGGAAAAGGCTTCCCCATGGCTATCACTCACAAGGCAATAGCGCCCACAAAGCATTGATCATTTTTCACGCTAGCTTTGAATGGGCAATATTTTCTTTGGAAACAGTCTATTTCGACACACATAATTTCTATACCATGACACACATCTTGGTGGCCCATTCGAAGGACATGCATTACCATATATGGGTTGCCTTTTTCAAAGGATACACAAGCTAATGCATTCGAAAGACAGACACATAGTCCATTCGAAGGACACATATTTGACCCATTCAAAAGACATGTTTGGATGTCCCATTCAAAGGACATGTTTGATGTCCCATTCGAAGGACCTGCAAGACATACCTTAAGACATATTTTGGTGACCCATTCAAGGGGCACACATTTGGCTCCTTAGAAGGAGGCACAAAAGAGCCCATTCGAAAGACACTTGTTGGATGAAAATTAAATAATATTGCTTGAAGATGGATCTGGCGAAGGTGGTCAAAACGAAAGATGGAGATATCAAAAGATGCTTACTACCAAGTTCAGGTCTGATACACTGGCCATAACACTCCAAAACTGCTGCACAGCAGTCCTGAAACACTTCCCTTATTCTTGCACTAATTTGGCATACGAATGTTGCCCTTTGAAAGCTACAAAAAACAGTTTACTCAATTTGTTTAAATTGTATTATTTTCCCTCCTAAACCTCAGCCAGATTCTCCTATAAATAAGAGGCTCCATAACATCTAAAGGGACTGGACAACACATCCATAGACTTTGGGTGGTGTGGAAAGAATCTTCAAAAATCATCAAACTCTCAAAACTCTTAAACTCTTAAGATTGTCAAACACTAAACACAAACTCAGAATCCAGAAGAAACATAACACCTGTTTCCTTGGCCCTTCGAATCCAGAAGAAACACCACACCTGTTTCCTTGACCCTTTGAATCTAGAAGAAACACCACACTTGTTTCCTTGACCCTTTGAATCCAGAAGAAACACAACACCTGTTTCCTTGGCCCTTCGAATCTAAAGAAACACAACACTTGTTTCTTTCTCTCTTTCGAATCTGAAGCAATCTAACGCTTGGTTCCATCCTTCGAATCCAGTCAAAGAAACACCACACCTGTTTCTTTCCTTCGAATCCAGGAGCATCTAGGAAGCAACTCAAGGCCCAACACTTACATTCCAACATGAAGCAAGGTAAGTCCCCTTAACCTTAAGCTTTTCGTTTCAAACATAACATGTAAATAATATTTGCTCACCTTTTATTTCTATACTTTCGATTGCATGCGTTTTTCTTGTCCTAGTATACGTTAAAGCTAACTTGTACAGACCCTAAACGAAAGAAAAAGTCTTGTGTGAAACGAAGCCTTAGGCTTCCCCCCTGGCTGCCTCACACTCCCAAACGAAAGTCTAGGAAGGCACGGAGGATACGTACTCATGTTGCTTTGCAGATCCTTACTACTTTGTAGTCCAAATGAAGAAGAGAATATTGTCCACACTGACTACCAAGCCTAATCGAAGAAGGCAGCAAAGAACTTGGGGTGAAGAGTGCACCTCATGCTGATTCTAGGCCCCAATCAAAGGAAGCAGAAAGGCAGAATCAAATGCTGCATCTCATGCTTCATGCTAAGCCCAAATAGAAGGGAGCTAGAGAAGCAGAATCGAAGGGTTCTGCTTCCCAAATCGAAGCACTCATTTTTCCTCCTTTTATTTTGTTTTGTCTTTATATTTTCTTGCTATTCAATATGGTTGTAATAGTGTAGGATTTATTTTCTGCATTTTTATTGCTTTTGTACAAATGTTAGTGTTGTACCCCAAAATTTACCCTCTCATTTATCAAAGGATCATCCTGGACCCTCAGGTTTGCTTCTATCAAGTTTCAAGTCTTGGATTACAATTTTCCAAGAAAATCATTCACAAGGGCGAAATGGTTAATTGCACACTGAAAAGTCAAACTTTGACTTTTGGATCAAAATCAAGTTTCAAGAATCATATTTCATCAAGGCACGTTAGAGTATGAAGTTTGTTTCATCAAGAAAATCAAAAGTCAAGATTATGTTGAAAAAGTCAAAATTCTAAATACTTAGAAATTTTTCTAAAGTGTTTAAGAAATACGATAAATTCAGAACTTCTGGCCAGATTTTCACCATGATGCAAGTTAATTATGGAATAACTTCTAACACAAGAGTTGTAAATCTCAATAAGATCTAAAACATTGTAGAGCATAACTTCTTCTAGAAATGTTGGAATTTCAAGTTACACATCTTCAAAGACACGCCCCTGAAACTTAAACACTTAGTAAATTATGAGCATTTTTAAATCAGAATTTAGTTATAATTTTCGGGCCAGTTTTCACGTAGATTCAGTCAGAATTTGCAATATTAATTCAAAGAGGGTTTACAAAGCGTGTTATAAGCTTTCTGGAAAGTCTGAGAACTCACTCAGAACATGTTAGAGCAAAGAGATTCAAAGGCCAGAAGTTGGATGTTGATTCTAAGTTACGTTGATGCTGAACTTCTGACCCAGAATTAAGCTATGATGCATAATCTCATATTGCAGGATTTCTGTTTTAATAAATCTCATCATCATTTAATGCTCACAAACAATTTTGAGTTTTTATCAAAAGGATTTCCCCACGTGTGAGATAGAAGTACCATTGTTGTCCTTGAAAAGCAAATTTTTGTACAAGTTTATGTTGGGCCCATGCTTTGCTTTTGCCTCTGAGGGTACTTTTCCTTAATTCATGCTTACAAATCCAGCTTAGTGAAACAACCCGGCCGAACTTGTCATCTGGATGTAATGAAACATCAATGAGGTCGCCACCGAACGTCTTTTATCCCGCCGAAAGGGAAAGGTAAACATCGACAAAACCTGAAAAGGGAGAAATCACGGTCTTTCGACCGAGAGATCCGGTAAGGGAGTCTGTTACGCGAGGGGAAGGTATTAGCACCCCACACGCCCGTAGTACTCTACGGTATCCACTCTTGTTGTCTAATCTAATGGGTGTGGTCAAATCCTATGTCTATGGCTTAAAGCTAAAAAGGGAATGCATGCGAAAGAAAAGAAAACAATGTAGGGAAAATAAAATATGTGCTCGATCGGGCCCTACCCCAATACCTACGTATCCCTTTTAAGGAATCATAGCAGCCGTAGTTCGGCTTACATATTTTGGTTGGTTTGTGTTTTTTAGTTAAGACAACAAAACAGTCAAGATGGAAAAACATCAAATAAAACAACAAACAAATGAGATGGTAAAACATCGACTAAATAATAACAAAGTGACATGTCAAAAATAGCGAAACACCAAATGATAAAACATCACACCTAACAATGACATTGAGAGTTAAAGTAGGATAACCAACATGTGCGATGGTGAAACATCGGCTTCAAACAAGTATGCGATGGCGAAACATCGGCTAAAAGATAACAAGGTATCATGGCAAAGATGGCGAAACATCAATAAACTGGATGACAAAACATCACACCTAACAATGATATTGAGAATCAAAATAGGATAACAAACATGTGCAATGGCGAAACATCGACTTCAAACAAATGTACTATGGCGAAACATCAGCTAAAAGGTAGTAAGGTATCATGGCAAAGATGGCGAAACATCAATAAGTCGGATGACGAAACATCACACCTAACAATGATATTGAGAATCAAAGTAGGATAACAAACATGTTCGATGGCGAAACATCGGCTTCAAACAAGTATGCGATGGCGAAACATCGGTTAACCATGTTTAAAAATAAAGCGAAGAGGCGCACAAACAAATAAGATTGATTTGTATCTTTTACTTTGAAGAAGGGTTTGAGTTTTTTAGAGGTGTTTTATGATTTTCCAAGAAAAACAATTTTTGTTTTAAGATGCAAAATGCAAAGGAAGGAAAAAACAACTAAGGGAAACTAGTCTAGCACTATCCCTAGTGTTATCATACAATGACTGACCCTAAGATTGAGGATAAAGGGAAGATCCTACCCTATGTTAGCATACATGGATTCCTACCTTAATTAACATGTTAAAGGAAGCTTAACAGAACTATCCTATAGGGAACATGAAATGAAAGTGAAGTCGTGATCTCAGTTTCTAAATTGAGTGACTCATCGATCAACAATTAAAGAAGAAAAAACAATAAACATCCTATAGGGAACATGCACTGAGAGTGAATCATGATCTCAATTTCTATTGAGTGACTCATCGATCAACAATTAAAGAAGAAAAACAATAAACATCCTATAGGGAACATGCACTGAGAATGAAGTCGTGGTCTCAATTTCTAAATTGAGTGACTCATCGATCAAAAGTTAAAGAAACAAACACAACACATGTATCAAACAAAACAGAGGGCCTCCTGACATATATCAGCAACAGAGGTCCCATCATGCAACATAGAACTATGCAAATAAAAGAAAGGAAATAATGCAATACCAAACGGATAACTATCCGTAGCAACTGAACAAGAATAAAAGAAACCCAGAGGACTTCAAGCAAGCTGGCATCAACAGACAAATTAAGTTAGAAATTACGCCATCAGGATGTAAGTATTGAGATTTTCATATCTGAACAGATCCCATGGGAAATGTATGGCATTCATAATCACATATACATATCCTGCATAGACTATCAAATATGCCAAACACAAGAGCAGTGCCAATATAATAAATTGTGTTCCACAAATAAAGTGAAACACAGTAGCCTCAAGCCAAAAATGGAAACTTTTCTCAAAGTACCTCGCACATTCAATAGCCAAGTTAGTATTCCCATAAATTGAATGATGACTCACATAAGGGATGGATGATGACACCATAATGAAATTATAAAAACATGATAGCAACTATCAAAACATTAGATATGATAGACAAAAAGAAACATGCATATGCACAATTTAGTCAAAAATTAGAGGAATGTGGCTCCTTTCTATCACCGTGTTGAGTTGACAATTGAATATCAATCAAGGATCATGGGAGCTTGAGAAGAATACAATCAAAGACCATGAAGGTAAGTAGCAAACACAATTCAATCATACTCAATTACTTCATCACAGTTCACAAGCATAATAGAAGAGGAATCCCACACAATGCATCAAAAGATTCAATCATTCAATCATGGGGCATTAAGTGAAATGACTTGAGTTTATATGGATAAACAGAACCAACATGATCATTAGGTTCCCAATCATAGGCCTCACTCAAGTTCATTGGCCATCAAGCAAATTGCAACAAGATATGCAACATTAATTGGGTACCTTCACTTCAAAAATACATCAAAAATAGAAAAGGATTTCAATAATTCAAACCAAAAATTTCTTAGCATCTTTGAAGTGTGTAGAAGTCAGAAAGAAAGTCTTAAGTTCATGGATGGTTGAGGAGGGAATCAAATGAGGCCCAAAGATCACAACTAGTTGGCAAAACTACCAAACTAGACAAGTTTTCAAAATAATTTATGGAAAAATATCAAACCAAGTCAAATAATTCAAGAAAAATGGTTTTCAGATCCTCAATACATCCATGAACCTTAAACAAGATCCAAATTCCAATGGAAACCCAAGGAAAATTGGTTTTGAAATTGAAACTTGCACAATAAGCAACAAAACCCTAATTATTTGACTTTTAATCTTAAATATTAATTAGATAAGATCAAAATTCAAAAAAATCAGAACAAATATACATAAAAAATGACAAAACTCAAGAGGTCAGAATACATATTTTTCCATATTTTTTGAATTAAAGAAAAGTCAAAAATAAAATCAAATTCAAACAATTAATCAATTAAACAAATAATCACATCTCAAAATAAAATTTTAATCAAAAGTTAGAAAAATATCCAACCAAAATTATATTCAAATATTAGAATTAAAAACACACATCCCTGATTTTTTGTGGAATTTTTGAATTAAAGGAAATATTAAAATAAAAATCAAACAAACAATTAACAATTAAACTATTATTTAAAGACAAAAATGAAAACCCTATCCAAAAGTCACAAAAAGGTCAAAACAAAATTATATTCAGATACTATGATTAAAAACAAACTTATATGATTTTTTTGTGGATTTTTGAATTAAAGGAAAATATTAAAATAAAACTTTGAAACAAAAAATCAAATAAAACTCCCAAATTAATCTTCTAATCAAAAATAGGAAAAAAAACCAAACAAATTTCATAATCAAATTCTAAATAATTTTAAGAGTTCAAAACATTTTTTTGTGGGATTTTTTATATCAAGGAAATATTAAAACAAAAAATAAACATTAAACAAATAATTAAATAATAACACAAAATTTTAAACCAATCAAAACATTTTCAAAAATTATTTAAAAAATACACAAGGTCAGAAATATTATTTTTAGGTTTCCTGAATTTTTTCATAATTTTTCAACCATTTTTGAGCAAGAAATAAAATCATGAAAATCAATTTATGAAACAAAATTCAAATGAATTAAAAAACCAAATCAGCCAACCAGAGGAGGCCACGCCATCATCTTCAACCTCTGGCTAGGGCAAAAACGCGTGCAAGATCAGATCCACCACCTCATGTTCTAATCAACATAACATGCTCAATTCTACGCCATTTTTCATGAAATTTTGTGCAAATTAAAGCTAACATATCATACTACACTATGCAATTCGAATCACATTAAATAATTAACCATAGATCAAGAATGGATCGCGTGAAAATGACAAAAACTCACTGAGCAGAAAATTCAGATGCATCATACATGCACATCTCATTAAATCAAAAGCTCTGAAGCTACAGAAACACTTAATGAACTTCAAACAACATGATTATGAACTCAAATCACACAATGCACTGCTAGAAATCAAGATCCAAAGTTAAGAATTCCAACCTTTGAGGCAAAAACGAATCTACTGTATCCTTCACTCCAGTTGCAAACCAAGCCTCGATCTACAATCCTTATCACTTGGAGAAGAGAATGCAAGAAGAAACACTCAAAACGCGCAAGTGAATTGAGAGAATCGAAGAAATTTGCAGAACAAGTGGCTATGGAGTTTTTTGAGCTCAGGGATCAAATGAAGCACCAACGAGGCTCAATGAAGCTTGCCTCTCAATATATAGAGCACGAGGAGGAGGGTAGGATAAGCTTTTCACACTGAAAACCGTTAGAAAGAATGAATTCCTCTTTTTGCCAAAATGAAGTGTGTACATGGAGCCCTCAAATCCCTCGCGCGCTCTCCCTGCTTTTACGTGCATTTCAATTATTTTTATCTCAGGAAGAGATTAGCAAAAGATCAAGGCTTAATTCCTTGTATTAATCAAGTGTTGGTGATTAGGCATTTTCATGCCATTTTTTTGCAAAACCACGGGTTGCCCTTGCATTTGCCCATGTGCAGCTCAAACTTTGGCATGATGGGCCTTAGTACATTGAAAATTAGTCATGGGCCAAGTTTTAAGTGAAACAAATGGCCACAAATCAGGTTATCAAGAATTTGCAATTTGCACGGTGTGCATGAATTCAATGAAATGCCTCAAGATTCCAAAGCTCATAACTTTCTCATACTTTTGAATTTGGACACAAATGAGTACAACTTGGAAAGGTATTTAAAATATCTACAATCCATTAGTTTTGCGTTTTTACAATTGAATCCATTAAGGTCCTCAAAATTTGACATGAAATTCACTAATTTTGGAAAATGACCTATAATTTTAACTTGATGCATGAACTTCTAAAGACCATAACTCTTGACTCCTTGCTAATTTGGACATGAGACAAAAAGGGGATGAAAGATAATCCTCTTATCTTTCCAAGCATGTTTCATTTGCATTTTTTTGATCAAAGGTGAATAAAATATGAATTTTTGAAATTAAGTCCTTATTTTCCAAAATTAGAAACTTTTAGGGTTTCTTCATGAACAAGTTTCAACCCAAACCTCAATATCTTTGATCCAATGATCAAAATGGACTTGAAATATGAAAAGTACACCCTTGAATTGATGACTGACCAAAAATTCCCTTGGTCAACCTTGACTTTGACTGATTTTGACCAAAATGACCATTTTGCCCCTTTGAATCAGTTGATCCACTTTCCTTCAAAATTGATGATCAAAACTTCAAACATATGATCTTCCAAATATATAGAGGCCATGTACAAAGTTCCACTTCAAAATTATCAAGAAATCTTGATAAAATCCCAAACCCTAGTTTTGGTTAACACCTTAGGAGACTGATGAATCATCTTCAAAACTTCAAATCCTCTGGGCATCTTGACTAATTTCTTGTACAAAGACTTTTTAAATACCAATGAGATGTTGTAGCTTAAAAATCAAGACTTGTACATTGATCAATAGCCTTGCTCAAACAAAACCCTAATTTGACTGGTGAAACAAAAGAGTGATTCTTCTTATAATCCAACACAAACTTCAATCCTCTGATGATCCAAAGAGATGGATAAAATATCTTGAGATATGCAATAACTTTTGAGCTTGAAAGATCCAGAGGTTTAGATGATAAGGTTCTACTTGAGCAACTTGTCAATGCAATCAACCTTCAAAGCTTGAGGAAGACTTGATAACCAAAGTATTTTGATCCCATCACAATGTATGAATGCAATGCAATATGATATTCATGATGAAACATAAGCCTAAATCAAGAGGGTAAATTTTGGGGTGCAACAGCTGCCCCTATTCAAATATCTTCAACATCATAAGTGAGAAAAGTGACAACTTTCGAGCGTTCAGGGTTGAAGATGATTGAATACAAAAGAACCCGAAAATTTACACTCTTGAAGAGGAAAGAAAAAGAAGCAGAAAACCCCCAAGACATACGTCAGAATGAAGCTGTAACGCAGGTTGAAACAGAACGAAAACAAAAGAAGAGTAGACGCAACTAAACTTCCGGACAAATGCGCCAGGGCAAAACTGGACTTCAAAAAGGGTGAGATAAAACTCAAACCACAGAGCATAGGCGAAACTAGGCTCTGGAAAAGAAAACGTACGCGGGCGAGGAGGCGAAACTCTGAGCTCGACCCAAAGAAAAGTGGCTAGAGTGCGTAATTCTAGGAACATTTGCTAATCTCAACTAAGATAGACAGTATGAAGGAACTGACAAAATCCCAGAAATGAGGAACAAAAGCGAGACGAAACTCGACTCAATAGTTAGGCGAAACTAAACTAGATGAATACCAGGACAAAACTGGATTTCATGCACAAGCGACGAGGCGAAACTCGACCCAAAGCGAGAGTGATGAGAGTGCATGTTTCTCAAAGCACCTGCTGGTCTCAGATCAATGGATAAACAGTGACGAAAACTGATAGAAGAATCCAAGGAACAAAGGAGACGGATTTCAAACCAAGGACGCAGTACAAACACTGCACTCGGTAAACGAACACCGTCAAAGGGTCCAAGGTATGAAAGCAAAAACGAGACGAAACTCGACTCAATAACTAGTTAGGCGAAACTAAACTAGATGAGTACCAGGACGAAACTGGATTTCATGCACAGGAGACGAGGCAAAACTCAACCCAAAGCGAGAGTGATGAGAGCGCATGTTTCTCAGAGCACCTGTTGGTCTCAGATCAATGGATAAACAGTGACAAAAACTGATAAAAGGATCCAAGGAACAAAAGAGACTAATTTCAAACCAGGGATGCAGTACGAACCATGCACTCGGTAAACGAACACCGTCAAAGGGTCCAAGGTATGAAAGCAAAAATGAGATGAAACTCGACTCAATAACTAGTTAGGGGAAACTAAACTAGATGAGCACCAGGACGAAACTGGATTTCATGCGCAAGGTGAGGAGACGAAACTCTGAGCTTAACCCAAAGCAAGGAGATTAGGGCGTACACCTAAAAACCTGCTGAAAGCGAATATCGGGACGAAATTGGTATTCGGAAAGTGCATCAATAGACATTGGAATGACCCGGAGAGGGTAGTGAAGACTAAACCCGAGAAGATCGCGCCAGGGCGAAACTGAACTACAATTAAGAGTAGACACTCAAACAAACACATGCTTGACGTCAAAAGGGTATTGGTATGGAGAGGAAATCGAGATAATGAGGATGAAGACCTCGCTGGGGATTTAATCCAAAGTATTATCAAATTCATTGGGATAACAGAAACAATAATGGCTTATGTTCTGATGCATGTTTGAATTCTTTTTATATAGCGCAATGTTCCATATAATAGAAATGCTACGTGTTTTGGTAGATGCAATGTAATGATGCATGTTTAAAAGTTTCACTGGGGAGTGGCCAATTGAGAAGCCAATAACCAAGAAGTCAGAATATGACATGACTTGCAAAAATAAATTGCAAAATCCAAACGAGAGGAGAAAATATGGGGAACTGCTGGAGAGGGGACCTCAAAGAGATGAAGCTTCGCGGGGAATAACAACCAAGCAACCAGTAGAAACGGGCCACAAACATTGAGAGGAGCTACAAAAAATAAATTGCAAACTCTTAGAGAAGATCAGATCGACATTGTAGCTTCTGGAGAAGATTAGACATTGAGGGAGAAAATCAGGGCAAGACTGTAATCTCTGGAAAAGACAGCGCGCGACCGCGTTGAGGATGACACCAAGACAACAAACCGACGTGAGGGGTGAAAACCTTTGCTGGAGGAACAAAGCTCTACTGAGGAAATGGGACTTCACCGGGGAGATAGAACTTTGTTGAAGATTTTATTGGAGAGATATTTCTTGGAATGCAGTCGTTGGACAGATCATGCAGATAGTCACACAGTATCGACCTTACTGGGGATAAGGAAAGATCTTAACATAAGGATGCCCCAGTCAACAGATCGGTTGGGAAATGAGAGGTTATGGCGAGGGATCTCTGCTGGCAACTCCGTTGGGGATATGCGACATTCTCAAATCCGGAGTCTCAGAATGAAGCCTCTAAAAGAAGATTCCTGGGGCAATAAAACTTCGCTGCGGAAACGAAACTTCATTGGGGATAGGTAAAGTCCTATTCATACATGGGATCTGTCTAACAGAAGAAAGCCAAATATTCCCTTCCTGACAATCATTAAGCTCTTTACAGGTGTTCAACGTGTAAACTCTTTTTTGATGTCAAACAAATGTTTTGCATGCAGAAAGATGTTTATTTTGGGAATGGTAGATCTGATGTGATGATTATTTAAGCCTTGAAGTTGAAAAAACTTTAACAAAGTGTCGCGTCTTTGTTGTGAATGAATCACTGGCTAGAGTGCAAAAATTTCAAAACTTTTCTTCCCCTTATCTTTTTTTTATAAAAAAAACGAGTCAAGATGCGGGTGATAAGATACCAACATGGATATGCAACACATATTTGGGAGTTTAGGAAACGTTATCCTGTTGTAGTATGCTTTCGAGTTAAACCATTGTTTCAGTTAGGACTTTTAAAGATTGTAACGTGGCCTGGTTCGAGGTTTTTTTAGAAAAAAGTTTTTCAAGGCTCAAGTTATTTGGTGCCCACCCCCTTCGTGATATCCTCCTGTCCTAAGTTCAGTTGACTTATCACAAGCATTCATCTTTCAAAAGGATTTATAATGGTAGAGTGATCACGACAAATTCTCCAACATGATTGTCACTTAACTTTTGCTGCTTTTTTTTTTGATATTACTGTTCCTCTTCTTTTGATGAAAATTTTATTGAATAATCCTTTTTTTTTGGCCTTTTAGGATCTCTTTTCCCTAACTTTTGCTTGGATAAAATCTTTTGAATTTCAAATTTTGGAGTCCAGCGGGATGCCCTAACTTTTGCCTAAGCGACTTGTTTTCAAGTCTCGACTTAGCGGGGCTTTTTGTTTCTTTCTTATTCATACTTTCCACTTCGAACAAGTCAATGTGATTTTAGGCCTTTGAACTTTTTCTTTCTTTCTCTTTTTTTTTGAAGAAATCAAATGCCTCATTCCTTGGTCGGCGAGGGATAGCCATTATTGTATCGATTTGATTTCGACCTCAGGACTTTGTGAGGAAATGAACATCGTGGTTTAGACATTTTTCCTGATCTCATGATGCGAAAGATAAAATGTGGTGATCCTCAGATGGGACATTCCTTCTGAAATTTTAATGCTTGATCAAATTAACAGAACATCTACCCTGCCCCTGATTAAAAAAATAAGGGTTTTTTTAACGGAAAAGAAACTTCTACTTCGAAGGCTTAGAAGGGTTAACGAGGGTCTAACTCCCTTATATCTCCGGTGTTTGGGGATTGAAACAATGCATGTACATTGTCAACGGGGTTCTACTCAAAAGCATACCACTACAGTCATCATTTTTAGCTAAACTCATTCCTCCAAACTCTTGGCTAAGCAAAAGAATTGGCACAATTGGTATCAAAATGCAAAAAAAAAAAACAATTAAAGAGTGATACTGGATGGATTAAGTAAAATGAAACAAAAATTTTTTCAAAGCAAAAATATTCAACGCATCAAGACTGACATTCGGCTATAAACAAAATCCTATATGTAGACAATGCTAAAACAACCAATCAAGATAACACATGAAAGTGCGGCAAAGAAACGTAATAAAAGCCATTATGGGGAAGAAATTTCTCCAATCAGGTTCGCCGATCTCGCCGACCTGCCGTAATCTTGATATTACCCTGACCCATGACCTTCACCAATAGCACGAAGCGGTGAAACAAATGGCAAGGCATCCGCCATTAAAGTGAATGAGAATCCCACCAAACATAGAACTAAACACGCCCCTTGCACATTAGTAGTTATGTTTGTTATCTGTATTTCAAACGATCAACCAACCATGACTTAGATTACCATTTCCGTGTAAGGTCCACGAAGTTTATATGCACATGCTTATCAAAATATTGGACGTTTTTGCAAACAAAATAGTAAAGGGAGAAAAAGAAACGTATACTTGAAAGAAGATATTCTATTGATTTTGAGAAATCAGCTTGTGAAAAAGGCATTTACATTTGGAAGCATGTAATTTACAAAGTCAAAGCAAACAAGTGTTTACAAATGGCAATGTGAATGTGAATATCCATCGAGTCCCAACTCTGCTATGACTCTTATGACTCTTACGCTCTCATCTTCCTGCTTTCAGACAGATCATTCTTGGATTAGCTTTGAGCTTTTTCCAGGTGACGGAATCAGGGAAAGAAACAAAGGATCTCATGCTGAGCGTAGTCATTTGCTTTAAGTCCCTAACTTTTGCCTGAATCGCCCTTTCGGGTTTTCGATTCACCAGGACACCCTCTTTTTTCCTAAACCTCCCTTTCGGGTTTTCAGTTTAGCCGTTTTATTTTTATTTTTTATGCAAAGTATTTTTTAACTACGTCAGCATTCACAGGGAGAGGGAAGTACTCTCCATCCATAGTCGTGAGCATCATCGCTCCTCCAGAGAAAATTTTTCTGACCACGTGTGATACGGTGGCCAGAACCGGGACTGTTTTTAGGAATGCTGGTTTGCGTTTTGCGTTTGTATTCGCAAAATATCGCAGTAAGCAAGAGTCGCCACCGACTTTTATTTTATCCAACAAGGAAAGGAAAAAAGCACAAAAAAATTCCTTTTTCGAGATTTTCTGAGTACGGGGGGTAGATTATAGAAAGGGAAGATATTAACACCCTTTCTATCCGTAGTTATCTACGGGCTCTTAGGTACTTGCTCATCATTTTCAAAATTGCTTCTTTGTGTTTATGTGATTTGAAAAGTTTTTGTTTTGACTTCGATTTAACCCTTGCTTCTGTTTTCAAGAATGTTACGAAGTGGTTTTGAAAACTTTGTTTGAAAGGAGTGTAAGTGTGAAAAAAGTTTGTTTGGATTGAGCAAGTACTTAAGAACTAATCTACCTACTCGAAAAAGAATTGTTATGTTCGTTTCCTTTAGACAGCGCTATCCCACTAATCTACCTAACCGTTCTAATTATTTTTAATTCATTTACAAAATAATTAAAGTTATCCAAAATTAAATAACCTAATTAAATTAATTAATTTTTTGCTAAAAAATAAAATCTAAACCTAATTTGGTGAAAAGTTGATTTTATGAATTTTTGATTGGTTAAAAAAGGAAATTATTTTAGTATTGAAAAAGGATAATAATAATAAAAAAGTAAAAGAAATAACCCAATGGCCCACTGCCAGCGGCTCTGATCAGAGGATAATGATCCAGAAGATGATGGTGGTCCAGAGGATGAAGGTCCAGAAGATGATGGTCCAGAGGATGATGGTACTGGGCCTACTCCTGGATAGTGGATCCAGCAGGTTGTGACTGTCAGAAGATGAGATGCGATGGATCTGGTTGAGACTGATGGATCCAGAGGATAACCCCAGGGGACGCTCGGTCTAGTCCTGTTTGATGAAATCAGAGGATAACCTCCAGCAGATGTAAGCGCTGGATCTGGTGAAAACAAAGGGGAAGGGTGCCAGAGGGTCACGCCTGGGATCAAACCCAGAATCATGAATTTATGACTTCCTCCTTCTGGACTACTGCATTATGGTGTTAGTTTAACAATATAACAGAACAAATAAACAGATCGGAACTATGGGTTTCTGGCCAAAACAAACGTGCCAGAATTTAAACCAGCCGGTAAAGTGGTGACACGTTATTGTCTTCTTCCTTGGATCCGTCGTTTAAAACTCACAACTTTTACCTACGAACATGGCGCTGTAGCTGTAACCCTGTACATCTCAGAAATCACATACAAGCAATGTAAATAAGATTCAAGACCATGGATCAGCTGGGTTTGATCTGCTGATCACAATGGTCTCTTCCATTTAGGCCAATTTCACCTGCACGAGAAAACCCTAAAACGAACCCAGAAAACCTAACAATGGCAAATCTTGATACAGTCCATAAAAATGCAATTGAATATTACAGATAGTTTGCAAATGTGATGGTGAACAAGAATATATGATTATATCATGCTATAAGTTCCAGAATGATGCGATTCGATTTCAAAAATATATCAATGTCGTGGATGACTTACAGCGAGTTTCAGGGCCTGGAAATGCTTGTTCTTGATTGGTTTTGCTTGCTGGTGATCCCAGGAAACGATTGGGATGGTCAGGAAGCTTTGAGGATGCCTGGAAATATGAAATCGTGCCTGCACTTTTTTTGGTGTTTTTTCAAGTTTTGTTCTTGTTCTTACGCCTCTCTCTAGCCTTCTTTTGGGTCTGCCAATACTCCTTATGTATTGAGGAATGGATTAGGGTTACCAATATGATCACAATCTTCCTCCATCATTGCTTTTGATTTGGATTTGATACACTTGAAAATCTTGTTAAAAATAGAGCAAACTCAATCTTTTTGTGCACACCAAGTCTTTACACGAATTCAATCTCATGCTAGCTAGATATAGGATCTAAAACAAGCATAATATCTTGAGATTTCAATGTTTTGGATTTTCCTATGATTTGTTTTGATTTAAATTGATTTAATTCAAATAAAAATCAAAATAAATAATAAAAACAAGATAATGACAAGTAGCAAAGGCTAGGGCTCGTGGACCATGTTGCCAACTCAAAACAAATGCAAAATATTAGGCCCATTTAACAAAATTTGCAATTTGAGGCATAGTTGACTTTTGACAATTTTGCAAAAAGGGTCAACTTCACCAATGCATAACTTCATCAATTTTGACTCTTTGAAGGTGTTCTTGGACTTTTTAGAAATATCGAGATGTCCTCTAAGCAACCCTTTTGGTCTCATATCAATTTGATATTCCATGAGCATGTATGAAGCTTTGACAAAAAAGGTGTTTTTGTTGACTTTTCAAAATTACCTATAATGTCCAAATTTATAACTTCTTGTGAGTGCATATTTTGAACTTGGGAGATGAAGATGGATTGTAGAGCATGTCATCCTCTTCAAAATGAGCTTTGGATGGGTCATTTATCATAAAGTATGAGAAAGTTATGCTTGGTCAAAGTTGAATTGACTTTTCCTACAAAACCCTAATTTAGCAACTTTTGGTTCTTGATGAATTATGAGAAATACTTGATGAATCATGATCAACCCATGATAAAATGATGAAATATACTTCAAAATGAGTATGTTGACCAAAAATCTTGAAGTTTGACTGTATGTGGGCCATAATTGACTTTTGCCCTAGCACAGTCGATTTTCAGGCCTTTGAGCAATTGACTGAGCAAACTTCCTCTGCAAGGCTTGAAACTTGACATAGATGATCTTGAGAACATATTAGGACAATGGTGAGAATTTGGTGTCCCTTGGAATCAAGTATCTTGATGCAACATGAAACCCTAATTTGAGGTAGACTGCCTTAGGAGGGAGCTTGTCTGGTCAACCCTTGGACTACCTTGAGCAACTTGAGGATCTTTCTTGAAATGTTTTGAGAAATATGGGAGGGCAAATTTTTGGGTACAACAGCTTCCCCTGTTAAATCTTCTTAAACTTGAGGATTTAGATTGGCTTGTCTGCCTTTCGTGATCTGAGGGTTGAAGATGATTGAACACTAGAGTGCCCAGAAATTTGCACTCGCATGAAGTGGTGTTTGTCTTATGATGTCAGGAATGGGCTTATAGATGCCATTTGGTGATTGATGACGGAAGATGGGCTTAAAGATGTCATCCGAAGAAGTGTCGATCGCATAAGAGATTCCTTAGCGAGAGTTGTATACCTGTTGTTGAGGAAGATTCTGCTGGGGAATGTTGATCTTTGTCTTGAGAGAAAGTTGAATTTTAGGAGCTTCGGTCGTCCATTATTCTACTGGGGAATCGTCTCTATTTTCTTGAGAAAAGTTGAATTTTAGGAGCTTCGGTCATCCGTTATTCTACTGGGGAATAATCTCTTGGTCGAGGAGATGAAAATGTACTACTATCTGGTCGTGATCCAGGCTTCATAGTGATAAGATCGACTGCTATATGGTCGTGCTCCAGGCTTTACAGTGACTTACTGGGGAGATGAGATTAAACTTGCTATCTGGTTGTAATCCAGGCTTCACAATTTCTCAATTCTTATCCGTTCGTAATCCAGGCTTTAGAAGGAATTAAGTTGTTATTCGGTCGCATCCGGGCTTGAACTTGAATTCAGGGCACAATAATATCCGGTCGACTCCGGGATTCTTAGTAATTGTCCAGGTGAAATTGCTATTTGGTCGAAACACAAGTTTCGTAATGTCTTGTACCGTTATCTGGTCGTAATCCAGGCTTCACGACGTGTTATACCATTATTTCGTCGAATCTAGGCTTCATGGTGTTCTGTACTGCTATCTAATCATAATCCAGGCTTCACAATACCTTACTTCTTATCTGGTCGAACTCCAGGCTTCAGAAGGAATCAAGTGGTTATCTGGTCGCATCCAGGCTTCCCTTTGACTGTTGGGCCTACTAATATCCGGTCGACTCCGGGCTTCATAGTATTGGCTGAGTAATCTGCTATTTGGTCGAAATCCAAGCTTCACAGTGTCCCTCACTGTTATTTGGTCGTAATCTAGGCTTCAATGTCTTTTACCGCTATCTGGTCGTAATCCAGGCTTCGCGACGTCTCATACCATTATCTGGTCGAAATCCAGGCTTCATGGTGTTCGGAGGAATCAAGATACTATCCGGTCAAATCCGGGCTTCATAACTTGTATTAAAGATATACCACTATATGTTCGTAATCCAGGCTTTGTAGTATTCTTGGCTGTTATTTGGTCGTAATCTAGGCTTCACAACATCTTCTACCATTATCTGGTCGTAATCCAGGCTTCATGGTCTTGTATTGCTATCTGGTCGTAATCCAGGCTTCACAATAACTTGTTGAGCTGTTATCCGTTCGAATTCGGGCTTCATGGCTTGTGTTTATGATATACCACTATCTGGTCGAATCCAGGCTTCGTGGTGTATCGCACTGCTATCTGGTCATAATCCAGGCTTCACAGTAACTGGTTGAGCTGTTATCCGGTCGTAATCCAGGCTTCACGGCTTGCTGGGGATTAAACTATTATCCGGTTGAATATGGGCTTCATAGCTTACTTTTAAGAGATACCACTATCTGGTTGTAATCCAGGCTTTGCGGAATTCTGATACTGTTATCCGGTCGTAATCCGGACTTCACAATATGATGGAGTAATCAAGATACTATTCGGTCGTACCCAGGCTTCATAGCTTGAGTTTTGTGAGAATTTGATTGTATCTTTCCTGAAAGGTAAAGGTTAGTCGTATATAATGCATGACATGTATCAAGCAATGATGTTCTCAAAATAAATGAGACGGTGTTGTATGATGTGTATGCACATGTCATGATGTATGGACGTGCCATGTTTTTATGATATTCTCTAGCTGGGGAAAATAGATCCCGGATTGATGCTGGAGAGTATACAAGGTTTCGCTCGCTGAGGATAGAGACCGAAGATGATTGGGAGAATAATCCTACTGGAGAATACATTGGTGAGAGAATGACTCTGTGGGGAAGAAATGCTCTGCTGAGGATTTGCTGATCTTGGAGAAATACCCTCAGTTGTGGATGAATTACCGTTGTTGGCGATGATAAACTCTGTCGGGGATAAAATTTCTTGTTTGTGGAAGAAATAAACTCTACTGGGGATAATCTTCCAGACTCCACTGGGGATAATCTTCTAGTGCTGGTGGTAGACAAACTCTGCTTGGGGAGAATCTTACCGACTCATTCGCGGTTGCGAACCTCAGCTGGGGAGAGTTGATAATACTGTATTCGGGTATTTCCTACTCTACGGGGAGTGTATGCATTTTTAGTCATATTCTTCAGCTAGGTTTATCCCTGTACCTGGTGAATAGAGCAACTGTAAGGTCTGGACATTTCTTGTTTGCCCCTGTTTCTGAAATTACGAGTAAATATTTATGAGCAGCAATTATTGTCAAATGCATATATCAAAATGAACCATTGGACATTCTTGCAAAACAAAACAGAAAAAGAAAAATAATTTGAAATTTCTTTTGTGAAAATGAATTGTATTAATTTTGAAGTTAGCCTGTAAATAGGCGTTTTGTACAAGAGGCTGACGTCCTAGTAAGAGAACACCACCGAACCAACAAAATTTATACAATTTATGAAAAACAAAGAAAAACAGCTATGTGAACAATCCCACTGGGTTCCCACTCTGCTATTGCCTTTATATCCTTGAGCATCTCATCACTTTGATACTTGGTTGAAGGTAGATCATATTGTTTAGTGTCGTCTGAGCTTGATAGTCGATACCGAAGTCTGGTTGCAAGATGATCCAATGAGACATAGTGTTACGCTTTGATCCCTAATTTTTTCCTAGACCGCCCTTTCAGGTTTTCAGTCCACCGGGATACCCTTTTTTGCCCAAGCCGCCTTTTCAGGTTTTCGACTTGCCGGGTGTACAGTTTTTTCATTGTCATCCCTTATTTTTGCCCGAACCCTTTTGGTTTGCCGGGAAGCTCTTATTTTTGCCTAGGCCAGTCGACCTAGAGGGTCTTTGATTATGCGTAGTATTTTTTCACTATGTCTACATTGACGGGGTGAGGATGGTCGTCACCATCCATGGTGGTTAGAATCATAGCTCCTCCTGAGAAAATGTTCTTAACCATAAATGGCCCTTCATAAGTAGGGGTCCATTTGCCCCTGGGATCACCTTGTGGCAGTATGATGCGCTTGATAACCAGATCCCCGACTTGATATTCCTGTCGTCTAACTTTCTTGTTAAATGCCTTGATCATTCGCTTTTGATACGTCTGACCATGACAAATAGCAGTAAGTCTCTTCTCGTCGATTAAGTTCAGCTGATCAAGTCGGGTCTGGATCCAATCGTCCTTGTTCAAACCTACATCTTTCATAATCCGAAGAGAGGGTATCTGAACTTCAATGGGCAAGACTTCCTCCATGCCATATACCAAGGAATATGGTGTTGCCCCTGTTGGCATCCGCACTGAGGTGCGGTACCCATGAAGAGCGAATGGTAACATCTCATGCCAGTCTTTGTATGTCACCGTCATCTTCTGCACAATCTTCTTGATGTTCTTATTAGCTGCTTCAACAGCCTCATTCATCTTCAGCCGGTAAGGAGAAGAGTTGTGATGTTGTATCTTAAACTGTTTGTAGAGCTCAGTGATCATTGTATTGTTGAGATTTGTACCATTGTCCGTAATGATCCTCTCTGGTACACCGTATCGACAAATCAAATTGTGTCGGATGAACCGTGCCACGACGTTCTTGGTTACTGTAGCAAAGGAAGCTGCTTTAACCCACTTTGTAAAGTAATCAATAGCCACCAGAATGAAACGATGCCCGTTGGACGCAGTAGGTCTGATCTCACCTATCATATCGATGCCCCACATTGCAAAAGGCCAAGGTGCCGTCAAGACATCCAGAGGAACTGGAGATACATGCACCTTATTAGCATAGATTTGGAACTTATTTTGAACTCTTTCCTGTCTTCCTTCGTACCCAAATTCACTGATTCCACTGGCTCTTCATGCGGCTATATGGTCCTCTCTTCCTGAAGTAACAGTCTAACAAGTTCTCCAGGAACTTCACAATCATCCTCACCTTCGTCCTCGGCTTGGTTGATCGGACTTTCGAAGTCATAACTGGCAGTAGCAGAGTCGTTATCAGTGGGATCCATAGTGGATGTGGACCTGTATTATGATATATGAGTGTGTGTAAGACAAATAGCTGTTTTGATAAAGTGCAAGATAGAAAAGAAAAACAAGGAGCGCAAAATTTGTAATGCAAGAAAACGTCCAATGCTTTATTGATGATATATGGAAATGACACATAATAATCCCTCACAAACAAAGCCATGGTGTCTCGGGCAAGGCACCGGGCCGTAAAAGTTTCAAATTGTCTGTTACAAGTCTCAAAACAAAGGTCTATTACTGTGTAATAAAAGAAACGGGCACAAAGTCCTTCGCCGTCCAATTGTTCAAGCCACTGTTGGTAGTCGGGTAAATCCAGTTGTCGAAATCTGACTCTTCATCATCATTTTCAATTGCATTCACTCCCGGATTACTGATGCGTAAAGGAGGTCTTCCAATTCGCACACGTCGAACCGCCCTTTGAGCTTCTGCAGTAAAACCCAAACCAAACTTGTCAGTCTTGTGTGCAAAGTCAGGGAGTTAGCCCCAATTCGCACACCCACCTTTTTCAACAACAACCCTGGCATCCTTGAGGGAAGCCATCTTCATCGGAGGTTTATCAGCAACAATTTCAGTCGACGCCAGAGTCTGGGGGACTTCCTCAAAATTCTGACACAGGGTTTCAATGAACTCCCCATCCATCTCCACATACCAAAAAGAGTTAAGGTGGCTCACCATGTACTCCTCTTCTCCTCGTACTGTAACAATATTCCCCTTTACTGGATATTTTAACATCTAATGGAGTGTAGAAGTCACTACGCCAACCTTATGAATCCACGGGTGACCCAGTAAACAGGAATAAGATGGTCGGATATCCATCACGTAGAACATAAACGCAAAAGTTTGGGAACCAACCTTAACAGGGACGTCTACTTCCCCGTGCACCATCCTTTTGGACCCGTCAAAGGCCCTAACCACAATATTACTTGGCTTCAGAATGAACCCTTCACAATCCAGCCGATCTAATGCTTTCTTGGGTAAAACATTTAATGAGGACCCAGTATCCACCCACACGTGGGCCAAAGTAGTGCCCCTGCACTCGATCGAGAGATGCAGAGCATCATTGTGATTCCTTCCTTTGGCAGTCAGATCTGCGTCGGAGAAACCCAACCCGTTGTCAGCGGTCAAACTAGCCACACAGTCTTTGAATTGATCAGCAGATATTTCCTGTGGCACATGTGCAGTTTTAAGGAAAGCAATTAAAGCCTTTGCATGGGCTTCTGAGCATAACAATAAAGACAACATGGAGATCTTTGACGGGGTTTGCCCCAGCTGTTCGACTATGTTGTAGTCGCTTTTCTTTATAATCTTCAGAATTTCCTCTATCTCCTGCCTAGAGGTTTCAACAATGACTTTCTTAGGCGCCTCCGTCCGGGCAGGCTCACCTGTAACTTCTTTGCCCCGAGTGTCAGATGACTCGGCGACAGGGGTGATAACTGGAGTAAGAATTGGAATAGCAGCTGACGTACTGGCAGATGGAATGACAACAGGCTTTTAAACAGTCGGAGGAGAAATCTCAGGAGAGAAGAGTCTTCCGCTTCGAGTGACCTTGCTACACCCGACAATATTGCTGACATCAGTATCAGCTTCTTCAACCTTCAAATCTTGTTTGATCCCATGATAATACACATCGGCCCCATAGTGCCACGAGACAGCTTTATCCGAAGTGTATGGGATAGGTCCAGGAATAGTAATGATCAATGGAGCAACTCTCGGAACAGATGTAATCCTAACAGGATTTCTCGAGGAAGCCTTGGAAGAATTGGCGGAAATGGTTATTATGGAAACATCTTCAACAGGAATCAACGGAATCAAAGTTTTCTCGAACAAGATCTCTTTGTTATCCATCAGGCGCTGAACACCTGATTTCAGTAAATGGCAACCAGCAGGTAGGATGGAACATAAGTGGCAACCTTCGCCACAACCCGGAAATAAACCGGCCAACAATAGATTCTTCTTAACGGTCAACAATGGAGTAGAAATGTCTTCCACAGAGGTCACAAATGAATCATTGCCCACAACATTTACTCAATGCTTGTGCATAGAAGCAGTCATGACATTAGGCTTTTCTGGTGCGTCAAACTCAATTTCCTTAGCTTCAATCAAATCTTGCACCTTATTCCTCAAGGCCCAGTAGTTGTTGGTATCATGCCCTGGGCTATCAGAGTGATAGGAACAGTGGATGTTCGGATTATACAACAGAGAGGTGGTACTGGGATTCTTAGGAGCTTCCCTCAGAGTCACCAGGTTGGTCTTCAACAATTGCGGTAAAATTTGAGATAAGGTCATACTGAGCCGAGTATACTGTCTTTGTGGTCTCTCTACTCTTTGCTGATTGTTGAGTTGTGGGGCAATAGTAGGTCTTGGTATTACCACCACATTCACTGCTTGGCGGCGCTTAGGCCGATTTTGGCTCCTCGAGCTGTAAACTGCACTAGATTCCTTCTTGAAAGACTTCTTTTCTGTACTTGACGAAGCACCTTTCTGTATCTTGCCACTTCTAATACCAGCTTCCACTTTCTCCCCAGTCATAATCAATTCAGTGAACCCAGACGATGAACTTCCGATCAAATGATTGAAATATGGACCAGACAAAGTCCCAAGAAACATATCCACCAACTCCCTATCAGATAGAGGGGGTTGTACTCTTCCAGCCAGATCTCTCCACTTCTGAGCGTAGTCCTTAAAACCTTCACTCGCACCCATAGACATACCCTGAAGTTGAGTACGCGTGGGAGCAAGGTCGGCGTTATACTGGTATTGCTTGTAAAAAGCAGCAGCAAGGTCCTCCCAGTTGCGGACATTAGCTCCCTCCAATTGATAGAACCATTCAAGCTGAGTCCCTGACATACTATCTTGAAAGAAATGGACCCACATGTTTCTATCAGCAGTATAGGGTTGGATCTTTCTGACGTATGAGCGAAGATGGAGTTTCAGACAGGACACTCCATCATACTTAGCAAAGACCGGAGCTTTAAACTTGTGAGGGATAACCACCCCTAATGCTAGCCCCAAATCTCCAAAATCCAAACCGGGAACCTTCTGAATCTCCATGGCACTCAGACGGTCTTCAAGTTGTTTGTACCTATCCTCAGTAGGAGGGTATTGTTCGTCATCAAAATCAGTGTCGTTATCAGAGACCACAGGGCTAGGACCCTTCCTTTCCTCTTGATTATCTCCTCCTCTCGTAACCTATTCCCAAATCTGTGACCCATATTCAACAGAACCACCTTCTTCTTCTTCTTTTTCTTGTCTTTCAACATGAGAGTCTTCAAATCTTGTTGTCCTTTGGCCAAGTTCAAGAACATCTCCTGGAAATGAGCATTCTAAGCTTGAAGAGCCTTAATAGCTTGATCAGTAGGTGTTTCAGAAGACATTTTGTGCTGAAATAAACAGCGAAGAAGATAAGAAACCTGTAAGGGTACCTGTAATGAGGTGCATGGTAATGGAATGCGTATGAAATGATTTAAAAGACTTTGGGAGATTCAAATTTGTAAACCAAAATAAAACACACTTTATTAGATAAAACTTGTAACAATGTTTAACAATGCCTTTAAGGCGTTATAAAAGAAATATTGAAAATCAAATCTAAACTAGAAACAATAAAAGACATCAGAAATCCCATGGCCGTTTTCCCTTCGTGCTGGCATAATCATTGATTATCCTTTCATTCTCAAGCTGCCTTGTGAGCTTCAAGATCTTTCGTTCCTGCTCATGATACTTCTCCATGTAGGTATCCCTTTCTTCCTTCAACTGGATCCAAGATCTCTTCAATTCCCCCAGATCAGTAGGCATATGGGGATGGAGGACTGTACAAGGGACCCCTTCTTCATTAGTATGCTCTACTATCACCGGCAAAACAGCTTCATATGGCATCCCCAGCTTTTGAGCACGGGCTCGAACCCACTGGAGATAGGGTTGCATCGGGAGGGAAGACTTCAGTCCTAGCTCATGTGGGTCAGACCTATTCACCATGCCCCAAGCTCGTATAAACCTGCGGCGCTGCCCATCAACACCCCCCTTGTAGTCAAAGACAATATCTGTAAGCAGCAGCTCATGAGGACCGTCTTTCTGAGCTCGTCCAAACTGTCATAAAGCCAAACAAGGATTGTAGGTTATTCCCCCTCTAATTCCAAGCAACGGAACATTAGGGTATTCCCCACATCGATCAATGACAGCTACTCTTTCGATGTCCTTAGAACTCCAAAGTATGTCCGTATGAGAAAGGGACATGATTCTGTAAGCCCAGCCTACACCTTCCTCATTCTTCAATACAGAGTTGGGGAGGTGTGAAATAAACCACCTCGCCAGCAGCGGTGTACAACACATGAGGGTTCCCCTTCTCCGCACAGTATGGGTATAGAGAGCATGTAAAATATCACCTAGAAGAGTAGGCACTGGGTTACGAGACATGAAGATCTTAACTGCATTCACATCTATGAAAGAATCTGGATTCGGGAAAAGAACAAAGTCGTAGATGAGGAGAGCCAAGATGTCTTCAAATGCTTGAAAGTCCAAACTATCCCAGAACTGTTGAGCTTGATCGATCAAAAACTTAACCAAGAAACCTTTAACCCCACTCCGAGTCTCCTAGTTAGATACTACATCAACCCTTTTTAGATGTAGGGCTGAAGCAATATCCTCTGGCTTTGGAACCTCCTCCAAACCTGTGAAGGGTGTCTGCTCGAGAATGGATATACCTAGTAAATCAGAAAACTCCTCCAAAGTAGGGACTAGCTGGTAGTCCGGGAAAGTAAAACAATGATGCAATGGGTCAAAGAACTGGAACAACACGCTCATCATTTGCTCATCCAACTTTAAAGTGATCAAGCTAAGGAGATGACCATGTCTTCTAACAAAGGAAGAAGTATCAGGAACCTTTGAGACCAACTCTCTAAGCTGAGCAGGGATTTGCACGAAGTTGACTCGAATGGTATTTCTGCGCATAGAAGCCATAATCTGCAAAACAGAACAAAGATGAATCCCCTTGGTCTTTGAAATGGTTAGTCTAATGAAATATGCATGCTATGTCATGATGTATGATGTCATGATAAAACACACAACAAGTATAGCAGGTAACAAACATGGTAAAGGCACACGAGTCACACAATAGCCCTTAAGTATCAGGCTTGCATGGAGTCTAGGTACTACCCTCTTGAAGTTTAGTTGGTTCAACCTGTCCTAATAATAGTAATCGGGTTCTAGAGGTTCTCAATATCACTGACCATCCTCCATCGGTCATAGTTTCAGCTCACGCAATCTTTTCTTGCATCCGGAACCATCTCGAGAGTATGGTCTCAATGAGTGTAGCATCGAGTATCAACCAGTTCCCAGCTATACACCGAGACCGGCTATCTCACTACTTCCTATGGCCAAGTTGGTCAATTATAGGTTCTAAGGTCAGTTGATGCTTAACGACCCATATAGAAGCCCCATATTCTCCTTGTTCCTCCACAAGGGATACCGATACCAACTAATGTGCCACATCAACGTAGCTACTGCTTCAACCGTATCGGTCTACACTGTACAGTTCCCTCACAGTTTATTGCTACTTACCTAAAAGGTGTTCCCCAGATCTGGGTTAGGATCTATAGTAACTCCGATACAAAGCCCACAAAAATAAAGCAATCAAATCAAACAATAAAAAAACAATATGATGAACTATTCCTAAGGTATACCCCACTTATAAGTCCCCAGCAGAGTCGCCAGTTCTGTGATACGGTGGCCAAAACCGGGACTGTTTTTAGGAATGCTGGTTTGCGTTTTGCATTTGTGTTTGCAAAATGTCACGGTAAGCAAGAGTCGCCACCAACTTTTATTTTATCCAACAAGGAAAGGAAAAAAGCACAGAAAAATTCCTTTTTCGAGATTTTCTGAGTACGGGGGGTAGATTATAGAAAGGGAAGGTATTAGCACCCTTTCTATCCGTAGTTATCTACGGGCTCTTAGGTACTTGCTCATCATTTTCAAAATTGCTTCTTTGTGTTTGTGTGATTTGAAAAGTTTTTGTTTTGACTTTGATTTAACCCTTGCTTCTGTCTTCAAGAGTGTTACAAAGTTTTTTTGAAAACTTTGTTTGAAAGGAGTGTAAGTGTGAAAAAAGTTTGTTTGGATTGAGCAAGTACTTAAGAACTAATCTACCTACTCGAAAAAAGAATTGTTCTATGTTCTTTTCCTTTAGACAACACTATCCCACTATTAGTGAGTAGGTAGCACCATCGTTGGAGTTTTGAGGGTCAATTCGAAAGGGACGTACGGTCATTAAAGCAATGTTAGGACGTCTTAGTAATAACCATAATGTCTTAAGATCAATTATTCGAGGCAACGATTCCGAGGCAACCTTTCCGAGGCAACTTTGATCTTTGAGACAAAAGGACGACCACTAAAGCATCCTATACCTAATGACCTTTTACTGAAGGCAACCGAAGTGGGAGTGTACCCTAGGAGTGCGCATGTGCGAGTGATTCAATTTCAATTTTATTATCTTTGCACATTTAGGGTTATCTAACCGTTTTAAAGTTAATCATACATTCTTGTCATGCATTCCTATATCATACATCTAACAATTAATAGTTTGCGGAATTTAAAGTGCGGAAATTAAACTACGTTATTACAAGGCTTCGGGTATTTACATAGCCAAAAACAAACCCTTAAAAAATAAAGCGGCAAATGAAAGTAAAAGTCTTAATTTAAACTATTACAACTTGTGAGCAATTACAATAATAGGGTAAAAATAAATAATAAAGCGCGCACGAGGAAACTAAGATCGGGAGAGAACTAGGGTTTTGACCCCTTCTAACCTAATTGAAAGAGAAAATTATTTTTGTTGTTTTTAATATTTTTTAAGAAAAGAATTAGGTTTTAAAAATAAATACACAATTAATTAGTAATTAAATTAATTAAAGAAAATAACTAATTTAAACCTATTTCTTATGTTTTGGGTTATTTTAAGCACAAGAAAATATAATTAAATTATAAACAAAACCCTAATCGTTCTAATTATTTTTAATTTATTTACAAAATAATTAAAGTTATCCAAAATTAAATAACCTAATTAAATTAATTAAAATTTTGCTAAAAAAATAAAATCTAAACCTAATTTGGTAAAAAGTTGATTTTATGAATTTTTGATTGGTTAAAAAAGGAAATTATTTTAGTATTGAAAAAGGATAATAATAATAATAAAAAAGTAAAAGAAATAACCCAAGGGCCCACTGCCAGCGGCTCTGATCAGAGGATAATGATCCAGAAGATGATGGTGGTCCAGAGAATGAAGGTCCAAAAGATGATGTTCCAGAGGATGATGGTACTGGGCCTACTCCCGGATAGTGGATCCAGCAGGTTGTGACTGTCAGAAGATGAGATGCGCTGGATCTGGCTGAGACTGATGGATCCAGAGGATAACCCCAGGGGACACTCGGTCTAGTCCTATTTGATGAAATCAGAGGATAACCTTCAGCAGATGTAAGCGCTGGATCTGGTGAAAACAAAGGGGAAGGGTTCCAGAGGGTCACGCCTGGGATCAAGCCCAAAATGAATTTATGACTTCCTACTTCTAGACTACTGCATTAGGGTGTTAATTTAACAATACAACAGAATAAACAAATAGATCAGAACTATGGGTTTCTGGCCAAAACAAACGCGCTAGAATTTAAACCAGTCGGTAAAGTGGTGACACGCTATCGTCTTCTTCCCTGGATTCGTCGTTTAAAACTCACAACTTTTACCTACAGACATGGCGATGTAGCTGTAACCCTGTACGTCTCAAAAATCACATACAAGCAATGTAAATAAGATTCAAGACCATGGATCAGCTGGGTTTCATCTGCTGATCACAATTGTCTCTTCCATTTAGGCCAATTTCACCTGCACGAGAAAACCCTAAAACGAACCCATAAAACCTAACAATGGCAAATCTTGATACAATCCATAAAAATGCAATTGAATATTACAGATAGTTTGCAAATGTGATGGTGAACAAGAATATATGATTATATCATGCTATAAGTGCCAGAATGATGCAATTCGATTTCAAAAATATATCAATGTCGTGGATGACTTACAACGAGTTTCAAGGCCTGGAAATGCTTGTTCTTGATTGGTTTTGCTTGCTGGTGATCCCAGAAAACGATTGGGATGGTCAGGAGGCTTTGAGGATGTCTGGAAATATGGCATCGTGCCTGCACTTTTTTTGGTGTTTTTTCAAGTTTTGTTCTTGTTCTTACGCCTCTCTCTAGCCTTCTTTTGGGTCTGCCAATACTCCTTATGTATTGAGGAATGGATTAGGGTTGCCAATATGATCACAATCTTCCTCCATCATTGCTTTTGATTTGGATTTGATACACTTGAAAATCTTGCTAAAAATAGAGCAAACTCAATCTTTTTGTGCACACCAAGCCTTTACACGAATTCAATCTCATGCTAGCTGGATATAGGATCTGAAACAAGCATAATATCTTGAGATTTCAATGTTTTGGATTTTTCCATGATTTGTTTTGATTAAAATTGATTTAATTCAAATAAAAATCAAAATAAATAATAAAAACAAGATAATAACAAGTGACAAAGGATAGGGCTCGTAGACCATGTTTCCAACTCAAAACAAGTGCAAAAGATTAGGCCCATTTAACCAAATTTGCAATTTGAGGCAAAGTTGACTTTTGACAATTTTGCAAAAAGGGTCAACTTCACCAATGCATAACTTCCTCAATTTTGACTCTTTGAAGGTATTCTTTGACTTTTTAGAAAGCTTGAGATGTCCTATAAGCAACCCTTTTGGTATCATCTTAATTTGATATTCCATGCTCATGTATGAAGCTTTGACAAAAAAGGTGTTTTTGTTGACTTTTCAAAATGATCTATAATGTCCAAATTCATAACTTCTTGTGAATGCATATTTTTAACTTGGGAGCTGAAGATGGATTGTATAGAATGACATCCTCTTAAAAATGAGCTTTGGATGGGTCATTTCTCATAAAGTATGAGAAAGTTATGCTTGGTCAAAGTTGAGTTGACTTTTCCTACAAAACCCTAATTTAGCAACTTTTGGTTCTTGATGAATTATGAGCAATCCTTGATGAATCATGTTAAACCCTTGATCAAATGATGAAATATACTTCAAAATGAGGATGTTGACCAAAAATCTTGAAGTTTGACTGTATGTGGGCCACAGTTGACTTTTGCCCTAGCATAGTCGATTTTTAGGCCTTTGAGCAATTGACTGAGCAAACTTCCTCTGAAAGGCTTGAAACTTGACATAGATGATCTTGAGAACATATTAGGACAATGGTGAGCATTTGGGATCCCTTGGACTCAAGTATCTTTATGCAACATGAAACCCTAATTTGAGGTAGACTGCCTTAGGAGGGAGCTTGTCTGGTCAACCCTTGGACTACCTTGAGCAACTTGAGGATCTTTCTTGAAATGTTTTGAGAAATATGGGAGGGAAAATTTTGGGGTACAACACCACGAAAGGACCTTCATAAGTCGGAACCCACTTGCCCCTGGGATCTCCTTGGGGGAGAATTATCCTTTTTAGCACAAGGTCACATGGCTTATAACACTGAGGCCGTACCCTCTTATCAAAAGCTTTCCTCATCCTTTGTTGATATACCTGACCATGACATACATCCGTCAACCTCTTCTCGTCAATAAGTTCCAACTGATCCAGCTGCTTTTGTACCCATTCACTTTCATCCAGCTCAACATCCCTCATGATCCTAAGAGAAGTAATCTCGACTTCTACCGACAATACTGCTTCCATGCCGTAAACCAATGAAAATGGGGTTGCCCCATTCGAAGTACGCACAGTGGTGCGATAACCATGCAAAGCGAAAGGCAGCATCTCATGCCAATCTTTTTAGGTTACCACCATCTTCTGTACGATCTTCTTAATATTCTTATTGACCGCTTCGACATCACCGTTCATCTTTGGTCGGTATGGGGAAGAGTTATGATGCTTGATTTTGAAGGACTCACAAAGCTCCTTCATAATTTTTTTGTTCAAATTAGACCCATTATCGGTAATGATCTTCTCAGGCACTCTGTAGCGACAGATAATATTGTGCTTAATGAACTGAGTTACCACCTGCTTGGTGACATTGGCATAGGATGCAGCTTCGACCCACTTTGTAAAATAATCGATGGCAAACAGAATGAAACGGTACCCGTTGGATGTAGTCGGTTCAATTTTACCAATCATATCAATTCCCCACATCGCAAAAGGCCAAGGGGAAGTCAAGACATTTAAAGGTACTGGCGGCACATGCACCTTATCAGCATAGACTTGACATTTGTGGCAAACTCGTGCATGATTGTAACAGTCAGTCTCCATGGTGGACCAATATTAATCCACTCGCAAGATCTTTTTAGCCATGGTATGCCCGTTGGAGTGGGTCCAGAAATCACCTTCATGTATCTCCTCAATGATTCTAGCTGCATCTTTCTTGTCAACACATCTGAGCAGTAAACCGTCATGATGCCTTCTATACAACACACCACCACTGAGAAAGAACTTAGCTTAAAATCTTCTCAAGAACTTCTTATCTGTGACGGATGCCTCTTCAGGGTACTCTTGTGTTTCAAGATATCGTTTAACATCATAAAACCAAGGATTACCATCTGATTCCAAACTAGCCTCAAAACAGAAAGCTGGCTCACTCAAACTTCTGATAGGAATGGAAGGTGCCTCATTAGCTCACTTAACCTTGAACATGGAGGACAAAGTTTCCAGTGCATCAGCTAGATTGTTTTCTTCTCTGGGAATGTGCTCAAACGCGATCTCTTTGAAGTACGGAATCAGCTTCATAACATGCTCACGATACGAAATTAGGTTCTGATGGCGAGTCTCCCAATCTCCATTAATCTGGCTGATAACAAGATTGGAATCCCCGTAAACTTTCAAAAATTTGATGCGCAGGTCGATCGCCGCTTCAATGCCATAAATGCAAGCCTCATATTCGGCCATGTTGTTAGTGCAATCGAAACAAATACGAGCCGTGAAAGGAATATGGTATCCCTCAGGGGAAGTGATAATAGCTCCAATTCCGTTGCCCATGGCATTGGAGGCACCATAAAAAACAAGCGTCCAACGTGATCCCGGCTCAGGTCCTTCGTATGGGTCTGGCATGTTACAATCCCGAATATACACAATTTCCTCATCTGGAAAATCAAACTTCATCGGTTCATAATCGTTCACGGGCTGATGAGCAAGATGGCCGGCCAGTACACTACCTTTAATTGCTTTTTGAGTAGTGTATTGGATATCATATTCAGTGAGTATCATCTGCCAACGGGCTACCCTGCCTGTAAGAGCCGGCTTCTCGAAAATGTACTTGATTGGATCCATTTTGGATATCAAGTAGGTGGTGTGAGTTAACATGTATTTCCCCAAACGTTTGGTGGCCCAGAAAAGCGCACAACAAGTCTTTTCCAGCAATGAGTACATCGACTCGCATTCCGTAAACTTCTTACTCAAGTAGTAAATAGCCTGCTCTTTCTTCCCTGTCTCGTCGTGCTGACTGAGGACACAACCCATTGAGCTCTCCAACACAGTTAGATACATGATTAGTGGCCTTCCTTCCACTGGTGGCATGAGTATCAGAGGTTCCTGCAAATACTCCTTTATTTTGTCAAAGGCCTTCTGACAATCCTTATTCCATTTCACTGTCTGACTTTTCTTCAACAACTTGAACAAAGGTTCACAGGTGGCTGTGAGATGAGAAATAAATCTAGAAATGTAGTTCAACCTCCCCAAGAAACCACGTACTTCCTTCTCTGTCCTTGGCTCAGGCATTTCCTGTATCGCTTTTACATTGGCCGGGTCCACCTCGATACCTTTTTCACTTACAATAAAACCCAACAGCTTGCCGAATCTCACCCTGAAGGTGCACTTATTCGGATTCAACCTCAGCAAGAACTGCCTCAGTCTTTCGAACAATTTTTCCAGATGAACAAAATGTTCCTCTTCTGTGTCAGACTTGGCAATCATATCGTCCACATATACCTCAATCTCTTTGTGAATCAAATCATGAAAGAGAGTGACCATGGCACGCTGATATGTTGCCCCAACATTTTTCAAACCAAACGGCATCACTTTATAGCATAAAGTTCCCCAAGGCGCGATAAATGTTCTCTTCTCCATATCCTCCAGAGCCATCTTAATTTGATTGTAACCCGAAAAACCATCCATGAATGAAAACACTTTGGAATGAGCAGTATTATCGACCAACACATCAATATGCGGAAGAGGGAAATCATCTATAAGGCTGGCCCTGTTTAAATCCCTATAATCCACGCATATCCTGACCTTACCATCCTTCTTGGGCACAGGCACAATATTTGCAATCCATGGCGGATAATTGATGACCTTTAAGAAATTCGCGTCCCACTGCTTCTGGACTTCCTCCTTGATCTTCTTGGACATCTCAGGATGAGTTCTTCAGAGCTTTTTCTTGACAGGGGAACAACCTTCTTTGAGCGGTAGTCGATGCACCACTATGTCTGTATCCAACCCAGGCATATCCTCATAAGACCAAGCGAAGATATTAGAATACTCACGGAGTAGTTCAATCAATCTGACCTTTATACTTTCCTCGAGATCTACCCCTATCTTGACTTCTCTTCTTACCTCTTCTGTGCCAATATTCACCACCTCAATTGAACCCTGATTCGGCTGGATAACCTTCTCCTCTTGTTTTAACAATCTTGCTAATTCCTCAGAAAGATCACAATCCTCATATGCTTCTTCTTCATTTTGATAAATAGGAGTATCAAAGTCATAATGAGCCATAACATAGTCGTTATCAATATAATCGGTGGTGGAAGAGCATCTGCATGAATGACATTTTGGCGTTTTTAGTGACAGTGTGTGAAAAGAGAAACATTGCCATTCAAAATTTAAAAAAAAGAAATGGAGCCAAAATTTTGAATGCAAAAACGTCCTTTATTTCATGATAAACTTTTGAAAATAAACATGGTGGCCCTACACAAATGATCCACTACGCCTTGGGCAGAGCGTAGGAATTATGATATGATAATAAAAGAAAACAAGAAAATTACTCCTCAACGCTTGAAACTTAGATAACATCCATAGAAGTCCAATTGTTGAGTGTCTGGCCTGGAATACTCGGACGAATCCAATCTTCAATATTGTAGCCATCAACCCTATCATCGCCAACTGCATTGACGTGTCCTTCTTGAGTAGCACAAGGACGGGAAAACTTCACAAGAGTAGATAAACTAGATGCTCTGGGAGTTGTACTCTGCTGACCCGGGCTAAAACCAAGACCAAATTTATTAAATTTTGGGGTAACGTCCAACACCTGACCCCAACCTTCAGGGTTACCATTTTCCACCACAGCTCTCGCATCCTTGAGAGAAGACATAACAGTTTCTGGTTTCCTTTTCTGCTCTGGAGGAGGAAAATTGATAGCATGAACTGTCTCAAACGCCTGAAATGGAGTTTCATGTATCTCGCCTTCAACTTCAACATAGCGGAATGATGTTAAATGACTCACGATGTACTCTTCCTCGCCGCACACAGTTATCACCTTTCCCTCTGCTAGATGCGTGATTTTCTGATGAAGGGTAGAAGTGACTGCCCCTGCTCTATGAATCCACGGCCGCCCCAATAAACAACAATACACTGGCTGTATATCCATCACAAAAAAGTAGCCGTGAAGGTGCGAGGACCAATATTGATTGGTAACTCCACCTCCCCAAACACCGACCTTTGAGACCCATCAAACGCCTTCACCATCAAATCACTAGGGCGCAGCTCCAGTCCAGAATAATCAATCTTCATCAATGCTGACTTAGGTAATACATTCAAAGACAATTCTGTATCCACCAAAACCCAGGATAAAGTAGTGCCCCTGCACTCCATTGAAATATGCAACACTTTGTTATGGTCTCGCCCTTTTGGAGGAAGATCAAAATCTGTGAAGCCCAGACCATTCCCGGCATATATGTTAGCACAAACATTCTCAAACTGATTGATTGTTATCTCATGTGGCACGAATGCATTCTTTAACAACTTCATCAAAGCATTTCTGTGAGGTTCTGAATAAATCAACAGAGACAAGATAGACATCTTAGAAGGAGTATGGCTCAGATGATCAATTATGCTATAATCACTCTTTCTGATAATTCGTATTAACTCTTCAACCTCATCGGGAACTGAAGAAGCTTCTGGTATCAGAATTGATTGTGTCACATTGGCCGACGTAACCCTCGAATTACCAATCATCGCCTGATGTTTTCCTTTTTCTCTTATAGAAGCATCTGCCACATCTTGCATATTGGAAGGACCAAATACTCTCCCGCTTCTAGTCATTCGACCCACACCAGAAAAATTAAGAACTTCCTCTTCATTACCTTTAGCACGTTCTTCCTCAGACGAACGGGTACTTACCTCCTACTTCACCCCATGGTAATAAACATCAGCACCGTAATGCCATGGGATGGCCTTCTCACTGGTATACGGCATGGGACTAGGTACCGTAATCATCAAAGGAGGTGCCCTATATGGGGTAGGAATGCGCACAGGTGTGTAAGGAATAGATACCACAACAACATCTTCTTTGATAACCTTACGGTAGCTTGGTTTTCTATCGAACTGCAGGGAACCCTCCTTTATCATCAACTGGATACCAGCTTTTAAATCATCACAACCCTTCGGTTGCTCTCTACACTTGGCACACTCTGAAGTACAACCCGGGAAAATGAATTGTCAAGCAAATACCTCTTAACATACCACAACGGAGTAGGTACTTGTTCCACATTCATGATTAAATTCAACACTTCACCATTATCATCAATCATATTAACAACACCCCCTCCATGCCTAGGCGTTGGGTTCTGAGTAACATTCGGACCAGTCACTGGAGTAAACTCAATTGCCTTAGCATCTAACAAGTCTTGTATCTTGCATTTCAACGCAAAGCAATTGTAAGTAGAATGACCAACTCCGCCTGAATGGAATTCACATCTTGCGTTAGCATCATAGTTAGGAGGAAGTCTTGCGGGGGGTGGTGGCATATTTCTCAAACCGATCAACTTCAAATCGAGCAAATGGTGGAGTGCTTCAGTAAGAGATACCGGCAAGGGATCGAATTTTCTCATCTGTCTCTGTTATTGATTATTATACTGACGGGGAGCATCTTGCTGTCTTTGATGTTGAGGAACTGTATTTGGTCTCTGCTGCGGAAGAGCATTAACAGGAATAGAAACAACATTGATTTGTTGGTGCTGATGATCCTATCTTCTTCCTTTATGAGAGTAAACTGCACTTGCGTCGCCTTCCCTTTTCTTAGGGTAAGTGTTGAATGGTTTCTTATTGCCCCTGATGATCCACTAGAACCTCCAATCTGAATTTTCCCCAATTTCAAACCTACCTCAATTCTTTCACCAGCCATAACCAAGTCTGCAAATCCCGCCGAAGTACTTCCTATCATGTGCTCATAAAATGGCCCTTGCATGGTACTAATAAACATATCAATGAGTTCTCTCTCCATGAGTGGAGGTTGAACCCTCGCAGCCAACTCACGCCACTTCTGAGCGTATTCCTTGAAAGATTCTTTTGGTCTCTGACAAATTCTGTAACTTAGTGCGATTAGGCGCCATATCCACATTGTACTGATAATGTTTGACAAAAGCCCCAGCAAGATCATTCCAGCAACGAATATGAGTTTTCTCCAACTTCATGTACCACTCCAGGGATGCCCCAGATAAGCTATCCTGGAAAAAGTGAATCAAAAGCCTCTGATCCTCAGTATGTACCGACATCTTTCAGAAATAAGCAGTTGCATGAGTGACAGGACATGGCATTCCGTTGTACTTTTCAAATGTGGGAGGCTTGAACTTCGGAGGAACTTTCACCCCAGACACCAACCCGAGATCATTAGCATCCATACCAAGGGCTCCTTGCCCTTCCACGGCCTTCAAACGTTCTTCCAACAACCGATACTTCATATCCTTAACCTGAACTTCCGACTCTGAACGCCAAACAGAAAACTGATCTTCATCCTGATCAAAGTCATAATCCTGCTCCTTGTAGCCCCTTACACCGCCCTGATTATCTCTTCTGTTCCCCACAAGACGAGGTCCCGGAGACGAGGGAAATTTCCATACGTTGCGCACAAAAGGGTTTCCAGGCATCCTGTGAAAATTTCCAGCAGGCTGATCTTGCACATCCCCCAATCCTACAGAAATGTCTTGATAGAGCCCTTGATTTCCACCATCCCCTGGATAGCGGCGCTGGTTGTTGACAATGGCAGCCAGTTCCTCCTGTCGGAGATTCACATTGGTGATGACCTCCATGAACTGGGTCATCTGAGTAGCCATCTGGGCCCTCATTTCAGCGAATTCAGCTTGAACTTGTTCCATCTGTCTTGGCAAATTTTTTCTGGTGGAATATCGATGAGTAGTCGTCTTGAATTCTGAATAAGAAAAGTAGAAGAATAAGAAAAGTAGAAGAATAAGAATACCATCTTGAGATAACCTGTAATATTATGAAATGCATGATGTGCATGATATGTTTGTCATTTCCCGGTATTCAAGAGTCCTTTTATGCATCAATCACGGCGCGCAACCAAAGATAATCAAGCATACAATCAAAGGAAAAAAGGACAATAAGACAAACACTTTAATTATTTACAAACAAAAGAAACGATGTTCAAGTGACTTCAGACATTTTAAAAGTGTAACGATAAACAACAAAATACATGTTTCAAAGTAAACTTAACAAAAAACTGAATAATAAAAACAAACAATGGTCCCTTCCAACAATCCTGGGGGTGACCAAATACACCAAAGGTAAGTAATAAAAACTAAATCTCCAGAACAAGACACGCTTCAAGGTGTTGACAATACTCTTCAAGCCTGGCTTTCTCTTTCAAAAGTTGTGATGCGACTACTTTACTTTCTTGAAACCGATCCTCTGCGACACACCTCTGGGCTACTTCCTTCTTAAGCTGAGCATCTTTGTCTTTGAGTTGTTTCTCCAAGTTCTGAATCTTCTTCCTGTAACTATTCTCAGATGCCTGAAGCTTCTGGCACTCTTCTTGGGTCTTACTCAACTCTTCTTCCATTTCCGCATGAGATCTCTTCCTAAAACTGATTGCATCAAAAGTTTCCCCTTGAGCTTCTTTGAGTTTGCGAGCTAAGTCGGCCCTTTCTTGATCTACCCAATAAAGTTTCATCCCTGCCTCACGGTCTTTTGCACGAAGTTGAATGTTCTCAACATGAACCTGGGTGAACACCTCGGTAGGCACCACGTTACTCAGAATAGTAGGAGGTTGCTCACATATAGGAGCCGACCTTGCAAATGGTAACCGTAAAATATTAACCCTGGCTCTAATCCAATCCAAGTAAGGAACCCTAGCAATAGGAACCTTCTTGCCCAAAGTAGTTCTATCCTTCTTGTGAATTCCCTTCCAAGCACTTGTCACTCTTTTCAACATCACAAGATCACTTCCTCTAGCAAAATACATTGATTCAGACACCTCCTCAACCTTTGGCGGTCCATCCATTGCATATCCCAATTGACGATAAGCAAGCACATGATTATAGTTGATACACCCATTAGTTCCTATGAGGGGAACATTAGGGAAATCTCCTCAGCTAGTGATAATACTTCATACTCCCCCCATGTCATAATTCCACCGGATATCAAATGAAGTAAGGTTGACAAGTCTTGACGACCATCGGAGAGAATGTCTGGTATCCACGAAAGGGCCACTTACTGGTAGGTGCAACTTAAACCATTGATACAACATTGAATGACATAAACTTACATTACCTCCTTTTCCATGCCTGAAATGAATGGTGTAAAGAGTATCTGCCAAGAGTGTCGGTACCGGGTTCTTATTTCTAAAAACACAAATAGCCGCCAAATCCACAAAATTTCTCTTGCGAGGGAAGAGGATGATCCCGTATATCATGAGAGCAAACAGAGAGCTGAAGTCACTCCAATTCCCTTTCTTTGCCCAGTCTTCAGCTTTCTTCACTAAGAAATCCAGATAAAACCCTGTAGTATCCTCACTTGATTTCCAATTGTCTTTCACCTCTTTCCAACTCAAATGAAGAATTTCAGCAATAACTTCGAACTTCGGCTTCTCCGGCACTTGGACAAAAGGAACTTCATCAGACAACTTGATATTAAGTAGGTACGCGTACTCTTCTAGTCTGGGAACCAGTTGATAATCTTGAAAAGTAAAACACCGTAATTCCTTGTCATAGAATTGGAAGAGGGTGATCAAAGCCATTGGGTCAACTGGAGTGTTAAGGATTAGTAACAAATTGCCATAATTCTTGTTGAAATTATTCAGAACATCACCCTTCAGATAAGAACTCAACCTCTTCAATTCGGACACATCAATAGTGGGAATCTGATAAGCGAATGTATGCCTGTTGGGCTCTTTAACACGAACTGAATCAAACTCATCTGACGGGAGGCCAGCCATTTCTGATGGAAACAAGACTCTCGAATGTCCCTGGAAAATGACATGCGCATGCTATTTTTTTTTATACATCATTTTTTAGAAATAAATATGCTATGATGCAACATGACAGGATCAAAGTTTCACACTGGATAATGGATGGACCATTACAGAACAACACCACTCAAGATCAAAAGAAAATCCCAAAGCTTCAAAACTATCATGGGAACCTGAGTCACCTTCGCAATACAAAGTCACCAACAGTACCTGTACCTGTAAGAAAAGTTTTCCCGCCCCTCTCACGGGTGTAGTCTAGGACAAGGTAAGGTTAAAAGCCAAATCAGAGTACGAGAGCTCGACTGTCGGTATCATCATACGATAACACTTATCCGAACTACCTCTGAAGTCATGGGTCTCATGGTCAGGTATATAAAGCATCCGCCTCATAGCTGCCATGGCCACTCTATTCCTAGCTCCTATGGAATTCACTCATAGCTTGGGTATGAGGCCTTTTACCTCATGGAACAACCCACCCAACAAGAAATCCAGAATCCAAATAGTCCAGCCAAATCCAGTATGCAGAAAGTAAAGCGCACATAGGATGCAATGCAAACAGATAAATATGCAAAGCGGTAAAATAAACACCCAAAAGAAAACAAACAAGATCTAGGATCGACTCCGGTATAGACCAGCAAGAGGTCAACTTGTCCCCAGTGAAGTCTCCAGCTGAAACAACTCGGCCGAACGTGTCGTCTGAATATAATGAAACATCAATGAAGTCTCCACCGAAAGTCTTTTATCCCGCCGAAAGGGAAAGGTAAACATCGAGAAAACCTGAAAAGGGAGAAATCACAGTCTTTTGACCGAGAGATCGGGTAAGGGAGTCTGTTACGCGAGGGGAAGGTATTAGCACCCCACACGCCCGTAGTACTCTACGGTATCCACTCTTGTTGTCTAAACTAATGGGTGTGGTCAAATCCTATGTTTATGGATTAAAGCTAAAAAGGGAATGCATGCGAAAGAAAAGAAAACAATGTAGGGAAAATAAAAGATGTGCTCGATCGGGCCCTACCCCAATGCCTACGTGTCCCTTTTAAGGAATCAGAGCAGCCGTAGTTCGGCTTACATATTTTGGTTGGTTTGTATTTTTTAGTTAAGACAACAAAACAGTCAAGATGGCAAAACATCAAATAAAACAACAAACAAATGAGATGGTAAAACATCGACTGAATAATAACAAAGTAACATGTCAAAAATAGAGAAACACCAAATGTTAAAACATCACACCTAACAATGACATTGAGAGTCAAAGTAGGATAACCAACATGTGCGATGGCAAAACATCGGCTTCAAACAAGTATGCGATGGCGAAACATCGGCTAAAAGATAACAAGGTATCATGGCAAAGATGGCGAAACATCAATAAACTGGATGACAAAACATCACACCTAACAATGATATTGAGAATCAAAGTAGGATAACAAACATGTGTGATGGCGAAACATCGGCTTCTAACAAATGTACGATGGCGAAACATCAGCTAAAAGGTAGTAAGGTATCATGGAAAAGATGGCGAAACATCAATAAATTGGATGATGAAACATCACACCTAACAATGATATTGAGAATCAAAGTAGGATAAAAAACATGTGCGATGGCGAAACATCGGCTTCAAATAAGTATGCGATGGCAAAACATCAATTAACCAGGTTTAAAAACAAAGCCAAGAGGCGCACAAATAAATAAGATTGATTTGTATCTTTTACTTTGAAGAAGGGTTTGAGTTTTTTAGAGGTGTTTTATGATTTGCCAAGAAAAAAAATTTGTTTTAAGATGCAAAATGCAAAGGAAGGAAAAAACAACTAAGGGAAACTAGCCTAGCATTATCCCTAGTGTTATCATACAATGATTGACCCTAAGGTTGAGGATAAAGGGAAGATCCTACCCTATGTTAGCATACATGGATTCCTACCTTAATTAACATGTTAAAGGAAGCTTAACAAAACTATCCTATAGGGAACATGCAATGAGAGCGAAGTCGTGATCTCAATTTCTAAATTGAGTGACTCATCGATCAATAATTAAAGAAGAAAAAACAATAAACATCCTATAGGGAACATGCACTGAGAGTGAAGTCGTGATCTCAATTTCTAAATTGAGTGACTCATCGATCAACAATTACATAAGAAAAACAATAAACATCATATAGGGAACATGCACTGAGAGAGAAGTCATGATCTCAATTTCTAAATTGAGTGACTCATCGATCAAAAGTTAAAGAAACAAACACAACACATGTATCAAATAAAACAGATGGCCTCCTGACATATATCAGCAACAGAGGTCCCATCATGAAACATAGAACTATGCAAATAAAAGAAAGGAAATAATGCAATACCAAACGGATAACTATCTGTAGCAACTGAACAAGAATAAAAGAAACCCAGAGGACTTCAAGCAAGCTGGCATCAGCAGACAAATCAAGTTAGAAATTACGCCATCAGGATGTAAGTATTGAGATTTTCAGATATGAACAGATCCCATGGGCAATGTATGGCATTCATAATCACATATACATATTCTGCATAGACTATCAAATATGCAAATACAAGAGCAGTGCCAATATAATAAATTGTGTTACACAAATAAAGTGAAACACAGTAGCCTCAAGCCAAAAATGGAAACTTTTCTCAAAGTACCTCGCACATTCAACAGCCAAGTTAGTATTCCCATAAATTGAATGATGACTCACATAAGGGATGGATGATGACACCATAATAAAATGAGAAAAACATGATAGCAACTATCAAAACATTAGATATGATAGACAAAAAGAAACAGGCATATGCATAATTTGGTCAAAAATTAGAGGAATGTGGCTCCTTTCTATCACCATGTTGAGTTGACAATTGAATATCAATCAAGGATCATGGGAGCTTGATAAGAATACAATCAAAGACCATGAAGGTCAGTAGCAAACACAATTCAATCATACTCAATTACTTCATCACAGTTTACAAGCATAATAGAAGAGGAATCCCACACAATGCATCAAAAGGTTCAATCATTCAATCACGGGGCATTAAGTGAAATGACTTGAGTTTATATGGATAAACAGAACCAACATGATCATTAGGTGCCCAATCATAGGCCTCACTCAAGTTCATTGGCCATCAAGCAAATTGCAACAAGATATGCAACATTAATTGGGTACCTTCACTTCAAAAATACATCAAAAATAGAAAAGGATTTCAATAATTCAAACAAAAAATTTCTTAGCATATTTGAAGTGTGTAGAAGTCAGAAAGAAAGTCTAAAGTTCATGGATGGTTGAGGAGGGGATCAAATGAGGCCCAAAGATCACAACTAGTTGGCAAAACTACCAAACTAAATAAGTTTTCAAAATAATTTATGGAAAAATATCAAACCAAGTCAAATAATTCAAGAAAAATGGTTTTCAGATCCTCAATACATCCATGAACCTTAAACAAGATCCAAATTCCAATGGAAACCCAAGGCAAATTGGTTTTGAAATTGAAACTTGCACAATAAGCAACAAAACCCTAATTATTTGACTTTTAATCTTAAATATTAATTAGATAAGATCAAAATTCAAAAAATCAGAACAAATATACATCAAACATGACAAAACTCAAGAGGTCAGAATACCTATTTTTCCATATTTTTTGAATTAAAGAAAAGTCAAAAATAAAATAAAATTCAAACAATTAATCAATTAAACAAATAATAACATCTCAAAATAAAATTTTAATCAAAATTCAGAAAAATATCCAACCAAAATTATATTCAAATATTATAATTAAAAACACACATCCCTTATTTTTTGTGGAATTTTTGAATTAAAGGAAATATTAAAATAAAAATCAAACAAACAATTAACAATTAAACTATTATTTAAAGACAAAAATGCAAGCCCTTGCCAAAGTTCACAAAAAGGTCAAAAGAAAATTATATTCAGATACTATGATTAAAAACAAACTTATACGATTTTTTTCAGGATTTTTGAATTAAAGGAAAATATTAAAATAAAACTGTGAAACAAAAAATCAAATAAAACTTCAAAATTAATTTTCTAATAAAAAATAGGAAAAAATACCAAACAAATCTCAGAATCAAATTCTAAATAATTTTAAGAGTTCAAAACATTTTTTGTGGGATTTTTTAGATCAAGGAAATATTAAAACAAAAAATAAATATTAAAAAAATAATTAAATAATAACACAAATTTTCAAACCAATCAAAACATTTTCAAAAATTATTTAAAAAATACACAAGGTCAGAAATATTATTTTTAGGTTTCCTGAATTATTTCATAATTTTTCAACCATTTTTGAGGAAGAAATAAAATCATGAAAATAAATTTATGAAACAAAATTCAAATGAATTAAAAAACCAAAACAACCAACCAGAGGAGGCCACGCCATCATCTTCAACCTCTGGCTAGGGCAAAAATGCGCGCAAGATCAGATCCATCACCTCATGTTCTAATCAACATAACATGCTCAATTCTACACATATTTTTTATGAAATTTTGTGCAAATTAAAGCTAACATATCATACTACACCATGCAATTCGAATCACATTAAATAATTAACCATAGATCAAGAACGAATCGCGTGAAAATGACAAAAACTCACTGAGCAGAAAATTTCAGATGCATCATACATGCACATCTCATTAAATCAAAAGCTCTGAAGCTACAGAAACACTTAATGAACTTCAAACAACATGATTATAAACTCAAATCACACAATGCACGGCTAAAAATCAAGATCCAAAGTTAAGAATTCCAACCTTTGAGGCAAAAATGAATCTACTGTATCCTTCACTCCAGATGCAAACTAAGCCTCGATCTACAATCCTTATCACTTGGAGAAGAGAATGCAAGAAGAAACACTCAAAACGCGCAAGTAAATTGAGAGAATCGAAGAAATTTGAAGAACAAGTGGCTATGGAGTTTTTTGAGCTCAGGGATCAAATGAAGCACCAACGAGGCTCAATGAAGCTTGCCTCTCAATAAATAGAGCACGAGGAGGAGGGTAGGATAAACTTTTCACACTGAAAACCGTTAGAAAGAATGAATTCCTCTTTTTGCCAAAATGAAGTTTGCACATGGAGCCCTCAAATCCCTCGTGCGTTCTCCCTGCTTTTACGTGCATTTCAATTCTTTTTATCTCAGGAAGAGATTATCAAAAGATCAAGGCTTAATTCCTCGTATTAATCAAGTGTTGGTGATTAGGCATTTTCATGCCACTTTTTACAAAACCACGGGTTGCCCTTGCATTTGCCCACGTGTAGCTCAAATTTTGGCATGATGGGCCTTAGTACATTGCAAATTAGTCATGGTCCAAGTTTGAAGTGAAAAAAATGGCCACAAATCAGGTTATCAAGAATTTGCAATTTGCATGGTGTTCATGAATTCAATGAAATGCCTCAAGATTCCAAAGCTCATAACTTGCTCATACTTTTGCATTTGGACACAAATGAGTACAACTTGGAAAGGTATTGAAAATATCTACAATCCTCTAGTTTTGAGTTATTGCAATTTAATCCATTAAGGTCCTCAAAATTTGACATGAAATTCACTAATTTTGGAAAATGACCTATAATTTTAATTTGAGGCATGAACTTCCAAAGACCATAACTCTTGACTATTTGCCAATTTATACATGAGACCAAAAGGGGATTAAAGATCATCCTCATATATTTCCAAGCATGTTTCATTTGCATTTTTTTGATCAAAGGTGAATAAAATATGAATTTTTGAAATTAAGTCCTTATTTTCCAAAATTAGAAACTTTTAGGGTTTCTTCATGAACAAGTTTCAACCAAACCTCAATATATTTGATCCAATGATCAAAATGGACTTGAAATATGAAAAGTACACCCTTGAATTGATGGTTAACCAAAAATTCCCTTGGTCAACCTTGACTTTGACTGATTTTGACCAAAATGACCATTTTGCCCTTTTGAATCAATTGATCCACTTTCCTTCAAAATTGATGATCAAAACTTCAAACATATGATCTTCCAAATATATAGAGGCCATGTACAAGTTCCACTTCAAAATTCTCAAGAAATATTGATGAAATCCCAAACCCTAGTTTTGGTTAACACCTTAGGAGACTGATGAATCATCTTCAAAACTTCAAATCCTCTGGGCATCTTGACCAATTTCTTGTACAAAGACTTTTCAAATACCAATTAGATGTTGTAGCTTCCAAATAAAGACTTGTACATTGATCAATATCCTTGCTCAAACAAAACCCTAATTTGACTGGTGAAACAAAAGAGTGATTCTTCTTATAATCCAACACAGACTTCAATCCTCTGATGATCCAAAGAGATGGATAAAATATCTTGAGATATGCAATAACTTTTGAGCTTGAAAGATCCAGAGGTTTAGATGATAAGGTTCTACTTGAGCAACTTGTCAATGCAATCAACCTTCAAAGCTTGAGGAAGACTTGATAACCAAAGTATTTTGATCCCATCACAATGTATGAATGTAACACAATATGATATTCATGATGAAACATAAGCCTAAATAAAGAGGGTAAATTTTGGGGTGCAACACTTAGGCACAACTAAAAGCTGCTAACCCCCATACTTGTTTAACTTGCTTCAAGAACAAGTCAGCACCCTAGCATGATGGTGATACTCTTGACTTCTCCAAGCTACAAAATTCTTACCTATAAATGGAACTTCATTGCAACTGTAAAGGGGTCGAAAAAATTGAAAATAAAAAGCCTTAAAACCTTGCTAAAAACTCCAGGAATCCGAAACTGCAAACACAAATACAAAACCTGCTAGTTCTTGATTTTTGCATTCAAACTTCATTTTTCCTCAAGTGTTTCTTGACCAAGTCATCCATACAGCTTCTGATATACATTTATAAGCCGTCCTAACTTTTGTTTTCAGACTATAACATGTTCTCCATCAATCGCCACCTCAAAAGGTCAGAACTTTTCTTCTTGGTTGTTCCAGAATTTTCCATCCATTCATAGCCCAAGTTAAAGATTGTTCAAGTTTGTTGAGCACGTGAGGAGGCTGATCAGAATATCACAAGCATTCAGAACCAGGATCTAGTTCATAGAGCCTTTTCCAGCTACAAGGTAAGCTTCTGCTAACTCTCATCACATTATTTAGATATTAATAGGCTTGCATGTTCAAAAATACAATGTAGACATCCTGACTCTGATGTTGTTCATATTCATAGATTTCATGCATTTTTTGCCTAAGTAGAGAAAATTTCAGTTCAGAATTTCTTGAGGAAATTAGGATTCGGAATTAGGATTAGCAAAATTCATGCTTGCTATATTTACAGTTCTGATGCTTTATATTTCTGAAACCATGATGAAACCTGCCATAGCTGTTATGTGCACATTTTCTGTTTTGTTGAGAAATGACTAAGTTGCAGATGCTCTGACTAGCATGGAGAGGGGGATGAATTTCATCATCAGAGTTTACTTGGTGATACATGTTTAGGCTTTTGCTTCTAATACCAGATGTATAGCCACCCCAGTGGTAGAAAACGTACGTATAAGACATTAGTACTAAGGGTCCTGGGTTCTAGCCCCAAAAGCATCTTTTTTAGGTTCATTTATTGACATTTTTACCCATTTATCTGTCAGACAATATTTCTAGATAAGAACTTCTAGATACCCTCACCCAATAACATTATCACCTCACTCTCTCAAACAACCAGAACTTTTGACTTGTCAGTGACATTAGAGCTTCTAGGTTCCTAGCTGCACTAGAGCTTCTAAACTCCTTCAGCAATCAGAACTTCTAGGCTTTCCTTTATTCCCAGCAATCTCAAAACCTCAGTGTACCCAGACCCATAACTTCTGACCTTCCCCATTTCTGTTAACTTGTTATTTCTGATTTTGCAGCGCATCAAAGTCAAAGTTTCTGCCTCTTATTTTTGTCCCCTTCAGCCACGCGCTGATTCTGACCCCTTTTCTCTTATTATTTTATCTTATCTTTAAATAATCAAAACACAAAAGTTTTTTTTCCACATACTTTATTTTACTTCTTTTAAAACCAAAAGACTAAAAAAAAATTCTTAAACAAACTTATTTTATTCTCTTAACAAAAACAAAACAAGTCTATTTTACATTTCTTGTACATTATCTCAATATGGTTTTAATAGATAATTAGTACTTTAATTTCTTGTAATCCCCATTTGTAAATTTGTATACCCCATCCCCCTAAATGATGTAATAGCGTATGACTTTACTTTTCCGTGCTTTTATTGCTTTCATATATTGTTAGTAATTAGAGTGTGTATGGCAAGACATGAAATCAACAAATAGATAACCCTAATTAAGACTAAATGCATGTAAATCAAACACACTTTCACACGTGCACCCTTAGGGTAATCCCATTTTGTTGCCTATCGGAAAATAGTCATGTCCCTCGAACATGGGAGTTTTAGCAAAGACCCTCGATAAAAGATCGTAGTCCCTCGATGACCCTCAATGTTGCCTTCGGTAAAACGATCTAGTCCCTAAACGACATTGCTAAAACGTCTCATAGGTTTCTTTCTATGACTATGCAAAAACGTTCCACACATGTCCCTTCACATCCAACGATGGGGCTTCTTACTAAATCAATGGTAAAATAGCAACATCTAAAGGAGAAGGAAAAGAACATTAAGACCTTTTGAGTAGGTATGATGCTCCTAGTTGCTCGCTTTCTCACAACAAAAACATTTTATACACCAACACTTTCATTGAAACATTTTCAAAAGACAAATCTTTTTTGTACGCGTTCTTATAGAAACGAGAACCATTACAAAGACGTTTTCAAAATACTTTCAAAACCCACACCATAAAGCACATTTTCAAACAAAGCAAGTGATCTAGCAAGCAACTAAGAGCCCATAGATAACTATGGATGAAAAGGGTGCTAATACCTTCCCTTTTCATAATCTACCCCCCGAACTCAAGAAATAATCTCAAAGGTCTTTCCTATTCTTTTCCACCTTTCCTTTTGGATAAAAGAAAAGTCTGTGGCGACTCTTGCTAACCGCAAGAATTGTGATCAAACGCAAAACATCCCAAGTCAGTTCTCCCACCGTATTACAGAACTGGCGACTCTGCTGGGGAATTTTGTAAAAGTGGGGTTACCTTAGGGCTAGATCACCTTTATTTTCTTTCATTGTTTGACTTGTTTTCTTTACATTATGGTTCCTTATTTAGGCTTGCTTTGATCCTCTACCCGGATTTGGGATACCTTATAGGTAAGTAGCAATACGTTATGGAAATTGTGCGGGGTATACCGACATGGTCTAAGCAATAGTTACGTTAGTGTGACACATTTGTGGGTACCGGTAGCCCTTAAGTGGTCAAGGAGAATACGGGGCCGCTGTGTGGTGTCATGAAGCACTAACTGACTTTAGAATCTTTACTTGACCAACTTGGCCATTAGGAAGTAGTGATATAGTCGGCTTTTGTGCAGTCCGAAGTTGGTTGATACTCGATACTACACTCATTAAGATTAGACTTGTCGGGATATTTCGATCGCCATGAAAGAGGCTTGCGTTGAAACAATGCCCGATAAGGAAGATCAGCGATATTGAGATCCCTTAGAACTCGGTTACTATTTCTAGGACAGGTTTGAGCCAACTAAACTTCAAGATGGTACTTACCTATAAGACTCCATGAAAGCCTAAACCTAAAGACTTGTTTGCCTTGTTTGTATATGCTTACTTATACATAGCATCATAAACATACTACATCATACTAATTCTCACTAACCATTTCAAGGATTATTGGGATTTATCTTTATTCTATTTTGTAGGACATGGCTTCCATCCGCAGGAATACTATCCAAGTCAATCTCGTAAGAATTCCACCTCAACTCAAAGAGTTAGCATCAAGGGTCACGGAGAATTATTCATTCACCGAAAGACATGGTCTCCTCCTAAACTTGGTTACCTCTAGCACTGATGAAGATATGATGAAGGTGCTTTTCCAGTTCTTTGATCCTCTACACCATTGCTTTACTTTTCCTGATTATCAGCTTGTGCCTACTATGGAAGAATTCTCTCAACTCTTGAGGATTCCTATACTCAATAAACTACCTTTCAACGGTACGGAAAGAGATCCAAGACCTGAAGAGGTTGCCCGAGCACTACACTTGCAATAATCTGATGTCACGACTAATTGGGAAACAAGGAGTGGTGTCAAAGGGTTCTTAGCCAAGTTCTTGTTTGAGAAAGCTCAAGATTGTTGGAATTCTTTGGATTTATAAGCTTTTGAAGAAATATTGGCCCTTCTTATCTATGGGATTGTTTTGTTTCCAAACCCTGACCAACTTATAAATGTAAATACTATCAAAATCTTCATGTCTCGCAATCCGGTGCCTACTTTGTTGGGAGATATCCTACATTCTTTTCACTCTCGCACTATGAGGAAGAGAGGGATCCTCATGTGTTGCACTCCTATCTTGGATAGATGGTTTATTTCGCATCTTCCCCGGTATGTGTTGAAGAACGAGCAAGGTTTGAGGTGGTCCCATAGGTTGATGATGCTTAGACATTTAGATATTCATTGGTGTTCTCAATCCTTAGAGAACGTTACTATCATCGGCCGATGTGGGGAATTCCCTAATGTCCCTTTGCTTGGCATTAGGGGGGTATCACTTACAACCCTTGCTTAGCCTTACGACAGTTTGGGTATGCACGAAGAGACGACCTGCATGATGTGCTCATTCAAGGTGGGGTGTTCGACTACGAAAGTGATGATCAAGGCTACCGTCAGAGGTTTATACGAGCTTGGAGGATGGTAAACAAGGTGGATAGTAGGACATTGGGACACAAGAATTACATTACCCTCGAGCATTACCTTAGGTGGGTATGGGCTCGTGCCCAGAGTCTCGCAATGCCTTACCCTGCTATCCTCCCTGTTATCATGGAGCTTATTGTTGAAGGAGTATCTTGTACACTGTACTTCATCCCAACATGCCTACCTCTCTCGAAGACTTGCAAAAGGGTTGGATTTAGCTAAAGGAAGAATGAGACACTTTCGAAGCCCAATTCTACGCCAGTGAGAAGAAGGTCTTGGAACTCACCAAGCAACTTCATGAAGAGCGGAGTCTGAACGCCTACATCGCGCCAGAGTGGATGCATACAACCTTTTTGTCTTAGGAGTTTTTGTATTCTATTTCTTTCATTGTAAGCCCAAAGAGGCATGATGTACTCAAAATTAGATTTATTAATGGAACGTGTGTTCCTTTTTGTCTAAAGCAAATTTAAATCTCTAATTTCCTTGAAATCATTTGCATATGCATCGTCATTCATCATAACACAAACATGTTTCTTACAACAGGTCTCCTTATCTTTCTACTGTTTATTTCAATGAGATGGATATTAAATAGACAGTAAAGGATATCCAGGCCCAGAACGTTCAATTCCAACAGATGTTCTTGACCCTGGCAAAAGGACAAGAGGATTTGAAAACTTTGCTGATCAAAGAAAAGAAGAAGAAAGCGAAGAAAACAACCGATGTTTTAAATCTGGGAAAAAGGTTCAAAGGACCAGCCAGACGAACTCTAGACTTTGCAACATCATCGGGTGAAGGGGATAATCAAGAGGGGAAAACAAGGAAGTGAATGATCATCCAGAGTCCGAAGAAGAAGAAGAGGTTGATTACTCTGAAGAGCAGTATCCTCCAGCTGACGATAAATATAAATAGTTAGAAGATCGCCTTAATGCTATGGAGATCCAAAGGGTACCCGGATTGGATTTTGAAGAACTAGGACTTGTCTCAGGGGTTCTCATCCCGCAGAAATTCAAGATCCCCACTTTTGCTAAATATGACGGTGTCTCTTGTCCGAAGCTACATTTAAGGTCATACGTCAGGAAAATTCAACCCCATACTGTGGATAGGAACCTATGGGTTCATTTCTTCCAAGAAAGCTTGTCGGGGACACAGTTGGATTGGTTCTATCATCTGGAAGGGACCAATATTCGCAATTGGGAAGATTTGGCTTCCGCTTTTTACAAGTAATACCAGTATAACACAGATTTAGCTCCAACTCGGACACAGTTGTAAGGCATGTCTATGGGTGCAGGTGAAGGTTTCAAAACTTATGCTCAAAAATGGCAGGATCTCGTGGGAAGAGTCCAACCCCCTCTATCTTACAGAGAATTGGTGGGTATGTTCTTAGGCACGCTATCTAGTCCATTATTCAACCACCTAATCGGAAGATCCTCGGATGGATTTACCGAATTAATCATGACTGGTGAACAAGTAAAAGAGAGTATAAAAAGTGGCAAAATTCAAAGAGATGCATCCTCAAGCATGATGAAGAAACCCTTTGCCGGAAAGAAGGAAGTCAGTGTTGCATATGACCATAGGAATCAAAACAAAACTGAACGTCGCCCGACAATAGGGGCTGTTATGATTTCTAATCCTGCACCAAATCAGCAGAGAAATTATCAACGCATGCCAGAGGCGCCCATGAGACGATTCACCCGAATCAACATGACCTTGTCCCAAGTTCTGTCGCATATTTTGAAATGCAATCTAGTGACGTTAAAAGAAGCTCCCAAGAACCCCAATACATCCTCCCCTCGCTACAACCCGAGTGCTCGATGTGCCTATCATTCTGAGAGCCCTGGACATGATACCAACAATTGTTGGGCCTTGAAGAATAAGGTACAAGACCTTATCGAGACAAAAGAGATTGAGTTTGACCCCCAGAAACACCTAATGTGATAACAGAGCCAATGCCCAAACACGGTCAAGGTGTCAATGTTGTTGATGATGAGTGTTTTGTTTCCTCTGTGAATGATTTAACTACTCCTCTTTTGACCATTAAACAGAATATATTACGAGCCGGTCTGTTTCCGGGTTGTGATGAAAGTTGTCAATTATGTGTGTCTCTACCCAATGGATGTTTGTTATTGAGGATGGGCGTCCAGCGCCTGATGGCTAATAGAGAAATCGTGTTTGAAAAGGTTCCTCTTATCAGAAACTCCTGTGAAGATGTCTCAATAATCACCATTTTCGACAATCCTCCCAGGGTCTCCACCAAAAGACCCGTTAGGATTACATCTGTTCCAAAGTCTGCTCCCCTAATCATCATCATGCCAAGGCCAATACCATATTCTTCGAATAAAGTTGTTCCCTGGAACTATGGGGCTGACGTCTATTACTATGGCCTCAAGCAAGATTTGTTGGCTATCCAAGACAAAGTCGAGAAAGACACTGATCCCGGCGTCGTCAATATCGTTGGGACCAGTAAGATAACAAGAAGTGGAAGGATCTTATCACTTAAGATCTCTCCAAATACCATTGTTACTCCTGTAATTATTCCCGCTACCGCTCCTACCAGCATTCCCAATAATACTCCTGTTGACAATCCTACTGTTATTCCTGCGACCAAGACAAGGGGCAAGGAGGTGTTATCTGAGCCTGTCTAGATGAAGGCACATCCAGAGGATATTCCTGAAGCTTCCAGAAAAGAGATAGAAGAAATACTGAAGATATTCAAGAAAAGCGACTACAACATCGTGGAATAGTTGGGGCAAACCCCCTCGAAAATATCAATGTTGGCCTTACTCTTGTGTTCTGAGGCCAATGCCAAGGCCTTGGTAAAATTTCTAAAGACCACCCACGTGCCCCAAGAGACATCCATTGACCAATTTGAGAATTGTATGGCCAGTCTAACTACTGGTAATAGATTGGGCTTTTTTGACACCGACTTGACTCCCAAAGGAAGGAAACACAACGATGCCTTGCACGTCTCCATTGAGTGCAAGAGCACTACGCTAGCCAACGTCCTGGTAGATACGGGCTCATCGCTGAATGTTTTGACCAAAAACACTCTTGACCGGCTAGACTGCAAGGGACTTACTTTAAAGCCTAGCAACATTGTAGTGAGGGCCTTTGATGGTTCTAAGAGGACAGTGCACGGAGAAGTTGACATCCCCATAAAGGTTGGGACTCAGACCTTCGATTCAACTTTCTACATGATGGATATCCGCCTTTCCTATTCCTGTCTTTTGGGCCGACCCTGGATTCATGGCGCTGGTGTCGTCACCTCTACATTACATCAGATGTTGAAGTACCCAATCAAGGGAAAAAGCATCATTGTCCATGGAGAGGAGGAATATATGGTCAGTCACTTGAACTCTTTCAGGTACGTGGAAATGGATGGTGAGTTCATCGAAACTCCGTGTCAGCAGTGCGAGGAGGTCCCACAAACAGTTGCGACAACTAAGACTACAACCAAGACTCCAAAAGTTACCAGACCGCCATTAAAAATGGCCTCTCTGAAAGATGCTAGAGCAGTGATCGAAGAAGGTGGATGCACTATCTGGGGTCAACTTTCGGATATTACTTACAATTCAAACAAATTTGGTTTGGGTTTCACCTCAGAAGCATAAAGGTTTGTTCGACGAACTCGCGCAGGGGGGCCACCTTTACGCATCAGCAATCAGGGAGTCAACGCGGTGGAAGACAGTGATGGCAGTTGTGACCTAGATGAGTGGATTTTTCCAACCGGCATCGGAGGACTCAGCAACTGGGAGGCCAAAGAATTTGTCCCTATTACTTTTCTTCAAGAGTAATTGTCTTTCAATTTTTGTCATATTTGTAATAATTAAAACAATTTAGACTTTAAAACCTTGTGTCTTACCCGAGGCACAACGGTCCATTTGTGAGGGTTGTTACTTCATCTTCATATGTCATCAATAAATCATGGACGTTTTTGCATGCAAACTTTACGCTCTTTGTTCTTCTTTTTTCTACCTTTTTATTTGTTCAAAGATAGCTATGCTCTTACACACACTCACATATCAAAACATACATCCACATCCACTCAGGATCCCATGGGTAACGATTTTGCTATGCCCTATCATGACTTTGAAAATTCGATCTACCAAGCCATAGACGAAGGTGAGGAAAATTGTGAGGTACCAGGAGAGTTAGCCAGGTTATTGCAACAGGAAGAAAGGATCATACAACCCCACGAAGAGCCATTGGAAACAGTTAACTTAGGTACTGAAGAGGACAAGAAAGAAGTCAGGGTAGGTTCAAACCTGGAGTCTAGTGTTAAGAAGCGCTTAACTCAATTACTACATGACTATGTTGAGGTCTTTTCCTGGTCGTACGAAGACATGCCAGGACTCGACACTGACATTATGGTCCATCGTCTGCCGACAAAAGAAAAATTCCCTTCGGTAAAATAGAAAGTCTGTCGCATGAGACCAGAAATGTCAGAGAAAATCAAGACTGAACTCATGAAGCAGTTCAACGTTGGATTCTTAGCCTTCACCTCCTATCCACAATGGGTCGCCAATGTTGTTCCAGTGCCTAAAAAGGACGGTAATGTACGTATGTGCATGGACTACAGAGACTTAAATAGAGCAAGCCCCAAGGATGACTTCCCGCTTCCCCACATCGATATTCTGGTTGACAACACCGCACAACATAAAGTATTTTCCTTCATGGATGGTTTCTCTGGATACAACCAAATCAAAATGGCACCTGAGGACATGGAAAAAACGACCTTCATCACACAATGGGGCATATTTTGTTACAAGGTTATGCCATTCGGGTTGAAGAACGTTGGGGAAACCTATCAGCGTGCCATGGTAGCTTTGTTTCACGATATGATTCATCACGAAATAGAGGTCTATGTGGATGACATGATAGCCAGATCTCAAACTGAAAAGGAACACCTTGACCATCTGCAGAAACTGTTTGAAAGACTGAAGAGATACAAACTAAGGTTGAACCCGAATAAATGCACTTTTGGAGTGAGGTATGGTAAACTCTTAGGCATCATTGTCAGCGGCAAAGGTATCGAAGTGGACCCTGCAAAGGTAAAATCAATACAAGAAATTCCCACTCCTCGCACTGAGAAGGAAGTTAGGGGATTCTTAGGATGGCTAAACTACATCGCCAGATTCATTTCTCACCTAACCGCTACTTGTGAACCACTCTTCAAATTACTGAAGAAAGATCAAGTGTTAGAATGGAATGACGACTGTCAGGCTTCCTTCGACAGGATCAAAGAATACCTTCAAGAGCCTCCCGTTTTGATGCCGCTAGTCGAGGGAAGGACTTTAATCATGTATCTAACTATCTTGGAAAATTCAATGGGGTGTGTGCTGGGGCATCATGACGAGTCTGGCCGAAAAGAGCATGCAATATACTACTTGAGCAAAAAGTTTACCGACTGTGAAACCAGATATTCATTGCTCGAGAAAAATTGATGCGCTCTGGCATGGGCAGCTCACCGGCTAAGACAGTATATGCTGACCCACACTACCTTATTGATATCCAAGATGGATCCAATCAAATACATATTTGAGAAACCCGCCCTCTCTAGAAGAATAGAAAGATGGCAGATGGTCCTGACTGAATATGACATTCAATACACTACCCAGAAAGCAATAAAGGGAATTTTGTTAGCCGATCACCTTGCTCATCAAGCTATGGATGACTACTAATCCATGAATTTCGAGTTTCTAGATGAAGACATCATGTTGGTAAGTGTGATCGGTGGGAATGAGAACTGACTATTTTGGAATGCTGGTTCGCGTTTGCGTTTGTTTTTGCAAAATGTCGCGGTAAGCAAGAGTCGCCACCGTCTTTTATTTTATCCAACAAGGAAAGGACAAAAGCACAGAAAAATTCCTTTTTGAGATGTTTCTCGGGTTCGGGAGGTAGATTATAGAAAGGGAAGGTGTTAGCACCCTTTCTATCCGTGGTTATCCACGGGCTCTTAGGTACTTGCTCATTGTATTTTCAAAAGTTTACTTTTCTTTGTGATTGTGGGTTTGAAAGAAGTTTTTGTTTTGAAAGGGGTGTAAGTGCGAAAAGTTTAGTTTTGTTTTTTTAAAAGGAGCAAGTACTTAAGAACATCTACCTACTCAAAAAGGAATTAGACTGTGCAAATGTCCTTTAGACAATGTTATCCCACTATTGAGGAGTAGGTAGCACCATCGTTGGAGTTTAAGGGTCAATTCGATTAAGGGACGTGTGGTCACTAAAGCAATGTTAGGACGCCTTAGCGGTAACCCTAATGTCTTAGATCATTTTTCCGAGGCAACTGTTTCGAGGCAACTATGATCTTTGGACAAGAGGGCGACCTCTAAAACTTCCTATACTCAATGACCACGTTCGAGGCAACCAAGTGAGGTGTACCCTAAGAGTGCGCATGTGCGAGTGTATTGTTTTTCAGTTACATTATCTTTGTACATGTTGTGGTGAGTTACTATTGATTTTAAATTAAAGATTAGTCTTGTCATGCATATCCTATTGTTCAAACATCTAACAGTTAATGATTGCGTAAAATAAATTGCGGAAAATAAAGCTAAGCTATTACAAGGCGTCGGGTATTCACATCGCCAAAAACAAACCCTTAAAATTAAATGCGAAAAAGTAAATAAAAGCGGTAAATAAAATCCTAAGTTAAAACTATTACATCCTCGGAGCAATTACACAAATATAGATCAAAGATAATATGCGCGCGAGAAAAATTGAATCGGAGCGTCCTAGGGTTTTGACCCTTTTTCATTAAATAAAGCATATTTTTTGTTATTTTTGATTTTTAAATTAAGTCTAAACTAATAATTGAATTAATTAATGAAAAATAAAATATTTTTGAGTTTTATTTTAATTAAGGAAATAAAATTAGAAAGGTAAAAATATATCAAAATCCTAATTCTAAATCAATTTTTAATTTATTGCAAAATATATTATTATTTAAACCTATTTAAAACTAAATTAATTAATTAATGATTTATTTACAAAAATAAAATAGTGAAATTAGTAAATATTATTTTTTATGATTTCTGATTTTTTTATATAAAAAAAAAGGTTATTTTGTTAATTAATTAGTTTTTTAATAATAATAATAAAGCAATAAAAAATAATGAGAAGAAATAAAAAAAATAAGCAAACTTTAAGGGGTGTTGGGCTTGAATTGGGAGTGTGATCAGCATAATTCCAAGCCCAAAACGCTGGCCCTTGTTGACCTTTCAGATTGCCTATGCGTGCATTGACTTGAATCCACGGTGGATCAATGATTCTGGCCTTTGGATCTAGCTCGAAGCCACTTGGCACATTGAGATCTGAGGACATATGGTAGTCCACGCTTAGGATGCTGCGCCTGAATACCTGAAGGAAAAATATATGAAAGTTTTGGGGGACCTGGGATTCGAACCCAGGTCCCAAGGGACAATTCAACTAGCGCGCTACCAACTGAGCCATGATGTTAACCTGTTAGTGGGATATCGATTAAATATTATAAAACAAACTAACAATTATTCCCTGAAAACGCGCTAATATTCAAATGAGCCAATCACGCTATGACACGGTATCATCTTCTTCACCAAAACTCTGGTTCGATTACCTGCAGATTTTTATCCGCAGGAAGATTCATAAGACATCTCAAAAATCCTCCCTAGGCTATGTAAACGCAAGCTAAGGCCATCAACATGTTCGCCTTGCTTTCTTGAACACGAATATAGCCATGAATCGTCTTGATTTTTCCTGTACACAAAACGCCCAAAAACAAGAACAAGAACCCTAGGTTCTGGATACGGAATTACAAGCCACGAAAATGAAATCAAACAATGCAGAATGCTTGGAAATTATGTAAGGATCACAAATATATCAATATTTTGGCAAGAAAACGCAAGAATCCAAGGTTACAAACTCGTGCACATGGCTATGTTCAGGATGACTTACAGCGTGTTATAGACGATGAAAATGCTTGGTTTCGATCCCTACAGCTTCACAGGATATCAGGCAAGGGCGCTACGTTTTGCTTTTGGTTTGAATTCACCCCTAAACCAAAATTCGATCACCACTTTTTCAAGGTTTTTTGCAAAACTGTTCTGGCTGTTTCCACAGAGTTTTGTGCGTGTTTTAGGTTTGTGAGGCTTGCTTGCATATAATGGAATGAATTAGGGTTGGTTTGTTGATCTGGAATTAAGTGCATTCAAGGTTGAAGATTGGATTTGATCACCATTGAAAAGCTTTCCAAAATTGCATCAAAGCTGATATTTTGTGCACATTTTGACTTTGCACTAATTGGTTGAGTGTCACATGGTATTTGCAAGCTGTACAAATCATAATAATCCTTTTACATTAATTTTTGGATTTTATTTGAATTAATATAGATTTAAAATGAATTAAATCAATAAAAATTAAATAAAATGGAAAAATAAATGTTTGGTCATGAAATTAAAGATGGGACACGTGTGTGGTGTGACAAGACCAAATCAATTGGAAAAAAGTGGGCCCTTTTGTCAAAAATTGGAGTTTTGGGGATAGTTGACTTTTGGCAATTTTGGAAAAATGCCCAACTTCAACAATGCATAACTTCTTCAATTCTGAACTTTTAGAGGTGTTCTTGGACTTTTTAGAAACCCTGAGATTTCCTCTAACCAACCTTTTTTGTCCCATCTAATTTTGATACTTCATGCTCAAGTTATAAGCTTTGGAAAAAATGTGCTTTTGTTGACTTTTAAAAATGACCTATAATGTCCAAATTTGTAACTTTTTGTGAGAGCATTTCTTGATCTTGGAGTGTGAAGATGGAATGTAGGGAATTGCATCCTCTTCAAAATGAGCTTTGTATGGGTCATTTATCATAAATTATGAGAAAGTTATGCTTGGTCAAAGTTGAGTTGACTTTTCCTACAAAACCCTAATTTAGCAACTTTTGAATCTTGATGAATCTTGAGCAATCCTTGATGAATCATGATCAACCCTTGATCAAATGATTAATTATATTTCAAAATGATAATGTTGACAAAAAATCTTGAGGTTTGAGTGTTTGTAGGTCACAGTTGACTTTTGCCCTAACATAATCGATTTTTGGGCCTCTTGAGCAATTGACTGACCAAACTTTCTCTGCAAGGCTTGAAATTTGACATTGATGGTCTTGAGAACATATTAAGACATTGGGAATCACTTTAGGTCATTTGTATGTGAAGACCTTAATGCAACACAAACCCTAATTTTGACTTGACTGCCTTAGGAGGTGATTTGATTGTCCAACTCTTGAGCCAACTTGAGCAACTTCGAAGATTATTCTTGACATGTCTTGAGGAATATGGGAGGGAAAATTTTGGGGTACAACAGTTGCCCCTGTTCAATTTTCTTAAACCTGAGGATATAGATTGTCTTTCAAGCCTTTCGTGATCCGAAGGTGGAAGATAATTGAACACTAGAGTGCCCAGAAATTTGCACTCGCATGGTGTAGTATCAGCATTGTGATGTTGGGAATGGGATTACAGATGCCATTTGGAGATTGTTGGTAGGAGGATGGGCTTATAGATGCCATCTGCAGGAGTGTCGATCGCATAAGAGATTCCTTAGCGAGAACTTGCATACTTGTTATTGTAGAAGATTCCGCTGGGGAAGTCTAACTTTTGTTGAGATTTAGGAACTTGCATGTACTTCAACTGAGAGAATGCCTCGGCTGAGTATTAAGAACCTGTCCATAATTCAACTGGGGGGTAATCTTCATCAAGATCTAGGAACTGTCTCGTGCCCACCGGGAGTATACCGTTGAGGTTATAGAACTTGTCCACACTATGACATAGGGAAGCATCTTCATCAAGATCTAGGAATTGTCTCGTGCTCACCGGGAGTATACCGTTGAGGTTATAGAACTCGTCCACACTATGACGGAGGAAAACATCAAGATCTAGGAACTGACTCGTGCTCACTGGGAGTATACCGTTGAGGTTATAGTACTCGTCCACACTATGACATAGGGAAGCATCTTCATCAAGATCTAGGAATTGTCTCGTGCTCACCGGGAGTTTACCGTTGAGGTTATAGAACTCGTCCACACTATGACAAAGGAAAACATCAAGATCTAGGAACTGACTCGTGCTCAATGGGAGTATACCGCTGAGGTTATAGTACTTGTCCATACTATGACGTAGGGAAACATCTTCATCAAGATCTAGGAACTGTCTCGTGCTCACTGGGAGTATACCGTTGAGGTTATAGAACTCATCCACACTATGACGGAGGAAAACATCAAGATCTAGGAACTGACTCGTGCTCACCGGGAGTATACCATTGAGGTTATAGTACTCGTCCATACTATGACGTAGGGAAGCATCTTCATCAAGATCTAGGAACTGTCTCGTGCTCACTGGGAGTATACCGTTGAGGTTATAGAACTCGTCCACACTATGACGGAGGAAAACATCAAGATCTAGGAACTGACTCGTGCTCACCGGGAGTATACCGTTGAGGTTATAGTACTCGTCCATACTATGACTTAGGGAAGCATCTTCATCAAGATCTAGGAATTGTCTCGTGCTCATCGGGAGTATACCGTTGAGGTTATAGAACTTGTCCATACTATGACGGAGGAAAACATCAAGATCTAGGAACTGACTCGTGCTCACCGGGAGTATACCGTTGAGTTTATAGTACTCGTCCACACTATGACGTAGGGAAACTGTCGAGATTGAGAACCTTATCTGAAATTCAACCGAGGATAATTCAACTGAGATTTAAGAACTGGTCAGATCTTCGACTAAGCTGAGAACTTAACTGCATTTTTCCTGAAAGGTAAAGGTCAGTCATATGCAATGCATGATATGGATCAGGAAATGATGTTCTCAAAATAAATGAGATTGTATTCGTATGATGCGTATAGGCATGTATCATGATGTATGGAAATGTGATGCTTTAGCTGGGGAAAATAAATCTCGGAGCCACTTGAGAATAAAGTTGAGTTATTCGTTTCTGCTGGGGATGATGAACGAAGATGATAAACCTATAGGAGAGAAAAACTCTGTTGGGGCAATAAACTGATGAAGAGATTACTCCGAGGGGAATTACTCTGTGGGGAAGAGACGTTCTGCTGAAGATTTTAACGATAACCTCGTTGGGGATTCTGTCGATAAGCTCTGTTGGGGATTTTGATGATGAACTCCGTTGGGGATAGAAAGAACTTCGCTGGGAGATGATCTTCTGTTGCATATTGCTGAGGATAACCCAGTTAGATTCTTGTGAGGATAATCTTCTGAATTTGGATGGGGAGATGCATTTGTGCTCTGCAGGGGATAAGCTTCTAGAATCTACTGGGTAAGATGATTCAACTCTGGCGGGGAAGCTTTTTTAGACTGCGCTGGGGAAATGACTCCACTAGGGGTATCTTGTATTCCGTCGGGGAACATTCTTATATTCTGTTAAGGAATATTAAGACTGTCGGGGATACTCTTATACTTGATGGGGAATACTCTTATACTCCGTTGGGGAATATTAAGACCTTTTGGGGATGCCAAGCCTTTTCGGGGCTGATGGTAGACTAACTCTGCTTGGGGGAGAGCATTGCTGATTCATTTATGGTTGCAAATCTCAGTGGGGAGAGCTACCATTACTACTTTACTCTTGCGGGGAGTGACGGTATCTTGGTCATATTCTTTAGCTGAACCTACCTTGGTACCTTGGTGGATAGAGCAACTAGACAGCTCGGACAATTCTTATTGCCCCCTATTTCTGACATTACCCGTAATTCGTCCTTTGTTTCGCATGTAAATTTTATGAGCATCAATTAGTGTTAAATGCATATATCAAAAATGAACATTAGACGTTCTTTGCAAAACAAAACAGATAAAGGAAAAACAATTTGAAATTGTCTGAAAATGAATTTGTATTGATTTTGAAGTTTGGCCTGTAAATAGGCGTTTTTGTACAAGAGGCTGACGTCCTAGTAAGAGAACGCCGCCGAACAAATAGAATTTATACAGTTTGTGAAAAGAAAAACAAAACAGCTATGTGAATAATCCCACTGGGTTCCAACTCTGCTATTGCCTTTATATCCTCGAGCATCTCATCACTTTGCTACTGGTTGAAGATGAATCAGATAGATTAGTGTTGTCTGAGCTTGATAGTTGATACCGAAGTCTGGATGCAGGGTGATCTAATGAGACATAGTGTTACGCTTATCCCTAACTTTTGCCTGGACCGCCCTTTCGGGTTTTCAGTCCACCGGGATACCCATTTTTGCCCAAGCCTCCTTTTCAGGTTTTCGACTTGCCGGGTGTACAGATTTTTTTAATTTGCATCCCTTGTTTTTGCCCGAACCCTTTTGGTTCACCGGGAAGCCCTTATTTTTGCCTAGGCTAGTCAACCTAGCGGGTCTTTGATTATGCGTAGTATCTTTTCACTATGTCTGCATTGACGGGGTGAGGAAGGTCGTCACCATCCATGGTGGTTAGGATCATTGCTCCTCCTGAGAAAATGTTCTTAACCACAAATGGCCCTTCATAAGTAGGGGTCCATTTTCCCCTGGGATCACCTTGAGGTAAGATAATGCGCTTGATTACCAGGTCCCCAACTTGATACTCTTGTCGTCTGACTTTCTTGTTAAATGCCTTGATCATCCGTTTTTGGTATGTCTGACCATGACAAATAGCAGTAAGTCTCTTTTCGTCGATAAGATTCAGTTGATCAAGTCGGGTCTGAATCCAGTCATCTTCGCTCAAACCTGCATCCTTCATGATCCGAAGAGAGGGTATCTGAACTTCAATAGGCAACACTGCCTCCATGCCATAAACCAAGGAATAGGGTGTTGCCCTTGTTGACGTCCATGCTGAGGTACGGTACCCATGAAGAGCAAATGGTAACATCTCGTGCCAGTCTTTGTATGTCACTGTCATCTTCTGCACAATCTTCTTAATGTTCTTATTTGCAGCTTCTACAGCCCCATCCATCTTTGGCCGGTAGGGAGAAGAGTTGTGGTGTTGTATCTTGAATTGCTCGCAGAGCTCAGTGATCATCTTGTTATTAAGATTGGTACCATTGTCCGTAATGATCCTCTCTGGTACACCGTATCGACATATCAGGTTGTGCCGAATGAATCGTGCCACAATGTTCTTGGTTACCGTAGAAAAGGAAGTTGCTTCAACCCACTTCGTAAAGTAATCAATCGCTACCAGGATGAAACGATGTCCGTTGGATGCCGTAGGTCTAATCTCGCCGATCATATCAATGCCCCACATTGCAAAAGGCCAAGGTGCTGTCAAAACATTCAGAGGAACTGGAGGAATATGCACCTTATCAGCATAGACCTGGCACTTGTGACATGTCCGAGAATGCTGATAACAGTCAGCTTCCATTGTGGACCAGTAATATCCTGCCCGAAGGATTTTCTTTGCCATGGTATGTCCACTGGAATGAGTTCCGAAAGTACCTTCATGCAGCTCCGCCATGATCCTTTCTGCTTCAATCTTATCCACACAACATAGTAAGGTTGAATCATGGTTACGTTTGTAAAGAATGCCATTGCAGATGAAGAACTTTGCCGCGAACCTTCTCATAAACTTCTTGTCATTAACAGATGCACCCTCGGGGTATTCTTGAGCTTCAAGGTATCTTTTCACCTCATGATACCAGGGCCTTTCTGTTACCTCTTCAGTCTCAAGATCACAACAATGTGCAGGTTCATCCAATTTCCAAATAATGATCCGGGGGGCCTCGTTGTCCCATTTGACTTTGAACATAGAAGACATTGTAGCTAACGCGTCCGCCAACTGATTTTCTTCTCTAGGGAAATGTTCAAAGGTCATCTCCTTAAAGTGGGGAAGCAACGTCAACACATACTCCTTGTAAGGAATAAGATTTGGGTGTTTTGTATCCCACTCGCCTTTGATTTGAATGATCACGAGAGCGGAATCTCCGAAGACACTCAGAAACTTAATCCTTAGGTCAATTGCAGCTCGAAGACCCATAATGCATGCTTCATACTCCGCCATATTGTTGGTGCAATTGAAACATAGACGGGCGGTGAACGGAGTATGAGAGCCTTTAGGAGATATGATCACAGTGCCAATGCCATTACCCAAAGCGTTCGAAGCTCCATTAAAGTACATAGACCATCGGGATCCCTCCTCAGGTCCTTCATTCGGTCCAGGTGTCTCACAATCAGTTATCAACATGATATTCTTGTCCGGGAATTCAAAGTTCATAGACTGGTAATCATCCACTGCCTGATGTGCCAAATGGTCTACCAGTACACTCCCCTTGATTGCTTTTTGAGTTGTGTACTGGATGTCATACTCAGTCAAGATCATCTGCCATCTTGCTATTCTTCTGGACAAGGCAGGATTTTCGAAGATATACTTGATTGGATCCATCTTTGAAATTAACAGAGTAGTGTGAGTCAGCATATATTGTCTCAGCCGGCGAGCAGCCCAAGCCAAAGCGCAACAAGTTTTCTCAAGCAGTGAGTATCGGGTCTCACAGTCGGTAAACTTTTTGCTAAGGTAATAAATATCATGCTCTTTTCGGCCAGACTCGTCATACTTCCCCAGCACACACCCCATTGAGTTGTCAAGTATAAAATCAAAGGTCTCCCTTCAACTGGTGGCATAAGAATGGGTGGCTCCTGGAGATACTCTTTGATTCTTTCGAAAGCGGCCTAGAATTCATCGTTCCAACGTACCACTTGATCTTTCTTCAGTAACTTGAAGATTGGCTCACAAGTAGCAGTTAGGTGCGAGATGAATCGGGCAATATAGTTCAGTCGTCCCAGAAAGCCTCTGACTTCTTTCTCTGTCTTGGGAGCTGGAATCTCTTGTATGGCTTTCACCTTGGCAGGGTCCACTTGAATACCTTTGTCGCTCACGACGAAACCTAGTAGTTTTCCAGACCTCACCCCGAAGGTGCACTTGTTCGGGTTCAACCTCAGCTTGTACAACTTCAACCGTTCAAACAGCTTTTGTAGAGGGTCAAGGTGTTCCTCCTTAGTTTGGGACCTCGTAATCATATCATCGACGTATACTTCAATCTCATGATGGATCATGTCATGAAACAAAGCAACCATGGCACGATGATACGTTGCTCCAGCATTTTTCAACCCAAAAGGCATGACCTTGTAGCAAAAGGTACCCCACTGAGTAACAAAGGTCGTCTTCTCCATGTCTTCGGGAGCCATCTTTATCTGATTATAACCGGAGAAACCGTCCATAAAGGAGAAGACCTTGTGCTGAGCAGCATTGTCAACCAGAACGTCAATATGAGGTAGAGGGAAGTTATCCTTGGGACTGGCCCTGTTCAGATCCCTGTAGTCAACACACATTTGGACCTTACCATCTTTCTTCGGCACTGGAACCACATTGGCAACCCACTGAGGGTAAGAAGTCACTGCTAGAAAACCGGCATCAAACGGTTTCATAACTTCATCCTTGATTTTCTCAGACATCTCTGGGCGCATACGACGAACCTTCTGTTTTATCTGAGGGAAGTCTTCCTTGGTAGGCAGGCGATGAACCACAATGTCAGTATCCAACCCAGGCATATCTTCGTAATACCAGGCAAATATCTCTACATAGTCATGTAGCATCTGAATCAACCGTTGTTTCACATTAGGCTCCAGATTGGCACCGATCTTGACTTCCTTCTTGTCTGTCTCAGTACCCAGATTCACTGTTTCCACTGGCTCTTCGTGTGGTTGAATGGCCCTTTCTTCCTAGAGTAGCAGTCTTGCAAGTTCACCCGGAACTTTGCAATCATCTTCACCTTCGTCTTCGGCTAAGTTGACCGGATTTTCAAAGTCATAAATGGCAGTAGCAGAGTCGTTACTAGCGAGATCCAGAGTGGATTGAGACCTGTATATGTGAGTGTGTGTAAAATAGTTGTTTTGCAATATATAATAAAGAAAGACAAGGAGCGCAAAATTTGAAATGCAAGGACGTCCAATTCTTTTATTAATGATATATGAAAATGACACACAAAAGCCCTCATAAATGAAGTCACGATGTCCTGGGTAAGACACCGGGCCATGAAGTTTCACAATATTGTTTGTTACAAATTCAAAACAAAGAATTCATTACTGGGTAACAAAAGTATTAGGGATGAAGTCCTTTGCTGTCCAGTTGCCTGGTCCACCGTTGGTCATAGGATAGATCCAGCTGTCGAATTCAGACTCTTCCACGTCACCCTCAATGGCATTTACTCCCGAGTTGCTGATGAACACAGGAGGTCTTCCAATCCTTGCACTTCGAATAACCCTTTGAGCTTATGCAGTGAAACCCAAACCAAACTTGTTAGTCTTCTGGGTGAAATCAGGGAGTCGGCTCAAATTTGCATACTCACCTCTCTCAATAACAACCCGGGCATCCTTTAAGGAATCCATCTTCATAGGAGAATCTTCAACCACAGTCTCAGTTGATGCCAGTGTCTGAGGAACCTCTTCAAAATGATGAAATGGGGTCTCAATGAACTCCCCATCCATCTCTACGTATCTGAACGAGTTGAGGTGGCTGACCATGTACTCCTCCTCCCCTTGAACTGTCACAATTTTCCCTCTGACCGGGTACTTCAACTTTTGGTGAAGCGTTGAGGTTACGGCTCCAACTTTATGGATCCATGGTCGACCCAGCAAACAAGAGTAGGACGGCCGAATGTCCATTACATAAAACGTGGAATTGAAGACCTGATAGCCAACTTTAATTGGAATATCAACTTCACCATGCACCATCCTTTTAGACCCATCAAAGGCCCGGACAACAATGTTACTTGGCTTTAGCTCCAACCTTTCGCAATCCAACCTGTCTAGAGCTTTCTTGGGCAAGACGTTCAATGAGGAACCAGTGTCAACCAACACATGTGCAAGAGTAGTGCCCCTGCATTCAATGGAGACATGCAGGGCATCGTTATGGTTCTTCCCTTTAGCAGTCAGATCAGCGTCGGAGAAACCCAATCCATTATCAGCAGTTAAATTGACCACACAATCGGTAAACTGATCAGCTGGTGTCTCTTGTGGCACGTGGGCCATCTTCAGGAAGGTAATCAGAGCCTTAGCATGGGCCTCTGAACACAACAGCAATGACAACATAGAAATCTTGGATGGGGTTTGCCCCAGTTGCTCAACTACATTATAACCACTCTTCTTAATAATCTTCATAATCTCTTCCATCTCCTGTTTGGAAGCTTTAACAATGATGGTCTTCGGTGCCTCCTTCTGGGCAGGCACATCAATGGTGATCCCTTTGCCCCGAGCGTTAGATGACTTGGCGGCAGGAATAGGACTAAGAACTTGATCAGGAATGGCAGTAGGTACACTTGCAGGTGTAAGGACAACAGGTCTTCGGACAGTTGGTGGAGCAATATCAGGTGAGAAAAGTCTACCACTGCGGGTGACTTTAGCAGGTCCCGTAATGTTATTGGCGCCGGTATCGATATCCAACTCTTGCTTAACTCCAAGAACATAAGCATCAGCCTCGTAGTGCCAGGGGACAGCTTTGTCAGAGGTATAGGGGATGGGCCCCGGAACAGTGATGATTACAGGTGCAATCTTCGGAGTAGATGTAATTCTGACAGGCTTCCTCGAGGGAGCCTTGGAAGAATTGTCGAAAATGGTAATAATGGTGACTTCTTCAGTAGGAGGGGAGGGAACAACCGTCTTTTCAAACAGGATCTCTTTGCTATCCATTAGGTTTTGGATACCTGACTTCAGAAATGGGCAACCAGTAGGTAAAACAGAACACATATGGCAACCTTTGCCACAGCCTGGAAATAAACCGGCTAGCAACAGGTTCTTCTTGACAGTTATCAGAGGGGTAACAATATCTTCTACGGAAACCACAAATAAGTCTTCCTCTACAACATTCACTCCATGTTTGGGCATGGGAGCAGTCACAACATTAGGCCTCTCGGGCGCCTCAAACTCAATCTCCTTTGCTTCAATCAAGTCTTGGACCTTGTTCTTCAAAGCCCAACGATCATCCGTATTATGCCCCGGGCTCTCAGAGTAATAAGCACAGCGGGCGTTAGGGTTATACCTTGGTGACGTTGTGTTTGAATTCTTTGGAGCTTCTTTTAGAGTCACCAGATTGGTCTTCAGCAACTGTGGCAGAATCTGAGACAAAGTCATGCTGAGACGGGTGAATTGCCTTCGAGGTATCTCGTCCCTTTGTTGGTTGTGATGCTGAGGAGCACCAGCAGGTTTTGAAATAACAACCGCATTGACAGCTTGGCGGTGTTCAGGTCTATTTTGTCTTCTGGAACTGTAGACAGCACTAGACTCTTTCTTAAATGGTTTCTTCTCGGTGCTTGATGAGGAACCCTTCTGTATCTTCCCAACTTTAATACCAGTTTCAATCCTCTCACCAGTCAAGATAAGGTCTGTAAACTCGGCTGAAGAGCTTCCAATCAGATGATTAAAGAACGGACCAGACAGGGTCCCCAGAAACATGTCAACAAGTTCACGATCAACCAAAGGTGGTTGCACCCTTCTGGCAAGGTCTCTCCATTTCTGAGCATACTCTTTAAATCCTTCACCCGTTCCTATTGACATATCCTGGAGTTGGGTACGCGTAGGAGCGAGGTCAGAGTTATACTGATACTGCCTATAGAATGCAGTAGCCAAATCTTCCCAGCTACGGATACTGGCTCCGTCCAACTGATAGAACCACTCAAGCTGAGTCCCTGAGAGACTGTCTTGAAAGAAATGGATCCATAAGTTCTTATCAGCAGTGTAAGGCTGGATTTTCCTCACATATGACCGGAGGTGCAGCTTTGGACAAGAAGCTCCGTCATACTTGGCAAAGGCAGGTGCTTTGAATTTATGGGGAATCACCACCCCAGAGGATAGACCTAGATCTCCGAAGTCCAGACCGGGCACCTTCTGTATTTCCATAGCGCTCAAACGGTCTTTCAGTTGTTTGTATTTATCCTCAGCAGGAGGATACTGTTCTTCATCATAGTCCGTCTCGTTGTCGGAGACCATATGACTAGGAGCCCTTCTTTCCTGTGGACTATCTTTCCCTCCAGATGAGGTGGTCAGGTCAACTTCATTCTGCATCCCGTTTCCAAACCTGCGTCCAGTGTTGAACAGGATGGTCCTCTTTTTCTTCTTCTTTTTCTCCTTCAGAATCAAGGTTTTCAGGTCCTGCTGACCTTTGGCTAGATTCATGAACAACTCTTGAAACTGGGCATTCTGGGCCTGGAGGGCCTTGATAGCTTGCTCAGTAGAAGGTTCAGTAGACATGATGATTGCTGAAATAAACAGCGAAGAAGATAAGAGACCTATAAAGAGGGTACCTATTTATGAAGTGCATGGGATGAAATGCGTATAATTATGATTTCAAAGACAATCGGGATTCAAATTTGTAAACAAAAGGAATCACACTTTATTAGATTTAAACTTCGAAATTTAAATTGTTCAACAAATTGCCCTTAGGCGTTACAAGAATGAAAATACTGAAAAGTAAATAAAAACTGTAAAAGAAATCATCAAAGGTCCATCAATGCTCCCATGGTCTCTTCTTCTCAGTGCGGACATAATCATTCAGGATCTGCTCGTTCTCCAGTTGCCTAGTCAGCTTCTGGATCTTCTACTCTTATTCATTGAACTTCTCTCGGTAGGAATCCCGTTCTTCCCGCAGTTGCATCCAAGACCTCTTCAGTGTCCCGATATCAGTGGGCATATAAGGGTGGAGAATAGTTGGAAGAACCCCATCTTTATCAGCAACTTCAAGAGTAACAGGCCTGACAGCTTCATATGGCATACCTAACTTCTGGGCACGGATGCGGACCCATCTGAGATATGGCTCCATTGGCAGAGAAGTCTTTGGTCCCAACTCATGTGGGTCAGATTGGTGAACTCTGTCCCAAGCCCTGATGAATCTACGACGCAGCTCGTCGCTATCTCCCTGAAAATCAAAGATGATATGAGGCATCAACATCTCATGAGGCCCTTCTCTTCTGGCTCTTCCAAACTGACGGAGAGCTAAACATGGGTTATAAGAAATTCCTCCATGGGTTTCGATCAATGGAACATTAGGATATTCTCCACAGTGATCAATGACAGTCACCTCATCCAAGCCTTTGAGAGTCCAGATAACGTCATTATTAGTAAGAGACATCACCCTATAAGCCCAGCCCATTCCTTCTTTATTCTTCAGTACGGACTTAGGAAGGTGCGAAATAAACCACCTCGACAATAAAGGAGCACAACACATCAGAGTTCTCCGCTTTCGGGCCGTACGAGCATAAAGTTGATGAAGGATGTCACCCAAGAGAGTGGGTACAGGGTTCTGAGAGATGAAGATCTTTATGGCATTAACATCAACAAAAGTGTCAGGATTTGGAAACAATACCAAACCATAGATCAAGAGAGCCAGAATGTCCTCGTACGCCTTGAAGTCTAAGCCATCCTAGAAGTAATTAGCTTTGTCAACCAGAAACTTAGCCAAAAAACCCTTAGCTCCACTTCTAGTCTCCCAGTTGGCCATTACCTCCTCTTTGATCAAGTGAAGGGCTGCAGCAATTTCTTCGGGCTTAAGAGTATTTTCCCAACCAGTGAATGGAGTCTGCTCCAAAACAGAGATACCCAGCAACTCGGAGAACTCTTCCAGGGTAGGAACCAGTTGGAAGTCTTGAAAGGTGAAGCAGTGGTATAGAGGATCATAAAACTGGACCAGGACACTCATCATTTGTTCGTCCAACTTTGAGGTGACTAAACTGAGAAGAGAACCATGCCTCCTTATGAAGGAAGTAGTGTTTGGAATCCTGCCAACCAACTCTTTAAGCAAAGTAGGTACTTGAACAAAGTTGATCCGGATAGTATTCCTACGCATGGGCATCATGATGTCCTACAAAACAGAGCAAAGGTGAAACCCTCTTGTCTTTGAAATAGGTTAGTCTTTATGCAAAATGTATGCAATGTTATGATGTCATGATGTCATGGTAAAGGCACACCACAAGTATTCACAAAAGGCAAACATGGTAAAGGTACGCAAGTCACACAAAAGAGCCCTTATATTTCAGGCTGGCATGAAGCTTAGGTACTACCCTCTTTCAGTTTCAGTTGGTTAATACCTGTCCTAAAAAATAGTAACCGGGTTCTGGAGGATCTCAATATCACTGACTACCCTCAATCGGTCATAATTCCAGTTTAGCAACCTTTTCTTGCGGCCGGAATCATCGCGATAGTTTAGTCTCAATGAGTGTAGCATACTGCTACTGTTCTATGGCCAAGTTGGTCAATTTAAGGTTCTAAGGTCAGTTGGTGCTTAATGACTCCTCGGAAGACCCATATTCTCCTCGTTCCAACACAAGGGATATCGGTACAGACCAAGGTGTCACACCAACGTAGCTACTGCTTCATCTGTGTCGGTCTACGCCGGACAGATCCCTCACAGTTTATTGCTACTTACCTAAAGGGTATCCCCAGATCCGGGTTAGGATCTATAAAACTCCGATACAAGCCCATAAAATTAAAGCATACAAAGCATACAATTGAAAACACAAGTGATCTAATCCTAATGTATACCTCACTTATATAAATTTCCCCAGCAGAGTCGCCAGTTCTGTGATCGGTGGGAATGAGAACTGACAGTTTTGGAATGCTGGTTCGCGTTTGCGTTTGTTTTTGAAAAATGTCGCGGTAAGCAAGAGTCGCCACCGTCTTTTATTTTATCCAACAAGGAAAGGACAAAAGCACAGAAAAATTCCTTTTCGAGATGTTTCTCGGGTTCGGGAGGTAGATTATAGAAAGGGAAGGTGTTAGCACCCTTTCTATCCGTGGTTATCCACGGGCTCTTAGGTACTTGCTCATTGTGTTTTCAAAAGTTTGCTTTTCTTTGTGATTGTGGGTTTGAAAGAAGTTTTTGTTTTGAAAGGGGTGTAAGTGCGAAAAGTTTTGTTTTGTTTTTTTAAAAGGAGCAAGTACTTAAGAACATCTACCTACTCAAAAAGGAATTAGACTGTGCAAATGTCCTTTAGACAATGGTATCCCACTATTGAGGAGTAGGTAGCACCGTCGTTGGAGTTTAAGGGTCAATTCGATTAAGGGACGTGTGGTCACTAAAGCAATGTTAGGACGCCTTAGCGGTAACCCTAATGTCTTAGATCATTTTTCCGAGGCAACCGTTTCGAGGCAACTATGATCTTTGGACAAGAGGGCGACCTCTAAAACTTCCTATACTTAATGACCACGTTCGAGGCAACCAAGTGAGGTGTACCCTAAGAGTGCGCATGTGCGAGTGTATTGTTTTTCAGTTACATTATCTTTGTACATGTTATGGTGAGTTACTATTGATTTTAAATTAAAGATTAGTCTTGTCATGCATAGCCTATTGTTCAAACATCTAACAGTTAATGATTGCGGAAAATAAATTGCGGAAAATAAAGCTAAGCTATTACAAGGCGTCGGGTATTCACATTGCCAAAAACAAACCCTTAAAATTAAATGCGAAAAAGTAAATAAAAGCGGTAAATAAAATCCTAAGTTAAAACTATTACATCCTCGGAGCAATTACACAAATATAGATCAAAGATAATATGCGCGCGAGAAAAATTGAATCGGAGCGTCCTAGGGTTTTGACCCCTTTTCATTAAATAAAGCATATTTTTTGTTATTTTTGATTTTTAAATTAAGTCTAAACTAATAATTGAATTAATTAATGAAAAAGAAAATATTTTTGAGTTTTATTTTAATTAAGGAAATAAAATTAGAAAGGTAAAAATATATCAAAATCCTAATTCTAAATCAATTTTTAATTTATTGCAAAATATATTATTATTTAAACCTATTTAAAACTAAATTAATTATTAATGATTTATATAAAATAGTGAAATTAGTAAATATTATTTTTTATGATTTCTGATTTTTTTTTATATAAAAAAAAAGGTTAGTTTGTTAATTAATTAGTTTTTTAATAATAATAATAATAAAGCAATAAAAAATAATGAGAAGAAATAAAAAAAAACTTTAGGGGGTGTTGGGCTTGAATTGGGAGTGTGATCAGCATAATTCCAGGCCCAGAACGCTGGCCCTTGTTGACCTTTCAGATTGCCTATGCGTGCATTGACTTGAATCCACGGTGGATCAATGATTCTGGCCTTTGGATCTAGCTTGAAGCCACTTGGCACATTGAGATCTGAGGACATATGGTAGTCCACGCTTAGGATGTTGCGCCTGAATACCTGAAGTAAAAATATATCAAAGTTTTGGGGGACCTGGGATTCAAACCCAGGTCCCAAGGGACAATTCAACTAGCGCGCTACCAACTGAGCCATGATGTTAACCTGTTAGTGGGATATCAATTAAATATTATAAAACAAACTAACAATTATTCCCTGAAAAACGCGCTAATATTCAAATGAGCCAATCACGCTATGACACAATATCATCTTCTTCACCAAAACTCTGGTTCGATTACCTGTGGATTTTTATCCACAGGAAGATTCATGGGACGTCTCAAAAATCCTCCCTAGGCTATGTAAACGCAAGCTAAGGCCATCAACATGTTCGCCTTGCTTTCCTGAACACGAATATAGCCATGAATCGTCTTGATTTTGCCTGTACACAAAACGCCCAAAAACAAGAACAAGAACCCTAGGTTCTGGATACGGGATTACAAGCCACGAAAATGAAATCAAACAATGCAGAATGCTTGGAAATTATATAAGGATCACAAATATATCAATATTTTGGCAAGAAAACGCAAAAATCCAAGGTTACAAACTCGTGCACAGGGCTATGTTCAGGATGACTTACAGCGCGTTATAGACGATGAAAATGCTTGGTTTCTATCCCTACAGCTTCACAGGATATCAGGCAAGGGCGCTACGTTTTGCTTTTGGTCTGAATTCACCCCTAAACCAAAATTCGATCACCACTTTTTCAAGGTTTTTTGCAAAACTGTTCTGGCCGTTTCCATAGAGTTTTGTGCATGTTTTAGGTTTGTGAGGCTTGCTTGCATATAATGGAATGAATTAGGGTTGGTTTGTTGATCTGGAATTAAGTGCATTCAAGGTTGAAGATTGGATTTGATCACCATTGAAAAGCTTTCCAAAATTGCATCAAATCTGAGATTTTGTGCACATTTTGACTTGGCACGAATTGGTTGAGTGTCACATGGTATTTGCAAGCTGTACAAATCATAAGAATCCTTTTACATTAATTTTTGGATTTTATTTGAATTAATATAGATTTAAAATGAATTAAATCAATAAAAATTAAATAAAATGGAAAAATAAATGTTTGGTCATGAAATTAAAGATGGGACACATGTGTGGTGTGACAAGACCAAATCAAGTGGAAAAAAGTGGGCCCTTTTGTCAAAAATTGGAGTTTTGGGGATAGTTGACTTTTGGCAATTTTGGAAAAATGTCCAACTTCAACAATGCATAACTTCTTCAATTTTGAACTTTTGGAGGTTTTCTTGGACTTTTTAGAAACCTTGAGATGTAATATAGCCAACCCTTTTGGTCTCATATCATTTTTATACTCCATGCTCAAGTTATAAGCTTTGTAAAAAAAGGTGTTTTTGTTGACTTTCAAAAATGACCTATAATGTCCAAATTTGTAACTTTTTGTGAGAGCATTTCTTGATCTTGGGGTGTGAATATGTATTGTATGGAATTTCATCCTCTTCAAAATGAGCTTTGGATGGGTCATTTATCATAAATTATGAGAAAGTTATGCTTGGTCAAAGTTGAGTTGACTTTTCCTGCAAAACCCTAATTTAGCAACTTTTGAATCTTGATGAATCTTGAGAAATCCTTGATGAATCATGATCAACCCTTGATAAAATGATGAATTATCTTTCAAAATAAGAATGTTGACAAAAAATCTTGAGGTTTGACTTTTTGTAGGTCACAGTTGACTTTTGCCCTAGCATAGTCGATTTTTGGGCCTCTTGAGCAATTGACTGACCAAACTTTCTCTGCAAGGCTTGAAATTTGACATGGATGGTCTTGAGAACATATTAAGACATTTGGAAGAACTTGAGGTCATTTGGATGTGAAGACCTTAATGCAACACAAAACCCTAATTTTGACTTGACTGCCTTAGGAGGTGATTTGACTGTCCAACTCTTGAGCCAACTTGAGCAACTTTGAAGATTATTCTTGACATGTCTTGAGGAATATGGGAGGGCAAATTTTGGGGTACAACAGTAAGCAATTGTGAAGAACTCAGACCATATGACGAATCAGAACAAGGATCCCGATGGACCTTGGTTTTTGACGAAGCATCCAATTCACTCGGCAATGGCATAGGCGTTGTGATCATATCCCCTGAGGGATGTCATACTCCCTTCACTGTTAGGCTTTGTTTCAACTATACCAATAATATGGCGGAATATGAAGCATCTAATATGGGTCTCAAAGGTGCCATAGATTTGGGAATCAAGTCCTCAAGTGTATTTGGAGATTCAGCCTTAGTCATCAGTCAGATCAAAGGAGAATGGGACACGAAGCATCCTAATCTCATCCCTTACAAAGAACATATGTTGACATTAATCCCATATTTTTAGGAAATTTCTTTTGAGCATTTTCCACGAGAGGAAAATCAACTAGCGGACGCGCTAGCCACCATGTCATCCATGTTCAAAACCAGGTGGGATAATGAGGCTCCTCAGATCACCATTGAGAGGATGGACGAACCAGCTCACTGTCACGATATTGATACTAAAGAAGTAGTGGATAAGACTTGGTTCCATGAAATTAAGAGATATCTCGAGGCCCAAGAGTATCCGGAGGGAGCTTCAGTCAATGATAAGAAATTCCTGAGAAGGTTTTCTATTAAATTCTTCCTCAGTAACAGAATCCTCTATAAGCGCAACCATGACTCTACTTTACTTCGGTGCATGGACCAGAGTGAGGCAGAAAAGATCATGGTTGATTTACACGAAGGTACCTTTGGCACTCATTCTAGTGGACACGCTATGGCTAAAAAGATCCCACGGGCAGGAAACTACAGGTCCACCATGAAAGTGGATTGTTATCAGCATTCACGAACTTGTCACAAATGGCAGATCTATGCTGACAAAGTACATGTGCCTTTGGTTCCTCTAAACGTCCTGACTACTCCTTGGCCCTTCGCAATGTGGGGCATTAACATGATTGGAGACATATAAGAATTTATTCCAAAAAAAAAATTTTAAGCCAAATTATAAGGAGTCAAAGACAGCCTACATTTTTATTAATTGTGCATGATTATGTTTAGAATAAATAGGAATGATAGATCAGAATTGATTATCCTGAAATTTGATACTTCACTTGGTTTGTATCAACTACTCAAAATTCATAAAATAGGAATGTTTAGAATAATTTTTCATCTCACAAGACATAATGTCTATTTTATTTTAATCCATAATTTACCTTGATTGAAAGACAAAATTATTATGTAAAAATATCATATCAATTTGTCTTTCTTCATCTCATGAGTTTTTTTTCTTTCCTCAAAACAACAAGTAGGAATCCCCAGCGGAAACAATTCCAAGAAGTTTGAAGATTACACATACTCTTCATCCCCAGCGGCAGTCAGGGATTTACTTTCCCAGACAAGGATGCTGCTCAAGTTTACAAATGCAATCCAATAACATGTCACATTCATACATCATTTACCAAATGTCATAACATATGCATACGAAATGCATATAGCACAATCTCATTTATTTTGAGAACATAATTACACAATGCATTTCATACATCATGACATAGCATACAACTAACTATTTACCTTTTCAGGAAAGATCAATCAATCAACAAACATCATCAACTACTTATACGACCTGATAGTCTTCTCAAAGGCTACATCTGACGAAGAGCTATTTCAGCAGTTTCCTTAGAAGGTCATTCTCAAAAAGACCTCTTCTGGTATGAGTTCATATCTTCTAGTTAATGATAGGCGAAAGACCTCTTCTGGTATGAGTTCATCTCTTCTAGTTAATGACAGGCGAAAGACCTCTTCCCGTATGGAATTATTCTTCCAGTTAATGACAGGCAAAAGACCTCTTCTGGTATGGATTTATTCTTCTAGTTAATGACATGCGAAAGACCTCTTCTGGTATGGGTTCATCTCTTCCATTTAATGACAGGCGAAAGATCTCTTCTGGTATATACTTATTCTTCCAGTTAATCACAGGCGAAAGACCACTTTTGGTATGGGTTCATCTCTTCCAATTAATGACAGGTGAAAGACCTCTTCTGGTATGGATTTATTCTTCCAGTTAATGACAGGAAAAATACCTCTTCTGGTATGGGTTCATCTCTTCCATTTAATGGCAGGCGAAAGACCTCTTCTGGTATGGATTTATTCTTCCAGTTAATCACATGCGAAAGACCTCTTCTGGTATGGGGTCATCTCTTCTAGTTAATGACAAGCGAAAGACCTCTTCTGGCATGGATTTATTCTTCCAATTAATCACAGGTGAAAGACCTTTTCTGGTATGGATTTATCCTTTCAGTTAAAAACAAGCGAAAGACATCTTCTGTTTCAGATTAAATCGACCAAAGATTCATTCCGATACTTCTTCTAGTTGAAGTCAATAGTTATTTTGGATGGCATCTATAAGCAATTCTGCATAATCAATTATGCATAATCAATCCTGAAATTGTAAATTTATTTATGAATATTTTGAGTAGTTGATAGAAACCAAGTGAAGTATCAAATTTCAGGATAATCAATTCTGATTTATCATTCCTATGTATTCTAAACATAATCATGCATAATTAATAAAAATGTAGGCTGTCTTTTACTCCCTATAATTTGGCTTAATTTTTTTTTTGGAATAAATTTTTTTTATAGAAAAGCCGTGTATGTCAGCATATATCGCCTTAGACGTCGAGCTGCACAAGCAAGCGCACGACAAGTCTTTTCAAGCAAAGAATACCTGGATTCACAATTGGTAAACTTTTTACTCAGATGATAAATGGTGTGCTCTTTACGTCCTATTTCATCATGTTGCCCAAGCACACAACCCATAGATCCTTCCAGCACCGTCAAGTACATGATGAGTGGCCTCCTAGGAACTGGAGGAATAGGATCGAAGGCTCTTGGAGATACTGTTTGATCTTTTCAAAGGCTTCCTGGAAATTATCATCCCATCAGACATATTGATTATTGCACAACAATTTAAAGATGGGTTCACAAGTAGCTATGAGATGGGAGATGAACCTGGCTATGTAGTTCAATATCCCGAGGAACCCTCTTACTTCTTTTTCATTTTTTGGTGTTGGCATATTCTGTATTGCTTTTACTTTGTCGGGATCTACTTCAATTCCTCTCCGACTTATGATGAAACCAAGTAGTTTTCCAGATCGCACCCCGAAGGTGCACTTGTTCGGGTTAAGCCTTAGCCTAAACTTTTGCAGACACGCAAACAACTTTCGCAGAAGGACCAAATGTTCCTCCTCGGTTTGCGATTTTGCGATCATATCGTCAACATATACTTCAATCTCTTTGTGAATCATATCATGAAAGAGTGTCACCATGGCACGTTGATATGTTGCACCAGCATTTTTGAGGCCAAAAGGCATGACCTTATAACAGTAAGTACCCCATGGAGTAGTGAATTTCGTCTTTGTCATGTCTTCCGGGGCCATCTTTATCTGACTGTATCCTGAAAAACCATCCATGAAGGAGAAAACCGAGGACTGAACCGTATTATCAACCAATACGTCGATGTGAGGTAACGGAAAGTCATCCTTTGGGCTTGCTTTATTCAAATCCCGATAGTCTACACACATGTGCACCTTTCCATATTTCTTAGGGACGGGTACGATATTGGCAATCCAATCCGAGTATTCACATACCAACAAGAAGCTTGCATTCAACTGCTTTTCAACCTCTTCTTTGATCTTGAGAGACATACCTGGACGAGTTCTCTGCCGCTTTTGCTTCACCGGAGGACACTCTGGCTTGAGTGGGAAATGGTGCATGACTATATCCGTATCCAAACCAGGAATGTCTTCATACGACGAGCGAAGATGTTAGAGTACTCTCTGAGAAGCTCAATCAACCCATTCTTTACAACGTCTTGCAAAGCGGCCCCTATCTTGAACTCTCTTTTCATTGTGTCGGTATCGAGGTTGATAACCTTAATAGCTTCTTGATGAGGCATGATCATTTTCTCTTCTTGTCTCAATAGTCTTGCCAATTCCTCTGGAATTTCACAATCTTCCCCACTATCTTCATCGGCTTGGTCATTTAGATTTCCAAGGATATTGGTGCAAGGAACTGCGACATCATCATTTTTAATGGAATTCGAGACAGACCTGCATGATTGATGAATCATGCCTCATTTTAGAATATGGATGCGAATTGAAAAATGGTTAAAGAGTTAGAAGGAAAAGCATTGCCATTTTTTTATTTTACGAAAATAAGAAAAGACATAGAGTAAAAATTGTATGCAAAAATGCCATTTTATTCAATTTTAAACAAACATAGAAACATGAGGGGGGCCTTTTCACAAGCTGTCAACATGCTTCGGGCAAAAACATGCAACTTATTTAAAACAAGAACATTACATGTCAAAGAAAACCACTTCAGGAATATCAATAGCAGTCCAATTGTCGACCTCTTGATCAGGTCCAATCTGGTAGATGTACTGAGCCATATCCGCGTCGTCTTCATCATCCACTGTGTGGATTTGTCCTTGAACACTTGGACCAGCACTAACAAACACTTCTGAAAGCGGAGGGATATGCTTCCCCTTGATCACAGTCGTACCCATACCAACACGATCCGAAAAAGAGGATCCAAACCCAAGTCTAGACTTGTCTTTCTTTTCGCGCACCTCGACCACTCTGCCCCAGTCTTCAATGGAAATCCCAGACTCCACAATGGCTTTGGCATCCCTCAAGGAAACCATTGGAACTCTGGACTTCTTTGTAGTTTCCAGCATGGTGGGGACCCTGTCAAAATAAATGATTTCCAAGGCCTGGAAAGGGGTTTCATGTACTTCCCCGTCCATTTCGACATAACGAAAGGAAGTAACATTGTTGGTTACGACATCTTCCTCTCCGCCAATGACGATAACCTTGTCTTGGATGATGAATTTCTAACGTTGGTGTAGAGTTGAGATTACAGCCCCTTCCATATGGATCCACGGGCGTCCCAACAGGAAAGTATAAGATGGACGAATATCCATGACATAGAATGATAGGTAGAACACGTGGGGACTGATCTTGATGGGCAGGTCAACTTCCCCTTCTACAGATCTTCTTGACCCATCAAAAGCTTTGACTGTCAGCATGCTAGGTTTCATCATAACCCCGTCCATGTTCAGCTTGAACAGAGTATGTTTAGGCATCACGTTCAAAGAAGACCCAGTGTCTACCAGGACTCGAGACATCACAGTGTCTAAACATCTGATGGAAATATGCAACGATTTATTATGAGCTTGGCCCTTAGGAGGAAGCTCATCGTCACTGAAACCCAAATAGTTCCCCGCAGAAGTATTTGTAACAACCCCTTCGAATTGGGCCACAGAAATTTCGGGATTTACATGAGAACCATGTAGATTTCTCATCAAGGTTGTCTGATGTGCTTCCGAGTACAGAAGGAGGGATAAGATCGATATCTTTGCAGGTTCTGATTCAGTTGGTCAACCACCTTGAAATCACTCTTCTTGATCACCCTGATTAACTGCTCCACTTGTTGTTCAAAAGGTGTCCTGTGAGAATCATTGACTACTTGCTTCCCCTTATCTTTCACAGGAATATCTTTGATAACTTCTTCGGGAGCAGGTGGAGCAAGAGCAAAGACTCTTCCACTTTGGGTTATTCTGCTAGTTCCGGCAATGTTGGTTATGACCTTATTCTCAATCGGAGGACAAATAACTTTCTTTCCACAGATGTAAACAACATTATATTCCCATGGCACTTCCCTGTTATCAGCTATCAGAACGGGAACTGGATTTGGAAGTGTCGATGCTTGGGTTGGCAGGGGAGCAACCGGATTCTGATCTGGCGTAGGGAGCGCTGGAATTTGTATAACCAATGGAACCTTTGAGGTGTTCCTCTAAACATTGGCCGGATAATACGGAATCTCTAGAATAGCAACATCACCTTCGGGGATGACTTTCTCAAAACTAACAACCCCTTCGTCTATCAGTCTCTGAATGGAATCTTTCAAATCATCACACTCTTCCAGATTGGATGAGCATTTCAAACAAAAGTCATGAAGCTCTTGTAGAACTTCTTATTGCAAAATATGTTATCTTAAAGTTGTCATGGACATCTGAACCTCATTAACCTGAGTTACCAATTCATGATCATCATCGAACTCGATTGTGTTGGCAACAGCCCCATGGTGGGGAGGCATAGGATTATTCTAAACATTAGGGCCTATAGGAGCGAAGCTTAACTCCTTGGCATCCAAAAGATATTGCACCTTGTATTTTAAAGCTCTGCAGTTTTGAATCGAGTGGCCTGGAGCACCCGAATGAAACTCACAACGTGCATTAACGTCATAACCCCTTGGAAGTTCAGTTGGAGGAGGACCTATCTCTCGGAGTTGTACCAATTGACCAGCTAGCAATTGTGGAAGAAATTGGGAATACGACTATAGGATTGGATCCAACTTCCTCTCAGGGTACCTTTGCGACCTTTGTTGACCCCTTTGTCCTTAGGGCCTTTAATTCTGTTGATAGTTTCGCGGCGGTGCATACTGTTGTTGTGGAGCAGCAGCATTAGTTTGGTAATATGGAACCTGTACAATAGCTTTCCCATTATCATCAGAGGAATTGCTCACCTCTCCTTACTTTTTCTTGACAAAACCGCTATAGTACGGTTTCTTTCCACCACCTGAGTTGTTGTTACCATTTGTGCTAGATGCACCTGTAATAGTCCATACTTTAATACACATTTCAACCCTCTCCCCGATGATGACCATATCCAAAAATGAATCAGAAGTACTACCAAGCATATGTTGCAAATACGGGCCTCAGAGGGTACTCATAAACAAATCTACCAGTTCACGATCCAAGAGAGGAGGCTGAACTCTTGCGGCCAAACTGCGCCACCTCTGGGCATACTCTTTGAAAGACTCATTAGTCTTCTGAGACATACTCTGCAACTGTGCACGGCTAGGCGCCATGGCGGTGTTGTAATGATAATGTTTTAGGAAAGAATCGACAAGCTCACCCCAAGTACTAATATGAGTTTGCTCCAACTGCATGTACCACTCTAATGGAGCTTCAGCCAGACTGTCCTGAAAGAAATGCATAAGCAACAGCTCGTTGCTAGCATAAGCATCCATCTTTCTGCAGTAAGATCGGAGATGAGCCTCTGGGCATGTAACCCCCTTATACTTGTCGAAATCAGGTACTTTAAACTTTAGTGGAATCACGACCCCTAGAACCAAACACATAGCAGCAGCACTAAATCTCGATTTCTTGGAAGTCTCCATAGCCTTCGGGCGTTCTTCCAAAGCCTTGCACATCTTAGCAGTTTCATACAAATCAGCTGTAGAATCCTTTGGAGGGTCATCGAGATCGATGACATCATGGTGGTCATCCACAATAAGCTGTGGGTTCTCTTTAGGAATCCCTCCATTGTCATTCCTGGGTCTACCATTCTCGGACGTAGAGGCACTGTCAACCAGCTTAGTAACACTCAGTCTGAGCTCTTCCTTCCCTTGGATGACAGCATGAAGAGTTTCCATGAGCTGATTCATCTGATTGCCCATGGTGTCCATGTCTTTGCGGAGAGCAGCTTGGTTCTGCTCAATCTGTTCCATAATCCTTAACTTGTTGGCTCGAGTGCGATAAGGATGTAAGGAAGTCGTCTTGTAGATTCTGATAATAAGAGGCAAAAACCATCAGATTAAAATCCCCGCCAGAAAACTTGCAGTTCATGAAATGCATGATATGTATGATGTATGAAGTGATTGTCCATTCCAGTTTTCCACAGCTCAATTAACGTCAGTAATAATCGAGCAACATGATAATAAGAATGACCATATGAAGAAAATATCCAAAAATAGGAGAAATCTCATGGAATTCAATTGAAGAGAGTTGAGAGAATACAAGATAAGTGATTCCGTCCAACAAGCCTGGCGGTAATCAAGATAATAATATAATAATCAGTCTGAAGGTAGTCTACCATTCCTTTTCTATCTCTATCTCACATTAATAAGGCCCAAATAGCAATAGCTTCGAAATCATGCTCGTTCCGAAAAACAACAAATATGTGCTCGGTAATCTTGAACAAATGAGAGTATTCTTCCGGAGTTGGAATGATCTGATAGTCCTGGAAGGTAAAACAACATAACTTATAGTCGTAAAACTAAGATAGAGTCAAAGTGCTACCATGTATTTCACTAAAAGCCTGCATTAGGACGGACTAAACGTTTTTTCCTTCTTTTTTAACTCTTCAAAGAAGGCCAGGAACTTGAGCGGAAAACTTGAGTAGCACTGATAAGTACAATTGTCTCTTCTGGTCCTCTTGAGAACATCCCTATTGCTAGACGTTACTGACGGAAACTATAACTTCGTGAGATATCCCGGAATGGACATGCACATGCAAGGTAAGTATGTAGTTTCATTTTTCTGACATTTATTTTTGAAAAACAAACATGCTATGATGTAAGTGCAAGTGGTCATGGGGTTACTACTTCCATGATACTAATTTCTACTGTATTGTCTCTGCATAGTCTGTAAGTACCAGGATCACAGGTCCGGAACATAAACCAAAAACCTCACGAACAGATTCGGAACTCAGAAAATAAATCTGAGAACCCCATAGTCGCTGATAGAAATCTAGAACATAACCATTAGAACCAATAGTCCCCGTCTGTGAGTAACCATTTGAACATAGTCACCATCTGAGCATAGTCACCATATGTACCTGTGATAATAACATGCCCGCTCCACTCACGGGTGAAGACTAGGTCAGGGTAAGGAAATGGTAACTCAAAATCACAGGTTCGCTTGAAAGTACTATCATCATACACCTAAGTGATAATGATATCACTTCATTAAAACCTCATATAAGCATGGACGACACAACCGTCTAGGGTAATCTACATCCCCTATCCGTCGTGTTCCACTCTATTCCTAAGGTTCCTATGGTATACAGCTCTAGCCTGGATATTGGGCCTTTTACCTCATAGTAACACCCACCCAATAAGAGGCAGATCCAATACAGCAGTAGCATATGGAAGACGGTAAAATTCAATGCATACATATGCTCAGGTATATACAAAATGGATGAATAAATAGAAAGCATAAAAAATAACACCCAAAGAAAGGAAACAAGAGCTAGGAGCGACTCCGGGATGGACCAACATTTGGTCAACCTTTCCCCAGTGAAGTCGCCAGCTGAAACAACTGACATAAAATCATCAAACAATGAAGTCGTCGTCGAACGTCTTTTATCCCACATGGAGGGAAAAGTAAACATTGAGAAAACCTGAGAAGGGAGAAGTCACGGTCTTGCGACCGAGATATCAGGTAAGGGATTATGTTACGTGAGGGGAAGGTATTAGCACCCCACACGCCTGTAGTACTCTGTGGTATCCACTCTTGTTATTCTATCTTATGGGTGTGTTTAAACTATGCTTACTGTTTATTACTGAGGAGGAATGCATGCAAGAGAAATGAGAAAAGAATGTAGGTAAAATAAAGTTGTACTCGCTTGGGCCCTACCCCAATGCCTACGTATCCTTTTTGAGGAATCATAGCTACCGTAGTTTGACTCACATGTTTTTGTTTGTTTTGTGTTTTTTATGGACAATGTTAGTTCCTCCTTCCGCCACAGCTCGACCTTTAGAGACTTATGCATTGGCACAAAAGTAAACTAATCATGTCCTTACCTGAAAAGGGTTTTAGAGAAAAGGTGCTCGAGCGCACAAAAAGGGTTTGAATTGGTTTGTGTTTTTGTTACCTTGAAAAAGGGTTTAGGTATGATTAGCATGTTTTTGATTTGCTAAGAAAAGAAGTTTTAGTTTTAAATGCATATGCAAAAGGGGAAGAAAAGAGTCTAAGGGAGACTAGCCTATTTCTAACCTAATGTTATCATACAATGGTAGTCCTAAGATTTGGATTAACAAAAGGGAAACGTCTACCTAATGTTAGCATGCACGGTTTGCAACCTAAGTTCTAACTTGCATCCGAACGGAGCAAGCACGTCCTAAGGGAACATGGTATGTACAAGGATAAATCAAACAAGCTAATAAGCTCAAGAGAGCACACCTAGAGAAATCCTATCTAGGTTATCATGCCAAAGAAATTCTAACAAAACTATCAAAACTATCCTATAGGGAACATGCAATGAGAGAGAAGTCGTGATCTCAATTTCTAAATTGAGTGACTCATCGATCAACAAGAAATAAAGGAAAGCGATAAAAATCCTATAGGGAGCATGCACTGAGAGCGAAGTTATGATCTCAATTCCTAAATTGAGTGACTCATCGATCAACATGAAATAAAGAAAAGCGATAAAAATCCTATAGGGAGCATGCACTAAGAGCGAATTTGTAATCTCATTTCCTAAATTGAGTGACTCATTGATCAACAACTAAAGAAACAAACATAGGCACAACACATATAGCAAATGAAGTGAGGAATGCCTGCTACAGGTCTTTAAACAGCGACTTCGAGCGCACGCTCTTTATTTTCTACTTCTCATGGTATCTAGAAAGCAATAAAATCCTACTTCTCGTGATACCTAGAAAAGCGGTAAATAAATGTAGTAAAGGGCGAAGAAGTATGAAGGTAGTAGCAGCGACTACCAAAGCGAGCAAGTAGTCAAGAGTAGACGAAAGCAAGGGAGAAGCACGGAGTACGCGTCGATAAAGCTTCACCAAGAAACAAACAAAGTCAGAAATAATATCCAACTAATATAAAAGAAAACGTGTGTTGTGAATGCAATGCATAATCAGAAGTTCATGCACAAGACATCATAAAGTATCGCATGTATCAGGACAACATATAATACGATATGAATTTCTCAGGACAATGAGAAATAAGGCGTGTCGCACCAGAAGCGAGCATAAGCCATATGCTTTGATCACATAACTACCTGTTATGTTACATGATCGAAAGCATAAAATATACCTTGCACAATGAACAAACGCATCAAAATATAACACGGAAAAATGGCACGAATATGCGAATAAAAACTAAAAGAGGAAAAGTATTTTTTATTAGTTTTTTATGTAAAGAAATTCTTAAAAAAAACTAAAGGATTAATTCTTTTAAAAAAAACATTATATTATTCTACTATTTTTTATTTGATTACCTTTATTATATTTTTACAAAAAGAAAACCAATTCTAAGAATGAAAATAATAGACTCGGGGGGTGCAAGGCTGCAATCAGGGATTGTGTTGCAGTAATGGAGTCTGGGAGCTAAGCCCACCCAATTTGAGTCCAGCAGGGTCTCTTTTTATTGTGTCAAACTTTCACAAAAAAATTGATGAATTTGGGCTTAGGATAATGCAATTTGGCCCAATGATGATGGCTTTACACGCTGGTCCGGTTCACAAAAACTATTAGGCTTGTTCAAAGATTCGGTCCACCCTTTGTGTTTCTCTTCAAAAAGAAAACCAAGATGAGTGAAACGACATCGCATTGATGCCTAGGGTTCAGAATTGGACAAATTCCTCCCTTCTTCCTCAATCCATAGTGCACTCCGCTTGCTCTTCTTCAATTGCTCCTCCACAAGCTCCTTATTCCAACACCGTCATCTTCTCCTTCATTTTAATCCACTGTTTGCAGTTGCTTCAACTCAGCACCGATTTGTGAAGCGATTCGGACTCCATGAATGCACCGCGCCAACTACGATGTAGCTCCGGTCATAATTTTCATCTCAGCGCTCAAACTCGACTTAACTTCTTTGATTGGTAGCGGTATCAGAACAAAACGAAGAGGGGGAGAAGCAATAGAGTTGTAAGCGATTTACCTGTGAACTTTTTGGAGATTGTGCAAATAGAAATCTAGAGGGGAGGTTCCAATAGCTCAGGTATTCACTTCTCTTCAATTCTCGATTCTTTCTTCTTCTTATTCTTCTTCTTCTTCTTCAGAATCCGCTTCTATTTACGAATTCGGCTCAATTCACCTCTTCCTTTTGGTTTCGCTTCTGAATCGCTGATGCGTTGCAGACTCGGTGATGATTTACTGAAAGTTGAGCAAAATATGATGACGCTCAGAGATATGAAGATCGAAGATAAATCTTTGAAGAATTGGTTGCGAAAGATGATGATATAGAATTGAATTTGTTGTTGCAGTTTAGAGAGATTGGAGAGACTGATGAAGATTTGCAGAGGAGTTGGTTAGTGTAGCTAGAAATTCTGTTAGGAGTTGGTTAGTGTAGCTATAAATTTTGTTAGGAGTTGGAAGATTGGTTACAGTTTGTAGAGAGTTGTATGAAAGTTAATTATAGGTTAGAGGTTGGAGCTGTCCGTTATGACAGTTAGGATATGACGAAATTAGTTGGGGAGAGTTTCTGTTATAGATTGTTAGAAACTCTTAGGGAATTTTTCTGGTTTGATAGTTCTGTTAGCAATTTGTTGAGAATTGGTTAGAAGATGAGAGTTAGTTCTGTTGGAGAGGAGATTAGCTAGACAGTTAAGGGGAGCTTAGAAGAATTTCTGTCATAAACAGTTATAGGATTGGTTTTGCTATTATTCCGTTAGGGAGTGACAGTTAGTAATTGGAATGAATGAGTTTGTTAGAGGAGGTTCAGAAATTAGCTTTCTGTTATGCAGTTGTTATCTGCTAGAAACTGTTTTGGATGGTTCTATTATAACAGTTTTTTTCTCTATGGCTGATTATATGGTCTTATGTGGATTAGTTTCGGTTTGGAAAATTCTAGTTGTTGGTAACGTTTTAGTTAGAGGGAGTTACAAGCTGTTAGCATTCTGTTACGAGTTTTCTGCTGGATTTGGAATGTTGTAGGATATTTTTTTATTAGGACAGTTTGTTGACTGTTTGAATGCAGGGTGGTTTAGAATCTGTTTTTGTCCTATTATTTTGAACATGGAGTTTTTTCTGGATTAGTTTTTGTATTGCATAGTGGTATGGACATGTTCTTAACAATGCAGGATCATGGCTTATGTATTTTTTTTATGAATGATTATATGCAGATTTTTTGTAACAAGCTTTTGTGAACTGATTTGGTGAACTGATTTCTTGAACAAAATGCAGGGCTGCCCATTCATTTGAACGAAAACCGAGTCAGATTTTGTGGTATTAGCGAAGGGATAAAGAGTAAGATTTCCAAGGCATGTGCGTTGGTAGAAACTTGAGAAGTGAGCAAGGGTTGAAGATGAAGCAGCATGAAGATTGAAGATGAACAATCATAGGCTTAGGATAATATTTATGGGTAGCTTTTGATGTATGATTTGTAACTTTTGGTAGTTTCTATATAGCTTGCGTAAAAGAGATGGAAGTGTGTAATGGCATTGGTCATGAAATGTACATAGTAATGTTATTTTTCCTTCAAAGGACATTTGAAAGTCTTTTTCCTTCCTTTTGAATTTCAATGTTCTTCATACTTAAATACTTCCAAATGCGAAATACAAATCTGAATGAATGTCTGGAATTGCGGTAATGGCAAAGTACTCGTACAAAAGTCCATATGACTTGGCCTATAAAAGTCATCCCTCAAGAGTTAAATCTCTAACTGTAACGTGGTGGGAGAACTGACTTGGTTGTTTTGCGTTTGATCTCAAATGTTGCGGTTTAGCAAGAGTCATCGCCGACTTTTCTTTTATCCAAAAGGAAAGGCTGAAAAGAACAGGAAAGACCTTTGAGATGTTTTCTTGAGTTCGGGGGGTAGATTATGAAAAGGGAAGTTATTAGCATCCTTTTCATCTGTAGTTATCTACGGCTCTTAGTTGCTTGCTAGATCACTTGCTTTTGTTTGAAAATGTGCTTTGTGTGGTTTTTTGAAAGTATTTTGAAAAGGCGCCATCATTTAGGCAAACTTTGTAATGATTCTCGTTCGTAGGAATGTATACAAAGTGTTGATCTTTTGAAAATGTTTCAAGTTTGTAAGATGTTTTGAAAGTGTTGGTGTTTGTTTTGAAAATAGCAAGGATGTTTTTGGTTTGAAAATGAGCAAGCAACTAGGAACATTCTACCTACTCAAAAGTCTTTCATGTTTATTTCCTCTTTCCTTTGACATTGTTATATTACCATTGATTTGGTAAGTAACCCTATCTTTGGATGTTAAAGGGACGGGAAAGGGTCATTGTATAGCCATGATTAGCAATGTTGTAAGATATCTTAGCATTTTCTTTAAGAGACTAAGATCATTTTTGAAAGGCAACTTTGATAGCGTCATCGAGGGACTATGATCTTGTATTTTGTTTGTTTTTGCTAAGATACCCCACATGCATAATATGGCCATTTTATAAGGCAACAAAGTGGATTTATCCTAAGGGTGTAAGTGTGCAAGTGTATTGGTTTACATGCTTGATTTGTCTTGATTAGGGTTTGCTATTTGTTGGTTTTAATCTTTCCATACAAACCCTAATTACTAGCATTTGTATATAAAGCATTAATTTGTGGAAAATAAATATACTAAGCTATTACATCATTAGGGGAGGGGATATACAAATTACAAATGGGGAATTGCAAGAAATTAAAACCCTAGTTATCTATTACAACCATATTGAATTTGAATAAATGTACAAGAAATGAAATGAATATAATGTACAAGTATGAATGGATAAGGAATGGATTTTTGTATTAAAAGTTTTGACCTAATTTAATTAAAATAAAATAATTGACTAGAATAAGAAAATTAAAATTAAGTTAATAAAAGAAATTAATTTATTAAAGAAAACAAGTTTTTTAGGGTTTTTGTGAATTTAATTAAATTAGTAAATAAAATTAATCAAATAAAAATCCTAAGTTCTAAATTGATTTTAATTTACAAGAAAAATAATATAACATAATAATTAAACCTAAATATTAATTATTAAGAAAGAAATTAATTTATTAAGAAATGTTTTTGTTCTTTTGATTTTATAAAACAAAATAAAATAAATAAGTGTAAAAAAATTTTGGGTTTTTATTAATAACAATAAAATATAATATTAGTAATAATAAAAATAATAATAATAATAATAATAATAATAATAATGATAAAGAAAATAAAAATAAAAATAAAATAAAATAGGCCAGGATGTATGAAAGTGAAACAGGGAGGTGATGATAAGCAAAAATGCTAGGCCCAGGGGGTTGAGGCTCAAGCGCCTGATTCAGCAAAAAAAGAAAAATGAAGAAAATGTGAAAATTGCAAAAGGTCTCGCTGGGGCTCGAACCCAGGACCTTCTAATACGCGCGCGCTTCTTGTACCACTAGGGTGGCTTGTTTCATTCGTTCATATAATAAAAGCATAAATATATATTAGAAACTGCTTCCTGAAGACAACTTCATCTTCAACCTCGCGCCTAGCCAGACCACCTGCATCTTGTTCATTTATCATCCATTTGCAAAATTGTAAACATGAATCTTGTGGCAAATTTCCTCACGATTTCATAAATGTAAAGCATTAAAACTATAGATAAAAAACAAACATGAATTTTATTGGCCCTAATCTGAACCCTAACTTTTCCAGAAACTTAAATCTTAAAATTCTCTAAGCTCAAGCAACATAAATGAAAACTATGGACATGGTTAGCTTTAGGGCAATGATATCTACACTTTTCATTCACAAATTAAACATTAATGATGCCTATATAAAGAGTTCAAAAGTCAGAAAACTCACCTTGCAAGAGGGTATCATGTTTTGAGTTTGAGCAGCTTTCAATGAGTTCTAGTGATTGGGTTAGCTTCCTCAAGTTCCCAGGAAGCTAATGTGATGCTTGGCTTGAGCTGAAAATGGCTGAGGAGTTCTGGAGAAGTCCACTTGCAGTGCTCTGTTATTGAGTTTGGACAATAGTGGAAATGGAGTTACAGAACTGTAACAAGTATTGGGATGAGTTGTGGATGATGTTTAGGAACTTTTGGAATGGTTTGGAGAGGAAACACACGAGTAGTTTGAGAGATGGGAGTGTAAGGTCAGTTTCTGCATAAAAATGGAGTTTTCCATGCAATCTGAGTTTTTGTGAGTTTGAGTGAGTTCAAGGGCTTAATCATGCGTGTGTTTTGATGCAAATAGTGTCTCTATTTATAAGCAAAAGGTTTTGTATGCTACAACAAGTCAGAGTTTGAATTTACATGTTTAAGCTCAACATGTGATTTTCTTGACAAAACAAGTTTCCATGCCTTTGTACTTGCTATTGTAGAGTGGTTAGACTTTTGACAAGCTTGCTTTTGACTTTGTGGATGGAGTGTACTTAAATAGAACAAGTTAGGAGCTCAAGAAGCTGACTTTGTGCATAAAGCTTGCTTTACAAGAATGGAAATGGTGACTTTCTCCTTAAAATGGCAAAATGCTTTGGACAATGCTTGAATCAATTGGACAATTGATCAATCGGTTATGTAAACATTAAATTAAGGAGTGACAAACAAGTTTGAGGCCTGCAAAGTGAAGATTATGCAGCATGGCTATGGATTTGGTTCATGTTGCATCACAAATTTTGCTTTGCAAAACAACTTGAAACCCTAAATTCTGGCCTTCGATTCTCCTTGCTCACAAATGATCTCAAGGAGTTCTTGGATATTTTAGAAAGCTTGAATTGTTCTCTAAAACACCTCTTTGAATCAATTTTGCAAAATCCAAATGGAACTATATGAATCTTGGCCCAGAAGTTAGGTCAAAATCCTGACCAAAAATGCTCAAAATTTCACTAAGTGTTTTAGTTTCATGACCATGACTTCATGGATTAATAACTTGAGATCCTATAATTTCTAGGAGAAGTTGTGTAAATAAAGTTTTTAGATCTCATGGAGATATACAACTTTGATGTTGAAAGTTTCCTTTGAATCATCATGCATCATGGTGAAAAAATGGCTCAAAGTTGTGAAAAAAACATGAAGTTTTCAACACTTAGAAAAATTTCAAAGTTTGGAAACTTTGACTTTTCAAAATGAAATCTTGACTTTTTGATTTCTTGATGAACAAGTTTAATATTTTGACATGTTTTGATGAATTGTGATCTTTGACACTTGATTTTGACCAAAAAGTCAAAGTTTGACTTTTCAGTGTACAGTTGACTTTTGATCAGTTGACTGAAAAATCAACTATCAATCAAATAACTTTGAGCAATGTTTTGAGTCATGCCATTAGGTCAAAGTGATGCAATTTAATCCTTGAGATCATGTATCAAACCAAATAACCATTTGTTAGGTCAAAAATCAGAAATTGCCTTTTCTCAGTCAAAACCCTAATTTTGACCATTTTGCCCTTTTGATGATTTGATCAAATTTCTTGAGGAATTATGGTCCAAAATTGATCAAATGACATATATGATTTCATAATGTTGATATGGATAAAAAATTATGAAGTTTGACTGTAAATTGGCCACAGTTGACTTTTTCCTCAATACAGCTGATTTTTAGGTCAACTGATCAATTGACTGAGCAAAAATATGATCCAGAACTTGAAACTTGAAATGAGAAATCTTGGGGGCCCATAATTATCCATGAAAGTCATATGAGGCATTAAAAGTTCAATTATCGTTGTGCAATCTCAAACCTTAATTTCAGTCATCAGTGCTTAAGGAGGTGTCTTGAGCTGATCAGACCTTGTGCAGTCTTGAACCAAAGGAGATCTTGTGAGAAAATGTTTGATAAATGAGAGGACAAATTTTGGGATACAACACTAACCAAATAAGAACATATTCATTCTTGCACCTTTGGAGCAAATCACATATGAAAAGCCTAAGAGTTCAAAATGGACTTTTAAATTATCTAATGCCTTCAAACTGCCTTCAAACTTGAAATAATTCATAAGACAACAAAAGAATTTCAATCCTTGCATAAAATCCACAATATTTTCTTGCAATGCAAATAACCAAGTGAACCAAAATTTTGATGATGATAAACAAAAGAAACCCTAGATATGAGAAATGCGTTGTATGAAAGCCCATGAAACCAAACCCCTAAGATCTCTATGATAACCACTTGGCATACAAAAGTGAATCTCTATCCATGACTAAAGAGAATACTTGTTGAAAGAGAACCCTAGCTCACAATATCCTCCTTTGAAGTGTTATAAGAAACCATGTCATTATCATAAACCTAATCCACTTTCTTTTGAGGCATCTTGATGAAGAAGTTTGATGAAAGAAAAAGTCATCAATGAATATGAACATAAAACCCTAGCTTCGTAAACCATGATTGGTGATGAAACCAGTTGATTATTCAAGCTTGAATGAAGATGAGAACTCTAAAGCCATACAACAACCTTAATTCCTCAATATATTTGATCACATGCCCATTTGATTGATTAATGATGCATGATGTTGAATGGCCTAATGGATGTTATATACATGAGAAAAATGCGAGATGCGTAAGCCAGATAAAAGTAAAAGGGGGTAGGACAAATTTGGGGTATTACAGCAGCGCCCCTGAGTTCTAATGGTAGTGTTTGTCTTTTATATTTTGTTATTTATTATTTATCTTACTATTTATTTGTTTTAATTCAAATTATGTTTTTTTTTGGAGTTTTTGGGCCATGGACCTTTTCTCTGCATATTTTACTAATTCTTATATTCTTAACTTTCACCTTATTTCTAATTGTACGCTTTTAGGTTTTGTTAATTTTAATTTTTTTCCCGATTATCTGGTTTCATTTGGGTTTTTAGATTTAATTAGTTTTTTTTATTATTATTAAATCAAAATATTCACATTTGTGAACAAAAATACAAACAAATTTTTCTCGATTAATTAATTTAATATTTTATAAAGATATTAAAATCCACGCAACTCACCAAACTCCTCCCGCATCCTTCACGACGAGCAACACGTGGTCAATATCTGGCCACATGAAGAGGGAGACTTTATCATACTTTCCCCGCTCTGTGTCTTATCATACTCTTTAATCAAATCGAAATTCAAAATAACAAACCAATCAAAAACCATTTTTCTATTAACATAATTTAAAATTCAAGATTATTTTCAAAAAAAGGATTATGAAAATACTTTCAATCGACTGCGAACTTCGTCTAACAACTCTTCTATTTACACACCCAGACTTGGTTCAAGGAAAATTCAAAATATCTTCGTAATCTATAAAAAAACACCAACCAACTGCGAACTACGAATTGGGACTCTGATTCCTCATAAGAGGATACGTAGGCATACGACTAAAATCGTGGCGAGTTCCTCTAATAAAAATTAAAACCCTATTTCCAAAAAATTGCAATTCAAAACCCTAGTATCCTTGTGAACAAGGTAGATGAGGGGTGCCTAACACCTTTCATTCGTCTAAAACGAGTCAAACAACTTAGAACCTCTGATCAAATTAGAGTTATCCTTTATATTCCCTTCCTTAGGATAAAAATTAAGGGTGGCGACTCTCATTTCAAAACTGGTTACAACAAGCGTATCCCAAAGATCCCTACCTGTTGTCGTAGATAGACCGGCTTATTAACGAGACGTCAAGCTATAAACTGCTCAATTTTATAGATCCATACTCCGGGTACAACTAAATCTGCATGAGCTTGGACGACACGCTGAAAACAACTTTCATGATGGACCAAAGTAATTACTACTACGAGGTAATGCTATTTGGCCTCAAAAACACTGGAGCCACCTACCAGAGATTGATGGATAAAGTATTTGCTACCCAAATCAGAAGGGATTTGGAGGTGTATGTGGAAGACATGGTCGTCAAAATCACCATCAAGAAACGACACATCATAGATCTAACGGAGATGCTCAAGTCAATAAGGAAATATGATATGAGGCTAAATCCAGATAAGTGCATCTTTGGGGTGCAAGCCGGTAAATTCCTAAGGTCCATGCTCACAAACTGGGGAATAGAAGCCAGTCCTGACTAGTTTTAGGCGATTATAGACATGCGAAGTCCATCCTCAAAGAAAGAGGTCTAGCAGTTGACGGGAAGGCTAGCCGCCTTATCTCGTTTTCTATCACGTGCATGCGATAAGTCAATCCACATCTTTGCAACCCTCAGAAAGTCAGAAGAGTTCGAGTGGAAAATGGCGTGTGAAGAAGCCTTCCAGGACGTGAAGCATTTTCTGTCCTCTCCTCCTATCTTGATAAGGCCAAAAGAGAATGTGCGCCTGATCTTGTACTTAGAAGTATCCAATAGGGCCATGATCTATGTTCTTGTGCAAGAGGGAGAAGACTAGGAGAAGCCGGTGTATTTCGTCAGTAGGGTCTTGAAAAGAGTCGAGATGCGATATCAGAAAATAGAAAGATTGGCGTTGGCATTGGTGATTGTTAGAACATAGTTTGATTCTGCAACCCTTGATTAGAGTTTTGATGATAACAAAATACAAAGAATAAATTATTTCAAAGATATATACAAAGAACAATTATGCTCCTTAAAATTATGTTTTGTATATGCAGAAATTCTGATGGAATCAGCATCAGAATGGAATCAGCATCAGAAGATCAGCAACCTGTGCTACACGCTGAAGCTACCAGATTATACGCTGAAGCTTGATGACCAGAATCTGCGCCTAAACAAATACACTCTGACTCTGATCAAAGACATCTTTACCAAGTCATCAACACTCTGAAGCGTTATCAGCAGATACAGCAAAGAAGACTCTGAAGCATTACTGGTTATTCAAGACAGAATTAAATGTTAACGGCTTTCTTCAAACAAAGATCTTCTACAAAAGGAAAGTGCATTATTATCATTAAACCTGCTTTATGGACAACATATCCTTGCTTGCCTATATAAACATGTATGCCTGTGAAAAGAAGCACGTACGTACACACTCAAAATTTGCCAAGCTATCCAAACCACGCATATTCAAAGCTTTAGCAAATTCATTTTATTCCAAGCTTATTTTGTGTAATTATCACAGTTGTGATATACAGTTTTGTAAGAAAACAACAACACACACTTGTTCAATTCATTTGTAAAAGAAGTTCCATGAGATTAACCGGATTGTGGTTGTACTCAAGAAGACTTTAACAGTTGTTAAAGTAGCTGTTGTAATCCTTTGATAATAATGGATTAAGACCTCGTTAGAGAGAGGCAAAATCACCTTAACGGGTGGACTGGAGTAGTTTGAGATCAAATGAACCAGGATAAAAATATTGTGTTGTTAAGCCTTTTGATTTAAGTTTTACAATTCAACCCCCCCCCCCCCCCCTATTGTGTTTTTCACATCTTCAATTGGCATCAGAGCGCCTGGTTCTGAGCTTTAACACTTAACCGTGTCAGTACAAGATCCAGCGTTAGAAAAACACAATAGCAGGACCAAGTCAAAACATCAGCAATGACAACAATGAAGAAAGGGACAGATTCAGTGGCAAACCTCCATTATTTGATGGAGAAAACTTTGACTACTGGAAAGACATAATTGAGAGTTTCTTTCTGGCCCATGATGCTGATCTATGGGACATGGTGACTGATGGATCCACGCACCCAGTGGATGGACGTGGTCAGAAGATTGACAGGAAAATGATGTCTGATCAGCAAAAGCGTGAGTTCAGAAATCATCACAAGGCCATAACAATTCTTCTCAGTGCCATCTCATATTCAAAATATGAGAAAATATCAAACAGAGAAACTGCAAGGAATATGTTTGATTCTTTGAGAATGACGCATGAAGGCAACATTTAAGTCAAAGAAACCAAAGCCCTTGCGCTCATTCAGAAGTATGAGGCATTCAAGATGGAAGATAGTGAATCAATAGAAGCTATGTTTTCAAGATTTCAAATTCTTGTTGCTGGTCTAAAAGTTCTTGACAAAGGATATTCCACTGCTGATCACGTCAAGAAGATCATCAGAAGCTTGCCAAAATAGTGGAGGCCAATGGTCACAGTGCTTAAGCTAGCCAAGGATCTCAACAAAATCTCTCTGGAGGAACTTGTCAGCTCCTTCAGAAGTCACGAGGTAGAGCTAGAAGCAGATGAACCTCAAAAGCAAGGTAAGCCATTAGCTTTAAAATCTAACAGAAAATCTGACTCCAAAGTCTTGCAGGCTGTGGAAGAAACCTCTGATGGATCCTCATTAGAAGAAGATGAACTGTCTCTTCTCTCCAGAAGGGTGAACCAACTGTAGAAGCAGAGGCAAAGGAAGTTCAGGAATCCCAGAAGATCAGAAAATCAGAATGAATCTTCCTCCAGATACAGAAGGTCAGAATCCTCCTCTGGGCACAAAAGATATGAAGGCTCTTAAGGATACAGAAAGCCAAACAACAAAGACATCATATGCTATGAGTGTAACGAGCAAGGTCACTACAAAAGTGATTGCCTAAAGCTTCAGAAGGAGAAGCCCAAAAAGAATTTGGCAAGGAAAAGAAGAAAAGTCTCATGGCTACATGGGATGATTTTGATACATCTGAAGTTAACTCGGAATCAGATGATGAAAGAGTAAACATAGCTCTCATGGCAAACGTCTCTGAAGAAAGTGAAGCGTCTGGTTCAGACTCAATATCAGATACAGAAGAGGTATTCCCTGACTTTACTATCAACTTTACTAAGGCTGAACTAGCTGAAAGCCTTAATGAAATTTTGGAAAGGTATCAGCAGATCAGAGTCAAATTCAGAAACCTGAAAAGGAATCTTACTTCTGACTCTGATAAAACTGAGAGTCTCAAATTGGAGAATTCTGAGTTAAAAGATAAATTTTCAAAACTAGAAAACCAATTGCAAAACTCTCAGAAGGAAACAATCCTTGAAACTCCCAGTAATGCTGATGAGATCATCAAAGAGTATGATCACAGCTTTCAGAAGTTTCTGGCTAAAAACATAGACAGAAGCAAAATGGCTTCAATGATCTATGGGGTTAGCAGAACTGGCACATAAGGGATAGGATATCAAGGTAAGGTTCCTACACCAAAAAATGCCATGGATTTAGTTATAAAGCGTACTCCACTTGATTCACACTTTATATATGGGCACACACATGACATAAAATATACAAGTAGTGATTACTCTGTCAAACCAAAATTCAACCAGAGTTTTGGTAAAACTAATAAATCAGGACCCAAGAAAATGTGGGTACCTAAGGATAAAATAATACATGTGGTAGATATCTTTAGCAGCAAAGCAAAGACACCAGTCATGGTACCTGGACTCTGGCTGCTCACGACACATGACGGGAAGAAGGCATATGTTCCAAAGCCTGGAACTTAAGCCTGAAGGCCACGTAGGCTTTGGAGGCAATTAGAGGAGAAAGATTATTGGCTCTGGAACAGTAGGTAATGGGAATCTTCCCTCTATTAGTAATGTTTTATTAGTTGATGGATTAATGCATAACCTGTTATCCATAAGTCAATTAAGTGATAACGATTATGATATAATCTTCAATCAAAATTCATGCAAAGCTGTTAGTCAGAAAGATGGGACTATCCTATTTAATGGAAAGAGGAAAAACAACATTTATAAAATCAAACTTTCTGAACTGAAAAGTCAGAATGTAAAATGTCTTATGTCTGTTAACAACGAGCAATGGATCTGGCACAAAAGATTGGAACATGTTAGTATGAGAAGAATATCTCAGATTAATAAACTCAATCTGGTCAGAGGACTTCCTAACTTGAAGTTCAATTCATATGCTTTGTGTGAAGCATGTCAGAAAGGCAAGTTTGCAAAACCTGCTTTCAAATCCAAAAATGTTGTTTCCACCTCTAAGCCATTAGAACTTCTGCACATTGACTTATTTGGACCAGTAAAAACTGCCTCAGTCAGTGGCAAGAAGTATGGGTTGGTAATCGTAGATGACTATAGCAGATGGATATGGGTAAAGTTCTTAAGGCACAAGGACGAGTCACACTCCGTGTTTATTACCTTCTGCAACCAAGTTCAAAATGAAAAGGATCTTAGAATCGTCAAAGTCAGAAGTGATCATGGTGGAGAATTTGAAAATAAAGATTTTGAATTATTCTTTAATGAAAAAGGCATTCTGCATGATTTCTCTTCTCCTAGAACTCCCCAGCAAAATGGAGTTGTAGAACAAAAGAACAGAACATTGCAAGAAATGGCCGGAACCATGATCAACGAGACTAGCGTTGCTAAGATCTTTTGGGCAGAAGCAATAAACACAGCGTGTTACATTCAGAATAGAATCTCCATAAGACCTATTCTGGAAAAGACTCCATATGAATTGTGGAAGAACAGAAAGCCCAACATTTCTTATTTTCACCCATTTGGATGTACATGTTTTATTTTGAATACAAAAAAATTATTTGAACAAGTTTGACTCTAAAGCACAAAAGTGTATTATGTTAGGATACTCTGAACGCTCAAAAGGGTACAGAGTATAGAATACAGAAACACAGATTGTTGAAGAGTCAATCAGTGTTCGGTTTGATGATAAGCTTGACTCTCAAAAGTCAAAGCAGAATGAATTCCTTGCAGGTATGGAAGTTGAACTCACAGGTACTAAAGACAACTCAGAGGCTCTCAACAGAGACACTCCCTCAACATCAGTAAGAGTCACTGCAAGCAACCCAGCACCTTCTGTTGATCAACTCCAGAAAAGACCATCTTGAAGCAGCATTGATCACCCAGAAGAAACAATCTTAGGAAGGAAGGAAGATCCAATCAGAACAAGATCTACCTTCAGAAACTCTGAAGAATCCCTCATGGGACTGGTTTCTCTGATTGAACCAACAACAATTGATGAAGCACTTCTGGACAATGACTGGATTCTGGCAATGCAGGAGGAGCTAAATCAATTTACAAGAAATGATGTATAGGATCTGGTTCCCAAACCAAAAGGATTCAACGTCATAGGTACAAAATGGGTGTTCAGAAACAAACTGAACGAACAAGGTGAAGTCATCAGAAACAAAGCACGGCTGGTAGCACAAGGTTATAGTCAGCAAGAAGGGATAGACTATACAGAAACCTTTGCTCCAGTCACCAGGTTAGAATCTATCAGACTTTTAATTTCATTTGCTGTTAATAAAGGCATCACTCTGTATCAGATGGATGTCAAGAGTGCATTCTTAAATGGCTATATAGAAGAAGAGGTTTATGTGCACCAACCCCCTGGTTTTGAAAGTTCCAAAAATCCAGGATATGTTTTCAAACTAAAGAAGTCACTCTATGGTCTGAAACAAGCTCCCAGAGCTTGGTATGAAAGACTAAGTAACTTCCTGTTAGAAAAGGAATTCACCAGAGGGAAAGTGGACACAACCTTGTTCAGTAAGACAGTTAATAATGACATCTTAGTATGTCAGATTTATGTTGATGACATTATATTTGGATCCACTAAACCCTCTATGGGAAGAGAGTTTGCTAAATGTATGCAGGCAGAATTTGAGATGAGCCTAATGGGGGAACTAAAGTTCTTTCTGGGCATTCAGATTAATCAAACTCCAGAAGGAACTTACATTCATCAGAGCAAATATGTCAGAGAACTTTTGAAGAAATTTGATCTCTCGGAATGTAAGCCCTCAAGGATTCCAATGCATCCCACGTGCATTCTGGAAAAAGAAGAGGTAAGTAAAAAGGTAAAACAGAAGGTCTACAGAGGTATGATTGGTTCTATTCTCTATCTGACGGCTTCAAGGCCTGGCATTCTATTCAGTGTTTGCATTTGTGCTAGATTCCAATTAGATCCTAGAGAATCTCACTTAACAGCAGTTAAGCGAATTTTCAAGTATCTGAAAGGTACCGCTAATCTGGGTTTGTTTTATAGAAAATCAAGTGATTACAGCTTAGTAGGATACTGTGATGCTGATTTTGCTGGAGACAGAGTAGAACGTAAAAGCACTTCTGGAAGCTGCCAGTTTTTGGGAGAAAATCTGATCTCATGGTCCAGCAAAAGATAATCCACAATAGCTCTATCAACAGCAGAAGCTGAATACATAGCAGCAGCTGGATGTAGCACGCAAATGCTCTGGATGAAAAGTCAACTTGAGGACATCAATATATTTGAGAGTAACATCCCTATCCTTTGTGACAACACTTCTGCTATTTGTCTCAGTAAAAATCCTATTTTGCATTCTAGGGCTAAGCATATAGAAATAAAACATCATTTTATTAGGGACTATATTCAGAAAGGGATTCTCAAATTAAAATTCATTGACACAGACCATCAATGGGCTGATGTCTTTACAAAACCTCTTTCTGAAGATAAGTTTAACTTCATTCTGAAACATCTCAGCATGAAGCTTTGCCCAGAATAAAATAGTTTTATTTACATATCTTAACCTTCAGAATTTTGGTTATTTTCTGTGAACTGCTGATCAACCTGCCTTCAGATTTTTAGAAGTCCAGATTGTATCAGAATCTATCCATGAAGATCTGAGAACTTAATTTCAAGGATAGAAGTGTGATGTTCACGTAAGCAAACAATTGTCATCCATTCATCAGCTACCTTCTGAGGCTGAACCCGCGTTCACTTTTCTGAAAGGTCAAAAGCGCTGATTGGATGCATTGAGACACATGTCATGGATAACCGTTCCAATATCTTTCTGAATCCCCCAAAATCAACTGTCATTAATGCTTATAATCATTACAATTTATTTCTCTCTCTTTTCGTTTACGTTTTCAAAATCTATTTAAACACATTTCTCATTCTTTACACTCTTTCACTTTCACTTTCTCTACAATCTAATTGTTTTCAGTTTGCATCTTTTTTAAAACCCTTTCATTTTCTTCTCAAATTTTTATGTGTGAACATGGCTTTCTCAAGCAACCCAACTTCCAGTACTCAGAGAACAGAATCCACAGAACAATATGAAGAACCATTCAGAACTCTCCTCACGCCCATTAACAACCTAGAAGTACTCTCAGAATTAATTGTGGACTTTAACAGTCTTCAAGAAAACGAGTTCAATCTTTCTGAAGAAGTAAAGGCTCAAGGATGGAACAGATATTTTAACCGTCTGGTAGGTCCAACGTTCCCAATCCTTGTGAAGGAATTTTGGATTCATGCTTCATCTTCCAACCATCAAGTTACTTCGTATATAATGGGGAAGAAGATAGTCATAACTGAAGACCTTATTGCAAGATTGATAGGTTACAGTGGTGGTGGCGCAAGATGCATAGACATGGCTGAGAGATATGTTGATGTCGCTTTAATTGCTAGAGAAATCTTCACTCTGGGTCTTCCCTCCAGCAAGATAAGGGATCTGAAAGACCATCACAGAATATGGGCTAAGATTATTCTGGGATGCATAAACCACAGGAAGTCAACCAGCTCTCCTGACTACATCAACATTGATCAGCAGTTTCTGATCTACTTCATCTCCCAAAAGATTAAGGTGAATCTGGATCATTTGTTGTTCAATCATTTGAGGACTAGTGTTAAGGAGACTAGAGAAGAGGAGTGCACTAAAAGGGACTGGATACCCCTTGGAAGGCTCATATCAGATATTCTAACAGAGAATAAGCTGATAGATCATCTAACAGAAGCACAGGAAATAAGCACTTTAGAAGCAACTGTTGGAAAGCCTTTGAATGCAAAGAATCTGAAGAAGATGAAGATTATTGATAACATTAAGAAGGAACCCAGTGTTACTTCTTTTGCAACAATCACCAGCAGAAGAATCCCTCTGGATGACTTTCCCATGTTCTTAGAAATTGATTCCAAGCCTGAGATAATAGTCAGATATCTGGATGCATGCAAGGCAGATGGTACAGCACCAGATTTAAACATTCAAGATCTGCAGCAGAAGGCTCCAAAAGTTGTGCTGAAGAAGAACAAGAAAAGGAAGGCAACAACAGAAGGATCATCCCAGTGGACTCCCAAAGCAGCTAAAAAGAGAGGTAATCCTTCTTCTGTAACTGTTTTAGATTTAGTATCTGTATCAACATCTGTACCAATCCCCACCCAATCAGAAATTCCTACCCCACAAACATTTGATGACTTTGACATTGAATTTGACCCCTCAGAAACTTTAACTCTTAGAGGATCTCACTCACTACCTATCAATCCAAATATTGAAACAACTCAACCAGAACTTGCAAAAGTTCTATCAGATAGTGAAACCTTTGACCAGCATATTTATGCTCCCATACCAGTAAATCCAAACTCTGAAACCATTTCAGAAGCACCTTAACCAGAAATTCATCCACCTTCTCCACAACCTGAACTATTACAACCAGAAGTTCAAACTTATGAGGTCCAACCTTCTGAATCCAGTGAACCAGAACCTCATCACGTTCATTCCAACCAAACTGTTGATTCTGATCCCATTCCCATTCCTGGAATCACTGAACCTCTGGCCATCCGTATGCCCCTGACCATTCTGGATATTCCCCAAATTCCCTCTTCACTAGAATCAACTCCACCAAACTCCCCAACTAGTCTAATAATCATTCCAGACTCTCCCACTCCCTCACCAAAGAACAATCCAAATGACAATGCCAAAACTGTCATTGATTTAATTGTTTTTGAACGCCTTGCTGCCATAACCCACAAAACATCCATTCCAAAACCAAAACCCTCTGAACCTACACCAGATGTTGGTACCAGTTTATTGATATTTGAAACAGAAATGCAGAAGTGGATAACTTCCCTGAAGCAAGCTAGTCTTGAGCTAATTGATCCTGCTGCATCAGATTATCTTTGGACAAGCTTCAGAAAATGGGTATGTTCTGAAACTCATAAGCTGCAAGAACAAAGCTACGGACAAGTTCAACAGAACTTCAGTAATCTGCTAAAAGTAATTGAAGATCAAGTTCTGAGCCAGCTGCTCAAGGAAGAAGTTCTCCCTCTAGACAATGCTCCCTGGTCAAAACATCGTCCAGCAGACAAAGTTCAACCAGAGTCAGAAGATCTCATTCTGACTGATACTCCAGAGAAGATGATTCCTGAGAACTGGGTCAAAAAGATGACATTGCAGAATGCTCTGAGAAGCATCCAGTTACTGAAGATTCTCAAGCTTCCTCCTATGAAAGGTAGACTCTGGAAGATCTGAAGAGATCTGATATTTTGATGCAGGAAAGGATGGATAAACAGGATGACAAAATTTCGGAAATCAAGAGCATGTTAACCAAGCAAGAGGAAACCAACATCCAGATCAAGGGCTTGTTGGAAGATTTGTTCACGCGTCTTCCTCCTCCCTCTTAGATTTTTCCTCTATTTTAAAATTTGTTTATCTGTAATATTCTCTACATTGCTGTTGTTCTGAACTTATCGTTGATTCTGATTTTAATATAAACTCCTTTTGGCTATGATTATATGTTCTTTTTGATAACTGACAAAAAGGGGGAGAAAGAATAAGATATTTTCAATAACGGATCACTGAGACATAAGTCTCAAACATTCTGATCTACTTAATTTCTCTCTTCTGAAAAGCTTGAACAGGTACAAAACTCTTATGAAAGATACAAACTCTGATGAAAGATACAGTAAGATTCTGATGCTCAAAGACTCGTGGAATTAAAGGGAAGTAATCAACTCAGGGGGAGTTTTTCTTCTTAATTCTATACTTTTTATTCTTTATTCTTTATTGAAAAATCTGGTTTTTGTCATCATCAAAAAGGGGGAGATTGTTAGAACATAGTTTGATTCTACAACCCTTGATTAGAGTTTTGATGATAACAAAATACAAAGAATAAATTATTTCAAAGATATATACAAAGAACAATTATGCTCCTTAAAATTATGTTTTGTATATGCAGAAATTCTGATGGAATCAACATCAGAATGGAATCAGCATCAGAAGATCAGCAACCTGTGCTACACGCTGAAGCTACCAGATTATACGCTGAAGCTTGATGACCAGAATCTGCGCCTAAACAAATACACTCTGACTCTAATCAAAGACATCTTTACCAAGTCATCAACACTCTGAAGCGTTATCAGCAGATACAGCAAAGAAGACTCTGAAGCGTTACTGGTTATTCAAGACAGAATTAAATGCTAATGGCTTTCTTCAGACAAAGATCTTCTACAAAAGGAAAGTGCATTATTATAATTAAACCTGCTTTATGGACAACGTATCCTTGCTTGCCTATATAAACAGGTCTGCTTGTGAAAAGAAGCACGTACGTACGCACTCAAAATTTGCCAAGCTATCCAAACCACGCATATTCAAAGCTTTAGCAAATTCATTTTATTCCAAGCTTATTTTGTGTAATTATCACAGTTGTGATATACAGTTTTGTAAGAAAACAACAATACACACTTGTTCAATTCATTTGTAAAAGAAGTTCCTTGAGATTAACCGGATTGTGGTTGTACTCAAGAAGACTTTAATAGTTGTTAAAGTAGTTGTTGTAATCCTTTGAGAATAGTGGATTAAGACCTCGCTGGAGAGAGGAGAAATCACTTTGACGGGTGGACTGGAGTAGTTTGAGATCAAACGAACCAGGATAAAAATACTGTGTTGTTAAGCCTTTTGATTTAAGTTTTACAATTCACCCCCCCCCCCCCCCCCCCCTTCTTGTGTTTTTCACATCTTCAGTGATAATGGCACGAAAGCTAAGACATTATTTCCAAAGCCATTCGATAACTCTGAGGACCAATTATCCAATAAAATAGATACTAAAGAAGGCTGAATTGGCCGAGAGAATGGTCACCTGGGCTGTTGAACTATCTGATTATGACATATAGTTCACCGCAAGGACAAGTATCAAATCGCAGGTGCTGGCCGATTTTCTGGCCGAGTTGAGTAACCTTGTACCAGAGGAAAGTGAAAGCAGATGGATTCTTCATATGGACGACTCATTCAACCTTAAAAGGAGCGGGGTCAGGATTATACTTGAAGGACCAATAGACTTCATACTAGAATATTCTTTGGGTTTCAATTTCCAAGCCAGTATAACCGGGAGGAATATGAGGCTCTGATAGAAGAAATGAAAATGGCTAAAGATGTTGGAGTGACCCATCTGACAATAAAGACTGACTCACAGCTGATTGCGGGACAAGTAAGGGGAGAGTATCAGACCAAAGATTATGCACTACTGAAGTACCTACAGATAGTGATGGGGCTGTCAAAAACCTTCTTGGAGTTTGAAGTCAATCACATCCCAATCAAAGAAAATGTACGAGCCGACTTGTTAGCCCTACTTACCAGTACTAAAGGGTCGGGGCAGAACAAAAAAGTGATACAAGAGATCTTGGAAAGGTCGAGCACTGAAAGTGAGGAAATTATGGAAATTGAGCAGTCAACTGGATGGATGACACTAATAATACAATACTTGATGAAGAGAATCCTACCCGACGATATCAATGAAAAGAGACATATAAAAAAGATATCCTCATGCTATCTTATAGTGGCCGACAAGATATACAAGATGGTGAGATCAACACCCATGTTGAGATATGTATCAAAAAGCGAGACTACACTGATAATGAAAGAGGTCCGTGAAGGAGCATGTGATAGTCATATTGGAGGAAGAGCCTTATCAAGAAAAATCCTCAGAGTTGGGTACTATTGATCCCGTATGCTGCAAGACTGCTCCGAATTTGTAAGCAAATATGATAAGTACTAGGTATTTGCGTCATTCATACACTCGACAGCCGAATTATTGCACTCTATCTTTTCTCCATGGTCGTTCTACCAGTGGGAAGCAAACATACTAGGCCTATTTCCCACTGCGTCTGGACAACCCAAATTCTTAATTGTGGTGATAGATTACTTTACAAAATGGGTAAAAGTTGAGACTGTGGCATGTATCACCGTCGAGAAGGTACGGGGCTTTTACTGGAAAAATATTATATGTAGGTTCGACTTACCTAGGGTCATAGTGTATGACAAAGGAACCCAATTTGCGAGTGCTTCCTTGCTAGAGTTTTGCAAAGACTTGGGAGAATAGATTCACATTAGTAGAGCACTCTCATACCAACAGACAAGCAGAAGCAGCAAACAGGATAATCCAAACTGAGATGAAGAAGAAGCTGGATGAAGTCAAAGATCTCTGGTTCGAATACCTCCACGAAATCCTTTGGTCATACCACACAACACCTCACTCCACTACCCGAGAAACACCTTTTCGAATGATATATGGGGCTAACGCAATGATACTGGTGGAGATCAACAACCCCACCTGAAGGCGAGAGCATTTCAATGAAGATATTAATAAGAATGATCTAGACAGTTCAACCGATTTGCTTGACGAAATTAGAGAAATAGCCCAGGTCAGAGAATTTGCAGCCAAGGACTGATTGGCTAAGAGGTTTAACCTGAAGGTCAGATAAAGAGGGTTTTATAATGGTGACTTAGTTCTCAAAAGAATTATTGATCTGAAGAACAGGGGGAAAATTGTCTTCAAACAGGAAGGCATTTACCGGGTTCTACATAAGCTAAATAGTGGAGCCTACAAGTTAGAGACTTTAGATGGCATAGAAATATCTAGGACGTGGAATGTATTCAATCTTAGACTTTATTTCAGTTAAAATCATATAATGTCAACATCAATAAAATGTACGGGATGCACTCTTTTTCCTTGCAAGGGCGGGGGTTTTTAATGAGACACTCTAACTGAAAAAATCAATGTAACACTAAAAACTAGGTCAACCTTGCCTTTGGGAAAAAGGGACTCTGAACCACAACTCGGTTAACCTCACATTCAGACAAAAGGGGCTCTGAACCACAACTCGATCAACCTTGTCTTCAGACAAAAGGAGCTTTGAACCACAACTCGGTCAACCTCGCCTTCGGCCAAAAGGAGCTCTGAACCACAACTCGGTCAACCTCACATTCAGACAAAAAAGGCTCTGAACCACAACTCGGCCAACCTCGCCTTCGGACAAAAGGGGCTCTGAACCACAACTCCGTCAACCTCGCATTCGGATAAAAAGGGCTCTGAACCACAACTTGATCAACAACCCGACTCAGATGACTATAAATGTCGCTGACGCATTAAAATTCAGTGTTACATAACTTTGAACACCTTTATTCATGGTGACGACGACTGTTATACAGTTACGTAGCTCAAGGGTCACACCTTAATTGAGGCTCTTAGTGGCGCTAAAGGAGAACTATATAAGAAACTCCCGCGAGAGAGATAAATAAGACATTCATTTTTAGGACAATACACACCACTATCGTAACTCTTAAATCCCCCAAATAATCTATAGAAATCTACCCTATTATGACTTCTTTGTCTCCGTTAATACTTTTTCAAAATCATATTTAGACCACTTATACTTTTGTCTTCTTGCACGTCATCTATATATACCGTGCGTGCAAACTAAAAAAAACCACTACCCAGTAAGTGGGAAAGGATTCCCTTGCAAACCCATCGTATTTCATTTTGCTTGCAATGCGATGTTCATTTATTTCCACGTTGTGAATTGCTTGCAAAGAAAGAAAGAAGGGTAGAAGTGGGAAAAATAAAATAGTAGAGCTTTCTTTTGTATTTCTTTTTTTTTTCAAGCGAGAAAAAGTAAATACATGGAATCTTCTTATATTTGGTCTCTCTATGGTGTTCCAAAGAGAGAATGTGTGAATCCTCTTTGCTATTTCTCTCAATAGTTATACTATTACAGTTTGCTCCATTCTCTATACGTAGAGATAATTGTAAATTTGTAATTTGCTATCCAAGTAATTGTATCTCATTTTACAACACTTTCTTGTTAAGTGAAATTCATGTAAAATGTATTTTCAAATTAGTGGGAATGACAAATTCAAGAATTTCACTAAATAAAAAACGTTAAACAAAAAAGTGTCAGAGCAAGTTTTAGGCAAACAGTTTAAACGTTTTTTTAAGTTTACTTTACGTTGAATCCTAATAGCGAATGAAGCAAACAGTTCCAAAACTTTAATAGAGAGACTGCAAAATAAGGAAAAAGATACTACAACACTAAAAGATATTTTAGAAAGTGAAACGTATTGAAATAAACAAAGTAAGCCTTCATATAGACTAACATATACTACTAATTACTAATAACCTCTCTCTAATTATATCTACAAAATTGCATGTTTTTGATTCACTATGATAAGTAAAAGTGATTCTAATTCTATAAACATAAACTTAATAGAAATTTTTAAATGTTTTTCATAAATTAACTTCACCTTCAAATTGAGATTTTGAAATTTAGCCACCAAACGGCAAATGCAATTCTTAGCCACAAATTTGTTGTTTAACTCTCTTTTATATAAAAATATATCAAGGCATAAATAGTGTTACACTCAACTCAACTCACTCTAAACTAAAATTTATTTTACACAGTCATATAGCATCACTTTTGCCAATATAAAACCAGACACTATTTACTCCAAAAATAAAAATAAAAACAAATAAATAAATCACATACATACCTCGTTCAAACTGATTTCTCTGTCAATGTATAGAACGACAGCTTGTGATTTCCATAACAAATATATAAACATATAAACAAGACAAACATTTGCGACAGTTTTCCAAAGAAAACGTTGTTTTTATGCATTATGAATACAGAACACACGAGAAAAAATAAAGTTGAGACAGTTCAAGTTATAATGCCGGGAAATATAAACTAGAATTTGATGGTAGTTCTGTATTTTCAAAATTTCACACAAATAAGATTGCAGTTGCGGGTATCTGGCACAATATCAGATGAAGGAAAAGAAGCACCAAGCCAGCAAGATTATGTATCCCATAACTGTTAGGAACACCACAGCACCCAACAGTCACACAAAACAGCATGCAAAAATGGAACTCAGTTGGCATAAAGTTTCCTTCATACATAATATCTTGGCAAGAAAGCAAACCCTTTATTACAACATGTGGTTGGGAAGATTACCCCTCCAAATGCAGATTACAAATCATCCTCAAAAACTAGTTACCAACTACACAAAAAAGTGCAGTGGAGTTCAATACAACCAATTCAATTGTCATCCTTTTTATATCTCTCTATCACTAAACATACAATTAATCTCTTTTAACATCCCACCAGTATAATCCTGGATCACTAAACATACAATTAATCTCTTTTAACATCCCACCAGTATAATCCTGGATAGAACATTATGGCAAAAGTTGATCATGTAGCCGACCTCAGATAGTGGGATAAGGCTCGGTTGTTGCCGTTGTTTGTAACATTCCAACATTATTATCAAGATTGCTGGTAAAGAGAAGAATCATCCTTGTTTTATTCCAACCAATTGCAAAAAAGACTTCAAATTTATCATTATTCCTACTATAATAATAACTATGACTATAATTTAATACCATCATTATTCTAGCTTTGATCAGTACCAAAATCTTTGATCCTTGACAAAGGTGTTCTCAAGTAACCATCAACCTCAAACTTCTTAGGTGACAAATCCCTATACTTTGCAAATTCCTCCTTAGCTTCATAATTCTTATCAAGCAATGTATAAATCACTACCCTGCAAAAATAAGGTCTAAAATCATTAGCATCTTCTTTGATTAATACCTCATACATACCCAAAGCTTCATCAACATTCTTTTGCAGAAACAGAATCTGAGCCATTATCAACTTCACATCCCTGGCTTCCTTTTCCTTGTTGTCTTCCAAAGCAACTCCAAGCCTTTCAATTACAGCATCTCCTTCTCCGCAACGGTCCATCAAAAGCGCGTTTTCGAAAAGCGCTTCGAAAGAAAGCGGGTTTGACTTTAGGATTTCGTCATAGAAAGTTCTTGCGCTGTCGGTATCTCCAATTTCGGTAGTTAACCTCGCCGCGAGGAACTTCCAGTCTGATACTTGTGGTTGCGATGAGATCAGGTGTTTGAGGATCTTTAACGCCTCTTCGTCTTCGCCTAGGTCGAGCTTCTGCTGAAGAAGAGACTTCAGAGCTTCCGGTGATGAAGATTCATAGTTTGTTTCGAGGAATTCGGACAGAGGCGATGTTTCTGTGGTGTCAGCGTCGGCGAGAACTGCATCTGTTTCGGTTTCGATTTCAGTTTCGTCGATGACTTCGGTGAGTGTAGGCGGCGGTTGGGCTCTGGCAGGGGAAGGTGAAAATGTGAGTACGGAAGTGGCGGTTGCAACAGAGAAGACTGCTGCTCCGGCGATGTTTTTGAGGTGGTGAAGAACGGGGGAGTTGGAAGAGTGGGCTTTGACGGTGAATCGAGGGTGGCGGGGGCGGCGAGGGAGAGGGAGGTTAGGTGGGAATTGAGAAGGAGTGTTGGTGAAAGTGGGATTGAAGGAGAGGATGGAGAAGGATGGTGAAGTGGGGATGGTGGAAGTCATGGTGGAGATTTGGTTTTAGGGTTTGGGTGGAATGGAGAGAAGAAGGTGCAATGCAGTTATAGGTGGTGGTTAGGTTGTGAGTTGATTTTGGGGTTTAAAATAAAGAAAGCACAAGAGACACGTGGGTTTAGGTGGGGGTAGGTGTGAACATATCTGTGCTGGTTCCTTCGCCCGGTTTGACCCGAATAAGAAAAAGACAAAATTGAAGACAAGAAAGGAACCAAGTTACAAACGAGATTTTTCATTATGCCCACTTCCTATCACTACATTTTTTTAGTTTACATTCAAAAATTATAAGAGTATATCTCTTATAATTTACATTCAAAATTTTATTTTATTTCAAAAAAGTTTACTTTCAAAATTCGCTGAATTTTTAAATATAGCTAAAAAAATACTGCATATTTGAGATAAAGATTAATTCGAAATTTTAGATTAAATTTCATATGTTTGCATTCTAACATCAAAATTGTTAGTATAAATCTTTGATGTGGTGTTGCAAGTTGTTCCATTGTGGTTATATTAAGTAGATTTATAAAATGAATATTATAACACTGAAGTTTGTTTTAGTAAAAGGGATAAAGTGATTTATGAATTAAAATTATTTTTTCTGTTCAAGTGATGGTATTTATATAGTATGAGAAATTGAGTCTTTCTTACTTGTTAAAAGTATAATATGTGATAACGTCAGTGATTAAGAGTTGTCATAGGTTTTTAAAATTTATTGTAGGGTTTAGAGTTAGCTCACGTAAGGACGGAATAAGCTTTGTATTTGTGGTATCTGTGTAGACAAGATTTGATCCCTTATCAGTCTTAAGGTAGAAGTATTTATAAAAGCTCTTTGAACCTGGGCTATAAAACCAAGTAACCATTTTTATCCTAGCTCCATGACTAGTAGGCGTGGTCAGGTGAGGACTTATTCTCCCTAAAATTATGGGAGAAGCGGTTGCCTCTCTTTAACTGTCGTTATGTCAGTTGTTATTTGAAACATGTCATCGCCCACGTTCAATGTGTGAATGGAAGTTAATTCGAATGACCCGAGCCCAATTAGACGACTAATTAACCAAATTCAGGCAACCTTTTGTCCCATATCGAGCAACTGTCGCCAAGCGTTGGGCGTCGTAAGGCAAGACTTCTGGCAGCCTTATTCTCATATCGGGTGACATGTGGTTTCACTATGGAGCTCTCCCCCGCTAGTGTGGTTGGATTATCCATCTTCTTCATATATTATCTCTTCTTAGAGCCTAATAAAATTATACTGATACACAATCCCTGAAGCATGGGGGCTTGAAAATGCCAAAGTGATTTAACTTCAGTGTGTTGGCTGAAGATTTTGATAATATTATTAGAAGCCAAGTGAATTGAACGTTTCGATCGAAATGAAACAAAGTGTCATCTTTCGAAATAGCAGAAGCAGTGTTTCGAATAAGCATATCAAAGCTTGAAGCTTCGAGTGGCAGTTATGGGAACATATCTAAAGAAGTCTCGAAATAACAAGGTTGTGTCTGAGAAGTGCGTTCGAAACAGAGAAGTACCAAAACATTTGAAATTCAAATGGAAGCGGGACATTCGAAGTTTGAAATTTATGTGCTGGAGCATTTGGAGACACGTGGAAACAAGAGAGAGGCATTGTTCTGCATGTTCTGAACGTGGCATAATCCTATAGCAAGACCGTTATGGTCGAATTAGTATAAATAGAAGTCTTAGTATTAGGATTTCGTGTGTCATATCTATTGTACTAAATACTCAGTAACATTCAAACTACCACATGGCAAGGGAAACGAATGCAAGAGCAATGTACGTATGATAGCACCACATATTTATGATTTAATGAAAACCTTTTATCATTTCCAGCACTTTCCTTTATCTTTCTGCCAAATAACCTTTACAAGTTTTCTCATTTAAAGTTTTTTTACTTCGAAATCTCTTCATTAAAGCCTTACATTTCAATGCTTTCTTTACGTTTCAAGCACTTTACATTTCAGAAAACTGTCATACTTTCCATGCCTTTATCTTCAAGCTTTATCCTTCGAACGCCTATTTTTACTTAGAGTCATTTACAGATTTCTTGCATTAAACGCTTTCTTCATATTTCAAATCTTTTACGTTCCAGAACATCTTTTACATTAACTGTTTTTATAATTCGAAACCATTTACTTGCCTTTTATGCAATTTTACATGTCTTTACAATTAACATTTATTCATGCAAGTTAGTTTCGCGCACATACATTTTGATTACACCTTTAGATCTGTAAGAAAGAAATCGAAATAAGTCAAACACCTATACAATACTCAAATACCAACCATGAATATTTGTTCGATCATGAGAGTTACCCTAATGACCAAGGAATCCTAGGATCAATCTAGTCGATCTTGTGAGTTACCAGAGAAATTGAATAACAGTCAGTAAGTTTATTCGATAGTTTGGAAGACTAGCAGTTGTTTACCAGAAATCACTGGAAACAAATTGGCACACCTGATGGGACCAATAATTGGATATTAGAAATAAAGATTGTTGAGACATAACCGTTATAAAAACGTTGGAACCTAAGAAGTTTGCTGTTTTATGAACCTAAGAAGTGGTAAAATAACCAACAGCAACCAACCCTTATCCAGAAGAAAACGTTTGAACAAGATGTCTAGTTCTGACAATCAACAAGGGGAACAAAATGCCCCACAGACAACATGCACTAATGTGTCCACTTCGATGGGAACATCTAATGTGATCCCTTCGAATGCAGTCTGTTGCATCTTCAACTAGTAATATAGCCACCAATGGAGTAAGTGGCATATCAACTAATAGTTCGATCTTAGGAAATACTGGAACCATTGGTTACCCTGGGGGATTCGTTCCACCATCAGGGACACAATCCCATTTCGCCACTCCACTAACTAGACCACCCGGTTTCGATGGAAACAGAACCAGAAATTCCTCTTATGGAATGCCAACTTCCTTTATGGCAGGTTTACACAATTCCACATCGAATTCATCACCACAATTAGGGTCTGGGTCTGGGGCGAATCAGTTTATGACAAACAACCAAGGGTCAGTGGGTTATAGCATAATGCCTATTTTAACCACAGAAAACCAGTTGGCTTTTAGGCAATTGATGGATGACAGTAACCATAATATGATAGGGGTGTTAGCACAAACTATGCGGGAAATATTTGCCCCAATAGTGCAAAATGTGACTGTGACAAACAGGGAAAATGCTGACAACATGAGTTGAATAGCAGATTTCTTTGCTCCCCCAGAAAGGCGTAGGCAGAATCAGGCGGGATTTCAAGCAAACATGCCTGTTATAGAACAAATTGCTAACGACCCAATTTATAGACCACCTAGAGAAGAAGTTAACTTAGGGGCCAGGGCACCAAGGTTAGAAGCCCCAATAATCCCAGGCCCACAAAGAGAAATTATGGAACCAGGGGCAAGGGTCGAAAGGCTAGAAGCCCCAGAGTTTCGAGAAGAACAACCTAGGGGAATTGTCATGGTTGGTCGAAATCAAGATGCTGACGCTGTCGTTCATAGAATTCGAAACGATAACATCTTAGCAGAAAACAATCTAACCACCATGATAGAGAGAGTCATGGCCCAGAATGGCCTCAACACAGGAATGAGAAGGCCAAATTATGCTTCTCCTATATTAGATTGCATAATGCATACTGATTTACCAAGGGGATATAAAGTCCCTAAATTTACGAAGTTCGCTGGGGATACCAATGAGTCAACAGTCGAACACATAGCGAGATATCTAACTGAAGCGGGAGATATAGCCAATAATGAAGATCTCAGGATCAAATATTTCCCAAGTTCCTTGACTAAAAACGCCTTCACATGGTTTACCACTTTGCCTCCTGGGTCCATTGACACTTGGGCTCTCTTGGAGAGATTATTCCATGAACAATTTTACATGGGACAGTCGAAAATAAGCTTGAAGGAATTAGCCAGTGTCAAGAGAAAGTTCACCGAACCCATAGACGATTATTTGAACAGATTTAGGCTTTTGAAATCCAAATGTTACACAGTAGTGCCTGAACACGAGTTAGTCGAAATGGCCGCTGGTGATTTGGATTACTCTATTCGAAAGAAACTAGACACTCAATATTTGAGGGATATGGCTCAGTTAGCCGATAGGGTTCGACAGGTCGAAAGGCTAAAGGCCGAAAAGGCCAGAGTCTTTAAGAACAGCAAGAAAGAAAGGATCTCTTATGTTGGAACTGAGGAAGCAGAAGAATATCCTGAATTCGAATTCGAAGAGGTCGAAATCGACCTCGCTGAATTAAAACAGGCTCCACCTTACTCCTGCAAATTATTGGTTCCCACAAAAGGGAAAGAGATTGTTGAAAATGAGAAAAGTGACAAATTCCCAAAGAAGGTTTATACCTTCGATGTCACTAAATGTGACGAGATTTTTGAATTACTTGTCAAAGATGGCCAACTCATTGTGCCATCAAATGTCAAAATACCTCCTTTAGATCAGAGAAAGAAGAGAGGGTTTTGCAAATATCATAGTTTCCTAGGCCACAAAACCTCATAATGTTTTCTTTTCAGGGACCTAATTCAAAACGCAATCAAAGATGGCAGACTAAAGTTCGCTGATAAGGCAAAGATGAAAGTGGACGAAGATCCCTTGGACGTCGCAGACACCAACTACTCTGAGCCTGCATGCATTGGAGAGATTAACATGGTGGAAGCTGACCAGAGCGATGCCCTAACAGGGGAGAAAGGTAATGAAACTGAAAACTGGGTGATGGTCGAAGTCGATAAGGAGGTCACTGAAGACATCCAGAAGATGCCAGAGACTTCGATTGAAGCAGCACCTGTAGCTGTTGCAAAAGAAACCCAGGCTACTGAAGGCCAGGGAAATCAAAACCAAGAACTAACACAGGTCACTAAAGGCTTGAGGCTGGAATTGGAGAAAGTCCAAATCACGAAGCCAACTTCCCCTCAGAAGGAAATATGGGACACTCTAGGGGAACCCAGTGGAAAATTTGACTATTTGGTCAAATATTCTGCCCCAGAGAGTTCGAAGGTTCAGATCGAGGATATAAAGCCCACAGGATGGGGCGATGATGAAGCTAAGGGGGAAGATGTTGAGATAAATATGGTGGATATGGAAAGTCCTCGCTCTGAGATGGAGGAAGTAGAAAAATACTTAGAAAAAGAGAAGTATAGAATGGAGGATAATCACACTGGAGATGCTAGTCTCAAGGATTACCTCATGACATAAAGGAGATTCAGGCATGATATTGTGCCCTAGGTGCAGCATCCTCTGCAATCAAAGAATCGCTGTGAATTTCGAAAGGGTACAGAGGACTCGAACTGGCAACAATTGGCGCCAGGATAACCAGCTTTTCAGGTGTTATCCCAAGGCTGGAGAAAGTTTGTTGGAATTTGTGTTTCGTTGCTACAAAGGGGAAACCAAGTGCTTGATTTGCCCAATGTGTTCTGCTGTGTATGACCAGAGCATGGCCAGAGCCTTCGAAACGATTCCCTTCGCCCCTTGCTGGAACCATCAAGAAACTGTCCAGATGGGCCCACGTTTCGACAGCAGACACAAACAACGAAGGCCTGATAGCCCTCACCCCAAGGCTGCTCGAAGAGTGACTTTTAAACTCCCTGCTGAAGTGCCAACCGACAGATGGTTACAAGTCAGAAATGACAAAGGCAAAGATAGATGGAGAAACACCGAACGAAATGCACGCCATGCTGTGACATACAGGAGGCAATTCAACACAGCAAAAAGGGAGGAGGTAATATTAGAAAATTACAAAGGAAGGAACCCCATGTCAAGATCCCAGTGGCGCAGACAACAAAGGATTCGAAAGGCTGAGAGGGAAGCTGTGGCAAACAAATGGGTCACTTCAACAAAGAACCAAGGTGAATCTAGCACCAACAAACCAAAAAATCAAACTGAAGACAAACCTCCAGTCAATAGGAGGCTTTTCTCTGAAGTACAACGGGATGAACCAAAGGAATACACTCCAGGCCCAGAAGAGGACGAAGATATGATAACAGATAACTTCGAATCGGAGGGGGAGTCTTCATTCAACCTAAACTGTAACGTGGTATATGTGCTTCCCTGTGAATTTGGGCAGGAAACCGAAATTGATGAATATGAGGAAGAAGATACCATAGATTTGATGAAACATAAGCCTGTGTGCTACTATGTGATGGACAATGGGGCTGTTGAGGAGCAAAATGTGTTCTTCGAACGTCCCGAACCTGCTATGAAGAACCATCTTAAGCCATTATTTATTCGGGCAAAAGTTGGTACCCATGGTGTGAACAAGGTTCTAGTAGATGGGGGTGCTGCAATCAATTTGATACCCCATTTCATGCTGAAAAGATTAGAGATCCGTGAAGGAGACATCAAGCCCCATAATATGGTTCTGTCCAATTATGAGAGAAAAGTGGGCAAAACACTAGGAGTGGTCCAGTTGGAATTGACAATAGGCTCAAGCTGTAGGCCCACCATGTTTATGGTGATCGAAGCCAAGGCCAACTATAACTTATTGCTGGGAAGGGAGTGGATCCATGGCGTGGGGGCAGTTCCTTCGTCAATGCATCAGCGACTAGTTCTGTGGAGAGATGATGGAATCGTGGAAAACATCGAAGCAGACCAGAGTTACTTTATGTCAACAGTCAATTTAGTTGACAAGAGGGATTATGATAAAAATCTGGCAAAGATTGCTCCGTGTGTTCCAAATGATGAGATTAACGAAACCAGAAACGCCCACTACTACATGACCCTTCGCCATGATGGCATTTACTGGGATAGAACAATAATCAGTGAAGAAGAGGGAGTCGAAAGCACTATACAAAAACGGCCAGCAGGATGGGACTTCGACAACCTTATCCATGACTGAGTCCACCTTTTTCGAAAGGATTTCGGCCTATATGGCTGAGAATGAATCAAAAGCGGCCTTAGAGGCTGAAATAAATAAATTAACTGTAAAGATGAACGAAGCAAGTGGGGATGGCTCGAAATGCTCACCCTTCAGAGAATTTGAGATGGATCAAAGGTTGGATGCCATCTACGATAAAGAACCCTTAGGCTTCGAAAGGGACCCCATAAACTCAGGTGCCAAAATGTTGGCACAAGATCCACTCGAAGAAGTCAAATTAGGGGATGAAAAAACGAAAAGAATAACCTACATAAGTGAAAAACTTAGCCCAGGCCTCAAGAAGGAAGTAATCGAAGTCCTCAAGAAAAACAAAGATTGCTTCGCATGGGATTATGATGAAATGCCTGGTTTAAAGAGGGAGTTGGTCGAACACAGACTGCCAATCAAAGATGGCAAGAAGCCTATCAAACAAACTCCCAGAAGATTCGCACCAGCGGTTCTCACAAAAATTAAAACTGAGATCGAAAGGTTGCTGCGTTGCAAATTCATCAGAACAACAAGGTACGTCGAATGGTTAGCAAACATAGTACCTGTTATTAAGAAAAATGTTTCTTTAAGAATTTGCATAGATTTTAGGGATTTAAACACTGCAACCCCTAAAGATGAATATTCCATGCATGTGGAAGAAATGCTAGTAGATTCTGCTGCAGGGTTCGAATACTTGAGTATGTTAGATGGATACTCTGGGTATAATCAGATTTTTATTGCTGAAGAGGATGTTGCAAAGCCAGCATTTCGTTGCCCAGGAGCCTTAGGCACCTACGAATGGGTGGTGATGCCTTTTGGTTTAAAGAACGCTGGGGCAACTTATCAAAGGGCAATGAATTCAATTTTTCATGATTTCATTGAAACCTTCATGCAGGTGTATATTGATGATATAGTCATCAAATCTATATCTGTAGAAACACATTTGCATCATTTGAGCCAATCATTCGAGCGAATGAGAAAACATGGCTTAAAGATGAATCCCCTTAAATGTGCATTTTTTGTGCAGGCTGGAGATTTTCTTGGTTTTGTGGTTCACAAGAAAGGGATTGAAATCAACCAGAACAAAACCAAAGCCATAATGGAGACGAAAGCACCTACATCAAAAAGGGAGTTGCAATCTCTGCTAGGGAAAATTAACTTCCTCAGAAGATTCATTTCGAACCTGAGTGGAAGAACCCAAGCTTTCTCTCCGTTACTTCGTCTAAAGCAAGGCCAAGCCTTCGAATGGAATGAAGCTCACCAGGAGGCATTTGACAGGATAAAAAGATACCTCTCTCAGCCTCCTATTTTGTCTCCACCTTCATGGGGGAAGCCCATGAGATTGTACATATCTGCCTCTGAAGTTAGTATAGGTAGTATGCTAGCACAAGAAGATAGCAATGGTATCGAAAGAGCCATATACTATTTAAGTAGAGTTCTAAATGATGCAGAGACCAAATATAGCAATTTAGAAAAGCTATGTCTCTGTTTGTATTTCTCTTGTATGAAACTCAAGTATTATATAAAACCTGTTGATGTTTATGTTTCATCTCATTTCGATGTCATTAAACATATGCTTTCAAAACCAATAATGCATAGCAGAGTTGGTAAATGGGCTTTAGCCTTAACAGAATATTCTTTGACTTTCATGCCTTTAAAAGCTATGAAAGGTCAAGTGGTTTCTGACTTCATTGTGGACCATTCTTTGGTTGAGAGGACTGTCATGAGTTACGTCGAAATGCAACCATGGAAATTGTACTTTGATGGTTCAACCCACAGGAATGGAAGTGGCGTTGGAGTCCTTCTAATTTCTCCTGAAGGAATTCCAACAAAATTCAAGTATAAATTAGATGGTCCTCGTTGCTCGAACAACGAAGCTGAGTATGAAGCGCTCATTGTTGGACTTGAAGCTTTGTTGGAATTGGGGGCAACCAGAGTCGGAATTAAAGGAGACTCTGAATTAGTGGTCAAACAAATTACAAAGGAATATAAGTGCATAAAGGAAAACTTAATGGTATACTTCGTCATAGTCAATAGGCTATTAAGGAAATTTGAATACATGGATATTCAACACATACCAAGAATAGAGAACCAAGAAGCAAATGACTTAGCACAGTTGGCTTCGTGTTATAAAGTTTCTACCAAGAACTTTAAGGATTTAGTTGAATTAAGGGGTAGAGTTATGGCTACTAGATTCACACCATCGGATCTGGAAAGTATGAAATTGGGATATGCTGAGAAACAAGGATTCGAAATATTAGCCATAAATACTTTGTCAGATGCAGATTGGCGAAGTCCACTGAAGAGTTATTTAGCAGACCCAACTCTGAACGTGGATAGAAAGACAAAATACAGAGCATTGTCATATCTCCTCACGGGGAACGAATTGTTTAAAAAGACCCAAGAGGGTGTATTATTGAAATGCCTAGGAGAAAGTGAGGCATATTTAGCATTGTCAGAAGTCCACAATGGGGCATGTGGGGCACATCAAGCAGGCCATAAAATGAAATGGCTGTTATTTCGATATGGCTTGTATTGGCCTAGCATGCTCAAAGATTGCATAGACTTTTCTAAAGGATGTGAGGAATGTCAGAAACATGCAGGGATTCAACATGCCCCTGCAAGTGAGTTGCATTCGATCATCAAACCATGGCCATTTAGAGGATGGGCATTGGATTTGATAGGAGAAATAAATCCTGCTTCGTCCAAAGGACAGAAATATATCTTGGTAGGAATAGATTATTTTACCAAATGGATCGAAGCTATACCATTAATAGTTGCTGATCAAGAGGCTATTATTGAGTTTATACAAAAGCACATTATCTATAGGTTCGGATTGCCAGAGAGCATAACCACAGACCAAGGCTCTGTGTTTACTGGTAGAAAGATGCAAGAATTTGCCCAAGAAATGGGGTTTAGATTGCTAACGTCAACACCATATTATGCTCAAGCAAACGGTCAAGTCGAAGCAGCCAATAAAGTGATAATAGGACTAATCAAGAAACATATTGGGAAAAAGCCAAGAAACTGGCACAAAACTTTGGACCAAATATTATGGGCTTGTAGAACATCTCCTAAGGAAGCTACTAACACTATGCCTTTCCAACTCACATTTGGTCATGATGCAGTGTTGTCAGTAGAAATTCATCTACAATCAGTTCGAATTCAGAGACAAAACGAAATCCCAGCTGCATTATATTGGGAAATGATGATGAATGAATTAGTTGAGTTGGACGAAATTAGATTACATGCATTAGAAATTTTGATGAGGCAAAAAGAAAGAGTGGCCAGAACATACAACAAAAGGGTGAAGAAAAAAGTATTCATTATTAATGACTTAGTTTGGAAAGTCATATTGCCCATGGACAAGAAAAATAAAGCATTAGGTAAATGGTCACCTCATTGGGAAGGACCTTTTCGAATATTAAAAGTATTCTCAAACAATGCATACGAAATCGAAGAACTGGTGGATGATAAACGTATCCTAAAGGTTAATGGGAAATATTTAAAGAAATATAAGCCACGCCTGCAGGAGATTCGAATAGTAACAACGTAACCAAGATATTATAAAAAGGCCAAAATGGCAAGATAAGATGCCAAAATGGCGTTGTTCGAATATTACATGTAAGAAACCAAAATTGTAGTCAAATAAACATCAAAATTTAGAAATAAGAGTTATTTTTCAATCGGTTAAAAGTGCTTCGAAATGAATCAAGCCTCTGCTGAGCGAAACGCCTGGCTCCTTCCAAGGTTGTCACTTCTCCTTTAAGTTGTTCTGCAGTCTCCATTTCTGCAAGCCCCTGGTTGAGAAGCTCTTCGAATTGGTTACCAGCAGTATTGGTTTCGAAGGCTATTTGTTGTTCTTTAGCCTCCTTAACCTTCTGTTGAAGTTCTAGAATCTGCCTTTCCCAAAGAAGTATGGACTCAGCTCGAGCCTCATAATCAGTTTTCGCTTGCTTTAGATGCATAGCTTGATCCTCAGCTTCTTGAGAGAGTTTCGAAGCTTGTTCATAAGCAGCATCCATGGCAATGCGTTTCTCTTGAACCTTCTTGGCAGCAGATTCGTCTTGGAGAAGGTAACCAGTTACGTTGTCCAGCAAAGCCTGAAGATCGAACAAGAGGGTACTAACTGGCAAGGAGCAGGTAGAAAGATTGATCTTTGTAAGCAACTCCTTCATAGTATAGCAAGCAGTACTATCTTGTTTGAGCACTTCGAATATATCCACATTGAGAATTGTTTTCCTAATCTTATTAAGAAGTACAATTCTTTCATCTGTGGGAAGAGGATAGTTGGTCGAACTTGTGCCAGCCCTAGCAAGTGGGACGTCCCTTTGAACCAGCTTTGCCTTCATGTACCCAATAGGGTCATTTCGTCTCAGGAGTGCAAGCTCCTCGTCAGTCATTCGAGACAAAGAGGATTGAGGGAGTTCCACACGTAGGGGGGTCACGTCCATTTCAACCTCCATGGGTTCGTTAGTCGCATCACCATCCCCTTCATTCGTTTCGTGCTCTTGATCTTCTTCATCATCATCCAAGTCCACCACTTCAATGCCTTCCTTTTCACTGCTATTTGCGTTGGACTCCGTCCCAGCAGTCGAACCATCATTGGCATTCTCCTCCTCAGACTCTTCGTCTGCAGATTCTTCGTCTCTTTGGCCAGAATCAGCTTTCTCTCCTTCAGTTTGAGTGTCCTTTGGGTCCTCTTGAAGAGTTTCAAGAGGGGACTTTTGAAGAGAAGCTCTTTGCAAATCCTCTGCAGATGTTTGAAGTGGTATTTCGTTTGTCTCTTTCAGAGGAATAGAGGTGCCTTAATCATCCTGCTGCTCAGAAGTTCCAGCCAGAACCGCCATATTAGACGAACCTTTATTCTGTACAAGGTTGCTGGAATCTCCTTGAGGAGAGGAGTTGAGCGGAGCAGCAGCTTTGGATGGTGAGTTCGAAGTAGTGGAAGCTGGATTCAAGATGTTCTGCAAGGAGCAACAGAATGTTAAAAAACATGCACCAAGGTAATAAAAAATTATTATTTTCAAAGAGATTTTAAAAGCTCAATTTACCTGTGGACTCTCGGAGGAGAGGTTACTAGCTATGCGTTCCAACATTGTGTTGGAGGTCGAAGGTGGAATTTTGGATTTGGGTGAGGGAGCAGCATCCCTGGAATCTAGTCCAGAGACATTAGTTGGAACGGTACTTTTCGAAATATCTTTCTTTTGCTTCTTCTTCGAAGCAGTTGGTAAGTTTCCTCCAGCCTTGGGGTCTTCCCCAGTGGTGCTTGATTTCCGCTTCTTGGGAGTAGTAGGAGGAAGCTTGTTGGTCTAAAAAGATTTAAACGAAGAGTTAGATGCAAACCATAAAACATGAGTGAATTCGAAAGATCAAGGCTAAGTGATTATCGTTGGAGTTGGAACACTGTTTGTTGTTGGTATTGTTGTTGTTGTTGTGGTTGCAGCAATAGTGGTTGTTTCGGGTGGAGTCACTTTGTCAGTAGTTTCGATGGAGGCTTGAGAGGCGCTCCCTTCTTTTGATTTCGAGGCGGCTGTCTTTATCTTGATGGCTGAAAATCGAAACAATTAAAGCAAAGGTTAAAGATATGGAAAATAAAAGACGTTTGGGATTTTCCCAAGCATTCGCACCTGTGCCTTGATCAGATTTAATTAACATGGCAGAAAGGTCGTATTGAAGGTGTCCTGGGAAATCGTGAAGCCAGTGTCGAGCCCATGTCACAGTCTCAGATGGCTTTGGTTTCCTTTGAAGATGTTTGAACATCTCTTTGCAAGTGAACCACCAAGGATATGGGGGAAACCAAGCCAGAGCCAGTTCTGAGGTAGGTAATCTAGGGAATTTAGGTGGATGCATTTCGAATGCCAACCTATACCTATCCTCAGGTGACAACCCTGAAGGAAGTTTTAACTTAGAAACTTTTTGTTGGAATTTTTCCTTCAAGGTCTCAGCCGCTTGATGCACAGTGGATTCCAAACGCGTGGGGTCATAAGTAGTTTCAAAATAATTTTGGAAAGCTTTAATCTCTTTGGCATGAGTAAACATACCTTTCTTTGCTGGTACCTGCACATCGAAGGCATCAATTAGTTTCTGTTGAATTGTAAGTGTATCGAACATATAAGTTTGATAAAACTTGGTCCACCATTCCAGAAACCCTTTAGCTGTGAGATGGGTAGGTTCGAAGGTTATCAACTCAAACTGGGCAAATCCTTGATATTGTTCTTGCTGTATTTTGGCTTCCCGTGCCTTGAAAGTTCGCCTAGAAGTAATGGCACTCTCAGTTTGAAATAAAGGTTCAGGAATTAGTTGGCATAGGCCAAACTGTCTCGAAACAAAATTTGGCTGGTAAGCGAAAAGAAAAATCTGATTCTTGGCTGGAGTTATTCTTGAAGAAATGAGTCTAGGCAGCAAAAAAGCTCTCCATACATCCTGAATCTCCTTGCTCTTGATAGCTTCCGAGAGAGCCATGGTGAACCAGGAAGGTCCATGAGCCCTCGAAGCAAAAGGCGCCATGCTCTCTTCGAACTTGTGCCTTTTGGAGAATATCATGATGTACTTCGAGAATTGGACTTTGAAGTCATCTTTGTCGTCATTTGGAGTTAATCTTCGAAGCCTAGTGCCTTCGACTATCCTATCAATTATCTCAGGATCTTGTTCATCAATGGTGTTGGCAGTTGACAAGGAGGGTTCGAACATGGCATTTAGCCATAGCTGAAGTAACCAAAAAGGGCCAGCCAACAGGATATTCTTGGAGGTATGGGATTTGAGGCTCGAAACAGCTGACCTTAGGCTTTCATAGAGGTCAACTAAGAGAAGTTCACTTAAGCACACTCTTCGATTTTCATGCAAATCCCTAGCTAGAGGAATGAACCTACTGGCTACCTGTAGGGATCTACTGCAGAAGACGTATCTTGACAGCCATAGGGTTAAGAAAGCAATGTGTTCTACGTCAGACACATTGTCTCCCTCAGCATGGTAGTGACTGATAAACTTGGAAAAACTTGCTAGCTTGACTTCGAAGTCAATTATGCTGGAATGTTCTTCGTTGTCGGGAATGTATGTTTCTCCTACTGGCGATAGCCCAGTAATGGCTGCTATGTCGAAGAAGGTGGGGGTGATCATTCCACCTGGGAGATGGAAAGTATTATAGGTACTGTCCCAGAAATAGAGGGACGCGAATAACAGAGGGTGACTGTAAGTGAAACCAGGCTTCGATAGCTTAATCAAATTGTAGATACCTAATTCTTCCCATTGCTGGGATTTCTTAGCTTCTACTTTCTTGAACCAGTTTTGATAAGCAGTATCGGAGGTGGGGCAAGATCGAAACGGCTTAAAATTACTTTTTACATAGTCCAATACAAAGGGGTCCTTAGGAGGAAAAGTTGGATTTTCTATGGTGTTTGAGCCAGAAGATTCTATTGCCTTAGGGGCATCCATTTTGTTAAACAAGGGTTTGAAACTATAGCAAACTGGGAAAATTGTCCTGGTATCTTTTAAAATTTCAAAAACCGTAAGAGGGCCATTTAAAGCTAACCTCTTACCAGCAACGGTGGTAGGAATGAGTACCTGTGACGCATACAGCATTTCTTTTTCCTTTGAGATCATCTGAGGAGCAAGAACGGATTGGCCTTGGTGAGTGATAATCTTACTTTCCATTGTAGTGCCTGCAGTTTTTCCTTTCTTCTTGGAAACCTTTTTGAGTTGGGATGAAGTAGAAGAAGACATTTTTGAAGGATGTTGAAAGCTTAGGGTTTTTGGCGAGAGAAGGAGGGTAAAAGATTCAGAATGTAGAAAGAAAAGAAAAAGACTAAGTTGATGATGTTTTATAATGTGGAAGTTTAAGCATCCACTGAATAAGGGTGTGATACGTGGAAATCATGGGTTGGTGTGATGAAGAGGTGGCGTAAAGTTAACATGGGTAATAGGCGTGATTTAAAGATAATCATTATTTGTAACTGCACCATACTGTGAAGTGGCTCCAGGCGGTTGAAGAATCCAAAAAGTGTTATGATTGACGTGACTGGAGTCAAATGCATTAAATGTTACGATGATTCGAAGGTCGCATCAAAATCTTGTGTAGATGTTTAAAATAGGTATTTCTCAGAGAGATCGAAATACATATTTTAAAGGGGCATTTTGTTGGCTGAAGATTTTGATAATATCATTAGAAGCCAAGTGAATTGAACGTTTCGATCGAAATGAAACAAAGTGTCATGTTTCGAAATAGCAGAAGCAGTGTTTCGAATAAGCATATCAAAGCTTGAAGCTTCGAGTGGCAGTTATGGGAACATATCTAAAGAAGTCTCGAAATAACAAGGCTGTGCCTGAGAAGTGCGTTCGAAACAGAGAAGTACCAAAACATTTGAAATTCAAATGGAAGCGGGACATTCGAAGTTTGAAATTTATGTGCTGGAGCATTTGGAGACACGTGGAAACAAGAGAGAGGCATTGTTCTGCATGTTCTGAACGTGGCATAATCCTATAGCAAGACCGTTATGGTCGAATTAGTATAAATAGAAGTCTTAGTATTAGGATTTCGTGTGTCATATCTATTGTACTAAATACTCAGTAACATTCAAACTACCACATGGCAAGGGAAACGAATGCAAGAGCAATGTACGTATGATAGCACCACATATTTATGATTTAATGAAAACCTTTTATCATTTCCAGCACTTTCCTTTATCTTTCTGCCAAATAACCTTTACAAGTTTTCTCATTTAAAGTCTTTTTACTTCGAAATCTCTTCATTAAAGCCTTACATTTCAATGCTTTCTTTACGTTTCAAGCACTTTACATTTCAGAAAACGGTCATACTTTCCATGCCTTTATCTTCAAGCTTTATCCTTCGAACGCCTATTTTTACTTAGAGTCATTTACAGATTTCTTGCATTAAACGCTTTCTTCATATTTCAAATCTTTTACGTTCCAGAACATCTTTTACATTAACTGTTTTTATAATTCGAAACCATTTACTTGCCTTTTATGCAATTTTACATGTCTTTACAATTAACATTTATTCATGCAAGTTAGTTTCGCGCACATACATTTTGATTACACCTTTAGATCTGTAAGAAAGAAATCGAAATAAGTCAAACACCTATACAACACTCAAATACCAACCATGAATATCTGTTCGATCATGAGAGTTACCCTAATGACCAAGGAATCCTAGGATCAATCTAGTCGATCCTGTGAGTTACCAGAGAAATTGAATAACAGTCAGTAAGTTTATTCGATAGTTTGGAAGACTAGCGGTTGTTTACCAGAAATCACTGGAAACACAGTGTTTTTCTTTTTTCCTGGCTCCACAATAGGAGTTGTTATGTGTGGACCCTTGAGTCAAAGCCTATAGTGATTCCCCTTTATGAGAGACTTTTATAGTCAAGTCTCTTAGGCGAGATTTTTGTTCGAGTCCCTCATGCGGAATTTTTTGAGTCGAGTCCCTCGGACGAGACTTTATGTCGGGTCCCTCAAGAGAGATTTTAGGTTAAGTCTCTCAGGCGAGTCTTTAGGTCGAGTCTCTCTATCGTAACCGACAAAAAATACGAGTCCCCACCGTTACTTTTTGCCCTAAGGACGAGAAAGAACGGATAACCCTAATTGTTTAAAGATTCTAAGTTTCTGAGTTGGTTAGACGAAGGGAAGGTGTTAGGCACCCTTCATCTTCCTTGTTCTCAAGAGGCTCCACTTCTAGGTTTTGGGGTAAATCAAGAATTTCCTATTTATCAACATGTTATTATCAATTACATAAAAAAAATGTTTAATTTTTTAGTTATAGGACTCGCCTTGGTTTTAACTGTGTGCCTACGTATCCTCTTGCAAAGAGTCAGAGTCCAATTTTGCAGTTATATGTATTTGATTAGTGTTTTTCATAGGATTGCATAGAATTACTTTCGAATGATCCTCTGAAATTCGTTTGGGTTTGAAATTGCATAATTCGAAGTTTAATTTGAAAGCAAGCTCACAATCCTTTTTTTTAAATAATATGGAATTTGAATTTACGTTAGTAAAAAATGTCAGGTTTAATGGGTTAGCTATTTTAAATGCATTATGATGAAATTTTGAAAATATTTAAATGAAAAAAAAGTCGAAATTAGTAAAAAAAAAATGTTTAAATGAATTAAATAAAAAAGTTAGTATTTTTATAAAATAGTTAATAATTATTATGAATATAATTATCTATTTATAAAAAATAAATTACATATTTATAATAACAATAAGAAAAAATATTTTAATGCAAAAAGTGGAAAAAATGATGTAGAAGAAAAAAAAGCTCCAAGTGAATAAACAAATTAAATAAGTAAATAAATAAATAAATAAATTAAATTAAATAAAATAAATTATTTTATTGAACAGGGGGTGTGCATTTACTCAGTGTAGCAATTTGAGGGTGCGTCAATAGTAAGGATGAGCCCAAGTCAGGTTTGGAGCTCAATTACGTGGGGTGTATGTTTTAGTTCACGCAATAATATGGAGGGTGCGGAAATCAATGGGCTTGGCCGAGAACAATTTAGGGGTTCGTTTAAACTCAGTGAGCTAAGGCACATGGGTTATGGTATGCCAGCGTAGATCATGGACGTTGGATTTTGATCAAAGGGCTCTCAGGAGTTAATCTTAGAGCGTTGAACAGAAGTATAATAAACCAACGGTCCAAATTGTGCATTGACTTGAGAGCATGATAAGGGGAGTGCATGGAACAAACATAGAGAGTATTTATTTGTTCCTCTTCACATATTTTCATTTTTCTGTTCCCTCTTTCTCTCTACTCCATATCATCTCCCTCTCTATACAAAACTTTAGAGAGAGAAGTGAGGCTTCTCTCTAAAACTTCCCCTCATCGAAAATCGCCCTTGCCGTGTCGGCCACCCTGAACCGCCCCTAAAACCACCATCAAATCCAGATTCTGATTGAGTTTCAATCGAAATATTCAAACCTTCACTCAAACAAAACCCATATCCCCATTACCGTATGAACCCTAGGTGGCCTCCTCCGTGGGCGGCCTTGAAGGCCACCGTTGTTGATGAATGATCGTTGGGATCATCGTCATCTACCCAGAACCACCTCCAAAACCTTAGAACCCTAACCTAAACCCTTTGAATCCTAACAATAACAACCCTAACCCCACGAACCCTAGCCTAGAAATAAGAACCGTAAACCCTTTTGCATGAACCCTACCCTAAACCTCAAATTTTCCAGAAACGCAATAATTAAACACTAATTGTGCGAGCGTTCAACAACAAAAAAACCTAAGCTAAGTAATTTGAATTACCTCACCTTGCACTGAAACTGGCCGTATAAATTTCCTCTTCTAACTTCTGGTGCTACGTCTCAAATCCCCTTCTTCTTCTTCTTTTTTCTGTTTGCAAGTATCCTGAGTAAGGTTTAGCTCGAACGCTTAGGGTTTCAGTGTGAAACCCTAAGTATTCAAAGTGTTGAGCTTTAGTGAGGGTGGGGATTCGCATCAGTAACAATTGATTGCATATGGTTTTCTTCTCCAATTTTTTCTCCTTCTCTTAGGTTTAAAACTTAGGTTTATATAGGATTAGGTCTTATTACGAATTAGGAAATTATGTTAGTGATTTGCAGTTACAAATTTTAGATTGATTCTGTGATTGATTGTAATTACAGATTGATTTAGATTTTGTTTTAGAATCAGAAATAAATAATTAAAATAAATAATCATCATGATATAAAATATAAAATGAAAATGATTAAAGCTTTGTTGACTTCAGTCAACTTTAAAGAATAATTATGAAAGTAAAAACAAATTAACTTAATGGGCCTCTTAAAAACTATTAATACTTTGAAAAAGATAAACTATACAATAAACCAAAAAATAAACAGGCAAGGATGACGCAGTTAACTCACCAATGCCTAGAAAATGAACATAAGTGACCTAGATATAACGACATGGATAACTAGTCAACACCTGAAAAAAGTAATCGTAGATTTCGTATATTCACCATAACCTAGGGGATAAATAACGTGATTCTAAAAACAGATAACTTATTGCTGCTTTGAGACTAACGCAACAAGTGATATCATAGATTTTGCATATTTATCACAACCTAGGGGATAAATAACACAAGTTTGATAACTCATTATCTCTTCGAGACTAACAAAATGAATTATATCGCAGGTTTTTGCACATCTACCATAATCGATGGGGTAGATAATACGAGTTTTGAAAAATAACTTACTAAAGTTTCGGGACTAACATAGTAAGCTACATCAGATATTTGCAACATTTATCATAATCTAGGGGATAAACGACGCGGTATCAATCTTATTTATGCCAGGGGACTAAACCAATAAGATCGAAAAATTAGAAAATAGCCTATCATTGCTCAAGAGCCTATAATTATATCCGGTTTGCATATCTACCACTACATAGGGGGTAGAAAATGCGGGTGTCAACTCTATTTATGCCAGGGGACTAATCTAATAGAGTTAGGTCTGGTAACAAACTAGCTAAAGCTTCGAGACTAACATAGTGAATTGTGATGCAGACTTGCATATTTATCACAACCTAGGAGATAAATGATGCAGGTACAATATTTGAAATTGAAACTTTGAAATGTTGAAATTGAATAACTAGGCTATGAATATGAATCGTAGATATAACCGCCTAGTGTAAATTTGATTTTGGTACCTCTAATGGTTGTGTCCATATTTCTTAACTAAGGTAGTTATTTGTAATAGTGTGAAAATGGACTTAAGGTTTGAATTTGTGATTTGTGCAGGTAACTTAGCTGGTAAATAGGCCTTGAGATTTTTCGAAGTGTTCAAGGGCATGTACATTAGATGTCTGACATGTTTGATATGATTATGTGTGCTTTAGTAATGCGTGCTTTTTGTAATGCTTGATGATAATGCCTTTGATATGATTTTTGTATGTTGCATGTAATGGATGATAATGTTATGAGTGAGATGCGTAAGGATGCTTACGCTTAAATTCTAGTGGGAAATGTATGAGACTGTTTATACTTGAATGAAATGTCGATGGAACTGCATGAGGATGCTCATGCTCGTAGTGCTACCTACGAATGAAATGATGATAGATATGCATGAGGATGCTCGTGCTCATAGGGTTGCCTATGATGAAATGATGATGTGAATTCATGAGGTTGCTAATGTCTTAATGCTGATAAAAAAATGCGTGAGGCCGCCCACTTCTTTATGAAATGCATGTGGTGCATGAGACTGCTCATGCTTCGTAAGGCTGCTTACGAATGAATTGATAGATGAAGTTTGTTGTACCCCAAAATTTTCCCTCCCATATTCTTCAAAATTTGCCAAGTCAAAGCTTCAAAATCTCCCCAAAGGTTGCACAGTTCAAGGGCCTCCTAGCAGTCAAAAACTAGGGTTTTGGTTCTGACAAAGTAAATGAAGTTTCCAAGGGTCCAAACAAGTCCCACATGCCTATAAACATGGTCAAGCATCCTCATGCCAAGTTTCAAGACTTACAACACAAAATTGCACAGTCAAAAACCCTAATTGCTCAACAGTCAACTGCAGGGGCAAAATGGTCATTTGACAGTCAAAAGTTCAGATTTTTGGTCAACATCTCATTTTGAGGTCACAAACATCATTTGATCAATTCTTGATCATGATTTTCAAGGCATGGCTCAAAAAGTCTCAAGATGCAAAAGTTTCCATATTTGGACAGTTGAAAAAGTCAACTGTAACTTGACCAAGGCATAACTTCCACATGGTTTATCAGAAAAATTCCATCCAAAGCTCATTTTGAAGAGAATTATATTTCCTACAACTCCTCTTCACACTTCAAGTCCAAGAAATTCTCTCACAAAAAGTTGTCAATTTCAACATTATAGGTCATTTTCAAAAGTCAACAAAAAGGGACTTTAAGTCAAAGACCATAACTTGAGATTGGTAAATCAAAATGACATGGGACCAAAGGCATTGGTTATAGGACTTCAAGAGCTTTCCAAAATGTCCAAGAACATGAGCAAAGCTTAAAAATTGAGCAAGATATGCCTTGTGGAAGTTGGGAAATTTTTGTGTATTTTGAAAAGTCAACTTTGCTTCAAATGCCTTAAAATTGCTAATGGGCCACATTTTCTTCCAAGATTCATCATCCAAAGCATATGCACGACCATTTGGCCCAAAGGGGATTTTTTTCCATCATTTTTATTATTTATTTGAATTTTTAATTACAATTAATTCATTTAATTAATTAAAATGTGGAAAAAATACTAAACCAATGTAATCAAATCTTTTTATGCAGTATAATCACTCATGATCCACTCAAGATTCGTGCACAACTCAAATGGGGAAGATTGGACATGATTGGTATCAAATATGCATGGAAAAGATTTGAAAAGATATGCATAAAAATCAAATATCTTGTACATCAATGCAAAGGGTTTTGGATCCAATTTTCAACCCTAATCAGTTCCCATACTTATACTAATGCAAACCCTAGTGCTGGAGACCTCTAAGCTGCGCCAAAAGCCATAGAAAAACTTTGCATTTTTTCAAGGAAATTCAAAAACTGCTTTCCTAATTTCAGCGTGCTTCAGAGCAAAACAACAATCCCATTACATTCCTGAGGCATCAAGGATCGTTTATGGAGCCAAAACACTGCTTCTAACGCCAAGAAACGGTAGAACCATGTCACACTTTTCATGAAAATATGCATAATCGTGTTTCACTTTCTGGGCATTTTTCATACCATTTAATTGTTGTTTTACACTAATCTAATCATGCTGAAGCTAACCATGTATTTTAATTGAGTTTTCGTGCATTATACAAGAATCTACCATTGACATATTTTAGGTTTTCAGAGGTTCAAAAAGAGGGTTTCCTTGTTCTGGAAAAATTAGCCTACAAGACCAGGGCCATTAGAATCAGAAACTCACAACGATTAACATAACATGCTCGCGCTCAATTTATCGTGCACTAATTCCTAATCGCTATTTTTTTATGCTGTAGTTAGTGGGGGTTCAAAACCCCCGCTATTTGATATATGTTTTCAAGCAAAAGCAAGGAATCAGTGGGGAAGACGATGCGTGGAGGAATACCATTGGTGGATTCAAATAATTAGCGCGTTTTTTTTTTGTTCTGTCCACTAACCCATTTTTTTATTATATTATTTAGTTTCCATTAGGTTAATGAATAAACGCGCTAGCTCGGATGGTGGAAAGTAACGTTGGCAAGCTTTGGGATCTGGGTTCGATTCCCAGGTCCCCCATATTTCTTAATAAATTTTGTTCTAACATAATTCCATGCAGTTTCGACCTCTTGGCCTACCATGCACCTTCTTGCCTGTGTTTGCCACGCGCCCACTGAGATCAATCCATTAGCCATGATCAGAGGAGCACCATACTCGTTGGTCAATCAGGCCACACGCTTTCCATGAAAAGTCAAAAGAGGCCTTAAAACATTGTGCCTAATTACTGGCAGATACCTCCAAACTGGGGTCAACACCCCCAAGGGTTTGCATCTCTTTTCTTTTTTGCCTATTTTATTTTTATTTGTTTTAATTTATTTATTTCCCTTTAATTCATAAATTAACATTTTCCCAACATAAAAAATACTAAAAAAATTTCAGAAACTATAAAAATCAAAAAAATATGTTTTTTCTTATATTTAATTCACTAACAATTTTTTTTGTAAATAAATTGTATTAATTAATTTAGTTAATTCTAGGTCTAAAGTTTAATGCTTTTGTAAAAAAATTAAAAAATGTAGAATTAGGATTTCTATACTTTTATTCCTTTTTTTTTCTTTTTCACCCTATTTAATTATTAATTATTTATTTTGTACATAAATTGTCATGTATATAATTAATTAAAATTAGGTCAAACTAAAAAATGTTTCTTAATAAATTAAAAAATGGTAAAATTAGGTTAATTTCTTTAATTCCCACTAAAATCCATAAATACAAAAAACTCAAAAATAACTTCTCTTTTCTCATTTAATTTAATGAACTTCGTAATTTCAATTCAATTTCTTTGAAAGGGTCCAACGCCCTCGCATTCAATCGTAATTCCAATTCGCGCGTTTATCTTATTTCCTCCTTTTATGTAATTCTCCCAAAGCCATGTAAATTGGACATTTTATATTTCTCGCACTTTATTTTATGTCAAATCGGGTCCTGGATTTAATTTGGCGATGTGGACCCGCGCCTTTGTAATAGTTTAGGAACTTTATATTTCTCGCAACTTTTTAACTGTTAAATAAATTTGCATGCAAGAATGAATGTTAAAATAAAAACAAAAGCGTAGATCACCTATGACATGAACAAGATAAATGTAAATGAAAACGACACACAAATCACACACCACCCCTAGGGTACGCTTCACTGTTGCCTTGCCTCTCAAAAGGTGATCGTCGAGTAGAGGATGTCTTAGTAAGTCCTCATGATCCGGGAACCTGGCATGAGGGTAGCTTCTAAGGTATCTTCCTATTGCTCTGGTGATCACCATGTCCCGAACTTCGAATTGACCCGAACACCTCCAACGGTGGTGCTACCTACCTCTCAATGGTGGGATGGCACTACTTTAAGGACATCTACACAGACGAATTCCTTAGGGTAGGTAGACGACTCTAGATACTTGCTCTAATTTCAAAAAACAAATTCAAAAATACTTTTCACACCGACACCTTTTCAAAAAGCTTTCGAAAGCAAATTTTTCAAACACTCTTGAGGACTGATACAAGAGTCGAACTGAAATTTTCAAAGAAACTTTTTAAAAACCCACAGTTGAAAAGCAAACAAACCATTTTGAAAACACAATGAGCAAGTATCTAAGAGCCCATGGATAACCATGGATAGAAAGGGTGCTAACACCTTCCCTTTCTATAATCTACCTCCCGAACCGAGAGCAATCTCTATAAGGAATTTTTTTGTGCTTTTGTCCTTTCCATTTGGAGAAAATAAAAGACGGTGGCGACTCTTGCTTCCGTGACATTTCGCGAACCAGCGTTAAACAGTCAGTTCCAGATCCACCGATCACAAAGTTACTTGAGGCAAATCACGTCTTGAATGGTTGAAAATAACGTAAGGCTGCTTATGTTTTGGATTGATGATATGCATCAGTAGGTTTACCGGAAAATGACAATCAAGTGATTGGAAAAATGAACAAACATTAAGGTTACTAGCCTTGGTAAGGTTACTGGGAAACATCAATCAGGTGATTGGAAAATGAACAACAATAAGTTTGTTGGCATCAGTAAGGTTACCGAGATACATCAATCAATTGATTGGAAAAATGAACTACAGTAACGTTACTGGCATCGGTAAGGTTATCGAGATACATCAATCATGTGATTGAAAAAATGAACAACAGTAACGTTACTGGCATCGGTAAGGTTACTGAGATACATCAATCAGGTGATTGGATTAGGGATTTATGAGAGGTTGACCAAAACCAATTTCATTTGCAAAAGGAGACAGCAAGAAGGTATAATTTGAGGAATTTCCTACTGGCGAGGCTCAACTTAGAGTAGACAGCTTAATGATAATGATGATTGTCCTTATAGGAGCCATGGTTTAAGCTATGATTTATGATTGATTATGCTTAGATGGTGTGCATTTTGATTGATGCATGAAATGTAATGATTAATCATACATATAATGAGTGACTTAGGTATGTATCAATAGATGTTAGATTTTTCAGTGCCAATGAGTAATTGGGCTTTTTGGGATAAATTCTAAGTAAATGTTGGTTTTTTTGAGATTGTTAGATTCATGCTATGACGATATGAATGAGGTGATATGCATGGTCCAATGTTATAGTGTAATGATATGATTAATGCATGATGACGATTTATAGAATGTCTTGAGTGCAACAAAAAAGGGTGCCCCTATGAAGGGTTGTGGATGGTTAAGGCGTAGATAAGTTGCTTATGTAACAAGGATGTTTGTCACACGATGGTAGGGTGATATGCTAGCATGAATTCTTGATACTCGTTTCGAAATTGAAGATTGTTGATGAAGGAAAGAGATTCAGTGGGGTTTGTGAGAGCTTGCTCCTTTGTAGCATGTCTTAAATGCTCTTAAAACATCTTGATTGTCTAACAATTCAATCAAGTTAAAAGTTGGTGCTACTATTATGCTTTTGTGCAACTTGGATCAATTTGAAGGGTTATCCAATGGTACATTGCTCACTGTTACAAGGCTTGCTAATCATGCCATTGAAGCAAATATTATATCTGGGGAAAAATTATTGGTAACATCATTTATATTTCAAGAATATCTTTGTCCCCCTCACTACTACGAAAATGGGCTTTCACAGCGCTTTTTTTTGCCCTTTAAAAGCGCTTAAAAGCGCTGCCGTAGCCAGCGCTGGCGTAGGCTACGAAAGCGCTTTTTTCTGGCCAAAAGCGCTGTCGTAGGTGGACCTATCACAGCGCTTTTTCCTTAAAAAGCACTTTGATAGGGGGGTCTTTCCCAGCGCTTTTTGAAAAGCGCTTTGATAGGTGTGCTATTTAAAAAAAAAATTTTTTATTTATCAGGCCTTTTACAGCGCTTTTTATGGAAAAAGCGCTTTGATAGGGGGGTCTTTCCCAGCGCTTTATCCATAAAAAGCGCTTTGATAGGGGGTTTCTATTTAATTTTTTTTTTTATTTATCATGGCTTTTACAGCGCTTTATGGAAAAAGCGCTTTGATAGGGGGGTCTTTCACAGCGCTTTTTCCATAAAAAGCGCTTTGATAGGGGGTTTCTATTTAATTTTTTTTTTTTATTATTATGGTTTTTACAGCGCTTTATGGAAAAAGCGCTTTGATAGGGGGGTCTTTCACAGCGCTTTTTCCATAAAAAGCGCTTTGGTAGGGGGTTGCTATTTAATTTTTTTTTTATTTATCCTGCCTACGAAAGCGCTTTTTAGCCAAAAGCGTTTTCGTAGCTCATACAAATTTTTTAAAATGAAACCTATAATTTGAGGTTCCCTGTGCGGCCTGTAATTTTTTTTTGGTCCAATAATTTAACCTGTAATTCAATCCTTATAATATTCACAGAAACCGGTATTATATTAACAGAAACCGGTATACCATATAATACATTTGTAACCATAACTAAATCCTTATATACATATGTAACTACATCACATACAAAGTATATATACATTTGTAACCATAATTCAATCCTTATATACATTTGTAACCATAACTAAATCATATATAATTACATCGAAAATAATGCTCCACCGACACGGTCTTCATCCTGCAAAGTATGAATATGAACAACACGGTCAATTAAACAAACAATATTAAAGGCTCCAACACAATCAAACTAACACGTACAATAATATTTTATTCATACCCATCAGAATAATCTGTTTTCAACATAAAATTGACATATTTCCTCTTTGACTTCTTCCACTTGAACTTTCGTGTACGACATAGTATAGAGGTCATCAAAGTACTACATAAGAAATTATTACTTCAGTATATGCATGATGTTATTAAATGTAGAAATCATACAAAATTATTCTAAGTTATAAATCCATACCGTGCTTGGAATCTCTACTTGATTTTTATGAAGGATTTCTTTCATAAACCTCAAGCAAAAGTATCCGCAATCTACATCGTTATTCTGTAACGGACACTGCATAGAAAAACAGAATATATTTTATAGTTGTCGTGTAATTTTATCAAGTAACATTATTATTATAAGCAACTAATTTTGTACCTGCACTTTGATCCAAGTAATATTTGATGATTTACTCCGGGGTACCTGTGCGTCCCTTTGACTACGAAATATTTGTATTGATCTAAGAAAATAAAAACATATATTTAGATCAATCTCACAGAAATAATTAAATATATAAATATACACGAATAGTTAGAACGATCTCACTTACTGATCAACAGTTTCCTTCATAGCGGGATAGTTAGTCCATTCCCCGTCTACCGAATTCAGAAAGTACACAACTTCTTTAATCGGATCGATAGCCAACAACAACCAGTGTTTTCTAAAAATTTAAGCAACAGTTTAGAAGAAAAGTTTCTACGCAAAATAAACAAAGATATATTAGAATAAATGAAAAACTCACCCCACTGGAACAGTGTTATACGGCAAAATAAACAAGCTATCTGGGTTGCCGACGTAGGCCGTGTATCGATTCACTAAGTACTCCCTAACTGAACCCGGTTCCCTGACAATTGTCGCTCCGCTGACAATATGGGCAGACAAGAAATGGAAGCGTCTTGCCAATACAGTCTCGCGCATTTTTTTATCGTACAACAACCTTAAATAAAAACATATAAACATTAGACTATTTTCATTGAAATGTGTAAATAAATTGTTCAACTAATTAAATGATATATTTATCGGAATACCGGATGTATGCGTGAACATTGCCGATGCCTAATTCACCATGCGTCATAATCTCAGTCATTTCGTCCAATCCTATCGTTTCTTGGCAGTCAAGACCAAAGATATCTGCATCCATAAGGATTGTACGAATACCACCTGACTTCAAATCTGAGGTTTCCAAAAGTACTCCAAGTGTATTCCGATATCGAGGTACAAAAACGCCTCTTCCCCCGCCTCTTCCCCCCTTATGCATTGACTTTTTCGGGGGTGGTCTGCTACGAACAGGCTGGGTCACTTGTTGTGACACTTTCGCAGATACCTAACAATCATATAACTTAGGTAAATTATAAAATCGTTCAGTTTTAAATTCATATCATATAATAAACAATTTAAGTGTACCTCTGGAATTGATGCCATAGACTCGCCGCCTTGCTGCAAAATCTCCTTACCCTTATTAGCGGGTTTTGTAGGAGGCTAATATTAAAAAATAATTAACTTAACGGTTCAGAATTGACATTTGAAATCTAAATGATTCATATTAACGGTTTTAAACTTACCTCATCATCAATGAAAATGAGGTCCAAGGGCCATGCAACAAACGACCCTACCGCGTCTCGCACCGATCTTATATCCAAGGCCACGTCAGGTACCGGTACCAACGCATCGGGATCAATAGGATAATCTACTGATACTCTCAGGTGTCCAGCCGGGATCGGTGTATTATGAATTAAATCTCCCAAAGTGTTGTACACTTTTCCCTTGCCAACAAGGTGATAATCTGATGCCATTACGTATAGTTGGCAAGATGAAATGCCCTAAACCAATATGCATACATATTACTTTTAATTCAATAATAGAAAGAGGTGGAATAAAAATGAGAAACTTGAACAATAGAGATTTATCAATATATTTATAATTACCTCAGGAAATTTATTCTGACGGTTGATACTAGCGTTGTCACTAGTTTCTTTCGCCATTGCCGCATTGCCCTTTTCCCTCATTAATACCTCTTTATCTCTTTCCAATGCATTGACTTTTGCTTGTAATTCCATAAGTACATTCATCACTTCTGCATTGGTAGGATTTCTTTTCCGATGATGCTGGTAGAAAGAGGTTGGAGTCACACCGTGACCTTTACCCCTAACCCGACCGGAATACTCAGGAACATTCAGTGCTTTACTAAGTACGCTCCTCGTATCCTGGTCGTCACCGGTGGACTCCGTTTGTGACAATGTCTCCTGAAAATAATGGAGATAAAAAAATCAATTAAATAGTCATAAAAATTTGATTTAATTAAAGACACAATGTTATACTTACGCATTCATCATAAATTCTTAGAACACTTGGATCAACAGCTTGATTCTTGCCCACACGGGCTTCCTTCCACAGCAAATGTGCTGGAAGTGAGGTTTCATCACTTTTCGTCTCCTCTAACTATGCATAGAAACAAACGGTTAGATCGTCAAATACAACACATTTAGACAATTAATAAGAACATATCATTTCTATTTATTACTTACAATTTTTTCCTCTAAGCGCGCATATCCCAAACGCCCTTTTTTGTATGGGTACGCGGGCTTTGATGCTCTCTCACTATTTTTGGCACTCTTTTGCCGGAATTCGTCATCTCTTTGTCTAATAAACTCAGTCCAATCTTCTTGTTTAATGAAAAGATTATACTTTTCTGGCCTTCCGGCCGGGAACTCTTCCAGCCACTTTCCTTTGTCATCCTTAAGATAGGTGTTCGTCAACAGATTTTTCCACCCTCTAAATCTTTTCCCGGCCAACCCAAGTATGAAGCCTTTACGCTCATCTGGAACGTTAAAAGACCGCTGCGTATAAACCATATAAACATATAAGTAATTTAAAAACCATATAAACCATATAAACATATAAGTAGTTTAAAAACCATATACACCATATAAACTTATAAACTTATAAACATATAACCATATAAACCATATAACATACATACCTTAACATCTTCCCAAAACATTTCTTTTCCTTGCTTCAATGCTTCACATTGTTTCACATTCCATCTAGATATGGAGATTGGCACATGCATACGAACAAGTGTACCAACGTAGCTTGTGAATTTTGAAGCATTAACCCCAACTAATTGATTTGAATGATTCCAATCTACATTATATTTCACTCCCTTATCTCTAGCACGAATGATTTCGCGCATTATGGTGATGCCTCGTGCAACATCATTTGCTGAAGTATCATCCGCTGCATGATTTGTTTCTTGTGAGTTTTCATGATCTTGTTGGTTTCCTGGTGGATTTTCTTGTTGGTTTCCTTGCGGGTTTTCTTCATTGCTAGCCATTAGACCTGTAACAAAAGTCAAACAAGCACATTAGTACACTACATGAAAATGGATAGTCGAAAAAGATATGAATAGCACTAAAGGAACTCAAAATTGAATAAAATGCTAAAAAACCAAACTTGCAAGAAATAAACCTCACCATCAGCTCCGGAAACATTGTTCTACTAATTAAGCACAAGCACATTCGCAAAAATTCAAAACGGTTCAAAAGATATGCCAAAAATTCAAAACATTATTCACATATTACTTACAATATTAGGCTATAATTATAATAATACCTTTTTCACTAACGTCTCTTTCTTTTCTTGGTAGCAATATATTTTACGCTTCTATTAACAACTCGGATGGTTGGATTGATCCAAATACCCTCATTATGATCATCTCTAGTACAAGGTTCATTCTCATTTTGATCGTTTCTTGTACAAGATTCAATGCCAACGCCAATATCACCTTGATCTCCAATGTTTTCATCAATTACTTTGTTAGACAAAAGCACTATAGACCATTTCGTACTTGTCGGATCATTGACATAGAACACTTGTTTAGCCTGAGAGGCTAGAATAAAAGGTTCATCTTTGTACCCCACCCTATTGAGATCCACTTGCAAAAATCCTGACTTATCCATTCGTACGCCATTATTATTTTCAACCCACTTGCAATCAAATACAGGAATCTGAAACTTCCCGTAATCAAACAACAAAATGCGCTCGATAACCCCAAAATATGACAGATTTGCAAATATCGGGTTTAAGTCATTCGCACTTGATATGTGCATCGCTTCAGCTACCAAGGTAACACCACTATTCTGCATAGTACTTTTATCATCCTGTTCTTTGGTATAAAATGTGTATCCATTAATTGCGTATGCGCTATAAGAAAACACAATCATACTTGGACCATATGCTAAACATCTCAACCTTTCTGTTACTGAAGCAGGATCCGAACGATACTTTGAATAAATTTGTTCCTTAAACCACGGTATGAAACTTCGATTGTGCTCTCGTACTATCCAATTCTCATTTCTATTCAGATTTAAACCTCGAAGAACACCCTTGTGCATTTCAGCATACGGCTCAACCTCAATCTCATTGTGCAGAACATACAAATGCACCTGATCCCGTTCGACCATTGACACTGTCACAACTTTATTTCCAATTAGTCTTTTTCCTTCTTTTTTCTCGACAATATGAGATTTGGGGAGTCCAATTGATTGAACATTTGACAGATATTCAGTGCAAAACTCAACCGCTTCTTCAACAATGTATCGTTCCGCAATACAACCCTCCGGTCGACTTCGGTTTTTCACGTACCCTTTTAAAATTTTCATATAACGTTCAGCAGGGTACATCCATCTCATATAAGCTGGTCCGCACAACTGTGTCTCTTTGACAAGATGAACGACTAGATGAACCATTATGTCAAAAAACGAGGGAGGAAAATACATTTCAAGCTCACATAAAGTAACAACCACCTCTTTTTGCAATGTTGGTAAGATCGCAGGATCGATCACCTTGCTGCATATTGACTTGAAGAAAAAACACAACTTAGTTATTGCGCTCCTTACTTTTTCTGGCAGAATAGAACGTATACCTATTGGTAGAAAATGTTCCATTATAACATGGCAATCATGAGTCTTTAAACTCTTTAACTTTAGGTCTTTCATTGACACAAGTCTTCTAATATCTGATGAGTAGCCTTCTGGAACTTTAACTTCACTGAGGAACTTACACAATATTTTCTTCTCCTTTCTAGATAGAGTGTAAACAGCAGGTGGTAGATATGTGCGTCTTCCTTTCGTCACGGGTGCCAATTCAGTTCTAATTCCCATGTTTAACATGTCCTTCCTTATGTTAATGCCATCCTTAGACTTTCCTTGTATATTGAGTAACGTACCAATGACACTATCAAATACATTTTTTTCAATATGCATAACATCGAGGAAATGTCTTACGTACAACGACTTCCAATATGGAAGTTCAAAAAAAATCGACCTCTTCTTCCACCCACTCGTGACAAGTCTATGTGCAAAAGGCTTGCCAAACTCAGTACTCACATCTTTCACCTTTTCAAAAATCTGATCACCTGTCAACATATGTGGAGCTCTACCGTGTTCTGCCTCTCCATTGAATGCCTTTCTCCACCCACGATAGTGATGATTAGAATTTAAGAATCTACGATGACCGAGAAAAACATTCTTCTGACAAAAGTTCAATCGCATCGTATCGGTTTCATCTTCACAAACAGGACACGCTTTTTGCCCCTTAATGCTGTACCCTGATAGATTTCCGTACGCCGGAAAATCATTAATTGTTCCAAACAACATCGCCCTCAAGTTGAAACTTTCTTTCCTATACCCATCGTAAACCTCCACACCGGTCTCCCACAAAAACTTCAAATCTTCGACTAAGGGTGCCAAGTACACGTCTATGTCATTCCCTGGTTGTTTGGGCCCAGAAATTAACATAGATAGCATCATGTACTTACGCTTCATACATAGCCACGGAGGTAGGTTATATATCATAAGAATCACAGGCCAGGTGCTATGCGAGATACTTTGAATACCATGCGGGTTCATTCCATCAGTAGACAACGACAAGCGAAGATTTCTTGCTTCTTTTCCAAATTCAGGATAATCAATATCAACTTTCGTCCACTGTGGTGAGTCTGCCGGATGTCGCAACTTCCCATCAATAATTCTTTCATCTGCATGCCAAGTCAAGTGTCTTGAATCGGTCTCACTACGATACATGCGCCTAAATCTCGGAATTATAGGAAAATACCATAACACCTTTTCCGGAGACAACTTTTCCTTATATCGAGGGGCACCGCATTTAGGACACTCATTTAACACTGCGTACTCGTTTCGAAATAAAACGCAATCTTTTGGACATGCATGTATCTTTTCATAGCTCATGCCAATAGAGGACAACATCTTTTTGGCCTCATACGTTCGATTGGGAAGAACATTATCCTCTGGTAGCATTTCTTTCACGAGGGCTAATAACTGTGTGAAACTTTTATCCGACCATCCGTTCTCCGCCTTTAAGTTGTACAACTTTAACACCGCAGACAATCTTGTGAATTTTGTACAACCATCATACAACGGTTTCTCTGCATCGCTTACCAACCTCTCGAACATTTTGGGACAATCCTCAAGATCTTCTTCAAGCGCTTCTGCAATCTCTTCGACTCGATCATAATCGTATGCGTCTGCGAAATCCTCATTTGAAGCATACGTCGTATTATAACTCGATTCAACATTCCCGCTACTTTTCTCACCATGCAAATTCCAACATGCATAACTTCTATCAATTCCATGCATCAGTAAATGCGATTCCAACTGAACCGCGTCAACCCGTCTCCCATAACAGCATCTCAAGCAAGGACATATCATTCCATTGGGTTCTCTGGCGTGCGCAACGGCAAACTTAACGAATTCTGATACCCCATCCTCATACTCTTTCGACAATCGATTGGCAGTCATCCATTTTTTATCCATGGTTTGACTATAGCAACTAATTAGTCACGCAACTATAGCAAAATAATAATTAATTACCTGTAAAGAAATTCAACATATCAGGTAATCAAATTCATAGTTATTCTTGCCTCACCTTAAGCATGTGCTAAACAACTCATCACTAATTACTAACTAGTGAAGTCGGATACTAGTGATTCAGTCTTGGATACAGGTAATAACAATTATATTCAAACAATAGTGAAGTCGGATTTCAAACAATTATATTCAGTCCTTATCTTACAAGTTAGCTTTGTCAAGTCTTAGTTAGGTTCAAATCAAATTTTAAAAGCAATGTATTGTTAATTGTTAATTGTCAAGTCTTGGATAACATTGCAACTAAGGATAAGCTGAACACTACTGCAGGCTCTTATGCACTTCTTGGCTCAGTGGTGCCAAGAGATGCAGGTGTGGTTACCAAGTTAAGGAAAGCTGGGGCTATCATATTAGGGAAAGCCACATTGAGTGAGTGGTCACATTACAGGTCTGCTGCTGCTCCTAGTGGTTGGAGTGCCCGAGGTGGACAAGGAAAGGTATATAATTTACTACTTCTTTGTTTATTGTATCAAGAGGATTTCACAAATGTGCTTTGTGTTGTGCAGAATCCATATACATTGGGTTTTCCCTGTGGTTCAAGTAGTGGATCAGCTATATCTGTGGCGGCAAATTTGGTGACTGTATCACTTGGTACCAAAACCGATGGATCCATTTTATGTCCTTCAAATTTTAACTCAGTAGTAGGCATTAAACCCACAGTTGGTCTCACTAGTAGAGCAGGTGTAGTTCCAATTAGTCCAAGGCAGGACACTATTGGGTAAGCCTATTTACCTTTGTCTGCATTTCTATTGTGTTTAGCGTCTCTATTTTGTTGTCCTATTTATTATATACCCTTGCACTAAATGTGTGACATCAATTATGTCGTTCCATATAGGCCAATTTGCAGGACAGTATCAGATGCTGCTTATGTTCTTGAAACCATAGCTGGCATTGATACTGTTGATAAAGCAACAATTGAAGCATCAAAGTATATCCCAAAAGGTGGCTATGCTCAATTTCTTAAGAAAGATGGACTACGAGGGAAGAGATTAGGAGTAGTGAGACTATTCTACAATTTCGGAAATGACACTTTTATGCATGAAACTTTCAAGTTACGCCTAAAAACATTAAGGTGATTAACTTCTAAAACTATTAGTCTTAAAGTACTAATACTGCTCATGAAACTGTAATAACTCTTATATGCATATATATTTAAAACCTGTGCAACACGCGGGTAGATAACTCTTGGTTGCAAGTTATTTTGAATTTGAATTCGTTGTCTATTATTTTCTTTGGCCACAATCCTTCTGAAGAAATCATGTGCTTTGAATCTTTGTGTTCATAATTAATAGGAAGAGTAGGTATATCAAACACAAGTTGAACTGTCCATGCATCAGACCTATTTAACTATGTTAGAATTTGAAGATTGATAACATTGATGACATTATCAGGCAAAGAGGTGCAGTTTTGGTCGACAATTTGAAGATTGATGACATTGATGACATTATCGTTGCTCAAAGTGAAATTATCGCTTTGAATTTTGAATTCAAATTGTCTTTGAATGCATACCTGAAAGACTTAATTGCTTCACCAGTGAAAAGCTTGGCAGGTGTGATACACTTCAACAAGAAACAGTCAAAATTGGTGAGTATGTATGTGGTTTTGTTTATTTTTCTTGTGGACAATTGGATATTAATCAATATTTATAACAGTATCATCTTATGGTTTTTGTATCAACATTTAACATAAGCTACAAAGCTACAAAGCTTGTTAAGTGTTAATGTTGTTATTTTCGATCAACATTTAACATCAATTAGACTGTAACATCCTTCGCGTGATGTTTTAGTTTATAATGGCTGGAGAAAATAGGAGTAGGAACATTGACAACAACTATGCCTATATTTGGTATTAGTCTAAAACCACGGTTGCGCGGTACGATTTGACAGAAGCTAACATGTATTGCTTCAAGGACATATTTATAAAGGCTTGGTTGCGCTAATTTTGAAACATGAATGTGATTCAAACAACATTTAGAGCAAAGTTCAAACAAGCATTGATTTCAAACATGCATGTGATTCAAACAACATTTTGAAGCTAAATTAAAACATACCTTGCAAGATGAAAAGAAAAGATGATGATTCAAACTGGAGGTTCCGATTCCAATATCGGGTTTTCGATCACCAAAGTATTCTTTAAGAGCTTTATTCTTCACAACCAAGCCAGAAGAAGTAAGACAACCAGTGAAGTAGCCACCAATAGCATGCAACTCAGTCCCTATAACATCACCGACACATAGTAATACATTATATTTTCATGCTTCCCTTTAGGCTAACATAATGCTTGCATTATGAATCTCTTATACAAAGATGATGGCACTCAGATTCACACACATGTAGATATAGAAAAGGAAATTTTGGAGTTTTATGGAGGATTAATGGGTACTAAAGAAGAGAGCCTGAACCACATTGATATTACTGATATGAGGAGGGGTCTCAGCTTACTATGGAGCAGAGGACTATGCTCACTACACATGTGAATGAGCATGAGACTAAAACTGCCCTTAAAGATATAGGTGATTCCTACCGTGAACCATTAACTTTCACTAGCATCATTAATGGTTTTACTAACACAATCTTTTAGCAGTTTTTAACAACATAATCTAACCTCCGTTAACTTTCCCTAGCATCATTAATGGTTTTACTAACACAATCTTTTAGCAGTTTTTAACAACATAATCTAACCTCATTGGCATATTAATTCACTAACTATTCTAACATTCAATTTAACCACTTAACCATTATTCGACTAAAATCCAAGTTACATCTAATTCAGCCTCCCTATGTATTCACTCAAGCCAAATGCAAGTTCAGTAGAACTTATGAAGAAAATCAAAGGGAAAGGGAGGAAAGTGTGAAACCCGAACCTGCTCGTAATGAGACCTGTAGTGCATCATCCACACACCAGCATCATGTGCTTCATGTTACGACCACTATAGACCTTTACATTCATACCAAAAAGCCAAGTCAATACAAGCAATCATGCCAAAGTAGCCTATGTTCACACAAGTTACTCAATACATGAAAAAACATTAACAAGTTACAAAGTTCTGGCCAGAGATTTTTTCCAAACTTTAACTACACATATGATTCATGCCTTGGTTCCACCCTATTTGGTCTTGTGCTTTGAACCTCTTACACCCTTTGTCACACTTCCACAAAACCTGCTCGCCACTATCTTGTCAACGATCCTCACGTTAAACCTTGTTTACAACTTGTAGCCTACTAACAAAACCAGACCCGCAAAATACCTGTATCATAACCAAAACCAATCCAATACCATTGCGTCAGTAAAACAATCAGCTCAATATAGTTCAATAAAACAAAAAAATCAAAACCTAATTCCCAAATTGCCAACATTTCACTTCTAACCGACTGTCAGTTTCATTAACCCCTAGCTAACCTCCATATAACATTAAATCATAACCCATCTAACCTTCAGTTTCTAATCCTGATGACATCTAACATTTCATAAGCAAGAGAAAAGCTCTGAAAATGCTGCCACCTTCAAAAGCAACAAGCATGAAAAAAGGAAAAAAGGCTTGAGTTTTCAAGAGGTTGTCGGCGGAAGGAGGAGTTCGAACAGCGGCAAACGGAAGGATTGGCGGAGGAATCTTGTCGCATAAGAGAAATATTATAAAAAAATGTTGTTGTCTTTGATTATTGATGGATTTAGTGTTGTTAATGGTGCTGGAAAGTATATGTGAGTGAATGTGATATGCGGGAGAAGAAGAGCTTGTACTGTGCGTTTGAAGAAGAGAAAAGAATGAAATGTTATTTTGATGTTTTAATTTATTAAATTAAAAATAATATAAGCTATAACAGCGCTTTTGAAAGCGCTTTCATAGGGGGGCTTTTACCAGCGCTTTTTAGGGTAAAAGCGCTTTCATAGGTCCAGCTATGCCAGCGCTTTTGAAAGCGCTTTCAAAGGCCATTCTTCCACAGCGCTTTTTAAAAAGCGCCTTCATAACCCTATTATTTCATTTTTATTAATATTTTTATTTGACCTACCACAGCGCTTTTTAAAAAGCGCTTTCGTATCCCCCACCTATGCCAGCGCTTTTAAAAAAGCGCCTTCATAACCCTATTATTTCATTTTTATTAATATTTTTATTTGACCTACCACAGCGCTTTTTAAAAAGCGCTTTCGTATCCCCCACCTATGCCAGCGCTTTTAAAAAAGCGCCTTCATAACCCTATTATTTCATTTTATTAATATTTTTATTTGACCTACCACAGCGCTTTTTAAAAAGCGCTTTCGTATCCCCCACCTATGCCAGCGCTTTTAAAAAAGCGCCTTCGTAGGTTTCCCTTTTTTTTAATTTTGTTTTTTGTGAAGGCTATGGCAGCGCTTTTTCAATAAGCGCTTTAGTAGAGGCGCTGGCAAAAGCAGTTTTTGGCGTAGTGCCTCACAATCACTATGACCATTTAAATTGGTGGGAAGACAATTCTCAATTATTATTTCTTTTTCTATAACAATTAATAAGTCTCAAAGATAATCTTTAGACAATGTAGGTTTATATTTACCAAAAGATATTTTCAATCATGGTCAATTGTATGTGACAATTTCTAGAGTTAAGACTAAACAAAGTCTTAAAATTTTGATTCGTAATAAAGATAAACAACATTTGACTACTACTAATATTTTGTACAAAGAAGTTTCCCATAATATTTAAGAGGTAATTTATCATTTCATATTTTGATTAATACTTTATTCTCTTCTAACATGTTATTTATTACAACTTTTTGTTACAAGTCAAATCATTTTGTTAATGATGAAGATTCATGTTATATGTGTTAATTTTGAGAACATTATATCAAATTGTTGCAACATGTCCTATCTTTATATATTTCTTCCAATAATGATCATTGACTAAATATCTCAAATATACATATTCTTAACTTATTTTTCGTATCATTATTGTTTTTCAATATAACATCTTATTTGATACTATTTTTTTACAAGTTTATTTTGTAACCTGACAAATTCAATATCATACAAATTTACTCATGTGGGAGCACGAGTATTATACTAGTTGGTATGAAAAATGTTGTTTAAATATTTTTATCAAAATTGTTTTTGGATGTGTAAATGATAAAAAGGGCAAAAAAAATTATGAAAGTTATTGGTGTTGTTCAATTTAAGAGCAAAAACGAAAAATTGATGGAAAGGGAGAGTTGATTCTTAAAATTGATTTCAAAAAGCTAAAAATTATAGTTTCATAAAACATCAATTTTGAACTAGAAAAAACACGGTGGCGGCAGATTATTTCAAATACTCTAAAATTGATTTTAAAGCCACAATTGATTATAATGTTTTCTATCGAGTAACCAAACATAGACTGAGTATTACAATAATAATTTTTAGTGGAAGTACGTGAAAGATATTGACAAAAATTAAATATTAGAATATTTTGAAGTTCTTTCCATACTGCATATGAATCATCAACCATGATATACTTGAAACAATTTCTGTTATGGAGAATCATCAACCATGATATACTTGAAACAATTTCTAAGTTATGGAGTATTGGAGTGAAAAAGCTAAGAAATGACAAGAGTATTGCATCTTAAGGTACTATGACAGGTTTAGGTTCATGGAACATGTCATTAATATACCCAAATTTATTATTAATTATTTTTTCTTTTGTTTTCACCATCAATATTCAATTCACTAGATGTACTAATTCGACTCAAAAGATAATTCTGATATTAAGTAATTTCAATTTCCTTCCAATTATAATTGCAAAAGATATTTCCAATGAAACATACATGAATGTTATCCTTCGATGGTAATTATTTATATGGACATAAAAGGGCTTGTTAGGTAATTATTTAGATGAATTGGTTTTGTGATGGTTGAATCAGAAGAGATGTATTTTGGGGATTTTTAGGGATTATTCCTCTATTGATGTCAAAATCAAAGGAAAAAGAAGAGTGAATAGAAAAAAGAAGAAGATCGAGAAAAAAAAATATGAAAGAAAATTAAAGTATTTTCTTGAATACTAAATTAGAAGAAATAAACTAACTAACTTTTAAAATATTAAATTTGATTTGATTTGATTTGATTTGATTTAATATTTAATATAAGTCTAAGTTGTGTTAGCCCAAGTCCAATTAGAATTGTATATAAGTGGTCATAGTGTGTATCATTATTTTGTACAATTGAATAATACAAATTCTTATTTCCTTTATTATTCTCTCTTTCCCTCCTCACTAAAAGTGTCTCACGCACTAACAAATTGGTATCCAGAGCTTCCAGTTATTGTTCTTGATCAAGTTTTCAAGAATTTCACGTCAGAGATCGTTTTTCTAGGGCAAGTAAGTCAACCGCTGCGAAGATGACTAGTGATAAGGTCATTCCAAATTCTCTTCTAATGCTTGACGGTAAAAATTGGACCCGATGGAAAAAACAGATGCAGTCCTTGTTTGGCTTCCATGAAACCCTAGAAGTGGTTACCGACGGCATTCCTGCGTTGGCTGCAAATGCAACCGAAGAACAGAAAAAAGCTCACAACGAAGTCAAGAAGAAAGATTGCAAGGCTGCTTATTGCATTTAAGCGGTTGTCGATGCTACTAACTTCGACAGAATCTCTCATGCTGAAACGGAGAAGGAGGCATGGGATATTCTGGTAAAGTATTTCGAAGGAGGTGAGAAAGTCAAGGTTGTCAAATTACAAACCTTGCATCGACAATATGAGTTTTTGTCGATGGGAGAAGATGAAAAAGTTGTAGAATATGTGTCAAATATTCAGAAACTTGTCCATCTCATGAAGGGTTATGGTGAAACCATTACTGATAAGATGATAGTTGAGAAGGTAATGAGAACGTGGACCTCTCACTTTGATCACGTTATCGTAGCTATTCAAGAATCCAACAATCTTAAAATCACTAAAGTGGAAGATTTGGTTGGTTCGTTGGAGGCGCATGAGATGAAAATTATTGAAAGGAAAGGAGTTCAGGACTCGATACGGACACTGCAAGCTCAATCATGGAAAAAAGATGGTGGTTCCAACAAATTCAAAGGAAAGTTCGACAAGACTCATGGCAAGAAGTCTTAGTCAAATCCCCATAAGAATAAGGTCGAAGATAGATCTTCTGAATCCTTGAAAGGGGGAGAAGTAAACTATCGAAAGGACAAAGAAGATAAGTGTAATGCGGTGGGAGAACTAACTTGGGTGTTTTGCGTTTGATCGCAATTGTTGCGGATAGCAAGAGTCGCCACCAACTTTTCTTTTATCCAATAAGGAAAGATTGAAAAGAACAGGAAAGACCTTTTGAGATTATTTCTTGAGTTCGGGGGGTAGGTTATGAAAAGGGAAGGTATTAACACCCTTTTCCATCCGTAGTTATCTACGGGCTCTTAGTTGGTTGCTAGATCACTTGCTTTTGTTTGAAAATGTGTTTGTGGCGTGGGTTTTGAAAATATTTTGAAAATGTCGTTGTAATGGTTCTCATCTCTATAAGAACGTGTACAAAGTGTTGTTTGGAAAATAGTTCAAAGATGTGTTTATGGAATGTGTTTTTGAAAGTGATTTTGAAAAGTGTCTTTGTAATGGTTCTCGTCTCTATAAGAACGCATACAAAAAGCTTTGTCTTTTGAAAATGTTTTAAAATGAAAGTGTGAGTGTATAAAAATGTTTTTGTTGTGAGCAAGTAAGCAACTAGGAGCATCCTACCTACTCAAAAGGTCTTAAACGTTCTTTTCCTCCTTCTTTAAATGTTGCTATCTTACCATTGATTTGGTAATAAGCCCCACCATTGGATGTGAAGGGACGAGTGTGGGACGTTTGTATAGTCATAGAAGTAATGTTGTGAGATATCTTAGCATTTTTCTTGAGGGATTAAGATCATTTGTAAGGCAACATTCAAAGCGTCATCGAGGGTTATGGAAAACATAGAAGTTATGGCAAATTTCATCATGGTTTTAGAAATACAAAGCATCAAAATTGTAAACCAGAAGCAAGCATGAATTTTACTAATCCTAATTCTGAACCCTAATTTTCTCAAGAAAGTTATGATCTGAAATTCTCCCTACTTAGGCCATATAAATGAAATCTATAAATATGTACAGATTCATAGCCATGATGTCTACATTGTGTCTTTGAAATTGCAAGCCTAACAATGCCTAAATAATGCAATGAAAATCAGAAGAAACTTACCTTGCAGTTGGAAATTGTGCTGTGAGTTAGAGCCTGGTTCAGATTGCTGTGATGTTCTGGTCAGCTTCCTCAAGTTCTCAAAAAAGCTAAAGCAACCCTTAGCTTGAGTTATGGATGGTTGGAATATTTTGGAGCAGTTAAGATGCAAAGTTCTGATTTTTGGAATGGAGATTGGTGGAGATTGTATTACATTTTGAAAACAGAAGTTGGGAAAGCTTCTACGTGTATACCAGAAATTGAGTGGATGATTTGGCCAAGTAACGCACAAGGAAAATTAGAGTTTGGATGCAAAATTTAGAAACTAGCCGGTTTTGTGTTTGTGTTGCATTTTCAGATTCTTGGGAATTTTCAGCAAGGTTTCAGGGCTTTTTTTCAATCTTCTTCAGTTTGCAAATGAGGTTTAATTTATAGGCAAAGTATTTAGAAGCTTGGAGAAGTCAGGAGTACAACCATCATGTGTTATGGATCCTTGACTTGTTTTTGAAGCAAGTTTAGACAAGCATGGTTTCAAGGCAAGGTAGGGTGGTTAGCAGCTTTAAACACACCTAATCTGAGTTTATATGCATGATTTGTGGGGAAGTACACTCAGAAACAAAGTAAAGTATGGGCTCAAAATAAACTTTGTACAAAAGTTTACTTTTCTAGAACATCAATGGTACTTTTATGCCACACGTGGGAAGATCCTTTAGATAAAGGCTTAGACACTGGGGTAAGGACTTAAAAGTTGGCGTGATCATTAAATTATGATAAGATTTAACAAACAAGAAGGCCCACAACATGAGATTATGCGTCATAGCTTGAAACTGGATCAGAAGTTCAGCATAAACATAACTTAGATTAAGAACAAATGTCCAACTTCTGATCTTTGACTCTCCCTGCTCCATCATGACCTGAAAGAGTTCTCAGACTTTTCAGAAAGCTTGTAACATGCTTTGTAACCCCTCTTTGAATCATTTTTGCAAACTCTGATTGTACCTACGTGAAAACTGTCTCAGAAGTTCTAATCAAATTCTGACTTGGAAATGCTCAGAATTTACTAAGTGTTTTAGTTTCATGGACGTGTCTTCAAAGATTTATAACTTGAAATCCCAGCATCTCTATGAGGAGTTCTATTATGCAATGTTTTAGATCTCATTGAGACCTACAACTCTTGTGTCAGAAGTTCTTCCTGGATCAATTCGCATCATGATGAAAATCTGGCCAGAAGTTCTGAACCTATCATACTTTCTTAACACTTAGAAAAATTTCTAAGTGTTTAAAACTTTGACTTTTCCCAAGTAATTTTGACTTTTGATTTTCTTGATGAACCAACTTCATATTCTAACATGTCTTGATGAAATATGATTCTTGAAAACTTGATTTTGATCCAAAAGTCAAAGTTTGACTTTGTAGTGTGTATTTTGACCATTTTGCCCTTATGCCAATCCAAACCTAAATTGATGTATCAGTGCTGCAATCTTGGTCATGGAAGAACTTGTGAGAAAATTCTTGAGAAATGAGAGGGAATATTTTGGGGTACAACAACTGCCCATGTTCAATCTTCTTAAACTTGAAGAGTTAGATTAGTGGGCCCGCCATTCGTGACTTGAAGGTGGAAGATGATTGAACACTAAAGTGCCTATAAATTTGCACTCGATGATGTGTTAGTTGACTGTGTAGAGAATGGGCTTAAAGATTCCATTTGGGCAGATGATGAAGAGTTATCGGAGATGGGCTTATAGATGCTATCCAGAGTGACTGAGGGGAGGTATCATGATAAATATTTTGGTTGATTTATAATGAAATAGTAGATGTCTTTTGCCCGTTTTTAATTGGAAGAGATAAATATAACCAGAAGAGATTCGTTGATTGACTGTTGTTTATCTGGAAGAACTAAATCTAAACAGAAGAGGTCTTCATTTTCCTGTTGTTAATCTGGAAGAACTAAATCTAACCAGAAGAGGTCTTCATTTTCCTGTTGTTAATCTGGAAGAACTAAATCTAACCAGAAGAGGTCTTCATTTGCCTGTTTTTAATCTGGAAGAACTAAATCTAACCAGAAGAGGTCTTTATTTTCCTGTTGTTAATCTGGAAGAACTAAATCTAACTAGAAGAGGTGTTTATTTGCCTGTTGTTAATCTGGAAGAACTAAATCTAACCAGAAGAGGTCTTCATTTTCCTGTTGTTAATCTGAAAGAACTAAATCTAACCAGAAGAGGTCTTCATTTGCATGTTGTTAACCTGGAAGAACTAAATCTAACCAAAAGAGGTCTTTATTTGTCTGTTGTTAATCTGGATGAACTAAATCTAAACAGAAGAGGTCTTTATTTGCCTGTTGTTAATCTGGATGAACTAAATCTAACCAGAAGAGGTCTTCATTTGCCTGTTGTTAATCTGGAAGAACAAAATCTAACCAGAAGATGTCTTCATTTGCCTGTTGTTAATCTGGAAGAACTAAATATAACCAGAAGAGGTCTTTATTTTCCTGTTGTTAATCTGGAAGAACTAAATCTAACCAGAAGAGGTCTTCATTTGCCTGTTGTTAATCTGGAAGAACTAAATCTAACCAGAAGAGGTCTTCACTTTCCTGTTGTTAATCTGGAAGAACTAAATCTAACCAAAAGAGGTATTCATTTGCCTGTTGTTAATCTGGAAGAACTAAATCTAACCAGAAGAGGTCTTCATTTGATGATTGACTTTTCCTGCAAGGAAGAGGATTAGTTGCATGCAGATGTATGCATGGAGTAATGATGTTCTCAAAATAAATGAGATTATGCTGTATGCATTTGTCATGTATGTGTTATGATTTATGAATGTGATACGTTTATTATAGCGTGTCTTTGTCTAGGAAAATAAATCCTTGACAACATGTTGGGGAGCCTTAGGAGGCTGAATCCCGAACTGTTGTTGGAGAGTAGGTGTATCTTCAACTTTGTTTAGAATGTTTCCGCTGGGATTTCATGTTTTATTGTTTGAGGAAAAATCCGCTGGGGAATATTGACTTTGGCTCTTTGCATGAGGAAACTCCATGGGGGTGTTGATTTCCGCTTGGGGAAAAAAGTTTATGAGTCTTAGATGTTTGTTGCTCTACTGGGGAGTTATTCCTGACTGGAGATAATCGAAAGTTAGTTGTTATCTGGTCGAAATCCAGGCTTGACAGCAAATTGTTGAGGATAATGAAGTTGACTGTTATCTGGTCGTATTACAGGCTTCGCAGCGACTTACTGGGGAAGATTAAATTAACTGTTATCTGGTCTCATTCCAGGCTTCACAGAAAATTACTTGGGAGAGTGAAGTTAAACTGTTATCTGGTCAGATTCCATGCTTCGCGGCAACTTACTAACATTAAACTGCTATCTGGTCGAATTCCAGGCTAAGCAAATTTCTGAGGTGGATGAAGTTAATTATTATCTGGTAGAACTCCAGGCTTCGCAATAACTTACTTGAAAGGATGAAGTTGAACTGATATTTGGTCGGGTCCAGGCTTCACAGTAACTTGCTTGAAAGGATGAAGTTGAACTGATATTTGGTCGTGTCCAGGCTTCACAGTAACTTGCTTGAAAGGATGAAGTTAAACTAATATCTGGTCGCGTCCAGGCTTCACAGTAACTTACTGGGGATTGTAGAAGAGTCTACTGAGGAAAAGGGGTTGTGGTACCTTGATTTGTAATAGTCTAAGAGGAAAATTCAAGCTGGGGAATCTGTAGTTTACTGGGGGAGATAAACTCGGTTGCCAATCTGCTGGAGAGGTGTTTTCTTTTGGCAGAAATCTTCTAGGATTCTTGAGCTCAACTCAGTTGGGGAGAAGTTTTCAGAGATTGAAACTCTGGTTGGGGATCACCCTATGAAAAGGATTTTGTGAGGGATTTGTCACTGCCCCAAGTAACAAGTGTTGTAGCATTGCCAGAAAAATGTTTGCCTGACCGTATGTAACCTTTTATTGGAATTCATGTTTAATGCCCCAAGTGATTCAGATACGGACCTGCCCCTGGTATATTCAGCATTTCTTGAGAGATTTCTTAGAATCTTGACTAGACTGCCCCAGATATGTTGGACAGTGACACATCATGCCCCCTTGCTTATAGGAGATGTGTTATGGGAAGTGTCTTCCCACTTGAGGTGATTTTGTTCGTTGAGAGAGTTTTTGTTCATTGGATATTCATCTGCGAATTTCTCTGCTGTTTGAACAAATAGTCATATGCAAGCAATGATATTTTTTTTAAAATGCAAAGCTTATGTCTGTCTTGTAGTTTGAAAATTCATTTTTAGTAAAACAAACAAATTTTGTAAGAGTGTGATATTAGCTCAGGATTTATAGCGAACTCTACAGGAGTCAGGATACCTTTTGTAACAATATGCTTTTGAACTAACCCATTCTTCAGCTAGGAATTTTAAGGGTTATAACGTGGTCTGGTTCACGGCTTAAGAAACAATGGATAAAGGCTCAAATTTTATTTGTACCCAACCCGTTCTTCATGATCTTATTCACTCCTATGCTCAGCTAATTGTACGTTTAGATCCCATTTGAGTTTGAAATGACGTTTTGGTGATGGTTCAGAAAAGTTAAGTTTGTCGAAAGGCATACATTTTTGCAATGCTTTTCGTGTTTGTTAAGGATCTGTAGTGTCCTCCTTTTGATTTGTTATCCTGGATTTTTTCCTGACTGTTCTCGTTTTTGAGATTACGGTCAGCGGGATGCCCCAGTTTTTTCTTAAGTCTCCTTCGTAGGTTTTGGCTTAGTGGGATTTTCTCTTGAGAGATAATGACTGCCTATTTAGTAGGGAACCTCACCGTCTTTTGATTTCAGAGGAATGTTTTCTATGTCCTTCATTGTATACGAAATGAAAGTTTGAGACTAAACGCGCATTTGAATTAACTGAGAGACTACCCTGCCCCAGGTTTTGATTAAAGGTTTCAGTTTGTGTAAAAAGGAAACTCCTACTTCTTTGGCTCAAAGGGGTTGACTAGGGATTATCCTCCTTATAACTCCAGTGTTTAGGAATTGAAATAAACGCCTGTACATCATCAACAAGGTCTGTCCAAAAGCATATTGTATGAGATTATGGCATTATTTTCGTCATCCTCCCTCAAAAGGATTGTAACTTTTAGCAAGAGTTGAACGTGATAAAGAGAGTAAAAAGCATATCTTAAATATAGTGAAAACAAATGGATGAATTCAAGACAAACATATGCAATGCATTGATGAAATAACAAAGTTTGACATAAATAAATGTTCGAACAATCAAAAGAAAATTACAACTTGAAATTTCAAATGAACAAAAGCCTTTGTCTGAACTTGTCACTCCAGGTGGTGTGCCTTTGCGGGACGGCAGAAGAATTCAGTCTGACCATATTGTGTGAACTACAGCACTCCTTCGTCGATCAAGTCTTGAATCTTATTTTTCAATTCCTGTTGTACCCCAAAATTTGCCCTCTCATTTTTCAAGTATTTGCTCACAAGATATTCTAAGACGTCAAGTTTGCAGCATTGATACATCAATTTAGGCTTGAAATTGGCACAAGGGAAAAATGGTCAATTGCATACTGGAAAGTTAAACTTTGACTTTTTGGTCAACATTACAACCCAAAGATCAAATTTTATCAAGACATTCAAAAATATCAAGCTTGATCATTAAGAAGTCAAGAGAATCAAAAATCCAACTTTGCAAGACTTTGAAATTTTTCCAAGTATTTCTTATACCTGGTTAATTTCATTTGCTTCATGGAACTTCACTATAAAATAATTCAAGATGATGCAAGTAATTCAAGTCATTACAAAGTGGCATTCTTACTAAGTTACAAATTCTAATATTATGCCTTGATTGAATTTTCTCAAAAGACTTTGTCACAATGTTTTGGCCCTTGATATAATGTGCATGAAATATTCCACAAGACCCAAAATTGTGACATGCTACAAACTATGCTATCCAAAGTTGAAGAAAATATGATATCACATTGCCACAACACACTATGCTGCCCTGCAAGAAAGCTTGTGCCATGCTACATCCTAAGTATGCATGCTGCCCAATACAGTTCAAAACTGCTCTATGCAGTCTGCCCAAGCCTGCACCATAACAGCCCCAAAATTGCACCAAAATGGAAAAGGAAAATTGTGTGCAGAAAGTATCAAAGCAGCATGCAAAAACAATTCAAAATGACTTATTTGTTTTCCCCCCTAAACCACAGTCAAAGGGTCTACAAAAGAGAATTGTCTCATAAGACAACGAGGTTGGACTTTGAAGAGAAAAAAGATTTTCTAGAGAAAAGATAGAGAGAGTTGTTGAGCAGAAAAACAATATTTTGTACAACCTTGATTCATTTTCAAAACCAAGTCTATTCTTATTCAAAACAGAAAACCAAATCCATTACTCCACCATACAAACTCTCCTTTAAACCAAACAACTCATCACAAACAAAGGTGGTCTAAAACACCACAAAAACAATCCCTGTAGTGCTATCAACTTCACCTTCAAAACACCAAAAACATCACGGTACAGTCTAACTCATTTTCAACAGTCTGGAGCAGCTTTCTGGAGATTCATTGAGGTCCTCATCACATTTGGAAAAACATTCATATTTAAAATAGACAGTGCAGTCCAGAGGTAAGTCTTCTTGACTTGATATCTCTCCATACATCATTATTGATTTGCTTATTTTGAAAATAAGATGTAGTACTTTAATATCTTTTTTTTGAACTAGTTATCTTCACCTTGTTTAGGATTATTCAATCATTTGTTGTTCATGTTTATCCATCATATACCATAAGCTAACCTGTACAACCAGTAAAATGATGTTTAAGGCAGGAAAATGCAAGATGTATCGATGCATATCCTCATGTGTCGACCCATTTTAGTAAAAAAACAGGGTATGAGTCGACACATAACCCCTATGCATCGACTCATACTGATTTCAGGTTACAAAACAGAAGTGGGAAAAGACTATGAGTCGACACATAACCCATATGCATCGACTCATACTGATTTCAGGTTATAAAATAGAAGTGGGAAAAGACTATGAGTCAACACATACGCGTTTCACGTCGATGCAAGAAGGTGCATGAGTCGACACATCCCATTATGTGTCGACTCATACTGAGCATATTTTGTTTTACAGGAGAAAGGAAAAGCTATGTGTCGATGCATAGCAACATAGGTCGACACATAGTGGCTCAAAATGCTTTTCTTCCTATATTTTGCACTGTTTTTACATTATCTTCGTTATTGTTCGATATGGTTATAATATTTTAGTTTCTACCTCATCCCTATTGTAAATTTGTACCCCCACCCCCCTAAAATAATGTAATAGCTTAGATTTTACTTTCCGTATTTTACTTGCTTTTCATGTATTGCTAGTAAATAGGATGCATGGCAAGATAAAATCGGCAAATAGATAACCTTTTAAATACAAGACAAAATGCATGCAAACTAACACACTCGCACACTAACACCTCTATGGCAATAACACTTTGTCACCTTTCGGAAAATAATCACGACCCTCGAGCATGGGCGCTTTAGCAAAGACCCTTCGATAAAAGATCGTAGTCCCTCGATGACCCTCGATGTTTCCTTCGGTAAACGATCTAGTCCCTAAAACGACATTGCTAAAACGTCCCATATGTTGCCTTCTATGACTATACAAACATCCCAATGCCCGACCCTTCACATCCAACGATGGGGCTTCTTACCAAAACAATGGTAAGATAGTCATATCTAAAGGAGGAGGAAAAGCACATCTAAAACCTTTTGAGTAGGTAGATTCGCTCTTAGTTACTCGCTTGCTCACAAAAAAAACATTTTTACACCTACACTTTCATTCCAAAACATTTTCAAAAGATAAAACATTTTGTATATGTTCTTATAGAGACGAGAACCATTACAAAGAGATTTTTCAAAACACTTTCAAAGCCCACACCACAAGCACACTGTCAAATAAAAAGCAAGTGATCTAAATGAGTAACTAAGAGCCCATGGAAAACCATAGATGAAAAGGGTGCTAATACCTTCCATTTTCATAATCTACCCCCCGAAATCAAGAAAACATCTCTAAAGGTCTTTCCTGTGCTTTTTCACCTTTCCTTTTGGATAAAAGAAAAGTCGGTGGCGACTCTTGCTAACCGCAACATTTGCGACAAAACACAAAACCTCAAGTCAGTTCTTCCACCGCATCACAGAACTGGCGACTCTGCTGGGGACTATTGAAAGTGGGGTTACCTTAGGGTTTAGATCAATTTTATTTGCTTACTTTGTTTAACTTATTTTATTTACAATTATGGTTCTTTGTTTGGGTTTGAATCCTCCACCCGGATTTGGGAACATTATAGGTAAATAGCAATACGTTGTGGAAATTGTGCGGGGTATACCGACATGGTCTAAGAAATAGCTATGTTAGTGTGACATATTTGTGGGTACCGGTAGCCTTTGAGTTAATCAAAGAGAATACGGGGCCGTTGAGTGATGTCATGAAGCACTAATGAACTTCTAGAACCCTTTACTTGACCAACTTGGCCTTTTAGGATGTAGTGAGATGACCGACTTTGGTGCAGTACGAAGTTGGTAGATACTCGATACTACACTCATTGAGGGTTGGTTTCTTGGGATATTTCGATCGCCATTAAAGAGGCTTGAGATGGAACAATGACCAAGGAAACAATCCAGTGATATTGAGCTCCTTAGAACCCTGTTACTGTTATTAGGACAGGTTGAGCCAACTAAACTTCAAGAGGATACTTACCTATGAAACCCCATGCAAGCCTAAACTAAGAACTTGCTTGATTTGTTTGTATATGCATGCTTGTACATAAACATCATGGACATCATGAACATCATATGCATTCACTAACCATTTCAAGGATTTTGGAGATTCATCTTTGTTCTTGTTTTGTAGGTTATGGATTCGCTTCGCAGGAAAATTATCCAAATCAACCTTGTAAGAATTCCTCCACAACTCAAGGAGCTAGCTTCAAGGATCCCTTAGAACTCTCCATTCACCGAGAGACATGGTCGTCTACTCAACTTTGTCACCTCCAACACAGAGGAGGGTATGATGAAAGTTCTCTTCCAGTTCTTTGACCCTTTGCATCATTGCTTCACATTTCCTGACTATCAGCTTGTGCCTACTTTGGAAGAATTCTCTCAACTTCTGAGGATTCTTATTCTCAATCAACTACCCTTCAACGGTACGAAAAGAAATCCAAGGCCAGAAGAGATTTCTCAAGCCCTGCACTTGCACTCATCTGATGTCACAACTCACTGGGAAACTAGAAGTGGTGTCAAAGGATTCTTGGCAAAGTTTCTATTTAAGAAAGCTCAAAGATGTTGGAATTCCATAGACTTGCAAGCATTTAAGGAGATTGTGTCTCTTCTTATCTATGGGACGGTCTTGTTCCCCAATCCTGACCAACTCATAGATGTGAGCGTTGTCAAAATCTTCATGTCTCGCAACCTGGTGCCTACATTGCTTGGGGATATCTTACACTCTTTTCACACTCGTACAGTGAGGAAAAGAGGTGTTCTTATGTGTTGCACTCCTCTCCTGGAAAGATGGTTTATTTCTCATCTTCCCTAATCAGTCTTAAAAAATGAGCAAGGTTTGAGGTGGTCACAAAGGATAATGACGCTTAAACATTCAGATATTCATTGGTGCTCTCGATCCAAAGAGAATGTTATCATTGTTGACCGTTGTGGGGAATTACCTAATGTCCCTCTACTTGGCATTAGGGGAGGCATCACCTACAACCCATGTTTAGCTCTAAGACAATTTGGTTATGCTCGAAGGGATGGCCCACATGATATGCTGATTCAAGACCTGGTATTCGACTATGACAACGACGATCAAGGTCTTCGCCATAGATTCATCCGAGCTTGGAGGATGCTAAACAAGGTAGGTAGCAAGACTTTGGGACACAAGAATTCCATCCCTCTTGAGCCTTACCTCAAGTGGGTATGAACCCGCGCTCAAAGTCTTATGATGCCTTATCCTCCCATTCTCCCAGTGATTTTTGAGCCTATTAAGGAGGGAGAAGTTCCATACACGGTCCTACATCCTGACATACCTACATCACTCGAAGACCTACAAAGGGATTAGATACAGCTCAAGGGAGAGCATGATACTTTCGAAGCCCAATTCTACGCAAGCGAGAAGAAGGTTTTTGAACTTACTAGGCTACTTCATGAGGAGCAGACTCTAAATACCTATATTGCACCAAAGAGGATGCGCAATGTCTTTTTATCTTAGAATTTTGTATTATTTTGCCCAAGGGGCATTGATGTACTCAAATTCTATTTTATTAATATAACGTGTGTTTCTTTTTGTTTAAAACAAATGTGAATTTTTAAATCCTTGAAAGCATTGCATGAATACATATCATTCATCATAAACATAAACAGGTCTTTGCAACAAGTTTCCTCATCTCTCTACTGTTTATTTAAGTAAGATGGATCTCGAACAAACGGTCAAATATCTTCAAGCTTAGAACACAAAATTTAAACAGTTACTCATGACCTTAGCCAAGGGGCAAGAGGAGCTGAAGACTCTGCTAGAGAAAGAGAAAAGGAAGAAGAAGCCAACTGGTGTGGTAATCATGGGCAGAAGGTTTCAAGGATAAGCTAGAAGGACCTTAGATTTTCCAACAACAACTGATGAAGGGGAAAGAGAAGGAAAAGAAACGACAATACCATCAGATTCTGAAGAAGAGGAGGAAGAGGAGGACTACTCTGAACAACAATACCCTCCGGCTGATGACAAGTACCAACACCTTGAAGAGCGTTTAAGCGCTATGGAAATACAGAGAGTATCTGGGCTAGATTTTGAAGAGTTGGGATTAGTGTCAGGAATCGTGATCCCACCAAAGTTTAAAGTTCCATTATTTGCCAAGTATGATGGAGTGTCGTGTCCTAAAATGCACCTCCGATCATATGCAGAAAGATTCAGCCGCACTCTGCCGACAAAGACTTATGGGTCCACTTTTTCCAAGACAGTTTATCAGGAACGCAACTTGATTGGTTTTACCAATTAGAAAGGGCCGATGTTCACAATTGGGAAGACCTGGCCACGACTTTCTATAAACAATACCAGTACAACGCCGATTTGGCGCCTACCCGTACTCAGCTTCAGAGTATGGCTATGGTTTCCAATGAGGGCTTCAAAGATTACGCGCAAAAGTGGTGAGATCTAGCCAGAAGAGTGCAGCCCCATCTGTCTGAAAGGGAGTTTGTGGACATGTTCTTAGGAACTCTATCAAGGCCTTTATCCAATCATCTGATTGGGAGTTCCTCTGCAGGGTTTACTGAATTGATTTTAACCGGCGAGAGGGTAGAAGCTGGTATAAGAAGTGGGAAGATTCAGAAGGATGCGTCTGCCTCTACATCTGTGAGGAAACCTTTCACCGGGAAGAAGGAGGTGTCTGCTGTTTATTCACAGAGGAGTCAGGGAAGAATTGAACGCCGACCAACGGTGAGGGCCGTTATGATTACAAAGCCTGCATCTGACCAGCCAAGAAATAACCATCCAAGGGTGGAAAGGCCAGCCCGGCAATTCACCAGGATTAACATGACTCCAGCCCAGGTTCTACCACATCTTCTGAAATTGAATCTGGCAACTTTAAAAGAGGCCCCAAAGAATCCTAATACTACGTCCCCTCATTATCATTTAAATTCCAGATGCGCATACCATTCTGAAAGTCCAGGGCACGACACTAACAATTGTTGGCCTCTGAAGAACAAAATTCAAGACCTAATAGATGCGAAGGAAGTTGAGTTTGAAGAGCCTGAGAAACCAAATGTTATTTCCGCTCCAATGCCTAGTCATTGTCACAATGCCAATGCTGTCGAGGAAGGTTTATTTGTTGCCACCGTGGATGAATTGTTGACTCCGCTCCTGATCATTAAGTTGAATTTGTTAAAAGTTGGTATATTCCCAGGTTGTGACAAAGACTTCCATGTTTGCCTATCCTCATCATTTGATTGCCCTCTATTAAAAAAGGGTATCCAACAACTGATTGATAACCGATAAATTTTGTTTGAGAATGCTCCTGTTTCACCCGTTCCAGTTAAAGAAGTTTCAATTATAACCATCTTCGCCAATCCTTCCAGGGCCCCTAAAAGACCCGTTAGGATTACACCTGCTCCAAAGACTACACCACTTAAGATTATAATGCTCGGTCCGGTCCCGTACAAATCAGATAAAATAGTACCATGGAATTACTGTGGAGAAATCTACTACCATGGTATTAAACAAGATGAACTGACTGCCGAAGAAGAGAGCTCTGAAGAAGAAAATTCTGACATTAGCAATATTGCCGGAACTAGCAAGATTACCCGCAGTGGTAGAATCTTCTCTCCAAAGATTGCCCCTCCAAAGCCAGTTTTTTGACCCGTGGCCGTTTCGAAGATTACCTCTGTATCAGTGATTATACTTGCAAGCGTACTTACCGACAAAGACAACACAATCCCTATCCCCACCAATACTTCCACTACTGAGAATAAAGGAAAAATCGTTCAAGAAGAGCCTGTCTGGACGAAGGCTCAATCACTGGCTATCCCCGAAACATCCAAGAAGGAAATGGAAGAAATCCCAAGGATAATAAAGAAGAGTGATTATGATGTGGTTGAACAGTTGGGGAAAACCCCTTCCAATATCTCTATGCTAGCATTGCTGCTGTGCTCTGAGGCACATGCGAAAGCTCTGGTAAAATTTCTGAAGACAGCTCATGTGCCGTAAGAGACGTCTGCTGACCAATTCCAGGATTGTGTGGCCAGTTTGACACCTGATAATGGCTTGGGTTTCTCCGATGCTGATTTAACACCCAGAGGGAGAAAATACAACGAGGCATTACATGTCTCTGTGGAGTGTAGAGGAACAACCTTATCCCATGTCTTGGTAGACATGGGATCATCTTTAAACATCTTACTAAAGAAAGCCCTTGATAGATTGGATTACGAAGGGATAACTTTAAAACCCAGTAACATAGTGGTGAGAGCATTTGATGGTTCGAAGAGGATGGTCCACGGGGAGGTGGACATCCTAATAAAGGTGGGAACCCAGATTTTCAATTCAACCTTCTACGTGATGGACATCCGTCATTCTTATTCTTGTCTGTTAGGAAGGCCTTGGATCCATAATGCTAGTGTTGTCACCTCCACATTACATCAAATACTGAAGTACCCGGTCCAAGGAAAGATCATAACTGTCCATGAGGAGGAGGAGTACATGATTAGTCATCTGAATTATTTCCAATATGTGGAGTTGGATGGCGAGTTCATTGAAACCCCTTTCCAACATTTTGAAGAAGTCTCTCAAGAAGTAGTGGCGACCAAGGCGGTATCCTCGATTCCTAAGATCACAAGACCTCCACTTCGGATGTCATCTCTAAAGGACGCCAAAGCAGTAGTAGAAGAGGGTGGATGCACCATCTGGGGGCAGCTCCCGGACATTCCGTACAAATCAGACAATTTGGCTTGGGGTTTACTTCAACTGCTCAGAAGGATGTGCGCCGCGCCCGTGCCGGAGGGCCGCCTTTGAAGATTAGTAACCAAGGGGTCAACGCAATAGAAGACAATGAAGAGGATGGCAGCTTGGAAGATTGGATATTTCCTACTGTCAACGGAGGACTTCGCAACTGGGAAGCCAGAGACTTTGTCCCAATAACTTTCATCTCCCAGTAATTTATCTTTTACATTTCTGTTGGACTTGTAATATTCACGAACCATTCATACTTTAAAACCCTTGTGTCTTACCCGAGGCGCAATGGTCCATTTCTAAGGGTTTTTATTTCATCTTCATATGACATTCAATGAATCATGGACGCTTTTTCACATATAAACCTTTGTGCTCATTGTCTTTATTTTACATTTTATTGTTTAAACATGGCTATACCCTTACACACACCCATACTCACAAATGCAGGTACCCCTCCATTCTGGATCCCATGGGTAACGATACTGCTATAGCCTTCAATGACTCTGAAGATCTGATCTACCAAGCCGAATACGAAGGTGAGGAAGATTGTGAGGTACCAGGGGAATTGGCCAGACTACTACAACAAGAGGAAAGAGCTATTCAGCCTCATGAAGAGCTGTTGGATACAATCAACTTGGGTACCGAGGAAGATAAAAAGGAAATCAAAATAGGTTCTAATTTAGAGCCGAGTGTCAAGGAGCGTCTAATTCAGCTATTGCATGATTATGTTGAGATCTTTGCCTGGTCATACGAAGACATGTCGGGACTCGATACATACATCGTGGTACATCTTCTACCCATAAGAGAAGACTGTCCACCAGTAAAACAAAAAGTCCGCCGCATGAGACCTAACATGTCAGAAAAGATCAAAGTGGAAGTCATGAAACAGTTCAATGCTGGATTTTTGGCCGTTACTTCTTATCCTCAATGGGTTGACAACAATTTTCCCGTGCCTAAAAAGGACGGCAAAGTAAGAATGTGCGTGGATTATAGAGATTTAAACAGGGCCATCCCTAAAGATGATTTTCCACTTCCACACATCGACATCCTGGTTGATAATACGGCCCAGCACAAAGTATTTTCTTTCATGGACGAATTCTCAGGCTATAACCAGATCAAAATGGCACCCGAGGACATGGAGAAAACTACGTTTATCACACAGTGGGGCACGTTTTGCTACAAAGTGATGCCATTCAGACTGAAGAATGCTGGGGAAACCTATCAACGCGCCATGGTAGATTTGTTTCATGATATGATACATCATGAGATAGAGGTCTACGTAGATGACATGATAGCCTGATCACAAACTGAGGAAGAGCACCTTGGTCACTTGCAAAAGTTGTTTGTGATATTGAAGGAGTACAAACTAAGGTTGAATTCAAACAAGTGCACATTCGGAGTCCGGTCCGGTAAACTCTTAGGTTTTATTGTCAGCAACAAAGGCATCGAGGTTGATCCTGCCAAGGTTAAAGCAATAAAAGAAATGCCTGCTCCTCGCACTGAGAAGGAAGTCAGAGGGTTCTTGGGACGCCTAAACTATATTGCCAGATTCATTTCTCACCTAACATCTACTTGTGAACCAATCTTCAAACTGTTGAAGAAAGATCAAGTAGTCAGATGGAATGAGGAGTGTCAGATTGCTTTTGACAAAATCAAAGAGTATTTACAAGAGCCTCCTGTCTTGATGCCACCAGTCGAAGGAAGACCACTGATCATGTATCTGAGCATTTTAGAGAACTCAATGGGGTGTGTATTGGGGCAACATGACGAGTCTGGCCGAAAAGAGCACGCTATTTACTACTTGAGCAAAAAATTTACCGACTGTGAAACTAGATATTCACTGCTCGAGAAAACTTGATGCGCTCTGGTATGGGCTTCTCGCCGGCTAAGACAGTATATGTTGACTCATACCACTTTGCTGATATCTAAGATGGATCCGATAAAGTACATCTTTGAGAAGCCTACTCTATCTGGGAGGATAGCTAGATGGCAGATGATCCTAACAGAATATGACATACAATACACTACCCAAAAAGCTATAAAGGGCAGCGTGCTAGCTGATCATCTTGCTCATCAAGTTGTAGAAGATTATCAGTCCATGAAGTTTAAATTCCCAGACGAAGACATCATGACATTAGACAACAGTGAAGAAATCAGGCCATATGACGGACCTGAACAAGGATCCTGGTGGACCCTGTTCTTTGATGGGGTATCCAATGCACTTGGTAACGGTATCGACGCTGTACTCATATCTCCGGAAGGGTGCCATACTCCCTTTACTGCCGACTTTACTTCAACTGTACGAACAACATGGCGGAATATGAAGCATGCATCTTTGGTCTCAAGGCTGCCATAGACTTAGGAATCAAATCTTTAGATGTGTTTGGAGATTCAGCTTTGGTCATCAGTCAGATCAAAGGAGAATGGGACACTAAGCATCCAAACCTTATCCCTTACAAAGAACATGTTTTGACATTGCTACCACATTTTGAGCAGATTACCTTCGAGCACTTCCTGCGAGAAGAAAATCAACTAGCAGATGCTCTAGCCACAATGTCATCTATGTTTAAACTTAATTGAGATAACGAGGCTCCCCAGATCACCATTGAATGATTGGGCGAACCAGCACACTGTCACGAGATTAATACTGAAGAAGTAATGGACCAGCCTTGGTTTCATGAAGTCAAAAGGTATCCCGAGGCCCAAGAATATCAAGAAGGAGCTTCAATCAATGATAAAAAGTTCTTAAGGAGATTCTCAGCTAAGTTCTTCCTAAGTAATGGCATCCTGTACAAACATAATCATGATTTTATTCTGCTCCGTTGTGTGGATAAGATTGAAGCTGAAAAGATCATGGCTGAATTACATGAAGGTACCTTTGGAACTCACTCTAGTGGGCATACGATGGCAAAGAAAATCCTACGGGCAGGCTATTATTGGTCTACCATGGAAGCAGACTGCTATCGACACTTCCGGACCTATCATAAGTGTCAAATCTATGTAGACAAAGTGCACGCGCCTCCGGTTATTCTAAATGTCTTAATAGCTCCTTGGCCCTTCGCTATGTGGGGAATCGATATGATTGGGGAGATCAAGCCTACAGCCTCCAATGGACACCATTTCATTCTAGTGGCCATTGACTATTTCAGAAAGTGGGTCGAAGCAGCCTCCTTCGCATCCGTTACTAAGAATGTTGTTGCCCGCTTCATCAAGCAGAATCTTATTTGCCGATACGGTATCCCAGAAAGGATCATAACTGATAATGGTATAAACCTTAACAATACTATGATCTCCACATTGTGCGAGCAGTTCAAGATTTAACATCATAATTCATCCCCCTATCGGCCAAAGATTAATGGTGCATTCGAAGCTGCTAATAAAAAAATTAAGAAGATCATACAGAAGATGACAGTCACCTACAAAGACTGGCATGAGATGCTACCGTTTTCTCTCCACGGGTACCGTACCACGGCTCACACATCAAATGGGGAAACACCCTATTCTTTGGTTTATGGCATGGAGGTTATATTGCCTATCGAGGTTCAAATCCCCTCCTCGAGAATTATGAAGGATGCAGGTTTGAGTGAGGACGATTGGATCCAAACCCGACTTGATCAACTGAACTTAATTGATGAAAAGAGACTTACTGCTGTTTTCCATGGTCAAATGTACCAAAAACGGATGATCAAGGCTTTCAACAAGAAAGTCAAACGCCAAGTATATCAAGTTGGAGATCTAGTGATCAAGCGCATTATCTTGCCACAAAGTGATCCCAGGGGCAAATGGACTCCTACCTATGAAGGACCATTTGTAATCAAGAATATCTTTTCCGGTGGGGCAATGATCTTAACCACCATGGACGGCGATGATTTTCCACACCTAGCGAATGCAGATATAGTCAAAAGATACTACGCATAAGAGACCCGCTAGGTTGACACACCTAGGCAAAACAAGGGCATTCCGGTGAACCAAAAGGTTTAGGAAAAAATTTGGGATAAAATAACAAAAAAAATTGTACACCTGGCAAGTTGAAAACCCGAAAGGGCGACTTGGGCAAAAAAGGGTTTCCCAGTGGACTGAAAACTCGAAAGAGCGGTCCAGGCAAAAGTTAGGGAATTAAAGCGTATGACTATGTCTCATCGGATCACTTTGAGGACAATCTCTTCAATGACAAACTCAGAGCTTCTGATCAATTCAATCATCTTCGGACGAAGCAATGAATAGACAAGATATTCGGAGATATGAAGGCTATAGCAGAATGGGAACCCCATGGGATTATCACACATAGCTATCTTTCTTTGTATAAATTTCTTCTTACTTTTATGACACCATCCTCTTACCAGGATGTTTGTATCCTTTGTACAAAATACTTATTCAAAGTGAATACAAAGATATCTCTCTAAAGTACATAAAAATATTCGTCCTTTTATTCTACTCTTGTGTTTTATTTGCAAAAACGTCCAATGATTCATTAATGAACATATGCATTTGAACATAATTACTGTTTACAAATAAACAAAATGGAAGAGAACGATTACTGACAGGTCGAAAGAATAGGAAAACGTCTTTAGGCTATTCCAAGAGCAATCCCTACAGTACGTCATTAAGATCCCCATAGGAGCTGAAACTTCAAACTATTAATCCCTGGTGGAAACCATCCAGTTTCTCCAAGTTCCCCAGCAAGTTGTCTTGAAGCCTGAAAATCAACCGGATAACAGCTATCTTCTGACTCTCCCCAGCCTAGGATAACTCCCCGGTAGAGTGGAAGATGACCGAAACTCGTGAACTTTTTCCCAAACAGGAATAAACTCTTTCCCCATCGAGTTTTCTTTGTTCCCCAAGAGAACGAAGATTCCCATTTGTTAAATCCCCAGTAGAAGTCATCAAAACTCTCTGGTTTCCCCAAGCAGATTACTCAAGCAGTATGTGGCATTGCTCACAACAGATTTTTTGTCAATTACTCCAACTTCAAGACATGAAGAATCCACATATCCTCAACAGCAGTCAAGGATCTATTTTCCTCAGCAATACAGCGAATCAGCTTACATACGCATACATTACATCCACATATCATAAACATTGATAAAAACAGATATATTGCATCATACATTTCACGCAACATGACTTTGTGTTTCAGCTAACATTTTACCCTTTTCAAGATAAGATTAATAAGCTACCGCTAACAATATGCAATCATGACACAGTTCAGATACGCTCCAAACACGGAAGCCATTCTGTTACTCATTCATATATATTTCAGATACGCTCCAGATACGAAAGCTATTCTGATACCCATTCACACACAGTTCAGATATGTTCCAAACACGGAAGCCATTCTGATACTCATTCAGATTTCAAGTTCAGATACAGTTCAGATACGCTCCAAACACGGAAGCCATTCTGATACTCATTCAGATTTCAAGTTTAGATACAGTTCAGATACGCTCCAAACACGGACACCATCCTGATACTCATTCAGATTTCAAGTTCATATACAGTTCAGATACGCTCCAAACATGGACGCCATCCTGATACTCATTCAGATTTCAAGTTTAGATACAGTTCAGATACGCTCCAGACACGGAAGCCTCTCTGATACCCATTCACACACAGTTCAGATATGCTCCAAACATGGAAGCCATTTTGATACTCATTCAGATTTCAAGTTTAGATATAGTTCAGATACGCTCCAAACACGGAAGCCATTCTAATACTCATTCAGATTTCAAGTTCAGATATAGTTCAGATACGCTCCAAACACGGGCGCCATCCTGATACTCATTCAGATTCAGATTTCAGATACAGTTCAGATACGCTCCAGACACGGACACCATTTTGATACTCATTCAGTTTCATCATACAGACACATTTCAACAATAATTCCTGGATGGCATCTTTAAGCCCATCTCCTACAACTTTCTATTGCCTCTCCAAATGGAATCTTTAAGCCCATCTCCTACAACTTTCTATTGCCTCTCCAAATGGCATCTTTAAGCCTATTCCCTTAACCATCACATCACCAAGCGCAAATTTCTGGGCACTCTAGTGTTCAATTATCTTCCACCTTCGAGTCACGACTAGCAAAACATGTCAATCTAACTATTCAGGTTTAAGAAGATTGAACAGGGGTAGCTGTTGTACCCCAAAATTTGCCCTCTCATTTTTCAAGTATTTGCTCACAAGATATTCTAAGACGTCAAGTTTACAACACTGATACATCAATTTAGGCTTGAAATTGGCACAAGGGAAAAATGGTCAATTGCATACTGGAAAGTCAAACTTTGACTTTTTGGTCAACATTACAACCCAAAGATCAAATTTCATCAAGACATTCAAAAATATCAAGCTTGATCATTAAGAAGTCAAGAGAATCAAAAATCCAACTTTGCAAGACTTTGAAACTTTTCCAAGTATTTCCTATACTTGGTTAATTTCATTTGCTTCATGGCATTTCACTATAAAATAATTCAAGATGATGCAAGTAATTCAAGTCATTACAAAGTGGCATTCTTACTAAGTTACAAATTCTACAATTATGCCTTGATTGAATTTTCTCAAAAGACTTTGTCACAATGTTTTGGCCCTTGATATAATGTGCATGAAATATTCCACAAGACCCAAAATTGTGACAAGCTACAAACTATGTTGTCCAAAGTTGAAGAAAATACGATATCACATTGCTTGAACACACTATGCTGCCCTGCAAGAAAGCTTGTGCCATGCTACATCCTAAGTATGCATGCTTCCCAATACAGTCCAAAATTGCTCTATGCAGTCTGCCCAAGCCTGCACCACAACAGCCCCAAAATTGCACCAAAATGGCAAAGGAAAATTGTGTCCAGAAAGTATCAAAGCAGCATGCAAAAACAATTCAAAATGACTTATTTGTTTTCCCCCCTAAACCACAGTCAAAGGGTCTACAAAAGAGAACTGTCTCAAAAGACAAAGAGGTTGGACTTTGAAGAGAAAAAAGATTTTCTAGAGAAAAGATAGAGAGAGTTGTTGAGCAAAAAAACAATATTCTGTACAACCTTGATTCATTTTCAAAACCAAGTCTATTCTTATTCAAAACAGAAAACCCAATCCATTACTCAACCATACAAACTCTCCTTTAAATCAAACAACTCATCACAGACAAAGGTGGTCCAAAACACCACAAAAACAATCCCTGTAATGCTATCAACTTCACCTTCAAAATACCAAAAACATCACGGTACAGTCTAACTCATTTTCAACAGTCCGGAGCAGCTTTCTGGAGATTCATTCAGGTCCTCATCACATTTGGAAAAACATTCAGATTTAAAACAGACAGTGCAATCCAGAGGTAAGTCTTCTTGACTTGATATCTCTCCATACATCATTATTGATTTGCTTATTTTGAAAACAAGATGTAATACTTTAATATCTTTTTTTTGAACTAGTTATCTTCACCTTGTTTAGGCTTATTCAATCATTTGTTGTTCATGTTTATCTATCATATACCATAAGCTAACCTGTACAACCAGTAAAATGATGTTTAAGGCAGGAAAATGCAGGATGTATTGATGCATATCCTCATGTGTCGACCCATTTTAGTAAAAAAAACAGGGTATGAGTCGACACATAACCCCTATGCATCGACTCATACTGATTTCAGGTTACAACACAGAAGTGGGAAAAGACTAGGAGTCGACACATAACCCCTATGCATCGACTCATACTGATTTCAGGTTACAAAACAGAAGTGGGAAAAGACTATGAGTCGACACATACGCATTTCGTGTCGATGCAAGAAGGTGCATGAGTCGACACATCCCATTATGTGTCAACTCATACTGAGCAGATTTTGTTTTACAGGAGCAAGGAAAAGCTATGTGTCGATGCATAGCAGCATGGGTCGACACATAGTGGCTCAAAATGCTTTTCTTCCTATATTTTGCACTATTTTTACATTATCTTCGTTATTGTTCGATATGGTTGTAATATTTTAGTTTCTACCTCATCCCTATTGTAAATTTGTACCCCCATCCCCCTAAAATGATGTAATAGCTTAGATTTTACTTTCCGCATTTTACTTGCTTTTCATGTATTGCTAGTAAATAGGATGCATGGCAAGATAAAATCAGCAAATAGATAACCTTTCAAATACAAGACAAAATGCATACAAACTAACACACTCGCACACTAACACCTCTAGGGAAATCTCACTTTGTCGCCTTTCGGAAAATAGTCATGACCCTCAAGCATGGGCGCTTTAGCAAAGACCCTTCGATAAAAGATCGTAGTCCCTCGATGACCCTCGATGTTGCCTTCGGTAAACAATCTAGTCCCTAAAACGACATTACTAAAACGTCCCATATGTTACCTTCTATGACTATACAAACGTCCCAACGCCCGACCCTTCACATCCAACGATGGTGCTTCTTACCAAAACAATGGTAAGATAGTCACATCTAAACGAGAAGGAAAAGCACATCTAAAACCTTTTGAGTAGGTAGATTTGCTCTTAGTTACTCGCTTGCTCGCAACAAAAACATTTTTACACCTACACTTTCATTCCAAAACATTTTCAAAATACAAAACATTTTATATATGTTCTTATAGAGACGAGAACCATTACAAAGATTTTTAAAAACACTTTCAAATCCCACACCACAAGCACAATGTCAAACAAAAAGCAAGTGATCTAAACAAGTAACCAAGAGCCCATGGAAAACCATGGACGAAAAGGGTGCTAATACCTTCCTTTTTCATAATCTACCCCCGAACTAAAGAAAACATCTCTAAAGGTCTTTCCTGTGCTTTTTCACCTTTCCTTTTGGATAAAAGAAAAGTCAGTGGCGACTCTTGCTAACCGCAACATTTGCGACAAAACGCAAAACCTCAAGTCAGTTCTCCCACCGCATCACAGAACTGGCGACTCTGCTGGGGACTATTGAAAGTGGGGTTACCTTAGAGTTTAGATCACATTTTTTTGCTTACTTTGTTTAACTTGTTTGATTTACAATTATGGTTCTTTGTTTGGGTTTGAATCCTCCACCCAGATTTGGGAAACATTATAGGTAAATAGCAATACGTTGTGGAAACTGTGCGGGGTATACCAACATGATCTAAGCAATAACTATGTTAGTGTGACATATTTGTGGGTACCGGTAGCCTTTGAGTTAATCAAAGAGAATACGGGACCGCTGAGTGATGTCATGAAGCACTAATGAACTTCTAGAACCCTTTACTTGACCAACTTGGCCTTTTAGGATGTAGTGAGATGACCGGCTTTGGTGCAGTCCGAAGTTGGTAGATACTCGATACTACACTCATTGAGGTTTGGTTTCTTGGGATATTTCGGTCGCCATTAAAGAGGCTTGAGCTGAAACAATGACCAAGGGAACAATCCAGTGATATTGAGCTCCTTAGAACCCAGTTACTGTTACTAGGACAGGTTGAGCCAACTAAACTTCAAGAGGGTACTTACTTATGAAACCCCATGCAAGCCTAAAATAAGAACTTGCTTGATTTGTTTGTATATGCATGCTTGTACATAAACATCATGGACATTATGAACATCATATGCATTCACTAACCATTTCAAGGATTTTGGAGATTCATCTTTGTTCTTGTTTTGTAGGTTATGGATTCACTTCGCAGGAAAACTATCCAAATCAACCTTGTAAGAATTCCTCCACAACTCAAGGAGTTAGATTTAAGGATCCCTGAGAACTCTCCATTCACCGAGAGACATGGTCGTCTACTCAGCCTGGTCACCTCCAACACAAAGGAGGATATGATGAAAGTTCTCTTCCAGTTCTTTGATCCTTTGCATCATTGCTTCACATTTCCTGACTATCAACTTGTGCCTACTTTGGAAGAATTCTCTCAACTTCTGAGGATTCCTATTCTCAATCAACTACCCTTCAACGGTACGGAAAGATATCCAAGGCCAGAAGATATTGCTCAAGCCCTGCACTTGCACTCATCTGATGTCACAACTCATTGGGAAACTAGAAGTGGTGTCAAAGGCTTCTTGGCAAAGTTTCTGTTTAAGAAAGCTCAAAGCTGTTGGAATTCCCTAGACTTGCAAGCATTTGAGGAGATTGTGTCTCTTCTTATCTATGGGATGGTCTTATTCCCCAATCCTTACCAACTCATAGATGTGAGAGTTGTCAAAATCTTTATGTCTCGCAACCCGGTGCCTACATTGCTTGGGGATATCTTACATTCTTTTCACACTCGTACAATGAGGAAAAGAGGCGTTCTTATGTGTTGCACTCCTCTCCTGGAAAGATGATTTATTTCTCATCTTCCCCAATCAGTCTTAAAAAATGAGCAAGGTTTGAGGTGGTCACAAAGGATAATGACGCTTAAACATTCAGATATTCATTGGTGCTCTCGATCCAAAGAGAATGTTATCATTGTTGACCGTTATGGGGAATCCCCTAATGTCCCTCTACTTGGCATTAGGGGAGGCATCACCTACAACCCATGTTTAGCTCTAAGACAATTTGGTTATGCCCGAAGGGATGGCCTACATGATATGCTGATTCAAGACCTGGTATTCGACTACGACAACGACGATCAAGGTATTCGCCAGATATTCATCCGAGCTTGGAGGATGCTAAACAAGGTAGATAGCAAGACTTTGGGACACAAGAATTCCATCCCTCTTGAGCCTTACCTCAAGTGGGTATGAACCCGCGCTCAAAGTCTTATGATGCCTTATCCTCCCATTCTCCCAGTGATTATTGAGCCTATTAAGGAGGGAGAAGTTCCATACACGGTCCTACATCCTGACATGCCTACATCACTCGAAGACCTACAAAGGGATTAGATACAGCTCAAGGGAGAGCGTGATACTTTCGAAGCCCAATTCTACGCAAGCGAGAAGAAGGTTTTGGAACTCACTAGGCTACTTCATGAGGAGCAGACTCTAAATACCTATATTGCACCAAAGAGGATGCGCAATGTCTTTTTATCTTAGAATTTTGTATTATTTTGCCCAAGGGGCATTGATGTACTCAAATTCTACTTTATTAATATAACGTGTGTTTCTTTTTGTTTAAAACAAATTTGAATTTTTAAATCCTTGAAAGCATTGCATGAATACATATCATTCATCATAAACATAAACAGGTCTTGGCAACAAGTTTCCTCATCTCTCTAATGTTTATTTTAGTAAGATGGATCTCGAACAAATAGTCAAAGATCTTCAAGCTTAGAACACACAATTTCAACAGTTACTCATGACCTTAGCCAAGGGGCAAGAGGAGCTGAAGACTCTGCTAGAGAAAGAGAAAGAGAAAAAGAAGAAGAAGCCAGCTGGTGTGGTAATCATGGGCAGAAGGTTACAAGGATAAGCTAAAAGGACCTTAGATTTTCCAACAACATCTGTTAAGGGGAAATAGAAGGAAAAGAAACGGCAGTACCATCAGATTCAGAAGAAGAGGAGGACTAATCTGAACAACAATACCCTCCGGCTGATGACAAGTACAAACACCTTGAAGAGCGTTTAAGCGCTATGGAAATACAGAGAGTACCGGGGCTAAATTTTGAAGAGTTGGGATTAGTGTCAGGAATCGTGATCCCACCATAGTTTAAAGTGCCATTATTTGCCAAGTATGATGGAGTGTCGTGTCCTAAAATGCATCTCCGATCATATGTCAGAAATATTCAGCCGCACTCTGCCGACAAAGACTTGTGGGTCCACTTTTTCCAAGACAGTTTATCAGGAACGCAACTTGATTGGTTTTACCAATTAGAAAGGGCCGACGTCCACAATTGGGAAGACCTGGCCGCAGCTTTCGATAAACAATACCAGTACAACACCGATCTGGCGCCTACCCGTACTCAACTTTAGAGTATGGCTATGGTTTCCAATGAGGGCTTCAAAGATTACAACAAAAGTGGAGAGATCTAGCCAGAAGAGTGCAGCCCCCTCTGTCTGAAAGGGAGTTGGCCCACATGTTCTTGGGAACTCTATCAGGGTCTTTCTTCAATCATCTGATTGGGAGTTCCTCTATAGGGTTTATTGAATTGATTTTAACCGGCGAGAGGGTAGAAGCTGGTATAAGAAGTGGGAAGATTCAGAAGGATGCGTCTGCCTCTACAGCTGTGAGGAAACCTTTCACCGAGAAGAAGGAGGTGTCTGCTGTTTATTCAGAGGAATCAGGGAAGAACTGAACGCCGACCAACGGTGGGGGCTGTTATGATTCCAAAGCCTGCATCTGACCAGCCAAGAAATAACCAGCCAAGGGTGGAAAGGCCAGTCCGGTAATTCACCAGGATTAACATGACTCCAGCCCAGGTTCTACCACATCTTCTGAAATTGAATCTGGCAACTTTAAAAGATGCCCCAAAGAATCCCAATACTACGTCCCCTCATCATCATCTAAATGCCAGATGCGCATACCATTCTCAAAGTCCAGGGCACGACACTAACAACTGTTGGGCTCTGAAGAACAAAATTAAAGACCTAATATATGCGAAGGAAGTTGAGTTTGAAGCTCCTGAGAAACCAAATGTTATTTCCGCTCCAATGCCTAGACATGGTCACAATGCCAATCCTGTCGAGGAAGATTTATTTGTTGCCACCGTGGATGAACTGTTGACTCCGCTCCCGATTATTAAGTTAAATTTGTTGAAATCTGGTATATTCCCAGGTTGTGACAAAGACTGCCATGTTTGCCTATCCTCATCATTTGATTGCCCTCTGTTAAAAAAGGGTATCCACCAACTGATTGATAACCGAGAAATTCTGTTTGAGAATGCTCCTGTTTCACCCGTTCCAGTTAAAGAAGTTTCAATTATAACCATCTACGCCAGTCCTTCCAGGGCCCCTAAAAGACCCGTTAGGATTACACCTGCTCCAAAGACTACACCACTTAAGATTACAATGCTCGGGTCGGTCCCGTACAAATCAGATAAAACAGTACCATGGAATTACGGTGGAGAAATCTACTACAATGGTATTAAACAAGAGGAACTAACTGCCGAAGAAGAGAGCTCCGAAGAAGAAAATTCTGACATTAGCAATATTGCCTGAACTAGCAAGATTACCCGCAGTGGTAGAATCTTCTCTCCAGAGATTGCCCTTCCAAAGGCAGTTTTTGGACCCGTGCCCGTTCCGAAGATTACCTCTGTACCAGTGATTATACCTGCAAGCGTACTTACCGATAAAGACAACACAATCCCTATCCCCGCCAATACTTCCACTACTGAGAATAAAGGAAAAAGCGTTCAAGAAGAGCCTGTCTGGACGAAGGCTCATTCACTGGCTATCCCTGAAACATCCAAGAAGGAAATGGAAGAAATCCTGAGGATAATAAAGAAGAGTGATTATGAAGTGGTTAAACAGTTGGGGCAAACCCCTTCCAAGATCTCTATGCTAGCATTGTTGCTGTGCTCTGAGGCACATGCGAAAGCTCTGGTAAAATTTCTGAAGATAACTCATGTGCCGCAAGAGACGTCTGCTGACCAATTCCAGGATTGTGTGGCCAGTTTGACAGCTGATAATGGCTTGGGTTTCTCCGATGCTGATTTAACACCCAGAGGGATAAAATACAACGAGGCATTACATGTCTCTGTGGAGTGTAGAAGAACAACCCTAGCCCATGTCTTGGTAGACACGAGATCATCTTTAAACGTCTTACCAAAGAAAGCCCTTGATAGATTGGATTGTGAAGGGCTGACTTTAAAACCCAGTAACATAGTGGTGAGAGCATTTGATGGTTCAAAGAGGATGGTCCACGGGGAGGTGGACATCCCAATAAAGGTGAGAACCCAAATTTTCAATTCAACCTTCTACGTGATGGACATCCGTCCTTCTTATTCTTGTCTGTTAGAACGGCCTTGGATCCATAATGTCGGTGTTGTCACCTCCATATTGCATCAGATGCTAAAGTACTCGGTCCAAGGAAAGATCATAACTATCCAAGGGGTGGAGGAGTACATGATTAGTCATCTGAATTCTTTCCGATATATGGAGTTGGATGGCGAGTTCATCGAAACCCCTTTCCAACATTTTGAAGAAGTCTCTCAAGAAGTAGCGGCGACCAAGGCGGTATCCTAGATTCCTAAGATCACAAGACCTCCACTTCAGATGTCATCTCTAAAGGACGCCAAAGCAGTAGTAGAAGAGGGTGGATGCACCATCTGGGGGTAGCTCCCAGACATTCTGTACAAATCAGACAAGTTTGGCTTGGGGTTTACTTCAACTGCTCAGAAGGCTGTGCGCCGCGCCTGTGCCGGAGGGCCACCTTTGAAGATTAGTAACTAAGGGGTCAATGCAGTAGAAGACAATGAAGAGGATGGTAGCTTGGAAGATTGGATATTTCCTACTGTCAACGGAGGACTTCGCAACTGGGAAGCCAGAGACTTTGTCCCAATAACTTTCATCTCCCAGTAATTTATCTTTTACATTTCTGTTGGACTTGTAATATTCACGAACCATTCGTACTTTAAAACCCTTGTGTATTACCCGAGGTACAATGGTCCATTTGTAAGGGTTTTTATTTCATCTTCATATGACATTCAATGAATCATGGACGCTTTTTCACATATAAACCTTTGTGCTCATTGTCTTTCTTTTACATTTTATTGTTTAAAGATGGCTATACCCTTACACACACCCACACTCACAAATGCAGGTACCCATCCATTCCGGATCCCATGGGTAACGATACTGCTATAGCCTTCAGTGACTCTGAAGATCTGATCTACCAAGCCGAATACGAAGGTGAGGAAGATTGTGAGGTACTAGGGGAATTGGCCAGACTACTACAACAAGAGGAAAGAGCTATTCAGCCTCACGAAGAGCTGTTGGATACAATCAACTTGGGTATCGAGGAAGATAAAAAGGAAATCAAAATAGGTGCCAATTTAGAGCCGAGTGTCAAGGAGCGTCTAATTCAACTATTGCATGATTATGTTGAGATCTTTTCCTGGTCATACGAAGACATGCCAGGACTCGATACATACATCATGGTACATCGTCTACCTACAAGAGAAGACTGTCCACCAGTAAAACAAAAAGTCTGCCGCATGAGACCTAACATGTCAGAAAAGATCAAAGCGGAAGTCATGAAACAATTCAATGCTGGATTTCTGGCTGTTACTTCTTATCCTCAATGGGTTGCCAACATTGTTCTCGTGCCTAAAAAGGACGACATAGTAAGAATGTGCATGGATTATAGAGATTTAAACAGGGCCAACCCTAAAGATGATTTTCCACTTCCACACATCGACATCCTGGTTGATAATACGGCCCGACACAAAGTATTTTCTTTGATGGACAGATTCTCAGGCTATAACCAGATCAAAATGGCACCTGAGGACATGGAGAAAACTACATTTGTCACACAGTGGGGCATGTTTTGCTACAAAGTGATGCCATTCGGACTGAAGAATGTCGGGGCAACCTATCAACGCGCCATGGTAGCTTTGTTTCATGATATGATACATCATGAGATAGAGGTCTACATAGATGACATGATAGCCCAATCACAAACTGAGGAGGAGCACCTTGGTCACTTGCAAAAGATGTTTGTGAGATTGAAGGAGTACAAACTAAGGTTGAATCCAAACAAGTGCACATTCGGAGTCCAGTCTAGTAAACACTTAGGTTTCATTGTCAGCAACAAAGGCATCGAGGTTGATCCTGCCAAGGTTAAAGCAATAAAAGAAATGCCTGCTCCTCGCACTGAGAAGGAAGTCAGAGGGTTCTTGGGACGCCTGAACTATATTTCCAGATTCATTTCTCACCTAACATCTACTTGTGAACCAATCTTTAAACTGTTGAAGAAAGATCAAGTAGTCAGATGGAATGAGGAGTGTCAGATTGCTTTTGACAAAATCAAAGAGTATTTACAAGAGCCTCCTGTCTTGATGCCACCGGTCGAGGGAAGACCACTAATCATGTATCTGACCGTTTTAGAGAACTCAATGGGGTGTTGTGATCGGTGGATCTGGAACTGACTGTTTAACGCTGGTTCGCGAAATGTCGCGGAAGCAAGAGTCGCCACCGTCTTTTATTTTCTCCAAATGGAAAGGACAAAAGCACAGAAAAATTCCTTATAGAGATTGCTCTCGGTTCGGGAGGTAGATTATAGAAAGGGAATGTATTAGCACCCTTTCTATCCATGGTTATCCATGGGCTCTTAGATACTTGCTCATTGTGTTTTCAAAAATGGTTTGTTTGCTTTTCAACCGTGGGTTTTAAAAAGTTTCTTTGAAAATTTCAGTTCGACTCTTGTATCGGTCCTCAAGAGTGTTTGAAAAGTTGCTTTCGAAAGCTTTTTGAAAAGGTGTTGGTGTGAAAAGTATTTTTTGATTTGTTTTGAAATTAGAGCAAGTATCTAGAGTCGTCTACCTACCCTAAGGAATTCGTCTGTGTAAATGTCCTTAAAGTAGTGCCATCCCACCATTGAGAGGTAGGTAGCACCACCGTTGGAGGTATTCGGGTCAATTCGAAGGTTCGGGACATGGTGATCACCAGAGCAATAGGAAGATACCTTAGAAGCTACCCTCATGCCAGGTTCCCGGATCATGAGGACTTACTAAAACATCCTCTACTCGATGATCACCTTTCGAGGGGCAAGGCAACAGTGAGGCGCACCCTAGGGGTGGTGTGTGATTTGTGTGTCGCTTTCAGATATTTTTGTCTTGTTCATGTAATTGGTGACCTACGCGTTGCTTTTATTTTAACATTCATTCTTGCATGCAAATTTATTAACAGTGAAAAAGTTGCGGGAAATATAAGTTCTACGCTATTACAAAGGCGCGGGGTCCACATCGCCAAATTTAATCCAGGACCCGATTTGAAAATAAAATAAAGAATGCGAAAAAGATAAATGTCTGATTTACATGGCTTTGGGAGAATTACATGAATATTATAATAAAGGAAATAAATGCGCGAAACGAACTAATAATCGAAAGCGAGGGCGTTGGACCCTTTTTAATGAAATTAAATTACGATTAATAAATTAATTAAATTAAAATAAAAAAGAAAAGATTTTTTTTTGGAGTTTTTTGTATTTATGGATTTTTAATAAGAATTAATGGAATTTAAAACCTAATTCTAGCTATTTTTAATTTATTAAAAAAACATGTTAAAGTTAAACCTAGAATTAACCTAATTATTTAATACAATTTTATTTACAAAAATAATAATTAATAATTAATATGGTGAAAAAGGCAAAAGGATAAAAATAATCAAAACCCTAATTCTACAATTTTTTGAGTTTATTAAGAAAATGTTAAAATTAATCCTAGAATTTAAAAACTAAATTAATTGATACAATTTATTTACAAAGATATTAAAATAAAATATATTTTTGTTTTTGTCTTTTCTGATTTTTTGGCATTTTTATGTTTTATGGAAATATATTAGATTAAAGAATTAAATTAAAACTAAATTAAACAAGTAAAATAGAAAAATAAAAAGGGTGAAAGAAAGCAAACAATGGGGGGTTTGTAGGCCCATTTGGAGGTATGCTGGTAGCAATCAGGCCCATTTGTGGAAGGCCTCTTTTGACTTTTCTGGTCACGTGTGTCTGCATTGACTAATGCCCATGGTGTTCTTCAGATTATAGCCCTTTGATTGACATTAGGGGACGCGTGGCCAGCCTGGATGGTGGACGTATGGTGAACCCTGGGGTTGAAGCTGCATGGGATTACATTGAAACAAAATATATTAAGAATATGGGGGGACCTGGGAATCGAACCCAGGTCCCAGTGTTTAGAGGACAGCACATCCACCACTTGTGCCAAACGCTTTCTTTGTCATTATAATGGAAGATAAATAATATATAAAAAACAAACACTGATGCTGTTAATTAAAAAAAAAACGCGCTAAACTTGAATAGACCAATGGCGTTGAGACAGCATGCCTTCTTCTTCGTTGGTTTGCTTTTGGCCTGAAAATATAAAACAAGATTGCGGGGGTTTTAAACCCCCACTATATGGTACATGGAAAAATAGAGAACAGGCCATCGTTGATCAGAAATTAGTCGCGACCTATGCATTGAGTTCGTTTAAAGCTCATGGTTCTAATGGTACAAGTCTCATGTCTCAATTTTTCCATAACAGAGAAACCCCAAATTTGAACCTCTGCAACCCTAAAATACTCCAATGGTGGATTCTCATATGATGCACGAAAACTCAATTAAAATATATGGTTAGCTTTGGAATGATTAACTGAATACAAATCAAACATTAAAAATTGAAAATAATGTGTGAATCATGATACATGAATATGAAAAAAATCATGAACGGGACAAGGTCGTTCTACCAATTTCCTGCGTTAGGGACAATGGTTTTGATCCAGACACGTTCCTTGAAGCCTCAAGAATGCAATGGGATAGTTATTTGGCCTTGAAACGCCTTAGAATCGTGGTTTCAGTTTTCACTTTTTTTCACAAAATTGCAAAAGTTGTTCTTGAAGTGTGGCGCAGCTTAGAGGTCCTTATGCATTAGGTTTTGATCAGTATATGTATGGGATCAGATTAGGGTTAAATCTTGAGTCTTAAGATCAATGCAATCATGAATCAAATATTGGATTTAATGGCATATTTTTTCAATCTTTTTTCATGTGATTTTGATGTCAATCATGGCCAAACCTTCCAATTTTGGGTATGCACGAATCTTGAGCCTTTAAGGAGAGTTTATTCTGCACAAAAAGATTTGAAAACCTTATTTTAGTATTTTTATCATATTTTATTTTATTAAATGAATTAATAGTAATTAAAAATTCAAATAAATAAATAAAAATGATGAAATAAATCCCCTTTGGGCCAAATGGTCGTGCATAGCTTTGGATGATGAATCTTGGAAGAAAATGTGGCCCATTAGCAATTTTAAGGCATTTGAAGCAAAGTTGACTTTTCAAAATGCCCAAAAATTTCCCAACTTCCACAAGGCATATCTTGCTCAATTTTTAAGCTTTGATCATGTTCTTGGACATTTTGGAAAGGTCTTGAAGTCCTATAACCAATGACTTTGGTCCCATGTCATTTTGATTTACCAATCTCAAGTTATGGTCTTTGACTTAAAGTCCCTTTTTGTTGACTTTTGAAAATGACCTATAATGTTGAAATTGATAACTTTTTGTGAGAGCATTTATTGGACTTGAAGTGTGAAGAGGAGTTGTAGGAAATGTATTTCTCTTAAAAATGAGCTTTGGATGGAATTTTTCTGATAAACCATGTGGAAGGTATGCCTTGGTCAAGTTACAGTTGACTTTTCAACTGTCCAAATATGGAAACTTTTGCATCTTGAGACTTTTTGAGCCATGCCTTGAAAATCATGATCAAGAATTGATCAAATGATGTTTATGGCTTCAAAATGAGATGTTGACCAAAAATTTGAACTTTTGACTGTCAAATGACCATTTTGCCCCTACAGTTAACTGTAGAGCAATTAGGGTTTTGACTGTGCAACTTTGTGCTGTAAGTCTTGAAACTTGGTATGAGGATGCTTGACCATATTTGTAGGCATGTGGGACTTGATTGAACCCTTGGAAACTTCAATTTCTTTGCCAGAACCAAAACCCTAATTTTTGACTGTTAGGAGGCCCTTGAACTGTGCAACCCTTGGGGAGATTTTGAAGCATGCTCTTTGCAATTCTTGAAGAATATGGGAGGGCAAATTTTGGGGTACAACAGGTGTGTATTGGGGCAGCATGACGAGTCTGGCCGAAAAGAGCACGCTATTTACTACTTGAGCAAAAAGTTTACCGACTGTGAAACCAGATATTCACTGCTCAAGAAAACTTGCTACGCTCTGGTATGGGCTGCTCATCGGCTAAGACAGTATATGTTGACTCATACCACTTTGCTGATATCTAAGATGGATCCGATAAAGTACATCTTTGAGAAGCCTGCTCTGTTTGGGAGGATAGCTAGATGGCAGATGATCCTAACAGAATATGGCAAATAGTTCACTACCCAAAAAGCTATAAAGGGCAACGTGCTAGCTGATCATCTTTCTCATCAAGTTGTAAAAGATTATCAGTCCATGAAGTTTGAATTCCCAGACGAAGACATCATGACATTAGACAACGCTGTACTTATATCTCTGGAAGGGTGTCATACTCCCTTTACTGCCAGACTTTGCTTCAACTGTACGAACAACATGGTGGAATACGAAGCATGCATCTTTGGTCTCAAGGCTGCCATAGACTTTGGAATCAAATCTTTAGATGTGTTTGGAGATTCAGCTTTTATCATCAGTCAGATAAAAGGAGATTGGGACACTAAGCATCCAAACCATATCCCTTACAAAGAACATGTTTTGACATCGCTACCACATTTTGAGCAGATTACCTTCGAGCACTTCCCGCGAGAAGAAAATCAACTAGCAGATGCTCTAGCCACAATGTCATCTATGTTTAAACTTAATTAGGATAACGAGGCTCCCCAGATCACCATTGAACGAATGGACGAACCAACACACTGTCACGAGATTAATACTGAAGAAGTAATGGACCAGCCTTGGTTTCATGAAGTCAAAAGGTATCTCGAGGCCCAAGAATATCCAGAAGGAGCTTTAATCAATGATAAAAAGTTCTTAAGGAGATTCTCAGCTAAGTTCTTCCTAAGTAATGACATCCTGTACAAATGTAATCATGATTCTATTCTGCTCCGTTGTATGGATAAGATTGAAGCTGAAAAGATCATGGCCGAATTACATGAAGGTACCTTTGGCACTCACTCTAGTGGGCATACGATGGCGAAGAAAATCCTACGGACAGGCTATTATTGGTCTACCATGGAAGCAGACTACTATCGACACTTATGGACCTGTCATAAGTGTCAAATCTATGCAGACAAGGTGCACGTGCCTCTGGTTCCTCTAAATGTCTTAACAACTCCTTTGCCCTTCTCTATGTGGGGAATCAATATGATTGGGGAGATGAAGCCTACAACCTCCAATGGACACCGCTTCATTCTAGTGGCCATTGACTATTTCACAAAGTGGGTCGAAGCAGCCTCCTTCGCATTCGTTACTAAGAATGTTGTTGCCCGCTCATCAAGCAGAATCTTATTTGCTGGTACGGTATCCCAGAAAGGATCATCACTGCTAATGGTACAAACCTTAACAATACTATGATCGCCGCCTTGTGCGAGCAGTTCAAGATTCAACATCATAATTCATCCCCCTATCGGCCAAAGATGAATGGTGCAGTCGAAGCTGCTAATAAAAACATTAAGAAGATCATACAGAAGATGACAGTCACCTACAAAGACTGGCATGAGATGCTACCGTTTGCTCTCCATGGGTACCGTACCACGGGTCGCACATCAACTTGGGCAACACCCTATTCTTTGGTTTATGGCATGGAGGTTGTCTTGCCTATCGAGGTTCAAATCCCCTCCTTGAGAATTATGAAGGATGCAGGTTTGAGTGAGGATGATTGGATCCAGACCCGGCTTGATCAACTGAACTTAATTGATGAAAAGAGACTTATTGCTGTTTGCCATGGTCAGATGTACCAAAAACGGATGATCAAGGCTTTCAACAAGAAAGTCAGACGCCAAGTATATCAAGTTGGAGATCTAGTGATCAAGCGTATTATCTTGCCACAAAGTGATCCCAGGGGCAAATGGACTCCTACCTATGAAGGACCATTTGTAATCAAGAATATCTTTTCCGGTGGGGCAATGATCTTAACCACCATGGACGGTGACGATTTGCCACACCCAGCGAACGCAGACATAGTCAAAAGATACTACGCATAAGAGACCCGCTAGGTTGACAAACCTAGGCAAAACAAGGGCATTCCGGCGAACCAAAAGGTTCGGGAAAAAATTAGGGATAAAATAACAAAAAAATCTGTACACCCGGCAAGTTGAAAACCCGAAAGGGCAACTTGGGCAAAAAAGGGTTTCCCGGTGGACTGAAAACCCGAAAGAGCGGTATAGGCAAAAGTTAGGGAATTAAAGCGTATTACTATGTCTCATCGGATCACTTTGAGGACAATCTCTTCAATGACAAACTCGGAGCTTCTGATCAATTCAATCAACTTCGGACGAAGCAATGAATAGACAAGATATTCAGAGATATGGAGGCTATAGCAGAATGGGAACCCCATGGGATTATCACACATAGCTATCTTTCTTTGTATAAATTTCTTCTTACTTTTATGACACCATCCTCTTACCAGGACATATGTCTCCTTTGTACAAAATACTTATTCAAAGTGAATACAAAGATATCTCTCTAAAGTACAGAAAACTATCCGTCCTTTTCTTCTACACTTGTGTTTTATTTGCAAAAACATCCAATGATTCATTAATGAGCATATGCGTTTGAACATAATTACTGTTTACAAATAAACAAAATGGAAGAGAACGATTACTAACAGGTCGAAATAATAGGAAAACGTCTTTAGGCTATTCCAAGAGCAATCCCTATAGTACGTCATTAAGATCCCCAACAGAGCTGAAACTTCAAACTATTAATCCCTGGTGGAAACCATCCAGTTTCTCCAAGTTCCCCAACAAGTTGTCTTGAAGCCTGAAAATCAACCAGATAACAACTAACTTTTGACTCTCCCCAGCCTAGGATAACTCCCCGGTAGAGTGGCAGATGACCGAAGCTCCTGAACTTTTTCCCAAACAGGAATAAACTCTTTCCCCATAGAGTTTTCTTTGCTTCCCAAGAGAACTAAGATTCCCATTTGTTAAATCCCCAGTAGAAGTCATCAAAACTCTCTGGATTCCCAAAGCAGATTACTCAAGCAGTATGTGGCATTGCTCACAACAGATTTTTTGTCAATTACTCCAACTTCAAGACATGAAGAATCCACATATCCTCAGCAACAATCAAGGATTTATTTTCCTCAGCAATACAGCGAATCAGCTAACATACGCATACATTACATCCACATATCATAAACATTGATAAAAACACATATATTGCATCATACATTTCACGCAACATGACTTTGTGTTTCAGCTAACATTTTACCTTTTTCAGGATAAGATTAATAAGCTACCGCTAACAATATGCAATCATGACACAGTTCAGATACGCTCCAAACACGGAAGCCATTCTGTTACTCATTCAGATACAGTTCAGATACACTCCAGACATGGAAGCCATTCTGATACCCATTCACACACAGTTCAGATACGCTCCAAACACGGAAGCCATTCTGATACTCATTCAGATTTCAAGTTCAGATACAGTTCAAATACGCTCCAAACACGGAAGCCATTCTGATACTCATTCAGATTTCAAGTTCAGATACAATTCAAATACGCTCCAAACACGGACGCCATCCTGATACTCATTCAGATTTCAAGTTCAGATACAGTTCAGATACGCTCCAAACACGGATGCTATCCTGATACTCATTCAGATTTCAAGTTCAGATACAATTCAGATATGCTCCAGACACGGAAGCCATTCTGATACCCATTCACATACAGTTCAGATATGCTCCAAACACAGAAGCCATTCTGATACTCATTCAGATTTCAAGTTCAGATACGCTCCAAACACGGAAGCCATTCTGATACTCATTCAGATTTTAAGTTCAGATACAGTTCAGATACACTCCAAACACGAGCGCCATCCTGATAATCATTCAGATTCAGATTTTAGATACAGTTCAGATATGCTCCAGACACTGACGCCATTCTGATACTCATTCAGTTTCATCATACAGACACATTTCAACAATAATTCCTGGATGGCATCTTTAAGCCCATCTCCTACAACTTTCTATCGCCTCTCCAAATGGCATCTTTAAGCCTATTCCCTTAACAATCACATCACCAAGCGCAAATTTCTGGACACTCTAGTGTTCAATCATCTTCCACCTTCGAGTCACGACTGGAAAAACATACCAATCTAACTATTCAGGTTTAAGAAGATTGAACAGGGGCAGCTGTTGTACCCCAAAATTTGCCCTATCATTTTTCAAGTATTTTCTCACAAGATATTTTAAGACGTCAAGTTTGCAGCACTGATACATCAATTTAGGCTTGGAATTGGCACACGGGAAAAATGGTCAATTGCAACTGGAAAGTCAAACTTTGAATTTTTGGTCAACATTACAACCCATAGATCAAATTTCATCAAGATATTCAAAAATATCAAGCTTGATCATTAAGAAGTCAAGAGAATAAAAAATCCAACTTTGCAAGACTTTGAAAATTTTCCAAGTATTTCCTATACTTGGTTAATTTCATTTGCTTCATGGAATTTCACTATAAAATAATTCAAGATGATGCAAGTAATTCAAGTCATTACAAAGTGGCATTCTTACTAAGTTACAAATTCTACAACTATGCCTTGATTGAATTTTCTCAAAAGACTTTGTCACAATGTTTTGGCCCTTGATATAATGTGCATGAAATATTCCACAAGACCCAAAATTGTGACATGCTACAAACTATGCTGTCCAAAGTTGAAGAAAATATGATATCACATTGCCACAACACACTATGCTGCCCTGCAAGAAAGCTTGTGCCATGCTATATCCTAAGTATGCATGCTGCCCAATACAGTCCAAAACTGCTCTATGCAGTCTGCCCAAGCCTGCACCACAACAACCCCAAAATTGCACCAAAATGGCAAAGGAAAATTGTGTGCAGAAAGTATCAAAGCAGCATGCAAAAACAATTCAAAATGACTTATTTGTTTTCCCCCCTTAACCACATCCAAAGGGTCTACAAAAGAGAACTGTCTCATAAGACAAAGAGGTTGGACTTTGAAGAGAAAAAAGATTTTCTAGAGAAAAGATAGAGAGAGTTGTTGAGCAGAAAAACAATATTCTGTACAACCTTGATTCATTTTCAAAACCAAGTCTATTCTTATTCAAAACAGAAAACCCAATCCATTACTCCACCATACAAACTCTCCTTTAAACCAAACAACTCATCACAGACAAAGGTGGTCCAAAACACCACAAAAATAATCCATGTAGTGCTATCAACTTCACCTTCAAAACACCAAAAACATCACGGTACAGTTTAACTCATTTTCAACAGTCCGGAGCAGCTTTCTGGAGATTCATTGAGGTCCTCATCACATTTGGAAAAACATTCAGATTTAAAACAGACAGTGCAGTCCAGAGGTAAGTCTTCTTGACTTGATATCTCTCCATACATCATTATTGATTTGCTTATTTTGAAAATAAGATGTAGTACTTTAATATCTTTTTTTTTGAACTAGTTATCTTCACCTTGTTTAGGCTTATTCAATCATTTGTTGTTCATGTTTATCCATCATATACCATAAGCTAACCTGTACAACCAGTAAAATGATGTTTAAGGTAGGAAAATGCAAGATGTATCGATGCATATCCTCATGTGTCGACCCATTTTAGTAAAAAAATAGGGTATGAGTCGACAAATAACCCCTATGCATCGACTCATAGTGATTTCAGGTTACAAAATAGAAGTGGGAAAAGACTATGAGTCGACACATAACCCCTATGCATCGACTCATACTGCTTTCAGGTTACAAAACAGAAGTGGGAAAAGACTTTGAGTCGACACATACGCGTTTCGCATCGATGCAAGAAGGTGCATGAGTCGACACATCCCATTATGTGTCGACTCATACTGAGCAGATTTTGTTTTACAGGAGGAAGGAAAAGCTATGTATCGATGCATAGCAGCATAGGTCGACACATAGTGGTTCAAAATGCTTTTCTTCCTATATTTTGCACACATTATCTTCGTTATTGTTCGATATGGTTGTAATATTTTAGTTTCTACCTCATCCCTATTGTAAATTTGTACCCCCATCCCCCTAAAATGATGTAATAGCTTAGATTTTACTTTCCACATTTTACTTGCTTTTCATGTATTGCTAGTAAATAGGATGCATGGTAAGATAAAATTAGCAAATAGATAACCTTTCAAATACAAGAAAAAATGCATGCAAATTAACACACTCGCACACTAACACCTCTAGGGCAATCTCACTTTGTCACCTTTCGGAAAATAGTCATGACCCTCGAGCATGGGCGCTTTAGAAAAGACCCTTTGATAAAAGATCGTAGTCCCTCGATGACCCTCGATGTTGCCTTCGGTAAATGATCTAGTCCCTAAAACGACATTTCTAAAACGTCCCATATGTTGCCTTCTATGACTATACAAACGTCCCAACGCCCGATCCTTCACATCCAACGATGGGGCTTCTTACCAAAACAATGGTAAGATAGTCACATCTAAAGGAGGAGGAAAAGCACATCTAAAACCTTTTGAGTAGGTAGATTCGCTCTTAGTTACTCGCTTGTTCACAACAAAAACATTTTTACACCTACACTTTCATTCCAAAACATTTTCAAAAGACAAAACATTTTGTATACGTTCTTATAGAGACAAGAACCATTACAAAGAGATTTTTCAAAACACTTTCAAAGCCCACACCACAAGCACACAGTCAAACAAAAATTAAGTGATCTAAACGAGTAACTAAGAGCCCATGGAAAACCATGGATGAAAAGGGTGCTAATACCTTCCCTTTTCATAATCTACCCCCCGAAATCAAGAAAACATCTCTAAAGGTCTTTCCTGTGCTTTTTCACCTTTCCTTTTGGATAAAAGAAAAGTCGGTGGCGACTCTTACTAACCTCAACATTTGCGACAAAACGTAAAACCTCAAGTCAGTTCTCCCACCGCATCACAATGCCAAACAACTATTTGTATCATGTCCAGGATTATTGGAATGGTATGCACATATTGCATCAGGATGATAGCTAGGAGCAGAGGTATTGGGATTCCGAGGAGGATCCCTCAATGTAATCAACTCCATCTTCAACATGTGTTGCAATAATTGAGCCAAGGACCTGTTGATGTTAGTAAACTGTCTCTCAGGCTTATTTTTCCTTTGATGATTTTCCTGTTGATGTTGACGAGGTCGTTGTTAGGCCCGTGACGTAGCAGCAATTTGGAAAGATTTGCTCTCCCTTGAACCGGCTTCTTGTCTCATGGGAGGATGAGTAGTGACTTGATCCCCAACTCTAGCTATTTGTCCCATTTGGTTGCATCCGTCTTGATGAAGTTTGCTGATGAGGGTCCTTAGCTCTTCTTATCCCTGAGCTAAGTTTTGGATAAGAACCATCCGGCCCACCAGTTGTCCCATCATCTGGACTTTCATTATGGATATCTCAGTTTGTATCCGCTCCAAATGGTCATCCTTGCTGCCCTCAGGATTCCCCATGATCATGCCCCTAGTGAGGAACGCCTTCACCTCTTCTTGCCCCCTGGATAGGTTCAATAACATTTCCTGAAGTTGAGCATTTTGAGTCTGAATGTCCTTGATAGTCTGTTATAGAGCCATCTCTACTGAAATAAACAGTAAGCAGATGAGAGACCTATGTGGGAAATGCCTGTCATGATATGATGCATGGTATGTGGATGCATGTTTTCAAGGATCTCGTGGGGTAAACACAAGAATATGTTAGAAGTTGAATTTTGACCAACAACTTTGATTGGAGAACTTTGTATCGGTGGATGTCCTTCCACGAGAATCAAGCTCAGCATGTCAAGTGGGTCATAACCCTTGACTTAAGTTACCGTGCTTTAGTCTTGACGATGTTTGATTAGAGAATGAATCTTCTTGCCCCTTGATAGGCGTCTGGTTCAACATGAACCTGCATCATAGGCCCTCGAGATCCTTGAAATGATTATTGAAAATAATATGGTATGATGTCATAATGTTATGTACAAGTATGCAAAGTAAGCAAGTTGTTATGTACAAATATTTATATATACACAAAGCAGACAAATCCTTAGGTTTAGGCTTGCATGGGGTTCGTAGGTAAGTACCCTCTTGAAGTTTAGTTGGCTCAACCTGTCCTAGTAATAGTAACCGGGTTCTAAGGGGTCTCAATATCAATGACCTTTCTTTTAGGCATTCTCTCAGCTCAATCAAACTTTTTTTACGACCGAGATATCCCAAAAGTCCGATCTCGATGAGTGTAGTATCGAGTATCAACCAATTTTCAGCTTTCCACCGAAACCAGCTATCTCACTACTTCCTAATGGCCAAGTTGTTCAATTAAGGTTCTAAGGTCAGTTAGTGCTTCATGACGCCGCTCAGCGGCCCCGTAATCCCCTCGATTCAACACCAGGGATATCGGTACCAACAAATGTGTCACACTAACGTAGCCATTGCTTCAACCATATCGGTCTATGCCGTACATTTTCCATAATCTATTGCTACTTACCTAAAAAAGGTGCCCCAGATCCGGGTAGAGGATCAAAACAAGCCCGAACAAGGAACCATGATGTAAAGCAAGAAAGTCAAACAATGAAAGCAAGTAAAGGTGATCTAGCCCTAAGGTAACCCCATTTTTAAGTATGTCCCCAGCAGAGTCGCCAGTTCTGTAACACGGTGGGAGAACTGACTTGAGTGTTTTGCGTTTGATCGCAATTGTTTCGGATAGCAAGAGTTGCCACCAACTTTTCTTTTATCCAATAAGGAAAGGTTAAAAAGAATAGGAAAGACCCTTCGAGATTATTTCTTGAGTTCGGGGGGTAGGTTATGAAAATGGAAGGTATTAACATCCTTTCCATACGTAGTTATCTACGGGCTCTTAGTTGCTTTCTAGATCACTTGCTTTTGTTTGAAAATATGCTTGTGGTGTAGGTTTTGAAAATATTTTGAAAATGTCTTTGTAATGGTTCTCGTCTCTATAAGAACGCATACAAAGTGTTGTTTGGAAAATAGTTCAAAGATGTGTTTGTGGAATGTGTTTTTGAAAGGGATTTTGAAAAGTGTCTTTGTAATGGTTCTCGTCTATATAAGAACGCATACAAAAAGCTTTGTCTTTTGAAAATGTTTCAAAATGAAAGTGTGAGTGTATAAAAATGTTTTTGTTGTGAGCAAGCGAGCCACTAGGAGCATCCTACCTACTCAAAAGGTCTTAAACGTTCTTTTCCTCCTCCTTTAAATGTTTCTATCTTACCATTGATTTGGTAAGAAGCCCCATCATTGGATGTGAAAGGACGAGCGTGGGACGTTTGTATAGTCATATAAGCAATGTTGTGTGATATCTTAGCATTTTTCTTGAGGGACTAAGATCATTTGTAAGGCAACATTCAAAGCGTCATCGAGGGACTATGATCCTGTATTTTTTTATTGTTTTTGCTAAGACGCCTCACATGCATAACATGACCATTTTTCATAAGGCAACAAGTGGAGTTAACCCTAGAGGTTCAAGTGTTTACATTTCATGCTTGATTTATCTTGAATTAAGGCTTTCTAAGTGTTGTACCCTAAAATTTACCCTCCCATTTCATCAACATTTTCTCACCACAAGACTCTTGGAGCTCAAAATCAAGTTAGGGTTTGCACTGCTCAAGACTCCTCCTTGCACTGTTGACCTAAATTAGGGTTTGAGTTTGCACAAAGATGTTTTGACCTAAAATGCCCAAAATGATTTTCATGCTTCATGTTGGACTCACAAGTTTATCCATACCAAGTTTCAAGCCTTGATTCCAATCTTGGCCCAGTCAATTGGACAGTTGACCTAAAAATCAGCTGTATTGGGGAAAAAGTCCACTGTAGCCAATTGACAGTCAAACCTCATGATTTTTGACCCACAACAACATATTGAACTCATATGAACCATTTGGTCAAGTTTGGATCACAATTCCACAAGAAAATTGATCAGATCACCAAAAGGGCAAAATGGTCATTTTTAGGGTTTTGACTGCACAAAGGCAATTTTTGACTGTTTGACCTAACCAATGGCAAACCAAGCTCATATATGGACTCAAGGACTCAATGGAATTGTCTTGACATATTCAACAAGTTCAAAAGATCCCAAATGCATAGGACTGACAGATGAATTTTTCAGTCAACTGATTAAAATTTGACTGTATACTGAAAAGTCAAACTTTGACTTTTTGGTCAAAATTAAGTGCCAAGATTTATTTTTCATCAAGACATGTCAAATTATGAAACTTGTTCATCAAGAAACTCAAAATTGCAAATTAGGGTTTAAAATGAAGAAATTTCATAACTTAGAAATTTTCTAAGTTATAAAATTTCCTTATTTTTTTCCTAACTTTGTCCCATTTTTTCATCAAGATACATTTAGATTCAAACAAAACTCAAAACATAAAAGTTGTAGTCCATTTCAAAATCTACAACTTTGATTCACAAAGTTTCCTCAAAAGAAGCTTGTAGCTCAAGTTATGATTTTTGGAACAAGGGTGCAAAACATTCTTAACTTAGGAAATTTTGACCTATTTTAGGCAGGATTTTTGCCCAACTTCATGGCCACTTTTCACATGCTTCCATTTGGAATTTCAACTTTCATTACAAAGATTAATTGTAGTACACATTCCAAGCTTTCCAAATTGTCCAAGAACTTCTCAAACACCCTTGTGGTTAGGGAGAATCGAATTTGCAAAGTTGGGTAAAATCCACTTTTGTTCTTGACCAAGGCATGTTCATACACTTTGCATTTTCAAACTCAGCATGGTTCAAGCTAGATTACAGGCCTCTAATATTTCTCACACTCAATAATTTAATGCATATCCTTTGTGTTCAAGTCTTATTTTGTGTATTTAGCCATTACATGCAAGATTGGTCCATAATTAGAAAAAGCATTTTTGCCATTTTTGAAAAGGGTCACTTTATGTCAAATTCACAATCCAAGAGGTACAAGCCAGATCTTTTAGGCACAAGTTTGTGGACAAATCCCACTGATCAAGAACCAAGTTTGCAGCATGCTTGAGGGGCCTGTATGAGCCTATAACCCAACTTGACAATCTTTGCTTAAAAAAGAAGAAAACTTGCAAACAGAACCATATAACTCTCATGCCTGCAAAGACCAACTAAAACAAACTTTGTAAACATTTTTCATACTCCCTAACTGACCTAAAGCACGACCAAACCACAGCTCAAACCTTCTCATTCATCAAAACACCATTTTTCTGCAAGAAACAGGGCATTATGCATTTTGACTTGGCCAGCATTATTCACTCGTGCGTTTTTGCCCAAACAAGTTCCAATACACTCCATACCATCCATTGAAGTTGTCCCAAGCCTTAGATACAAGCTGTAACATCCATAGCCAAGTTTTCCATTTTCACTTTTCATTGTTGCAGGTTGACTTCCATAGCCTGATTCAGAAGGATTCAAGGCACACCAAGCATAGAGGAAGCATCCTTGGACCTCAGGCAAGCTGTACAAGTCCTCAAACACCATTGAAGTTGGCCATATTACTCTGTTCGAATCAAGCTAAAACAGGTAAAATGTGAACTTCTATCTCTCTATCCAAGCATATTTAGGCTTAAGTTTGTGAAGAAAGTATGCTCTACTCATAGCCCTGAAGCTATCCATATACTTACTTTTTATTTATATTGTGTGTGCTAAGAGAATTTTGGACCTGAACATGGAAGAAAACTTAGATCAGAAATTGGGGATGGAGAAATTCTCCCTCGTTTCTGAGAGTTAGAACAACTTTTTTATATGTTTGAAATCGTGACTTGATGCTCTACATTATTGATGTTGTAAGTTTTTGTTAAAAGTCAAAGAATCAAGAGATGGCAGAGATGGAAGGAAGCGCGCGTTTTTTTATTTGAATATGGCTGAAGGTTGAAGACAGAGTTGACTTGGGCTGGGCCTGAGTCAACCTGCTTTTGGCACCCTCTTTTCCAACTTACACCCCCTTGGCCCATTGTGTGATATTTTGATTATTTTTTACTTTTCTTTTTTTCTTCTAACTTATTATTTTTTGTCAAAATATAAAAAACATTAAAATTATTTTTTCACCCATTTTTGTATTTATTTGGCATTTGTTTGTTTATTTAAGCATATATATATATATATATATATATATATATATATATATATATATATATATATATATATATATATATATATATATATATATATATATATATATATATATATATATATATATATATATATATATATATATATATATATATATATATATATATATATATATATATATATATATATATATATAACCAATGTATTTCCTTTTATTTAAAACACAAAACAATAATACAAAAAATATATTTTTAGTTATTATTTTTTATTGTTTGCATTTTTGAAAACATTTTCTAAAAATATACTCTTTTTTTGTAAATAATTAATATTTTTATTTTTGTACATATTTGGTATATTTAAATATATATAATATAAATACTTGTATATTTATTAAGATATTTAGGATAAAAATATGAAAATAATACATTTTTATTTTTATTAATATATGACATCAAAAATACTTTTTTTCACAATATACTTCTTTTTTTTATGTTTTATTTGGTGTATATAATTAACAAATATTATATATAATGTAATTAATAAATACTATTTATTTAGAAAACTAGGGTTTTGCCCTAAACCATGAAAATATCCAAAAAATTGACTCTTTTATTTTTGTTTATATTTCACATGAAAAATACTTTTACATACATAAAAAACCATTTTTGTGCATAATACATTTTGCATTTTATATTTGTTTAAATATTGTACAAATATATTATTTTTTTATTTAATATGGATGTAATAATCTAGATTTAATTTCTTGCTAAATATCCCCCATTTGAACATTTGTACCCCCATCCCCATAATTATGTTGTAATAATTTAAGACTTTAAATTCCACATTTTAAAGCTTTCTAATTATGCCATGATAGACTTAGGGTTTGTATGCAAAATCAACCAACAAATAGCTTGACCTAATTCAAAGATAAACAAGCATGAAAATGGACAACACTAATCACACTTACACCTTTAGGGTTACTCCACTTGTTGCCTTCAATAATGGGCCATGTTGCATGTTGAGTATCTTTGGCAAAACAAAAACAAATCAAAATGATCATAGTCCCTCGATGACGCTTTCGAAAGTTGCCTAAAAATGATCAAGTCCCTTAAAGGAAAATTTTCCAAAGACACTTGGCATTATTGCATTCATGGTCTAAACGATGACCCGCGCCCGTCCCGTTAACATCCTAACACAAGATTGTCCACCAAATACAATGGTGGAACAATACTGTTAAAAGGATTAAAACATAGGAAAAATCTTTGAGTAAATTTAGGGGTAGACAACTCTTAGTTACTTGATCAAACTTGCAAAATAAAACCTTGCCTATTTTCAAAATACACATCACAACACAATTTCAAAACAAGCTTTCAAAACATTGGAAGCTTTTCAAAAGACAAATACACCTTTGTGTACATTCAAACATGGATCATTACAAAGGTTGCCACCACCATGGCCTCTTTTCAAAATATCTTTCAAAACACACACAAAGCACCATTTCAAACAATTGAAAGCACCATTTCAAACAATTGAAAATGCAAGGCAAGTGATCTAAGTAAGTAACTAAGAGCCCATGGATAACCATGGATAGAAAGGGTGCTAATACCTTCCCTTTCTATAATCTACTCCCCGAACCCAAGAAAACATCTCAAAGGTTTTTGCTGTGCTTTTTAACCTTTCCTTAGGATAAAATAAAAAGTCGGTGGTGACTCTTGCTAAACCGAAACATTTGCGAAAACAAACGCAAACCTCAAGTCAGTTCTCCCACCGTATCAGACTAAGTATTGATTTTATCTTTCCATACAAACCCTAATTACTAGCATTTATATGAAAGCGATAAATTGCGGAAAGTAAATATCCTACGCTATTACAATCACTTGGGGATGGGGTTTAAAATTTTACGAATGGGGGTTACAAGAAATTAAAGTCCTAATTATCTATTACAACCATATTGAAATAATGTACAAGAATTGCAATGTAAAAATAGATTTGTTTTGTTTTTGTTAAGAGAAGAAATAAATTTGCTTAAGGAAATGTTTTTAGTCTTTTTGTTTTTTTTCTTAAAGAAATAAAGCAAAGTATATAAAGTATTTTTTGGTGTTTTTGATTAATAAAAATAAAGCTGATGATAAAAATAATAAGAGAATAAGAGTTAAAGTCAGCGTGTTTCCAAAATAAGATATAACAAAAGTTCTAACTCGAGCGCGCTGCAAATTAGAAAGAAAATGTTAGCAGAAAAGGGGAAGGCCAGAAGTTCTGGATCCGGGCGCGCTAAAGTTCTGGGGTTGCTGGAAACAAAAGAAAGCCTAGAAGTTCTGATTGCTGAGAGAGCCTAGAAGTTATGATGCCGCTGGAAACCTAGAAGTTCTAGTGTTACTGGAAGGCTAGAAGTTATGGTTGTTGAGAGAGCCTAGAAGTTCTGATGCAGCTGGAAACCTAGAAGTCCTAGTGTTACTGGAAGGCTAGAAGTTCTGTTAATGGGTAAGTGAAGTGACGATGTTGTTGGATGAAAATATCTAGAAGTTCTGGTCCAGGAGTACTGCTTTGACAAACAAAGGGGGTAAAAATGTTAAGAAATAAACATAAAAGATGCTTCTGGGGCTAGAACTCATGACCCTTAAAACTAATGCCTTATGTGCGCGCTCTCTACCACTGGGGTGGCTATACATCCGGTATTAGAAGCAAAAACATAAAAATATATTACAAAGTAAGTTCTGATGATGAACTTCATTTTCTTCTTCGCACCATCCAGAGTATTTGCAACTTAGTCATTTCTTAATAAAAAATAGAAAATGCAAACATAGAAGTTATGGCAAATTTCATCATGGTTTCAGAAATACAAAGCATCAAAATTGTAAACCAGAAGCAAGCATGAATTTTGCTAATCCTAATTCTGAACCCTAATTTTCTCAATAAAGTTATGATCTGAAACTCTCCCTACTTAGGCCATATAAATGAAATCTATAAATATGTACAGATTCAGAGCCATGATGTCTACATTGTGTCTTTGAAATTGCAAGCCTAACAATGCCTAAATAATGCGATGAAAATCAGAAGAAACCTACCTTGCAGCTGGAAATTGTGTTGTGAGTTAGAGCCTGGTTCAGATTGTTGTGATGTTCTGGTCAGCTTCCTCAATTTCTCAGAAAAGCTAAAGCAACCCTTAGCTTGAGTTATGGATGGTTGGAATGCTTTGGAGCAGTCAAGATGCAAAGTTCTGATTTTTGGAATGGAGATTGGTGGAGATTGTATTACAGTTTGAAAACAGAAGTTGGGAAAGCTTCTACGTGTATACCAGAAACTGTGTGAATGATTTGGCCAAGTAACGCACAAGGAAAATTAGAGTTTGGATGCAAAAATTATAAACTAGCAAGGTTTGTGTTTGTGTTGCAGTTTCAGATTCTTGGGAATTTTCAGCATGGTTTCAGGGATTTTTTTTTCAATCTTCTTCAGTTTGAAAATGAGGTTGAATTTACAGGCAATGGATTTAGAAGCTTTGAGAAGTCAGGAGTACAACCATCATGTGTTATGGATCGTTGACTTGTTTTTGAAGCAATTTTAGACAAGCATGGTTTCAAGGTAAGGTAGGGTGGTTAGCAGCTTTAAACACGCCTAATCTGAGTTTGTAGGCATGATTTGTAGGGAAGTACACTTAGAAACAAAGTAAAGTATGGGCTCAAAATAAACTTTGTACAAAAGTTTGCTTTTCTAGAACAACAATGGTACTTTTATGCCACGCGTGGGAAGATCCTTTGGATAAAGGCTTAGACACTGGGGTAAGGACTCAAAAGTTGGTGTGAGCATTAAATTATGATGAGATTTAACAAACAAAAAGGCCTGCAACATGAGATTATGCAGCATAGCTTGAAACTGGATCAGAAGTTCAGCATAAACGTAACTTAGATTAAGAACAAATATCCAACTTCTAATCTTTGATTCTCCATGCTCCAGCATGATCTTAAAGAGTTCTCAGACTTTTCAGAAAGCTTGTAACATGCTTTGTAACCCCTCTTTGAATCATTTTTGCAAACTCTGATTGTACCTACGTGAAAACTGTCTCAGAAGTTCTAATCAAATTCTGACTTGGAAATGCTCAGAATTTACTAAGTGTTTTAGTTTCATGGACGTGTCTTCAAAGATTTATAACTTGAAATCCCAGCATCTCTAGGAGGAGTTCTGTTCTGCAATGTTTTAGATCTCATTGAGATCTATAACTCTTGTGTCAGAAGTTCTTTGTGAATCAATTCGCATCATGATGAAAATCGGGCCAGAAGTTCTGAACCTATCATACTTTCTTAACACTTAGAAAAATTTCTAAGTGTTTATAACTTTGACTTTTCCCACGTAATTTTGACTTTTGATTTTCTTGATGAACCAACTACATATTCTAATATGTTTTGATGAAATGTGATTCTTGAAAACTTGATTTTGATCCAAAAGTCAAAATTTGACTTTTTAGTGTGTATTTTGACCATTTTGCCCTTGTGCCAATCCAAACCTAAATTGATGTATCAGTGTTGCAATCTTGGTCATGGAAGAACTTGTGAGAAAATTCTTGAGAAATGAGAGGGAAAATTTTGGGGTACAACAATAAGAAAGGTATACAGTGTTATAACTGTGAAAAGTGGGGACACTTGGCCAAGAATTGTTGGTACAGAAAATACAAGGGATCGAAAGGCGAGGACGAAAGAGCGAACCTTGCACACCAAGATTCAGATGATTCTAAAGGTGGTATGATGGGTATGCCTGCAGTTGCAAATAACCATGTTGAATCCAATATCTGGTTTCTCGACTCAGGCTGCTCGAACCACATGATTGGTCGAAAGGAGTGGTTGGCAGATTTTGAATCCAAACATTTTGTATGCATTCTCGAAAACAAAAACGAGAATCATTACAAAGTCTTGCCTTACTATTGGAATTTTCAAAACATTTTCAAACACATGACACAAAGCAAATTTTCAAATTAAAGTGAGCTAGCGATTAAGAGTTCATAGCTAACTAAAGATGAAAAGGGTGCTAACACCTTCCCTTTTCATAACCTACCCCTCGAACTCAAGATCTTCAAGGTCTTTCTTGTTCTTTTCACCCTTTCCTTATTAGATAAAAGAAAAGTCGGTTGTGACTCTTGATATCCACAACATTTGAGATAAAATGCAGAGCAAGTCAGTTCTCCCACCGTAATACAACAATATTATATTCGAGATTAAATATTGGGAAGATGTTGTCATCATGTATGTATTAGGAAAAGATGTAAGCATGAACACAGTGAAACAATTTATGGTCAAATTCTGGAACTTTGTTCGATTACCAGAACTATACTACCATGATGAAGGCTACTTCTTGATGAGATTTCAGTTAAGCAGGGACAAGGAAATGGTTTTAATGTGAGGTCCATACACAATTCAGGGTATGCCTATGGTTCTAAAACACTAGGACCCCAATTTTAATTTCAAGAGAGACATGATTCAGAAGATTCCAGTGTGGGTGAAACTCCTAAACATCCCTTTGTATATGTGGAGTGCTTCAAGTCTTGGTAAGATAGGAAGCACAATTGGAAAACCCCTTGTTTTATGATGAATGCACTTATAATAAATTGAGGGTGTCATTTGCTCGTATTCTGGTTGAAATCGATATCACCAAAAAACAAAAGGAAAGCATTGTTCTTAGGGATAATGATAGAGAGAAAATGGTGCAACCAGTGCAATACGAATGGAAACTGAAGTACTATGAGATTTTCCAAGAAATAGGGCATCAATGTGCTAAGGAGAAAATTGACAAAAAGTGGAAACTGGTACAAAATAAAGGACCTAGTCAATTGCCTGAGGTAAGTACCCCTGATAATCCTATTGAAACTACTTCTAGTCCTTGGACCCAAGTGACCAACACTGTGATAAAGGGAAAAGCAATTTTACAAGATGTTACAAATAGAGTAGACATACCCTGCAAGAATGGTTTTGATGCCCTAAGGATTGAAGATGATCTTAAAGTGGCCACAAGGCATGTCCCATGATCGTATCTTGGAAGGTAAGAGGGTTGAATAATGCTGGAAAATGTATGGAGATTGCAGCCCGTCTCCACAAACTTATCCTAGCTATTAGTGTTTTGATTGAGACAAGAGTTAAACATGATAAATCAAGCTCTATTAGAAATAAGATTGGTAGTATGTGGTCTTATCTTGATAACTACCAGAATCATAGCAAAGGTCGAATTTGGTTTCTTTGGAATTGTAACAAGGGAAAAATTGTGGAATCTTCTAAGAGTGATAAATTTATCCACTTTTGTATTTACAAGACTTGTGGTGAGCTGCAGTCATGGTGTACTACAATGTATGCTTCTAATTCCCTAGAACATATAAGAAAATTATGGATGGATATTGAAGATCTTAACAAGTAGGTGACAAAACCTTGGTTCTTGATGGGGGATTACAATAGTGTAATGAGTGTCCATGATATAATTGGTGGGATCCTTGTCCATGAAAAGGAATACAAAGATCTGGTGGAGATGATGGACAAAAAGGGATTGTTTGAGAAAGACAGCTAAGGTGACCACTTCACATGGTCTAATAAACAAACCCAGGCAACTATTTACTCTAGGATTTATCGAGTCATTGGTAACATTCAATGGCATCAAAAAATATGGAAACCATCCTTAAAATTATGGTAGCGGGTGTTTTTGGCCATGCTCTTCTTAGTCTACACAACTCTGTTAAAATTCAGCCTAAAACCCACACTTTTAAATTCCCTAATGTAGTCACCACCGCTAATAGTTTTATGGAGGATGTGGAAACAAACTGGAACATGGATATGGAGGGGCAACCAATGTTCATTGTATGTAAAAAGCTGTAGAGACTGCTGCCCATTTTTAGGAAGTTGATGAAGCCTTGTGCTGGTATCAAACATCAAATTGAGGTTGCTAGAGATAGTCTGAATGCAACTCAGGAGGATCTGCTGCATGATAAAATGAACATTCACAAGATTGAGAAGGTTAAAACATGTACCATGAATGTGATAAATCTCTCTAGTATTGAGGAAAACTTACCCAGACAAAGAGCCAAAATAAACTGGATCAAGCTAGGGGATAAAAACAACCCATATTTTTATGCCAATTTGAAGAGTAAGTTTAGCCAAGCAAACATTGATAATACGAAGGATAATAATGGCAAGCAGCTTACCACCCAAACTGAAATTGAAGATGAAGTCCTAATATTTTACAAAAATGTTGTTGGTGAAGAAGCTGCAACCCTTAGAAAAATTGATATCCAAGCCATGAGGGATGGAAAGTAGTTAACTGTGGATCAATGTAAGTTGATAACTAATCCTGTTTTTGAGCAAGAAATTTATAATGCTCTGAATAGCATTAATGATCTGACTTCCCCTGGTATTGATGGCTATGGTTCTAAATATTTCAAAGCTACCTGGCACATTGTTAAGAAAGATGTCATTGCAGCCATCCAAGATTTCTTTGTGAAAAAAAGGCTCTACAATGTTGAGAACAATAATTTGGTCACGATGATTCCTAAATCAACCTCTACTTGTATGGTGAAGGACTACAAACCTATTTCATGTTGCACCATAGTTTACAAGCTTATTTCCAAAGTAATGGCTAAGAGACTTAGTAGTATTTTGGGAAGTATAATGCATATGAAACAAGCCGCCTTTGTTCCTGGAAAGCATTTACAAGATCATGTCATGCTTGCTTATGAGTTAATCAAGGGTTATAGTGCTAAGGGTGGTTCCCCCAGATGCATGCTTCAAATTGACTTGCAAAAGTCCTATGATAGTGTTGAGTGGCAAGTTGTGGAAGATATTATGGTTGAGCTTAGCTTTCCTAATAAGTTTATCAAGTGGACCGTGACAGTTATCAAGACTGTTTCCTATAGATAATCACCACTATTCTCCGAGCTAAAAGAGGGTTGAGACAAGGAGACCCCTTATCTCCCCTTATTTTTGTTCTTGTTATAGAGTATCTCAATAGAATTCTCCAGAAGTTAAAGTTGGACCATAACTTCAATTTCCACTCAAAGTGTGAAAAGTTAAACATTATTAACCTTAGCTTTAGGACGATTTTCTCTTGTTTGCAAGAGAAGGCAATGAATTCATCAAGCTTTTAATGCAGGCTTTCTAAAAATTCTATAATTCTATTGGTTTAACTGTCAACCCAAATAAGTGCAAGACTTATTTTGGTAATGTGGATGATAAAGTGAAGCAGGACATTTTGAGCACTACTGGTTTTGTGGAAGGGTCCTTACCTTTCAAATATTTGGGGATTCCTCTCAGTAGAAAAAAGTTATCTGCTAACCATTGTATTTTTATGGTGGAGAAATTTTTTCACATGATTAACCATTGGAGTTCAAGGTTCTTAAGCTTTGCGGGAAGAACCCAGCTTATCAAGAGTGTACTCTTCTCTATCAGCAATTTATGGATGCAAAGTATGCCTATTCCCAAGCAGGTGATTAATAGAGTGGAAGACATGTGTAGATCCTTTCTCTGAGCAGGAACTTCTACCATAACCAGGAAATCTCCTGTTGCTTGGAGAAAAGTCTTCACTCCAAAGAACAAAGGAGGTTTGAACATTATTTCCCTGCCAGGATGGAACAAAGCTTGTCTTGCCAAGAATTTGTGGAACCTATCGGGTAAAGCTGATAGTCTGTTGATCCGTTGGATTAATAGTTATTACACTAAATGGAAAAGCATCTTGGAAGTCCCTATTAGGAATTCTAGTTTCTAGATCATGAAGAGTATTATCAAAGTCAGAGATGTTGTTAAAGAGCTTCAGGCTTGGGGAAATCTAATGAATAAAAATAAGTTTCATACTAGAAGCATATATGATGATATAATGGAGGTGAATCAAAATGTACCGTGGAGAGCAACTATGTTTAGTAAAATTGCTAGACCAAGACCAATCCATACTCTTTGGATGGCATGCCATCTTAGTCTTGCCACTAAAGATAGATTGGCTAGATTTGGCATGATAACTGATTCAACCTATTATTTTTGTAGGGATCCTGACACTCGAGATCATTTGCTGATGAGATGCCCGAGTATTTATTCCATTTAGAAGCAAGTGTTACAATGGATTAACATAGGTAAAGACCCTGGTACTTGGACCGAAAAAATTAATTGGATAATTCAAACTTGTAAGAAGAAAGGATGGAAGAGAGCTATCATTATTTGTGCTTTCACTGAAACAATTGATGAGTGTTGGCGCTACATAAATGACATCAACTTTGGGGATAAGATGGAGCAAGTGACCATTTTACAAAAGATTATGGATGCAGTGATCCACAGGTGTTGGACCAGGCCTAATATTAGGAAGCATATAGGCTTTTTATTGTTATAGTTATCCTGTCCTTTTGGTATGTTAGTCATTTTGTCAGTTGGATCCTAGTGATCACTTGAACTTCATTGTACATTTTTTATCTTCAATAAAGTATTTCTTTTGATTCAAAAAATAATAATTCTGCATGCCATACAATTGTTCTTTTATTTCAAGATTTCCCAATCAACTAATGTATTCGAAAGTTATAGAAAGAATGTTGAACTTATAATTCAACTTGTCTGTGTAATAATTTGGAATACAATTCGATCAACATAATCCTAAGAGAAGAGTGTTGTTTTTTTATTAAAAGTTGTTTTAATTCTAAGAAAAAATAAAAAAGTTTTAACAAAAAGTCTGCGGGTAAATCCACCCAGTCCTGCCTCAGTCCACTTTTTTAAGCGGGTTTAACAGGGCGGACTAACTTAAAGTACCGAGCTAAAAACTTCAGCCCAACTAATAAAAAATGGTGGGTCAAACGGACCGACCCGACGAGTCCGATCCATTTTGCCACCCCTAGGTACCAGTGTGGTACACACGCTATTATTTTCAAGATATAATAAAAATATAAATAAGAAAAACAAATTTATTTTACTAAAAGACTTTATTATTTAAAAAAAACATATTTTTAAAATAAAAATAAAATTGTTTTACATAACTAATATATATTTCAATTTTTCATATATTATCTTTAAAATATTGTATCTTAAATTAAAAATAATTTAAAAATAAAAATATTAGTAACATAAATAACTAAAAAACAATTCATTTTTATCGTGTTTAGATTCATACATTATTTTAAATATATTTACTTTTATTTTCCTTAATTGTACAAAAATATAATAACTCGTGAGTTCGCATGCATTTTGGTATGATAACCCGTACGTTCACACGATAATAGTGTGTTACACATGCGTTTGCATATTTGGTACACGCATATGGGTGCTGGTGTATTACGCGTATTTGTTTTTAAATATATAATATAAATAAAATGAAAAAAAGATAAAATTGCCTAACCAAAATAGTTTATTATTTTTAAAAGATATAGTAAATTGGTTTCTATAACTTCTTTCGTATATAAAAATATTTGAATCAATAGTATAATTATTTCTATATATAAATATCATTATTTCAGAATTATTTATAAAAAATATTTAAATCAATAGTAAACTAGTTCCCGTTATTATTCAATATTTAAATCAATAGTTCAATATCAGTATCATATGCGTGTACCATATCAGTATCCGTGTGCTCGCACAGATACTGATGTGGTACGCACGCTTTTATTTTCAAAATATACTAAAAATATAACAAAGAAAAACAAAATTATTTTACCAAAAGTGTTTATTATTTTTAAAAGAAAGACATATTTTTAAAATAAAAACAAAATTATTTTACCAAAATAGTTTTACATCAATAAGGCAAAATATCCTTTTTGTCCCTTAATTTTACCTCGAGGTCCATTTTGGTCCCTTAATTTTTAAAACGTTCAAATAGATCCCTTTATCTATTAAAAAGATGGCACATATGACCCGTCTATTTGATACAAACGAAAGTTTAGAGGTGTATGCGCGGCGTCTGACGTGTCTATGTTTTGCACACGTGACATATGAAGTGGTATATTCATTGCCAAGGTTGTTAAAATTCGAAATTAAAATCCCAAAAATCTTCGAACCCATGCAATTTTGGTTACTTGGAAAGATCTGTATCACTGGGCCATGATGAATTTTCTTATATATTTTAAAAATGAGTTATATATTATCAAATTCATTCCTGCACTCATCATCTTCTCTTATCGGATGAAATTAGGAGAACATGAAGATGAAATGATTCATGTTGTATCTATGTCATGAAATTCTGGTTAATAGTTGTGAGGATAATCATCTTAAAAACTCAATGAAAATAATGAAGCATATGTGTACGACCAACATATTGTCGGTACACAAGGTTAATAAATGAAGGAAAAAGTAAGAGAGAATAATATTAAAGCTCTGCAATGACGGCTACAAAGTTGTAAGGAAGAATGATTGAACAATGATTATTACTACAGTTACGGTTACAAATGACAACTATTACTACTCTATTTATACACAAAGTAAATTGTCATGTAGGTCCTAATAAAAGGTAAACTTAATGACTAAGTTAAAAGGTACAAACTAGGAAATACTAAACTTAACAGCTACGCTAATAAACTCACAATCCAGAAGCTGAGCTGAACATACTTCTGGACGTAACCTCAGAAGCTTCTGCTTCTAACTAACAACAATTTCTTAATATATCAAACGACTACTTCTAACTAAGCAGTCTCAAAAGCTTACAACTTCTGACTCACAATCTCAGAAGTTCTACTGCTTGTGAGAAACATTGATTCTACCAATATCTTCTGAATATGAATTACTTCTAACATCATCTCTTAATTCATATTCAGCTAACAACAAAAAACTATAACACCAATTTCATACCTCAAATGGATAAGGTGTTCAATCTTGATATCCTTTGTCAGAACATTTGCAAGTTGTTTCTGGTTGCTACAGTGTGCAACTTCTAATACTCCATTTAGAAATTCAAATTTCACCTTGAAGACCCATCTGACACTGATGTTTTTCTTCTCCCTCGAAAGTTCAATTAAATCCTAAGTCTTGTTTCTTTCAATAGCATCATACTCTTCTTTCATGGCCTTCAGCCACACTTTCTTCTTGAGAGCTTCATAGGTTAACAACAGAATCATCAATTGCTTCTTGGACCACCAAGAAATAAGACTTTCCAGATATAAACAAAAATATCCAGAAGTATTTCTTCTGTCAACTCTGTCTTCATACAAATCAAGGTCTGAATAACATATCAGCTCTGAGTCGGATTTAACACCAGAAGGGAACAACACTCCATACATCATAGTCCCTTCAGTGTCTTACAGCTTGTCAAACTCTGAAAATCTCCTTAGTATTTTTCTAATTTGTTGTGGCCTCTGGACTTGTCCAAAATCTCCTTTTGATTCTGGAACAATGTCTCCTTCTGGACTTTCTTCAGAAATTTGACTACCACCAGAAGCTCCACTTTTGTTAGCTTCTGTACCTCGTCTAGAACCACTATCTTCAGAAGCACCACCTTCAAAATTGGATCATCTTCATAAGCTCTTCCTTTAGAAGTTCCTCCTTCAGAAATATGACCGTGGTCAGAGGTTGGACTACCTTCAGAAGTTACTCCTTTAGAGATATGATTTCCACCAGAAACATGACCATCTTTAGAAGCTTGTCCTCCAGAACCTACGTCTTCAGAGTTTTCCCTTCTAGAAACATGATCACCACAATATTATAGATCATCATCAAAATCTGGATCAAAATCAGATTCACCACCTGACTAATCATTAGAGTCTCCATAAGATTCTCCATCTCTTGACTCTAGCTCTTCTTCAGCACTTTCAAGTTCTGACTCATCTTCAGAAGCATAATCTTCTTCAGATTCTAACTCATCTTATGATTCTTCTTTGGACTCGGAATCACCTTCGGATTCTGACTTGCCTTCAGCTTTAGAGTCATCTTTTAACTCTGACTCATCTTTAGGAACCTCATATTTTGACTCATCGTCAGAATCTTCAGCTTCATCTTCTGATTCTGCCTCATATTCAAACACTCCTTCAGATTCAGAATATTCAGAGTCATCTTCTTCCCTTTCAGAACCGGAAAATGACAATTTCCCAAGTTCCTCATCATATTCATAAGCTATTAATAGTATAGGTTCATCATCAGAATCTCCTCTGGCTATTTTTTCTTCTTCTTTGTTTGATCAACAATCTTTAGCAAAGTGGTCAAACTGATTACAACAGTAACGCTAAACCATTATCTTGTCATACTTCTCCTTTCCCTTCTAATGTTTCTTTTCATCAGAATAAAAGACTTCTGACTTCTGAGACCTACCATGTTTTCTCTGTTTCTGGTCCTTCTTGACAAAAGAAGCTTTCAGAGTCTGCTCAACTTTTCTCTTAGAAGTTCTTTCAGTCACACGCAACTCTTGAGCCTCTAGACTTCTTTGCAGCTCTTCTATTCTCATGGTGTCTAGATCTTTATAATGTTCAATTGCTACAACAATGTAATTAAATTGAGGAGTAAGCAACCTCAATACCTTCTCTATGATTACTTGTTCAAAAAAGGTTTCTCCACAAGCTTCCATCCCATTAGTGATCAGAATCACTCTAGAGACGTACTCAAAAACCTTCTCGTTGTCCTTCATGTTGAGATTCTCATACTGCTTGCTGAGAGATTGAAGCTTCACCTTCTTCACTGACGCGTCACCACCGTAACATCTACTCAGTGTGTCCTACACAGCCTTCGCCATCGTCGAATCAACAATTTTCTCAAACACGTGCTCATCCACACACCGATGGATGAAGAATAACTCCTTCTGATCTTTCTTTCTTGTATCTCTCTGCGTATTTCTCTGTTCCTCTGTCGCATCTGTTGCAACTGGAACATAACTATTTGTAACAAGCTCAAGAACATCCTGAGCGCCAAACAGCACACACATCTATATCATCCAACGATTCTAGTTTTTGCCATTAAATATTGGAAGCTTGGTGCTTAGACTACCATTTCCATTCATCTTCAACCTTGTAGAAAATACTCAGATCTCATAAACACAATGTTTCCCAATCCCATAGAATCAGAAAAATATAATTATGTTCAGATTTTATTCAAGATTCAACACGAATTCAAGAACTAAAATCAATCATACGACGCCTCACTGTTTCACTCGTGTTTCCCGTGAATCCAACTGGAGCTCTAGATACCAATTTGTTGGTGCACAAGGTTAATAAATGAAGGAAAAGTAAGAGAGAATAATATTAAAGCTCTGCAATGACGACTACAAAGTTGTAAGGAAGAATGATTGAACAATGATTGTTGCTACTGTTACTGTTACAAATGACAACTACTACTAGTCTATTTATATACAAAGTAAATTACCACGTAGGCCCTAATAAAAGGAAATACTACATGACAATTTACTAGGAAATACTAAACTTAACAGCTACGCTAACAAACTCAGAACCCAAAAGTTGAGCTGAATATTCTTCTGGACGTAACCTCAGAAGCTTCTGCTTCTAACTAACAACAACTTCTTAATATATCAAACTAATGCTTCTAACTAAACCGTATCAAAAGCTTAAAGCTTATGACTAACAATCTTATAAGTTCTACTACTTCTGAGCAACATTGATTATACCAACAACTTCTAAATATGAATTACTTCCAACACATATTTAACTGAAAGTAAAAATACCTAAACGATTCCACATACAATTCAAAAAATACAAAAAAAACCCAAAGACAATATTTAATAAAAAAAATTTCCAAAAAAAGTTGTAGAGAGAGTCCAGATTGATAACAAAGAGAAACAAAACAATATTTCACTTTTGCAAAGTCTGTGTTGATTTTATTTATAAGGTTTCGTTAATTATTGATAGACTTGTTTATTTAAGGAATGATTCACGAAATAATATAAGGTTTAGATTGAACAAAGGCAAGTATTATATAACTATATTAGAAACACCATATCATCAATCTGTTGTAGTCTAGTTGGTCAGGATACTCAGCTCTCACCCGAGAGACCCGGGTTCAAGTACCGACAACGAAATTTTATTTTTAAATTTGTTGACAACTCTATCATGTATATTTGGATTGAATTGAAAGTTTGATAAATGACCAGCATGGTTAAAAGATGAGAAAAGAGGCAAAATCCTGCAATTTTATTTGATGGATGCACATAAAAAATCAAAATAGGGAAACAACATGCTCTACTAATCTTATTGAGTTTCCAATATATTTTGTGCAAATAAAAATGTTCTAATGTTGAACAAAATTCCTAAACCTAACCCTAAATGCTCGACTAAGTTTATGCACAGTTTTCACAATCCCAAACATTTCTTCATTCCCAATCTCTCTTTCTGATGATACCAACACAACTTGAGTTCCACACAATTCATCATATATCCCCTCGAACTCTTCCCACGCTTCTCTAACTATTCCCATGTTCTTCTTCTTTGTCAACATCTTCACCAACCCAACCACATGCAGCTGAAAATTTCCTTGCTCCACCACCTTCCTCACCGCTGAACCATCAATAATACCACCATCTGATCGGAGCTTAATAGTCGTTGACATCCCATTTGAACTGAGGAAGTGTATTGGTGGTTTGAGTTACATCTATGATTGCATCAACATATCCAATAGCAGGCTTGTCATGGAATATTGGAGAGGGTTGTTTGAGTTTGAGAGATGTGGTGTTTGAAGAAGAGAATCGTAGAGAATGATTATTGTGTGAGAAATTTATGATTTTTTGGGGTTTACTGGCAAGAATTATATAAAAAAAATGACCGTCACACTTATCTCATCATCATGTGTATAAAAATCAAAGGGTTAGTAGACCAACTGGCCTTAACCTTATCCTCTGGTTAGGTTCTTCACCTAAGAGCTTCTTCTTGTTCCATGGAAACTTTATCAGTTTCAAATCTCAAAATCCCATCACTCCCTCCACCGGCACCAACAACAAACCATGAATTCCGTCACTTCACAAGAACTCCTCATCCAATCCCTAATCGTCTTCCATAACAAAAACCCCAAAAAATCATAAATTTCTCACACAATAATTATTCTCTACGATTCTCTTCTTCAAACACCACATCTCTCAAACTCAAACAACCCTCTACAATATTCCATGACAAGCCTGCTACTGCAATCATAAATGTAGCTCAAACCACCAATACACTTCACTTAGTTCAAAGGGATGTTCAGCGACTATTGAAGCTCCGATCAAATGGTGGTATTATTGATGGTTCAACGGTGAGGAAAATGGTGGAGCAGGGGAATTTTCAGCAGCATGTGGTTGGGTTGGTGAAGATGTTGATGAAGAAGATGAGAATAGTTAGGGAAGTGTTGGAAGAGTTCAAGAGAATATATAATGAATTGTGTGGAACTCAAGTTGTATTGGTATCATCAGAATGAGAGTTTGAGAATGAAGAAATGTTTGGGATTGCAAAAACTTAGTCGAGCATTTAAGGTTAGGGTTAGGAATTTTGTTCAACATTAGAACATTTTTATTTGCACCAAATATATTGAAAACTCAATCAAATTGGTAGAGCAGTTATCCTATTCAATCCAAATACACATGATAGAGTGTCAACAAATTTAAAAATAAAATTCCGTTGCCGGGACTTGAACCCGGGTCTCTCGGGTGAGAGCCGAGTATCCTGACCAACTAGACTACAACGGATTGATGATAAAGCATTTCTAATATAGTTATATAACACTTTCCTCTGTTCAATCTAAACTTTATATTATTCCTTAAATCATTCCTTAAATAAACAAGTCTATCAATAATTAACGAAACTTTATAAATAAAATCAACACAGATTTTGCAAAAGTGAAACATTGTTTTGTTTCTCTTTGTTATCAATCTGGACTCTCTCTACAACTTTTTTGGGAATTTTTTTAATTAAATATTGTCTTTGGGTATTTTTATTTTTTGTATTTTTTGAATTGCATGTGGAATTGTATGTATGATGCATCTATCCTAGTTAGCTACAATCAAGAACACAACGACATACACACAATTGGTGATATAGATGTTTAAAGATTTTGAGTTTAGGCAATTTCAAAAACATTTTGTACAAAACTCACAATGTTACTATATATGTACTGTCAAAGATTCAATTCATAAGCATTGCTAGAGTTCTTACAATTATAGTAGTATATCACAATTAATTTGAACATCAGGTTCTGTGATCGAGGGTTATGCAATAGTGTTAATTTCTTTTGTCTAAACCCTGCATTAAAAATAAAAATGGTTAAAGTAGAAAAGGTATTTTCTTTTTAACTTTTCCTAACAGGAGAAGAAAAAAGCATAGAGAAAGAAGTGTACTTGATCTTCTACTGTTGCATATACTACAACATTTGTTACTACTAGTTTCCTAATGTAGCAGGATGTATCTGTGCCAACCAATATTGGTGTTGATGGAAGAAACCCAAGAGTTTTGAAGAAAAATGGCAACCCCTTTGGAGGCTGTGGACAAAGTCCTCCAATTCTCGGCTCTGTTGAGTTCATATTTTCTATGCCAATATGAAGTCTCCCAATACAGGTGGGACAAATAGTGAAATCTAATAAGAAAAGCCATCTTTGTAGCTCACTTCATTCAAAATCATTTGTTAGGAAAAATAAAATACAACAAAAAGTCTCTTACAAATGACTGTTACTGAGGACACCTGAACTTCTAGTAGGTATAGCCATTGACGAAATCAAGAGAAATATTGATTAGTGATTAGTTTGTGAGCATGTGTCTATGTTGAGGCCCAGTTTAATAACAGGCCTTGTGAACCTAAGTGTGTTAGTTCTTAAAACCGGTTAATGCACGTGTGAGGAACGAGTTCATGTTTTATCCCGCCCTCTCATAGTTGATGATAAGAGAAGATGAGTGCCTCATTTGTAAAATAAATAAATAAATTCAACAGGGTCCAATAGTACACATTATTCCGTATAAACAAAATGTCATGGGTTTGATTCTTGTTAGAGAAAGATTTTTGAGACTTTTATTTAGTATTTTATCAGCCTTCGTAATGAATATGTCACTTTATATGTCACGTGTGCAAAAAATAGATACGTCAGATGTCACACATAGTCTGATAACTGTTTGTTTGTATCAAATAAACGGAAAGGACTTATGTGCCACCTTTTTAATAGATAAGGGATCTATTTGTTGAAATATTAAATTCGATTTGTTAATATATTAGAATAGATTTGATTTGATTTAATATTTAAATATAATTCAAGTTGTGTAGACCCAAACTCAATTAGGGTTGTATATAAATAGTCCTAGTCTGTATCATTATTTGTACAATTCAATAATACAAATCTTTATTTCCTTTATTATTCTTTCTTTCTCTCCTCACTAAAAGTGTCTCACGCACTAACAAATTGGTATCAGAGATCGTGTTTCTAGGACAAATGAATCAACCGTTGCGAAGATGGCATGTGACAAGGGCATTCTAAATTCTCTTCCAATGCTTGACGACAAGAATTGGATCCGATGGAAAAAACAAATGCAATATTTGTTTAGATTCCATGAAACCCTAGAAGTGGTTACCAACGACGTTCCTGCGTTGGCTGCAAATACAATCAACGAACAGAAAAAAAGCCCACAACGAAGTCAGGAAGAAAGATTGCAAGGATGCTTATTGCATTCAGACGACAATCAATGCTGCTAATTTCGAGAAAATCTCTCACGCCGAAACGACGAAGGAGGCATGAGATATTCTGGTGAAGTGTTACGAAGGAGGTGAGAAAGTCAAGGTTGTCAAATTTTTACAAACCTTGCGTCGACAATATGAGTTGTTGTCGATCGGAGAAGATGAAAAAGTTGCAGAATATGTGTCGGAGGTTCAGAAACTCGTCCATCTCATGAAGGGTTATGATGAAACCATAATTGATAAGATGATAGTTGAGAAGGTAATGAGAATGTTGACCTCTCACTTTGATCATGTTATCGTAGCTATTCAAGAATCCAACAAACTTGAAACCCTAAAAGTGGAAGATTTGGTTGGTTCGTTAGAGGCACATGAGATGAGGATTGTCGAAAGGAAAGGAGTTCAGGACTCAATACAGGAACTGCAAGCTCATTAATGGAAAAAGGGTGGTAGTTCCAACAAATTCAAAGGCAAGATCGACAAGACTCAGGGAAAGAAGTCTTGGTCGAAACCTCACAAGCATCAGATCAAAGATGGAGCTTCTGAATCCTCGAAAGGAGGAGGAGGAAACTATCAAAAGGGAAAAGAAGATAAAAAGGTGTGCAGTGCTATAACTGTGAAAAGTGGGGTCATGTAGCAAAGAATTGTTGGAATAGAAAAGACAAGGGATCGACAGGCAAGGACGAAGGAGAAAACCTTGCACGCCAAGATTCAGATAATTCTGAAAGTGGTATGGTGGTTATGGCTACAGTTGCATATAACCATATTGAATTCAAGATCTGGTTTCTCGACTCAGGCTGCTCAAACCACATGATTGGTCAAAAGAAGTGGTTGGCAGATTTTGACGAGTTGAAGAAGAGAAAGGTAAAACTCGTTGATAATAGTTCGTTGCAAGCAGAAGGTACTAGCAATATTATCTTTCAAATGAGTAATGGAGGGAAATCTATGATAAAATATGTGCTTTATGTATCTGGAATAAAGTGCAACTTGATAAGTGTTGGACAACTAGTCGAAAAAGGTTTCTCAATTGTCATGAAAGATGGAGTTTTAAAATTGTTCGACACCAAGAACAATTTGGTCTTAAAATCCCCGTTGTCGACGAACATGACATTTAAGACTATGATCAGTTTGACGAACAAGACATTTAAGACTATGACCAGTTTGACTGAAGTTCAATGTTTGAAAATTATTGTTGACCACAAGGATAGTTGATTGTGGCATTTGAGGTTTGGACATTTGAATTTTTGATCACTCAATCAACTGATTACTCAAGATATGGTTACTGGAATTCCAAGTCTTGAGATGTCTGAAAAACTTTGTGAAGGTTGTTTAGTAGGAAAGCAATCCATAAATTCTTTCATTTCGACTGTGCCAATGAGATCATCTTGCATACTCGAAGTGGTACATTCAGATATATGTGCTCCATTCGAAGAACATATAATTGGTGGAAACATATATTTTGTTTCGTTTGTCGGTGATTTTAGTAGAAAGTTGTGGATCTATGTGATCAAGCGAAATGACGAATATTAAAATTTTTTAAGAGATTCAAGATACTTTACGAAAACCAGAGTGAGAAGAAGATCAAAGTTCTTCGAACAGATAGAGGTGGGGAATACACATCCAAGATGTTTGAATATTTCTATGCAGAATATGGTGTTGATCATGAGGTAGCTGCTCCTTATACATCTCAACATAATGGAATTGCTGAAAGAAGAAACATAACCATATTAGATATGGCGAGATGCATGTTGTAATAACCGGTTTAGAAATATAGAGTCGCCACCATTAATTTTTATTCTAGGGAAGGGAACATACGGATAACCCTAATTTGATAAGATATTCTAAGTTATTTACTCGTTTTAGACGAAGAGAAGGTGTTAGACACCCCTCATCTACCTTGTTTACAAGGATACTAGGGGTTACATTTACAATTCAGGAAATAGGGTTTTAATTTTTATTAGGGGAACTCGCCACGATTTTAAGTCGTATGCCTATGTATCCTCTTATGAGGAATCAGAATCTCAGTTCGTAGTTGGTTGGTGTTTTTTATGGATTATGAAGATATTTGAATTCTCCTTGAACCAAGTTTGGGTGTGTGAATAGCAAAGTTGTTAGACGAAGTTCACAGTCGATTAAAAATATTTTCATATTCCTTTTTGGAAATAATCTTGAATTTTGAATTATGTTAGTGGAAAATTCATTTTTGATGTTGGTTAGATATTTTTTAAATATATTAAAGAATATTAGAAAATAAGTTTTTTAATGCATGATAAAAAGAATTTTGACGCGATTTAAAAAATGAGTTAGTAAAAATATTAAATTTTTTAATAATAACAAAATGATTTTGGAATTTATATAAGTATATTAAATATATATAAAAAGTTAATTATAATATAAATAATAAAAAATAAAATGTAAAGAAAATAAAATAAAATTTCAATTAAAAAGTCAAGGGGGTGTATTTTGTGTTTGGTTAGTAAAATCACGGGGTGTGCAAAGCAGGACCCTGAATTCAGGTATTTGATTCTGGCTTAAACGCAGCAGGGGTTCATATTTGAACAAAAAAGAAAAATTGGGGGTACGTAAAGCAAGGGGCCCAAGTTCAGATATTGAACTAGGCCCAGTGGCGCTAGGGGGTGAGGATTGTGTTGGGTGAAATAAACAGAGGGTGTAAATATCATGGGCTTAGGCCCAAAACGTTGTTGGATCCGTTGGGAAAGATGTGGGAGAGACCACAAAATTGTGATAGGCGCGCGCTTCTGGGACGTCAGATGGTGATCCAAGGATTGTGATGAGAAGCGCATGGTAAAGACGTTGGGAATGTAAGCATCAGATCAAGGGGGTTTATAAAAGTCCAGGCCCAACGTTGGGCCTCATTTTCTCCTCTCCTCTCTCTATCTACTCCAAAACAAACAAAACCTTTTATGTCTCTAGAGAGAGAGGCTCTGACCTCTCTCTAGAAATCCACCGTGCCAGAAATCGCCCCGCCCAGAGCGCCACCGGCCAGAAATTGCTTCGTCGGCAGCTGCATCTGGGCACCACCGCCTGCATTCAAACCTTCATCCCCAAACCCAAAAACCTAACATCTTCAACCTCAAACCCTTAGAACCCTAACATAACTCTTGGGTTCTGGATGAATCCTAACTCAAACAAAACCCAGAAATTCAAACACGATGAACCATAACCCTTGATATCTAGAAACCCTAACCCTAAGTTAGAAACCTAATGAACCCTAACCCTATAGAACCCAAAAAAACTCAAAATTCCAAATACGAATCACAGATTCAAATAATAACAAACCATAAGTTAAGTGATTAGGATTACTTGATCCTTGTTGTGAATCTTCTTATTTTCTCCTTGTCTATCTTCTGATCTTTTCCTTTTCTTCTGTTCACAGGTATGACGATTACGCGGCGGTGATGAGGAAACATAGATCTAGGGTTTCAGAAATTAAAACCCATATCTCAAGTTGAAGGGTTGAGTCGTGGTTTTGGCTCCTTCACTGTCACAATCTTCTTCTCCAAATTTCCCCCCTCTTCTATAGGTTTAGAATTAGGTATTTATAGATTTTTTTTAGTTTAGAAAGAATTAGGAAAATTTGTTAGATTTATGTTATATTTGTAGGCATTGATTTATGATTGATTTAGTTAGGGATTTGATTGGGATAAATCTCGGACCTGTTGTAAATTAGATTAGTTTTGATTATGTATTAAGAATTAGAGAAAGACTTTATTGGATTTGGATTGATATTGCTTTGTAAATTAATTTCTGGATTTGATTTGTTTTAATATTTGATGAATATGCGTTTCTTTAGATCTATACAATATATATTCATTGGGTTTGGGCCTAACGACTGGGTTTGATTGATTAGGGTTTTTTAACCCTGTTTGACTTTGGTAAACACGTCTCAATAGTGATATTTCTAATAATAATATTAATAAAAATGTTTTATTTTTGAAAACAATGGATAACAATAAATATAAAAATGACAAAAATAGTAAATGATAGCGGACCAAAAATAACGAATTCTCTATCCCAGCATACTTCCCTATCCATTATAAAAATGGGCCTCAAATTTTTTTGGGTCAGTCCTTATCCTGCAAGCAGCGATGCACAAACTTAAAAACGTAATAGGCCTTTATGATTTAGAAAAACCCATAACCCTTACTAAAAACACACACCCTCTTCGTTACCCACACACCTCTCTTTCTATTATTAAACAAGCTTTTAATGGGTTGAAATCAAAATAACAAATACACCCCTTTCTAATTATGAGCAAAACCTTAATGGGCCATCAGATTTTACTGGTCCATTTTGAGAAAATACACCCCTTTTATTATTTGAACCCCAATGTATCTAGAAGCGAATTTTAAAATAATCACTAGTGTAGTATAGATTAATTTTACCCAAAGAAAAATAATAACATTGATATTAGTAAAAAAGAATGAATGAATTATTAATATAGTCGGGCAATTTTGGGGTATGACAACTGTCCCTATTTAATTACTCTTCGATCAAGGTACGAGAATACGCATGTCTCGCACATTCAAATCAGAGGTTTGTTAAATAATGGAAGACCCCAAAATTTGACCAAAGGTTGGCTAGGTGAGGATACACTATACAACGTTCCCCGAAAGTTTTGAGAAAAAAAGGCAAAGATGATGATGTATCATCTTACCAGAGTTTGGACAAAAGAGCTTTGATTTGGCTTAGATATGACGACGCGAATAACTCGTCAATATCTAGAAGAGATCATAGATTTTTCACACATTTACCATAACCTAGGAGATAAATAACACACATTTGACAGTTGACTTACTAACGCTTCGAGACTAATATAGTAAATTCATAATGCAGATTTTGCTTATCCATCACAGCCTAGGGGATGAATAAAACAGAGCTTGATGATATATTATCGCATAGAGACTACGAGGATGAACCTGTGCATTCATCACGACCTAGAGGATAAATAACATAACCCTGGAATTTGCATATCTATCACAACCTAGGGGATAGATAATTGAAAAAATTTATGTGTTTATCATGACCTAGAGGATAAACGACACGAAGATAAATTCATGTATTCAATACAACCTAGAGAATGAATAATATAAACCTGATATTTTGCACACCTACCACAACCTATGGGGTAGATGATTGAAAAGTTTGTGCATTTATCATGACCTAGAGGATAAATGACACGAGAGTATTTTTACGTGTTTATCACGACCTAGAGGATAAATGACACGAGAGTATTTTTACGTGTTTATCACGACCTAGAGGATAAATAATGTAATCCTAAGAATTCATATACCTACCACGACCTAGAGGGTAGATAATTGGAAAAAAAATTGGTAATCGAATCTTAGATAACTAGATCAGAGATAAGATTAGGGTTTACCGGTTGTGCATATTCTCAACCAAGGTATTTGTTTGTTTTTATGGATCAAATAATCCAATGATGAGCCCCAAGAACGTTTTTGGTTTAACCAAAAATTTCTTCGAACGATGCTATGCATGATGCCCTAAGCTGATATGGAACCCAAATGTATATGCACTAAATTTTTTCTGTATATGCCCCAAATGTTATGTTTGTATATGTATCAAATGTTTGAAAAATTATTTTTTATGTTCTCTCCTTTTAAACCATTGGTTTTGCGTCATCGACTCTCCAATGTTGTATGTTGTATTGTCATGGTATTATCAAGTCGATTTGAATATGATGAACAAGGGTTAGCAAGATTTTGATATATGTATCACAGGCACATGTGTGGACGTAGTTGTGGATGTAGGCATAGACGTGGACATAGACACGGACGTAGGCATGGATTTTCTTTTGATATTTTTCTAACCAAAATTCTTTTTGATGTTATATCGAATGCTTTTATTTTTCAAATCCCCAAAATGATTTCAGTGCAGTATTCACAAGAAATAATCATAGTATTTGAAGCAAGTCCAAAAAGGAAACACAATTGAAAGTTTGAGAAAGTAAATGTTTATTGACAAATATTCCTTTGAATAGGCGAGAGTACAAGATGTAATTCCTTGAAAGAGGTGTTGTACCCCAAAATTTGCCCTCCTCTTTTTCACAAGAAATCACAGCTTCGGGCTTTTCCTGATTTTTCAGATTGACTTAAGAATCGGTCAAACAGACTTTTCTTATCAGTCAGACAAAATTAGGATTTTCATTGGTTTTAAATCAGTCAAGTAGATTATTAGGGGTTCTATTGATTTGGTTGAGTTTGGCTCAGGGTTTGATCAAGCAGACGTTTCTTTGACAAGTAAATCCAAAATTAGGGTTTGCGCACGCATTCTCAGAAGGGATTGAATCCAGAGTTCTTTTCAATTGATTGTCACACTGCTTTGATGCTTGTTCAAGATTGCCGTTTATTTCTCAAAGCCTAAACATATGGGATAGAAGTTGAGGTTTCTGATTGAAAGTTTGAAGCTTTAGTTTGATCAGTAAAGAAGAAGGTGTATGGACGTTGTTCGTTTAACTGTGCAAAACGTGCGATTAATTGGAATGCCGAGCGCATTGCTGGTTAATGCGAAGTTGTGAGACTACAACGTTTATTAATTATTTGTTTTATCTGAGCTAAAATTATGGGGGTTATTTCCAGTTATTTTAATTCAAGAAACTTAAATAATTAAATAGACAGTGAAATAAAGAATTATCTGACAAAAGGACTTTTATTTATTTTTAATTATTGGTACAAGTGTTATTTGAATACAGTAAATTTATTTACAGTATTTACAATACTGTTTATTACAAATGATTAGAAATAAAATAAAACTATCCTAAGTTTCTTGAAGTCTTCATCTCCTACTGTTGCTTCCTTTGCCCAACTGATATTTACCTGCAAAGACAAAAAAGGAAGAAGTCAATACAGTTAAATTTGAAAAGCATTTTTGAACAGATAAACAAAAAAGGTTCATCATTAAAGGTTGTTGGCCGGAATCAGATTGTTGTGACTTTCATCATATTTTGCTCATCCTCTTTGTAAATCACAAGAAGATCTCTCTTCTTGGTTCACAAAGAGGAAAGAAAAATTATTTTGCAAACATATAAATCAATTAAGCAAAAGGCACAAGGCTGCATAAAAATTCACAAATTGCAAAGTGCAAACTGAAATGCCAAACCAGTTGCACAAGTTCAAAATGCCAAACCAAATTGCAATGACAAACTATGCTGAATAAGTTTCAAACTAAGCAAACTAAATCACAAGTTCAAAACTGTCCAAAGAAGCTGTCAAACTGTCAAAGAAGCTATCAAACTGTCAATGCAGAAGAAAGTACAAGATGCAGAGGAAAGTACAAGATGCAGAGGAAAATCAAATTGCAAGCAAGCTTGTAAAAGCACTCTTTCATCATTTTCTAGCCACAAACTTTTCAGAATAAAAGTACCATTAAGCAATTAAATATAATTTTCTGGAGAGAGAGAAAGAGAAAAAGTGAAGCAGGCTTACAGTTTTTGGGCAGGCTTAGAAGATAGATAAATATAACAAGATATCCAACAGTTCAAGGGGGAAGAACACATAAAGAAAAATATAACACAAAGCTGTAAACACATAACACAAGCCCTCAAGCCTGCTTCAGACTGCCTCAAACCTGTTACAGAAGCAAGCAAACAAAAGCTTGCCTCAAGCCTTGCAGCCTGCCTCAAACCTGTTACAGAAGCAAGCCTCAAGCCTGTAACCAAAACAAGCTTGTAGCCTCAAAACTGCCTTCAAGCTTACAAACTGCTTCAAGCCTCAAGCCTGTAACCAAAACAAGCCTGTAGCCTTAAAACTGCCTTCAAGCTTACAAACTGCTTCAAGCCTGTACCAGCTAACAAACTTACAAAACCTTACCAAAACCTCCAAACTTACAAACTGCACAAGCTTGCCTCAAAGAAGCAAGCCTCCAAGCCAAAAACCTGTCAAGCTGCATAGCATCACAAGCCTGCTTCAGCCTGCCTAAAAAACCTGTCAAACTGCACAAGCTTGCCTCAAAGAAGCAAGCCTCCAAGCCTAAAAACCAGTTATCAGAACAACAACTAAAACACCAACTCAGAATCATCATCATCATTGAAAAGGCCAAGCCCAAAAGAGAGGAAAAGAAAAGTCAGAAGCAAAAACAACTGAAGCAAGCATCTCAGATATCATCATCATTGAAAGTTCACCCAAATCCAAAAATAGGAAAACTCAAAGAACAACAATAACCACATTCTCAGAAATAATCATCATTGGAAGTCAACAGCATCCAGAAAAGAAAAAGTCAGAAGCAAAAGCAACATCAAGATCATCAATATCAAAACAACACTGAAGCAAGCATCTCAGAATCAAAATCATCATAGATAAGCAAAAGTTCAGAACATGCCATTGGAAAAAAACGAAGCATTCAGATAGGAAGAGAGACAGAAATGAATGAGCTAGGGTTTTCAGAAACCTCATCATAAAACTAAAGCAAGGTTGAAGATACAAAGTACCAAGAAGCCAGCAAGCATCGTCACGGTCCCTCCGCCTTGGCCACCTGAGAAGCGCCGCCGTCCACTCCTCCGTCTCCTCTCAAACAACAAACTCTAAAGGTATTGTCCTCCTTCCTTTTTTTTACACCTCACATAAACAAATAACACAGAAGATCAGAACATATAAAAGTTAAAACATGCAAGATAAGAATCTGAAAACCCTAAAAACATGAAGAGGAAAAATCATCACTCTTTTCGTCATCGCCGGGTACAACCGTGGAGAGAGGAAAGATTGGAGGTAGCGCCTGGTAGCCTGAGGTGTGGAGGGAGCATCATAAACCATGGTCGAGAATGATGAAGAGACGAAGAAGAAAAGAAAGGAGCGGCGCCGTTCCAAACTGAAACCTTGTTCTGAAACAAAACAAGTGAAACCCTAAAAACTTTGTCAATGCGTTTGGGCCTGCCCTTTGCACCAAAACTGCTAAGCCCAATTCAATTCTGGCGCATACCCCCTTTTTTATCTGTTGGTTTTTGTTTTGTTTGGGCCAAGCTTCCCCTAAGGCCCATCTATTTTCTTAACCTTTTATATTAATTACCTTATTTTCATTTCATAACTTACTTTGTTAAAATGATATGTTAATTTTTGTATATATTTTTCTTAATAATTTTCATTACTTTAAAAAAAAAACAGAAATATATATGAATATTAGATTTATTAGGTTAATAGATTTTTGTCTTAAAACTTTTTGTTTAATAAATCTCTTTATATAAATTCCTAAATAATATTAACAAAATACATAAACAATAGATTTTTTTATTAAGTTAAAATTTTCTTTCTTTGAAACCTTTTGTTTATATGTAATTAACAAAAACACAAAAAAATAATAAGAATACTTAATAAATACATTAGGTTAACATTTTGATTACTTGTAAATAATCACGTGCATGGCACAATACTTTTGATTCTCTTTTATCCTTATACTTTGCTATATTTTACATTGAGAATGCGATGATTCGATTTGGTTGTAAATAATATTTGGACACTACTATTCTGATAAGACTCATCCCCATTTGTAAACATTTGTACCCCCATCCCCGGATACTTATTTGTAATAGCTTAGACTTTAAATTCCCGCAATTTATCGCTTTCCATATACTGTATAGTAATTAGGGTTTGTATGCGAAGATTCAAAATCAACCGCTAGATAACCTAATACAAGACAAATGCATGAAAATCAATACACAATTCACACTCGCACCTCTAGGGTAACCTCTCTTGTTGCCTCGGAAAAATGCAATCATGTCCCTCGAGTATGAGACACTCTAGCAAACGTCCCTTCGGTAAACAAAGATCGTAGTCCCTCGATGACCCTCGATGTTGCCTTCGATAAAACGATCTCGTCCCTTACAAAATTGCTAGAGCGTCTCACAAGTTGCCTTCAATGATTGTATACGATGACCCGCGCCTGTCCCGTTAAACATCCTAACGCAAGGTTGTTCACCAAACACAATGGTGAAACAACACTGTTAAAAGGGTTAAAACATGAGAAAAATCTTTGAGTAAAATAGGGTAGACCAACTCTTAGTTACTTGATCAAAAATCTTGCAAAACATCCTTGCCATTTTTCAAAACACACATCATAACACAACTTCAAAACAAACTTTCAAAAACATTGAAACATCTTTTCAAAAAGACAAACACCTTTGTAAAACATTCAAACAAATTGTTACAAAGGTTGCCTAGACAAGGCATCTTTTTCAAAACATTTTTAAAAACCACACACACAAAGCACCATTTCAAACAATTGAAAAGCAAAGGCAAGTGATCTAAAACAAGTAACTAAGAGCCCATGGATAACCATGGATGAAAAGGGTGCTAACACCTTCCCTTTTCATAATCTACCCCCCGAACCCACGAAAACATCTCAAAGGTCTTTCCTGTGCTTTTTGACCTTTCCTTAGGATAAATAAAAAGTCGGTGGCAACTCTTGCTAAACCGAACAAGTGCGAACACAAACGTAAAACCTCAAGTCAGTTCTCCCACCGTATCACAGAACTGGCGACTCTGCTGGGGATTTTTCTAAAAGTGGGGTTACCTTAGGGTTTTAGATCACCTTTACATGCTTGCTTTGTTTTCTTTGATTGCTTTACTTTTTGGGTCCTTGTTTGGGTTTGTTGAAAATCCTACACCCGGATTTGGGGGCACCTTTTTAGGTAAATAGCAATAAACTGTGAGGGAACTGTGCGGGGTATACCGACATGGTTGAAGCAGTAGCTATGTTAGTGTGACATATTTGTGGGTACCGGTAGCCCTTGAGTAGTCAAGGAGAATACGGGGCCGCTGAGCGATGTCACGAAGCACTAACGAACTCTTAGAACCTTACTTGACCATCTTGGCCTTTTTTAGGGGTAGTGAGATGACCGACTTTGGTGCAGTCCGAAGTTGGTAGATACTCGATACTACACTCATTGAGGATTGTTTTCTTGGAATATTTTGGTCGCCAGTTAAGTGGATAAACCAAAACAATGAACACAGAAAATAATCTAGTGATATTGAGCTCCTTAGAACCCGGTTTCTATTTTAGGACAGGATGAGCCAACTAACTTCAAGAGGGTACTTACCTACGAACCCCATGCAAGCCTAAACCTAAGGACTTGTTTGCTTTGTGTGAATATGATTACCTGTATATACACTTGCTTAATTTTGCATACATGTACATAACATCATGACATCATACCATAGAATTTTTTCAATAACCATTTCAAGGATCTCAAGGGTCTTTTGATGCAGGGTCACGTTGAATCAGACGTCTACCAAAGGGCAAGAGGGTTTTCCTCTGAACAAACGCTGTCAAAGATCAAGTGCAACAACTTGAATCAGGGGCTATGAACCACTTGACATGGTGAGCTTGATTCTCGTGGAAAGACATCCACCATTACAAGGTTCTCCAATCAAAGATGTTGACCAAAGTTCAATCTCTAACATTTTCTTGTGTTTACCCCGAGAGATTCTTGAAAACATTGCATACATATGTCATACATATCATTGCATAACATGTTTCTCCCATACAGGTCTCCTTATCTTCCTACTGTTTATTTCAGTAAGATGGATATGGAACAAACGGTGAAAGATCTCCAAGCTCAAAATGCTCAATTCCAACAAATGCTTCTGGCTATGGGTAAAGGGCAAGAGAATCTGAAAGCTCTCCTTCTCAAAGACAAGAAGAAGAAGTCTAAGAAGGCAGCGGGCATCCTGAACTTGAGAAGAGGACCTGAAACCCAAGATCTTTCAACTCCACCCAGCATAGGGGTCAGTCTTGAAGAAGACCACAATTTGGAGATCAATGATGTTGAAGCTGACTACTCCGAAGAACAATATCCTCCCGCTGATGACAAGTACAAACAGTTGGAGGATCGCCTCAGTGCTATGGAGATTCAACAGATACCTGGCTTGGATTTAGGAGACATGGGTTTAGTTTCTGGATTAGTCATCCCTCTAAAGTTCAAAGTCCCTACCTTGTCCCTATACGATGGAGTCTCTTGCCCTAAGATGCACTTAAAATCTTATGTCCGCAAGATTCAGCCATACACAACTGATCCAAAACTTTGGATCCATTTCTTCCAAGAAAGCCTGGTAGGGACTCAACTCGAGTGGTTCTATCAATTGGAGAGTTCTCACATCCACACCTGGGAGGATTTAGCTGTTGCTTTTTATAAGCAGTATCAGTACAATGCTGATCTTGCACCAACTCGTGTGCAATTGCAGAACATGACCATGGGTTCTGACGAGAACTTCAAAGGATACGCTCAAAAGTGGAGAGATCTGGCTGGTAGGGTGCAACCCCCTTTAACTGACAGAGAGCTGATTGACATATTCATAGGAACTTTGACAGGGCCTCTCTTCAATCACTTAATTGGAAGCTCCTCAGTCAGGTTCACCGAGCTAATACTGACCGGCGAAAGGGTCGAAGCTGGCATCAAAAGTGGAAAGATCCAAGGAGCTACACCCTCTGATGCACAGAAAATCCCCCACAATGGGAGGAAAGAGTCCAATGTTGTGAACAGTCAAAAAAGTCACCGACACGTAGGGGCAGTCCTGGTCTCTGGTTCTACGTCACACCGACAACAACAAAAGGGAAATCAACGAAGGCCAGACGAGCCTAAAAGACAGTTCACCAACATCAACATGCCGTTGTCTCAAGTGCTGCAACACTTGTTGAGGATGAATTTGATTGCATTGATAGGACCTCATCCAAACCCCAAGACTTCTTCTCCTAACTACAATCCTAAGGCCACATGTGCTTATCATTCTGACAGTCCTGGGCATGATACTAACGATTGTTGGGCATTGAAGTACAAGATTCAGAATTTGATTGATGACAAGGAGATTGAGTTTGGTCCTCCGGAGACTCCAGCATAATCAATGCTCCTTTGGCAAATCATTGAGAGCGTCTTTGTTCCATTTGAATTTTCAAGTTGTAATCTCTTTTGTTATTCAAACAATTATCTATTAATGTCAAACTTTGTTTCATTAATGCATTGCATATGTTTGTCTTGAATTCATCCATTCGTTTTCACTATTCTTATGTTTTCTTTATGATATTTAACTCTTGATAAAAAGCTACAAGCCTTTAGAGGGAGGATGACGAAACAATGCCATAATCTCATACAGTATGCTTTTGAATAGACCTTGCTGACGATGTACAAGCATTCTTTCAAATCCTAAACACTGGAGTCATAAGGAAGATAATCCCTAGTCAACCCTTTCGAGCCAAAGAAGTAGGAGTTTTCTGTTCTAAACAAATTGAAACCTTTGATTTAAACCTGGGGCAGGGTAGTCTCTCAGTTAATTCAAGAAAGATGCGCATTGAAGTCGCAAACTCTCAGTTCGTAATACAACGAATGACATCAAAAAACATTCCTCTGGAATCAAAAGACAGTGATAGTTCCTTACCTCATAGGCAGTCAATCTCTCAAAAGAGAAAAGCCCACTAAGCCAAAACCTAGAAAGGAGGCTTAAGAAAGCTGGGGCATCCCGCTGACGGTAATCTCGAAAACAAGAACCGTCAGGCAAAAGTTAGGGATAATAAATCAAAAGAACGAGGTCATTACAAATCCTCAACAACATGAAAAATGTTGCAAAAAAAGGAGATGATGACTGCCTTCCAAAACTCAACTGGTGTGGACCATCACCAAAGTGTCGTTCCAAACTCGAATAGAGTTCGACGTACAATTAACTGAGTTTAGGACTGAAGGACATCACGAAGAGCGGGTGGGTACAAATATACTTTGAGCCTTTATCCTTTGTTTCTTAAACCGTGAACCAAGCCACGTTACAACCCTTCAAAAGTCCTAATTGAAGCATGGGTTAGTTCGAAAGCATACTGTTACAAAGGGTATCCTGACTCCTGTAAGGCTTTGCCCTAAATCTTGTGTTGAATTTGTCTTATAAAAAGTTTACTTGCTAAAAACGCATTTTTCAAAACTTTGAGACAAGCATAAACTTTGCATTATTTGAATATCATTGTTTGCACATGGTTTACTTGTTTAAACAGCGGAGAAGTTCACACAACGAATATCCGATGAACGAAAGCCCTCTCAGTGAACAAAATCACTTCAAAAAGGATGACACTTCCATTGACAAATCTCCTATCAACAAGGGGGCATGACATGTCACTATCCAGCACACCTGGGGCAGTCCAGTCAAGATTCCAGGAAATCTCTCAAAGAATTGCAGAGTAACCAGGGGCAGGCCTCCCTCACCATCACTTGGGGCATTGAACATCAATCTCAGTGAAGGGTTACATACAATGCCACAAACGTTCGCTACTAGGGGCAATGACAAGTCTCCCCAAAGTCCTTCTCATGGGATGACTCCTCAGCAAGGGTTTAATCTTTGAAAACCTTTCCCCAGCTGAATTAACCTCAAGAATCATCGAGGAATTCCCCCAACGAAGATGTCACCTCTCTAGCGGACTGACGACAGGGTTTATTTCCCCAACAACACCAGGATTCCCCAGCTTGAGTTTGCCTCTCCCACTTCTACAAATCAAAGGACCACAACTCATCTTCTCCAGTAGACTACTCTACAATCCCCAGCAAGTTACTGCGAAACCTGAACCCGACCAGATATCAGTTCAACTTCGACTCCCCAGTAGAGCAACGGACGACTAAGACTCCTGAACTCTTTTTTCCAAGCAGAAATAAACATACTCTCCACAGAGTTTTCAACTTCCCCCAGCGGAGTTCTCCTCAAACAACGAAACAGGAACCCATTGGAAATATTTTAAGCAAAGTTTGAAGACACGCATACTCTTCAACAGCAGTCCAGGATTTTCAATCCCCAGCGGCAGTCAAGGATTTATTTTCCCCGACAACGGTCAAAGATTTTATTATCTCTCGCTATCCAGGATTTATCTTCCTCAGCAAGACAACTCATCAGCCTACATACGCATACATGACGTTCATAAATCATGAGCATTGACAAAACACATATATTGCATCATACATTTCATGCAACATAACTTTGTGTTTCAACTAACAATTTACCTTTTTCAGCAAAAGGCCGACAACAACTTTTTTAAATTCCAGATGCAGTTTTACACGAACTCATCATGAAGCAACCCTACACCGGTTCCTTCTCAAATTCCAGATGCAGTTTTACACGGACTCATCATGAAGCAACCCTACACCGGTTCCTTCTCAATTCCAGATGCAGTTTTACACAGACTCGTCATCAGGCAACCCTACACCGGTTCCTTCTCAAATTCAGATGCAGTTTTACACGGACTTATCATGAAGCAACCCTACACCGGTTCCTTCTCAAATTCCAGATGCAGTTTTACACGGACTCATCATGAAGCAACCCTACACCGGTTCCTTCTCAATTCCAGATGCAGTTTTACACGGACTCATCATCAGGCAACCCTACACCGGTTCCTTCTCAAATTCAGATGCAGTTTTACACGGACTCATCATGAAATAACCCTACACCGGTTCCTTCTCAAATTCCAGATGCAGTTTTACACGGATTCATCATGAAGCAACCCTACACCGGTTCCTTCTCAAAATTTCGGATGCAGTTTTACACTGACTCATCATGAAGCAACCCTACACCGGTTCCTTCTCAAATTCCAGATACAGTTTTACACGGACTCATCATGAAGCAACCCTACACCGGTTCCTTCTCAATTCCAGATGTAGTTTTACACAGACTCATCATCAGGAAACCCTACACCGGTTCCTTCTCAAATTCAGATGCAGTTTTACACGGACTCATCATGAAGCAACCCTACACCGGTTCCTTCTCAAATTCCAGATGCAGTTTTACACGGACTCATCATGAAGCAACCCTACACCGGTTCCTTCTCAATTCTAGATGCAGTTTTACACAGACTCATCATGAAGCAACCCTACACCGGTTCCTTCTCAAATCCAGATGCAGTTTTACACGGACTCATCATGAAGCAACCCTACACCGGTTCCTTCTCAAATCCAGATGCATTTTTACACGGACTCATCATGAAGCAACCCTACACCGGTTCCTTCTCAAAATTTTGGATGCAGTTTTACACGGACTCATCATGAAGCAACCCTACACCGGTTCCTTCTCAAATCCAGATGCAGTTTTACACGGACTCATCATCAGGCAACCCTACACCGATTCCTTCTCAAAATTTCAGATGCAGTTTTACACAGACTCATCATCAGGCAACCCTACACCGGTTCCTTCTCAAATTTTCAGATGCAGTTTTACACTGACTCATCATCAGGTAACCCTACACCGGTTCCTTCTCAAAATTTCAGATGCAGTTTTACACGGACTCATCATCATGCAACCCTACACCGGTTCCTTCTCAAATTCAGATGCAGTTTTACACGGACTCATCATCAGGCAACCCTACGCCAGTTTCTTCTCAAATTCAGATGCAGTTTTACACGGACTCATCATCATAAAACCCTACATAGGTTCCTTCTTTCAACTTACCAAATTACAATTCAACAGGAATTCTTGGATGGCATCTTTAAGCCAATCTCCAACAACTATCCATCATATCTCCAAATGGCATCTGTAAGCCCATTCCCGACATCACAATACCTGTAGTGATTGAAGATCAATACCTGTAACAAGCCAGGGAAACTATCTTTCTTTCTCAGGTCAGAGATTAATACCTGAAACCAGACAGGACAAATATCTACTCGACCAACTCGTGCTTATTCAACTTCAAGACCTCTGAAAACAGTTTACGGGTTCTCCAGATACGGATGTCAATCTATTGCTTGTTCAGACCCCCAACTCAGAGATGTTCCAAAACATGGACACGTTTCTGATACTCATTTCTTTCACCTACAACATACATTCCAGATGGCATCTCTAAGCCCATCCCCCGACAAGATTCTGTCACATCTCCAGATGGCATCTTTAAGCCCATCTCCAAATGGCATCTTTAAGCCCATCCCTCGACAAGATCTTGTCATCTCTCCAAATGGCATCTTTAAGCCCATTCCCTCTACCATCACATCACCGAGTGCAAATTTTTTGGGCACTCTAGTGTCCAATCTCCTTTTACCCTCGAGTCACGAACGGAAAAACTGCCAATCTAACTCTTCAGGTTCAAGAAGATTGAACAGGGGCAACTGTTGTACCCCAAAATTTGCCCTCCTCTTTTTCACAAGAAATCACAGCTTCGGGCTTTTCCTGATTTTTCAGATTGGCTTAAGAATCGGTCAAACAGACTTTTCTTATCAGTCAGACAAAATTAGGATTTTCATTGGTTTTAAATCAGTCAAGCAGATTATTAGGGTTTCTATTGATTTGGTTGAGTTTGGCTCAGGGTTTGATCAAGAAGACGTTTCTTTGACAAGTAAATCCAAAATTAGGGTTTGCGCACGCATTCTCAGAAGGGATTGAATACACAGTTCTTTTCATTTGATTGTCACATTGCTTTGATGCTTGTTCAAGATTGCCGTTTATTTCTTAAAGCCTAAACATATGGGATAGAAGTTGAGGTTTCTGATTGAAAGTTTGAAGCTTTAGTTTGATCAGTAAAGAAGAAGGTGTATGGACGTTGTTCGTTTAACTGTGCAAAATGTGCGATTAATTGGAATGCCGAGCGCATTGCTGGTTAATGCGAAGTTGTGAGACTACAACGTTTATTAATTATTTGTTTTATCTGAGCTAAAATTATTGGGGTTATTTCTAGTTATTTTAATTCAAGAAACTTAAATAATTAAATAGACAGTGAAATAAAGAATTATCTGACAAAAGGACTTTTATTTATTTTTAATTATTGGTACAAGTGTTATTTGAATACAATAAATTTATTTACAGTATTTACAATAATGTTTATTACAAATGATTAGAAATAAAATAAAACTATCCTAAGTTTCTTGAAGTCTTCATCTTCTACTGTTGCTTCCTTTGCCCAACTGATATTTACCTGCAAAGACAAAAAAGGAAGAAGTCAATACAGTTAAATTTGAAAAGCAGTTTTGAACAGATAAACAAAAAAGGTTCATCATTAAAGGTTGTTGGCCGGAATCAGATTGTTATGACTTTCATCATATTTTGATCATCCTCTTTGCAAATCACAAGAAGATCTCTCTTCTTGGTTCACAAAGAGGAAAGAAAAATTATTTTGCAAACATATAAATCAATTAAGCAAAAGGCACAAGGCTGCATAAAAAATTCACAAATTGCAAAGTGCAAACTGAAATGCCAAACCAGTTGCACAAGTTCAAAATGCCAAACCAAATTGCAATGACAAACTAAGCTGAATAAGTTTCAAACTAAGAAAACTAAATCACAAGTTCAAAACTGTCCAAAGAAGCTGTCAAACTGTCAAAGAAGCTATCAAACTGTCAATGCAGAAGAAAGTACAAGATGCAGAGGAAAATCAAATTGCAAGCAAGCTTGTAAAAGCACTCTTTCATCATTTTCTAGCCACAACCTTTTCAGAACAAAAGTACCATTAAGCAATTAAATATACTTTTCTGGAGAGAGAGAAAGAGAAAAAGTGAAGCAGGCTTACAGTTTTTGGGCAGGCTTAGAAGATAGATAAATATAACAAGATATCCAACAGTTCAAGGGGGCAGAACACATAAAGAAAAATATAACACAAAGCTGTAAACACATAACACAAGCCCTCAAGCCTGCTTCAGACTGCCTCAAACCTGTTACAGAAGCAAGCAAACAAAAGCTTGCCTTAAGCCTTGCAGCTTGCCTCAAACCTGTTACAGAAGCAAGCCTCAAGCCTGTAACCAAAACAAGCCTGTAGCCTCAAAACTGCCTTCAAGCTTACAAACTACCTCAAGCCTCAAGCCTGTAACCAAAACAAGCCTGTAGCCTCAAAACTGCCTTCAAGCTTACAAACTGCTTCAAGCCTCAAGCCTGTACCAGCTAACAAACTTACAAAACCTTACCAAAACCTCCAAACTTACAAACTACACAAGCTTGCCTCAAAGAAGCAAGCCTCCAAGCCAAAAACCTGTTAAACTGCATAGCATCACAAGCCTGCTTCAGCCTACCTAAAAAACCTGTCAAACTGCACAAGCTTGCCTCAAAGAAGCAAGCCTCCAAGCCTAAAAACCAGTTATCAGAACAACAACTAAAACACCAACTCAGAATCATCATCATCATTGAAAAGGCCAAGCCCAAAAGAGAGGAAAAGAAAAGTCATAAGCAAAAACAACTGAAGCAAGCATCTCAGATATCATCATCATCGAAAGTTCACCCAAATCCAAAAATAGGAAAACTCAAAGAACAACAATAACCACATTCTCAGAAATAATCATCATTGGAAGTCAACAACATCCAGAAAAGAAAAAGTTAGAAGCAAAAGCAACATCAAGATCATCAATATCAAAACAACACTGAAGCAAGCATCTCAGAATCAAAATTATCATAGATAAGCAAAAGTTCAGAACATGCCATTGGAAATAAACGAAGCATTCAGATAGGAAGAGAGACAGAAATGAATGAGCTAGGGTTTTCAGAAACCTCATCATAAAACTAAAGCAAGGTTGAAGATACAAAGTACCAAGAAGCCAGTAAGCATCGTCACGGTCCCTCTGCCTTGGCCACCTGAGAAGCGCCGCCGTCCACTCCTCCGTCTCCTCTCCAACAACAAACTCTAAAGGTATTGTCCTCCTTCCTTTTTTTTACACCTCACATAAACAAATAACACAGAAGATCAGAACATATAAAAGTTAAAACATGCAAGATAAGAATCCGAAAACCCTAAAAACATGAAGAGGAAAAATCGTCACTCTTTTCGTCATCGTCGGGTACAACCGTGGAGAGAGGAAAGATTGGAGGTAGTGCCTGGTAGCCTGAGGTGTGGAGGGAGCATCAGAAACCATGGTCGAGAATGATGAAGAGACGAAGAAGAAAAGAAAGGAGCGGCGCCGTTCCAAACTGAAACCTTGTTCTGAAACAAAACAAGTGAAACCCTAAAAACTTTATCAATGCATTTGGGCCTGCCCTTTGCACCAAAACTGCTAAGCCCAATTCAATTCTGGCGCATACCCCCTTTTTTATCTGTTGGTTTTTGTTTTGTTTGGGCCAAGCTTCCCCTAAGGCCCATCTATTTTCTTAACCTTTTATACTAATTACCTTATTTTCATTTCATAACTTATTTTGTTAAAATGATATGTTAATTTTTGTATATATTTTTCTTAATAATTTTCATTACTTTAAAAAAAAAAACAGAAATATATATGAATATTAGATTTATTAGGTTAATAGATTTTTGTCTTAAAACTTTTTGTTTAATAAATATTTTTATATAAATTCCTAAATAATATTAACAAAATACATAAACAATAGATTTTTTTATTAAGTTAAAATTTTCTTTCTTTGAAACCTTTTGTTTATATGTAATTAACAAAAACACAAAAAAATAATAAGAATACTTAATAAATACATTAGGTTAACATTTTGATTACTTGTAAATAATAATGTGCATGGCACAATACTTTTGATTCTCTTTTATCCTTATACTTTGCTATATTTTACATTGAGAATGCGATGATTCGATTTGGTTGTAAATAATATTTGGACACTACTATTCTGATAAGACTCATCCCCATTTGTAAACATTTGTACCCCCATCCCCGAATACTTATTTGTAATAGCTTAGACTTTAAATTCCCGCAATTTATCGCTTTCCATATACTGTATAGTAATTAGGGTTTGTATGCGAAGATTCAAAATCAACCGCTAGATAACCTAATACAAGACAAATGCATGAAAATCAATACACAATTCACACTCGCACCTCTAGGGTAACCTCGCTTGTTGCCTCGGAAAAATGCAATCATGTCCCTCGAGTATGAGACACTCTAGAAAACGTCCCTTCGATAAACAAAGATCGTAGTCCCTCGATGACCCTCGATGTTGCCTTCGATAAAACGATCTCGTCCCTTACAAAATTGCTAGAGCGTCTCACAAGTTGCCTTCAATGATTGTATACGATGACCCGCGCCTGTCCCGTTAAACATCCTAACGCAAGGTTGTTCACCAAATACAATGGTGAAACAACACTGTTAAAAGGGTTAAAACATGAGAAAAATCTTTGAGTAAAATAGGGTAGACCAACTCTTAGTTACTTGATAAAAAATCTTGCAAAACATCCTTGCCATTTTTCAAAACACACATCACAACACAACTTCAAAACAAACTTTCAAAAACATTGAAACATCTTTTCAAAAAGACAAACACCTTTGTAAAACATTCAAACGAATTGTTACAAAGGTTGCCTAGACAAGGCATCTTTTTCAAAACATTTTTAAAAACCACACACACAAAGCACCATTTCAAACAATTGAAAAGCAAAGGCAAGTGATCTAAAACAAGTAACTAAGAGCCCATGGATAACCATGGATGAAAAGGGTGCTAGCACCTTCCCTTTTCATAATCTACCCCCCGAACCCACGAAAACATCTCAAAGGTCTTTCCTGTGCTTTTTGACCTTTCCTTAGGATAAATAAAAAGTCGGTGGCGACTCTTGCTAAACCGAACAAGTGCGAACACAAACGCAAGACCTCAAGTCAGTTCTCCCACCGTATCACAAGAGGTAATTACAGGAAGTTTTAATAAAACTGAAAATGGCAATGAAAATGATAATTGATATTGCTGTTTCTCCAATGTCCTTTTGATAGCTCCAATCTCCTTTTCTTATGAGTCGAATGATTTAGATCAATCCCTCTCCTTTGTAGTCGTAGTCGTGGTTATTATATCACAATATTTTTGTTCTTTATTTCTGAGCAAGATCCCTAACTTTTTCCTAGATTGCCCTTTTGGGTTTTCAATCCACCGGGATAATTTTTTTTGTGTATGTCCCTAATTTTTGCCTGGATCATCCTTTAGTGTTTTCAATCCACCGAGACGCTCCTTTTTGCCTAAGTCGCTCGTTTTGGGTTCGAACTTAGTGAGCTTTTTATACATAGTATTTTTTTACTGCCTCTGAATTTGCCGGATATGGCAGTTCTTCCCCATCCATTATTGTGAGACCACCTGAGAATGTTATTTTTACCACGTACAGACCTTCGTACTTGGGTATCCATTTACCACATGAATCAAGGCGAGGTAGTAGAATCTTTTTTAGAATTAAGTCCCATTATTTGAACACTCGAGGATAAACTTTTTTTTGAATGCCTTCTTCATCAGCTTTTGGTACAATTGGCCGTGGCACAAAGCTGTCAAGTGTTTTTCTTCAATGAGGTTGAGTTGATCAAGTCGCGTCTGAACCCACTCTGCTTCTTCAAGCTTTGTTTCCATTAGAACTCGAATTGACGGAATCTCTACTTCAAGCGGGAGTACTACCTCCATGCCATATACCAGAGAGAAAGGAGTTGCACCTGTTGATGTACGTATAGAAGTACGATAGCCATGTAGAGCAAAGGGAAGCATCTCATGCCAACCTTTGTATGTCTTCAACATTTTCTGCATGGTTTTCTTGATGTTCTTATTGGAAGCTTCAATGGCCCCGTTCATCTTGGGTCGATATGGTGAGTGTTGTACCCCGAAATTTGCCCTCTCTTTCTTCAGGAAATCATCTTGGATTTTCAAGGTCCCTCTGAAACAAATCCAAGTCCTGAGTTATCATTTTTTGCCCAAGCAGACCATTTACAAGAGCAAGATGATCACACAAGCTCTAAAGACAACGCTTTTATCTTGAAAAAAAAATTAAATTCTAAACACTTGAAATGTTTCTTTAAAAAATATGAGTGTTTAAGAAAAAATCAGTGTTTCAGAACTTCTGGACCAATTCCGGATAAAAACGGTCAGAAGTTGCAAGCTTGGCTCAGCGTAGTCAGAAGTTGGCTCTTCAGCAGCTACATCAGCTCAATCAGAAGTTGTAAACGTGGAATGCAAAAGGAATGCAAAAGAAGCTACATGACTCTTTCAGAATTTGCAGTTTCAGAACATGCTGAAATCAGAAGATGAAAAGGTCAGAAGAGTGGGTGTTACACTGATACAGAATCTCTAAGCCCAGGAGGTCCAGAAGCAAATCCAAGGAACGTATCAGAAAACCAGGAGAATCCCCAGAACTTACTAAGACAACAGGAAGCCAAGGCCAGAGCATGGTTCACGCTGTTCTTTTTAAAACAGAACTGCTGATTCAACGTTGGTTTCCATTACCAGAATATTGATGTTGATAGGTCTTATCACCATTTAATGCTCATTAATGCTTCCAACCACTCCTGAACATTCATCCAAGTAATCCCTTCACGTGTGGCTTGGAAAACGCCTTTATGTAGATTCTGGCATGGGTCTACACGCCACCGCCCACTTAAGAGGTCACTTCTCTCCAATCCACGCCTGCTGCTGCAGCCTAGGCTGAAGGCTATCTGTTATCACAACTTCCCAGGAATTTCTGTCAAATAATAATTCAAACTCTGTTGGCGCTTTAATGTTCAAGGCACCCACAAGAACTTTGCCTATAAATAGAGAGTCATTGTCCACTGCAAAAGCGCGTTCAAGAAACAGAAAAATTGCTAAGAAAGAAACAGAAACCCTTAGCAAAATAGTGTTCTGAAACTCTGCCAAAATCTCCGGTTTGTTTCATAACTTTGAATTTCTCATCTTCAAACTTTATCCAATACCCAGTTTTCTCTGTGAACTAAAAAACCTCTTTTCAAACTTCTGACCCTACATACGCATACACCTTCACCTGCCTTTTTCCAAAAAAAGAATCTGTCCAGAACACCACCAGAGCCAAAAGCTAGCTTTCACCCACAAACTTTTCCAACAGCCAGGTAAGCACCTGCTGACCTTCATCACGCTGCTAAGCATCATCAGTTGTGCATACTCAAATAAACATAATGTAAATATCATGTTGTTGCTGTTTATATTCTGAGGATTTTCATACCTCAGAACGTTCTGAGCCAGTGTAGGACTTGCCTGTGACCTTGTTGGTTCTGCCCTCTGAAACATTTTGACATTTGCTGGATCTGTTCCAAATATGTTTCCTGTTTTGTGGAATAACAACAAAATTGCAGATGTTATGATTAGTACAGGGAAAAGCCAAGTGCTGACTTTGACGTTAGCACATCTGAAGCCTGTTTTGCTGTCAATGATATCAGAACCTCTGAGAGTTATTGCCTTTCCAGCAGAATCAGAACTTCTGGTTTCTCCACTAACAAACTTCTGTTTTGCAGCGCAGGGGGGGTCAGAACTTCTGATTTCCCCACTAACAGGGTTCTGTTTTGCAGGTGCCAGAGTCATAAGTTCTGACTCATACAGTTTAACCAAGAGGTTGATCATCTGGCAGCGGATCTGAGTCAGAACTTCTGATGACCTCCCAGCAGCGCGCTGGCTCCCTCTCTCTCTATATCTTGTTTTTTGCTATTTTCTTTTTTGTCTATTTTTTCTCGTTGAACCCCCCATGTACAAATGTGTATACCCATCCCCTAATTGTTGTAATAGCGTAGGATTTTATATTTCCGCTTCTTATTGCTAGTAATTAGGACGTGTATGGCAAGATAAAATCAATGAAATAGAAAATCCTAATTCAAAGAAAAAACTCTTGTATGCAATAAAACACACTTGCACACTAACACCCCTAGGGTTACATCCACTTGTTGCCTTTTGAAATTGGGCCATATTGCATGTTAGGTCTCTTTGGGCAAAACAAACAATTCAAATTATCATAGTCCCTCGATGACGCTTTCGAAAGTTGCCTAAAAATGATCAAGTCCCTTAAAGAAAAATTGCCCAAAGATACTTGGGACCATTGCAATTATGGTCTAAACGATGACCCGCGCCCGTCCCTCTCACGTCCTAACACAAGATTGTCCACCAAATATAATGGTGGAACAAAATTGTTAAAAGGGTTAAAACATAGCAATAATCTTTGAGAAAATTTAGGAGTAGACAAACTCTTGGTTACTTGCCAATTTGCAAAACGAAACACTTGCCTATTTTTTTTTAAAACAACACATCATAATACACTTTCAAAACAAAACTTTCAAAAACATTGAAAACTTTTTCAAAAGACATACACCTTGGTATACATCCCAACATGGATCATTACAAAGGTTTCCACCACATTGGCCTCTTTTCAAAACATTTTTCAAACCCACACATACAAAGCACCATTTCAAACAATTGAAAATTAAGGCAAGTTGATCTAAGCAAGTAACTAAGAGCCCATGGATAACCATGGATAGAAAGGGTGCTAATACCTTCCCTTTCTATAATCTACTCCCCGAACCCAAGAAAACATCTCAAAGGTTTTTGCTGTGCTTTTTAACCTTTCCTTAGGATAAAATAAAAAGTCGGTGGCGACTCTTGCTCAACCGAAACATTTGCGAAAACAAACGCAAAACTCAAGTCAGTTCTCCCACCGTATCACAGTGAGGAATTATGATGCTTGATCTTGAAGTCATCGCATAACTCCTTCATCATTTTATTGTTCAAATTGGACCCGTTGTCTGTAATGATCCTGCTAGGAACCCCATATATGCATATAAGATTTTTCTTGATGAACCGAGTAACCACTTATCTTGTCACATTTTTGTAGGACGTAACTTCCATCCACTTGATGAAGTAATCAATGGCAATTAGTATGAACCAGTGTCCTTTGGAGGCTTTAGGTTCTATCATTCCTATCATTATCAAGTCCCCACATCAAAAATGGCCAAGGAGAACTCAGGATATTCAGAGGAGTAAGTGGAACATACAATCTACATTGTGATCCTCCTCTGTGTGAGATTTGGCGATCATATAATCTACATGTACCTCCACTTCTTTATGAATCATATCATGGAATAGTCTTGAAGGTGGAGAAAACACTTAGAAGGGGGGGGGGGGGGGGGGGTTGAATAAGTTTCTCTTTTTCTTTTTCTTAAAGGCACAATGTGACGCGGTGGGAGAACTGACTTGAAGTTTTGCGTTTGTATTCGCAAATGTTGCCGTTAGCAAGAGTCGCCACCGACTTTTCTTTTATCCAAAAGGAAAGGTGAAAAAGCACAGGAAAGACCTTTGAGATTGTTTCTTGAGTTTGGGGGGTAGATTATGAAAAGGGAAGGTATTAACACCCTTTTCATCCATGGTTTTCCATGGGCTCTTAGTTACATGCTTAGATCACTTGCTTTTGTTTGAAATTTGTGCTTGGTATGGTTTTTGAAAGTATTTTGTAAAAGAGGCCATTCGTTTAGGCAATCTTTGTAATGATTCTCGTTCGTAAGAATGTATACAAAGATGTTTGTCTTTTGAAAATGTTTTTAATGATTGTAAGATGTTTTGAAATGTGTGTGTGTTTGTTTTTTTGAAAATAGCAAAGATTTTGTTTGAAATGGAGCAAGTAACTGAAGCTATCTACCTACTCAAATGTCTTTCCTATGTATTTTCTATTCCTTTGACATTGTTGTCTTACCATTGATTTGGTAAGCAACCATATCTTTGGATGTAAACGGGACGGGCGTGGGTCATCGTATAACCATGATTAGCAATGTTCGCAAAGTATCTTAGCATTTTTGAGGGACCAAGATCATTTTGTAAGGCAACTTTTGAATAGAGTCATCAAGGGGCTATGATCTTATATTTGTTTTGTCTTGCCAAGATACTTCGCACGCGTAACATGGCCATTTTTGTTTTAGGCAACCAAGTGGGGAAACCCTAAGGGTGCTTGTGTGCAAGTATATCATTTTCATGCTTTTAATTTTGTCTTGTATTTAGAGTGTTCTATTTGCTTTGTTTTCGTTCTTGTCATACAAACCCTAATTACTAATCATGGCATATGAAAGCGATAAATTGCGTAATGTAAATATACTAAGCTATTACAACAATTTTATGGGAGGGGGGAATACAAGTTTGAATGGGGATTTGCACAAATATAAAGCTAAATACATTATTACAACCAAATCGAATTTGTGCGAATTAAGAAAAATATAATACAATATTTAAAATGTAATGCAATGTACATGTAAAAAGGTTTTTTGTATCTTATTTTCATGTAAAAGAATATTTAATCTAAACCTAGAAATATAAGGAAAAAGATTTGATTTTTGAAAGGGGTTAAACACTAATTTTTGTTTAAAAGAAAATAATGTTTCTATATGTATTATTTTATGTATTTTTGTATAAAAATAATAAATAATATTATATAAAGAAATATAAAAATTAAATATATACAAGAATAAGTATTTATAAGTATGAAAATAAAAAATAAATTGAAATAAATATGTTTAATTATTTTTACAAGTTTATTAAGGAAATAAGTGATATCCTATTTAAAATAAAATATATTTTATGTGAAAAATATTTAAAAAAAATACAATAAAAGTGAAATATTATTAATTTACATTTTTAAGATTTTTTATGCATTAAAAGAAATATTTAAAATATTAAATATATAAATAAAACAAATAAGAAATAAAAATGTAGAAAGAGTTGGCAGGGGGTAAGATAGAAAGTCAGTGGTGATGTTGAGCAAAAACACTGGCCCATAGCAAAAGCCCAAACCTGCAGAAAATGTCAAAAAACTGAAAAGAAAAAAAAAACCAAAATGCAAAAGTAGCGCGCAGGTTCGAACCCAGGACATGGGTCTCACCAGCGCGCTGCTTTACCACTGAGGTGGCCATACATCCATTGTATTTACTGAAGCAAAAATAATATATCACAAAATGCGCCTTGCCCTGTTTCATCTTCTTCCTCACGCCTTGGCCAGATCCCCTATAACTTCCTCATGCTTCCATAAAAATGAAAACTTATAACATGAAAAATGTAGCATTTGAACTCACGAATCCAACCATATAAGTTATGTAATCTAACTATCAAAGAGAATTTTAAAAGCCCTAAATTCTAACCTAATATTTTCAGAGATTTCAACTTCCAAATTCTCTTAGCACAAGTAAAATCAATGCAAGATAATGATATGTATAGCTTCGTTATGATGAGAACTACACTTTTCATTCACATCGTGGCCTAAGGTTGCCTGTACAAGGAGATAGAGTTTGAAAATTTACCTCCTTCAGCTGGAATCGTGTATGGAAATGTAGTGACTTTAATGGAGGCATGATGCTTGCTTGAGCTTCCTTGAGCTTCCCTGAATCTATTCCAACCTTTGCCTTGCTCTGGAAGTGGCTAGAACTCCCTGACCAAGTCCAACTGCAAGCTTCAAAGTCAATAATGGCAGATGGTGGTAAAGGGAATACAGAACATGGATGATGGTTTGGATGGGTTTGATATCAAGTATGTAAGGTATTGGAATGATCTAAACACAAAACGCACGAGCCAAATGGAAGCTGGAGGTGTTTGTGCAGAAATTGTATGTTTTGGACAGTTTTTGGTGTTTTGCTTTCTCTCCGTGTTTCAGGTCTTGGCTTGGTGTTTTATGTGTTGCATAATGTTTGTGTATTAGTATTGAAAGGATCTTAGGCCAACTCTCTAACAGATCTGCAAGCCCTAGCCTTTTTGCAACTTTTCTTGTACTTGAAGCAAAGTGATAAGATAAATCTCACATGCTTGTACCAGCTTGCTTAGGGTTGGTATTTCTTCCCTACAAGTTGCCTTTGGTCTATGGTACTTGCATGTATCAAGGGGGCAAGTCCAATGCTCAAGATTACAAAGTTTTCCAAAGTTGCTCTTTTTCAAAATGGCAATGGAACCTTTTTTCCATAAATGGAATTACAAGTTGGATAAAGATTCAAAAGCATGGATTAAAGCTTTTTCAACTGAGTAAGCATTTAATTAAGGAGTGTGGAACAAGTTTAGGACCTGTACAGTATTAAATAGCCAACATAGGATTGATTTGCAACTTGGTTCTTCATGAAATGGCTTGAGCAAAAAGTGAGAAAATGCCAACTTCCTCTCTTCGATTCTCCCTACTCAAAAATTATCTTGAGGAGTTCTTGGACATTTTGGAAAGCTTGCAATGTTCTCTATAATTCATCTTTTAAATTCATATTGAGATACCTCTTGGAACTAGGTGAAAAATTGCCATGAAGTTGGGTCCAAAACCTGCCTAAATTAGGGCAAAATTTCACTAAGTTAAGAAGTTCATGATCATGTATTCACAAATTTATATATTGAGATCCAAGCATATTTAGGGAAAAGTTTGTGAGGAAAAGTTGTAGATTTCATGGAGGCCTACAACTTTCATGTTGGGAACTTTCCTTGAATCATCATGCATCATGGTGAAAAAATGGTGTAAAGTTGAGAAAAAATAAGAAAATTTTCATACTTAGAAAATTTCTAAGATGAAAATTTTCAAATTCAAACCCTAATTTTCAAATTTGGATTTCTTTGTGAACAAGTTTCACATTTTGACATGTCTTGATGAATTATGACCCTTGGTACTTGATTTTGACCAAAAAGTCAAAGTTTGACTTTTCAGTGTACAGTTGACTTTTGATCAGTTGACTGCAAATTTCATCTGTCAATCCAATGAATTTGAGATGTTTTGAGCCATGTAATTAAGTCAAGATGATGCCATTGAATCCTTGAAATCATTCTTGAACTCAATTGGTCATTTGCTAGGTTAAAAATCAGAAATCGCCCTTCCTCAATCAAAACCCTAATTTTGACCATTTTGCCCTTTTGATGATTTGAACAAATTTCTTGAGGAATTGTGATCCAAACTTGACCAAATGGTACATATGAGTCTAAAATGTTGATGTGGATAAAAAATTATGAAGTTTGACTGTAAATTGGCCATGGTTGACTTTTTCCCCAATACAGCTGATTTTTAGGTCAACTGTCCAATTGACTGATCAAAAATGTGGTTCAAGGCTTGAAACTTGTCATGAGTGATATTAGGTATCCATAATGATGTTTGAAAGTCATATGAAGCATTGATAGTCCAAAAATCCTTGTGCAAATTCAAACCCTAATTTTGGGTCATCAGTGCAAGATGGGATGTCTTGAGCTGACCAAACCCTAATCCAGTCTTGAGTCAAAGAGATCTTGTGAGAAAAATCTTGATATATGAGAGGGAAAATTTTGTGTACAACAGCTGCCCCTGTTCAATCTTCGTAAACCTGAAGAGTTAGATTGACGAGCTTTGCCATTCGTGACTCGAAGGTGAAAGATGATTGGACACTAGAGTGCCCATAAATTTGCACTCGGCGATGTGTAGTTTAGGGAACGGGCTTAAAGATGCCATTTGGAGGTGTGATAGAGTCTTGTTGGAGATGGGCTTGTAGATGCCATCCAAGAATGTTTGTTTAAGTGTAAGTTGTAAGCTGAAAGAATGAGTATCAGAATGGTGTCCGCGTCTGGAACGTATCTGAACTGTATCTGAACTTGAAATTTGAATAAGTATCAGAATGGAATCCGTGTCTGGAGCGTATCTGAACTATATCTGATAGTTGAAATCTGAATGAGTATCAGAATAGCATTCGTGTCTGGAGCGTATCCGTACCGTATCTGAATTTTGAAATTGAATGAGTAACAGAATGGCATTCGGGTTTGGAGCGTATCTGAACTTAAAGTCTGAATAAGTGTTAGAATGGCATCCGCATCTGGAGCGTATCCGTACTGTATCTGAACTTGAAATCTAAATAAGTATCAGAATGACATCCGTATCTGGAGCATATCTGAATTGTATCTGAACTTGAAATCTGAATAAATATCAGAATGGCATCCGTGTCTGGAGCGTATCCGTACCGTATTTGAATTTTGAAATTGAATGAGTAACAGAATGGCATACGGGTCTGGAGCGTATCTGAACTTGAATTCTAAATAAGTGTTAGAATGGCATCCGCATCTGGAGCGTATCTGTACTGTTTCTGAACTTGAAATCTAAATAAGTATTAGAATGACATCCGTATCTGGAGCGTATCTGAACTTGAAGTCTGAATAAGTGTTAGAATGGCATCCGCATCTGGAGCGTATCCGTACTGTATCTGAACTTGAAATCTGAATAAGTATCAGAATGGCATCCGTATCTGGAGCATATCTGAACTTGAAATCTGAATAAGTATCAGAATGGCATCCGTGTCTGGAGCGTATCCGTACTATATCTGAACTGTATATGAACTTGAAATCTGAATGAGTATAAGAATGGCATCCGTGTCTGGAGCGTATCTGAACTGTATCTGAAGTCTGAATCTGAATAAATAACAGAATGGCATCCATGTCTGGAGCGTATCTGAACTGTATCATGATTGCATATTGTTAATGGTAGCTTGTTAATCTTATCCTGAAAGGGTAAAATGTTAGCTAGAACACAAAATTATGTTGCATGAAATGTATGATGCAATATATGTGATTCATCAATGTTTATGATATGTAGATGTAATGTGTGCGCATGTAAGCTGATTTGCTGTACTGCTGAGGAAAATAAATCCTTGACTTCTGCTGAGGATATGTGGATTCTTCATGTCTTGAAGTTGGAGTATTTGACAAATTTTTTGTTGTGAGAGCAATGCCATATACTGCTTGAGGAATTTGCTTGGAGAATCTAGAGAATTTTGATGACTTCTATTGGGGATTAATGAATGGGAGTCTTTGTTCCATTGGGGAGTATCAGAAGTTAGCTGCTATCCGAATGGATTTCAGGATTCAAATAACTTGCTGGGGGATTTGGAGGAACTGGATGGTTTCCACCGGGGATTGATAAACTAGAAGCTTTGTTCTGTTGGGTAGTTGGGAGTTTTGTTCCGCTGGGGAATTATTGAAAACTCTGTGGGGAATATGGAGTGGTCTAGGAATGTTTTCCTGTTCCTTCAACCTATCAGTAATTGTCCTTTTCATTTTGTTTATTTGTAAATAGTAATTATGTTCAAATGCATATGTTCATTAATGAATCATTGGACGTTTTTGCAAATAAAACACAAGTGTAAAGGAAAAAGACAAACAATTTTTTGTACTTTAAAGATATATCTTTGTATTTACTTTGAATAATTATTTTGTACAAAAGAGATAGACATCCTAGTAAGAGGATGGTGCCATAAAAGTAAGAAAAAATGTATACAAAGAAAGACAGCTATGTGCGATAATCCCATGGAGTTCCCATTCTGCTATAGCCTCCGTATCTCTGAATATCTTGTCTATTTGTTGCTTCGTCCGAAGATGATTGGATTGATCATAAACCTCGAGTTTGTCAGAGAAGAGATTATTTCGAAGTGATCCAACGGGACATAGTCATACGCTTTAATTCCCTAACTTTTGCCTGGACTGCCCTTTCGGGTTTTCAGTCCACCGGGAAACCCTTTTTTGCCCAAGTCGCCCTTTCGGGTTTTCAACTTGCCGGGTGTACAAATTTTTTATTTTTATCCCAAATTTTTGCCCGAACCTTTTGGTTCGCCGGGATGCCCTTTTTTTGCCTAGGTATGTCAACCTAGCGGGTCTCTTATGCGTAGTATCTTTTGATTATGTCTGTGTTCGCAGGGTGTGGCAGGTCGTCACCGTCCATGGTGGTTAAGATCATTTCCCCACCGGAGAAGAGGTTCTTGATTACAAATGGTCCTTCATAGGTAGGAGTCCATTTTCCCCTGGGATCACTTTGTGGCAAGATAATGCGTTTGATCACTAGATCTCCAACTTGATATACTTGGCGTCTAACTTTCTTATTGAAAGCCTTGATCATCCGTTTTTGATACATCTAACCATGGCAAACAGCAGTGAGTCTCTTTTCATCAATTAAGTTCAGTTGATCAAGTCGAGTCTGGATCCAATCGTCCTCATTCAAACCCACATCCTTCATAATTCTCAAAGAGGGGATCTGAACCTCGATAGGCAAGACAGCCTCCATGCCATAAACCAAAGAATAGGGTGTTTCCCCAGTTGATGTGCGAGCTGTGGTACGATACCCGTGGAGAGGAAATGGTAGCATCTCATACCAGTCCTTGTAGGTGACTGTCATTTTTTGTATGATCTTTTTAATGTTTTTATTAGCAGCTTCGACTGCACCATTCATCTTTGGCCGATAGGGGGATGAATTATGATGTTGAATCTTGAACTGCTCGCACAAGGCGGTGATCATAGTATTGTTATGGTTCGTACCATTATCAGTGGTGATCCTTTCTGGGATACCGTACCGGCAAATGAGATTCTCCTTGACGAAGCGAGCAACAACATTCTTAGTAACAGATGCGAAGGAAGCTGCTTCAACCCACTTTGTGAAATAATCAATGGCCACTAGAATGAAACGGTGTCCATTGGAGGCTGTAGGCTTGATCTCCCCAATCATATCAATTCCCCACATAGCAAAGGGCCAGGGAGCCGTTAAGACATTTAGAGGAACCGGAGGCACGTGCACCTTGTCTGCATAGATTTGACACTTATGACAAGTCCGGGAGTGTTTATAGCAGTCTGCTTCCATGGTAGACCAAAAATAGCATGCCCATAGGATTTTCTTCACCATCGTATGCCCACTAGAGTGAGTGCAAAAAGGTACCTTCATGTAATTCAGCCATGATCTTTTCAGCTTCAATCTTATCCACACAACGGAGCAGAATAGAATCATGATTACGTTTGTACAGGATGTCATTACTTAGGAAGAACTTAGCGGAGAATCTCCTTAGGAACTTTTTATCATTGATTGAAGTTCCTTCTGGATATTCTTGAGCCTCGAGATACCTTTTGACTTTATGAAACCAAGGCTGGTCCACTACTTCTTCAGTATTAATCTCGTGACAGTGTGCTGGTTCGTCCATTCGTTCAATGGTGATCTGGGGAGCCTCCTTATCCCAATTAAGTTTAAACATAGATGACATCGTGGCTAGAGCATCTGCTAGCTGATTTTCCTCTCGCGGGAAGTGCTCGAAGGTAATCTGCTCGAAATGTGGTAACAATGTCAAAACATGTTCTTTGTAAGGGATAAGGTTTGGATGCTTAGTGTCCCATTCTCCTTTGATTTGACTGATGACCAAAGCTGAATCTCCAAATACAACTAAAGATTTGATTCCCAAGTGTATGGTAGCCTTGAGACCAAAGATGCACACTTCGTATTCCGCCATGTTGTTCGTACATTTGAAGCAAAGTCTAGCGGTAAAAGGAGTATGGCATCCTTTAGGAGATATGAGTACAGTGCCGATACCATTACCAAGTGCATTAGATGCCCCATCAAAGAACAGGGTCCATAGGGATCCTTGTTCAGGTCCGTCATATGGCCTAATTTCTTCACAGTTGTCTAATATCATGATGTCTTTGTTCGGGAATTCAAACTTCATGGACTGATAATCTTCTACAGCTTGATGGGCAAGATGATCAGCTAGCACACTGCCCTTTATAGCTTTTTGGGTAGTGTATTGTATGTCATATTCTGTTAGGATCATTTGCCATCTAGCTATCCTCCCAGACAGAGCAGGCTTTTCGAAGATGTATTTTATCGGATCCATCTTAGATATCAATAAAGTGGTATGAGTCAACATATACTGTCTTAGCCGGCGAGCAACCCATGCCAAAGCACAACAAGTTTTCTTGAGCAGTGAATATCTGGTTTCACAGTCGGTAAACTTTTTGCTCAGGTAGTAAATAGCGTTCTCTTTTCGGCCAGACTCGTCATGCTGCCCCAATACACACCCCATTGAGTTCTCTAAAATGGTCAGATACATGATCAGTGGTCTTCCCTCGACTGGTGGCATCAAGACAGGAGGCTATTGTAAGTACTCCTTGATCTTGTCAAAAGAAATTTGGCATTCGTCGTTCCATCTAACTACTTGATCTTTCTTCAACAGTTTGAAGATTGGCTCACAAGTAGCTGTCAAGTGAGAAATGAATCTGGCAATATAGTCCAGGCGTCCCAAGAATCCTCTGACTTCCTTCTCAGTGCGAGGAGTAGGAATTTCTTGTATCTCTTTAACTTTGGCATGATCAACCTCGATGCCTTTGTTGCTGACGACGAAACCTAAGAGTTTACCGGACCGGACTCCGAATGTACACTTGTTTGGATTCAACCTTAGTTTGTACTCCTTCAATCTCACAAACAACTTTTTCAAGTGATCAAGGTGTTCCTCTTCAGTTTGTGATCGGGCTATCATGTCATCTACGTAGACCTCTATCTCATGATGTATCATATAATGAAACAAAGCTACCATGGCGCGTTGATAGGTTGCCCCGAAATTATTCAGTCCAAATGGCATCACTTTGTAACAGAACATGCCCCACTACGTGACAAATGTAGTTTTCTCCATGTCCTCAGGTGCCATTTTAATTTGGTTATAGCCTGAGAATCCGTCCATGAAGGAAAACACTTTGTGCTGGGCTGTATTGTCAACCAGGATGTCGATGTGGGGAACTGGAAAATCATCTTTAGGGCTGGCCCTATTTAAATCTCTATAACTCACGCACATCCGTACTTTGCCATCCTTTTTAGGCACGGGAACAATGTTGGCAACCCATTGAGGATAGTAAGTGACGGCCAAGAATCCAACATTGAACTGCTTCATGACTTCCGCTTTGATCTTCTCTGACATGTCAGGTCTCATGCGGCGGACTTTCTGTTTCACTGGTGGACAGTCTTCTCTTGTGGGTAGATGATGTACCACAATGTCTATATCAAGTTCCGGCATGTCTTCGTATGACCAGGCAAAGATCTCAACATAATCATGCAATAGCTGAATTAGGCGCTCCTTGACACTCGGCTCTAGGTTGGCACCCACTTTGATTTCCTTTTTTATCCCCTTCGGTACCCAAATTGATTGTATCCAACGGCTCCTCATGAGGTTGAATAGATCTTTCCTCTTGTAGTAGTAGTCTGGAGAATTCCCCCGACACTTCACAATCTTCTTCACCTTCGTATTCAACTTGATAGATTGGATCTTCAGAGTCACTGAAGGCTATAGAAGTATCGTTACTCATGGGATCCAGAATGGAAGGGTACCTGCATTTGTGAGTGTGGGTGTGTGTAAGGGTATAGCCATCTTTAAACAATAAAATGTAAAAGAAAGACAATGAGCACAAAAGGTTTATATGTGAAAAAGCGTCCATGATTCATTGAATGTCATATGAAGATGAAATAAAAACCCTTACAAATGGACCATTGTGCCTCGGGTAAGACACAAGGTTTTTAAGTGCGAATTGTTTGTGAATATTACAAGTCCAACAGAAATGTAAAAGATAAATTACTAAGAGATGAATATTGGGACAAAGTCTCTTGCTTCCCAGTTGCGAAGTCCTCTGTTGACAGTAGGAAATATCCAATCTTCTAAGCTGCCCTCTTCTTCAACATCTTCCACTGCGTTGACCTCTCGGTTACTAATCCTCAAAGTTGGCCCTCCAGCACGGGCATGACGCACAGCCTACTGAGCAGTTAAAGTAAACCCCAAGCCAAACTTGTCGGATTTATACGGGATATCCGGAAGTTTCCCCCAGATGGTGCATCCACCCTCTTCTACTACTGCCTTGGCGTCCTTTAGAGATGACATCCAAAGTGGAGGTCTTGTGATCTTGGGAATCGAGGATACTGTCTTGGTTTCCGCTACTTCTTGAGAAACCTCCTCGAAATGTTGAAAAGGAGTTTCAATGAATTCGCCATCCAACTCCACATATCAGAAAGAATTTAGATGACAAATCATGTACTCTTCCTCTCCATGGACAGTTATGATCTTTCCTTGGACCGGGTACTTTAGCATTTGATGTAGTATGGAGGTGACGACACCGGAATTATGGATCCAGGGACGTCCTAACAGACAGGAGTAAGAAAGACGGATGTCCATCACATAGAAGGTTGAGTTGAAAATTTGAGTTCCCACCTTTATCGGGATGTCCACCTCCCCGTGGACCATCCTCTTCGAACCATCAAATACTCTCACAACTATGTTACTGGGTTTTAATGTCAGCCCTTCGCAATCCAATCTATCAAGGGATTTCTTCGGTAAGATGTTCAAAGATGATCCCGTGACCACCAAGACATGGGCCAGAGTCGTTCCTCTACACTCCAGAGACATGCAAAGCCTCGTTATGTTTTCTCCCTCTGGGTGTCAAATCAGCATCAGAGAAGCCTAGGCCGTTATCAGCTGTCAAACTGGCCACACAAACTTGGAATTGGTCAGCAGACGTCTCTTGTGGCACATGGGCTGTCTTTAAAAATTTTACCAAAGCTTTTGCATGTGCCTCAGAGCACAGCAATAATGCTAGCATGGAGATCTTGGAGGGAGTCTTCCCCAACTGTTCAACCACGTCATAGTCACTTTTCTTTATTATCCTCATGATTTCTTCCATTTCCTTCTTGGATGTTTCGGGGATAGCTAGTGATCGAGCCTTCGTCCGGACAAGCTCTTCTTGAATGCTTTTCCCTCGATCTTCAGTAGTAGAAGTGTTGGTAGGGACAACAGCAGGGATTGTGTCATTTTTTCGGTAGATACACTTACAATTATAATCACCGGTACAGAGGTAATATTCGGAACGGCCACGGGTCCAAAAACTGCCTTTGGAGGGGCAATCTCTGGAGAGAAGATTCTACCACTACGGGTAATCTTACTAGTTCCGGCAATATTGCTAATGTCTGAACTTTCTTCTTCGGTGGTCAACCCATCTTATTTAATACTGTGATCGGTGGGAATGAGAACTGACTGTTTTGGAATGCTGGTTCGCATTTGCGTTTGTTTTTGCAAAATGTCGCGGTAAGCAAGAGTCGCCATCGTCTTTTATTTTATCCAACAAGGAAGGGACAAAAGCACAGAAAAATTCCTTTTTGAGATGTTTCTCGGGTTCGGGAGGTAGATTATAGAAAGGGAAGGTGTTAGCACCCTTTCTATCCGTGGTTATCCACGGGCTCTTAGGTACTTGCTCACTATATTTTCAAAAAATTTGCTTTTCTTTGTGATTGTGGGTTTGAAAAGAGTTTTTGTTTGAAAGAGAGTGTAAGTGCGAAAAGTTTTGTTTTTGTTTTCAAAAGAGCAAGTACTTAAGAACATCTACCTACTCAAAAAGGAATTAAACTGTGCAAATTTCCTTTAGACAATGCTATCCCACTATTGAGGAGTAGGTAGCACCGTCGTTGGAGTTTTCGGGTCAATTCGATTTAAGTGGCGTGTGGCCACCAAAGCAATGTTAGGACGCCTTAGCGGTAACCCTAATGTCTTAGATCATTTTTATCCGAGGCAACCGTTTCGAGGCAACTTATGATCTTTGGACAAGAGGGAGACCTCTAAAACTTCCTATACTCAATGACCACGTTCGAGGCAAACAAGTGAGGCGTACCCTAGGAGTGGCATGTGCAAGTGTGTCAATTTTCAGTTATATTATCTTTACATGTCATGGTGAGCTACTGTTGATTTTAAGTTAAAATAGATCTTGTCATGCATAGCCTATTATTCATACATCTAACAGTTAATGGTTGCGGAAATTAAATTGCGGAAAATAAATCTAAGCTATTTTAAGGCGTCGGGTATTTACATCGCCAAAAATAAACCCTTGAAAATTAAATTGCGAAAAGTAAATAAAAGCGGTAAATAAAATCCTAAGTTAAAACTATTACATCCTTGGAGCAATTACAATATATGGATCAAAAATAATATGCGCGCGAGAAAAATTGAATCAGAAAGTCCTAGGGCTTTGACCCTTTTTATCAAATAAAACATATTTTTTGTTATTTTTTGAATTAAAAATTAAGTCTAGATTAAAAATGGAATTAATTAATTAAAGGAAAATATTTTTGAGTTTTATTTTAATTAAAATAAAAAATGGTTAGCAAATGTTAAAAACCCTAATTCTATGTTGATTTTAATTTAATGCAAAATATATTATCATTAAACCTAATTTAAAACTAACTTAATTGGTTAATTTTTATTTACAAAAATAGATAATAAAATTAATGATATTAAATAAAATATTTTTTTATGATTTCTGAATTTTTTTTTTTTATGAAAAAGGGTTAGTTTGTTAATTAATTAGTTTTTAATAATAAAAAGCAATAAAAAATAATGAAAAGAAATAAAAAAAGTAAGCAAACTTTGGGGGGTGTTGGGCCTGAAGAAGGTGTTTGACTTGCAATTTCCAGGCCCAAACACAAGCAGCCTCGTTGGACTTTTTGGATTTGCTAGGCGTGCATTGACTTGAGGACATGATGATGACTCTAGCCTGGCCATTGGATCTGATTTGCAAGCCACGTAGCCTTCCAGATCTGCAAGCGCATAGTAGTCCACTCTTTGAACGTCACATGGGAATACCTGAAGAAGAAAAATAAACAAGGTTTTGGGGGACTTGGGATTTGAACCCAGGTCCCAAGGGACAAATCAATTAGCGCGCTACCAACTGAACCAAGATGTTAACCTGTTAATGGATTAGCAATTAAATATTATAAAACAAACTAACAACTATTCCCAGAAAAACGCGCTAATATTCAAATGGACCAATCACATGGAGACACACTATCGTCTTCTTCATCAAAAGACTGGTTATTTACCTGCGGATTTTTATCCGCAGGAAGTTTCGTGGGATGGTTCTAAAATACTCCCTAGGCTACAAAAATGGAATCCAAGAGTACCACTGTACTCGTCTCACTCCCCTGAACTCATCCATGGCCATTGTTGGCCTTGATTTAACCTGCACACAAAATGCCTAAAAACATACACAAGAACCCTAGGTTCTGGATATGGGGTTAGAGGTCACAAAAATAAAATCAAATAATGCAGTTTGCTTAGGAATTTAATGGTCAGTACAAATATGCAAGAAATTTGGCACAAAGATGCAAGAAAACCGAGTTACGATTCCATGTGCAGAGCAAAGTTCATGGAGACTTACATTGCGTTATGGGAGATGGAAAGACTCCCTTTTGATAGGTATAGCTCCACTAGGTATCAAGGAAGAGAGCTGCGTCTTTCTTTTGGTCTGAATCTGCCTCCAATGTGGTTCTTGATCTCACACTTTTTCAAGGTTTTTTGCAAAGTGGTATGGCCGTTTCTGCAGGGTTTTGTGCGTCGTCTTGATTTGTGAGGCTTATGTGAATGTTATAGAGTGAATTAGGGTTGGTTTTTTGATCTGAAATCAAGTGTATTCAAGATTGAAGATTGGATTTTATCACCATTGAAAAGCTTTCCAAAAATAAGCCAAATCTGATATTTTGTGCTTGAATGAGTCTTGGCACGAGTTGGTTAGTTGTCACATGATATATGCAAGCTGTACAAATCACAAAGATACCATTTCATTAATTTTTGGATTTTATTTGAATTAATATAGATTTAAAATGAATTAAATCAATAAAAATTAAATAAAATAGAAAAGTAAATGTTTGGTCATGAAATTAAAGATGGGACATGTGTGTGGTATGACAAGACCAAATCAAGTGGAAAAAAGTGGGCCCTTTTGTCAAAAATTGGAGTTTTGAGGATAGTTGACTTTTGGCAATTTTGGAAAAATGCCCAACTTCAACAATGCATAATTTCTTCAATTTTGAACTTTTGGAAGTGTTCTTGGACTTTTTAGAAACCTTGAGATGTCCTATAATCAACCCTTTTGTTCTCATCTCATTTTGATGTTCCATGCTCAAGTTATAAGTTTTGGCAAAAAAGGTGTTTTTGTTGACTTTCAAAAATGACCTATAATGTCCAAATTTGTAACGTTTTGTGAGAGCATTTATTGATCTTGGGGTGTGAAGATGGATTGTAGGAAATTGCATCCTATTCAAAATGAGCTTTGGATGGATCATTTCTCATAAATCATGAGAAAGTTATGCTTGGACAAAGTTGAGTTGACTTTTCCTACAAAACCCTAATTTAGCAACTTTTGAATCTTGATGAATCTTGAGCAATCCTTGATGAATCATGATCAACCTTTGATCAAATGATGAATTATCCTTCAAAATAATAATGTTTAAAAAAAATCTTGAGGTTTGACTGTATTTGGGACACAGTTGACTTTTGCCCTAACACAGTCAATTTTTGGGCCTCTTGAACAATTGGCTGACCAAACTTCCTTTGCAAGGCTTGAAATTTGACATGGATGAACTTAAGAACATATTAGGACATTAGGGAGCAATTGAGGTCATTTGTATGTGAGGACCTTGATGCAACACAAAACCCTAATTTTGACTTGACTGCCTTAGGAGGTGACTTGACTGTCCAATCCTTGAGCCAACTTGAAGATTATTCTTGGCAAATCTTGAGGAATATGGGAGGGAAAATTTTTGGGTACAACAGTTTCCCCTGTTCAATTTTCTTAAACCTGAGGATGTAGATTGGCTTTCGAGCCTTTCGTGATCCGAAGGTGGAAGATAATTGAACACTAGAGTGCCCAGAAATTTGCACTCACATGGTGTAGTATCAGCATTGTGATGTCGGGAATGGGCTTACAGATGCCATTTGGAGATTGTTGGTTGGAGGATGGGCTTACAGATGCCATCTGCAGGAGTGTCGATCGCATAAGAGATTCCTTAGCGAGAACTTGCATACCTGTTGTTGTAGAAGATTCCGCTGGGGAAGCCTAACTTTTGTGGAGATTTAGGAACCTGCTTGTACTTCAACTGAGAGAATGCCTCGGCTGAGTATTAAGAACCTGTCCATAATTCAACTGGGGGGTAATCTTCATCAAGATCTAGGAACTGTCTCGTTCTCAATGGGAGTATACCGTTGAGGTTATAGAACTTGTCCACACTGTGACGGAGGAAAACATCAAGATCTAGGAACTGACTCGTGCTCACCGGGAGTATACCGTTGAGGTTATAGTACTCGTCCATGCTATGACGTAGGGAAGCATCTTCATCAAGATCTAGGAATTGTCTCATGCTCAATGGAGTGTACCGTTGAGGTTATAGAACTTGTCCATACTATGACGGAGGGAAACATCAAGATCTAGGAACTGACTTGTGCTTAATGGAGTATACCGTTGAGGTTATAGTACTCGTCCACACTATGACATAGGGAAGCATCTTCATCAAGATCTAGGAACTATCTCGTGCTCACCGGAAGTATACCGTTGAGGTTATAGAACTCGTCCACACTATGACGGAGGAAAACATCAAGATCTAGGAACTGAATCGTGCTCACCGGGAGTATACCGTTGAGGTTATAGTACTCGTCCACACTATGACATAGGGAATCATCTTCATCAAGATCTAGGAATTGTCTCGTGCTCACCGGGAGTATACCGTTGAGGTTATAGAACTCGTCCACACTATGACGGAGGAAAACATCAAGATCTAGGAACTGACTCGTGCTCACCGGGAGTATACCGTTGAGGTTATAGTACTCGTCCACACTATGACGTAGGGAAACATCTTCATCAAGATCTAGGAACTGTCTCGTGCTCAATGGAGTATATCATTGAGGTTATAGAACTTGTCCACACTATGACGGAGGAAAACATCAAGATCTAGGAACTGACTCGTGCTCAATGGAGTATACCGTTGAGGTTATAGTACTCGTCCACACTATGACGTAGGGAAGCATCTTCATCAAGATCTAGGAATTGTCTCATGCTCAATGGAGTATACCGTTGAGGTTATAGAACTCGTCCACACTATGACGGAGGAAAACATCAAGATCTAGGAACTGACTCGTGCTCACCGGGAGTATACCGTTGAGGTTATAGTACTCGTCCACACTATGACGTAGGGAAACATCTTCATCAAGATCTAGGAACTGTCTCGTGCTCAATGGAGTATACCGTTGAGGTTATAGAACTTGTCCACACTATGACGGAGGAAAACATCAAGATCTAGGAACTGACTCGTGCTCACCGGGAGTATACCATTAAGGTTATAGTACTCGTCCACACTATGACGTAGGGAAGCATCTTCATCAAGATCTAGGAACTGTCTCGTGCTCACCAGGAGTATATCGTTGAGGTTATAGAACTCGTCCACACTATGACAGAGGAAAACATCAAGATCTAGGAACTGACTCGTGCTCACTGGGAGTATACCGTTGAGGTTATAGTACTCGTCCACACTATGATATAGGGAAGCATCTTCATCAAGATATAGGAACTGTCTCGTGCTCACCGGGAGTATACCGTTGAGGTTATAGAACTCGTCCACACTATAACGGAGGAAAACATCAAGATCTAGGAACTGACTCGTGCTCACCGGGAGTATACCGTTGAGGTTATAGTACTCGTCCACACTATGACGTAGGGAAGCATCTTCATCAAGATCTAGGAACTGTCTCGTGCTCAGCGGGAGTATACCGTTGAGGTTATAGAACTTGTCCACACTATGACGGAGGAAACTGTCGAGATTGAGAACCTTATCTGAAATTCAATCGAGGATGATTCAATTGAGATTTAAGAACTGGTCAGATCTTAGACTAAGTTGAGAACTTAACTGCATTTTTCCTGAAAGGTAAAGGTCAGTCATATGCAATGCATGAGATGAATCAAGCAATGATGTTCTCAACATAAATGAGATTGTATTCGTATGATGCGTATATGCATGTATCATGATGTATGAGAATGTGATGTTTTAGCTGGGGAAAATAAATCCCGGAGTTGCTGGAGAAGATAGTTCTTCGTTTCCGCTGGGGATGATGAACGAAGATAAGCCTGCAGGAGAAAAGAACTCCGTTGGGGAATAAGCTGATGAAGAGATTACTCTGCGGGGAATTACTCTGTGGGGAAGAGATACTTTGCTGGGATTTTGATAAACTCCGCTGGGGATCCCGTTGATAAGCTCTGTTGGGGATTTTAATGATGAACTTTGCTGGGGATAGAAAGAATCTTCGCTGGGGATGACCTTTCAATTGCAACTTGCTGAGGATAACCCAGTTAGACTTCTGTGGGGATAACCTCTGAATTTGGCTGAGGAGACTTATTTGTGCTTCGCAGGGGATAAGCTTCCAGAATCTACTAGGTAAGATGATTCAACTCTGTCGGGGAAGATTTTTTAAACTGCGTCGGGGAATTGACTCCACTAGGGGTATCTTATATTCCGTCGGGGAACATTCTTATACTCCGTGGAGGAATTTTAAGACTGTCGGGGATACTTTTATACTTGCTGGAGAATATTCTTATACTCCGCTGGGGAATATTAAGACCTTCTGGGGATACCAAGCTTTTTTAGGGCTGATGGTAGACTAACTCTGCTTGGGGAGAGTATTGCTGATTCGTTCGTAGTTGCAAGTCTCAGTGGGGAGAGCTATCATTATTGTTTTACTCTACGGGGAGTGACAGTATCCCGGTCATATTCTTCAGCTGAACCTACCGTGGTACCCTGGTGGATAGAGCAACTAGACAGCTCAGACAATTCTTATTGCCCCTACTTCTGATATCACCCGTAATTAGTCTTTTGTTTCGTATGTAAATATTTATGAGCAGCAGTTAATGTCAAATACATATATCAAGAATGAACATTGGACGTTCTTTGCAAAGGAAAAACAGTTTGAAATTTGTCTGAAAATGAATTTGTATTGATTTTGAAGTTTGGTCTGTAAATAGGCGTTTTGTACAAGAGGCTGACGTCCTAGTAAGAGGACGCCGCCGAACAAATAGAATTTATACAATTTGTGAAAAGAAAACAAAATAGCTATGTGAATAATCCCACCGGGTTCTAACTCTGCTATTGCCTTTATATCTTCAAGCGTCTCATCACTTTGCTGCTTAGTTGAAGATGAATCTGATTGATTGGTGTCGTCCGAGCCTGATAGTTGATACCGAAGTCTGGATGCAGGGTGATCCAATGAGACATAGTGTTACGCTTATCCCTAACTTTTGCCTGGACCGCTCTTTTGGGTTTTCAGTCCATCGGGATACCCATTTTTGCCCAAGCCGCCTTTTCAGGTTTTCGACTTGCCGAGTGTACAGATTTTTTATTTTCATCCCTTATTTTTGCCCGAACCTTTTGGTTCGCGAGGAAGCCCTTATTCTTGCCTAGGCCAGTAAACCTAACGGGTCTTTGATCATGCGTAGTATCTTTTTACTATGTCTGCATTGACGGGGTGAGGAAGGTCGTCACTATCCATGGTGGTTAGAATCATTGCTCCTCCTGAGAAGATGTTCTTAACCATAAATGGCCCTTCGTAAGTAGGGGTCCATTTGCCCCTGGGATCACCTTGAGGTAAGATAATGTGCTTGATTACCAGGTCCCCAACTTTATACTCTTGTCGTCTGACTTTCTTGTTAAATGCCTTGATCATCCGTTTTTGGTACGTCTGACCATGACAAATAGCAGTAAGTCTCTTTTCGTCGATTAGATTCAATTGATCAAGTCGAGTCTGAATCCAGTCATCTTCGCTCAAACCTGCATCCTTCATGATCCAAAGAGAGGGTATCTGAACTTCAATCGACAAGACTGCCTCCATGCCATATACCAAGGAATAGGGTGTTGCCCCTGTTGACGTCCGTGCTGAGGTACGGTACCCATGAAGAGCAAATGGTAACATCTCGTGCCAATCTTTGTACGTCACTGTCATCTTCTGCACAATCTTCTTAATGTTCTAATTTGCCGCTTCTACAGCCCCATTCATCTTCGGCCGGTAGGGAGAAGAGTTATGATGCTGTATCTTGAATTGCTCGCAGAGCTCAGTGATCATTTTGTTATTAAGATTGGTACCATTGTTGTGATCGGTGGATCTGGAACTGACTGTTTAACGCTGGTTCGCGAAATGTCGCGGAAGCAAGAGTCGGCACCGTCTTTTATTTTCTCCAAATGGAAAGGACAAAAGCACATAAAAATTCCTTAAAGAGATTGCTCTCGGTTCGGGAGGTAGATTATAGAAAGGGAAGGTGTTAGCACCCTTTCTATCCATGGTTATCCATGGGCTCTTAGATACTTGCTCATTTGTGTTTTCAAAATCGTTTGTTTGCTTTTCAAGGTGAGTGGGTTTGAAAAAGTTTCTTTGAAAATTCCAGTTCGACTCTTGTATCGGTCCTCAAGAGTGTTTGAAAAATTGCTTTCGAAAGCTTTTTGAAAATGTGTTGGTGTGAAAAGTATTTTTGATTTGTTTTGTTTTGAATTAGAGCAAGTATCCACGAGTCGTCTACCTACCCTAAGGAATTCGTCTGTGTAAATGTCCTTTAAAGTAGTGTCATCCCACCATTGAGAGGTAGGTAGCACCACCGTTGGAGGTGTTCGGGTCAATTCGAGGTTTGGGACATGATGATCACCAGAGCAATGGGAAGACACCCTAGAAGCTACCCTCATGCCAGGTTCCCGGATCATGAGGACTTACTAAGACATCCTCTACTCGACGATCACCTTTCGAGGCAAGGCAACAGTGAGGCGTACCCTAGGGGTGGTGTGTGATTTGTGTGTCGTTTTTCATGATATTTTGTCTTTTGTCATGTCATAGGTGATCTACGCGTTATTTTTATTTTAGTCATTCATTCTTGCATGCCATTATTAACAGTTAAAAAAGTTGCGGAAATATAAAGTTCTAAACTATTACAAAGGCGCGGGTCCACATCGCCAAAATAAATCCAGGACCCGATTTGACAGAAAGTAAAGAAATAGAGAAAAGTAAAGTGCGAGAAATTAGTTACACGGCTTTGGGAGAGGTACATAGATAATTAAACGAAATAAATATGCGAATTGAAATTTAAATTAGAAACGAGGGCGTTGGACCCTTTTTTTATGAAACTAAATTAAATTAAACGATTATTAAATTAATAAAATTAAAATGAAAAGAAATTTGTTTTTGGTATTTTTGTATTTTATGAGAATTTAATGTAATTAAACCTAATTCTATTTTTTATTTTTATTATGAAAACATATTAAAGTTTAATCTAAAATTAACCCTAATTAATTAATGCGATTTGATTCATAAAAATAAATAGTTAATTATTAATGAAAGGAAAAGAAAAAAAGGATAAAAAATTAATTAAAACTAATTCTACCAATTTTAAACTAATTAAGAAAATGTTAAGATTTAAACCTAAATTAGAAGATAACTAAGTTAATTATGAATTTTATTTACAAAAAAATACTAATTAAATAAATGTATTTAATTTTGGTCTTTTCTGATTTTTTTTTGTGTTTTTTATATTATTGAAAATAATAATTATAAAGAATTAAGAAATTAATTAAAATAAAAAAGGAAAAAATAAAAGAGTAAAAGAAAACAAACCCTAGGGGGTGCTGTCCCCAAGTGGAGGGCTGGTTAGTATTGATTTGGGCCCAAGCATCTTTGGCCTGTTTGACTTTTCCACTAGCGCGTATGTGTGTTGACTGATGTTCGTCATAGTCCTGCAATCGTGACCCTTTGATTGGCCCTGGCATATGCGTGGACGGCTTGATTTGAGAGATGCATGGTAGTCTTCAAGACATAATCTGCATAGAAACATTAATTGAAAAATAACATGGAAAGGGTGAGGGACCTGGGGCTCGAACCCAGGTCCCAAGGATTACCAACAAGACGCTTAGCCAATTGCTCCACTTGTACACCTTGTTTATAATATAACAATCAATTAATATCAAATAAAACAAAACGTTAGTGGACTTTTAGCGCGAATTTTCAAATCACCCACTTATGCCTCGCCACCTAAGCGTCTTCTTCTTCGTCTTATTTTTTCCTGAAACACAAAAACAATTAGCAACGGTTTTTGAATCGTTCCCTTATGCCCCTTTCTGGAAAATAGCGAATAGCTCGTGGAGGCTCATAAATTGAGCGCGAGGTGCGTTTTGAGACCGTCCAAGCGTGCTTGATTCAATGGTCCAGGTCTTGAGTGCTAATTTTTCCTTAAATGAAAAACCCCAATTCACAGTTTGGAAAACCCTAATGTCCAACAATGGTGAAATCGCATAGAGGTGATAAAAACACAATTAAGTTATACAGTTAGCATCAGAATGACATAATAAGCACAAATCCAATATTAGAATTCACAAATAATGCATGAATGATGTTTCAAGAAAACTGAAAAAAGCTTGAACCGGCCATGGTCATGCTACCTATTCCTTGTGTTAGGGGCGATGATTTTGATCTGTATGTGTTCCTTGAACTCTCAGCAAGCCAATGGAATAAGTATTGAGGCTTGAATCGACCTGGAACTTGGTTTTCAGATTTGAGTTTTCAAGAAAAAGTTCAAATTTGTTTCTTGGTATATGGCGCAGCTTCCAGTCAGTGAGCATTAGGGTTGCACTTAGTACTTATGTGTGAAGGTTCTAGGGTTGAGAAGCTGATCACAAATCCATGAATTGATGAAAAATATATTTGATTTTCAAGCCATTATTTTCAAATCTTTTTCAAGCATATTTGGTCTCAATCATATCCAATCATCTTCAATTCTTCCCTAATTTGATTTGCACGAAATATTGGAGATATTATATGCATAAAAAAGATTGAAAAACCTAGGTTTAGTATTTTTCATGTATTTTAATTAATTAAATGAATTATTAATAATAAAAATCCAAATATATAAATAAAAAATGAAGAAAAACTTACCTTTGGGCCAAATGGTCGTGCACATGCCTTGGATAATGAATTGTGGAAGAAAAAGAGGCCCATTAGCAATTTTAGGTCATTTGAATCAATGTTGACTTTTCAAAATATCCAAAAATTTCCCAACTTCTACAAGGCATAACTTGCTCAATTTTTAAACTTTGCTCATGTTCTTGGACATTTTGGAAAGGTCTTTGAGTCCTCTAACCAATGCCTTTGGTCCCATGTCATTTTGATTTACCAATCTCAAGTTATGGCCTTTGACTTAAAGTCCCTTTTTGTTGACTTTTGAAAATGACCTATAATGTTGAAATTGATAACTTTTTGTGAGAGCATTTCTTGGACTTGAAGTATGAAGAGGAGTTGTAGGAAATGTTATTCTCTTCAAAATGAGCTTTGGATGGAATTTTTATGATAAACCATGTGAACGTTATGCCCTGGTCAATTTACAGTTGACTTTTTCAACTGTCCAAATAAGGAAACTTTTGCATCTTGATGATTTTTGAGCCAAGCTTTGAGAATCATGATCAAGCATTGATCAAATGATGTTTGTGGCTTCAAAATGAGATGTTGACCAAAAATTTGAACTTTTGACTGTCAAATGACCATTTTGCCCCTACAGTTGACAGTAGTGCAATTTGGGTTTTTGACTGTGCAATTTTATGCTGAAAGTATTGAAACTTGGTATGAGGATGCTTGACCATGTTTATAGGCATGTGGGACTTGATTGGACCCTTGGAAACTTCATTTTCTTTGTCAGAACCAAAACCCTAATTTTGACTGTTTAGGAGGCCCTCGCATTGTGCAACCCTTGGGGAATTTTGAAGCATTGACTTAGCAAATTTTGAAGAATATGGGAGGGCAAATTTTGGGGTACAACAGTTGCCCCTGTTCAATCTTCTTAGACCTGAGGATGCAGATTGGCTGACGTGCCTTTCGTAATCCGAGGGTGGAAGATGATTGAACACTAGAGTGCCCAGAAATTTGCGCTCACATAGTAGCAGTGTGATGGTGGAATGGGCTTATAGATGCCATTTGGAGATTGATGGATAGGATGATGGGCTTATAGATGCCATGCTAAGAGATAATGGAAGGTGGATGGGCTTATAGATGCCATCTGGATGTCAATCGCATAAGAGATTCCTTAGCGAGAACTTGCGTACCTGCGAAAGGAAAATGAGTACCTGACATGTTGCAGGAGCTGGTCTTCAGATAGATGTGCAGATGTGTCCTGACTGGTTACAGGAGTTGAATCTGGAGCTTCAAACGATGATGAATGAACCAGGGACGGCTACTACCTCAACAGGAACGGTGAGAGAACCTTGGATGACTTTAACCTCAACAACAATCGTTGAGAAAATTTTGGGATTACCACCTCCGCAGGATCGGGGAGAGAACCATAGGCGACTACAACCTCAACAGCAAACATTGAGAGAATCTTGGTGGGAATTATCATCTCCGCAGTATCGGGGAGAGAACCATAGGCGATTACCACCTCAACAACAAACATTGAGAGAACCTTGGATGGAATTATCATCTCCGCAGTATCGGGGAGAGAACCATAGGCGATTACAACTCAATAGCAATCATTGAGAAAACCTTGGATGGAATTATCATCTCCGCAGTATCGGGGAGAGAACCATAGGCGATTACAACTCAATAGCAATCATTGAGAAAACCTTGGATGGAATTATCATCTCCGCAGTATCGGGGAGAGAACCATAGGCGATAACAACTCAATAGCAATCATTGAGAAAACCTTGGATGGAATTATCATCTCCGCATCATTGGGGAGAGAACCATAGGCGATTACAACTCAATAGCAATCATTGAGAAAACCTTGGATGGAATTATCATCTCCGCACTATCGGGGAGAGAACCATAGGCGATTACAACTCAATAGCAATCATTGAGAAAACCTTGGATGGAATTATCATCTCCGCAGTATCGGGGAGAGAACCATAGGCGATTACAACTCAATAGCAATCATTGAGAAAACCTTGGATAACTTCTACTGAGTCTTTATTAGAAAAATATGTTTGGGGTCGATTCAACTGGACTAGAGAAGGCCTTGGACTGGATAAGAAACAGAGAATCTTAGGGTCGATTAACTGAACCGGTCTAGGTCTTGGAATGTCTTCAACTGGGTCTTTATCAGAAAAATCTGTTTGGGGTCGATTTAACTGGACCAGAGAAGGCCTTTGACTGGATAAGAAATCTTTGGAGTCGATTAACTGAACCGGTCTAGGTCTTGAGATAGCTGAGAACTTAACTGAATCTTTTCCTGAAAGGTAAAGGCCAGTCATATGCAATGCATGATATGGGTCAAGCAATGATGTTCTCAACATAAATGAGATTTGTAAGATATGATGCGTCTATGCATGCTATAATGATGTATGGAAGTGCGATGTTTATGAATGTATGTTTTTGTCTTAGGAAAATAAATCCTTGACGGGTGCCGGGAAGTCATATCCTGGGCTGATATTGGAGAATAGATCTTTGCTTCCGCTTGGGATGATAGTTGCAAGAATACCGGTAGGAGAAGATAACTCCGTTAGGGATAAACTTGGCGAATGGAATATTCTGCGGGGAGGAAAGTACTCTAACAATCTTGCTGGGAAGCAATACTCTGTGGGGAGAGAGATACTTTGCTGAGTCGTTGATAATAACTTGCTGGGGATACCCTTGTTGTGTTGGAAGTGTTAATAGACTTCGCTGGGGATAAGAAAGAACTGTGTTGACGACGACCTTTCCGTGGCTTTTGGCTGAGGATAACCCAGTTATATCCTGGTAAGGAAATAACTCTTTGAATAAAGCCGGGAAGCGCGTTCGTGCTCTGTGAGGATAAGCTTCCAGAATCTACTGGGGATAAGCTTACTGCTTGGGGAGATGAATTCCAAATTTCCTGGGGAACTGGGCTGGACTCTCCTGGGGAAGTTTTGAACTGTGTCGGGAAGATGACTCCACTGAATGCTGATATACCGCCGGGGAGCAATCTTTTAGACCAAGACTGCCAGGGATGCTTGTTAAGAATATATGTGCTGCTGGGGAATGTTGAGATCTGCTGGAGGATACTCAACTTCCTTAAGTTTGATAGTAGCTTTGCTTGAGGAGAGTGCACTGACTTGCTGGCTCACTCTCTGGGGGATTAAGATATCTGGTTACGTTCTTCCGCTGAACCCATCTTGGTACCCTGGAGGACGGAACAATTAGATTGCTTTTAGACAACTCTTTATTGCCCCTGTTTCTGAGGTGGGAGAGGAAGACCTGTGAGGCGCTGATAGTGGTTGGTGGAAAAACCTTCTTCTGGTAGGCAAGTGACAAGATGACAGGACATAGTCGTACGCTGCGATCCCTAACTTTTGCCTGGACCGCCCTTTCGGGTTTTCAGTCCATCGGGATACCCATTTTTGCCCAAGCCGCCTTTTCAGGTTTTCGACTTGCCGGGTGTACAGGTTTTTCATTTCATCCCTTCATTTTGCCCGAACCCTTTTGGTTCGTCGGGAAGCCCTTATTTTTGCCTAGGTATGTCAACCTAGCGGGTCTTTGATTTTGCGTAGTATTTTTTCGACTATGTCCACGCTCTTAGAATGCAGGGAGGTGCCCCTGGCTGCTTGTGTTGCCATATTACCAGAAGATGTCCGATCGTGCAAGATTCGTTGCTGGAGTGCCCCAAGTGACTCAGGCGGAGATTTTCCCCAGGCTATTTGGCCTTTGAGAGATTCTCCGAATCTTGATTGGACTGCCCCAGATGATGGACCATGATCATGTCATGCCCCTTGATTGGAAGTGCTTTTGTTCACTAGGTATTCATCGTGCGAATTTCCCTGCTGTTCAAACAGATAGTCATATGCAAACAAAAGTTATGTTAAAAATGCAAAGCTTATGTCTATCTTGAAGATTTTGAAAATGCATTTTTCATAAAACAAGTGAATGTTTGTAAAACTTGATGTCAACTCTGTATTTACCGTAAACCTTAAGGAGTCAGGATACCTTTCGTAACAGTATGCTTTCGAACTAACACCTGCTTCAGCTAGGACTTTTAAGGGTTATAACGTGGCTTGGTTCACGGTTTAAGAAACAAAAGGATAAAGGCTCAAATTATATTTGTACCCACCCGCTCTTCGTGATGTTCTCCAAACCTAAACTCAGTTGATCATACGTTAGACCTTGTTTAAGTCTTTGCTCTGATTTTCCGGTGATGGTTCGGATGTTGATAACTTATTTTGAATAGGCAGTCATTTTTGTCGAGGGTTTGTAAGACCTCTTTCTTTTTTGATTTCGTTATCCCTATTTTTTTTTGCCTGAACTGTTTCCTTTTTTGGAATTACAATCAGCGGGATGACCCAGTTTTGTAAGTCTCCTTCATGGGTTTTGACTTAATGGGTTTTTTATTTTTTGAGATAATGACTGCCTTTCTTGATTATTCGGAACCATCACTGTCTTTCTTTTTTTCGTAAGGATCTCTTTGGTGCCATTCGTTATGCACTTGGATCAACTGAGAGAACTACCCTGCCCCAGGTTATGAATAAGGGTTTTAATTTTCGAAAAGAAAAACTCCTACTTCTTTGGCTCAGAGGGGTTGACGAGGGATTATCTTCCTTATAACTCCAGTGTTTAGGGATTGAAACAATGCCTGTACCTCATCAGCGGGGTCTGTTCAAAAGCATACTATAAAGATAGCGGTATCGTTTTCGTCATCCTCCCTCAAGAGGCTTTAGAATTTTAGATCAAGAGTTGACATCAGAAAAAATATGAAAATAATTTGCATTTAGTGAATACGAATATATTGTTTCAGAACAGACATATGCGATGCATTAATGAAATAACAATGTTTAACATGAGTAAATGTTTGAACAAAAGAGAATTGCAACTTGAACATTCGAATGAACAAAAATTTCTAGTCTCAGGGCTTGTCACTTCAAATGGTGAGCCTTGGAGGGATGGTAGAAAAATTCAGCCTGACCATCTTGTGTGAATTCCAGTGCTCCTTCATCAATCAGGTCCTGGATCTTATTTTTCAAAGCCCAACACTCGTTTGTATCATGTCCTGGACAGGCAGAGTGGTAGGCACACCTTTTATTGGGATCATAGACAGGAGATGCTGTGTTATGGTTCCGGGGATGAGCCCTTAATGTGATCAGGTTCAATCTTAACAGGCGTTGTAAAGCTTGGAACAACGACATGTTGAGCTGGGTGAATTGCCTCCTGGGCTTGTCTGGCTGAAGCTGGTGAGGTTGATGCTGAATTTGTGACACTGGAGCCATTTGAGGAGCTCTCCCCTTACCTTCTTGTTTCAAAGGTGGCTGAACGATGACTGGCTCTTTACCCTTAGACGTTTGCCCCAGTTGGTTATTCTGAAGCAGTTGGTTGATGAGAACTCCGAGCTCTTCTTGTCTTTGAGCTAACCCTTGAATGGCAGTTCCCTGCCCCAGCATCTGGGCTTTCAATGCATCCACTTCAGCTTGCAAGTGTTTCAGCCGTTCGTCCTCAGCGCTGTTCCTGCCCAACATCTCCATGAGAAGTGTCCTTAGCTCCTCCTGCCCCTTGGATAAATTCAGGAGGATTTCCTTGAACCGAGCCTCTTGAGCAAGAAGGTCTTGGTTATCTTGTTGGGAAGCCATGGCTGAAATAAACAGCGATAAGGGTAAGTGACCTGCAACAAGGGTACCTGTTATGCAATGATATGTATGACATGCATGTAATGTTTTCAAGGACCTCGCGGGGTAAACAAGAAAACTGTTAGCATTTGAATCTGGTAGCTTGATTGAAGGAACTTCATGTTGTTGAGAGTCCTCCTTCCAGGGTCAAGGCTCACCATATCTAGTGGGTCATAGCCTCTGACTTTAGTCATCATGTCTGGTTTTGATTTCCAAACAGCCTTGGTTAGGGGAACCTTCTTCGAGAGTCAGAGCTCACCATATCAAGTGGGTCATAGCCTCTGACAACCTTGGCTAGAGGAAAATAAATCCTCTTTGCCCCTTGCTGGGATAGTTGATTCACCATGACCTGTATCACAAGCCCTTGAGATCCTTGAAATGGGTTACGATGTATGCAATGGTATGATGTTATGCTATGCATGGGGTAATGTAGGTAACCCTGTTATGAGTCCCAATTAAGGACTGCAAACCAAAACCTGCAAGAAACTCAAGTAAAACCTGTCATGAGTCCCAATTAAGGACTATAAACAAACCCTGCAAGAAACTCGGTAAACCTTATTATGAGTCCCAATTAAGGACTATAAACAAACCCTGCAAGTAGTTCATGTGTCAGATAACAAGCATGCAAATAGTCAAGTACGAAGGCACACAAGTCACACAAGAGAAGCCCTTATAGTTTAGGCCAGCATGGGGTCTAGGTATTACCCTCTGGAAGTTGGTGGGCTCAACCTGTCCTATTAGAAGTAACCGGGTTCTAAGGGTCCCAATATCACGGGATTGCTTTCATTGTTCATCGTTTCGATTTAGCCACTGAACTGGCGACCAAAATATTCCAGGAAAGCAACCCTCAATTGAGTGTAGTATCGAGTATCAACCAACCTCGGACTGCACCAAAGTCAGTTATCTCACTACCCTAAAGAGGCCAAGATAGTTCAATTAAGGTTCCTAAGGTCTGTTGATGCTTCACGACACCACGCGGAGGCCCCGTACTCTCCTTGACTGAACCCAAGGGTTACCGGTACACACCAAAGTGCCACATCAACGTAGCAGACTGTTTCAACCATGTCGGTATACCCCGCACAGTTCCCTCACGGCCTTGTTGCTACTTTCTAAGAAGGTATCCCCAGATCCGGGTTAGGATCTATAGAACTCCCAAGACAGTCCCACAATTTAAAGCAAGCAAAGAAAGCAATTGAAAACATAGTGATCTTAGTCCTAAGGTACACCTCACTTTAAAGTATTCCCCAGCAGAGTCGCCAGTTCTGTGATCGGTGGATCTGGAACTGACTGTTTAACGCTGGTTCGCGAAATGTCGCGGAAGCAAGAGTCGGCACCGTCTTTTATTTTCTCCAAATGGAAAGGACAAAAGCACAGAAAAATTCCTTAAAGAGATTGCTCTCGGTTCGGGAGGTAGATTATAGAAAGGGAAGGTGTTAGCACCCTTTCTATCCATGGTTATCCATGGGCTCTTAGATACTTGCTCATTTGTGTTTTCAAAATCGTTTGTTTGCTTTTCAAGGTGAGTGGGTTTGAAAAAGTTTCTTTGAAAATTCCAGTTCGACTCTTGTATCGGTCCTCAAGAGTGTTTGAAAAATTGCTTTCGAAAGCTTTTTGAAAATGTGTTGGTGTGAAAAGTATTTTTGATTTGTTTTGTTTTGAATTAGAGCAAGTATCCACGAGTCGTCTACCTACCCTAAGGAATTCGTCTGTGTAAATGTCCTTTAAAGTAGTGCCATCCCACCATTGAGAGGTAGGTAGCACCACCGTTGGAGGTGTTCGGGTCAATTCGAGGTTTGGGACATGATGATCACCAGAGCAATGGGAAGACACCCTAGAAGCTACCCTCATGCCAGGTTCCCGGATCATGAGGACTTACTAAGACATCCTCTACTCGACGATCACCTTTCGAGGCAAGGCAACAGTGAGGCGTACCCTAGGGGTGGTGTGTGATTTGTGTGTCGTTTTTCATGATATTTTGTCTTTTGTCATGTCATAGGTGATCTACGCGTTATTTTTATTTTAGTCATTCATTCTTGCATGCCATTATTAACAGTTAAAAAAGTTGCGGAAATATAAAGTTCTAAACTATTACAAAGGCGCGGGTCCACATCGCCAAAATAAATCCAGGACCCGATTTGACAGAAAGTAAAGAAATAGAGAAAAGTAAAGTGCGAGAATAGTTACACGACTTTGGGAGAGGTACATAGATAATTAAATGAAATAAATATGCGAATTGAAATTTAAATTAGAAACGAGGGCGTTGGACCCTTTTTTTATGAAACTAAATTAAATTAAACGATTATTAAATTAATAAAATTAAAATGAAAAGAAATTTGTTTTTGGTATTTTTGTATTTTATGAGAATTTAATGTAATTAAACCTAATTCTATTTTTTATTTTTATTATGAAAACATATTAAAGTTTAACCTAAAATTAACCCTAATTAATTAATGCGATTTGATTCATAAAAATAAATAGTTAATTATTAATGAAAGGAAAAGAAAAAAAGGATAAAAAATTAATTAAAACTAATTCTACCAATTTTAAACTAATTAAGAAAATGTTAAGATTTAAACCTAAATTAGAAGAAAACTAAGTTAATTATGAATTTTATTTACAAAAAAATACTAATTAAATAAATGTATTTAATTTTGGTCTTTTCTGATTTTTTTTTGTGTTTTTTATATTATTGAAAATAATAATTATAAAGAATTAAGAAATTAATTAAAATAAAAAAGGAAAAAATAAAAGAGTAAAAGAAAACAAACCCTAGGGGGTGCTGTCCCCAAGTGGAGGGCTGGTTAGTATTGATTTGGGCCCAAGCATCTTTGGCCTGTTTGACTTTTCCACTAGCGCGTATGTGTGTTGACTGATGTTCATCATAGTCCTGCAATCGTGACCCTTTGATTGGCCCTGGCATATGCGTGGACGGCTTGATTTGAGAGATGCATGGTAGTCTTCAAGACATAATCTGCATAGAAACATTAATTGAAAAATAACATGGAAAGGGTGAGGGACCTGGGGCTCGAACCCAGGTCCCAAGGATTACCAACAAGACGCTTAGCCAACTGCTCCACTTGTGCACCTTGTTTATAATATAATAATCAATTAATATCAAATAAAACAAAACGTTAGTGGACTTTTAGCGCGAATTTTCAAATCACCCACTTATGCCTCGCCACCTAAGCATCTTCTTCTTCGTCTTATTTTTTCCTGAAACACAAAAACAATTAGCAACGGTTTTTGAATCGTTCCCTTATGCCCCTTTCTGGAAAATAGCGAATAGCTCGTGGAGGCTCATAAATTGAGCGCGAGGTGCGTTTTGAGACCGTCCAAGCGTGCTTGATTCAATGGTCCAGGTCTTGAGTGCTAATTTTTCCTTAAATGAAAAACCCCAATTCACAGTTTGGAAAACCCTAATGTCCAACAATGGTGAAATCGCATAGAGGTGATAAAAACACAATTAAGTTATACAGTTAGCATCAGAATGACATAATAAGCACAAATCCAATATTAGAATTCACAAATAATGCATGAATGATGTTTCAAGAAAACTGAAAAAAGCTTGAACCGGCCATGGTCGTGTGTTGCACCCCAAAATTTGCCCTCCCATATTCTCCAAGAAATTGCCAAGCCAAGTCACAAAAATCCCCAAGGGTTGTGCAGTCCAACTGTCTCCTATACAGTCAAAACTAGGGTTTGGGTTCTGATCAAGAAAATGAAGTTTTCAAAGGCCCAATCAAGTCTCACATGCTTACAAATATGGTCAAGCATGCTCATATCAAGTTTCAAGGCATTCAGCTCAAAATTGCACAGTCAAAACCCTAAATTGCACAACAGTCAACTGTAGGGGCAAAATGGTCATTTGACAGTCAAAAGTTCAAATTTTTGGTCAATATATAATTTTGAAGCCACAAACATCATTTGATCAATGCTTGATCATGATTCTCAAAATTTGGCTCAGAAATCATCAAAGATGCAAAAGTTACTATATTTGGACAGCTGAAAAAGTCAACTGAAATTGACCAGGGCATAACTTTCACATGGATTATCAGAAAAATTCCATCCAAAGCTCATTTTGAATAGAAAGCCATTTCCTACAATTCATCTTCATATTCCAAGTCCAAGAAATGCTCTCACAAAAAGTTATCACTTTCAACATTATAGGTCATTTTCAAAAGTCAACAAAAAAGGACTTTGAGTCAAAGGCCATAACTTGAGATTGGTAAATCAAAATGACATGGGACCAAAGGCATTGGTTAAAGGACTCAAAGACCTTTCCAAAATGTCAAAGAACATGTGAAAAGCTTAAAAATTGAGCAAGTTATGCCTTGTGGAAGTTGGGAAATTTTTGGATATTTTGAAAAGTCAACTTTGATCCAAATGACCTAAATTTGCTAATGGGCCTATTTTTCTTCCATGATTCATCATTCCAAGCCTATGCACGACCACTTGGCCCAAAGGGAAGTATTTTCTCATTTTTTATTTATTTATTTGAATTATTATTCATATTAATTCATTTAAATTATTTAAATACATGAAAAATATCTAACTTGCCTTAACCAATCTTTTTATGCATGTTTGATACTCAATATTTCGTGTAAATACAAATGGGGAAAGATTTGGAGCTGATTGGCATGATTGAGAGCAAAATACACATGAAAAAGATTCAAAAAGATCCTTAACAAATCAAATCCTTAATCCATAATTGCAAGAGATTTTTATGAATTTTGTTGACCTAATAGCCTCAATACATAAACAGGAATGCAAACCTAATCCTAAGACACAAAAAGCTGCGCAAGAAATACATTGGAAAACTTGAAAAAATAGCCATAAAACTCAAATCTGAATTCATTGTTAGGGGTGGATTCAAGGCACGAAATTCATTCCAAAAGCTTCCTTGTGGTTCACTGATCATATTCCAATTCATAACACTCATCAAAAGGCAAGGAATCGGTGTATAGAACTCAACATATTCCATGAAAATTTCAAAATCGTATTCTACATTCTATGCATTTTTATGACATTTCAATCATTGATTCTTGTTCTTGATATGATTTCAAAGCTAACTGATATGTTTAATTGAGTTTTTATGTTACATACGCGATTGTGCCATGCTTGAAATTTAGGGTTTTCAGGATTCAGAATTAGGGCTTCTCTAACAAAGCAAAATTGAGGCTTAAGACCTAGACCATGAGGACGAACATGCTTGGACGAAGAGATTCATGTATTCGCGATGAATTTATATTCAAGGATAGCCTAATCGCTATTTTCTTGAAACCGGCCTAAGAAAACGCATCCAAAACCGTTGCCTTACAGTCTTGTTTCAGAAAAAAATAAAATAGAACGAAGGAGACGATGTGTTGTCCATCAGCGATAGGTCGGTTTTAAATTTCGCGCGTTCAACCACTAATGCGTTTGTTTTTTCTTTTTGTTATTTGTTTGTTATTAATATATCAAAAGTGTTCAACGGCTCAGCTGGCAGGCGTTGGTAGCGTTCACATCCAAGACCTGGGTTCGAGTCCCAGGTCTGAACAAATTCAATATTGTTTTTCTATACTAATTCCTATGCAGGTTCAACCTTGAAGTACACCATACACCTTCAGGAATCAGCATGCCACGTCCATCCCAGCATCAGATCAAGGGCCATAGATTGAAGAACACGCTACAATCCCAGTCAACGTGCCACATAACACCTGGAAAAGTCAACGAACCAAAGCTTATTGGGCCAGCATCCCAGGCCTATACCTCCATATTGGGGACCTCCACCCCCTTGGTTTGCAAATCTTCTCATTTTTCTTTTATTTTATTTTGAACTATTATTTTTATTTATTGTTTTAATTTAATTCATTTATTTTTACAATATAAAAAATACCTCAAAAAAAAAAAATCAGAAAAGATGACAAATATAATAAATATTTTTATTTTAATTATTTTCATAAATAAATTGTATAATTGAATTTAGTATAATTAGGTTTTTTGCAATTTTAATTCTTTTTTTAATAAATAAAAAAAAACATAGAATTAGGTAATTGATAATTTTTCCTCTTAATCTTTTTCCCTTTTTTTTTACCATAACATTATTTACTTATTTTATTTTCATAAATTAACATGTAAATTAACTTAGTATTAATTTAAGGTGCAACTTTGATTCTTTTCATAATAAAATATAAAAAAATATAGAATTTAGGTTTAATTGATGATTTTTATTCCTTTTAATTTTTCCCTTTTTATAATAATATTATTCATTTTATTTTCATGATTAAATTATACATAAAAGAATTTAGGTTTAAATTAGGTTAAGATTCAACATTTTTTTCTTAAATAACTTAAAACTAATTAGAATTAGGGTTTGACATTTTATTTTAATCATAATTAATTCTCTTTTTTCCATTAAATCTTAAAAAACACAAAAATACCAAAAAACATTTAATTTTAATTTTAATTCCTTATTAATAATATTTTGCAAAAAGGGTCCAACGCCCTCGTTCGTAATTTATTTAATTTGCGTATTTATTTTATTTCGCTTAAATAGTTATGTATCTGTCCCGAAGCCATGTAACTTAAACTTCTCGCACCTTTCTTTTATTCGCTTTATTTATTTTTCAGTCAAATCGGGTCCGGTTTAATTTTGGCGATGTGGACCCGCGCCATTTGTAATAGCCTTAGATTTACTTTCCCGCAAATATCTTAACTGTTAACAAAAGCATGAAAGAATGTATGGACTTAAAATAAAATCAAGCGTAGATCACAACAAACATGACAAGACAAATATCAATGAAAATAACACACAATTCGCACACACCACCCCTAGGGTACGCCTCACTGTTGCCTTTCGAAAGGTGATCGTCGAGTAGAGGATGTCTTAGTAAGTCCTCATGATCCGGGAACCTGGCATGAGGGTAGCTTCTAAGGTGTCTTCCCATTGCTCTGGTGATCACCATGTCCCTACAAACTCGAATTGACCCGAATACCTCCAACGGTGGTGCTACCTACCTCTCAATGGTGGGATGGCACTACTTTAAAGGACATTTACACAGACGAATTCCTTAGGGTAGGTAGGTTCTCAAGGATAATTGCTCTAATTTCAAACAAAAATTCTTTTCACACCAACACTTTTCAAAAGCTTTCAAAGCAAATTTTTCAAACACTCTGACGTACGAGTCGAACTGAAATTTTTCAAAGAAACTTTTTAAACCCACATTGAGAAGCAAACAAACAATTTTGAAAACACAAATGAGCAAGTATCTAAGAGCCCATGGATAATCATGGATAGAAAGGGTGCTAACACCTTCCCTTTCTATAAATCTACCTCCCGAACCGAGAAACTATCTCATAAGGAATTTTGCTGTGCTTTTGTCCTGTCCATGTTGGAGAAAATAAAAGACGGTGGTGACTCTTGCTTCCGCGACATTTCGCGAACCAGCGTTAAACAGTCAGTTCCAGATCCACCGATCACATCGTGCTACCTATTCCTTGTGTTAGGGGCGATGATTTTGATCTGTATGTGTTCCTTGAACTCTCAGTAAGCCAATGGAATAAGTATTGAGGCTTGAATCGACCTGGAACTTGGTTTTCAGATTTGAGTTTTCAAGCAAAAAGTTCAAATTTGTTTCTTGGTATATGGCGCAGCTTCCAGTCAGTGAGCATTAGGGTTGCACTTAGTACTTATGTGTGAAGGTTCTAGGGTTGAGAAGCTGATCACAAATCCATGAATTGATGAAAAATATATTTGATTTTCAAGCCATTATTTTCAAATCTTTTTCAAGCATATTTGGTCTCAATCATATCCAATCATCTTCAATTCTTCCCTAATTTGATTTTCACGAAATATTGGAGATATTATATGCATAAAAAAGATTGAAAAACCTAGGTTTAGTATTTTTCATGTATTTTAATTAATTAAATGAATTATTAATAATAAAAATCCAAATAAATAAATAAAAAATGAAGAAAAACTTCCCTTTGGGCCAAATGGTCGTGCACATGCCTTGGATAATGAATTGTGGAAGAAAAAGAGGCCCATTAGCAATTTTAGGTCATTTGAATCAATGTTGACTTTTCAAAATATCCAAAAATTTCCCAACTTCTACAAGGCATAACTTGCTCAATTTTTAAGCTTTGCTCATGTTCTTGGACATTTTTGAAAGTTCTTTGAGTCCTCTAACCAATGCCTTTGGTCCCATGTCATTTTGATTTACCAATCTCAAGTTATGGCCTTTGACTTAAAGTCCCTTTTTGTTGACTTTTGAAAATGACCTATAATGTTGAAATTGATAACTTTTTGTGAGAGCATTTCTTGGACTTGAAGTATGAAGAGGAGTTGTAGGAAATGTCATTCTCTTCAAAATGAGCTTTGGATAGAATTTTTCTGATAATCCATGTGAAAGTTATGCCCTGGTCAATTTACAGTTGACTTTTTCAACTGTCCAAATAAGGAAACTTTTGCATCTTGATGATTTTTGAGCCAAGCTTTGAGAATCATGATCAAGCATTGATCAAATGATGTTTGTGGCTTCAAAATGAGATGTTGACCAAAAATTTGAACTTTTGACTGTCAAATGACCATTTTTCCCCTACAGTTGACTGTAGTGCAATTTGGGTTTTTGACTGTGCAATTTTATGCTGAAAGTCTTGAAACTTGGTATGAGGATGCTTGACCATGTTTATAGGCATGTGGGACTTGATTGGACCCTTGGAAACTTCATTTTCTTTGTCAGAACCAAAACCCTAATTTTGACTGTTTAGGAGGCCCTCGCACTGTGCAACCCTTGGGGAATTTTGAAGCATTGACTTAGCAAAATTTGAAGAATATGGGAGGGCAAATTTTGGGGTACAACAATTGTCCGTAATGATTCTTTCTGGTACTTGTGACATGTGACATGTCCGAGAGTGCTGATAACAATCAGCTTCCATTGTGGACCAGTAATACCCTGCCCGTATGATTTTCTTTGCCATGGTATGCCCACTGGAATGAGTTCCAAAAGTACCTTCATGCAGCTCTGTCATAATCCTTTCTGCTTCAATCTTATCAACACAACGCAGTAAGGTTGAATCATGGTTTCGCTTGTAAAGAATGCCATTACTGAAGAAGAACTTTGCTGCGAACCTTCTCAAAAACTTCTTGTCATTAACAGATGCATCCTAGGGGGTACTCCTGAGCTTCAAGGTATCTTTTCACCTCATGATACCAGGGATTTTCTGTTATCTCTTTAGTCTCAAGATCACAGCAATGTGCAGGTTCATTCAATTTCCAAATAATGATCCGGGGGGCCTTGTTGTCCCATTTGACTTTGAACATAGAAGACATCGTAGCTAACGCGTCCACCAATTGATTCTCCTCTCTAGGGAAGTGTTGAAAGGTTATCTCCTCGAAATGGGGAAGCAATGTCAACACATACTCCTTGTAAGGAATAAGATTTGGGTGTTTCATATCCCACTCTCCTTTGATTTGACTGATTACGAGAGCAGAATCTCCGAAGACACTCAGAAACTTAATCCTTAGGTCAATTGCAGCTTGAAGACCCATGATGCATGCTTCATACTCCGCCATATTGTTGGTGTAGTTGAAACAGAGTCGGGCGGTAAACGGAGTATGAGAGCCCTTAGGAGATATGATCACGGCGCCAATGCCATTACCCAAAGCGTTCGAAGCTCCATCAAAGTGCATAGACCATCGGGATCCTTCCTCAGGTCCTTCATCCGGTCCAGGTGTCTCACAATCAGTTATCAACATGATATTCTCGTCCGGGAATTCGAAGTTCATAGACTGGTAATCATCTACTGTCTGATGTGCCAAATGGTCTGCCAATACACTTCCCTTGATTGCTTTTTGAGTTGTGTACTAGATGTCATACTCAGTCAAGATCATCTGCCATCTAGCTATTCTTCCGGACAAGGCAGGCTTTTCGAAGATATACTTGATTGGATCGATCTTTGAAATCAACAAAGTAGTGTGAGTCAACATATACTGTCATAGCCGGCGAGCAGCCCATGCCAAAGCGCAACAAGTTTTCTCAAGCAGTGAGTATCGGGTCTCACAGTCGGTAAACTTTTTGCTAAGGTAATAAATAGCATGCTCTTTTCGGCCAGACTCGTCATGCTGCCCCAGCACACACCCCATTGAGTTATCAAGTACTGTCAAGTATAAAACCAAAGGTCTCCCTTCAACTGGTGGCGTTAGAATGGGTGGTTCCTAGAGATACTCTTTGATTCTTTCGAAAGCGGCCTGGCATTCATCATTCCAACGAACCACTTGATCTTTCTTCAGCAGCTTGAAGATTGGCTCACAAGTAGCAGTTAGATGTAAGATGAATCGAGCAATGTAGTTCAGTCGTCCCAAGAAGCCTCTGACCTCTTTCTCTGTCTTGGGAGCTGGCATCTCTTGTATGGCTTTCACTTTGGCAGGGTCCACTTGAATACCTTTGTCGCTCACGATGAAACCCAATAGCTTACCAGACCTCACCCCGAAGGTGCACTTGTTCGGGTTCAATCTTAGCTTGTACAACTTCAACCTGTCAAACAGCTTCTGTAGATGGTCAAGGTGTTCCTCCTCAGTTTGGGACCTCGCAATTATATCGTCGACATATACTTCAATCTCATGATGGATCATGTCATGAAACAAAGCAACCATGACACGCTGATATGTTGCCCCAACATTTTTCAACCCAAAAGGCATGACCTTGTAACAAAAGGTACCCCATTGAGTAACAAAGGTGGTCTTCTCCATGTCTTCGGGAGCCATCTTTATCTGATTATAACCGGAGAAACCATCCATAAAAGAGAACACCTTGTGTTGAGCAGTGCTGTCAACCAGAACGTCGATGTGAGGTAGAGGGAAGTCATCCTTAGGGATCACCCTGTTCAAATCCCTGTAGTCAACACACATTTTAACCTTACCATCCTTCTTCGGTACTGGAACCACATTGGCAACCCACTGAGGGTAAGAAGTCACTGCTAGAAAACCGGCATCAAACTGTTTCATAACTTCGGCTTTGATTTTCTCGGACATCTCTAGGCGCATACGACGAACCTTCTGTTTTACGGGAGGGCAATCTTCCTTGGTAGGAAGGCGATGAACCACAATGTCAGTATCCAACCCAGGCATATCTTCGTAGGACCAGGCAAAGATCTCAACATAGTCATGCAGCATCTGAATCAACCGCTATTTCACACTAAGCTCTAGATTTGCACCGATCTTGACTTCCTTCTTTTCTGTTTCAGTACCTAGATTCACTGTTTCCAACGACACTTCATGTGGCTGAATGGCCCTCTCTTCCTGGAGTAGCAGTCTTGCAAGTTCACCAGGCACTTCGCAATCATCTTCACCTTCGTCTTCGGCTAAGTTGATCGGATTTTCAAAGTAATAACTGGCCGTAGCAGAGTCGTTACTAGTGAGATCCAGAGTGGATTGAGACCTGTATATGTGAGTGTGTGTAAAATAGCTGTTTTGCAATATATAATAAAGAAAGACAAGGAGCGCAAAATTTGAAATGAAAAAGACGTCCAATGCTTTTATTAATGATATATGAAGATGACACACAAAAGCCCTCACAAATGAAGCCACGGTGTCCCGGGTAAGACACTGGGCCATAAAGTTTCACAACATTGTCTGTTACAAATTCAAAACAAAGAGTTCATTACTGGGTAACAAAAGTAATAGAGATGAAGTCCTTTGTTGTCCAGTTGCTTGGTCCACCGTTGGTCATAGGATAGATCCAGCTGTCGAATTCAGACTCCTCCACATCATCTTCGATGGTGTTTACTCCCGAGTTGCTGATGAACACAGGGGGTCTTCCAATCCTTGCACTATGAACAGCCTTTTGAGCTTCTGCAGTGAAACCCAAACCAAACTTGTTAGTCTTCTGAGTGAAATCAGGAAGTCGGCCCCAGTTTGCATACTCACCCTTCTCAATAACAACCCAGGCATCCTTTAAGGAAGCCATCTTCATAGGAGAATCTTCAACCACGGTTTCAGCTGACGCCAATGTCTGAGGAACCTCTTCAAAGTGCTGAAATGGGGTCTCAATGAACTCCCCATCCATCTCTACGTATATGAACGAGTTGTGGTGGCTGACCATGTACTTTTCCTCCCCTTGAACTGTCACAATCTTCCCTCTGACCGGGTACTTCAGCTTCTGGTGGAGCGTTGAGGTTACGGCTCCAGCTTTATGGATCCATGGACGACCCAACAAACACGAATAAGATGGCCGAATGTCCATCACGTAGAATGTAGAATTGATGACCTGAGAACCAACTTTAATTGGAATATCAACCTCACCATGCACCATCCTTTTAGACCCGTCGAAGGCCCTAACTACGATGTTACTTGGTTTTAGCTCTAACCCTTCGCAATCCAACCTGTCTAGAGCTTTCTTGGGCAAGACGTTCAATGAGGAACCAGTGTCAACCAACACATGTGCAAGAGTAGTGCCCCTGCATTCAATGGAGACATGCAGGGCGTCATTGTGGTTCTTCCCTTTAGCAGTCAGATCAGCGTCGAAGAAACCAGAACCATTATCAGTAGTTAAATTGGCCACACAATCGGTAAACTGATCAACTGACGTCTCTTGTGGCACGTGGGCAGTTTTCAAGAAGGTAATCAGGGCCTTGGCATGGGCCTCTGAACACAACAGCAATGACAACATAGAAATCTTGGATGGGGTTTGCCCCAGCTGTTCAACTATGTTATAATCACTCTTCTTAATAATCTTCAAAATCTCTTCCATCTCCTGTTTGGAAGCTTCAACAGTAATGGTCTTTGGGGCCTCCGTCTGGGCAAGCATATCAGTGGTGATCCCTTTGCCCCGAGCGTTAGATGACTCGGCGACAGAGGCAGGACTAGGAACTTGATCAGGAATGGCAGTAGGTACACTTGCAGGTGTAATGACAACAGGTCTTCGGACAGTTGGTGGAGCAATATCAGGTGAGAAAAGTCTACCGCTGCGGGTGACTTTAGCAGGCCCAGTAGTGCCAGGGGACAGCTTTGTCAGAGGTGTAGGGGATGGGCCCCAGAACAGTGATGATTACAGGCGCGATCTTCAGAGTAGACGTAATTCTAACAGGCTTCCTCGAGGGAGCCTTGGAAGAATTATTGAAAATGGTAATGATGGCAACTTCTTCAGTAGGAATGGAAGGAACAACAATCTTTTCAAACAGGATCTCCTTATTATCCATCAGGTTTTAGATTCCTGATTTTAGTAATGGGCAACCAGTGGGTAAAACAGAACACATATGGCAACCTTCGCCACAACCCGGAAATAAACCGGCTAGAAACAGGTTCTTCTTGACAGTCATCAGAGGGGTAACAATATCATCCACGGAAACTACAAACAAGTCTTCCTCTACAGCATTTACTCCATGTTTGGACATGGGAGCAGTCACAACATTAGGCCTTTCGGGCGCCTCAAACTCAATCTCATTTGCATCAATCAAGTCTTGGACCTTGTTCTTCAAAGCCCAACAATCATCTGTATTATGCCCCGGGCTATCAGAGTGAAAAGCGCAACGGGCGTTAGGGTTATACCTGTTTATGAAGTGCATGGGATGAAATGCGTATGACTTATGATTTCAAAGACAATCGAGATTCAAATTTGTAAACAAGAAAGGAAACACACTTTATTAGTTTTAAACTTCAAAATTCAAATTGTTCAACAAACTGCCCTTAGGCATTACAAGAATGGAAATACTGAAAAGTAAATGAAAACTGTAAAGAAAACATCAAAAGTCCATCAATGCTCCCATGGTCTCTTCTTCTCAGTGTAGACATAATCATTCAGGATCCGCTCGTTCTCCAACTGTCTGGTCAGCTTCTGGATCTTCTGCTCCTGTTCATTGAACCTCTCCCGGTATGAATCCCGTTCATTCCTCAATTGTAACCAAGATCTCTTCAGTGTCCCAATATCAGTGGGCATATATGGTTGGAGGATAGTTGGAGGAACCCCCTCTTCATCAGCAACTTCAAGAGTAACAGGTCTGACAACTTCGTATGGCATACCTAACTTTTGGGCACGGATGTAGACCCATCTGAGATATGGCTCCATTGGTAGAGTAATATTAGGTCCCAACTCATGTGGGTCAGATTTGTGAACTCTGTCCCAAGCCCTTATGACTCTACGATGCAACTCGTCACTATCTCCCTGAAAATCAAAGATGATATGAGGCATCAACATTTCATGAGGCCCCTCTCTTCTGGCCCTTCCAAACTGACGGAGAGCTAAACATGGGTTGTAAGAAATCCCTCCATGGAGTCCGATCAATGGAACATTAGGATACTCTCCACAACGATCAATCACAGTCACCTCATCCATACCTCTGAGAGTCCAGATAATGTCACCACTAGAAAGAGCCATCACCCTATAAGCCCAGCCCATTCCCTCTTTGTTTTTCAGCACGGACTTAGGGAAGTGTGAAATAAACCACATCGACAATAAAGGAACACAGCACATCAAAGTTCCCCACTTTCAGGCAGTACGAGCATAAAGCTGATGAAGCATATCACCCAAGAGAGTGGGTACCAGATTCTGAGAGATGAAGATCTTTATAGCATTAATACCAACAAAAGTGTCAGGATTCGGAAACAATACCAGACCATAAATCAAGAGAGCCAGAATGTTCTCGTATGCCTTGAAGTCTAAGCTGTCTCATAAGTAATTAGCTTTGTCAACCAAAAACTTAGTCAGAAAACCCTTAACTCCGCTTCTAGTTTCCCAGTTATCCATTACCTCCTCTTTTGTCAAGTGAAGGGCTGCAACAATTTCCTCGGGCCTAGGAGTCTTTTCCCAACCAGTAAACGGAGTTTGCTCCAAAATAGAGATACCAAGCAACTCAGAGAATTCTTCCAGGGTAGGGACCAGCTGGAAGTCTTGAAAGGTGAAACAATGGTATAGCGGATCATAAAACTGGACCAGGACGCTAATCATTTGTTCGTCCAACTTCGAGGTGACCAAACTGAGAAGAGAGCCATGCCTTCTGATGAAGGAAGTAGTGTCTAGAATCCTGACAACCAACTCCTTAAGCAGGATAGGTACTTGGACAAAGTTGATCCGGATAGTATTCCTACGCATGGGCATCATGATGACCTACAAAACAGAGCAAAGATGAAACCCTCTTGTCCTTGAAATAGGTTAGTCCTTATGCAAAATGTATGCAATGTTATGATGTCATGATGTCATGGTAAAGGCACACCACAAGTATTCACAAAAAGCAAACATGGTAAAGGCTCACAAGTAACACTGAGAGCCCTTAGTTTTATGGCTGGCATGAAGCTTAGGTACTACCCTCTTTCAGTTTCAGTTGGTTAAGACCTGTCCTAAAAATAGTAACCGGGTTCTAGAGGATCTCAATATCACTGACTACCCTCAATCGGTCATAATTCCAGTTTAGCAACCTTTTCTTGCGGCCGAAATCATCGCGAGAGTTTAGTCTCAATGAGTGTCGCATACTGCTACTGTTATATGGCCAAGTTGGTCAATTTAAGGTTCAAAGGTCAGTTGGTGCTTAATGACTCCTTAGAAGATCCATATTCTCCTCGTTCCAACATAAGGGATATCGATACAGACTAAGGTGCCACACCAACGTAGCTACTGCTTCATCCGTATCGGTCTACGCTGTACAGATCCCTCACAATTTATTGCTACTTACCTAAAGGGTATCCCCAGATCCGGGCTAGGATCTATAGAACTCCGATACAAGCCCATAAAATTAAAGCATACAAAGCATACAATTGAAAACATAGTGATCTAATCCTAAGGTACACCTCTCTTATAAGATATTCCCCAGCAGAGTCGCCAGTTCTGTGATCGGTGGGAATGAGAACTGACTGTTTTAGAATGCTGGTTCGCGTTTGCGTTTGTTTTTGCAAAATGTTGCGGTAAGCAAGAGTCGCCACCGTCTTTTATTTTATCCAACAAGGAAAGGACAAAAGCACATATGTGATCGGTGGGAAAGAGAACTGACTGTTTTGGAATGCTGGTTCGTGTTTGCGTTTTAGCAAAATGTCGCGGTAAGCAAGAGTTGCCACCATCTTTTATTTTCTCCAACAAGGAAAGGACAAAAGCACAGCAAAATTCCTTTTCGAGATGTTTCTCGGTTCGGGAGGTAGATTATAGAAAGGGAAGGTGTTAGCACCCTTTCTATCCGTGGTTATCCACGGGCTCTTAGGTACTTGCTCACTATGTTTTCAAAATGTTTTGCTTTTCTTGTGTTTGTGGGTTTTGAAAAAGTTTGTTTGAAAACTTCGATTTAACTCTTGTGTCTGTCCTCAAGAGTGTATGAAGTGTTGTTTAAAAACTTTTGTCAGAAAAGTGTAGGTGCGAAAAGTATTTTTGTTTTGAAAGAGCAAGTATCTAAGAACCTCTACCTACTCAAAAGAAAATAGGCTGCGTAAATGTCCTTTAGACAGTACTATCCCACTATTGAGAAGTAGGTAGCACCGTCGTTGGAGTTTTCGGGTCAATTCGATTATAGGGACAGGTGGTCACCAAAGCAATAGTAGGACGCCTTAGCGGTAACCCTAATGTCTTAGATCGTTTTTTATCCGAGGCAACCGTTTCGAGGCAACTTTGATCTTTAGACAAGAGGGCGACCTCTAAAACACCCTATACTCAATGACCACGTCGAGGCAACCAAGTGAGGCGTACCCTAGGAGTGGCATGTGCACGTGTATTGTTTTCTGTTTATTTTTATCTTTGCACATGTTATGGTGAGCTACGGGTTGATTTTAATTTCAGAGATATCTTTTCATGCATAGCCTATTTAGCATACATCTAGCAGTTTAATATTTATGAAAAATAAAGCTAAACTATTACAAGGCGTCGGGTATTTACATCGCCAAAAACAAACCCTTGAATAAGTAAATTGCGGGAAATAAATAAAAGCGATAAAAAGTCCTAATTAAAGCTATTACATCCTCAGAGCAAATACAATTATATGTTGAAAAAAGTAATCATGAATAAAAAATAACCACTTGCGCGAGAAAAATTGAATCGGGAGTTTCTTAGGGTTTTGACCCTTTTTGAGAAAGAAAAGAAGTTTTTATGAATTAAATTAAATTAAACCTAAAACTAATTAATTAATAAAAGGAAATATTTTTTGGTTTTTTAATGTCTCAAGGAAATAAATAAAAGATGGTCAAAATTGTCAAGAAACCCTAATTCTACATTAGTTTTAGATTTATTGTGAAAATATTAAAATTAACCTAATTAACTAAATAAATTAATTATGTTAATATTTATTTACAAAATAACTAATTTAATAAATAAAAATATTATTATTTTTTATGTTTTCTGAATTTATTATGAAAAAATTAATTTGTTAGTGAAAATAATAATTATAATAAATAATTAAAATAAAAGAAATAAAAATAGAAAAGAAAAGGAATAAAGTTGAAGGGGGTGTTGGGCCTGATTTGTGGTGGAAAAAGCAATTCTGAAGGCCCACTATATCCAGTCTGTTTGACTTTTCTGATTACCCACACGCCTGTTGACTAGGGAGTATGGTGATCTCCCATTCATGTCCATTGGATTTCAGTTTGATGACATCTGGCGCCTGGGAATTTGAGATGCATGGTGGACTCCTTTTGGAAAGATGCATGTGAACATATAGAGAAAAAGGAAATAAATGTTTTGGGGGACCTGGGATTCGAACCCAGGTCCCAAGGGATAATACTCCAATGCCTTTGCCAACTGAACTAGAACGCGCGTTTGTTAAGTGGATGGAGAGAGAATATTATATACAAAAAATAAAAAATATGTTGTAAACACAAAAAAACGCGCGTGTTTTCAAATCAGCCAACCATGTGATAACACATCATCATCTTCTTCGTTTTCCCTGTAAAAATAATATCAGATAGCGGGGGTTTTTAAACCCCACTAACCCCTGCAAGGAAAAATAGCGATTAGCACCACAATGCATATAAATATTTCGCGAGGTATGATTCTTGTTCGCCTTGGCCTAACGGTTTCAACCATGTGTCTTAGGAGTCCTAATTTTTCCTGGTTCATAAAGCCCCAATTGAAAGCTCAAGAACCCTAAAAAATTGATCATGGTATCTTATGATTCAGGGCATTATAATCCAATTCAAACATTCCATTAGTTTGGTATGGTTCCTAGCAATGCAAAACAATCAAGAAAACATGTTAACTATGCATGAATTAAGCAATACGATTTTGAATAAGAATGGTAAACCGTGGTTATGTATTCCTTGATTTCTTAAGCCTTGATGTCTGAGTTTGATTGCAAAACACTCCTGAGAACTCCTGCAAGGTGTTTGAATGGTTAAAATGCCTTGGATTAGCCTAGGTTGCAAAAATCAGTTTTCACTTTTCTTGAAAATTCTTGAAATTGTATGGGGTCTTTCTGCAGCTTTTTTCACGTCTCTTTGATCAGGGTTTGCTTGCTTGTATATAAGATAATTGAATTAGGTCAAAAGCTTGAGCCAATATCCATTGCATTGATGTTTAGATCTTTGATTGGAAATCAAATATTTTTGATTCTTCATGATTGAACAAAGTTGCCAATTTTGGATTTTTTGTATCTTTGACTTTGTGCACGAATTTTCCAGCATGTTTAGGTCATATTTGCTTCACAAAAAGATTTAAAAATCAAATCTTGTATTTTCTAATAATTTAAATTGATTAAATGAATTAATATTAATTAAAAATCCAATTAGTAAATAAAAATAAGAAAATAAATCCAATTAAGCTTGATGGATCGTGCATAGGTCATGGGTGAAGTTTCAACAAGAGATTTGAGGCCCATTAGCAAAAAGGAAGTGTTTTGAGCAAAGTGGACTTTTGCAAATTCATGAAAATTTCCCAACTTCTCCAATGCACAACTTGCTCAATTTTGATCATATGACCATGTTCTTGGACATTTTGGAAAGCTCTTGAAGTCCTCTAACCAATGTCTTTGGTCCCATGTCATTTGGATTTACCAATCTCAAGTTATGGCCTTTGACTCAAAGTGCACTTTTGTTGACTTTTGAAATTGACCTATAATGTAAAAATTGATAATTTCTTGTGAGTGCATTTATTGATCTTGGAGTGTGAATATAGATTGTAGGAAATTGCATCCCCTTCAAAATGAGCATTGGATGGAATTTTTCTGACAAACCATGAAAAAGTTATGCCCTGGTCAAGATACAGTTGACTTTTCTACTGTCCAAAAATAGTAACTTTTTGCATCTTGATGATTTTTGAGCTATGCTTGTGGAATCATGATCAAGACTTGATCAAATGATGATTGTGACCTCAAAATAAGATGTTGACCAAAAATTTTGACTTTTGACTGCAAAATGACCATTTTGCCTTTGCAGTTGACTGTGGATCAAATGAGGCTTTTGACTGTGCAAATTGGCACTGTGAGTCTTGAAACTTGGCATGTAGGTGCTTGAGAATGTATATAGGCCTATGAGACTTGATTGAACCATTGAAAACCTCAAATTCCTTAAAATAACCAAAACCCTAATTTCAGTTGTCTTAGGAAGTAATTTGACTGTCTACCTCTTGAACCATTTTGAGTAATATGGGAGGGCAAATTTTGGGGTACAACAGTTGCCCCTGTTCAATCTTCTTAAACCTGAGGATGTAGATTGGCTTGCATGCCTTTCGTGATTCGAAGGTGGAAGATGATTGAACACTAAAGTGCCTAGAAATTTGCACTCGCATGGTGTGGTATCGCGATGTGATGTCGGGAATGGGCTTACATATGCCATTTGGAGAGATGATGGATAGGAGGATGGGCTTATAGATGCCACCCGGAGGTTGTTGGTTGGTAGTTTTGTCTTTGTTGACAGGTTGTCTTCATTGAAGGGTTGTCTTCATTGACGGGTTGTCTTTATTGACGAGTTGTCTTCATTGACGGGTTGTCTTCATTGACAGATTGTCTTCATTGACAGGTTGTCTTCATTGACGGATTGTCTTCATTGACGGATTGTCTTCATTGACGGGTTGTCTTCATTGACGGATTGTCTTCATTGACGGATTGTCTTCATTGACGGATTGTCTTCATTGACGGGTTGTCTTCATTGACAGATTGTCTTCATTGACGGGTTGTCTCCTTTGACTGAACTGGATGATTGTCAGAATTGGGTCTGCCTCTGGGGCGCATCTGAACTGAACTGTGCTTGAATGAGTGACAGAATGACATCCGAATCTGGATCGTATCTGGACTTTATTTGAGAGAGTGACAGAATGACATCCGAATCTGGATCGTATCTGAACTGTATTTGAAATTGGGATCTGTATGAGTAGCAGAATGATTTCCGTGTCTGGAGCGTATCTGTGTTGTAACTGGGATCTGGATAAGTGACAGAATGACTTCTGTGTCTGGAGTGTATCTGCACTTGAAGTTGATAGTTGAATCTGAATGAGAAATAGAATGGCTTCTGGAACGCATCTAGTCTGTATCTAATTGCTGAAGTCTGAATGGGTAGTAGAATGACCGTCGTGTCTGGGGTGTATCCATACTGTATCTGAATGAGTGACAGAATGACATCCGAATCTGGATCGTATCTGGACTGTCTCCTGAATGAATCTAGAATAAGTATCAGAATGTCGCCATGTCTGGGTCGCATCTGAACTGTCTCTGGAAGGAATCTGGAATAAGCAATAGAATAGCATCCGTGTCTGGAGCATCTCTAAGTTGTCTTTAGAAGTTTGAATCTGAATAAGCAATAGAATAGCATCCGGGTCTGGAGCATCTCTAAGCTGTCTCTGAAAGGAAATCTGAATGAGCAATAGAATAACATCCGGGTCTGGAGCATCTCTAAGCTGTCTCTGAAAGGAAATCTGAATAAGCAATAAAATAACATCCGTGTCTGGAGCATCTCTAAGCTGTCTCCGAAAGGAAATCTGGAATAAGTATCGGAATATCGCCAAATCTGGGTCACATCTGAACTATCTCTAGAAGGAAATCTGGAATAAGTATCGAAATGTCGCCAAATCTGGGTCACATCTGAACTATCTCTAGAAGGAAATCTGGAATAAGTATCGGAATGTCGCCAAATCTGGGTCACATCTGAACTATCTCTAGAAGGAGTCTGGAATAAGTATCGGAATGTCGCCAAATCTGGGTCACATCTGAACTATCTCTAGAAGGAGTCTGGAATAAGTATCAGAATGTCGCCATGCCTGGGTCACATCTGAACCATCTCTAGAAGGAATCTGGAATAAGTATCAGAATATCGCCATATCTGGATCACATCTGAACCATCTCTAGAAGGAATCTGGAATAAGTATCAGAATGTCGCCATATCTGGATCACATCTGAACCATCTCTAGAAGGAATCTGGAATAAGCAATAGAATAGCATCCGTGTCTGGAGCATCTCTAAGTTGTCTTTAGAAGTTTGAATCTGAATAAGCAATAGAATAGCATCCGGGTCTGGAGCATCTCTAAGCTGTCTCTGAAAGGAAATCTGAATAAGCAATAGAATAGCATCCGGGTCTGGAGCATCTCTAAGCTGTCTCTGAAAGGAAATCTGAATAAGCAATAGAATAGCATCCGTGTCTGGAGCATCTCTAAGCTGTCTCTGAAAGGAAATCTGGAATAAGTATCGGAATGTCGCCAAATCTGGGTCACATCTGAACTATCTCTAGAAGGAAATCTGGAATAAGTATCGAAATGTCGCCAAATCTGGGTCACATCTAAACTATCTCTAGAAGGAAATCTGGAATAAGTATCAGAATGTCGCCATATCTGGGTCACATCTGAACTATCTCTTGCTCAATGGAGTAAATCGCTGAGGTTATAGAACTGGTCCGTACTATGACGAAGGAAATCATCAAGATCTAGGAACTGACTCGTGCTCAATGGAGTATACCGTTGAGGTTATAATACTTGTCCACCCTATGATGTAGAGAAACTGTCGAGATTGAGAACCTTATCTGAACTTCAACCGAGGATAATCCAATTGAGATTTAAGAACTGGTCAGATCTTCGACTAAGCTGAGAACTTAACTGCATCTTTCCTGAAAGGTAAAGGTCAGTCACATGCAATGCGTGAGATGGATCAAGCAATGATGTTCTCAATATAAATGAGATCGTGTGATATGATGTGTATATGCATGTATCATGATGTATGGAAATGTGCTGTTTTTAGCTGGGGAAGATAAATCCCGGAGCTGCTGGAGAATGATGTTGAATTCTTCGTTTCCGTTGGGGATAATGAACAAAGATGATTGCGAGAATAAACCTGCAGGAGAAAAGGACTCCGCTGGGGAATAAACTTGATGAAAGAGATTACTCCGAGGGGAAATACTCTGTGGGGGAGAGATGTTCTGCTGAGAGTTTAACGATAACTCTGCTGGGGATTCCGTTGATAAGCTTTGTTGGGGATTTCGATGATGAACTCCGCTGGGGATAGAAAGAACTTCGCTGGGGATGATCTTTCCGTTGCAACTTGCTGAGGATAACCCAGTTAGACTCTGGTGGGGGATAACCTTTGAATTTGGCTGGGGAGATGCATTTGTACTCTGCAGGGGACAAAGCTTCCAGAATCTACTGGGGAAGATGATTCGACTCTGGTCGGGGAAGCTTTTTAGACCGCGCTGGGGAAATGACTCCACTGGGGTATCTGATATTCCGCTGGGGAACATTCCTATACTCCGTTGAGGAATATCAAGACTGTCGGGGGTACTCTTACACTTGCTGGGGAATATTGAGACCTTCTGGGGATACCCAACTTCTTTAGGGCTGATGGTAGACCAGCTCTGCTTGGGGGAGAGTATTGCCAATTCGTTCATGATTGCAGGTCTCAGTGGGGAAAGCTTCCATTACGGTCTTACTCTGCGGGGAGTGAAAGTATCTTAGCCATATTCTTCAGCTGAATATATACCTTGGTACCTGGTGAACAGAGCAGCTTGTACAGTTCGGACAATTCTTATTGCCCCAGTTTCTGCGGGAGAAGAAGGCCTATGAGGTGCTTAATAACTGCCGATTGACAAATCTTCTTCTGGTAAGCAAGTGACGAGATGACGGGACATAGTCGTACGCTTTTGATCCCTAACTTTTTCCTGGACCGCCCTTTCGGGTTTTCAGTCTATCGAGATACCCCTTTTTTGCCCAAGCCGCCTTTTCAGGTTTTCGACTTGCCGGGTGTACATATTTTTTTCATTTTCGTCCCTTATTTTTGCCCGAACCCTTTTGGTTCGCCGGGAAGCCCTTATTTTTGCCTAGGCCAGTCGACCTAGCGGGTCTTTGATTATGCATAGTATTTTTTTTTAACTATGTCCACGCTCTCAGAGTGCAGGGAGTTGTCACTGTCGGTAGCATTGTGTTGCTATACCACCAGAAGATGTTTGATCATGCAAGATTCGTTGCTGGAATTCATGTCCAATGCCCCAAGTGACTCAGGCGAAGATTTTCCCCTGGCTATTTGGCATCTTGAGAGATTCCTTGAATCTTGACTTGACTGCCCCAGATGATGGAAAATGATCATGTCTGCCCCTTGGTTGGAAGTGTATTTTCCACTTGAGGTGACTCTTTTTATTGAGAAGGTTTTTGTTCACTAGATATTCGTCGTGCGAATTTCTCTACTGTTGAACAAATAGTCATATGCAAACAATATTATTTCAAGAATGCAAAGCTTATGTCTGTCTTGAAGTTTTTGAAAATGCATTTTTCAATAAAACAAGTGATTTTTTGTAAAATGTGATGTCAACTCAAGATTTTACAGCAAGCCCTACAGGAGTTAGGATACCTTTGGTAACAGTATGCTTTCGAACTAACCCATGCTTCAGCTAGGAATTTTAAGGGTTATAACGTGGCCTGGTTCACGGTTTAAGAAACAAAGGATAAAGGCTCAAACTTTATTTGTACCCACCCGTTCTTCGTGATGTTCTTCGATCCTAAACTCAGCTAATCGTGCGTTAGACCTTGTTTCAGTCTTTGCTCTGATATTCCAGTGATGGTTCGGATACTGATAGTTTATTTTAAATAAGCAGTCATTTCTTTTTGTTGAGGGTTTGTAGGACCTCTTTCTTTTTGATTTTATCATCCCTGTCTTTTTGCCTGAACTGTTTCTTTTGTGATTACAGTCAGCGGGATGCCCCAGTTTTTGTAAGTCTCCTTCATAGGTTTTGACTTATTGGGCTTTTGTTTTTGAAAGATAACGACTGCCTGTCTTGACGATTATAGGGAACCATCACTGTCTTTTTGTCTCAGAAGGACTTCTTTGATGCCATTTATTGTGTATTTGGATCAACTGAGAAAACTACCCTGCCCCAGGTTATAATTAAGGGTTTTAATTTGTGAAAAGAAAAAACTCCAACTTCTTTGGCTCAAATGGGTTGACTAGGGATTATCTTCCTTATAACTCCACTGTTTAGGATTTGAAACAATGCCTGTACCTCATCAGCAAGGTCTATTCAAAAGCATACTGTAAAGATCGTGGTATCGTTTTCGTCATCCTCCCTCTAAAGGCTTAGAATTTTTTTCGAGAGTTGAACATCACAAAAAAAATGAAAGCAATTTGAATATAGTGAATACGAATGGATTGATTCAAAACAGACATATGCGATGCATTAATGAAATAAAAAAGTTTGCCATGACAATAATTGTTTGAATAAGCAAAGAAAAATACAACTTGAAAATTCTAAGAAAACAAAAGCCTTCAATGATTTGGCATAGGAGCAGTGATTATGTTTGGAGTCTCTGGAGGGTCAAACTGGATTTCTTTGGCACCAATCATGTCTTGAACCTTATTCTTCAGGGCCTAACAGTTGTTTGTGTCGTGTCCCGGACTATCCGAGTGGTATGCACACCTTTCATTGGGATGATAAGTATGAGTGGAAGTGTTTGGATTCCAGAGAGGAGCCCTTAATGTAATCAGCCCTGCCTTCAACATTTGCTGTAGCGCTTGAGTCAGTGACATGTTGATCTTAGTGAATTGTCTTTTAGGTGCAACCTCCTTACGTTGATGCCCCTGTCTTTGTTGAGCAGGCGTAGGATTAGAGATCAAGATTTCTCCTACGCGTTGGTCATGACGACTCTTTTGACCATACACAGCATTGGACTCTTTCTTCCTATTGTAGGGCTTTTTCTGAGCATCAGAAGGTGTAGCTTCTTGAATCTTCCCACTTTTGATGCCAGCTTCAATTCTCTCCCCAGCCAAGATAAGGTCTATGAACCCGGCTGAAGAGTTTCCAATCAAATGGTTAAAGAATGGACCAGACAGGGTCCCCAAGAATATATCAACAAGCTCACGATCAGTTAAAGGTGGCTGCACCCTTCAAGCAAGGTCTCTCCATTTTTGAGCATACTCTTTAAATCCTTCGCCATCCCTATTGACATACCCTGGAGTTGGGTACGCGTAGGAGCGAGGTCGGAATTATATTGATACTGCTTATAGAATGCAGTAGCCAAATCCTCCCAGTTACGGATACTGGCTCCATCCAGTTGATAGAACCACTCGAGTTGAGTCCCTGAAAGACTATCCTGAAAGAAATGGATCCATAAATTCTTGTCAGCAGTGTAAGGTTGGATCTTCCTTACATACGACCGGAGGTGCAGCTTTGGGCAGGAATTTCCGTCGTATTTGGCAAAAGCAGGTGCCTTGAACTTATGGGGAATCACCACCCTAGAGGATAAGCCTAGGTCTCCAAGGTCCAACCCGGGCACATTCTGTATCTCCATGGCGCTCAAGCGGTCCTCCAACTGTTTATACCTATCTTCAGCAGGAGGATACTGTTCCTCATCATAATCCGTCTCGTTGTCGGAGGCTACAGGGCTAGGAACCCTTCTCTCTTGTGGACTGTCTTTTCCTACAGATGAAGTAGTCAGCTCAACCTCATTCTGTAATCCATTCCCAAATCTGCGTCTAGTGTTGAACAAGACGATCCTCCTCTTCTTCTTCTTCCTCTCTTTCAGAATCAGAGTCTTCAAATCCTGTTGACCCTGGGCTAGGCTCATAACCAACTCTTGGAACTGGGCATTCTGGGCCTGGAGGGCCTTGATAGCTTGTTCAATGGAAGGTTCAGTAGACATGATGATTGCTGAAATAAACAGCGAAGAAGATAAGTGACCTGTAAGAAGGGGTACCTGTTATGCATATGATGACATGAAATGCATATGATTTATGTATGCAATGTTTTCAAGGATCTCGCGGGGTAAACATAGAAACTTGTTAGAATTTGAATCTGGTAGCTTGATTGAAGGAACTTCATGTTGCTGAGAGTTCTTCTTCAAGAGTCAAGCTCACCATATCGAGTGGGTCATAGCCCCTGACTCAAGTTATCGTGTTTTGATCTCCAAACAACCTTGGCTAGAGGAAAATAAATCCCCTTTTCCCCTTGCTAGACATTTGGTTCATCATGACCTTCATCACAAACCCTTGAGATCCTTGAAATGGGTTAGTCCTTATGCAGGATGTATGCAATGTTATGATGTTATGATGTTATGATAAAGGCACATCACAAGTATTCACAGAAGGCAAACATGGCAAAGGCACACAAGCCACACAAGAGAGCCCCTTGATTTCAGGCTGGCATGAAGTTTAGGTACTACCCTCTTTCAGTTTCAGTTGGTTAAGACCTGTCCTAAAAATAGTAACCGAGTTCTAGAGGATCTCAATATCACTGACTACCCTCAATCGGTCATAATTCCAGTTTGGAAACCTTTTCTTGTGGCCAGAACCATCGCGAGAGTTTAGCCTCAATGAGTGTAGCATACTGCTACTATTCTATGGCCAAGTTGGTCAATTTAAGGTTCTAAGGTCAGTTGGTGCTTAATGACTCCTCAGAAGACCCATATTCTCCTCGTTCTAACACAAGGGATATCGGTACAGACCAAGGTGTCACACCAATGTAGCTACTGCTTCACCCGTGTCGGTCTACGCCAGACAGGTCCCTCACAGTTTATTGCTACTTACCTAAAGGGTATTCCCCAGATCCGGGTTAGGATCTATGAAACTCCGATACAAGCCCACAAAGATAAATCATACAGAGCATGCAATTGAAAACACAGGGATCTATTCCTAAGGTACACCTCACTTATTATCTATCCCCAACAGAGTCGCCAGTTCTGTGATTGGTGGGAAAGAGAACTGACTGTTTTGGAATGATGGTTCGCGTTTGCGTTTTAGAAAAATGTCGCGGTAATCAAGAGTCGCCACCGTCTTTTATTTTCTCCAACAAGGAAAGGACAAAAGCACAGCAAAATTCCTTTTCGATATGTTTCTCGGTTCGGGAGGTAGATTATAGAAAGGGAAGGTGTTAGCACCCTTTCTATCCGTGGTTATCCACGGGCTCTTAGGTACTTGCTCACTATGTTTTCAAAATGTTTTGCTTTTCTTGTGTTTGTGGGTTTTGAAAAAGGTTGTTTGAAAACTTCGATTTAACTCTTGTGTCTGTCCTCAAGAGTGTATGAAGTGTTGTTTGAAAACTTTTGTCAGAAAAGTGTAGGTGCGAAAAATATTTTTGTTTTGAAAGAGCAAGTATCTAAGAACCTCTACCTACTCAAAAGAAATTAGGTTGTGTAAATGTCCTTTAGACAGTACTATCCCACTATTGAGAAGTAGGTAGCACCGTCGTTGGAGTTTTCGGGTCAATTCGATTATAGGGACAGGTGGTCACCAAAGCAATAGTAGGACACCTTAGCGGTAACACTAATGTCTTAGATCGTTTTTCATCCGAGGCAACCGTTTCGAGGCAACTTTGATCTTTAGACAGGAGGGCGACCTCTAAAACACCCTATACTCAATGACCACGTCGAGGCAACCAAGTGAGGCGTACCCTAGGAGTGGCATGTGCACGTGTATTGTTTTCAGTTTATTTTTATCTTTGCACATGTTATGGTGAGCTACAGGTTGATTTTAATTTCAGAGATATCTTGTCATGCATAGCCTATTTAGCATACATCTAGCAGTTTAATATTTGCGGAAAATAAAGCCAAACTATTACAAGGCGTCGGGTATTTACATCGCCAAAAACAAACCCTTGAATAAGTAAATTGCGGGAAATAAATAAAAGCGATAAAAAGTCCTAATTAAAGCTATTACATCCTCGGAGCAAATACAATTATATGTTGAAAAAAGTAATCATGAATAAAAAATAACCACTTGCGCGAGAAAAATTGAATCGGGAGGTTCTTAGGGTTTTGACCCTTTTTGAGAAAGAAAAGAAGTTTTTATGAATTAAATTAAATTAAACCTAAAACTAATTAATTAATAAAAGGAAATATTTTTTGGTTTTTTAATGTCTCAAGGAAATAAATAAAAGATGGTCAAAATTGTCAAGAAACCCTAATTCTACATTAGTTTTAGATTTATTGTGAAAATATTAAAATTAACCTAATTAACTAAATAAATTAATTATGTTAATATTTATTTACAAAATAACTAATTTAATAAATAAAAATATTATTATTTTTTATGTTTTCTGAATTTATTATGAAAAAATTAATTTGTTAGTGAAAATAATAATTAAAATAAAAGAAATAAAAATAGAAAAGAAAAGGAATAAACTTGAAGGGGGTGTTGGGCCTGATTTGTGGTGGAAAAAGCAATTCTGAAGGCCCACCATATCCAGTCTATTTGACTTTTCTGATTACCCACACGCCTGTTGACTGGGGAGTATGGTGATCACCCATTCATGTCCATTGGATTTCAGTTTGATGACATCTGGCGTCTGGGAATTTGAGATGCATGGTGGACTCCTTTTGGAAAGCTGCATGTGAACATATAGAGAAAAAGGAAATAAATGTTTTGGGGGACCTGGGATTCGAACCCAGGTCCCAAGGGATAATACTCCAATGCCTTTGCCAACTGAACTAGAACGCGCGTTTGTTAAGTGGATGGAGAGAGAATATTATATACAAAAAATAAACAATATGCTGTAAACACAAAAAAACGCGCGTGTTTTCAAATCAGCCAACCATGTGATAACACATCATCATCTTCTTTGTTTGCCCTATAAAAATAATATCAGATAGCGGGGGTTTTTAACCCCCACTAACCCCTGCAAGGAAAAATAGCGATTAGCACCACAATGCATATAAATATTTCGCGAGGTATGATTCTTGTTCGCCTTGGCCTAACGGTTTCAACCATGTGTCTTAGGAGTCCTAATTTTTCCTGGTTCATAAAGCCCCAATTGAAAGCTCAAGAATCCTAAAAAATCGATCATGGTATCTTATGATTCAGGGCATTATAATGCAATTCAAACATTCCATTAGCTTGGTATGGTTCCTAGCAATGCAAAACAATCAAGAAAACATGTTAACTATGCATGAATTAAGCAATACGATTTTGAATAAGAATGGAAAACCGTGGTTCTGTATTCCTTGATTTCTTAAGCTTTGATGTCTGAGTTTGATTGCAAAACACTCCTGAGAACTCTTGCAAGGTGTTTGAATGGTTAAAATGCCTTGAATTAGCCTAGGTTGCAAAAATCAGTTTTCACTTTTCTTGAAAATTCTTGAAATTGTATGGGGTCTTTCTGCAGCTTTTTTCACGTCTCTTTGATCAGGGTTTGCTTGCTTGTATATAAGACAATTGAATTAGGTCAAAAGCTTGGGCCATTATCCATTGCATTGATGTTTAGATCTTTGATTGGAAATCAAATATTTTTGATTCTTCATGATTGAACAAAGTTGCCAATTTTGGATTTTTTGTATCTTTGACTTTGTGCACGAATTTTCCAGCATGTTTAGGTCATATTTGCTTCACAAAAAGATTTAAAAATCAAATCTTGTATTTTCTAATAATTTAAATTGATTAAATGAATTAATATTAATTAAAAATCCAATTAGTCAACAAAAATAAGAAAATAAATCCAATTAAGCTTGATGGATCGTGCATAGGTCATGGGTGAAGTTTCAACAAGAGATTTGAGGCCCATTAGCAAAAAGGAAGTGTTTTGAGCAAAGTTGACTTTTGCAAATTCATGAAAATTTCCCAACTTCTCCAATGCACAACATGCTCAATTTTGATCATATGACCATGTTCTTGGACATTTTGGAAAGCTCTTGAAGTCCTCTAACCAATGCCTTTGGTCCCATGTCATTTTGATTTACCAATCTCAAGTTATGGCCTTTGACTCAAAGTGCATTTTTGTTGACTTTTGAAATTGACCTATAATGTAAAAACTGATAATTTCTTGTGAGTGCATTTCTTGATCTTGGACTGTGAATATGGATTGTAGGAAATTGCATCCCCTTCAAAATGAGCATTGGATGGAATTTTTCTGACAAACCATGAAAAAGTTATGCCCTGGTCAAGATACAGTTGACTTTTCTACTGTCCAAAAATAGTAACTTTTTGCATCTTGATGATTTTTGAGCTATGCTTGTGGAATCATGATCAAGACTTGATCAAATGATGATTGTGACCTCAAAATAAGATGTTGACCTAAAATTCTGACTTTTGACTGCAAAATGACCATTTTGCCCTTGTAGTTGACTGTGGATCAAATGAGGCTTTTGATTGTGCAAATTGGCACTGTGAGTCTTGAAACTTGGCATGTAGGTGCTTGATAATGTATATAGGCCTATGAGACTTGATTGAACCATTGAAAACCTCAAATTCCTTAAAAGAACCAAAACCCTAATTTCAGCTGTCTTAAGAAGTAATTTGACTGTCTACCTCTTGAACCATTTTGAGTAATATAGGAGGGCAAATTTTGAGGTACAACAACAGAAAAATTCCTTTCTGAGATGTTTCTCGGGTTCGGGAGGTAGATTATAGAAAGGGAACGTGTTAGCACCCTTTCTATTCGTGGTTATCCACGGGCCCTTAGGTACTTTCTCACTATATTTTCAAAAAATTTGCTTTTCTTTGTGATTGTGGGTTTGAAAAGAGTTTTTGTTAGAAAGAGAGTGTAAGTGCGAAAAGTTTTGTTTTTGTTTTCAAAAGAGCAAGTACTTAAGAACATCTACCTACTCAAAAAGGAATTAAACTGTGCAAATGTCCTTTAGACAATGCTATCCCACTATTGAGGAGTAGGTAGCACCGTCGTTGGAGTTTTCGGGTCAATTCGATTTAAGTGGCGTGTGGCCACCAAAGCAATGTTAGGACGCCTTAGCGGTAACCCTAATGTCTTAGATCATTTTTATCCGAGGCAACCGTTTCGAGGCAACTTATGATCTTTGGACAAGAGGGAGACCTCTAAAACTTCCTATACTCAATGACCACGTTCGAGGCAAACAAGTGAGGCGTACCCTAGGAGTGGCATGTGCAAGTGTGTCAATTTTCAGTTATATTATCTTTACATGTCATGGTGAGCTACTGTTGATTTTAAGTTAAGATAGATCTTGTCATGCATAGCCTATTATTCATACATCTAACAGTTAATGGTTGCAGAAATTAAATTGCGGAAAATAAATCTAAGCTATTACAAGGCGTCGGGTATTTACATCGCCAAAAATAAACCCTTGATAATTAAATTGCGAAAAGTAAATAAAAGCGGTAAATAAAATCCTAAGTTAAAACTATTACATCCTTGGAGCAATTACAATATATGGATCAAAAATAATATGCGCGCGAGAAAAATTGAATCGGAAAGTCCTAGGGCTTTGACCCTTTTTATCAAATAAAACATATTTTTTGTTATTTTTTGAATTAAAAATTAAGTCTAGATTAAAAATGGAATTAATTAATTAAAGGAAAATATTTTTGAGTTTTATTTTAATTAAAATAAAAAATGGTTAGCAAATGTTAAAAATCCTAATTCTATGTTGATTTTAATTTAATGCAAAATATATTATCATTAAACCTAATTTAAAACTAACTTAATTGGTTAATTTTTATTTACAAAAATATATAATAAAATTAATGATATTAAATAAAATATTTTTTTATGATTTCTGATTTTTTTTTAATGAAAAAGGGTTAGTTTGTTAATTAATTAGTTTTTAATAATAAAAAGCAATAAAAAATAATGAAAAGAAATAAAAAAAGTAAGCAAACTTTGGGGGGTGTTGGGCCTGAAGAAGGTGTTTGAGTTGCAATTTCCAGGCCCAAACACAAGTAGCCTCGTTGGACTTTTTGGATTTGCTAGGCGTGCATTGACTTGAGGACATGATAATGACTCTAGCCTGGCCATTGGATATGATTTGCAAGCCACGTAGCCTTCCAGATCTGCAAGCGCATAGTAGTCCACTCTTTGAACGTCACATGGGAATACCTGAAGAAGAAAAATAAACAAGGTTTTGGGGGACCTGGGATTCGAACCCAGGTCCCAAGGGACAAATCAATTAGCGCGCTACCAACTTAACCAAGATGTTAACCTGTTAATGGATTAGCAATTAAATATTATAAAACAAACTAACAACTATTCCCAGAAAAACGCGCTAATATTCAAATGGACCAATCACATGGAGACACACTATCGTCTTCTTCATCAAAAGACTGGTTATTTACCTGCGGATTTTTATCCGCAGGAAGTTTCGTGGGATGGTTCTAAAATACTCCCTAGGCCACAAAAATGGAATCCAAGAGTACCACTATACTCGTCTCACTCCCCTGAACTCATCCATGGCCATTGTTGGCCTTGATTTAACCTGCACACAAAACGCCTAAAAACATACACAAGAACCCTAGGTTCTGGATATGGGGTTAGAGGTCACGAAAATAAAATCAAATAATGCAGTTTGCTTAGGAATTTAATGGTCAGTACAAATATGCAAGAAATTTGGCACAAAGATGCAAGAAAACCGAGTTACGATTCCATGTGCAGAGCAAAGTTCATGGAGACTTACAGTGCGTTATGGGCGATGGAAAGACTCCCTTTTGATAGGTATAGCTCCACTAGGTATCAAGGAAGAGAGCTGTGTCTTTCTTTTGGTCTGAATCTGCCTCCAATGTGGTTCTTGATCTCACACTTTTTAAAGGTTTTTTGCAAAGTGGTATGGCCGTTTCTGCAGGGTTTTGTGCGTCGTCTTGATTTGTGAGGCTTTTGTGAATGTTATAGAGTGAATTAGGGTTGGTTATTTGATCTGAAATCAAGTGTATTCAAGATTGAAGATTGGATTTTATCACCATTGAAAAGCTTTCCAAAAATAAGCCAAATCTGAGATTTTGTGCTTGAATGAGCCTTGGCAAGAGTTGGTTAGTTGTCACATGATATATGCAAGCTGTACAAATCACAAAGATACCATTTCATTAATTTTTGGATTTTATTTGAATTAATATAGATTTAAAATGAATTAAATCAATAAAAATTAAATAAAATAGCAAATTAAATTTTTGGTCATGAAATTAAAGATGGGACACGTGTGTGGCATGACAAGACCAAATCAAGTGGAAAAAAGTGGGCCCTTTTGTCAAAAATTGGAGTTTTGAGGATAGTTGACTTTTGACAATTTTGGAAAAATGCCCAACTTTAACAATGCATAACTTCTTCAATTTTGAACTTTTGGAAGTGTTCTTGGACTTTTTATAAACCTTGAGATGTCCTCTAATCAACCCTTTTTGTCTCATATCATTTTGATGTTACATGCTCAAGTTATAAGTTTTGGCAAAAAAGGTGTTTTTGTTGACTTTCAAAAATGACCTATAATGTCCAAATTTGTAACTTTTTGTGAGAGCATTTATTGATCTTGGGGTGTGAAGATGGATAGTAGGAAATTGAATCCTCTTCAAAATTATCTCTGGATGGGTCATTTATCAAAAGCATGAGAAAGTTATGCTTGGTCAAAGTTGAGTTGACTTTTCCTGAAAACCCTAATTTAGCAACTTTTGAATCTTGATGAATCTTGAGCAATCCTTGATGAATCATGATCAACCTTTGATAAAATTATGAATTATCCTTCAAAATGAGAATGTTGACAAAAAATCTTGAGGTTTACTGTATTTGGGACACAATTGACTTTTGCCCTAGCACAATCGATTTTTGGGCCTCTTGAACAATTGGCTGACCAAACTTCCTCTACAAGGCTTGAAATTTGACATGGATGAACTTAAGAACATATTAGGACATTGGGGAGCACTTGAGGTCATTTGGATGTGAGGACCTTGATGCAACACAAAACCCTAATTTTGACTTGACTGCCTTAGGAGGTGACTTGACTGTCCAATCCTTGAGCCAACTTGAGCAACTTGAAGATTATTCTTGGCAAATCTTGAGGAATATGGGAGGGAAAATTTTGGGGTACAACAAATACCATGGTAGTAGATTTCTCCACTGTAGTTCCACGATACTGTTTTGTCTGACTCATACGGGACCGGTCCGGTCATTGTAATTATGAGCGGAGTAGCCTTCGGAACTGATGTAATCCTAACGGGTCTTTTAGGGACCCTTGAAGGATTGGCGGAAATGGTTATGATTGAAACTTCTTTAACTGGAACGGGTGAAACAAGAGAATTTTCGAACATAATTTCTTGGTTGACAATCAGGCGTTGGATACCTGTCTTCAACAGAGGGAAATCAATTGGAGAGGATAAGAAAATATGGCAGTCTTTATCACAACCTGGGAATATACCAGCTTTCAATATGTTCATCTTAATAATCGGGAGCAGAGTCAAGAGTTCATCCACTGTAGCAAAAAACAAATCTTCCTCGATAGCATTGTCGTTGTGACCATGTCTAGGCATGGGAGCGGAAATGACATTTGGTTTCTCCGGCGCTTCAAACTCAATCTCCTTTGCATCTATTAGGTCTTGAATTTTGTTCTTCAAAGCCCAACAGTTGTTGTTGTCGTGGCCCGGACTCTCGGAATGGTATGCGCATCTGGCATTCGGGTGATAATGGGGGTGTTGTACCCCAAAATTTTCCCTCCCATATTTCTCAAAACATTGCAAGAAAGATCTCCAAGTTGCTCAAGGTAGTCCAAGGGTTGGTCAGACAAACTCTCTCCTAAGACAGTCTACCCCAAATTAGGGTTTCATGTTGCATCAAGATACTTGAGTCCAAGTGGTCCCAAATTCTCACCAATGTCCTAATATGTTCTCAAGATCATCCATGTCAAGTTTCAAGCCTTGCAGAGGAAGTTTTCTCAGTCAATTGCTCAAAAGTCCAAAAGTCGACTATGCTAGGGCAAAAGTCAACCGTGACCCAAATACAGTCAAACTTCAAGATTTTTGGTCAACATCCTCATTTTGAAGTATATTTCATCATTTTATCAAGGGTTGATCATGATTCATCAAGGATTTCTCATAATTCATCAAGATTCAAAAGTTGCTAAATTAGGGTTTTGTAGGAAAAGTCAACCCAACTTTGACCAAGCATAACTTTCTCATACTTTATGAGAAATGACCCATCCAAAGCTCATTTTGAAGAGGATGCAATTCCCTACAATCCATATTCATATCCCAAGTTCAAAATGTGCACTCACAAGAAGTTATGAATTTGGACATTATAGACCATTTTGAAAAGTCAACAAAAACACCTTTTTTGTCAAAGCTTCATACATGAGCATGGAATGTCAAAATGAGATGAGACCAAAAGGTTTGTTTAGAGGACATCTCAAGCTTCCTAAAAAGTCCAATAACACCTCCAAAGAGTCAAATTTGAGGAAGTTATGAATTTTTGAAGTTGACCTTTTTTGCAAAATTGCCAAAAATCAACTATCCCCAAAACTTCAAATTTTGCAAAATGGGCCCAATCTTTTTCACTTGTTTTGAGTTGGCAACATATCCCACGTGCTCTAGCCTTTGACACTTGTCCATATATTATTTTTATTATTTATTTTGATTTTTATTTGAATTAATTGGATTTAAATCAAATAAAATCAAATAAAATTCAAAAGCATTGATAACAAGGATTTTGTGATCATTTCAGGTCTTAAATAACAGCTAGCCATCATTCAAATTCGCATCAAAGCTTGTGTGCACAAAAAGATTCAAAATAAGCCATGTTTGGAAAGATCTTCAAAGTGTATCAAATCAAATCCAAAATCATTGAAAGAAGAAGATTTGAACCAGTTTTGCAACCCTAATCCCTTCACTAATACATAAGGAGTGCGTGCAGATCAAAAGAGAGGTTAGAAGCAGGCGTGAGAGCAAGAACAGAATTGGAAAAATCAAGAGAAAAGTGTGAGATTGAAATCCCACTTAGAGGCATCCTCAAGGCTTGCTATTGATTCCAATCGTTTCCTGGCACTCTCAGGAACCTAAAGTTATCAAGAACAAGCCCGTTCCGGTCCCTAATCGCACTGTAAGTCGTTCATAACCTCGCCCTGTTCTTGAATTCGCATCTTGGAATTTAAGCATTATTAACCTGAATTAATGGCATATTCTTAACCTATGAAGCATTTGCAAACTTTTGGCATTACTCAATTTCATTTATATGGCCTGTGCTGTAAGTCACCATTGCCAGGTTTTCAAGCTTGGTTTTAGGGTTTTTATTTTTAGGGACAATTGGCCTTGGTAATGGGTACCACTGTGTTCAGAAGAAGGAGACTGTTCTAACCATGGCCTTGGTGGTTGTTTATATTACCTGTAGGAATTTTTGGAACGAGCAAGGCCTGTAGCGACGGACGTTCATCCGTAGGTATAGGTAAACGAGTTTTTAGCCATGGAGAGAGGAAGGGGACGACTGCGTGTTACTCCCCCATAGGCCTATTCAAATCTGGCGCGTTTTTTGTTACAATTATCCATTAACTCTTTTTTTCATATATTATCATTATTGTGTGTTTTATGAACAATCAAAACAAAACAGCACAGTGGTTGTCACACAGGTTCTCAATGCGTTAGAGGCTGGAGGTCTGGGGTTCGATCCCTGCCTCCAGCATTTGCTATTTTTCATTATTATTTCAGGTAATCCAATGCGCGCGTAAGCCTAATGTCCACCACATGTCTTCATCATCCAACGCGCCAGATGGCCAAATCTGGTGGCCACCATTGCAAGCATATCATAAGCCAAGTCAAAGACGCCACACATGATTACAAAAGTCAATGTGGATCAGCACTGATGGGCCAGAATTCTGACTATTCACACCCCCAATATTCAGGCCTATCTCTCTCTTTCTTTTTTGTTTATATTTTCATTTAATTATTTATTTATTTTTAACCAAAAACAATTTTCTTGTTATCAAAAAATCACCAAAAAAATATTTTTATGCCCAATTAAAATTAGAATTTTTATTTTTCATCAATAAATATTAATTAAATTAATTAGGTTAATTTTTAGATAACTTTAATTTATTTTGCAAATAATTAAAATTAATTAGAATCAATAGGTTTTTATTACTAACTTAATTATTTTATTTCTTTCCTAAAATAACCAAAAACCAAAAATATGTCATTTAATTATTGTTCATTAATTTATTTAATAACCAATTAATTTGGTATTTAATTTTAAGACTTAATTTCTTTTCTTAAAAAATATTAAAAACAACAAAAACAGTTTCTTTTAATCAAGAGGGTCAAAACCCTAGTTCTCGCATTCGATCTAATTTTCTCGCGCGTTTTATTTTTATCCCATTATTGTATCTGCTCCCGGTTTGTAATAATTAAATTAGGACATTTATTTATTTTTACCGCTTTTAATTTCAAAGGGTTTGTTTTTGGCTATGTAAATACCCGAAGCCTTGTAATAGTTTAGTTTAAATTCCGCACTTTAATTTATGCAAATATTCTACTGTTAGATGTTTGATAATATGGTTTGCATGACAAGAATGAATGACTAAATTTAAAACAGTTAGATCACCCTTAATTGTGCAAAGATAAAAATAATCTGAAACTGAATCACTCGCACATGCGCACTCCTAGGGTACACTCCCACTTGGTGGCCTTCGTAAACGGTCATTGAGTATAGGTTATTTTAGAGGTCACCCTCTTGTCTAAAAAATCATAAGTTGCCTCGGAAAGGTTGCCTCAGATATCGTTGCCTCGGATAAATGATCTAAGACATTAGGGTTACCACTAAGATGTCCTAACATTGCTTTAGTGACCGTATGTCTCTCTCGAATTGACCCTCAAACTCCAACGATTGTGCTACCTACTCAGTAATAGTGGGATATCATTGTTTAAAGGAAACAAACACATAATGATTCCTTTTTCGAGTAGGTAGATTAGTTCTTAGATACTTGCTCATCCAAAACAAAACTTTTTTCACACTTACACTCTTTTACAAACAAGTTTTCAAAAAACACTTCATTACACTCTTGAAGACAAAAGCAAGAGTTAAATCGAAGTTAAAACAAAAACTTTTCAAAACCCACAAACACAAAGAAAACAATTTTGAAAATGATGAGCAAGTACCTAATAGCCCGTAGATAACTACAGATAGAAAGGGTGCTAATACCTTCCCTTTCTATAAATCTACCCCCCGTACTCAGAAATATCTCAAAAAAGGAATTTTTCTATGCTTTTTTCCTTTCCTTGTTGGATAAAATAAAATTCGGTGGGGACTCTTGCTTACCGCGACATTTTGCAAAAACAAACGCAAAACGCAAACCAACATTCCAAAAATAGTCAGTTCTTCCAACGTATCACAGAACTGGCGACTCTGCTGTGGAATAAATAAGTGTGGTGTACCTTAGGATTAGTTTATATTGTTTTCAATTGTTTGATCTGTTTGCTTTATCTTTGTGGGTTTGAATTGGAGTTACTATAGATTCTAACCCGGATATGGGGATACCTTTTAGGTAAGTAGCAATAGACAATGAGGGAACTGTACGGCGTAGACCGATACGGTTAAAGCAGTAGCTACGTTGGTGTGACACTTTAGTTTATACCGATATCCCTTGTGAAGGAACAAGGAGAATATGGGGCTGCTAAGGGGTCATTAAGCACGAACTGACCTTAGAACCTATAATTGACCAACTTGGCCATAGAAAAGTAGCAGTATGCTACACTCATTGAGACCAAACTCTCGTGTTGATTCCGGCCGCAAGAAAAGGTTGCTAAACTGGAATTATGACCGATCGAGGATGGTCAGTGACATTGAGAACCTCTAAAACCCGGTTACTATTACTAGGACAGGTTGAACCAACTAAACTTAAAGAGGGTAATACCTAAACTCCATGCCAGCCTGAAATTTAAGGGCTATTGTGTGACTTGTGTGCTCTCAAACTTGAACTACTTGCACATTTTTATTATCTAAAAACTTGAGTTCCTTGCAGGTTTTGTTTACAGTCCTTATCTAATAACTTGGATTTCTTTCCGAGTTTACTTGCTTACATTACCTCGCACTTTTGCTTAAACGCATAGCATCCACATCATAACATCATGCCATAGCATTTCCGTAACCATTTCAAGGATCTCAAGGGTTTGTGATGCAGGTTATGGTAAATCAAATGTCCAGCATGGGGCAAAGGGGATTTATTTTCCTCTAGCATATGTCGTCTAGAGATCAAAACGCGATAACTTGAGTCAGGGGCTATGACCCACTCGATATGGTGAGCTTGACTCTTGAAGAAGGACTCTTAACAACACGAAGTTTCTTCAAACAAATTCTAACAGTTTCTTGTTTACCCCGCGAGATCCTTGAAAACATTGCATACATATCATACATATCATTGCATAATAAGTCTCCCAGTACAGGTCTCTTATGTCCTCGCTGTTTATTTCAACAATGGCTCTCCAACAAGACAACCAAGATCTCCAAACTCAAGAAGCTCAGTTCAGGGAAATATTCCTAAACCTATCCAAGGGGCAAGAAGAGTTGAAAACACTCCTCGTTGGGAACTTGGTCAAGAAAAATAACGAAGACAATAAGGACGAGCGGCTGGAACAATTGCAAGCTGAGGTAGATGCAATATGAACCCAGATGCTGGGGCAGATAGATTTTATCCAAAGCTTAGCCCGGGAACAAGAAGAGCTAAGAACCATTATAAACCAGCTTCATCAAGACAAATACAACAGTATGAAGCAAACAGTCAAGGCCAGGGACCAAGTCATTAATCAGCCTCCAAAAAGACAAGAGTTTAGTTTGGTGAAGAACAGACCTTTTATGATTACTACTACATCACGGGTCCAACAACAACCTTGCCAAAAACAACTGGTTAATCAGAGTAAGCCGGATAGGCCCAAGAGGCAGTTTACCAAGCTCAACATGTCGCTGTCCCAAGCGTTGCAACACCTGTTGAGATTAAATCTGGTGACGTTGGTAGGACCTCATCCCTAAGACTTCTTCACCTAACTACAATCCTAATGCAAGGTGCACATACCATTCCAACAGCTCAGGGCATGATACTGACGATTGTTGGAAGTTGAAATACAAAGTTCAAAACCTGATTGATGAAGGAGCATTGGAATTCAAGGAAGATGGTCAACTAGAATGTTTCTGTCAATCCTCCAAGGCTCACCACTTGAAGTGACAAGTTCTGACAAGAGAAGACCTTTTGTTCATTAGAATTTTCAATTTGTATTTTTCTTTTGATTGTTCAAACATTTATTCATGTTAAAAGTTTATTACTTTATCAATGTATTGCATATGTCTGTTTTGAATCAATCCATTCGTATTCACTATATTCAAATTTCTTTCATTTTTGTGATGTTCAACTCTCGATTAAAAAAACTCTAAGCTTTTAGAGGGAGGATGACGAAAATGATACCACGATCTCTATAGTATGCTTTTGAATGGACCCCGCTGACGATGTACAGGCGTTGTTTTAAATCCTAAACAGTGGAGTTATAAGGAAGATAATCCCTAGTCAACCCCTTTGAGCCAAAGAAGTTGGAGTTTTTATTTTCACACAAATTAAAACCCTTAATCACAACCTGGGGCAGGGTAGTTTTCTCAGTTAATTTGGGTGCCCAATGAATGGCATCAAAAAGGTCCTTCCAAAATAGAAGATGGTGATGGTTCCCTATAATCGTCAAGACAGGTAGTAATTATCTCAAAAAATAAAAGCCCATTAAGTCAAAACCTATGAAGGAGACTTACAAAAAACTGGGGCATCCCGCTGACTGTAATCACAAAAGAAACAGTTCAGGCAAAAGACAGGGATAACAAAATAAAAAAGAAAGAGGTCCTACAAACTCTCAACAAAATGACTGCCTGTTCAAAATAATCTGTCAGTATCCGAACCATCACTAGAATATCAGAGCAAAGACTCAAATGGGATCTAAATACACAATTAGCTGAGTTTAGGATCGAAGAACATCACGAAAAACGGGTGGGTACAAATAAAATTTGAGCCTTTATCCTTTGTTTCTTAAACCGTGAACCAGGCCACGTTATAACCCTTAAAAGTCCTAGCTGAAGCATGGGTTAGTTCGAAAGCATACTTTTACAAAAGGTATCCTGACTCCTGTAGGGCTTGCTGTTAATCCTGAGTTGACGTCACATTTTACAAAATTTTCCTATCTTACTGAATAAATGTATTTTCAAAAACTTCAGGACAAACATAAGCTTTGCATTCTTAAAATAACATTGTTTGCATATGACTATTTGTTCAAACAGCAGAGAAATTCGCACGAAGAATATTTAGTGAACAAAAAACCTTTTCAATAAAAAGGCTCACCTTAAGTGGAAAAAACACTTCCAACCAAGGGGGAAGGCATGAGCATTGTCTATCATCCGGGGCGGTCAAGTCAAGATTCAAGGAGTCTCTCAAAGATGCCAAATAGCCAGGGGTAGATCTCCATCTGAATCACTTGGGGCATTGGACATGAATTCCAGCAACAAATCTTGTATGATCAAACGAACATCTTCTGGTAGTATGGCAACACAACACTATCGACAATGACAACTCCCTACACCCTGAGAGCGTGGACATAGTCAGAAAATACTGCGCATGAATAAAGACCCGCTAGGTTGACAGGTCCAGGCAAAAATAAGGGCATCCCGACGAACCAAAAGGGTTCGGGAAAAAATTAAGGATAAAAAAAAAGATTTGTACACCTGGCAAGTCAAAAACCTGAAAAGGCGGCTTGGGCAAGAAAGGGTATCCCGGTGGACTGAAAATCGGAAAAGATAGTCCAGGCAAAAGTTAGGGATTAAAGCGTACGACTATGTCCCGTCATCTCGTCACTTGCCTACCAGAAGAAGATTTGTCATTTCAATCGGAAATTACCAAGCACCTCATAGGTTGGAATAATACTCGATCCACAAGGCCTCCGCAGGCACCTTCTCTCGCAGAATCAGGGGCAAGCAAGAAATGTCCAAACCGTACAGTTGCTCTATCCACCAGGTATAAGGATAGACCTAATTGGAGGAAACGATTGAAAGTACACTCATTCCCCGCAGAGTAAGGAGAAAGATAGTGGAGTTAGCTCTCCCCAGCTGAGACTCACAATTGTGAATGAATTGGCAACATTCTCCCCAAAGCAGAGTTCATCTACCATCAACACTAAAAAGTCTTAATATCTCCAGTGGAGTTTGAAGAATTGTCCCCAGTAGACTCTGGAAGATTTTCCCCAATAGAGTCTAAAAGATTATTACCCGTGAAGTCGCAACTGGAAAATCATCCACAATGGAGTTCTTTCCTTTCACAAACAGGAATTCAATCCCCAACAAGGTTCATTATCACCAACAACGGTAATTCATCCCCAACTGAATTTATCAGTGAAATCCTCAGCAGAGCATCTCTTCCCCACAGAGTCATTCTCTCGTCAGTTTATTCCCCATCGGAGTTATCCTCTCCTGCAGGTTTATTCTCACAAACATCTTCATTCACTATCCCTGGCGGAAACGAAACATTCAATTCTTTTCTCCAGCAGCGATCCGAGATTTATTTTCCCCAGCTAAAAACATCACATTTCCATACATCACAATACATGCATATACGCATCACACAACACAATCTCATTTATTTTGAGAACATCATTGCTTGATACATATCATGCATTACATACAACTAACCTTTACCTTTCAGGAAGGATACGGTTAAATTCTCACAAAGTTCAAGCTATGAAGCTTTTACCTCAGTTGAATTACGAATGAGTTCCTAAATCTCAGCAGAGATGTTTCCTCAGTTAAATTACGAACGAGTTCCTAAATCTCAGCAGAGATGTTTCCTTAGTTGAATTACGGACGAGCTCCTAAATCTCAGCAGAGATGTTTCCTCAGCTGAGTTACGAACGAGCTTCTAAATCTTAGCAAAGATGTTTCCTCAGTTGAATTACGGACGAGCTCCTAAATCTCATCAAAGATGTTTCTTCAGTTGAATTATGGACGAATTCCTAAATCTCAGCAAAGATGTTTCCTTAGTTGAATTACGGACAAGTTCCTAAATCTCAGCAGAGATGTTTCCTCATTTGAATTACGGACGAGTTCCTAAATCTCAACAGAGATGTTTCCTCAGTTGAATTACGGACAAGTTCCTAAATCTTAGCAGAGATGTTTACTCAGTTTAATTACGGACGAGTTCCTAAATCTCAGCGAAGATGGTTCCTCAGTTGAGTTACGGGCGAGTTCCTAAATCTCAGCAGAGATGTTTCCTCAGTTGAATTACGGACGAGTTCCTAAATCTCGCCAGAAATGTTTCCCTAGTTGAATTACGGACAAGCTCCAAAATGTCGACAAAGACGTTTCCTCAGTTGAATTACAGACGATGTTCCTAAATCTCAGCAGAGATGTTTCCTCAGTTGAATTACGGACGAGTTCCTAAATCTCAGCAGAGATTTTTTCTCAGTTGAATTACAGATGATATTCCTAAATCTCAGCAGAGATGTTTCCTCAGTTGAATTACAGACAAGCTCCTAAATCTCAGCATAGATGTTTCCTCAGTTGAATTACGAACAAGCTCCTAAATCTCAGCGAAGATGTTTCCTCAGTTGAATTACGGACAAGCTCCTAAATCTCAGCGAAGATGTTTCTTCAGTTGAATTACGAACGAGTTCCTAAATCTCAGCAAAAATGTATCCTCAGTTGAGTACGGACGATTGAAGTTCCTAAATATAAGCAGAGATGATTCCTCAGTTGAGTACGGACGACCAAAGTTCCTAAATATCAACAAAGACGACTCACCAGCAGAATAATGGACGACGAAGCTCCTAAAATTCTACTTCTTTCAACAGAGATCAGCATTCCCCAACAGAATCTTCCTCAACAACAAGTATACCAGCTCTCGCTAAGGAATCTCTTATGCGATCGACACCCCTTCAGATGGCATCTTTAAGCCCATCCCCTCGTCAACAATTTCCAAATGGCATCTGTAAGCCCATTTTCGACATCACAAGACAATTATCACTTTATGCGAGTGCAAATTTCTGGGCACCCTAGTGTTCAATCCTCTTCCACCTTCTGATCATGAAATGCACGAAAGCCAATCTACACCCTCAGATTTAAGAAAATTGAACAGGGGCAGCTGTTGTACCCCAAAATTTTCCCTCCCATATTTCTCAAAACATTGCAAGAAAGATCTCCAAGTTGCTTAAGGTAGTCCAGGGGTTGGTCAGACAAGCTCTCTCCTAAGACAGTCTACCCCAAATTAGGGTTTCATGTTGCATCAAGATACTTGAGTCCAAGTGGTACCAAATGCTCACCAATGTCCTAATATGTTATCAAGATCATCCATGTCAAGTTTCAAGCCTTGCAGAGGAAGTTTGCTCAGTCAATTGCTCAAAAGTCCAAAAGTCGACTGTGCTAGGGCAAAAGTCAACTGTGACCCAAATACAGTCAAACTTCAAGATTTTTGGTCAACATCCTCATTTTTAAGTATATTTCATCATTTTATCAAGGGTTGATAATGATTCATCAAGGATTTCTCATAATTCATCAAGATTCAAAAGTGGCTAAATTAGGGTTTTGTAGGAAAAGTCAACCCAAGTTTGACCAAGCATAACTTTCTCATACTTTATGAGAAATGACCCATAAAAAGCTCATTTTGAATAGGATTCAATTCCCTACAATCCATCTTCATCTCCCAAGTTCAAAATGTTCACTCACAAAATGTTATGAATTTGGACATTATAGGCCATTTTGAAAAGTCAACAAAAACACATTTTTTGTCAAAGCTTCATACATGAGCATGGAATGTCAAAATGAGATGAGACAAAAAGGGTTATTTAGAGGACATCTCAAGCTTCCTAAAAAGTCCAAGAACACCTACAAAGAGTCAAAATTTAGGAAGTTATGCATTGTTGAAATTGACCTTTTTTGCAAAATTGCCAAAAGTCAACTATCCCCAAAACTTCAAATTTTGCCAAATGGGCCCAATCCTTTTCACTTGTTTTGAGTTGGCAACATATCCCACGTGCTCTAGCCTTTTCCACTTGTCCATATCTTATTTTTATTATTTAATTTGTATTTTTATTTGAACTAATTGGATTTAAATCAAATAAAATCAAATAAAATCCAAAAGCATCGATAACAAGAATTTTGTGATCATTTCAGGTCCTAAATCACAGCTAGCCATCATTCAAATTCGCATCAAAGCTTGTGTGCACAAAAAGATTCAAAATAAGCCATGTTTGAAAGATCTTCAAAGTGTATCAAATCAAATCCAAAATCATTGAAAGAAGAAGATTTGAACCAGTTTTGCAACCCTAATCCCTCCACTAATACATAATGAGTGCGTGCAGATCAAAAGAGAGGTTAGAAGCAGGCGTGAGAGCAAGAACAGAATTGGAAAAATCAAGAGAAAAGTGTGAGATCAAAATCCCACTTAGAGGCATCCTCAAGGCTTGCTATTGATTCCAATCGTTTCCTGGCACTCTCAGGAACCCAAAGCTATCAAGAACAAGCCCGTTCCGGTCCCTAATCGCACTGTAAGTCGTTCATAACCTCACCCTGTTCTTGAATTCGCATCTTGGAATTTAAGCATTTTAAACCTAGATTAATGGCATATTCTTAACCTATGAAGCATTTGCAAACTTTTGGCATTACTCAATTTCATTTATATGGCCTGTGCTGTAAATCACCATTGCTAGGTTTTCGAGCTTGGTTTTAGGGTTTTATTTTCAGGGACAATTGGCCTTGGTAATGGGTACCACTGTGTTCAGAAGAAGGAGACGGTTCTAACCATGGCCTTGGTGGTTGTTTATATTACCTGTAGGAGATTTTGGAACGAGCAAGGCCTGTAGCGACGGACGTTCGTCCATAGGTATAGGTAAACAAGTTTTTAGCCACGGAGAGAGGAAGGGGACGACTGCGTGTCACTCCCCCATAGGCCTATCAAAATCTGGCGTGTTTTTTTGTTGCAATTATCCATTAACTCTTTTTTTCCTATATTATCATTATTGTGTGTTTTATGAACAATCAAAACAAAACAGCGTAGTGGTTGCCACACAGGTTCTCAAGGCGTTAGAGGCTGGAGGTCAGGGGTTCGATCCCTGCCTCCAGCATTTGCTATTTTTCATTATTATTTCAGGTAATCTAATGCGCGCGTAAGCCTAATGTCCACCATATGTCTTCATCATCCAACGCGCCAGATGGCCAGATGGCCAAATCTGGTGGCCACCATTGCAAGCATATCATAAGCCAAGTCAAAGACGCCATACAGGATTACAAAAGTCAATGTGGATCAGCACTGATGGGCCAAAATTCTGACTATTCACACCCCCAATATTCAGGCCCATCTCTCTCTTTCTTTTTTGTTTATATTTTCATTTAATTATTTATTTATTTTTAACCAAAAACAATTTTCTTGTTATCAAAAAATCACCAAAAAAATATTTTTATGCCCAATTAAAATCAGAATTTTTATTTTTCATCAATAAATATTAATTAAATTAATTAGGTTAATTTTTAGATAACTTTAATTTATTTTGCAAATAATTAAAATTAATTAGAATCAATAGGTTTTTATTACTAACTTAATTATTTTATTTCTTTCCTAAAATAACCAAAAACCAAAAATATGTCATTTAATTATTGTTCATTAATTTATTTAATAACCAATTAATTTGGTATTTAATTTTAAGACTTAATTTCTTTTCTTAAAAAATATTAAAAATAACAAAAACAGTTTCTTTTAATCAGGAGGGTCAAAACCCTAGTTCTCGCATTCAATCTAATTTTCTCGCGCGTTTTATTTTTATCCCATTATTGTATCTGCTCCCGGTTTGTAATAATTAAACCCTGGAGGCAGGGTTCGATCCCTGCCTCCAGCATTTGCTATTTTTCATTATTATTTCAGGTAATCTAATGCGCGCGTAAGCCTAATGTCCACCATATGTCTTCATCATCCAACGCGCCAGATGGCCAGATGGCCAAATCTGGTGGCCACCATTGCAAGCATATCATAAGCCAAGTCAAAGACGCCATACAGGATTACAAAAGTCAATGTGGATCAGCACTGATGGGCCAAAATTCTGACTATTCACACCCCCAATATTCAGGCCCATCTCTCTCTTTCTTTTTTGTTTATATTTTCATTTAATTATTTATTTATTTTTAACCAAAAACAATTTTCTTGTTATCAAAAAATCACCAAAAAAATATTTTTATGCCCAATTAAAATCAGAATTTTTATTTTTCATCAATAAATATTAATTAAATTAATTAGGTTAATTTTTAGATAACTTTAATTTATTTTGCAAATAATTAAAATTAATTAGAATCAATAGGTTTTTATTACTAACTTAATTATTTTATTTCTTTCCTAAAATAACCAAAAACCAAAAATATGTCATTTAATTATTGTTCATTAATTTATTTAATAACCAATTAATTTGGTATTTAATTTTAAGACTTAATTTCTTTTCTTAAAAAATATTAAAAATAACAAAAACAGTTTCTTTTAATCAGGAGGGTCAAAACCCTAGTTCTCGCATTCAATCTAATTTTCTCGCGCGTTTTATTTTTATCCCATTATTGTATCTGCTCCCGGTTTGTAATAATTAAACCCTGGAGGCAGGGTTCGATCCCTGCCTCCAGCATTTGCTATTTTTCATTATTATTTCAGGTAATCTAATGCGCGCGTAAGCCTAATGTCCACCATATGTCTTCATCATCCAACGCGCCAGATGGCCAGATGGCCAAATCTGGTGGCCACCATTGCAAGCATATCATAAGCCAAGTCAAAGACGCCATACAGGATTACAAAAGTCAATGTGGATCAGCACTGATGGGCCAAAATTCTGACTATTCACACCCCCAATATTCAGGCCCATCTCTCTCTTTCTTTTTTGTTTATATTTTCATTTAATTATTTATTTATTTTTAACCAAAAACAATTTTCTTGTTATCAAAAAATCACCAAAAAAATATTTTTATGCCCAATTAAAATCAGAATTTTTATTTTTCATCAATAAATATTAATTAAATTAATTAGGTTAATTTTTAGATAACTTTAATTTATTTTGCAAATAATTAAAATTAATTAGAATCAATAGGTTTTTATTACTAACTTAATTATTTTATTTCTTTCCTAAAATAACCAAAAACCAAAAATATGTCATTTAATTATTGTTCATTAATTTATTTAATAACCAATTAATTTGGTATTTAATTTTAAGACTTAATTTCTTTTCTTAAAAAATATTAAAAATAACAAAAACAGTTTCTTTTAATCAGGAGGGTCAAAACCCTAGTTCTCGCATTCAATCTAATTTTCTCGCGCGTTTTATTTTTATCCCATTATTGTATCTGCTCCCGGTTTGTAATAATTAAACCCTGGAGGCAGGGTTCGATCCCTGCCTCCAGCATTTGCTATTTTTCATTATTATTTCAGGTAATCTAATGCGCGCGTAAGCCTAATGTCCACCATATGTCTTCATCATCCAACGCGCCAGATGGCCAGATGGCCAAATCTGGTGGCCACCATTGCAAGCATATCATAAGCCAAGTCAAAGACGCCATACAGGATTACAAAAGTCAATGTGGATCAGCACTGATGGGCCAAAATTCTGACTATTCACACCCCCAATATTCAGGCCCATCTCTCTCTTTCTTTTTTGTTTATATTTTCATTTAATTATTTATTTATTTTTAACCAAAAACAATTTTCTTGTTATCAAAAAATCACCAAAAAAATATTTTTATGCCCAATTAAAATCAGAATTTTTATTTTTCATCAATAAATATTAATTAAATTAATTAGGTTAATTTTTAGATAACTTTAATTTATTTTGCAAATAATTAAAATTAATTAGAATCAATAGGTTTTTATTACTAACTTAATTATTTTATTTCTTTCCTAAAATAACCAAAAACCAAAAATATGTCATTTAATTATTGTTCATTAATTTATTTAATAACCAATTAATTTGGTATTTAATTTTAAGACTTAATTTCTTTTCTTAAAAAATATTAAAAATAACAAAAACAGTTTCTTTTAATCAGGAGGGTCAAAACCCTAGTTCTCGCATTCAATCTAATTTTCTCGCGCGTTTTATTTTTATCCCATTATTGTATCTGCTCCCGGTTTGTAATAATTAAACCCTGGAGGCAGGGTTCGATCCCTGCCTCCAGCATTTGCTATTTTTCATTATTATTTCAGGTAATCTAATGCGCGCGTAAGCCTAATGTCCACCATATGTCTTCATCATCCAACGCGCCAGATGGCCAGATGGCCAAATCTGGTGGCCACCATTGCAAGCATATCATAAGCCAAGTCAAAGACGCCATACAGGATTACAAAAGTCAATGTGGATCAGCACTGATGGGCCAAAATTCTGACTATTCACACCCCCAATATTCAGGCCCATCTCTCTCTTTCTTTTTTGTTTATATTTTCATTTAATTATTTATTTATTTTTAACCAAAAACAATTTTCTTGTTATCAAAAAATCACCAAAAAAATATTTTTATGCCCAATTAAAATCAGAATTTTTATTTTTCATCAATAAATATTAATTAAATTAATTAGGTTAATTTTTAGATAACTTTAATTTATTTTGCAAATAATTAAAATTAATTAGAATCAATAGGTTTTTATTACTAACTTAATTATTTTATTTCTTTCCTAAAATAACCAAAAACCAAAAATATGTCATTTAATTATTGTTCATTAATTTATTTAATAACCAATTAATTTGGTATTTAATTTTAAGACTTAATTTCTTTTCTTAAAAAATATTAAAAATAACAAAAACAGTTTCTTTTAATCAGGAGGGTCAAAACCCTAGTTCTCGCATTCAATCTAATTTTCTCGCGCGTTTTATTTTTATCCCATTATTGTATCTGCTCCCGGTTTGTAATAATTAAACCCTGGAGGCAGGGTTCGATCCCTGCCTCCAGCATTTGCTATTTTTCATTATTATTTCAGGTAATCTAATGCGCGCGTAAGCCTAATGTCCACCATATGTCTTCATCATCCAACGCGCCAGATGGCCAGATGGCCAAATCTGGTGGCCACCATTGCAAGCATATCATAAGCCAAGTCAAAGACGCCATACAGGATTATAAAAGTCAATGTGGATCAGCACTGATGGGCCAAAATTCTGACTATTCACACCCCCAATATTCAGGCCCATCTCTCTCTTTCTTTTTTGTTTATATTTTCATTTAATTATTTATTTATTTTTAACCAAAAACAATTTTCTTGTTATCAAAAAATCACCAAAAAAATATTTTTATGCCCAATTAAAATCAGAATTTTTATTTTTCATCAATAAATATTAATTAAATTAATTAGGTTAATTTTTAGATAACTTTAATTTATTTTGCAAATAATTAAAATTAATTAGAATCAATAGGTTTTTATTACTAACTTAATTATTTTATTTCTTTCCTAAAATAACCAAAAACCAAAAATATGTCATTTAATTATTGTTCATTAATTTATTTAATAACCAATTAATTTGGTATTTAATTTTAAGACTTAATTTCTTTTCTTAAAAAATATTAAAAATAACAAAAACAGTTTCTTTTAATCAGGAGGGTCAAAACCCTAGTTCTCGCATTCAATCTAATTTTCTCGCGCGTTTTATTTTTATCCCATTATTGTATCTGCTACCGGTTTGTAATAATTAAACCCTGGAGGCAGGGTTCGATCCCTGCCTCCAGCATTTGCTATTTTTCATTATTATTTCAGGTAATCTAATGCGCGCGTAAGCCTAATGTCCACCATATGTCTTCATCATCCAACGCGCCAGATGGCCAGATGGCCAAATCTGGTGGCCACCATTGCAAGCATATCATAAGCCAAGTCAAAGACGCCATACAGGATTACAAAAGTCAATGTGGATCAGCACTGATGGGCCAAAATTCTGACTATTCACACCCCCAATATTCAGGCCCATCTCTCTCTTTCTTTTTTGTTTATATTTTCATTTAATTATTTATTTATTTTTAACCAAAAACAATTTTCTTGTTATCAAAAAATCACCAAAAAAATATTTTTATGCCCAATTAAAATCAGAATTTTTATTTTTCATCAATAAATATTAATTAAATTAATTAGGTTAATTTTTAGATAACTTTAATTTATTTTGCAAATAATTAAAATTAATTAGAATCAATAGGTTTTTATTACTAACTTAATTATTTTATTTCTTTCCTAAAATAACCAAAAACCAAAAATATGTCATTTAATTATTGTTCATTAATTTATTTAATAACCAATTAATTTGGTATTTAATTTTAAGACTTAATTTCTTTTCTTAAAAAATATTAAAAATAACAAAAACAGTTTCTTTTAATCAGGAGGGTCAAAACCCTAGTTCTCGCATTCAATCTAATTTTCTCGCGCGTTTTATTTTTATCCCATTATTGTATCTGCTCCCGGTTTGTAATAATTAAACCCTGGAGGCAGGGTTCGATCCCTGCCTCCAGCATTTGCTATTTTTCATTATTATTTCAGGTAATCTAATGCGCGCGTAAGCCTAATGTCCACCATATGTCTTCATCATCCAACGCGCCAGATGGCCAGATGGCCAAATCTGGTGGCCACCATTGCAAGCATATCATAAGCCAAGTCAAAGACGCCATACAGGATTACAAAAGTCAATGTGGATCAGCACTGATGGGCCAAAATTCTGACTATTCACACCCCCAATATTCAGGCCCATCTCTCTCTTTCTTTTTTGTTTATATTTTCATTTAATTATTTATTTATTTTTAACCAAAAACAATTTTCTTGTTATCAAAAAATCACCAAAAAAATATTTTTATGCCCAATTAAAATCAGAATTTTTATTTTTCATCAATAAATATTAATTAAATTAATTAGGTTAATTTTTAGATAACTTTAATTTATTTTGCAAATAATTAAAATTAATTAGAATCAATAGGTTTTTATTACTAACTTAATTATTTTATTTCTTTCCTAAAATAACCAAAAACCAAAAATATGTCATTTAATTATTGTTCATTAATTTATTTAATAACCAATTAATTTGGTATTTAATTTTAAGACTTAATTTCTTTTCTTAAAAAATATTAAAAATAACAAAAACAGTTTCTTTTAATCAGGAGGGTCAAAACCCTAGTTCTCGCATTCAATCTAATTTTCTCGCGCGTTTTATTTTTATCCCATTATTGTATCTGCTCCCGGTTTGTAATAATTAAACCCTGGAGGCAGGGTTCGATCCCTGCCTCCAGCATTTGCTATTTTTCATTATTATTTCAGGTAATCTAATGCGCGCGTAAGCCTAATGTCCACCATATGTCTTCATCATCCAACGCGCCAGATGGCCAGATGGCCAAATCTGGTGGCCACCATTGCAAGCATATCATAAGCCAAGTCAAAGACGCCATACAGGATTACAAAAGTCAATGTGGATCAGCACTGATGGGCCAAAATTCTGACTATTCACACCCCCAATATTCAGGCCCATCTCTCTCTTTCTTTTTTGTTTATATTTTCATTTAATTATTTATTTATTTTTAACCAAAAACAATTTTCTTGTTATCAAAAAATCACCAAAAAAATATTTTTATGCCCAATTAAAATCAGAATTTTTATTTTTCATCAATAAATATTAATTAAATTAATTAGGTTAATTTTTAGATAACTTTAATTTATTTTGCAAATAATTAAAATTAATTAGAATCAATAGGTTTTTATTACTAACTTAATTATTTTATTTCTTTCCTAAAATAACCAAAAACCAAAAATATGTCATTTAATTATTGTTCATTAATTTATTTAATAACCAATTAATTTGGTATTTAATTTTAAGACTTAATTTCTTTTCTTAAAAAATATTAAAAATAACAAAAACAGTTTCTTTTAATCAGGAGGGTCAAAACCCTAGTTCTCGCATTCAATCTAATTTTCTCGCGCGTTTTATTTTTATCCCATTATTGTATCTGCTCCCGGTTTGTAATAATTAAACCCTGGAGGCAGGGTTCGATCCCTGCCTCCAGCATTTGCTATTTTTCATTATTATTTCAGGTAATCTAATGCGCGCGTAAGCCTAATGTCCACCATATGTCTTCATCATCCAACGCGCCAGATGGCCAGATGGCCAAATCTGGTGGCCACCATTGCAAGCATATCATAAGCCAAGTCAAAGACGCCATACAGGATTACAAAAGTCAATGTGGATCAGCACTGATGGGCCAAAATTCTGACTATTCACACCCCCAATATTCAGGCCCATCTCTCTCTTTCTTTTTTGTTTATATTTTCATTTAATTATTTATTTATTTTTAACCAAAAACAATTTTCTTGTTATCAAAAAATCACCAAAAAAATATTTTTATGCCCAATTAAAATCAGAATTTTTATTTTTCATCAATAAATATTAATTAAATTAATTAGGTTAATTTTTAGATAACTTTAATTTATTTTGCAAATAATTAAAATTAATTAGAATCAATAGGTTTTTATTACTAACTTAATTATTTTATTTCTTTCCTAAAATAACCAAAAACCAAAAATATGTCATTTAATTATTGTTCATTAATTTATTTAATAACCAATTAATTTGGTATTTAATTTTAAGACTTAATTTCTTTTCTTAAAAAATATTAAAAATAACAAAAACAGTTTCTTTTAATCAGGAGGGTCAAAACCCTAGTTCTCGCATTCAATCTAATTTTCTCGCGCGTTTTATTTTTATCCCATTATTGTATCTGCTCCCGGTTTGTAATAATTAAACCCTGGAGGCAGGGTTCGATCCCTGCCTCCAGCATTTGCTATTTTTCATTATTATTTCAGGTAATCTAATGCGCGCGTAAGCCTAATGTCCACCATATGTCTTCATCATCCAACGCGCCAGATGGCCAGATGGCCAAATCTGGTGGCCACCATTGCAAGCATATCATAAGCCAAGTCAAAGACGCCATACAGGATTACAAAAGTCAATGTGGATCAGCACTGATGGGCCAAAATTCTGACTATTCACACCCCCAATATTCAGGCCCATCTCTCTCTTTCTTTTTTGTTTATATTTTCATTTAATTATTTATTTATTTTTAACCAAAAACAATTTTCTTGTTATCAAAAAATCACCAAAAAAATATTTTTATGCCCAATTAAAATCAGAATTTTTATTTTTCATCAATAAATATTAATTAAATTAATTAGGTTAATTTTTAGATAACTTTAATTTATTTTGCAAATAATTAAAATTAATTAGAATCAATAGGTTTTTATTACTAACTTAATTATTTTATTTCTTTCCTAAAATAACCAAAAACCAAAAATATGTCATTTAATTATTGTTCATTAATTTATTTAATAACCAATTAATTTGGTATTTAATTTTAAGACTTAATTTCTTTTCTTAAAAAATATTAAAAATAACAAACAGTTTCTTTTAATCAGGAGGGTCAAAACCCTAGTTCTCGCATTCAATCTAATTTTCTCGCGCGTTTTATTTTTATCCCATTATTGTATCTGCTCCCGGTTTGTAATAATTAAACCCTGGAGGCAGGGTTCGATCCCTGCCTCCAGCATTTGCTATTTTTCATTATTATTTCAGGTAATCTAATGCGCGCGTAAGCCTAATGTCCACCATATGTCTTCATCATCCAACGCGCCAGATGGCCAGATGGCCAAATCTGGTGGCCACCATTGCAAGCATATCATAAGCCAAGTCAAAGACGCCATACAGGATTATAAAAGTCAATGTGGATCAGCACTGATGGGCCAAAATTCTGACTATTCACACCCCCAATATTCAGGCCCATCTCTCTCTTTCTTTTTTGTTTATATTTTCATTTAATTATTTATTTATTTTTAACCAAAAACAATTTTCTTGTTATCAAAAAATCACCAAAAAAATATTTTTATGCCCAATTAAAATCAGAATTTTTATTTTTCATCAATAAATATTAATTAAATTAATTAGGTTAATTTTTAGATAACTTTAATTTATTTTGCAAATAATTAAAATTAATTAGAATCAATAGGTTTTTATTACTAACTTAATTATTTTATTTCTTTCCTAAAATAACCAAAAACCAAAAATATGTCATTTAATTATTGTTCATTAATTTATTTAATAACCAATTAATTTGGTATTTAATTTTAAGACTTAATTTCTTTTCTTAAAAAATATTAAAAATAACAAAAACAGTTTCTTTTAATCAGGAGGGTCAAAACCCTAGTTCTCGCATTCAATCTAATTTTCTCGCGCGTTTTATTTTTATCCCATTATTGTATCTGCTACCGGTTTGTAATAATTAAACCCTGGAGGCAGGGTTCGATCCCTGCCTCCAGCATTTGCTATTTTTCATTATTATTTCAGGTAATCTAATGCGCGCGTAAGCCTAATGTCCACCATATGTCTTCATCATCCAACGCGCCAGATGGCCAGATGGCCAAATCTGGTGGCCACCATTGCAAGCATATCATAAGCCAAGTCAAAGACGCCATACAGGATTACAAAAGTCAATGTGGATCAGCACTGATGGGCCAAAATTCTGACTATTCACACCCCCAATATTCAGGCCCATCTCTCTCTTTCTTTTTTGTTTATATTTTCATTTAATTATTTATTTATTTTTAACCAAAAACAATTTTCTTGTTATCAAAAAATCACCAAAAAAATATTTTTATGCCCAATTAAAATCAGAATTTTTATTTTTCATCAATAAATATTAATTAAATTAATTAGGTTAATTTTTAGATAACTTTAATTTATTTTGCAAATAATTAAAATTAATTAGAATCAATAGGTTTTTATTACTAACTTAATTATTTTATTTCTTTCCTAAAATAACCAAAAACCAAAAATATGTCATTTAATTATTGTTCATTAATTTATTTAATAACCAATTAATTTGGTATTTAATTTTAAGACTTAATTTCTTTTCTTAAAAAATATTAAAAATAACAAAAACAGTTTCTTTTAATCAGGAGGGTCAAAACCCTAGTTCTCGCATTCAATCTAATTTTCTCGCGCGTTTTATTTTTATCCCATTATTGTATCTGCTCCCGGTTTGTAATAATTAAACCCTGGAGGCAGGGTTCGATCCCTGCCTCCAGCATTTGCTATTTTTCATTATTATTTCAGGTAATCTAATGCGCGCGTAAGCCTAATGTCCACCATATGTCTTCATCATCCAACGCGCCAGATGGCCAGATGGCCAAATCTGGTGGCCACCATTGCAAGCATATCATAAGCCAAGTCAAAGACGCCATACAGGATTACAAAAGTCAATGTGGATCAGCACTGATGGGCCAAAATTCTGACTATTCACACCCCCAATATTCAGGCCCATCTCTCTCTTTCTTTTTTGTTTATATTTTCATTTAATTATTTATTTATTTTTAACCAAAAACAATTTTCTTGTTATCAAAAAATCACCAAAAAAATATTTTTATGCCCAATTAAAATCAGAATTTTTATTTTTCATCAATAAATATTAATTAAATTAATTAGGTTAATTTTTAGATAACTTTAATTTATTTTGCAAATAATTAAAATTAATTAGAATCAATAGGTTTTTATTACTAACTTAATTATTTTATTTCTTTCCTAAAATAACCAAAAACCAAAAATATGTCATTTAATTATTGTTCATTAATTTATTTAATAACCAATTAATTTGGTATTTAATTTTAAGACTTAATTTCTTTTCTTAAAAAATATTAAAAATAACAAAAACAGTTTCTTTTAATCAGGAGGGTCAAAACCCTAGTTCTCGCATTCAATCTAATTTTCTCGCGCGTTTTATTTTTATCCCATTATTGTATCTGCTCCCGGTTTGTAATAATTAAACCCTGGAGGCAGGGTTCGATCCCTGCCTCCAGCATTTGCTATTTTTCATTATTATTTCAGGTAATCTAATGCGCGCGTAAGCCTAATGTCCACCATATGTCTTCATCATCCAACGCGCCAGATGGCCAGATGGCCAAATCTGGTGGCCACCATTGCAAGCATATCATAAGCCAAGTCAAAGACGCCATACAGGATTACAAAAGTCAATGTGGATCAGCACTGATGGGCCAAAATTCTGACTATTCACACCCCCAATATTCAGGCCCATCTCTCTCTTTCTTTTTTGTTTATATTTTCATTTAATTATTTATTTATTTTTAACCAAAAACAATTTTCTTGTTATCAAAAAATCACCAAAAAAATATTTTTATGCCCAATTAAAATCAGAATTTTTATTTTTCATCAATAAATATTAATTAAATTAATTAGGTTAATTTTTAGATAACTTTAATTTATTTTGCAAATAATTAAAATTAATTAGAATCAATAGGTTTTTATTACTAACTTAATTATTTTATTTCTTTCCTAAAATAACCAAAAACCAAAAATATGTCATTTAATTATTGTTCATTAATTTATTTAATAACCAATTAATTTGGTATTTAATTTTAAGACTTAATTTCTTTTCTTAAAAAATATTAAAAATAACAAAAACAGTTTCTTTTAATCAGGAGGGTCAAAACCCTAGTTCTCGCATTCAATCTAATTTTCTCGCGCGTTTTATTTTTATCCCATTATTGTATCTGCTCCCGGTTTGTAATAATTAAATTAGGACATTTATTTATTTTTACCGCTTTTAATTTCAAAGGGTTTGTTTTTGGCTATGTAAATACACGAAGCCTTGTAATAGTTTAGTTTAAATTCCGCACTTTAATTTCTGCAAATATTCTACTGTTAGATGTTTGATAATAGGGTTTGCATGACAAGAATGAATGACTATATTTAAAACAGTTAGATCACCCTTAATTGTGCAAAGATAAAAATAATCTGAAACTGAATCACTCGCACATGCACACTCCTAGGGTACACTCCCACTTGGTGGCCTTCGTAAATGGTCATTGAGTATAGGTTATTTTAGAGGTCGCCCTCTTGTCTAAAAGATCATAAGTTGCCTCGGAAAGGTTGCCTCAGATATCGTTGCCTCGGATAAATGATCTAAGACATTAGGGTTACCACTAAGATGTCCTAACGTTGCTTTAGTGACCGTATGTCCCTCTCGAATTGACCCTCAAACTCCAACGACGGTGCTACCTACTCACTAATAGTGGGATAGCATTGTCTAAAGGAAACAAACACAGAACGATTCCTTTTTTGAGTAGGTAGATTAGTTCTTAGATACTTGCTCATCCAAAACAAAACTTTTTTCACACTTACACTCTTTTACAAACAAGTTTTCAAAAAACACTTCATTACACTCTTGAAGACAGAAGCAAGAGTTAAATCAAAGTTAAAACAAAAACTTTTCAAAACCCACAAACAAAAAGAAAACAATTTTGAAAATGATGAGCAAGTACCTAAGAGCCCGTAGATAACTACGGATAGAAAGGGTGCTAATACCTTCCCTTTCTATAAATCTACCCCCCGTACTTAGAAATATCTCAAAAAAGGAATTTTTTTGTGCTTTTTTCCTTTCCTTGTTGGATAAAATAAAAGTCAATGGCGACTCTTGCTTACCGCGACATTTTGCAAAAACAAACGCAAAACGCAAACCAGCATTCCAAAAACAGTCAGTTCTTCCACCGTATCACAGAACTGGCGACTCTGCTGGGGAATAAATAAGTGGGGTGTACCTTAGGATTAGTTCATATTGTTTTCAATTGTTTGATCTGTTTGCTTTATCTTTGTGGGTTTGAATTGGAGTTACTATAGATTCTAAGCCGGATCTGGGGATACCTTTTAGGTAAGTAGCAATAGACTATGAGGGAACTGTACGGCATAGACCGATACGATTGAAGCAGTAGCTACGTTGGTGTGACACTTTAGTTTGTACCGATATCCCTTGTGGAGGAACAAGGAGAATATGGGGCTGCTAAGGGGTCATTAAGCACGAACTGACCTTAGAACCTATAATTGACCAACTTGGCCATAGAAAAGTAGCAGTATGCTACACTCATTGAGACCAAACTCTCGTGATGATTCCGGCCGCAAGGTTGCTAAACTGGAATTATGACCGATCGAGGATGGTCAGTGATATTGAGAACCTCTAGAACCCGGTTACTATTACTAGGAAAGGTTGAACCAACTAAACTGAAAGAGGGTAATACCTAAACTCCATGCCAGCCTGAAATTTAAGGGTTATTGTGTGACTTGTGTGCTCTCAAACTTGAACTACTTGTACATTTTTATTATCTAACAACTTGAGTTCCTTGCAGGTTTCGTTTACAGTCCTTATCTAATAACTTGGATTTCTTTCCGAGTTTACTTGCTTACATTACCTCACACTTTTTCTTAAACGCGTAGCATACACATCATAACATCATGCCATAGCATTTCCGTAACCATTTCAAGGATCTCAAGGGTTTGTAATGCAGGTTATGGTAAATCAAATGTCCAGCAAGGGGCAAAGGGGATTTATTTTCCTCTAGCATATGTCGTCTAGAGATCAAAACACGATAACTTGAGTCAGGGGCTATGACTCACTCGATATGGTGAGCTTGACTCTTGAAGAAGGACTCTTAACGACACGAAGTTTCTTCAAACAAATTCTAACAGTTTATTGTTTACCCCGCGAGATCCTTGAAAACATTGCATACATATCATATATATCATTGCATAACAGGTCTCCCAGTACAGGTCTCTTATGTTCTCGCTGTTTATTTCAGCAATGGCTCTCCAACAAGACAACCAAGATCTCCAAACTCAAGAAGCTCAGTTCAGGGAAATATTCCTAAACCTATCCAAGGGGCAGGAAGAGTTGAAAACACTCCTCGATGGGAACTTGGTCAAGAAAAATCCCGAAGACAATAAGGACGAGCGACTGGAACAATTGCAAGCTGAGGTAGATGCAATGAGAACCCAGATGCTGGGGCAGATGGCTTTTATCCAAAGCTTAGCCCGGGAACAAGAAGAGCTGAGAACCATTATCAACCAGCTTCATCAAGACAAATACAACAGTATGAAGCAAACAGTCAAGGCCAGGGACCAAGTCATTAATAAGCCTCCAAAAAGACAAGAGTTTGGTTTGGTGAAGAGCAAATCTTTCATGATTACTACTACATCACGGGTCCAACAACAACCTCGCCAAAAACAACCGGTTAATCAGAGTAAGCTGGATAGGCCCAAGAGGCGGTTTACCAAGCTCAACATGTCGCTGTCCCAAGTGTTGCAACACCTGTTGAGATTGAATTTGGTGACGTTGGTAGGACCTCATCTGAATCCTAAGACTTCTTCACCTAACTACAATCCTGATGCAAGGTGCGCATACCATTCCAACAGCCCGGGGCATGATACTGACGAAGGAGCACTGGAATTCACGGAAGATGGTCAACTAGAATGTTTCTGTCAATCCTCCAAGGCTCACCACTTGAAGTGACAAGTTCTGACAAGAGAAGACCTTTTGTTCATTAGAATTTTCAATTTGTAATTTTCTTTTGATTGTTCAAACATTTATTCATGTTAAAACTTTATTACTTTATCAATGCATTGCATATGTCTGTTTTGAATCAATCCATTCGTATTCACTATATTCAAATTGCTTTCATTTTTGTGATGTTCAACTCTCAATTAAAAAAACTCTAAGCTTTTAGAGGGAGGATGACGAAAATGATACCACGATCTCTATAATATGCTTTTGAATGGACCCCGCTGACGATGTACAGGGGTTGTTTCAAATCCTAAACAATGGAGTTATAAGGAAGATAATCCCTAGTCAACCCCTTTGAGCCAAAGAAGTTGGAGTTTTTATTTTCACACAAATTAAAACCCTTAATCACAACCTGGGGCAGGGTAGTTTTCTCAGTTAATTTGGGTGCCCAATGAATGGCATCAAAAAGGTCCTTCCAAAATAGAAGACACTGATGGTTCCCTATAATAGTCAAGACAGGCAGTCATTATCTCTCAAAAAATAAAAGCCCATTAAGTCAAAACCTATGAAGGAGACTTACAAAAAACTGGGGCATCCTGCTGAATGTAATCATAAAAGAAACAGTTCAGGCAAAAGACAGGGATAACGAAATAAAAAAGAAAGAGGTCCTACAAACTCTCAACAAAATGATTGCCTGTTCAAAATAATCTGTCAGTATCTGAACCATCACTGGAATATCAGAGCAAAGACTCAAATGGGATCTAAATGCACAATAAGCTAAGTTTAGGATCGAAGAACATCACGAAGAATGGGTGGGTACAAATAAAATTTGAGCCTTTATCCTTTGTTTCTTAAAGCGTGAACCAGGCCACGTTATAACCCTTAAAAGTTCTAGCTGAAGCATGGGTTAGTTCGAAAGCATATTGTTACAAAAGGTATCCTGACTCCTGTAGGGCTTGCTGTTAATCCTGAGTTGACGTCACATTTTACAAAATTTTCCTATCTTACTGAAAAAATGCATTTTCAAAAACTTTAGGACATACATAAGCTTTGCATTCTTAAAATAACATTGTTTGAATATGACTATTTGTTCAAACAGCAGAGAAATTCGCACAACGAATATCTAGACAACAAAAAACCTTTTCAATAAAAAGGGTCACCTCAAGTGGAAAAAACAATTCCAACCAAGGGGGACGGCATGAGCATTGTCTATCATCTGGGGCGGTCAAGTCAAGATTCAAGGAGTCTCTCAAAGATGCCAAATAGCCAGGGGCAGATCTCCATCTGAATCACTTGGGGCATTGGACATGAATTCCAACAACGAATCTTGTATGATCAAACGAACATCTTCTGGTAGTATGGCAACACAACACTACCGACAATGACAACTCCCTACACCTTGAGAGCGTGGAAATAGTCAGAAAATACTGCGCATGAACAAAGACCCGCTAGGTTGACAGGCCTAGGCAAAAATAAGGGCATCCCGACGAACCAAAAGGGTTCGGGCAAAAATTAGGGATAAAAACAAAAAAGATTTGTACACCCGGCAAGTCGAAAACCTGAAAAGGCGGCTTGGGCAAGAAAGGATATCCCGGTGGACTGAAAATCTGAAAAGACAGTCCAGGCAAAAGTTAGGGATTAAAGCGTACGACTATGTCCCATCATCTTGTCACTTGCCTACCAGAAGAAGATTTGTCATTTCAATCGGCAATTACCAAGCACCTCATAGGTTGGAATAATACTCGATCCACAAGGCCTCCGCAGGCACCTTCTCCCGCAGAAACAGGGGCAAACAAGAAATGTCCAAACCGTACAGTTGCTCTGTCCACCAGGTATAAGGATAGACCTAGCTGGAGGAAACGATTGAAAGTACATTCATTCCTCGCAGAGTAAGGAGAAAGATAGTGGTGTTAGCTCTCCCCAGCTGAGACTCACAACTGTGAATGAATTGGCGATATTCTCCCCAAAGAAGAGTTTATCTACCATCAGCACTAAAAAGTCTTAATATCCCCAGTGGAGTTTGAAGAATTATCCCCAGTAGACTCTGGAATATTTTCCCCAGTAGAGTCTAAAAGATTATTCCCCGTGAAGTCACAACTGGAAAATCATCCCCAATGGAGTTCTTTCCTTTCACAAACAGGAATTCAATCCCCAACAAGGTTCATTATCACCAACAATGGTAATTCATCCCCAGCTGAATTTATCAACGAAATCCTCAGCAGAGCATCTCTTCCCCACAGAATCATTCTTTCGTCAGTTTATTCCCCAACGGAGTTATCCTCTCCTGCAGGTTTATTCTCACAAACATCTTCATTCACTATCCCCGGCGAAAACGAAACATTCAATTCTTTTCTCCAGCAGCGATCCGAGATTTATTTTCCCCTGCTAAAAACATCACATTTCCATACATCACGATACATGCATATACGCATCACACAACATAATCTCATTTATTTTGAGAACATCATTGCTTGATACATATCATGCATTACATACAACTAACCTTTACCTTTCAGGAAGGATACAGTTAAATTCTCACAAAGTTCAAGCTGTGAAGCTTTTACCTCAGTTGAATTACGAATGAGTTCCTAAATCTCAGCAGAGATGTTTCCTCAGTTCAATTACGAATGAGTTCCTAAATCTTAGCAGAGATGTTTCCTCAATTGAATTACGGACGAGCTCCTAAATCTCAGCAGAGATATTTCCTCAGTTGAGTTACGGACGAGTTCCTAAATCTCAGCAAATATGTTTCCTCAGTTGAATTATGAACGAGCTCCTAAATCTCATCAGAGATGTTTCCTCAGTTGAATTACGGACGAGTTCCTAAATCTCAACAGAGATGTTTCCTCAGTTGAATTACAGACGAGTTCCTAAATCTCAACAGAGATGTTTCCTCAATTGAATTACAGACGAGTTCCTAAATCTCAACAGAGATGTTTCCTCAGTTGAATTACAGACGAGTTCCTAAATCTTAGCAGAGATGTTTCCTAAGTTGAATTTTGGACGAGTTCCAAAATCTCAGCAAAGATGTTTCCTCAGTTGAGTTACAAACGAGTTCCTAAATCTCAGCAGAGATATTTCCTCAGTTGAATTACGGACGAGTTCCTAAATCTTGCCAGAAATGTTTCCTCATTTGAATTACGGACAAGCTCCTAAATCTCGACAAAGATGTTTCCTCAGTTGAATTACGGACGATGTTCCTAAATCTCAGCAGAGATGTTTCCTCAGTTGAATTACGGACGAGTTCCTAAATCTCAGCAGAGATGTTTTCTCAGTTGAATTACAGACAATGTTCCTAAATCTCAACAGAGATGTTTCCTCAGTTGAATTACAGACAAGCTCCTAAATCTCAGCATAGATGTTTCCTCAGTTGAATTACAAACAAGCTCCTAAATCTCAGCGAAGATGTTTCCTCAGTTGAATTATGGACAAGCTCCTAAATCTCAGCGAAGATGTTTCTTTAGTTGAATTACAGACGAGTTCCTAAATCTTAGCAAAAATGTTTCTTCAGTTGAGTACGAACGATTGAAGTTCCTAAATATAAGCAGACATGATTCCTCAGTTGAGTACGGACGACCAAAGTTCCTAAATATCAACAAAGACGACTCACCAGCAGAATAATGGACGACGAAGCTCCTAAAATTCTACTTCTCTCAACAGAGATCAGCATTCCCCAATGGAAACTTCCTCAACAGCAGGTATACAAGCTCTCGCTAAGGAATTTCTTATACGATCGAAACCCCTTCAGATGGAATCTTTAAACCCATCCCCTCGTCAGCAATTTCCAAATGGCACCTATAAGCCCATTCCCGACATCACAAGACAATTATCACTTCATGCGAGTGCAAGTTTTTGGGCACTCTAGTGTTCAATCCTCTTCCACCTTCGGATCACGAAAGGCACGAAAGCCAATATACATCCTCAGGTTTAAGAAAATTGAACAGAGGCAGCTGTTGTACCCCAAAATTTTCCCTCCCATATTTCTCAAAACATTGCAAGAAAGATCTCCAAGTTGCTCAAGGTAGTCCAAGGGTTGGTCAGACAAGCTCTCTCCTAAGACAGTCTACCCCAAATTAGGGTTTCATGTTGCACTAAGATACTTGAGTCCAAGTGGTCCCAAATGCTCACCAATTTCCTAATATGTTCTCAAGATCATCCATGTCAAGTTTCAAGCCTTGCAGAGGAAGTTTGCTCAATCAATTGCTCAAAAGTCCAAAAGTCGATTGTGCTTGGGCAAAAGTCAACTGTGACCCAAATACAGTCAAACTTCAAGATTTTTGGTCAACATCCTCATTTTGAAGTATATTTCATCATTTTATCAAGGTTTGATCATGATTCATCAAGGATTGCTCATAATTCATCAAGATTCAAAAGTTGCTAAATTAGGGTTTTGCAGGAAAAGTCAACCCAACTTTGACCAAGCATAACTTTCTCATACTTTATGAGAAATGACCCATCCAAAGCTCATTTTTAAGAGGATGCAATTCCTTACAAAAAAGGAATTTTTCTGTGCTTTTTTCCTTTCCTTGTTGTATAAAATAAAAGTAGGTGGCGACTCTTGCTTACCGCGACATTTTGCGAAAACAAACGCAAAACGCAAACCAGCATTCCAAAAATAGTCAGTTCTTCCACCGGATCACAGGGGGGACGCCATGTTGGGATTCTTTGGAGCTTCTTTTAAGGTCGCTAGATTAGATTTCAGCAGATGTGGTAAAATCTGGGCTAGAGTCATATTAAGTCTGGTGAATTGCCAAACTGGCCTTTCCACCCTTGGTTGGTTACTCCTCAGTTGATCAGATGTCAGCTTTGGGATCATAACAGCCCCTACCAATGGTCGGCACTCAGCTCTCCCTTGGTTTCTTTGTGGATACACAGCGGATACCTCCTTCCTCCCAGTGAAGGGTTTTTTCACGGTTGTAGAAGCAGACAAGTCTTTCTGAATCTTCCCACTTCTTATACCAGCTTCAGAGAAGCCTAGGCCGTTATCAGCTGTCAAACTGGCCACACAGTCTTGGAATTGGTCAGCAGACGTCTCTTGTGGCATATGGGCTGTCTTTAAAAATTTTACCAGAGCTTTTGCATGTGCCTCAGAGCACAGCAACAATGCTAGCATGGAGATCTTGGAGGGAGTCTGCCCCAACTGTTAAACCACGTCATAGTCACTTTTCTTTATTATCCTCGTGATTTCTTCCATTTCCTTCTTAGATGTTTCGGGGATAGATAGTGATTGATCCTTCGTCCGGACAGGCTCTTCTTGAATGCTTTTCCCTCGATCTTCAGCAGTAGAAGTGTTGGTAGGGACAACAGCAGGGATTATGTCATTTTTGTCGGTAGATACAATTACAGGTATAATCACTGGTACAAAGGTAATCTTCGGAACGGCCACAGGTCCAAAAACTGCCTTTGGAGGGGCAATCTCTGGAGAGAAGATTCTACCACTACGGGTAATTTTACTAGTTCTGGCAATATTGCTAATGTCGGAACTTTCTTCTTCGGTGGTCAAACCATCTTGTTTAATATAATGGTAGTAGATTTCTCCACCGTAGTTCCACGGTACTGTTTTGTCTGACTCATACGGGAACGGCCCAGGCATTGTAATTATGAGAGGAGTAGCCTTCAGAACTGATGTAATTCCAACGGGTCTTTTGGGGACCCTGGAAGGATTGGAAGAAATTTTTATGATTGAAACTTATTTAACTGGAACGGGTGAAACATGAGCATTTTCGAACAGAGTTTCTTGGTTGTCAATCAGGCATTGGATACATGTCTTCAACAGAGGCAATCAATTGGAGAGGATAAGCAAATACGGCAGTCTTTATCACAACCTGGGAATATACCAGCTTTCAATAAGTTCATCTTAATGACCGGGAGCGGAGTCAAGAGTTTATCCACTGTAGCAACAAACAAATCTTCCTCGATAGCATTGGCGTTGTGACCATGTCTAGGCATGGGAGCGGAAATGACATTTGGTTTCTCCGGCGCTTCAAACTCAATCTCCTTTGCATCTATGAGGTCTTGAATTTTGTTCTTCAAAGCCCAACAGTTGTTGGTGTCGTGGCCCGGACTCTCGGAATGGTATGCACATCTGGAATTCGGGTGATAATGGGGGGACGCCATGTTGGGATTCTTTGGAGCTTATTTTAAGGTCGCTAGATTAGATTTCAGCAGATGTGGTAAAATCTGGGCTAGAGTCATATTAAGTCTGGTGAATTGTCGAACTGGCCTTTCCTCCCTTGGTTGGTTACTCCTTGGTGGATCAGATGTCAGCTTTGGGATCATAACGGCCCCTACCACTGGTCGGCGCTCGACTCTCCCTTGGTTTATTTGTGGATACACAACTGATACCTCCTTCTTCCTAGTAAAGGATTTTTTCACGGCTGTAGAGGCAAACGAGTCTTTCTGAATCTTCCCACTTCTTATACTAGCTTCCACCCTTTCGCCGGTTAAAATTAGCTCAGTAAACCCAGAAGATGAACTTCCAATCAAATGGTTGAAGAAAGGGCCCGATAGAGTTCCCAAGAACATGTCCACTAACTCTCTTTCGGACAGAGGGGGTTGCACTCTTCCGGCTAGATCTCTCCACTTTTGCGCGTAATCTTTGAAGCCCTCATTTGAAGCCATAGCCATACTCTGTAGTTGAGTACGGGTAGGCGCCAAATCGGCGTTGTACTGGTATTGTTTATAGAAAGCTGCGGCCAGGTCTTCCCAATTATGGACGTCAACCCTTTCTAATTGGTAAAACCAATCAAGTTGCGTTCCTGATAAACTGTCTTGGAAAAAGTGGACCCATAAGTCTTTATCGGTAGAGTGCGGATGAATCTTCCCGAAATATGATTGGAGGTGCATTTTAGGACATGACACCCCATCATATTTGGAAAACAATGGCACTTTAAACTTTGGCGGGATTACAATTCCTGACACCAGCCCCAACTCTTCAAAATCTAGGCCCGACAACCTCTGTATTTCCATAGCGCTTAAACGCTCTTCCAGATGTTTATACTTATCATCAGCCGGAGGGTACTGCTCTTTAGAGTAGTCTTCTTCTTCCTCCTCTTCTTCAGATTCTGATGGTATTGCCGTTTCTTTTCCTTTTCCTTCTCCTTCCCCGGAATTGGTTGTAAAATTCAGAGTCCTTCTAGTCTGTCCCTAAAATCTTCTCCACATATTCAGAACCCCAGTGGCTTTCTTTGTTTTCTTCCTTCTCTCTTCAGCTAACATAGTCTTCAGTTCATCCTGCCCCTTGGCTAGGGTCATGAGTAACTGTTGAAACTGCATGTTTTGAGCTTGAAGATCTTTAACCGTCTGTTCGGGATCCATCTTACTGAAATAAACAGTTGAGAGATGAGGAAACTTGTTGCAAAAGACCTGTTATGTTATGATGAATGATATGTATACATGTGTGATTGGTGGATTTAGAACTGACTGTTTAAAGCTGGTTTCGCGAAATGTCGCGGAAGCAAGAATCGCCATCGTCTTTTATTTTCTCCAACAAGGAAAGGACAAAAGCACAACAAAATTCCTTATGAGATATGTTTCTCGGTTCGGGAGGTAGATTTATAGAAAGGGAAGGTGTTAGCACCCTTTCTATCCGTGGTTATCCACGGGCTCTTAGATACTTGCTCTTACGTTTTCAAAATGTTTGCTTTTCAAAATGTGAGTGGGTTTGAAAAAGTTTCTTTGAAAGATTTCTGAATAACTCTTGTATCTGTCCTCAAGAGTGTTTGAAAAATTTGTTTTTAAAGCTTTTGAAAGTGTGAGGTGTGAAAAGTATTTTTTTTAAAAGAGCAAGTATCCATGAGTCATCTACCTACCCTAAGGAATTAAGCTGTGTAAGTGTCCTTTAGGTAGTGTCATCCCACCATTGAGAGGTAGGTAGCACCACCATTGGAGGTGTTCGGGTCAATTCGATTGTAGGGACAGTGTGGTCACCGAAGCAACAGTTAGGACACCTTAGAAGCTACCCTTATATCCTTGATCCTTTTTTAATCCGAGGCAACCGTTTCGAGGCAACTGTTTCGAGGCAACTGTTTCGAGGCAACTGTTTCGAGGCAACTGGATCATGGACATAAGGACCGCTAAGACATCCTATACTTGACGACCACGTTTCGAAGGTAAGGCAACAGTGAGGCGTACCCTAAGAGTGGTGTGTGAATCGGTGTGTTGTTTTCATGTTAATATTTGTCTTTGATCAGGCATTGGTGAGCTACGAGTTATTTTTAATTGTCATGCATTCTTTCATACAAGTTAACAGTTAAAGGGGGTGCAGAAAATAAATTGCGGAAACGTAAATCCTACGCTATTACAAGGCGCGGGTCTATACATCGCCAAAAATTTACAAAGACCTGTTTTAAGTAAATAAGTACGGAAAATAAAAAAACGGTAAAAGGTCCTATTTACTATTATATATCCGGAGCAATTACATAATAATCAAAAATAAGGAATTAAAATTAAAATGCGCGCGAATAAAATTAAATCGGAATGTTCTAAGGGTTTTGACCCTTTTAAGAAAAGGAAATTAATTTTTTTGGTCTTTTTGGTAATTAAATGAAATTGAAAACTAATTAATTATTTTAATTACAAGAAAATATTTTTTGTTTTTATATTTTTTATGAAATAAAATAGAAAAAAGAAATAAAATTCTAGGTTAACCTAAATCTAAATCTATTTTAATTATTAAAATGTTTAAATGGCCTAATTAAAAACTAGTTCAATTATGATTTATTTACAAAATAATAAATAATAATAAAAGTGTTAATTATATTTTTTTGGTTTTTTATGAAAATGGTTAATTGATTAATTTGTTAGTAATAAAATAAAAAAGGGTTAAAAAAATAACAGGAAATAACAAAAACAAATAAAAAAAGAAATGAAAACCAAGGGGGTATGGGCCAAATAGGAGGGTGAAATGCTGGAATTCAGGCCCATTGAGGCAAGGCCTCATTGACTTTTCTGCTTGCATGTGCATCCATTGACTGAAGCATATGGTAAGCCTCTCTTGTGGCCTTTGGATATGCCTTGAAGACACCTGGCTTGTTGGATCTGTGAGGCCTATGATGAACCTTCCTTGGAGCGCTGCACAGGAAAGTCAAATGAAAAATAATATGGGAATTGTGAGGGGACCTGGGAATCGAACCCAGGTCCCAATACTTGCAAGCCACCCCAGCCACCAACTGAGCTATTGAGCGCATCTGTTTATATACTGAAGCATAATTATTATAAGAGAAAAACAAGTGTTAGTGGGAGAAATAAAAAAAAAGCGCGCTGATATTCAAACCTCCCAATCATGTCCTGCCACGCCAGCCTTCTTCTTCATCGTTGTACCTGTAATACAATCAAATAGCGGGGGTTTTAAACCCCCACTAAACACAACCTGCAAAAATAAGGAATAGCCCATGCTTGAACATAAATTGGGCGCGAGGTCATGGAATGATTCGTTTGGATGTCACGAATTCAAAGGTACCAGTTTGGTTGCCCAATTTTACCATATGTGTAAACGCCTAATTTTGAGCTTCTGAAAACCTAATGTCCATTAATGGCAGTTTTTGATATGGGATGCTATTGTTCAATTGAATGATACAAAAAGTTTCAGGATGTCCCTATGAGTATAAATCCATTCAAAAAAATGTCAAAAAACGCATGAATGATTATATAGGATTTCTAGAAAAAATGCAAACCGTTTGGCCTGAGTTCTAAGATTCTGGGCACGTTTGGATTGGTTTTTGATTGCAAAAGCTTCCTTGGGATACCAGGAATGTGTTTGGATGGGGATGGAGGCTTGAGAGGCGCTGTAACTAGGTTTTCAGTTTCTCTTTTTTCTTTGAAATTTTGAAAAGTGTATGGCCGTTTTTGGTGCTTCTTAGGTCGTGAATTCTATTGTGATAGCTTGCATATAGGTTATGTAATGTGTTTCAATCAGAATTAAGGCCAATAACACAATGCATTCATGCTTGGGATTTTCCATAAACTCCATTGAAGCACTTTCCATTTTTGAGCCAAAATTTGAATTCTTGCTTCATTTAGGCCTTTGCACGAAATTGGAATGATCAAGATGGTGTATCAAAGCATTTCAATACAAAATATTCCCTTTTATTAATTTTCTTGATTTTTATTTGATTTTAAAAGATTTAAAATGAATTAAATCAAATAAAATTAAATAAAAATGGAAAAAATTAATTTTAAATCTTGAAATATGTTGTGGGACACGTGGGAAGCATGGCCAAGCTGAAACAAGTGGAAAAAGTGGGCCCCTTTTGTCAAAAATGAAGTTTCAAGGATAATTGACTTTGGCCATTTCACAAAAATTTCCCAACTTCTCCAATGCATATCTTGCTCAATTTTGAAGCTATGAACATGTTCTTGGACATTTTGGAAAGGTCTTGAAGTCCTCTAACCAATGTCTTTGGTCCCATGTCATTTTGATTTACCAATCTCAAGTTATGGTGTTTGACTCAAAGTCCCTTTTTGTTGACTTTTGAAAATGACCTATAATGTTGAAATTGATAACTTTTTGTGAGAGCATTTCTTGGACTTGGAATGTGAAGATGAATTGTAGGAAATGTCTTCCCCTTCAAGATGAGCATTGGATGGGATTTTTCTGATGAACCATGAAAAAGTTATGCCTTGGTCAAGTTACAGTTGACTTTTCAGCTGTCCAAAAATAGAAACTTTTGCATCTTGATGATTTTTGAGCCATTCTTGTGGAATCATGGTCAAGACTTGACCAAATGATGATTGTGGCTTCAAAATAAGATGTTGACAAAAAATTTTGACTTTTGACTGCCAAATGACCATTTTGCCCCTATAGTTGATTGTTGAGCAATTAGGGTTTTTGACTGTGCAACTTGACCTTGTGAGCCTTGAAACTTGACATGTAGGTGCTTGACGATGTATATGAGCATATGTGACTTGATTGAGCCCCTTGAAAACCTCAGCTTTCTTGCAAGAACCAAAACCCTAGTTTGACTGGCCTAGGAGGATGGTTGACTGTGTAGCCCTTGAGTAGACTTTGAACCATTTGAGGTGATGCTTGTCAAAAACTTTGAAGATTTATGGGAGGGCAAATTTTGGGGTACAACAGTTGCCCCTGTTCAATCTTCTTAGACCTGAGGATGTAGATTGGCGTGTGCGCCTTTCGTGATCCGAAGGTGGAAGATGATTGAACACTAGAGTGCCCAGAAATTTGCACTCACATAGTTGAGTATCAGCAGTGTGACAGCGGGAATGGGCTTACAGATGCCATTTGGAGAGATGATGGATAAGAGGATGGGCTTATAGATGCCATCTGGAGATGTGACAGAACCTTGTCAGGAATGGGCTTATAGATGCCATTTGGAACTGTAATGGAGGATGGGCTTATAGATGCCATCTAGGTGTCAATCGCGTAAGAGATTCCTTAGCGAGAAACTTGCGTATTTGAGAAAGAAAGAAAGAAAATTACCTGGTCTGTTACAAGAGTTGATCTTCAAACTCTTTATGTAGACGTGCCCTGGCTGGATACAGGTATCAAATCTTTAAACTCTTCAGACGTGCCCTGGCAGGATACAGGAATCGAGTCTGGTAATGTAGTCGTCAACAGATACACCCTGGCAAGATACAGGAATCGGATCTTCGAACTCTTCAGACGTGCCCTGGCAGGATACATGAATCGAGTCTGGTAATGTAGTCGTCAACAGATACACCCTGGCAAGATACAGGAATCGGATCTTCGAACTCTTCAGACGTGCCCTGGCAGGATACAGGAATCGAGTCTGGTAATGTAGTCGTCAACAGATACACCCTGGCAAGATACAGGAATCGGATCTTCAAACTCTTCAGACGTGCCCTGGCAAGATACAGGAATCGAGTCTGGAATATAGTCGTCAACAGATACACCCTGGCAAGATACAGGAATCGGATCTTCGAACTCTTCAGACGTGCCCTGGCAAGATACAGGAATCGAGTCTGGTAATGTTGGTTGTCAATAGATACACCCTGGCAAGATACAGAAATCGGATCTTCGAACTCTTCAGACGTGCCATGGCAGGATACAGGAATCGAGTCTGGTAATGTAGTCGTCAACAGATACACCCTGACAAGATACAGGAATCGGATCTTCGAACTCTTCAGACGTGCCCTGGCAGGATACAGGAATCGAGTATGGTATTGTAGTCGTCAACAGATACACCCTGGCAAGATACAGGAATCAGATCTTCGAACTCTTCAGACGTGCCCTGGCAGGATACAGGAATCGAGTCTGTAAAATAGTCGTCAACAGATACACCCTGGCAAGATACAGGAATCGGATCTTCAAACTCTTCAGACGTGCCCTGGAAGGATACAGGAATCGAGTCTGGTAATGTCATCAACAGATATACCCTGGCAAGATACAAGAATCGGATCTGGAATCACGACAGTTGATAGCAATTATCTTTGTGTTGATCTTTGTCCTGAAAAGACAAGACGTTAATTGTATGCGATGTCATGATGTATGACATGCGTGATGTTCTCAGAATGAATGAGATTGTATGTTTATGATGCGTATGTGCATGCTATAATGTATGAAGATGCGATGTTTATGAATGTATGTTTTTGTCTAGGAAAGTAAATCCTTGACGGGTGCCGGGAAGTTGAATCCTGGGCTGATGTGGAAGAATAGAGCTTCGTTGTTTCCGCTGGGGATGATGGCTGCAAGAATACCGGTAGGAGAAGATGACTCCGTTGGGGAATAAACTTGGCGAATAGATTACTCTGCGGGGAGTGAACTCTGTGGGGAAAGAGAGGTACTTTGCTGAGATGTTGATGATGACTCCACTGGGGATACCATTGATGTGCTATGTTGAAGAATATGATGAACTCTGCTGGGGGATAGGAAGGCTTTGTCGGGGACGATCTTTCCATGGTTATTGGCTGAGGATAACCCAGTTATATCCTGGTGGGGAAATAACCTTTGAATAAAGCCGGGGGGCGCGTTCGTACTCTGCAGGGGATAAGCTTCCAGAATCTACTGGGGATAAGCTTTAAGACCTGCTGGGGAGATGGATTCCGCTCTCCTAGGGAGACTTTTGAGACTGTATTGGGGAATGGCTCCACTGGGATGTCTGGTATTCCGCCAGGGAACAATCTTAGATCAAGACTGCCGGGGATGCTTGTTAGGAATGTTTATATACTCCGCTGGGGAATGTTGAGATTTACTGGGGATACCCAAATCCCGTAAGGCCGACTGTAGGCTAACTCTGCTTGGGGAGAGTGTTGCTGACTTGCTGGAGATATTGTGCCTTCTCTGCTCGGGGGGAGTATGGCTGACCCTTGGCTCACTCTCTGGGGAATTAAGATATCTTGGTTACATTCTTCGGCCGGACTTACCTTGGTACCTTGGTGGACAGAGCAATTAGATCGCTTTAGACAACTCATTATTGCCCCTGTTTCTGTTGTTACCTGTAATTAATCCTTTGTTTCGTATGCAAATATTTATGAGTTTAGCAATTAGTGTCAAATGCATATATCACAATTTGAACATTGGACGTTCTTCGCAAAACAAAACAGAAAAAGGAAAAAAATAATTGGCAATTGGTCTTGAAAAGTGAATTTGTATTGATTTTGGAATTTGCCTGTGAATAGGCGTTTATGTACAAGGGGCTGACGTCCTAGTAAGAGAACGCCGCCGAACAAACAGAGGTTATACAATTTTGTACAAAGAGAAAACAAAACAGCTATGTGAAGAGAATAATCCCACTGGGTTCCAACTCTGCTATCGCCTTTATGTCTTCGAGCGTCTCATCACTTGGCTGCTCCAATGATGATGAAGCTGATTGATCGATGCCGTTTGAACTTGAGGTTGATACCGGATTATGGATGCAAGGTGATCCAATGAGACATAGTATTACGCTTTAATCCCTAACTTTTGCCTGGACCGCCCTTTCGGGTTTTCAGTCCACCGGGATACCCATTTTTGCCCAAGCCGCCTTTTCAGGTTTTCGACTTGCCGGGTGTACAAATTTTTTTTCATTTCATCCCTCATTTTGCCCGAACCCTTTTGGTTAAGCCCTAATTTTTGCCTAGGTATGTCAACCTAGCGGGTCTTTTATCATGCGTAGTATCTTTTTACTATGTCTGCATTGGCAGGGTGAGGAAGGTCGTCACCATCCATGGTGGTTAGGATCATGGCTCCTCCTGAGAACACATGTTTAACCACAAATGGCCCTTCGTACGTAGGGGTCCATTTGCCCCTGGGATCACTTTGAGGAAGAATGATGCGTTTGATTACCATGTCCCCAACTTGATACTCTTGTGGTTTGACTTTCGTGTTAAATGCCCTGATCATCCGCTTTTGGTACGTCTGACCATGACAAATAGCAGTGAGTCTCTTTTCTTCAATTAGGTTCAACTGATCAAGTCGAGTCTAGATCCAGTCATCTTCGCTCAAGCCTGCATCCTTCATTATCCGGAGAGAGGGTATCTGGACTTCAATCGGCAAGACTGCCTCCATGCCGTAGACCAAGGAAAAAGGAGTTGCCTCGGTTGACGTTCTTGCTGAGGTACGGTACCCATGAAGAGCGAACGGTAACATCTCGTGCCAATCTTTATAGGTCACTGTCATCTTCTACACAATCTTTTTAATATTCTTATTAGCTGCTTCTACAACCCCATTCATCTTCGGCCGGTAGGGAGAAGAGTTGTGGTGCTGTATCTTGAATTGCTCGCAGATCTCAGTGATCATCTTGTTATTAAGATTAGTACCGTCGTCCGTAATGATCCTTTCCGGGACACCGTATCGACAGATCAGATTATGCCGAATGAACCGTGCCACGACGTTCTTGGTTACGGTGGCGTAGGAAGCTGCTTCAACCCACTTTGTAAAGTAATCAATTGCTACCAGGATGAAGCGATGCCCGTTGGATGCCATAGGTTTAATCTCGCCGATCATATCAATGCCCAACATTGCAAAAGGCCAAGGTGCTGTCAAGACATTCAGAGGAACTGGAGGAACGTGCACCTTATCTGCATATATCTGGCACTTATGACACATCCGAGAATGTTGGTAACAGTCAGCTTCCATAGTGGACCAGAAATACCCTGCCCGAAGGATCTTCTTTGCCATGGTATGTCCACTAGAATGTGTTCCGAAGGTACCTTCATGCAGTTCTGCCATGATCCTTTCTGCTTCAGTCTTATCCACACAACGCAGTAAGGTCGAATCATGGTTTCGCTTGTACAGAATGCCGTTACTAAGGAAGAACTTTGCAACGAACCTTCTCAGAAACTTCTTGTCGTTGACAGATGCACCTTCAGGGTATTCTTGGGCTTCCAAGTATCTCTTCACCTCATGGTACCAGGGTTTTTCAGTCACTACCTCAGCCTCAAGATCACAACAGTATGCCGGTTCGTCCAGTTTCCAGATAATGACCCGGGGAGCCTCATTGTCCCATTTGACTTTGAACATGGAAGACATCGTAGCTAACGCGTCCGCCAACTGATTCTCCTCTCTTGGGAAATGTTCAAAAGTTATCTCTGTGAAATGGGGGATCAATGTCAACACACATTCTCTGTAAGGAATAAGATTCAGATGTTTCGTATCCCACTCGCCTTTGATCTGATTGATCACGAGAGCGAAATCTCCGAAGACACTCAGAAACTTGATCCTTAAGTCGCAGCTTGAAGACCCATGATGCATGCCTCATACTCCGCCATGTTGTTGGTGCAGTTGAAACATAGCCGGGAAGTGAGTGGAGTATGAGTGCCTTGAGGGGATATGATCACAACGCTGATACCATTACCCAAAGCATTGGAGGCTCCGTCAAAGTGCATAGACCATCGGGATCCTTCCTCAGGTCCTTCATCCGATCCAGGTACCTCACAATCAGTCACTATCATGATGCTCTCGTCAGGAAATTCAAAGTTCATTGACTGGTAATCATCCACTGCTTGGTGTGTCAAGTGGTCTGCCAATACACTTCCGTTGATAGCTTTTTGAGTCGTGTACTGGATGTCGTATTCTGTCAAGATCATCTGCCATCTTGCTATTCTCCCAGACAGAGCAGGCTTTTCGAATATGTACTTTATTGGATCCATCTTTGAAATCAACAGAGTAGTGTGAGTCAGCATATACTGTCTCAGCCGGCGAGCAGCCCATACCAAAGCGCAACAAGTTTTCTCGAGCAATGAGTATCGGGTCTCACAGTCGGTAAACTTTTTGCTAAGGTAATAAATGGCATGCTCTTTTCGGCCAGACTCGTCATGCTGCCCCAGCACACACCCCATTGAGCTGTCAAGTATAGTATTAGAGGTCTCCCTTCAACCGGTGGCATAAGAATGGGTGGTTCTTGGAGATACTCTTTGATTCTGTCAAAAGCAGCCTGACATTCATCATTCCAACGTACTACCTGATCTTTCTTCAGCAGCTTGAAGATTGGTTCACAGGTGGCAGTTAGATGCGAGATGAATCGGGCAATGTAATTCAGACGTCCTAGAAAGCCTCTGACTTCTTTCTCTGTCTTGGGAACTGGCATCTCTTGTATGGCTTTAACCTTGGCAGGGTCCACTTGAATACCTTTGTCACTTACGACGAAGCCTAGCAACTTTCCAGATCTTACCCCAAATGTGCACTTATTTGGATTCAACCTCAGCTTGTACAATTTCAAACGGTCAAACAACTTTTGCAGATGGTCAAGGTGTTCCTCCTCAGTTTGGGACCTTGCAATCATATCGTCGACATACACTTCTATCTCATGGTGGATCATGTCATAAAGCAACCATGGCACGTTGGTAGGTTGCCCCAGCATTCTTCAACCCAAAAGGCATGACCTTGTAGCAAAAGGTGCCCCACTGAGTAACAAAGGTGGTCTTCTCCATGTCTTCAAGAGCCATCTTGATTTGATTATAACCTGAGAACCCATCCATGAAGGAGAATACCTTATGCTGAGCGATGTTGTCCACTAGAACGTCGATGTGCGGTAGGGGGAAATCATCTTTGGGGCTGGCCCGGTTCAGATCCCTGTAATCGACACACATTCTGACCTTACCATCCTTCTTTGGCACTGGAACCACGTTGGCAACCCACTGAGGGTAAGAAGTCACTGCAAGAAAACCAGCGTCAAATTGCTTCATAACCTCAGCTTTGATCTTCTCGGACATCTCTGGACGCATACGGCGGACCTTTTGTTTAACCGGAGGGCAGTCTTCCTTGGTAGGCAGATGATGGACTACGATGTCGGTATCCAACCCATGCATGTCTTCGTAGGACCAGGCAAAGATCTCCACATAATCATGCAACATCTGAATCAACCGTTGTTTCACGCTGAGCTCTAGATTGGCACCAATCTTGACTTCCTTTCTGTCTGTCTCAGTACCCAGATTTACTGTTTCCACTGGCTCTTCATGTGGCTGAATGGCCCTCTCTTCCTGAAGTAACAGTCTTGCAAGCTTGCCAGGCACTTCGCAATCATCTTCACCTTCGTCCTTGGCTAAGTTGATCGGATTTTCGAAGTCATAACTGGCAGTAGCAGAGTCGTTACCAGTGAGATCCAGAGTGGATTGAAACCTGTATAGGTGAGTGTGTGTAAATACAGCTGTTTTGCAATATATAAAGAAAGAAAGGGAGCGCAAGATTTGAAATGTGAAAAACGTCCAATGCTTTTATTCATGATATATGAAAGTGACAAACAAAAGCCCTCACAAATAAAACCACGGTGCCCCGGGTAAGACACCGGGCCATAAAGTTTCAAATTATTGTTTATTACAAATCCGAAACAAAGAAGTTCATTACTGGGTGACAAAAGTAATGGGTGTAAAGTCTTTTGCGGTCCAGTTGCTAGGTCCACCGTTGGTCGTTGGGTAGATCCAGCTGTCAAACTCGGATTCTTCCACTTCGTCTTCATCCCCAATAGCATTCACTCCTGGATTGGTAATGAGCACAGGAGGTCTTCCAATCCTTGCCTTACGCACAACCTTCTGAGCCTCTGCAGTGAAACCCAGCCCAAACTTGTTAGTCTTTGGAGTAAAATCAGGAAGTCTGCCCCAGTTTGCACATTCACCTTTTTCAATCACAGCCCGGGCATCCTTTAAGGAAGCCATCTTCAAAGGAGAACCCTCTTCAGTCACTGTTTCTGCTGCTGCCAATGTTTGAGGCACCTCTTCAAAATGTTGAAAGGGGGTCTCAATGAACTCCCCGTCCATTTCCACGTACCTGAAGGAGTTGAGGTGGCTGACCATGTATTCCTCTTCCCCTTGCAATGTTACAATCTTCCCCCTGACCGGGTATTTGAGCTTCTGATGTAAGGTTGAAGTCACAGCTCCAGCCTTGTGGATCCACGGGCGACCCAGCAAACAAGAATAGGATGGACGGATGTCCATCACATAGAATTTTGAATCAAAGACCTGTGACCCAACCCTGATCGGGATGTCAACCTCACCATGTACCATCCTTTTGGACCCGTCAAAGGCCCGGACAACAATGTTACTTGGTTTGAGCTCTAAACCCTCACAGTCCAGCCTGTCTAGAGCTTTCTTGGGCAGCATGTTTAATGAGGAACCCGTGTCAACCAGCACGTGAGCAAGAGTAGTGCCCCTGCATTCAATGGAGACATGCAGGGCATCATTATGGTTCTTCCCCTTGGCCGTCAGATCAGCATCAGAGAAACCCAGACCATTTTCAGCGGTTAAGTTGGCCACATAGTCGGTGAATTGATCAGCAGACGTCTCTTGAGGCACGTGGGCCGTTTTCAGGAAAGCAATCAGGGCCTTGGCATGGGCCTCTGAACACAGCAACAGTGATAGCATGGAGATTTTGGAGGGGGTGTGCCCCAGCTGTTCAACGACGTTGAAATCACTTTTCTTTATAATCTTGAGGATCTCTTCCATCTCTTGCTTGGAAGCCTCAACAATGGTCTTTGGTGCCTCCATCCGGGAAGGCACATCAACAGCAATCCCCTTGCCCCGAGCGTCAGATGACTCGGCAGCAGGGGTGGAAACTTGATCAGGGGGAGAGACAGGCACACTGGCAGGTGTGATGACAAGAGGCCTCTGAATTACTGGAGGTGCAATGTCTGGTGAGAACAGTCTTCCACTACGAGTGACCTTAGCAGGCCCAGTGATGTTGGTGACACTGGTACCAACGTTGAACTCTTGCTTCACTCCCAGAACATAAACGTCTGCCCCATAGTGCCACGGGACAGCTTTATCAGACTTGTATGGGATGGGCCCCAGAACAGTAATGGTGATGGGAGCAATCTTGTGAACAGGCAAAATTTGGACAAGCTTCTTTGAAGGAGCCTTGGAAGGGTTATTGAAAATGGTAACAATTGAAACTTCTTCAACAGGGGCAGTAGGAACGGCAGTCTTTTTGAACAAGATCTATTTACTATCCATCAGGTTTTGGACGCCTGATTTCAGCAAAGAACAACCAGCAGGGGAATCAGCACATAAAGGGCAACCTTTGCTACATCCCGGAAATAAACCGGCTAGCAACAGGTTCCTCTTGACAGTCAGCAGCGGAGTAGCCACATCATCCACAGAAGCTACATACAAATCCTCCTCAACAGCATTCACTCCATGCTGGGGCATGGGAGCGGTCACAACATTTGGCCTCTCGGGCGCCTCGAACTGTATCTCCTTGGCATCAATAAGGTCCTGAACCTTATTCCTCAGGGCCCAGAAATCATCAGTAGAATGTCCCGGGCTATCAGAGTGATACGCGCAACGGGCGTTGGGGTTGTATTTCGGAGATGCTGTGTTTACCATCTTCGGAGCCTCTTTGACAGTTACTAGGCTAGTTGACAGCAGTTGTGGCAGGATCTGAGAGAGAGTCATGCTGAGCCGAGTATACTGCCGTTTGGGCCTCTCAACTCTAGGCTGGTTGTATTGTTATGGAGCAGCAGCAGGCTTAGAAATAACCACCGCGTTGACAGCTTGGCGGCGTTCATGTTTGTTTTGTCTCCTGGGACCATACACATCACTTGCCTCCTTCTTGAAGGGCTTCTTTTCAGCATTTGAGGAGGCAACCTTCTGTATCTTCCCCGATTTTATACCAGCCTCGATCCTCTCACCAGTCAGGATCAGATCAGTAAACCCAGCAGAGGAATTACCAATGAGATGGTTGAAGAATGGACCAGATAGGGTCCCCAAGAACATGTCTACTAGCTCACGATCTGTCAATGGTGGCTGCACCCTGCCAGCCAGATCCCTCCATTTCTGTGCGTACTCCTTAAAACCTTCTCCCGATCCTAGCGACATACCCTGTAGTTGGGTATGCGTAGGAGCGAGGTCGGAATTATATTGATACTTCTTGTAAAAAGCAGTGGCCAGATCCTCCCAGTTACGAATGTTGGTTCCATCCAGCTGATAGAACCATTCAAGGTGAGTCCATGAAAGACTCTCTTGGAAGAAGTGGATCCATAAGTTCTTGTCTGCTGTGTAAGGCTGGATCTTCCTTACATAAGAACGGAGGTGCATCTTGGGACAGGAAGCCCCGTCATACTTCACAAAGGCAGGCGCCTTGAACTTGTGTGGGATCACCACCCTAGAAGATAAACCCAAGTCTCCGAAATCCAACCCAGGCACACGTTGAATCTCCATAGCATTTAACCTGTCCTCTAGCTGTTTGTACCGGTCCTCAGCAGGAGGGTATTGTTCATCGTTGAAGTCTGTCTCAGTGTCAGAGACCACAGGACTAGGGACCTCTCTCCCTTGGTGACTACCTTCCCCCACAGATGGAGTAGTCCTCTAAGCTTCATTCTGCAATGTGTTCCCGAGTCTGCGCCCAGTGTTGAATAGCACAGTCCTCTTCTTCTTCTTATTCTTCTTCAGGAGCAAAGCCTTCAGCTCTTGTTGTCCTTGGGCCAAGTTCATGACCATCTCCTGAAATTGGGCATTCTGGGCCTGGAGGGCCTTGATAGCTTGCTCGGTAGTGAGTTCAGGATTCATGATGCTTGAGTGCTGAAATAAACAGCGAAGAAGATTAAGCAACCTGTAGGAAAAGGGTACCTGTGATGCATATGATGAATGAAATGCGTATGAATTATGTTTTCAAAGACAATCGGGAGTCAACTTTGTAAACGAAAGGAACACACTTTATTAGATTCAAACTTTAAATTGTTCAACAATCTGCCCTTAGGCGTTACAAGAAAGAAAATACTGAAAAGGAAATAAAGCTGTAAAAGAAACATCCAAAGCCCATCAGTGCTCCCATGGCCTCCTCTTCTCAGTACGGATATAGTCATTCAGGGTTCGCTCGTTCTCCAATTGCTTGGTCAGCTTCTGGATCTTCTGTTCCTGTTCGTTGAACTTTTCCCGATAATAATCCCGCTCTTCCTGTAGTTGCGCCCAAGATCTCTTTAGGGTACCAACATCAGTGGGTATCTGGGGAGGGAGAACAGTTGGAGGAACCCCATCTCCATCAGGACCTTCAAGAATGATAGGCCTGACAGCTTCATATGGCATACCTAACTTCTGAGCACAGATGCAGACCCATCTGTGATAGGGTTCCATTGGCAGAGAAGTCTTCAGTCCCAACTCATGTGGGTCAGCTTTGTGAATTCTGTCCCAAGCTTTGATGAATCTACAGCGTAGCTCGTCACTATCCTTCTGAAACTCAAAACTGATGTGAGGCACCAGCATCTCATGAGGCCTTGCTCTTCTGGCTCTTCCAAACTGACGGAGAGCTAAACATGGATTATAAGAGATTCCGCCCTGAGTGCCAATCAATGGAACATTAGGATATTCTCCGCAGCGATCAATAACAGCCACCTCATCTAAACCTCTGAGAGTCCAAAGGATGTCATTATCAGTGAGAGACATTAACCTATGAGCCCAGCCTCTTCCTTCTTGGTTCTTTAGCACGAACTTGGGGAGGTGCGAAATAAACCACCTCACCAACAAACGAGTACAACACCACAGAGTTCCTCGTCTTCGGGCAGTACGAGCATAGAGTTGTTGCATGACATCACCCAAGAGAGTGGGTACAGGGTTCCGAGACATGAAGATCCTTATGGCATTGATATTGACAAAGTTATCAGGATTTGGAAACAGTACTAGCCCATAGATTAAGAGAGCTAGAATGTCTTCCTACGCACTAAAGTCCAAGTCATTCCAGAAACTGTTAGCTTTACCAATCAGAAACTTAGCCAAGAAGCCTTTAACTCCACTTCTAGTCACCCAGTTGTCCATTACCTCCTGGTTGGTCAAGGGAAGGGCGGCAGCAATCTCCTCGAGCCTAAGAGTCTTTTCCCAACCAGTGAAGGGAGTCTGATCCAAGATAGGGATAACCAGCAAATCAGAGAACTCTTCCAGGGTAGGGACCAACTGGAAGTCTTGAAAGGTGAAGCACTGGTACAGAGGGTCATAAAACTGGGTCAGGACACTCATCAGTTGTTGGTCCCACTTTTCCGTAACTAAACTGAGAAGAGAACCATGCCTCTGGATGAAGGAAGTAGTATTTGGAATTCTGCTAACCAACTCTTCAAGCAACTCAGGTGGGTGAACAAAATTGAACCGGATAGTGTTCCTTCGCATAGGCATCATGATGTCCTACAAAACAGAGCAAAGGTGAAACCCTTTTGTCTTTGAAATAGGTCAGTCCTTATGCAGGATGCATGCAATGGTATGATGTTATGATGTTATGATAAAGCACACCACAAATATTCACAAAGGCAAACATGATAAGGCACACAAATCACACAAGACAGCCCTTAGAGTTTAGGCCAGCATGAAGTTCAGGTACTATCCTCTTTCAGTTTGTTGGTTAAGACCTGTCCTATCAGAAGAACCGGGTTCTAGAGGATCCCAATATCACCGACTACCCTCAATCGGTCATAACTCCAGCATCGCAATCTTTTCTTGCAGCCAGAACCATCACGAGAGTTTAGCCTCAATGGGTGTAGCATACTGCTACTGTTCTATTGGCCAAGTTGGGTCATTTAAGGTTCTAAGGTCGGTTGGTGCTTAATGACTCCTCAGAAGACCCATATTCTCCTTGTTGCAACACAAGGGATATCGGTACAGACCAAGGTGCCACACCAACGTAGCCACTGTTTCACCCGTGTCGGTCTACGCCGGACAGGTCCCTCACAGCTTATGCTACCTAACAGGGTATCCCCAAATCCGGGTTAGGATCTATGTAACTCCGATGCAACCCACAATAATAAAGTAAACAAGCACAACAATTGAAAACACAAGTGATATTAGTCCTAAGGTACACCTCACTTTAAAAGATTCCCCAGCAGAGTCGCCAGTTCTGTGATCGGTGGATTTAGAACTGACTGGTTAAAGCTGGTTTCTCGAAATGTCGCGGAAGCAAGAGTCGCCACCGTATTTTATTTTCTCCAACAAGGAAAGGACAAAAGTACAGCAAAATTCCTTATGAGATATGTTTCTCGGTTCGGGAGGTAGATTTATAGAAAGGGAAGGTGTTAGCACCCTTTCTATCCGTGGTTATCCACGGGCTCTTAGATACTTGCTCTTATGTTTTCAAAATGTTTGCTTTTCAAAATGTGAGTGGGTTTGAAAAAGTTTCTTTGAAAGATTTCTGAATAACTCTTATATCTGTCCTCAAGAGTGTTTGAAAAATTTGTTTTGAAAACTTTTGAAAGTGTGAGGTGTGAAAAGTATTTTGTTTGTTTTTTTTTTGAAAAGAGCAAGTATCCATGAGTCATCTACCTACCCTAAGGAATTAAGCTGTGTAAGTGTCCTTTAGGTAGTGTCATCCCACCATTGAGAGGTAGGTAGCACCACCGTTGGAGGTGTTCGGGTCAATTCGATTGTAGGGACAGTGTGGTCACCGAAGCAACAATTAGGACACCTTAGAAGCTACCCTTATATCCTTGATCCTTTTTTAATCCGAGGCAACCGTTTCGAGGCAACTGTTTCGAGGCAACTGTTTCGAGGCAACTGTTTCGAGGCAACTGGATCATGGACATAAGGACCGCTAAGACATCCTATACTTGACGACCACGTTTCGAAGGTAAGGCAACAGTGAGGCGTACCCTAAGAGTGGTGTGTGAATCAGTGTGTTGTTTTCATGTTAATATTTGTCTTTGATCAGGCATTGGTGAGCTACGAGTTATTTTTAATTGTCATGCATTCTTTCATACAAGTTAACAGTTAAAGAGGGTGCGGAAAATAAATTGCGGAAACGTAAATCCTACGCTATTACAAGGCGCGGGTCTATACATCGCCAAAAATTTACAAAGACCCGTTTTAAGTAAATAAGTACGGAAAAAAAAAATGGTAAAAGGTCCTATTTACTATTACATATCCGGAGCAATTACATAATAATCAAAAATAAGGAATTAAAATTAAAATGCGCGCGAATAAAATTAAATCGGAATGTTCTAAGGGTTTTGACCCTTTTAAGAAAAGGAAATTAATTTTTTTGGTCTTTTTGGTAATTAAATGAAATTGAAAACTAATTAATTATTTTAATTACAAGAAAATATTTTTTGTTTTTATATTTTTTATGAAATAAAATAGAAAAAAGAAATAAAATTCTAGGTTAACCTAAATCTAAATCTATTTTAATTATTAAAATGTTTAAATGGCCTAATTAAAAACTAGTTCAATTATGATTTATTTACAAAATAATAAATAATAATAAAAGTGTTAATTATATTTTTTTGGTTTTTTTATGAAAATGGTTAATTGATTAATTTGTTAGTAATAAAATAAAAAAGGGTTAAAAAAATAACAGGAAATAACAAAAACAAATAAAAAAAGAAATGAAAACCAAGGGGGTATGGGCCAAATAGGAGGGTGAAATGCTGGAATTCAGGCCCATTGAGGCAAGGCCTCGTTGACTTTTCTGCTTGCATGTGCATCCATTGACTGAAGCATATGGTAAGCCTCTCTTGTGGCCTTTGGATATGCCTTGAAGACACCTGGCTTGTTGGATCTGTGAGGCCTATGATGAACCTTCCTTGGAGCGCTGCACAGGAAAGTCAAATGAAAAATAATATGGGAATTGTGAGGGGACCTGGGAATCGAACCCAGGTCCCAATACTTGCAAGCCACCTCAGCCACCAACTGAGCTATTGAGCGCATCTGTTAATATACTGAAGCATAATTATTATAAGAGAAAAACAAGTGTTAGTGGGAGAAATAAAAAAAAGCGCGCTGATATTCAAACCTCCCAATCATGTCCTGCCACGCCAGCCTTCTTCTTCATTGTTGTACCTGTAATACAATCAAATAGCGGGGGTTTTAAACCCCCACTAAACACAACCTGCAAAAATAGCGAATAGCCCATGCTTGAACATAAATTGGGCGCGAGGTCATGGAATGATTCGTTTGGATGTCACGAATTCAAAGATACCAGTTTGGTAGCCCAATTTTACCATATGTGTAAACGCCTAATTTTGAGCTTCTGAAAACCTAATGTCCATCAATGGCAGTTTTTGATATGGGATGCTATTGTTCAATTGAATGATACAAAAAGTTTCAGGATGTCCCTATGAGTATAAATCCATTCAAAAAAATGTCAAAAAACGCATGAATGATTATATAGGATTTCAAGAAAAAATGCAAACCGTTTAGCCTGAGTTCTAAGATTATGGGCACGTTTGGATTGGTTTTTGATTGCAAAAGCTTCCTTGGGATACCAGGAATGTGTTTGGATGGGGATGGAGGCTTGAGAGGCGCTGCAACTAGGTTTTCAGTTTCTCTTTTTTCTTTGAAATTTTGAAAAGTGTATGGCCGTTTTTGGTGCTTCTTAGGTCGTGAATTCTATTGTGATAGCTTGCATATAGGTTATGTAATGTGTTTCAATCAGAATTAAGGCCAATAACACAATGCATTCATGCTTGGGATTTTCCATAAACTCCATTGAAGCACTTTCTATTTTTGAGCCAAAATTTGAATTCTTGCTTCATTTAGGCCTTTGCACGAAATTGGAATGATCATGATGGTGTATCAAAGCATTTCAATACAAAATATTCCCTTTTATTAATTTTCTTGATTTTTATTTGATTTTAAAAGATTTAAAATGAATTAAATCAAATAAAATTAAATAAAAATGGAAAAATTAATTTTAAATCTTCAAATAATTTGTGGGACACGTGGGAAGCATGGCCAAGCTGAAACAAGTGGAAAAAGTGGGCCCCTTTTGTTAAAAATGAAGTTTCAAGGATAATTGACTTTGGCCATTTCACAAAAATTTCCCAACTTCTCCAATGCATATCTTGCTCAATTTTGAACCTATGAACATGTTCTTGGACATTTTGGAAAGGTCTTGAAGTCCTCTAACCAATGTCTTTGGTCCCATGTCATTTTGATTTACCAATCTCAAGTTATGGTCTTTGACTTAAAGTCCCTTTTTGTTGACTTTTGAAAATGACCTATAATGTTGAAATTGATAACTTTTTGTGAGAGCATTTCTTGGACTTGGAATGTGAAGATGAATTGTAGGAAATGTCTTCCCCTTCAAGATGAGCATTGGATGGGATTTTTCTGATGAACCATGAAAAAGTTATGCCTTGGTCAAGTTACAGATGACTTTTCAGCTGTCCAAAAATAGAAACTTTTGCATCTTGATGATTTTTGAGCCATTCTTGTGGAATCATGGTCAAGACTTTACCAAATGATGATTGTGGCTTCAAAATAAGATGTTGACCAAATTTTTTGACTTTTGACTGCCATATGACCATTTTGCCCCTATAGTTGATTGTTGAGCAATTAGGGTTTTTGACTGTGCAACTTGACCTTGTGAGCCTTGAAACTTGACATGTAGGTGCTTGACAATGTATATGAGGATATGTGACTTGATTGAGCCCCTTGAAAACCTCAGTTTTCTTGCAAGAACCAAAACCCTAGTTTGACTGGCCTAGGAGGATGGTTGACTGTGTAGCCCTTGAGTAGACTTTGAACCATTTGAGGTGATGCTTGTCAAAAACTTTAAAGATTTATGGGAGGGCAAATTTTGGGGTACAACAACATGCTATGCTTTCAAGGATTTAAAAATTCAAATTTGTTTTAAACAAAAAAGAAGCGCACGTTATATTAATAAGATAGAATCTGAGTACATCAATTCCCCTTGGGCAAAAATAATACAAAATTCTAAGATAAAAAAGTGTTGCGCATCCTCTTTGGTACTATGTAGGCATTTAGAGTCTGCTCCTCATGTAGTAGCCTAGTGAGTTCCGAAACCTTCTTCTCGCTTGCGTAGAATTGGGCTTCGAAAGTATCTCGCTCTCCTTTGAGTTGGTTCCAATCCCTTTGTAGATCTTCAAGTGATGTGGGCATGTCAGGATGTAGGATAGTGTATAGAACTTCTCCTTCCTTAACAGGCTCAATAATCACTGGGAGAATGGAAGGATAAGGCATCATAAGACTTTGAGCGCGGGTTTGTACCCACTTGAGGTAAGGCTCAAGAGGGATGGAATTCTTGTGTCCCAAAGTCTTGCTATCCACCTTGTTTATCATCCTCCAAGCTCGGATGAATCTCTGGCGAAGACCTTGATCGTCGTTGTCGTAGTAAAAAACCAAGCCTTGAATCAGCATATCATGTGGGCCATCCCTTCGGGCATAACCAAACTGTCTTAGAGCCAAGAAAGGGTTGTAGGTGATGCCTCCCCTAATTCCAAGTAGAGGGACATTAGGGAATTCCCCATAACGGTCAATAATGATAACATTCTCTTTGGATCGAGAGCACCAATGAATATCTGAATGTTTGAGCGTCATTAACCTTTGTGACCACCTCAATCCTTGCTCATTCTTTAAGACTGATTAGGGAAGATGAGAAATAGACCATCTTTCCAGGAGGGGAGTGCAACACATAAGGACCCCTCTCTTCCTCATTGTACGAGTGTGACAAGAGTGTAGGATATCCCCTAGCAATGTAGGCACCAGATTGCGTGACATGAAGATCTTGACAGTGCTCACATCTATGAGTTGGTCAGGATTGGGGAACAAGACCATCCCATAGATGAGAAGAGCCACAATCTCCTCAAAAGCTTGCAAGTCTGTGGAATTCCAACAACTTTGGGCCATCTCAAACAAAAACTTTGCTAAGAAGCCTTTGACACCACTTCTAGTTTCCCAATAAGTTGTGACATCAGATGAGTGCAAGTGTAGGGCTTGAGCAATCTCTTCTGGCTTTGGATATCTTTTCGTACCGTTGAAAGGTAGTTTATTGAGAATAGGAATCCTCAAGAGTTGAGAAAATTGTTCCAAAGTAGGCACAAGTTGATAGTCAGGAAATGTGAAGCAATGATGCAAAGGGTCAAAGAACTGGAAGAGAACCTTCATCATATCCTCCTCTGTGTTGGAGGTAACCAAGTTGAGTAGACGACCATGACTCTAGGTAATAGAGAGTTCTCAGGGATCCTTGAAGCTAGCTCCTTGAGTTGTGGAGGAATTCTTACAAGGTTGATTTGGATAGTTTTCTTGCGAAGCGAATCCATATCCTACAAAACAAGAACACAGATAAATCTCTAAAATCCTTGAAATGGTTAGTGAATGCATATGATGTTTATGATGTCCATGATGTTATGTACAAGTATGCATATACAAGCAAATCAAACAAGTTCTTAGTTTAGGCTTGCATGGGGTTTTATAGGTAAGTACCCTCTCGAAGTTTAGTTGGCTCAACCTGTCCTAATAATAGTAACCGGGTTCTAAGGGGCTCAATATCACTGGATTGTTTCCTTGGTCATTGTTTTATCTCAAGCCTCTTTAATGGCGACCGAAATATCCCAAGAAACCAACCCTCAATGAGTGTAGTATCGAGTATCCACCAACTTCAGACTGCACCAAAGCCGGTCATCTCACTACATCCTAAAAGGCCAAGTTGGTCAAGTAAAGGGTTCTAGAAGTTCATTAGTGCTTCATGACATCACTCAGCGGCCCTGTATTCTCTTTGATTAACTCAAAGGCTATCGGTACACACAAATATGTCACACTAACATAGCTATTGCTTAGACCATGTCGGTATACCCTACACAGTTTCCATAATGTATTGCTATTTACCTATTATGTTTCCCAAATCCGGGTAGAGGATTCAAACCCAAACAAATAACCATAATGTAAAGCAAACAAGTCAAACAATTGTAAGCAAATAAACGTGATCTAAACCCTAAGGTAACCCCACTTTTATAATTTTCCCCAGCAGAGTCGCCAGTTCTGTGACGCGGTGGGAGAACTGACTTGAGGTTTTGCGTTTGTATTCACAAATGTTGCGGTTAGCAAGAGTCGCCACCGACTTTTCTTTTATCCAAAAGGAAAGGTAAAAAAGCACATGAAAGACCTTTGAGATTGTTTCTTGAGTTCAGGGGGTAGATTAAGAAAAGGGAAGGTATTAGCACCCTTTTCATCCATGGTTTTCCATGGGCTCTTAGTTACTTTCTTAGATCACTTGCTTTTGTTTGAAATTTGTGCTTGGTATGATTTTTGAAAGTATTTTGTAAAAGAGGCCATTCGTTTAGGCAATCTTTGTAATGATTCTCGTTCGTAAGAATGTATACAAAGATATTTGTCTTTTGAAAATGTTTTCAATGATTGTAAGATGTTTTGAAATGTGTGTGTTTGTTTTTTTAAGAAATAGGAAAGATTTTGTTTGAAATGGAGCAAGTAACTAGAAGCTATCTACCTACTCAAATGTCTTTCCTATGTATTTTCTATTCCTTTGACATTGTTGTCTTACTATTGATTTGGTAAGCAACCCTATCTTTGGATGTAAATAGGATGGGCGTGGGGTCATCGTATAACCATGATTAGCAATGTTCGCAAAGTATCTTAGCATTTTTGAGGGACCAAGATCATTTTGTAAGGCAACTTTTGAATAGCGTCATCGAGGGGCTATGATCTTATATTTGTTTTGTCTTGCCAAGATACTTCGCACGTGTAACATGGCCATTTTTGTTTTAGGCAACCAAGTGGGGAAACCCTAAGGGTGCTTGTGTGCAAGTATGTCATTTTCATGATTTTGATTTTGTCTTGTATTTAGAGTGTTCTATTTGCTTTGTTTTCGTTCTTGTCATACAAACCCTAATTACTAATCATGTCATATGAAAGCGATAAATTGCGTAATGTAAATATACTAAGCTATTACAACAATTTTATGGGAGGGGGGAATACAAGTTTGAATGGGGATTTGCACAAATATAAAGCTAAATACATTATTACAACCAAATCGAATTTGTGCGAATTAAGATAAATATAATACAATATTTAAAATATAATGCAATGTACATGTAAAAAGGTCTTTTGTGTCTTATTTTCATGTAAAAGAATATTTAATCTAAACCTAGAAATATAAGGAAAAAGATTTGATTTTTGAAAGAGGTTAAACCCTAATTTTTTTTTAAAAGAAAATAATGTTTCTATATGTATTATTTTATGTATTTTTGTATAAAAATAATAAATAATATTATATAAAGAAATATAAAAATTAAATATATACAAGAATAAGTATTTATAAGTATGAAAATAAAAAACTAAATTGAAATAAATATGTTTAATTATTTTTACAAGTTTATTAAGGAAATAAGTGATATCCTATTTAAAATAATATATATTTTATGTGAGAAATATTAAAAAAATATATAATAAAAGTGCAATATTATTAATTTACATTTTAAAGATTTTTTATGCATTAAAAGAAATATTTAAAATATTAAATATATAAATAAAACAAATAAGAAATAAAAATGTAGAAAGAGTTGGCAGGGGGTAAGATAGCAAGTCAGTGGTGATGTTGAGCAAAAACACTGACCCATAGCAAAAGCCCAAACCTGCAGAAAATGTCAAAAAACTGAAAAGAAAAAAATGCCAAAATGTAAAAGTAGCGCGCAGGTTCGAACCCAGGACATGGGTCTCACCAGCGCGCTGCTTTACCACTGGAGTGACCATACATCCATTGTCTTTACTGAAACAAAAATAATATATTACAAAACGCGTCCTTGCCCTGTTTCATCTTCTTCCTCACGCCTTGGCCGGATCCCCTGTAACTTCCTCATGCTTCCATAAAAATGAAAACTTATAACATGAAAAATGTAGCATTTGAACTCACGAATCCAACCATATAAGTTATGTAATTTAACTATCAAAGATCAAAGAGAATTTTAAAAGCCCTAAATTCTAACCTAATATTTTCAGAGATTTCAACTTCCAAATTCTCTTAGCACAAGTAAAATCAATGCAAGATAATGATATGTATAGCTTCATTATGATGAGAACTACACTTTTCATTCACAGATTGTGGCCTAAGGTTTCCTGTACAAGGAGATAGAGTTTGAAAATTTACCTCCTTCAGCTGGAATCGTGTATGGAAATGTAGTGACTTTAATGGAGGCCTGATGCTTGCTTGAGCTTCCCTGAATCTATTCCAACCTTTGCCTTGCTCTGAAAGTGGCTAGAACTCCCTGACCAAGTCCAACTGCAAGCTTCAAAGTTAATAATGGCAGATGGTGGGAAATAGAATACAGAACAAGGATGATGGTTTGGATGGGTTTGATATCAAGTATGTAAGGTATTGGAATGATTTAAACACAAAACGCACGAGCCAAATGGAAGCTGGAGGTGTTTGTGCAGAAACTGTATGTTTTGGACAGTTTTTGGTGTTTTGCTTGCTATCTGTGTTTCAGGTCTTGGCTTGGTGTTTTATGTGTTGCATAATATTTGTGTATTAGTATTGAAAGGATCTTAGGCCAGCTCTCCAACAGATCTGCAAGCCCTAGACTTTTTGCAACTTTTCTTGTACTTGAAGCAAAGTGATAAGACAAATCTCACATGCTTGTACCAGCTTTCTTAGGTTTGGTATTTCTTCCCTACAAGTTGCCTTTGGTCTGTGGTACTTGCATGTATCAAGGGGACCGGTCCAATGCTCAAGATTACAAAGTTTGCCAAAGTTGATCTTTTTCAAAATGGCAATGGAACCTTTTTGCCATAAATGGAATTATAAGTTGGATAAAGGTTCAAAAGCATGGATTAAAGCTTTGTAAAATTAGTAAGCATTTAATTAAAGAGTGTGGAATAAGTTTAGGACCTGTAAAACATGAAATAGCCAGCATAGGATTGATTTGCAACTTGGTTCTTCATGAAATGGCTTGAACAAAAAGTGAGAAAATGCCAACTTCCTCTCTTCGATTCTCCCTACTAAAAAATGATCTTGAGGAGTTCTTAGACATTTTGGAAAGCTTGAAATGTGCTCTATAATTCATCTATGAAATGAATTTTGAGATACCTCTTGGAACTAGGTGAAAAATTGCCATGAAGTTGGATCTATAATTCATGACCATGTATTCACAAATTTATATCTTAATATCCAAGCATCTTTAGGGATAAGTTTGTGAAGAAAAGTTGTAGATTTCATGGAGGTCTACAACTTTCATGTTGGGAACTTTCCTTGAATCATCATGCATCATGGTGAAAAAGTGGTGTAAAGTTGAGAAAAAATAAGAAAATTTTCATACTTAGAAAATTTCTAAGTTATGAAAATTTTCAAATTCAAACCCTAATTTTAAAATTTGGATTTCTTGGTGAACAAGTTTCACATTTTGACATGTCTTGATGAATTATGACCCTTGGTACTTGATTTTGACCAAAAAGTCGAAGTTAGACTTTTCAGTGTACAGTTGACTTTTGATCAGTTGACTGCAAATTTCATCTGTCAATCCAATGAATTAGAGATAATTTGAGCCATGTAATTAAGTCAAGATGGTGCCATTTAATACTTGAAATCATGCTTGAACTCAATTGGTCATTTTCTAGGTTAAAAATCAGAAATTGCCCTTCCTCAGTCAAAACCCTAATTTTGACCATTTTGCCCTTTTGATGATTTGATCAAATTTCTTGAGGAATTGTGATCCAAACTTGACCAAATGGTACATATGAGTCTAAAATGTTGATGTGGATAAAAAATTATGAAGTTTTACTATAAATTGGCCATGGTTGACTTTTTCCCCAATACAACTGATTTTAGGTCAATTGTCCAATTGACTGATAAAAAATGTGGTTCAAGGCTTGAAACTTGTCATGAGTGATATTAGGTATCCATAATGATGTTTGAAAGTCATATGAAGAATTGATAGTCCAAAAATACTTGTGCAAATTCAAACCCTAATTTTGGGTCATCAGTGCAAGATGGGATGTCTTGAGCTGACCAAACCCTAATCCAGTCTTGAGTCAAAAAGATCTTGTGAGAAAAATATTGATATATGAGAGGGAAAATTTTGGGGTACAACAACTTCCCCTGTTCAATCTTCTTAAACCTGAAGAGTTAGATTGGCGAGCTTTGCCATTCATGACTCGAAGGTGAAAGATGATTGGACACTAGAGTGCCCATAAATTTGCACTCGGCGATGTGTAGTTGAGGGAATGGGATTAAAGATGCCATTTGGAGGTGTGATAGAGTCTTGTTAGATATGGGCTTGTAGATTCCATCCAAGAATGTTTGTTGAAGTGTAAGTTGTAAACTGAAAGAATGAGTATCAGAATGGTGTCCGCGTCTGGAACATATCTGAATTGTATCTGAACTTGAAATTTGAATAAGTATCAGAATGGAATCCGTGTCAGGAGCGTATCTGAACTGTATCTGATAGTTGAAATCTGAATGAGTATCAGAATGGCATCCGTGTCTAGAGCGTATCCGTACCGTATCTGAATTTTGAAATTGAATGAGTAACATAATGGCATCCGGGTCTGGAGCGTATCTGAACTTGAAGTTTGAATAAGTGTTAGAATGGCATCCGCATCTGGAGCATATTCATACTGTATTTGAACTTGAAATCTGAATAAGTATTAGAATGGCATCTGTATCTGGAGCGTATCTGAACTGTATCTGAACTTAAAATCTGAATAAGTATCAGAATAGCATCCGTGTCTGGAGTGCATCCGTAACGTATATGAATTTTGAAGTTGAATGAGTAACATAATGGCATCCGGGTCTGGAGCGTATCTGAACTTGAAGTATGAATAAGTGTTAGAATGGCATCCGCATCTGGAGTGTATCCGTATTGTATCTGAACTTTAAATCGGAATAAGTATCAGAATGGCATCCGTATCTGTAGCGTATCTGAACATGAAGTCTGAATAAGTGTTAGAATGGCATCCGCATCTGGAGCGTATCCATACTGTATCTGAACTTGAAATCTGAATAAGTATTAGAATGGAATCCGTATCTGGAGCGTATCTGAATTGTATCCGAACTTGAAATCTGAATAAGTATCAGAATGGCATCCGTGTCTGGAGCGTATCCGTACTGTATCTGAACTGTATCTGAACTTGAAATCTGAATGAGTATCAGAATGGAATCCGCGTCTGGAGCGTATCTGAACTGTATCTGAAGTCTGAATCTGAATAAATAACAGAATGGTATCCATGTCTGGAGCGTATCTGAACTGTATCATGATTGCATATTGTTAATGGTAGCTTGTTAATCTTATCCTGAAAGGGTAAAATGTTAGCTAGAACACAAAATTATGTTGCATGAAATGTTTGATGCAATATATGTGATTCATCAATGTTTATGATATGTAGATGTAATGTGTGCACATGTAAGCTGATTTGTTGTACTGCTGAGGAAAATAAATCCTTGACTGCTGCTGAGGATATGTGGATTCTTCATGTCTTGAAGTTGGAGTATTTGACAAAAATTCTGTTGTGAGACCAATGCCATATACTGCTTGAGGAATCTTCTTGGAGAATCTAGAGAATTTTGATGACTTCTACTGTGGATTAATGAATGGGAGTCTTTGTTCCATTGGGGAGTATCAGAAGTGAGCTGCTATCCGAATGGATTTCAGGCTTCAAATAACTTGCTGGGGGATTTGGAGGAACTGGATGGTTTCCACCGGGGATTGATAAACTAGAAGCTTCGTTCTGTTGGGTAGTTGGGAGTTTTGTTCCACTGGGGAATTATTGAAAACTCTGTGGGGAATATGGAGTGGTCTAGGAATGTTTTTCTGTTCCTTCAACCTATCAGTAATTATCCTTTTCATTTTGTTTATTTGTAAACAGTAATTATGTTCAAATGCATATGTTCATTAATGAATCATTGGACGTTTTTGCAAATAAAACACAAGTGTAAAGGAAAAAGACAAACAATTTTCTGTACTTTAAAGAGATATCTTTGTATTTACTTTGAATAAGTATTTTGTACAAAAGAGGCAGAGATCCTAGTAAGAGGATGGTGCCATAAAAGTAAGAAAAAATTTATACAAAGAAAGACAGCTATGTGTGATAATCCCATGGGGTTCCCATTCTGCTATAGCCTCCGTATCTCTGAATATCTTGTCTATCTGTTGCTTCGTCTGAAGATGATTGAATTGATCAGAAACCTTGAGTTTATCAGAGAAGAGATTATCTTCAAAGTGATCCAACGGGACATAGTCATACACCTTAATTCCCTAACTTTTTCCTGGACTGCCCTTTCGGGTTTTCAGTCCACCAGGAAACCCTTTTTTGCCCAAGTCGCCCTTTCGGGTTTTCAACTTTCTGGGTGTTCAGATTTTTATTTATTTTTATCCCTAATTTTTGCCCGAACCTTTCGGTTCGCCGGGATGCCCTTTTTTTGCCTAGGTATGTCAACCTAGCGGGTCTCTTATGCGTAGCATCTTTTGACTATGTCTATGTTCGCAGGGTGTGGCAGGTCGTCGCCGTCCATGGTGGTTAAGATCATTGCCCCACCGGAGAAGAGGTTCTTGATTATAAATGGTCCTTCATAGGGAGGAGTCCATTTGCCCCTGGGATCACTTTGTGGCAAGGTAATGCGTTTGATCACTAGATCTCCAACTTGATATACTTGGCGTCTAACTTTCTTATTGAAAGCCTTGATCGTCTGTTTTTGATACATCTGACCATGGCAAACAACAGTGAGTCTCTTTTCATCAATTAAGTTCAGTTGATCAAGTCTAGTCTGGATCCAATCGTCCTCATTCAAACCTGCATCCTTCATAATTCTCAAAGAGGGGATCTGAACCTCGATAGGCAAGACAACCTCCATGCCATAAACCAAAGAATAAGGTGTTGCCCCAGTTGATGTGCGAGCCGTGCTACGGTACCCGTGGAGAGCAAATGGTAGCATCTCATGCCAGTCCTTGTAGGTGACTGTCATTTTTTGTATGATATTTTTAATGTTTTTATTAGCAGCTTCGACTGCACCATTCATCTTTGGCCGATAGGGGGATGAATTGTGATATTGAATCTTGAACTGCTCGCACAAGGCGGTGATCATAGTATTGTTAAGGTTTGTACCATTATCAGTGATGATCCTTTCTGGGATACCGTACCGGCAAATGAGATTCTGCTTGACGAAGCGGGCAACAACATTCTTAGTAACAGATGCGAAGGAAGCTGCTTCGACCCACTTTGTGAAAAAATCAATGGCCACTAGAATGAAATAGTGTCCATTGGAGGATGTAGGCTTGATCTCCCCAATCATATCAATTCCCCACATAGCAAAAGGCAAGGGAGCCGTTAAGACATTTAGAGGAACCGGAGGCACGTGCACCTTGTCTGCATAGATTTGACACTTATGACAAGTCCGGGAGTGTTGATAGCAGTCTGCTTCCATGGTAGACCAAAAATAGCCTGCCCGTAGGATTTTCTTCGCCATCGTATGCCCACTAGAGTGAGTGCCAAAGATACCTTCATGTAATTCAGCCATGATCTTTTCAGCTTCAATCTTATCCACACAACGGAGCAGAATAGAATCATGATTATGTTTGTACAAGATGTCATTACTTAGGAAGAGTTTAGCGGAGAATCTCCTTAGGAACTTTTTATCATTGATTGAAGCTCCTTCTGGATATTCTTGAGCCTCGAGATAACTTTTGACTTCATGAAACCAAGGCTGGTCCACTACTTCTTCAGTATTAATCTCGTGATAGTGTGCTGGTTCGTCCATTCGTTCAATGGTGATCTGGGGAGCCTCCTTATCCCAATTAAGTTTAAACATAGATGACATCGTGGCTAGAGCATCTGCTAGCTGATTTTCCTCTCGCGGGAAGTGCTCGAAGGTAATCTGCTCGAAATGTGGTAACAATGTCAAAAAATGTTCTTTGTAAGGGATAAGATTTGGATGCTTAGTGTCCCATTCTCCTTTGATTTGATTGATGACTAAAGCTAAATCTCCAAATACAACTAAATATTTGATTCCCAAGTCTATGGCAGCCTTGAGACCAAACATGCACGCTTCGTATTCCGCCATGTTGTTCGTACAGTTGAAGCAAAGTCTGGCGGTAAAAGGAGTATGGCATCCTTCAGGAGATATGAGTACAGCGCCGATACCATTAGCAAGTGCATTGGATGCCTCATCAAAGAACAGGGTCCATCGGGATGCTTGTTCAGGTCCGTCATATGGCCTAATTTCTTCACAGTTGTCTAACGTCATGATGTCTTCGTCCGGGAATTCAAACTTCATGGACTGATAATCTTCTACAGCTTGATGAGCAAGATGATCAGCTAGCACACTTCCCTTTATAGCTTTTTGGGTAGTGTACTGTATGTCATATTCTGTTAGGATCATCTGCCATCTAGCTATCCTCCCAGACAGAGCAGGCTTTTCGAAGATGTATTTTATTGGATCCATCTTAGATATCAATAAAGTGGTATGAGTCAACATATACTATCTTAGCCAGAGAGCAGCCCATGCCAGAGCGCAACAAGTTTTCTTGAGCAGTGAATATCTGGTTTCGTAGTCGGTAAAATTTTTGCTCAGGTAGTAAATAGCGTGCTCTTTTCGGCCAGACTCGTCATGCTGCCCCAATACACACCCCATTGAGTTCTCTAAAATGGTCAGATACATGATCAGTAGTCTTCCCTCGACTGGTGGCATCAAGACAGGAGGCTCTTGTAAGTACTCCTTGATCTTTTCAAAAGCAATTTGGCATTCGTCGTTCCATTTAACTACTTGATCTTTCTTCAACAGTTTGAAGATTGGCTCACAAGTAGCTATCAAGTGAGAAATGAATCTGGAAATATAGTTCAGGCGTCCCAATAATCCTCTGACTTCCTTCTCAGTGCGAGGAGAAGGAATTTCTTGTATCGCTTTAACCTTGGCAGGATCAACCTCGATGCCTTTGTTGCTGATGACGAAACCTAAGAGTTTATCGGACTGGACTCCGAATGTACACTTGTTTGGATTCAACCTTAGTTTGTACTCCTTCAATCTCACAAATAGCTTTTGCAAGTGATCAAGGTGTTCCTCTTCAGTTTGTGATCGGGCTATCATGTCATCTACGTAGACCTCTATCTCATGATGTATCATATCATGAAACAAAGCTACCATGGCGCGTTGATAGGTTGCCCCAACATTCTTCAGTCCGAATGGCATCACGTTGTAACAGAACGTGCCCCATTGCGTGACAAATGTAGTTTTCTCCATGTCCTCAGGTGCCATTTTGATTTGGTTATAGCCTGAGAATCCGTCCATGAAGGAAATCACTTTGTGCTGGGCTGTATTGTCAACCAGGATGTTGATGTGGGGAAGTGGAAAATCATCTTTAGGGTTGGCCCTGTTTAAATCTCTATAATCCATGCACATCCGTACTTTGCCGTCCTTTTTAGGCACGGGAACAATGTTGGCAACCCATTGAGGATAGGAAGTGACGACCAAGAATCCAACATTGAACTGCTTCATGACTTCCGCTTTGATATTCTCTGACGTGTCAGGTCTCATGCGGCGGACTTTCTGTTTCATTGGTGGGCAGTCTTCTCTTGTGGCTAGATGATGTACCACAATGTCTGTATCAAGTCCCGGCATGTCTTCGTATGACCAGGCAAAGATCTCAACATAATCATGCAATAGCTGAATTAGGCGCTCCTTGACACTCAGCTCTAGGTTGGCACCCACTTTGATTTCCTTTTTATCCTCCTCGGTACCCAAATTGATTGTATCCAACGGCTCCTCATGAGGTTGGATAGCTCCTTCCTCTTGTTGTAGTAGTCTGGCCAATTCCCCTGACACTTCACAATCTTCTTCACCTTCGTATTCGGCTTGATAGATTGGATCTTCAGAGTCACTGAATGCTATAGCAGTATCGTTACCCATGGGATCCGGAATGGAAGGGTACCTGCATTTGTGAGTGTGGGTGTGTGTAAGGTATAGCCATCTTTAAACAATAAAATGTAAAAGAAAGACAATGAGCACAAAAGGTTTGTATGTGAAAAAGCATCCATGATTCATTGAATGTCATATGAAGATGAAATAAAAACCCTTACAAATGGACCATTGTGCCTCGGGTAAGACACAAGGTTTTTAAGTGCGAATTGTTTGTGAATATTACAAGTCCAACAGAAATGTAAAAGATAAATTACTGAGAGATGAATGTTATTGGGACAAAGTCTCTTGCTTCCCAGTTGCGAAGTCCTCTGTTGACAGTAGGAAATATCCAATCTTCCAAGCTGCCCTCTTCTTCAACATCTTCCACTGTGTTGACCTCTCGGTTACTAATCCTCAAAGGTGGCCCTCCAGCATGAGCATGGCGCACAGCTTTCTGAGCAGTTGAAGTAAACCCCAAGCCAAACTTGTCTGATTTATACGGGATGTCCGAAAGTTGCCCCCAGATGGTGCATCCACCCTCTTCTACTACTGCCTTGGAGTCCTTTAAAGATGGCATCTGAAGTGGAGGTCTTGTGATCTTGGGAATCGAGGATACTGCCTTGGTTGCCGCTACTTCTTGAGAAACCTCCTCGAAATGTTGAAAAGGAGTTTCAATGAATTCGCCATCCAACTCCACATATCGGAAAGAATTTAGATGACAAATCATGTACTCTTCCTCTCCATGGACAATTATGATCTTTCCTTGGACCGGGTACTTTAGCATTTGATGTAGTGTGGAGGTGACGGCACCGGCATTATGGATCCAGGGATGTCCTAAAAGACAGGAGTAAGAAGGACAAATGTCCATCACATAGAAGGTTGAGTTGAAAATTTGAGTTCCCACCTTTATCGGGATGTCCACCTCCCCGTGGACCATCCTATTCAAACCATCAAATGCTCTCACAACTATGTTACTGGGTTTTAATGTCATCCCTTTGCAATCCAATCTATCAAGGGCTTTCTTCAGTAAGACGTTCAAAGATGATCCCGTGTCCACCAAGACATGGGCTAGAGTCGTTCCTCTACACTCCACAGAGACATGCAAAGCCTCGTTGTGTTTTCTCCCTCTGGGTGTCAAATCAGCATCAGAGAAGCCTAGGCCATTATCAGCTATCAAACTGGCCACACAGTCTTGGAATTGGTCAGCAGACGTCTCCTGTGGCACATGGGCTGTCTTTAAAAATTTTACCAGAGCTTTTGCATGTGCCTCAGAGCACAGCAGCAATGCTAGCATGGAGATCTTGGAGGGAGTCTGCCCCAACTGTTCAACCACGTCATAGTCACTTTTCTTTATTATCCTCGTGATTTCTTCCATTTCCTTCTTAGATGTTTCGGGGATAGCTAGTGATTGAGCCTTAGTCCGGACAGGCTCTTCTTGAATGCTTTTCCCTCGATCTTCAGCAGTAGAAGTGTTGGTAGGGACAACAACAGGGATTGTGTCATTTTTGTTGGTAGATACACTTACAGGTATAATCACTGGTACAAAGGTAATCTTCGGAATGACCAAGGGTCCGAAAACTGCCTTTGGAGGGGCAATCTCTGGAGAGAATATTCTACCACTACGGGTAATCTTAATAGTTCTGGCAATATTGCTAATGTCAGAACTTTCTTCTTCGGAGATTTCTTCTTCGGTGGTCAACCCATCTTGTTTAATACCATGGTAGTAGATTTCTCCACCGTAGTTCCACGGTACTGTTTTGTCTGACTCATAGGGGACCGGCCCGGGCATTGTAATTATGAGCGGAGTAGCCTTCAGAACTAATGTAATCCTAACGGGTCTTTTGGGGACCCTGGATGGATTGGCAGAAATGGTTATGATTGAAACTTCTTTAACTGGAACGAGTGAAACAGGAGCATTTTCGAACCGAATTTCTTAGTTGTCAATCAAGCGTTGGATACCTGTCTTCAACAGAGGGCAATCAATTGGAGAGGATAAGCAAATACAGAAGTCTTTATCACAACCTGGGAATATACCAGCTTTCAATAAGTTCATCTTAATGATCAGGAGCATAGTCAAGAGTTCATCCACTGTAGCAACAAACAAATCTTCCTCGATAGCATTGGCGTTGTGACCATGTCTAGGCATGGGAGCGGAAATGACATTTGGTTTCTCTGGCGCTTCAAACTCAATCTCCTTTGCATCTATGAGGTCTTGAATTTTGTTCTTCAAAGCCCAACAGTTGTTGGTGTCGTGGCCCGGACTCTCGGAATGGTATGCACATTTGGAATTCAAGTGATAATGGGGGGATGCCATGTTGGGATTCTTTGGAGCTTCTTTTAAGGTCGCTAGATTAGATTTCAGCAGATGTGGTAAAATCTGGGCTAGAGTCATATTAAGTCTGGTGAATTGTCGAACTGACCTTTCCTTCCTTGGTTGGTTACTCCTCGGTTGATCAGATGTCAACTTTGGGATCATAACGGCCCCTACCACTGGTCGGCGCTCAGCTCTCCCTTGGTTTCTTTATGGATACACAGCGGATACCTCCTTCTTCCCAGTGAAGGGTTTTTTCACAGCTGTAGAGGCAGACGAGTCTTTCTGAATCTTCCCACTTCTTATACCAACTTCCACCCTTTCGCCGGTTAAAATTAGCTCAGTAAACCCAGCAGATGAACTTCCAATCAAATGGTTGAAGAAAGGGCCCGATAGAGTTCCCAAGAACCTGTCCACCAACTCTCTTTCAGACAGAGGGGGTTGCACTCTTCCGGCTAGATCTCTCCACTTTTGTGCGTAATCTTTGAAGCCCTCATTTGAAGCCATAGCCATACTCTGAAGTTGAGTACGGGTAGGAGCCAAATCGGTGTTGTACTGGTATTGTTTATAGAAAGTTGCGGCCAGGTCTTCCCAATTATGGATGTCGGCCCTTTCTAATTGGTAAAACCAATCAAGTTGCGTTCCTGATAAACTGTCTTGGAAAAAGTGGACCCACAAGTCTTTATCGGTAGAGCGCGGCTGAATCTTCCTGACATATGATCAGAGGTGCATTTTAGGACATGACACCCCATCATATTTGGCAAATAATGGCACTTTAAACTTTGGCAGGATTACAATTCCTGACACCAGCCCCAACTCTTCAAAATCTAGGCCCGACACCCTCTGTATTTCCATAGCGCTTAAACGCTCTTCCAGATGTTTATACTTATCATCAGCCGGAGGGTACTGCTCTTCAGAGTAGTCTTCTTCTTCCTCCTCTTCTTCAGATTCTGACGGTACTGCTGTTTCTTTTCCTTTTCCTTCTCCTTCCCCGGAAGTGGTTGTAAAATTCAGAGTCCTTCTAGTCTGTCCCTGAAATCTTCTCCCCATATTCAGAACCCCAGTGGCTTTCTTTGGTTTCTTCCTTCTCTCTTCAGCTAACAGAGTCTTCAATTCATTCTGCCCCTTGGCTAGGGTCATGAGTAACTGTTGAAACTACATGTTTTGAGCTTGAAGATCTTTGACCGTCTGTTCGAGATCCATCTTACTGAAATAAACAGTAGAGAGATGAGGAAAATTGTTGCAAAAGACCTGTTATGTTATGATGAATGATATGTATACATGCAATGCTTTCAAGGATTTAAAAATTCAAATTTGTTTTAAACAAAAAAGAAGCACACGTTATATTAATAAGATAGAATTTGAGTACATCAATGCCCCTTGGGAAAAAATAATACAAAATTCTAAGATAAAAAAGTGTTGCGCATCCTCTTTGGTGCTATGTAGGCATTTAGAGTCTGCTCCTCATGAAGTAGCCTAGTGAGTTCCAAAACCTTCTTCTCGCTTGCGTAGAATTGGGCTTCGAAAGTATCTCGCTCTCTTTTGAGTTGGATCCAATCCCTTTGTAGATCTTCAAGTGATGTGGGCATGTCAGGATGTAGGATAGTGTATGGAACTTCTCATTCCTTAACATGCTCAATAATCACTGGGAGAATGGAAGGATAAGGCATCATAAGACTTTGAGCGCGGGTTTGTACCCACTTGAGGTAAGGCTCAAGAGGGATGGAATTCTTGTGTCCCAAAGTCTTGCTATCCACCTTTTTTATCATCCTCCAAGCTCGGATGAATCTCTGGTGAAGACCTTGATCGTCGTTGTCGTAGTAAAAAACCAAGCCTTGAATCAGCATATCATGTGGGCCATCCCTTCGGGCATAACCAAACTATCTTAGAGCCAAGCAAGGGTTGTAGGTGATGCCTCCCCTAATGCCAAGTAGAGGGACATTATGGAATTCCCCACAACGGTCAAAAATGATAACATTCTCTTTGGATTGAGAGCACCAATGAATATCTGAATGTTTGAGCTTCATTAACCTTTGTGACCACCTCAATCCTTGCTCATTCTTTAAGACTGATTGGGGAAGATGAGAAATAAACCATCTTTCCAGGAAGTGAGTGCAACACATAAGGACCCCTCTCTTCCTCATTGTACGAATGTGAAAAGAGTGTAGGATATCCCCTAGCAATGTAGGCACCAGATTGCGTGACATGAAGATCTTGACGGCGCTCACATCTATGAGTTGGTCAGGATTGGGGAACAAGACCATCCCATAGATGAGAAGAGCCACAATCTCCTCAAAAGCTTGCAAGTCTAGGGAATTCCAACAGCTTTGGGCCTTCTCAAACAAAAACTTTGCTAAGAAGCCTTTGACACCACTTCTAGTTTCCCAATGAGTTGTGACATCAAATGAGTGCAAGTGCAGAGCTTGAGCAATCTCTTATGGCTTTGTATCTCTTTCCGTACCGTTGAAAGGTAGTTGATTGAGAATAGGAATCCTCAAGAGTTGAGAAAATTCTTCCAAAGTAGGTACAAGTTGATAGTCAGGAAATGTGAAGCAATGATGCAAAGGGTCAAAGAACTGGAAGAGAACCTACATCATATCCTCCTCTGTGTTAGAGGTGACCAAGTTGAGTAGACGACCATGACTCTCGGTGAATGGAGAGTTCTCAAGGATCCTTGAAGCTAGCTCCTTGAGTTATGGAGGAATTCTTACAAGGTTGATTTGGATAGTTTTCCTGCGAAGCGAATCTATATCCTATAAAACAAGAACAAAGATGAATCTCTAAAATCCTTGAAATGGTTAGTGAATGCATATGATGTTTATGATGTCCATGATCTTATGTACAAGTATGGATATACAAGCAAATCAAACAAGTTCTTAGTTTAGGCTTTCATGGGGTTTTATAGGTAAGTACCCTCTCGAAGTTTAGTTGGCCCAACCTGTCCTAATAATTGTAAACGGGTTCTAAGGAGCTCAATATCACTGGATTGTTTCCTTGGTAATTGTTTCAGCTCAAGCCTCTTTAATGGCGACCAAAATATCCCAAGAAACCAACCCTCAATGAGTGTAGTATCGAGTATCTACCAAATTCAGACTGCACCAAAATCGGTCATCTCACTACATCCTAAAAGGCCAAGTTGGTCAAGTAAAGGGTTCTAGAAGTTCATTAGTGCTTCATGACATCACTCAGCGGCCCTGTATTCTCTTTGATTAAATCAAAGGCTACCGGTACGCACAAATATATCACACTAACATAGCTATTTCTTAGACCTTGTCGATATACCACGTACAATTTCCACAACGTATTGCTATTTACCTATAATGTTTCCCAAATCCGGGTGGAGGATTCAAACCCAAACAAAGAACCATAATGTAAAGCAAACAAGTCAAACAATTGTAAGCAAATAAATGTGATCTAAACCCTAAGGTAACCCCACTTTTATAATTTTCCCCAACAGAGTCGCCAGTTCTGTGACGCGGTGGGAGAACTGACTTGAGGTTTTGCGTTTGTATTCGCAAATGTTGCAGTTAGCAAGAGTCGCCACCGACTTTTCTTTTATCCAAAAGGAAAGGTGAAAAAGTACAGGAAAGACCTTTGAGATTGTTTCTTGAGTTCGGGGGGGTAGATTATGAAAAGGGAAGATATTAGCACCCTTTTCATCCATGGTTTTCCATGGGCTCTTAGTTACTTGCTTAGATCACTTGCTTTTGTTTAAAATTTGTGCTTGGTATGGTTTTTGAAAGTATTTTGTAAAAGAGACCATTCGTTTAGGCAATCTTTGTAATGATTCTCGTTCGTAAGAATGTATATGTGATCGGTGGATCTGGAACTGACTGTTTAACGCTGGTTCGCGAAATGTCGCGGAAGCAAGAGTCGCCACCGTCTTTTATTTTCTCCAAATGGAAAGGACAAAAGCACAGAAAAATTCCTTAAAGAGATTGCTCTCGGTTCGGGAGGTAGGTTATAGAAAGGGAAGGTGTTAGCACCCTTTCTATCCATGGTTATCCATGGGCTCTTAGATACTTGCTCATTTGTGTTTTCAAAATTGGTTAGTTTGCTTTTCAACTGTGGGTTTAAAAAAAGTTTCTTTGAAAATTCCAGTTCGACTCTTGTATCGGTCCTCAAGAGTGTTTGAAAAAATTGCTTTCGAAAGCTTTTTGAAAAGGTGTTGGTGTGAAAAGTATTTTTGATTTGTTTTGAAATTAGAGCAAGTATCTACAAGAATCTACCTACCCTAAGGAATTCGTCTGTGTAAATGTCCTTTAAAGTAGTGCCATCCCACCATTGAGAGGTAGGTAGCACCACCGTTGGAGGTGTTCGGGTCAATTCGAGGTTCGGGACATGGTGATCACCAGAGCAATAGGAAGACACCTTAGAAGCTACCCTCATGCCAGGTTCCCGGATCATGAGGACTTACTAAGACATCCTCTACTCGACGATCACCTTTCGAGGCAAGGCAACAGTGAGGCGTACCCTAGGGGTGGTGTGTGATTTGTGTGTCGTTTTCAGATATTTTTGTCTTTTGTCATATCATTGGTGATCTAACGTTTGTTTTTAGTTTTGTCCATACATTCTTTCATGCTTTGATTAACAGTTAAAAAGATGCGGAAATTAAAAGTTCTAAACTATTACAAAGGCGCGGGTCCACATCGCCAAATTTAATCCAGGACCCGATTTGACAGAAAATAAAGAAATAAAGTGCGAGAAATAAAATGTCCGAGTTTACAAGGCTTTGGGAAAATTACATTAATATTAAACGAAATAAAATAAATATGCGAATAAGGATTAAAAACGAGGGCGTTGGACCCTTTTTGCAAAATTAAATTAAATGATGGAATTGATTAATTAAGAGAGAAAAGAAATTGTTTTTTTTTTGTTGATATTTTTTAGTATTTTATGTTTTTAATGGAAAAAGAATTAATTGAAATTAAATGATAACCCTAATTCTATTTGTTTTTTAGATTATTAAGAAAACATGTTAAAATTAAACCTAAATTAACCTAATTAATTACATGGTAATTTAATTACAAAAATAATACTTAATAATTAATTATTGTGAAAGAAAAGAAAAAAGAGGATAAAAATTGATTAACACCTAATTCTACCAATTTTAAGTTTATTAAGAAAAATGTTTGAATTAAACCTAATTTTACAAAGCTAAAATTAATTAGTGATATTTATTTACAAAAAATATTAATTAAATAAATATATTTTGATTTTTATGACTTTTCTGTTTTTTACTATTTTTTATATTTTATGAAAATAAGTTAAATTAAAGGAATTAATTAAAAAAAGAAATAATTGAAATAAATAAAATAAGGAAAAGAAAGAAAATACAATACCTTGGGGGGCTTCTGTCCCCTTTTTGGAGGTGAATTGGAGTGGTTTGGCCATTTGTGTTCTGGCCTCATCATACATAAGTTGTTCTACTTTGGCCATTTGGCTTTTGGCTTTTGGCCATTTGGCTTTTGGCTTCAACGTCCCTTAATGTCTGGCTTAATGTCTGCCTCGCCATGTATTGGTGTCATGCATAAGTTTTTCTAGTCTGGCCATTTGGCTTTTGGCTTTTGGCCATTTGCCTTTTGGCCTCAACGTTCCTTAATGAACCTGCACGGGATCCTGTCTAAATCTGCAGTGTTGAACCTCATGAACACATTAAATAAAATCATAAAAATTCAAATAAAACCAACATATGAAGAAATTTAATGTTTAGGCACAATATGGCATGTATGAATGATTATACCCTTTTGATCATGGAGATCAAATCACCTTTACCCTTACTGGAAAAGTAGTGACATGAATTCTTTTATGCCATTTGGATCATGGAGATCAAGCCAGCCTTACCCTTACTGAAGAAGTAATAAGATGTTGGTTTGTAACTGAGATGGCTTTGTTTGTAGTGAGAGAGAGATTTGTAATAAGGATTTCAAGGTTTTAGGGTTCTTGAAAGAGTTTGATATTCCAACAGTGTTGTGGCAAGGTTTTTTCTCTCTTTTTCTCTTCTCCTTTTTTGTGTGAAAAGAATGTGATTATATAATGGAAATTAGGGTAAAGCAAATGGGCTTTGAATGTGCAATTGGGCCTCCAAAATTCACTTGAATTCGTCACTTTCAAGGCTAAATCGCATGGACTTAAGTGCATTTTTTGAAGTTGAAATGTGAAAACAAAATGTAGCCGGCATCGAGAACTAACTCCTGTCCGAAAATCGACTCAATTGGATAAACGGTGAATTAGTTATGAATTTTTGAAGTTTCAGCTCAGACAAACTTATTTTGGGCTTCAGTGTCGACTCTGACACGTTCTTCAATAAAAAACTGGTATTGATCGGAGCATAATCCGGTCTCGACCTTTGAAGCAAAGTTGTAGATCTAAGAGTCAGGGACCTTGTGTAAAAATATGAGTCCAATCCGATAAAAATTGACCGAGTTATGAATTTTCGAAGTTTCGGCCCAGATGAAATAATATTCAGCATTCAGGATTTTCAGCGTGTCACGCACTCTGAGAAAAAAACGAAGGCCTTTTGAATACCGTTTGAACTCAATACCTTCTGTGAAAATGTAGCCAACTCAATTTGTGAAATTTTGGCACCGGAACCAGCTCGATACGATGAAAATCGACCAAGTTATGATTTTTTGAACATGACGCAAATAAACTTCTGTCACAAATTTTCTGCACGAAAATGCTTGATAAATCCACATTTTTGAAGACCTTCTGATCGAAATTGGCTTCTAGCCGTGAGAGATGAAAACGTAGATAATGTCAAGACGGAATTTTGGCCACCGGAACGGGTTCAAAACGAGCCACGATCTTCAAATTATGAATTTTTTAGCGCGTAAGAACTGCACTTTCAACACACTTTTTTCACCATATTTCTTCGAGAAAACTCACACATTCGGATACCTTCTTTAAAGAGTTGACTCTTGAGCCGAACCTGAATTAGAAAATACGTTGTCAGAGATATCTTGGCGAAAGAATACCTGAATATGACGCGCCGGGTTGGACTTGTGAATTTTTCTTGAAATGTTTTGAGAAATATGGGAGGGCAAATTTTGGGGTACAACAGTTGCCCCTGTTCAATCTTCTTAAACCTGAGGATGCAGATTGGCTGACGTGCCTTTCGTAATCCGAGGGTGGAAGATGATTGAACACTAGAGTGCCCAGAAATTTGCGCTCACATAGTAGCAGTGCGATGATGGAATGGGCTTATAGATGCCATTTAGAGGTTGCTGGATAGGATGATGGGCTTATAGATGCCATCTGGATGTTGATCGCGTAAGAGATTCCTTAGCGAGAACTTGCGTACCTGCAAAACAGAAAATGATTACCTGACATGTTGCAGGAGCTGATTTTCAGATGCTTGGTATAGATGTGTCCTGACTGGTTACAGGAGTTGGATCTAGAGCTTCAAACGATGATGAATGAACCAGGGATGGTTACTACCTTAGCATGAATGGTAAGAGAACCTTGGGTGACTTTAACTTCAACAACGCTCGTTGAGAAAATCTTGGTGGGAATTACCATCTTCGCAGGATCGGGAAGAGAACCAAAGGAAATTATAATCTGAAAGGGAATTACATCTCACGCACCGTCGGAGAGGGAACCATTAGGAAAGGAATTACCACCTCACGCACCGTCGGAGAGGGAACCATAAGAGACTATCACCTCACTCACCGTCGGAGAGGGAAACATCTGAAAAGGACTTTCCACCTCACTCATCGTCGGAGAGGGAACCATAGGAGACTATCACCTCACTCACCGTCGGAGAGGGAAACATCTGAAAAGGACTTACCACCTCACTCACCGTCGGAGAGGGAACCGTAGGAGACTATCACCTCACTCACCGTCGGAGAGGGAAACATCTGAAAAGGGATTACCACCTCACTCACCGTCGGAGAGGGAACCGTAGGAGACTATCGCCTCACTCACCGTCAGAGAGGGAAACATCTGAAAAGGGATTACCACCTCACTCACCGTCGGAGAGGGAACCGTAGGAGACTATCACCTCACTCACCGCCGGAGAGGGAAACATCTGAAAAGGACTTACCACCTCACTCACCATCGGAGAGGGAACCGTAGGAGACTATCACCTCACTCACTGTCGGAGAGGGAAACATCTGAAAAGGACTTACCACCTCACTCACCGTCGGAGAGGGAACCATAAGAGACTATCACCTCACTCGCCGTCGGAGAGGGAAACATCTGGTGATAACTTCTACTGAGTCTTTATCAGAAATTATAATCTCAAAAGGAATTATCACCTCACGCACCGTCGGGGAGGGGACCATAGGAAATTATAACTTGAAATAACTTCTACTGAGTCTTCATCAGAAAAATCTGTTGGGAGTCGATTTAGCTGGACTAGAGAAGGCCTGGGACTGGATAAGAAATCTTCGAAGTCGATTAACTGAACCGGTCTAGGTCTTGAAATATGATTGAGAATTTCAACTGCATCTTTCCTGAAAGGTAAAGGTTAGTCATATGCAATGCATGATATGGATCAAGCAATGATGTTCTCAACATAAATGAGATTTGTATGATATGATGCGTCTATGCATGCTATAATGATGTATGTGATGTTTTATGTATGTTTTTGTCTAGGAAATTAAATCCTTGACGGGCGCCGGGAAGTCATATCCTGGGCTGATGTTGAAGAATAGATTTTTGCTTCCGCTGGGGATGATAACTGCAAGAACACCGGTAGGAGAAGATGACTCCGTTGAGGAATAAACTTGGCGAGTGGAAGATTCTGCAGGGAGAAAAGATACTCCAGCGACCATGCTGGGAAGCAATACTCTGTGGGAAGAGGGATGCCTTGCTGAGTGTTGACAATAATTTGCTGGGGATACCCTTGTTGTTGGAAGTGTTGATGGACTTCGCTGGGGTAAGAAGACTTCGTCGAGGACGATCTTTCCATGGCTTTTTGCTGAGGATAACCCAGTTATATCCTGGTAAGGAAATAACTCTTTGAATAAAGTCGGGAGACGCGTTCGTGCTCTGTGAGGATAAGCTTCCAGAACCTACTGGGGATAAGCTTACTACTTGGGGAGATGAATTCCAACTTTCCTGGGGAAATTGGATTGGACTCTTCTGGGGGAGTTTTGATATGCTGGGGAAGTGATTCCTTTGAACGTTGATATGCCGCCGGGGAACAATCTTTAGACCAAGACTGCTTGGGATGCCTGTTAAGAGTGCATATATACCGCTGGGGAATGTTGGGATCTGCTAGAGGATACTCAACTTCCTTAAGTTTGATACTATAGCTTCGCTTGGGGAGAGTGCACTGACTTGCTGGCTCACTCTCTGGGGGATTAAGATATCTGGTTACGTTCTTCCGCTGAACCCATCTTGGTACCCTGGAGGACAGAACAATTAGATTGCTTTTAGACAACTCTTTATTGCCCCTGTTTCTGAGGTGGGAGAGGAAGACCTGTGAGGCGCTGATAGTTGTTGATGGACAAACCTTCTTCTGGTAGGCAGGTGACAGGATGACAGGACATAGTCGTACGCTTTAATCCCTAACTTTTGCCTGGACCGCCCTTTCGGGTTTTCAGTCCACCGGGATACCCATTTTTGCCCAAGCCGCCTTTCCAGGTTTTCGACTTGCCGGGTGTACAGATTCTTTTCATTTCATCCCTTATTTTTGCCCGAACCCTTTTGGTTCGCCGGGAAGCCCTTATTTTTGCCTAGGCATGTCAGCCTAGCGGGTCTTTGATGATGCGCAGTATTTTTTTCCGACTATATCCACACTCTCAGAATGTAGGGAGTTGCCCTTGTTATAAGTGTTTTGTCATGCCACTAGAAGGTATTTGATCAGGCAAGATTCGTTGTTGGAATGCCCCAAGTGACTCAGGCGGAGATTTGCCCTAGGCTATTTGGCCTTTGAGAGATTCTCCGAATCTTGATTGGATTGCCCCAGATGGTAGACCATGATCATGTCATGCCCCTTGATTGGAGGTGCTTCTGTTCATTAGGCATTCGTCGTGCGAATTTTCCTGCTGTTCAAACAAAAAGTCATATGCAAACAAAGTTATGTCAAAAATGCAAAGCTTATGTCTGTCTTGAAGATTTTTGAAAATGCCTTCTTTTTCATAAAACAAGTGAATGTTTGTAAAACGTGATGTCAACTCCGTATTTACCGTAGGCCTTAAGGAGTCAGGATACCTTTTGTAACAGTATGCTTTCGAACTAACCCATGCTTCAGCTAGGACTTTTAAGGGTTATAACGTGGTCTGGTTCACGGTTTAAGAAACAAAGGATAAAGGCTCAAATTATTTGTACCCACCCGCTCTTCGTGATGTTCTCCAAACCTAAACTCAGTTGATCATACGTTAGACCTTGTTTGAGTCTTTGCTCTGATTTTCGGTGATGATTCGGATGTTGATAACTTATTTTGGATAGGCAGTCATTCCTTTTTTATTGAGGGTTTGTAAGACCTCTTTCTTGTCTGATTTTGTTATCCCTTTCTTTTTTTGCCTGAACTGTTTCCTTTTTTGGAATCACAGTCAGCGGGATGCCCCAGCTTTGTAAGTCTCCTTTATGGATTTTGACTTAATGGGTTTTTATTCTTGAGATATAATGACTGCCTATCCTTATGATTATTCGGAATCATCACTGTCTTCTTTTTTTTTTTTTTTGTAAGGACTTCTTTGGTGCCATTCGTTATGCACTTGGATCAACTGAGGGACTACCCTGCCCCAGGTTATGATTAAGGGTTTTAAATTTCGAAAAGAAAAACTCCTACTTCTTTGGCTCAGAGGGGTTGACGAGGGATTATCATCCTTATAACTCCAGTGTTTAGGGATTGAAACAATGCCTGTACCTCATCAGCGGGGTTTGTTCAAAAGCATACTGTCAAGATCGCGGTATCGTTTTCGTCATCCTCCCTCAAGAGGCTTAGAATTATTATTTAAGAGTTGATCATCAGAAAAAATATGAAAATAATTTGCATTTAGTGAATACGAATATATTGTTTTAGAACAGACATATGCGATGCATTAATGAAATAACAATGTTTAACATGAGTAAATGTTTGAACAAAAGAGAATTGCAACTTGAACATTCGAATGAACAAAAATTTCTCAATCCTAGCCATATTTTGGCAAGGGAGCAGTGATCACGTGAGGAGTCTTGGGTACTTTAAACTGAATCTCTCCAGCGTCGATCATGTCTTGGACCTTATTTTTCAAGCTCCAACAATCATCTGTAGTATGCCCCGGGCTGTCAGAGTGATAAGCGCAGCGGGCGTTGGGGTTATACTTCGGTGACGTTGTATTTTGGCTCTTCGGAGCTTCTTTTAGAGTTACCAGCTTGGTCTCCAGCAACTGTGGTAATATCTGGGATAAGGTCATGCTGAGCCGAGTGAACTGCCTTCTCTCGCTCTTTTGTTGGTTGTGATGTTGAATTTGTGACACTGGAGCAATTTGGGGAGCTCTCCCCCTACCTCCTTGTCTCAAAGGTGGTTGAACAATGACTGGCTTTTTACCCTTAGACTTTTGCCCCAGTTGGTTACCCTGAAGCAGTTGGTTGGCGAGAAACCAGATCTCGTCTTGTCTTTGAGCTAACCCTTGAATGGCAGTCACCTGCCCCAACATTTGGACCTTCAATGCATCCACCTCGGCTTGTAGGTGTTTCAGCCTTTCATCCTTAGCACTGTTCCTGACAAAGGTCTCCATGAGAAGTGTCCTTAGCTCTTCCTGCCCCTTGGATAGATTCAGGAGGATTTCCCCGAACCGAGCCTCTTGAGCAAGAAGGTCCTGGCTATCTTGTTGGGATTCTTAGGAGGATCCTTTAGAGTTACCAAGTTCAACCTCAGCAGTTGTTGTAAGGCTTGAGGCAGCGACACGTTGAGCTTGGTGAATTGCCTTTTGGGCTTGTCTGGCTGAAGCTGGTGAGGTTGATACTGAATTGGTGATACTGAAGCCATATGAGGAGCTTTCTCCTTGCCTCTTTGTCTCAAAGGTGGTCGAACGATGACTGGCTTTTTACCCTTAGACTTTTGCCCCAGCTGGTTACCCTGAAGCAGTTGGTTGACGAGAAACCAGAGCTCGTCTTGTCTTTGAGCTAACCCTTGAATAGCAGTCACCTGCCCCAGCATCTGGGCCCTCAATGCATCCACCTCAGCTTGTAGGTGTTCCAGCTTTTCATCCTCAACACTGTTCCTGACAAAGGTCCCCATGAGAAGTGTCCTTAGCTCCTCCTGCCCCTTGGATAGATTCAGGAGGATTTCCCTGAAATGAGTCTCTTGAGCGAGAAGGTCCTGGTTATCTGGTTGGAAGGCCATTGCTGAAATAAACAGCGAGAAAGGTAAGTGACCTGCAACAAAGATACCTGCTATATAATGATGTGTATGACATGCATGCAATGTTTTCAAGGACCTCGCGGGATAAACAAGAAAATTTGTTAGAACTAGGTAGCTTGATTGAGGGAACTTCATGTTTGCTGAGATTCCTTCTTCAGGGGTCAAAGGCTCACCATATCCAGTGGGTCATAGCCCCTGACTTTAATCATCATGTCTGGTTTTGATTTCCAAACAACCTTGGTTAGGGGAACCTTCTTCAGGAGTCAAAGCTCACCATATCAAGTGGGTCATAGCCTCTGACAACTTTGGCTAGAGGAAAATAAATCCTCTTTGCCCCTTGTTAGATGTTTGATTCATCATGACCTGCATCACAAGCCCTTGAGATCCTTGAAATGGGTTAGGATGTATGCAATGGTATGATGTCATGATGCATGGGGTAGTATAGATAAACCCTGTTATGAGCCCTTATTAAGGACTGCAAACCAAAACCTGCAAGAAGCTCAAGTAAAACCTGTTATGAGTCCCAGTTAAGGACTATAAACAAACCCTGCAAGGACTTGGTAAACCTTGTTATGAGTCTTGGTTAAGGACTAAAACAAAAACCTGTAGGAAATTCAGTAAACCCTGTTATGAGTCCTAGTTAAGGGCTATGGACAAAACCTGCAAAAACTTGGCAAACCCTGCTATGAGTCCCAATTAAGGACTATAAGCGAACCCTGCAAGTAGTTCCTGTGTTAGATATCAAGCATGCAAGTAGTCAAGTTGGAAGGCACACAAGTCACACAAGAGAAACCCTTAGAGTTCAGGCCAGCATGGGGTCTGGGTATTACCCTCTTGAAGTTGGTGGGTTCAACCTGTCCTATTAGAAGTAACCGGGTTCTAAGGGTCCCAATATCACGGGATTGCTTTTATTGTTCATCGTTTTGATTTAGCCACTGAACTGGCGACCGAAATATTCCAGGAAAGCAACCCTCAATTGAGTGTAGTATCGAGTATCAACCAACCTCGGACTGCACCAAAGTCAGTTATCTCACTACCCTAAAGAGGCCAAGATTGTTCAATTAAGGTTCCTAAGGTCTGTTGATGCTTCACGACACCACGCGGAGGCCCCGTACTCTCCTTGACTGAACTCAAGGGTTACCGGTACACACCAAAATGCCACATCAACGTAGCAGACTGTTTCAACCATGTCGGTATACCCCGCACAGTTCCCTCACAGCCTTGTTGCTACTTTCTAAGAAAGGTATCCCCCAGATCCGGGTTAGGATCTATAGAACTCCCAAGCAACCCACAATAATAAAGCACACAAGGAAAACAATTGAAAACACAGTTATGAACTAGCCCTAAGGTACACCTCACTTTAAGTTTATCCCCAGCAGAGTCGCCAGTTCTGTGATCGGTGGATCTGGAACTGACTGTTTAACGCTGGTTCGCGAAATGTCGCGGAAGCAAGAGTCGCCACCGTCTTTTATTTTCTCCAAATGGAAAGGACAAAAGAACAGAAAAATTCCTTAAAGAGATTGCTCTCGGTTCGGGAGGTAGGTTATAGAAAGGGAAGGTGTTAGCACCCTTTCTATCCATGGTTATCCATGGGCTCTTAGATACTTGCTCATTTGTGTTTTCAAAATTGGTTAGTTTTCTTTTCAACTGTGGGTTTAAAAAAAGTTTCTTTGAAAATTCCAGTTCGACTCTTGTATCGGTCCTCAAGAGTGTTTGAAAAAATTGCTTTCGAAAGCTTTTGGAAAAGGTGTTGGTGTGAAAAGTATTTTTGATTTGTTTTGAAATTAGAGCAAGTATCTACAAGAATCTACCTACCCTAAGGAATTCGTCTGTGTAAATGTCCTTTAAAGTAGTGCCATCCCACCATTGAGAGGTAGGTAGCACCACCGTTGGAGGTGTTCGGGTCAATTCGAGATTCGGGACATGGTGATCACCAGAGCAATAGGAAGACACCTTAGAAGCTACCCTCATGCCAGGTTCCCGGATCATGAGGACTTACTAAGACATCCTCTACTCGACGATCACCTTTCGAGGCAAGGCAACAGTGAGGCGTACCCTAGGGGTGGTGTGTGATTTGTGTGTCGTTTTCAGATATTTTTGTCTTTTGTCATATCATTGGTGATCTAACGTTTGTTTTTAGTTTTGTCCATACATTCTTTCATGCTTTGATTAACAGTTAAAAAGATGCGGAAATTAAAAGTTCTAAACTATTACAAAGGCGCGGGTCCACATCGCCAAATTTAATCCAGGACCCGATTTGACAGAAAATAAAGAAATAAAGTGCGAAAAATAAAATGTCTGAGTTTACAAGGCTTTGGGAGAATTACATTAATATTAAACGAAATAAAATAAATATGCGAATAAGGATTAAAAACGAGGGCGTTGGACCCTTTTTGCAAAATTAAATTAAATGATGGAATTGATTAATTAAGAGAGAAAAGAAATTGTTTTTTTTTGTTGATATTTTTTAGTATTTTATGTTTTTAATGGAAAAAGAATTAATTGAAATTAAATGCTAACCCTAATTCTATTTGTTTTTTAGTTTATTAAGAAAACATGTTAAAATTAAACCTAAATTAACCTAATTAATTACATGGTAATTTAATTACAAAAATAATACTTAATAATTAATTATTGTGAAAGAAAAGAAAAAAAAGGATAAAAATTGATTAACACCTAATTCTACCAATTTTAAGTTTATTAAGAAAAATGTTTGAATTAAACCTAATTTTACAAAGCTAAAATTAATTAGTGATATTTATTTACAAAAAATATTAATTAAATAAATATATTTTGATTTTTATGACTTTTCTGTTTTTTACTATTTTTTATATTTTATGAAAATAAGTTAAATTAAAGGAATTAATTAAAAAAAGAAATAATTGAAATAAATAAAATAAGGAAAAGAAAGAAAATACAATACCTAGGGGGGCTTCTGTCCCCTTTTTGGAGGTGAATTGGAGTGGTTTGGCCATTTGTATTCTGGCCTCATCATACATAAGTTGTTCTACTTTGGCCATTTGGCTTTTGGCTTTTGGCCATTTGGCTTTTGGCTTCAACATCCCTTAATGTCTGGCTTAATGTCTGCCTCGCCATGTATTGGTGTCATGCATAAGTTTTTCTAGTCTGGCCATTTGGCTTTTGGCTTTTGGCCATTTGGCTTTTGGCCTCAACGTTCCTTAATGAACCTGCACGGGATCCTGTCTAAATCTGCAGTGTTGAACCTCATGAACACATTAAATAAAATCATAAAAATTCAAATAAAACCAACATATGAAGAAATTTAATGTTTAGGCACAATATGACATGTATGAATGATTATACCCTTTTGATCATGGAGATCAAATCACCCTTACCCTTACTGGAAAAGTAGTGACATGAATTCTTTTATGCCATTTGGATCATGGAGATCAAGCCAGCCTTACCCTTACTGAAGAAGTAATAAGATGTTGGTTTGTAACTGAGATGGCTTTGTTTGTAGTGAGAGAGGGATTTGTAATAAGGATTTCAAGGTTTTAGGGTTCTTGAAAGAGTTTGATATTCCAACAGTGTTGTGGCAAGGTTTTTTCTCTCTTTTTCTCTTCTCCTTTTTTGTGTGAAAAGAAGGTGATTATATAATGGAAATTAGGGTAAAGCAAATGGGCTTTGAATGTGCAATTGGGCCTCCAATATTCACTTGAATTCGTCACTTTCCAGGCTAAATCGCATGGACTTAAGTGCATTTTTTGAAGTTGAAATGTGAAAACAAAATGTAGCCGGCATCGAGAACTAACTCCTGTCCGAAAATCGACTCAATCGGATAAACGGTGAATTAGTTATGAATTTTTGAAGTTTCAGCTCAGACAAACTTATTTTGGGCTTCAGTGTCGACTCTGACACGTTCTTCAATAAAAAACTGGTATTGATCGGAGCATAATCCGGTCTCGACCTTTGAAGCAAAGTTGTAGATCTACGAGTCAGGGACCTTGTGTAAAAATATGAGTCCAATCCGATAAAAATTGACCGAGTTATGAATTTTCGAAGTTTCGGCCCAGATGAAATAATATTCAGCATTCAGGATTTTCAGCGTGTCACGCACTCTGAGCAAAAAACGAAGGCCTTTTGAATACCGTTTGAACTCAATACCTTCTGTGAAAATGTAGCCAACTCAATTTGTGAAATTTTGGCACCGGAACCAGCTCGATACGATGAAAATCGACCAAGTTATGATTTTTTGAACATGACGCAAATAAACTTCTGTCACAAATTTTCTGCACGAAAATGCTTGATAAATCCACATTTTTGAAGACCTTCTGATCGAAATTGGCTTCTAGCCGTGAGAGATGAAAACGTAGATAATGTCAAGACGGAATTTTGGCCACCGAAACGGGTTCAAAACGAGCCACGATCTTCAAGTTATGAATTTTTTAGCGCGTAAGAACTGCACTTTCAGCACACTTTTTTCACCATATTTCTTCGAGAAAACTCACACATTCGGATACCTTCTTTAAAGAGTTGACTCTTGAGCTGAACCTGAATTAGAAAATACGTTGTCAGAGATATCTTGGCGAAAGAATACCTGAATATGACGCGCCGGGTTGGACTTGTGAATTTTTCTTGAAATGTTTTGAGAAATATGGGAGGGCAAATTTTGGGGTACAACAGTATACAAAGATGTTTGTCTTTTGAAAATGTTTTCAATGATTGTAAGATGTTTTGAAATGTGTGTGTGTTTGTTTTTTTGAAAATAGCAAAGATTTTGTTTGAAATGGAGCAAGTAACTAGAAGCTATCTACCTACTCAAATGTCTTTCCTATGTATTTTCTATTCCTTTGACATTATTGTCTTACCATTCATTTGGTAAGCAACCCTATCTTTGGATATAAACGGGACGGGCGTGGGTCATCATATAACCATGATTAGCAATGTTCACAAAGTATCTTAACATTTTTGAGGGACCAAGATCATTTTGTAAGGCAACTTTTGAATAGCGTCATCGAGGGGCTATGATCTTATATTTGTTTTGTCTTGCCAAGATACTTCGCACGCGTAACATGACCATTTTTGTTTTAGGCAACTAAGTGGGGAAACCCTAAGGGTGCTTGTGTGCATGTCATTTTCATGCTTTTGATTTTGTCTTGCATTTAGAGTGTTCTATTTGCTTTGTTTTCGTTCTTGTCATACAAACCCTAATTACTAATCATGGCATATGAAAGAAATAAATTGCGTAATGTAAATATACTAAGCTATTACAACAATTTTATGGGAGGGGGGAATACAAGTTTGAATGGGGATTTGCACAAATATAAAGCTAAATACATTATTACAACCAAATCGAATTTGTGCGAATTAAGATAAATATAATATAATATTTAAAATATAATGCAATGTACATCTAAAAAGGTTTTTTGTGTCTTATTTTCATGTAAAAGAATATTTAATCTAAACCTAGAAATATAAGGAAAAAGATTTGATTTTTGAAAGGGGTTAAACCCTAATTTTTGTTTAAAAGAAAATAATATTTCTATATGTATTATTTTATGTATTTTTGTATAAAAATAATAAATAATATTATATAAAGAAATAAAAAAATTAAATATATACAAGAATAAGTATTTATAAGTATGAAAATAAAAAATAAATTGAAATAAATATGTTTAATTATTTTTACAAGTTTATTAAGGAAATAAGTGATATACTATTTAAAATAAAATATATTTATGTTAGAAATATTAAAAAAATATAATAAAAGTGAAATATTATTAATTTACATTTTAAATATTTTTTATGCATTAAAAGAAATATTTAAAATATTAAATATATAAATAAAACAAATAAGAAATAAAAATGTAGAAAGAGTTGGCAGGGGGTAAGATAGCAAGTCAGTGGTGATGTTGAGCAAAAACACTGGCCCATAGCAAAAGCCCAAACATGCAGAAAATGTCAAAAAACTGAAAAGAAAAAAAATGCCAAAATGCAAAAGTAGCGCGCAGGTTTGAACCCAGGACATGGGTCTCACCAGCGCACTGTTTTACCATTGGGGTAGCCATGCATCCATTGTCTTTACTGAAACAAAAATAATATATTACAAAACGCGTCCTTGCCCTGTTTCATCTTCTTCCTCACGCCTTGGCCGGATCCCCTGTAACTTCCTCATGCTTCCATAAAAATGAAAACTTATAACATGAAAAATGTAGCATTTGAACTCACGAATCCAACCATATAAGTTATGTAATCTAACTATCAAAGATCAAAGAGAATTTTAAAAGCCCTAAATTCTAACCTAATATTTTCAGAGATTTCAACTTCCAAATTCTCTTAGCACAAGTAAAATCAATGCAGGATAATGATATGTATAACTTAGTTATGATGAGAACTACACTTTTCATTCACAGATCGTGGCCTAAGGTTTCCTGTACAAGGAGATAGAGTTTGAAAATTTACCTCCTTCAGCTGGAATCGTGTATGGAAATGTAGTGACTTTAATGGAGGCCTGATGCTTGCTTAAGCTTCCTTGAGCTTCCCTGAATCTATTCCAACCTTTGCCTTGCTCTGAAAGTGGCTAGAACTCCCTGACCAAGTCCAACTGCAAGCTTCAAAGTCAACAATGGAAGATGGTGGTAAAGATAATACAGAACATGGATGATGGTTTGGATGGGTTTGATATCAAGTATGTAAGGTATTGGAATGATCTAAACACAAAACGCACGAGCCAAATGGAAGTTGGAGGTGTTTGTCCAGAAACTGTATGTTTTGGACATTTTTGGTGTTTTGCTTGCTCTCCGTGTTTCAGGTCTTGGCTTGGTGTTTTATGTGTTGCATAATGTTTGTGTATTAGTATTGAAAGGATCTTATTCCAGCTCTCCAACAGATCTGCAAGCCCTAGCCTTTTTGTAACTTTTCTTGTACTTGGAGCAAAGTGATAAGACAAATCTCACATGCTTGTACCAGCTTGCTTAGGGTTGGTATTTCTTACCTACAAGTTGCCTTTGGTCTGTGGTACTTGCATGTATCAAGGGGACAGGTCCAATGCTTAAGATTACAAAGTTTGCCAAAGTTGCTCTTTTTCAAAATGGCAATGGAACCTTTTTGCCATAAATGGAATTACAAGTTGGATAAAGGTTCAAAAGCATGGATTAAAGTTTTGTCAACTGAGTAAGCATTTAATTAAGGAGTGTGGAACAAGTTTAGGACCTGTACAGCATGAAATAGCCAGCATAGGATTGATTTGCAACTTGGTTCTTCATGAAATGGCTTGAACAAAAAGTGAGAAAATGCCAACTTCCTCTCTTCGATTCTCCCTACTCAAAAATTATATTGAGGAGTTCTCTGACATTTTGGAAATCTTGAAATTTTCTCTATAATTCATATTTGAAATGCATTTTTAGATTCCTCTTGGAACTAGGTGAAAAATTTCCATGAAGTTGGGTCAAAAACCTGCCTAAATTAGGGCAAAATTTCACTAAGTTAAGAAGTTCATGACCATGTATTCATAAATTTATATCTTGAGATTCATGCATCTTTAGGGAAAATTTTGTGAAGAAAAGTTGTAGATTTCATGGAGGTCTACAACTTTCATGTTGGGAACTTTCCTTGAATCATCATGCATCATGGTGAAAAAGTGGTGTAAAGTTGAGAAAAAATAAGAAAATTTTCATACTTAGAAAATTTCAAAGTTATGAAAAATTTCAAATTCAAACCCTAATTTTCAAATTAGGATTTCTTGGTGAACAAGTTTCACATTTTGACATGTATTGATGAATTATGACCCTTGGTACTTGATTTTGACCAAAAAGTCAAAGTTAGACTTTTCAGTGTACAGTTGACTTTTGATCAGTTGACTGCAAATTTCATCTGTCAATCCAATGAATTTGAGATGTTTTGAGCCATGTAATTAAGTAAATATGATGCCATTGAATCCTTGAAATCATGCTTGAACTCAATTGGTCATTTGCTAGGTTAAAAATCAGAAATTGCCCTTCCTCAATCAAACCCCTAATTTTGACCATTTTGCCCTTTTGATGATTTGATCAAATTTCTTGAGGAATTGTGATCCAAACTTGACCAAATGGTACATATGAGTCTAAAATGTTGATGTGGATATAAAATTATGAAGTTTGACTGTAAATTGGCCATGGTTGACTTTTTCCCCAATACAGCTGATTTTTAGGTCAACTGTCCAATTGATTGATCAAAAATGTGGTTCAAGGCTTGAAACTTGTCATGAGTGATCTTAGGGATCCATAATGATGTTTGAAAGTCATATGAAGCATTGATAGTCCAAAAATCCTTGTGAAAATTCAAACCCTAATTTTGGGTCATCAGTGCAAGATGGGATGTCTTGAGCTGATCAGACCCTAATCCAGTCTTGAGTCAAAGAGATCTTGTGAGAAAAATCTTGATATATGAGAGGGAAAATTTTGGGGTAAAAAAAACAACAATAAAGGAAAGACAAGATTATTTTTATCCTGGTTCGTTTGAACTCAAACTACTCCAGTCCACCCGCCAAGGTGATTTCGTCTTTCTCAACAAGGACTTAATCCACTATAATCAACTGATTACAATCACACAACAACTGTCGTGATTAACAATGCACAAGTAAACTTACAAGTGACTCACACCACTAAGACTTAAACTAGTCCTAGTCTACTTGAGAAATCTGACCAAACTTGGTCTCTCAAGGAACAATTACAAGATATAGATCTTTACAGATAGTGAAACAAAGTTTGCTTCTAAGAAAGCTATATCACAACTGTGATTTTTCACTAAGAATTGTATAGCACAAAGTATATGAAATTTGTTTGTGAGCTCAGAATATTTTGCGTAGCTTTTGCTTCTCTTGAATTTGATAAGTTCTATTCAGAACTTCAGTTGTTCAATCTTTCAGTATTTTGATTGAGCAGTTGAGCGTTCTAGCATTTTTTTGGCTTGCAATTAATGTTCTTCTATATATAGCACGAAGAAACATGACAGTTTCTGCCTTCAAATGGAGAGCATTAAATGTTTGCGTGTTTCCTTGCACTATTCCATTTTCCAATGCACTAGCGTGGATACTTGAGTGCATGTAGCCGTCTTTGCATTAAATGAGAAAACGAATCTATGTAAGAGCATGTCTCCTGATCCTTGAAAAGACTTGTTAGATTCTATATTCATTCAGAACTTGGCTTCACGTCTTGATTCAGAACATGCTTGTATATCTTCTAAACAACGCTTTGCTTGCTAAGTACTTCTGATCAGTGCTTGCTTTCAAATATCTTCTGAACAACACTCGCTTTCAAATATCTTCTGAACAACACTTGCTTTCAAATATCTTCTGAACAACACTTGTTTTCAAATATCTTATGAACAACACTTTCTTTCAAATATCTTCTGAACAACACTTGCTTTCAAATATCTTCTGAACAGCACTTGCTTTCACAGAAACTTGCTAAGCGTTAGAAGATGTATTTAAATAATTATCTTACCAGAGTCAGCATCAGCACTTGCGCTAAAACAAATGGTTCTTTCATCAAAGAACTTCTTCATTTATTTTCAGCTCAGCACATCAAGATGCTTCTGTCAGAACATTATCAGAGACAACATCAGCATCAGTACTTGCACTAAAACAAATAGTTCTTTCATCAAGGAACTTCTTCATTTATTTTCAGCTTAGCACATCAAGATGCTTCTGTCAGAACATTATCTGAAACAATTAAATATGTTTATCAGAGTATCAAATATATAAAATATAATTTATTGTTATCATCAAAACTATGAGATATGATCAGAACCAATCTTGTTCTAACAATCTCCCCCTTTTTGATGATGACAAAAATATATTCAGATATAGAAATAATTTTGAATAAGAGATAGGAATCTCCCCCTGAAATAAATATTTCTATAAGAAACACTTCTTGAGAATTTTCATCAGAGCTTTGGAATTTTTCTTCTAAGATTTCTTCATCAGGTTCTTTTGAAGATAATGTTCATTTGAAATAAACTTCCAAAGTTTAAATGATACCTGCAAATTTCTTTAAAACATAGAAAGAAATCTTGTATTTTGTTAGAATGTTTGACTTAGTCCCATAACTGTTAATCAAAGATTAGATCAAAACACTCATTTTCGACCCCTTTTTGGCATAATAAAAAAGTATATAAAAATTGTTGAAGAGCGTAAAAAAATTTATAATAAAAGATTCAGAGGTTCAACAAAACAACAAGTGAGAAGGGTTTTTACAAAGGTATTGATATGAAGACTTTTCAGAAATAGGTTTTAAAAAATAGTATTTTAAAAAAATGACTTAGCATTTAATGAAAATTGAAAAGTGAGGGGAAAGCGTGATATTTTAATCAAATCATAACAGTTACCTAGAACGATCGTCAATAGCTTAGCACGCGTGACCTTTCAGAAACACACCAAGTGTTCATCTCCTAAAGGTTGCATGAGACAGCTGTTTGATCTAATGAACTTCTGAGCTATACTTGAAATGAAATGTTAGAACATTTCAGAACTTTACATATAGCTTCTGATGTAACTTCTCTTCTTACTTCTGAAGAGTTGTTAATCAGAGCATTCATTACAGAATATTCTGAAGTCAAGCACAGAAGATAAATACAGTTTTATTCAGGACATAATTCCATATAAATATTTTTCAAAATGAATTTAAATCTATCTTCTAAAAGAGGTTTGGTAAAAATATCATCCCATTGATGGTTTGTTTTTACAAAGTTTAGATTTAAAATTCCCTTCTGAATATAGTCCCTTATAAAATGGTATTTAATTTCAATGTGTTTAGCTTTAGAATGTAAAACAGGATTTTTAGAAAGATAAATTGCAGAAGTATTGTCACAGAAGATAGGAATCTTACTTTCATAAAGATTAAAATCTTCTAGCTGACTTTTCATCCAAATCATTTGAGAACTACATCCAGCAGCAGATATATACTAAGCTTCTGTTGTTGAAAGTGCAATTGTTGCTTGCTTCTTGTTGTACCATGAGATAAGATTTTCACCCAGAAACTGGCAGCTTCCAGAGGTGCTCTTTCTTTCAATTCTATCTCCAGCAAAGTCAGCATCACAATAGCCTACTAGTCTGAAATCATTTTATCTTCTGTAACACAGACCCAGATTACTAGTACCTTTCAGATACCTCAGAATTCTCTTAACAACAGTTAAGTGAGATTCTCTAGGATCAGATTGGAATCTAGCACATAAACAAACGCTGAATAATATATCAGGTCTAGATGCAGTCAGATAGAGAAGGGATCCAATCATACCTCTGTAAAGCTTATGATCTACCTTCATACTTACCTTATCTTTTCCCAGAATGCATGTTGGATGCATAGGTGTCTTAGCATCTTTGCTCTCTGACATCTGAAATTTCTACATAAGTTCTTTGACATACTTCGTCTGATGTATGTAAGTACCTTCTGGAGTCTGATTGATTTGAATTCCCAGAAAGAACTTCAATTCTCCCATTATGCTCATCTCAAATTCTGCCTGCATGGTCTCAGCAAATTCTTTTTCAAGGGAGATATTAGAGGTTCCAAAAATAATATCATCAACATAAATTTGACAAATTAAGATATCATTTTTAAATGTCTTTCTGAATAGAGTTGTGTCCACATTCCCTCTGGTAAAATATTTTTCTAAAAAAAATTACTCAGACGATCATACCAAGCTCTGGGAGCTTGTTTTAAACCGTACAAAGACTTTTTTAATTTAAAAACATGTTCTGGATGTTTTGAATCATTAAAACCAGGAGGTTGATGGACATAAACTTCTTCTTCTATATAGCCATTTAAAAATGCACTTTTAAAATCCATTTGATATAATGAAATGTTATTTTGAACAGCAAAAGAAATTAATAATCTAATAGACTCTAACCTGGAGACTGGGGCAAAGGTCTCATTATAATCAATTCCTTCTTGTTGACTATAACCCTGTGCAACCAGTCTTGCTTTATTTCTGATCACCTCTCCTTGCTCGTTCAGTTTGTTTCTGAAAACCCATTTGGTTCCTATAATGTTGAATCCTTTGGGTCTTGGAACTAGATCCCATACATCATTTTTGGAAAATTGATTGAGTTCCTCTTTGTGATACAGTGGGAGAACTGACTTGGGTTTTGCGTTTGTTTTCGCAAATGTTTCGGTTGAGCAAGAGTCGCCACCGACTTTTTATTTTATCCTAAAGGAAAGGTTAAAAAGCACAGGAAAAACCTTTTGAGATGTTTCGTGGGTTCGGGGGGTAGATTATAGAAAGGGAAGGTATTAGAACCATTTCTATCCATGCTTATCCATGGGCTCTTAGTTACTTGCTTAGATCAACTTGCCTTGATTTTCAATTGTTTGAAATGGTGCTTTGTGTGTGTGGGTTTGAAAATGTTTTGAAAAGAAGCCAATGTGGTGGCAACCTTTGTAATGATCCATGTTGGGATGTATACAAAGGTGTATGTCTTTTGAAAAGTTTTCAATGTTTTTGAAAATTGTTTTGAAAGTGTGTTGTAAAGTGTGTTTTGAAAAATAGGCAAGTGTTTTTGTTTTGCAAGTTGGCAAGTAACCAAGAGCTATCTACCCTAAATTTCTCAAAGATCTTTGCTATGTTTTAACCCTTTTAACAATTTTGTTCCACCATTGTATTTGGTGGACAATCTTGTGTTAGGATGTGAACGGGACGGGCGCGGGTCATCGTTTAGACCATGATTGCAATGGTGCCAAGTATCTTTGGGCAATTTTTCCTTTAAGGTAATTGATCATTTTTAGGCAACTTTCGAAAGCGTCATCGAGGGACTATGATCATTTGAATTGTTTTGTTTTGCCAAAGACACCTAACATGCAATATGGCCCATTATTGAAGGCAACAAGTGGAATACCCTAGGGGTGCAAGTGTGATTGGTGTTTGTTCATTTTCATGCTTTTATCTTGGAATTAGGTCAAGCTATTTGTTTTGGTTGATTTTTTGCATACAAACCCTAATTCTATCATGGCATAATTAGAAAGCTTTAAAGTGCGAAATTTAAAGGTCCTAAATTATTACAACACAATTATGGGATGGGGGGTACAAATGTTCAAATGGGGATATTTTAGCAAGAAATTAAAACCTAAGCTATTACATCCAAATTGAATTATACAAATTAATTAATTGCACAATAATTAAATAAAAATACAATAAATATGCAAGATGCAAAAAGATGATTTTTATATGTATGTAAAAGTGTTTTTTATGTGACAAATAAACAAAAATAAAAAGGATTAATTTTGGGTATTTTTATGTTTTTAGGGCAAAACCCTAATTTTATAAATAAAAAGGTATTTATTATATAATATATGCAATATTTATTAATTATGTACAAAAAAAAATAAATGAAAAGGAAGTATATTGTAAAAAAGTGATTTTTTAAGTTAAATATTAATAAAAATAAAAAATGTATTATTTTTATGTTTTTATCCTAAATATTATAATAAATATATAAGTATTTATATTATTTACTAAATATATTAAATATGTACAAAAATAAAATATTTAATATTTACAAAAAAAGTATATTTTTTATAAAATGTTTTTTTAAAGATTAAATAAAATGAAAATTAGAAAATGAATGTATTTGTATTATTTTTTTAGTTATTTTAAATGAAAGTGTATTTATGTTTATTTACATATATAACTAAATGAAACAAATAAATATCAAATAAAAATGCAAAAAATGTGAGAAAAATAATTTTAATGTTTTTTATATTTTAATAAAAAATAACAAATCAGAATCAAAAAGAAAAAGTTAAAAATGACAAATAAAACTCAAAATGGGCCAGGGGGTGCATGTGAAATACAGTGGTGCAAAAAGGAAAAACAACACAGGCCCAGCCCAAAGAGGTTGCCTTCAACCTCCAGCAACAAAAATGTCAAAAACGCGCGCCTTTCCCACCTTGTTCAAACATCCGGATTCATGGACTTTTAGCACAAACTTATAACATGAAAAATGTCAAGCATCAAGCCACGATTCCATACATACCAAGAACTTGATCTAACTCTCAGAAATGAGAGAGAATTTCTCCATCCCTAATTCTTAACCTAAGTTTTTTCTAATGTTCAGGTTCCAAATTCTCTCAGCACATGCAATATAAATGGAAAGTAAATATATGTGTAGCTTCAGGGCCATGAGTAGAGCATTTTTCATTCATAAACCTAAAGCTAACTCTTCCTAGATTGAGAGATAGAAGTCCATGAACTTACCTGTTTAGCTTGGATCGTGTCTTACAATGGAGGCACTTTCAAGGCAATGTGAGGACTTGTACAACTTGCTTGAAGTTCAGGGATGCTTTTCCCACCTTTAGCTTGCTTTGAAACCAAATGAATCAAGCTATGGAAGTCCACCTGAAAAACAGAAAAAGTGAAAATGGTGAAGTTGGTTAGAGGTGTTACAAGTCGTGTCCAATGCTTGAGATAGTTTGTATAGGTGGTATGGGATGTGTATGAACTGGTTTTGGCCAAGGCGCACGAATGGATTGAGTAATGGAAGTCCAACTGCAGAGGTGACTCTGTTTTTTGCAGTAGGAGGGTGTTTTGATGAATGATGAGGTTTGGAAGGTGGTTAGCTCGTGCCTTAGCTTAGGTTTGATATTTGGAATGTGTTTAACAAGTTTACTTTAGCTTGTCTTGGAAGAAATGTGAGATTGTGTTGGTTATGCAAGGTTTCTTCTCTCTTAAGCAAAAAATGACAAGTTGGTTTACAAACTCTCCTAGGCCCCTCAAGTATGCTGCCTCAATCCCCCTTGATCAGTGTGTTATGTCCATGAATCTTGTGTCCAAAGATATGGCCTTGTACTTCTTGATTTGCAAACTTGACATAAAGCCATACTTTACAAAAATGGATAAAGTGCTTTTTCTAATTAAGGCTTAATTCTCCATACAATGACCAAATGCACAAAATAATGCCTTGGCACAATGGATTGGCATTTAATTATTGAGTAAGAAAAGGATTAGAGGCCTGTAACTAGCTTGCTCATGCTGATTTGAAAAATTGCACAAGTTATGAACATGGAAATGGCTCATGAACAAAGTGAGTTTTGCCCATATTGACAAATTCGATTCTCCCTAACCACAAGGGTGTTTGAGAAGTTCTTGGACATTTTGGAAAGCTTGGAATGTGTACTTAAATCCATATTTGTATTGCAAGTTGAAATTCCAAGTGGAAGCATGTGAAAAGTGTCCATGAAGTTAGGCAAAAATCCTGCCTAGAATAGGTCAAAAATTTTCTAAGTTAAGAATGTTTTGCACCCCTATTCCAAAAATTGTAACTTGAGCTACAAGCTTCTTTTGAGGAAACTTTGTGAATAAAAGTTGTAGATTTTACAATGGACCATAACTTTCATGTTTTGACTTTTGTTTGAATCCAAATATATCTTGATGAAAAAATGGGACAAAGTTAGAAAAAAATTAGGGATTTTTATAACTTAGAAAATTTCTAAGTTATGAAAATTCTTCATTTTAAACCCTAATTTGCAATTCTTGATTTCTTGATGAACAAGTTTCATATTTTGACATTTCTTGATGAAAAATGAATCTTGACACTTGATTTTGACCAAAAAGTCAAAGTTTTACTTTTCAGTATACAGTCAAATTTGGCTCTGTTGACTGGAAAATTCATCTGTCAATCTTGTGCATTTGGGATCTTTTGAACTTGTTGAACATGTCAAGACAATTCTATTGGGTCCTTGAGTCCATATGTGAGCTTTGTTGGCCATTGGATAGGTCAAACAGTCAAAAATTGCCTTTGTGCAGTCAAAACCCTAAAAATGACCATTTTGCCCTTTTGGTGATCTGATCAAATTTCTTGTGGAATTGTGATCCAAAATTGACCAAATGGTTCATATGAGTTCATAATGTTGACGTGGGTCAAAAATCATGAGGTTTGACTATCAATTGACCATAGTTGACTTTTTCCCCAATACAGCTGATTTCTAGGTCAACTGTCCAATTGACTGGGCAAAGATTGGAATCAAGGCTTGAAACTTGGTACGGATAAACTTGGGAGTCAAATATGAAGCGTGGAAGTCATCTTAGGCATTTTAGGTAAAAACATCTTTGTGCAAACACAAACCCTAATTTGGGTCAACAATGCAAGGAGAAGTCTTGAGCAGAGCAAACCCTAACTTGATCCTGAGCTCCAAGGGTCTTGTGGTGAGAAAATGTTGAGGAAATGGGAGGGCAAATTTTGGGGTACAACACTCTTGCATTGCTAAGATCCAATCATTGTCTTCCAGAGCTTCATCAATAGAAGTTGGCTCAATCAGAGATACCAATCCAAATAATGATTCTTCATTGATTCTGAGAGAGGATCTTGTTCTAATGGGATCTTCTTTTCTCCCAATAATCACGTCTTCTTTGTGAGCTAAATGTTGATAAAATGAGAGGGAAAATTTTGGGGTACAACAGAACCCAAATGTATATGCACCGAATTTTTTCTGTATATGCCCCAAATGTTATGTTTGTATATGTCTCAAATGTTTGTGTATGCACCAAATGTTTGAAAAATTATTTTTTATGTTCTCTCCTTTTAAACCATTGGTTTTGCATCATCGACTCTCTAATGTTGTATGTTGTATTGTTATGGTATTATCGAGTCGATTTGAATATGATGAACAAGGGTTAGCAAGATTTTGATATCTGTATCGCAGGCACATGTGTGGACATAGTTGTGGATGTAGGAATAGACGTGGACATAGACGCGGACGTAGGCGTGGATTTTCTTTTGATATTTTTCTAACCAAACTTCTTTTTGATGTTATATCGAATGCTTTTATTTTTCAAATCCCCAAAATGATTTTAGTGCAGTATTCACAAGAAATAATCATAGTATTTGGCAAACAAGTCCAAAAAGGAAACACAATTGAAAGTTTGAGAAAGTAAATGTTTATTGACAAATATTCCTTTGAATAGGCGAGAGTACAAGATGTAATTCCTTGAAAGAGGTAATTACAGGAAGTTTTAATAAAACTGAAAATGGCAATGAAAATGATAATTGATATTGCTGTTTCTCCAATGTCCTTTTGATAGCTCCAATCTCCTTTGCTTATGAGTCAAATGATTTAGATCAATCCCTCTCCTTTGTAGTCGTAGTCGTGGTTCTTATATTGCAATATTTTTGTTCTTTATTTCTGAGCAAGATCCCTAACTTTTGCCTATGTTTCCCTTTTGGGTTTTCAATCCACCGAGATAATTTTTTTGTGTATGTCCCTAATTTTTGCCTGGATCGTCCTTGTGGGTTTTCAATCCACCGGGACGCTCCTTTTTGCCTAAGTTGATCGTTTTGGGTTCGAACTTAGTGAGCTTTTTATACATAGTATTTTTTGACTGCCTCTGAATTTGCCGAATATGGCAGTTCTTCCCCATCCATTATTGTGAGACCACCCGAGAATGTTGTTTTTACCACGTACGGACCTTCGTACTTGGGTATCCATTTACCACGTGAATCAAGGCGAGGTAGTAGAATCTTTTTTAGCACTAAGTCCCCTTCTTTGAACACTCGAGGATGAACTTTTTTTTTAATGCCTTCTTCATCCGCTTTTGGTACAATTGGCCGTGGCACAAAGCTGTCGAGTGTTTTTCTTCAATGAGGTTGAGTTGATCAAGTCGCGTCTGAACCCACTCTTCTTCTTCAAGCTTTGTTTCCATTAGAACTCGAATTGAAGGAATCTCTACTTCAAGCGGGAGTACTACCTCCATGCCATATACCAGAGAGAAAGGAGTTGCACCTGTTGATGTACGTATAGAAGTACGATAGCCATGTAGAGCAAAGGGAAGCATCTCATGTCAACCTTTGTATGTCTTCAACATTTTATGCATGGTTTTCTTGATGTTCTTATTGGTAGCTTCAATGGCCCCGTTCATCTTGGGTCGATATGGTGAGGAATTATGATGCTTCATCTTGAAGTCATCGCATAACTCCTTCATCATTTTATTGTTCAAATTGGACCCGTTGTCTGTAATGATCCTGCTAGGAACCCCATATCTGCATATAAGATTTTGCTTGATGAACCGAGTAACCACTTATCTTGTCACATTTTTGTAGGACGTAACTTCCACCCACTTGATGAAGTAATCAATGGCAATTAGTATGAACCAGTGTCCTTTGAAGGCTTTAGGTTCTATCATTCCTATCATTATCAATTCCCCATATCAAAAATGGCCAAGAAGAACTCAGGATATTCAGAGGAGTGGGTGGAACATACATTTTGTTGGGATCTACCTTAATACCATGCTGACTTACAATAAAATCCAATAGTTTTCCTAACCTAACACCAAATGTACATTTGTTTGAATTCAAACTTAGTTTGAACTTTCGCATACGTTCGAATAAATTTTGTAAATGTACGATGTGATCCTCCTCTGTATGAGATTTGGCGATCATATAATCTACATGTACCTCCACTTCTTTATGAATCATATCATGGAATAGTGTTGAAGGTGGAGAAAACACATAGAAGGGGGGGGGGTTGAATAAGTTTCTCTTTTTCTTTTTCTTAAAGGCACAACAATAAAGGAAAGACAGGGTTATTTTTATCCTGGTTCAATTGAACTCAAACTACTCCAGTCCACCCACCAAGGTGATTTCGCCTTTCTCAATAAGGACTTAATCCACTATAATCAACTGATTACAATCACACAGTAACTTTTGTGATTAACAATGCACAAGTAAACTTACAAGTGACTCACACCACTAAGACTTAAACTAGTCCTAGTCTACTTGAGAAATCTGACCAAACTTGGTCTCTCAAGGAACAATTACAAGATATAGATCTTTACAGATAGTGAAACAAAGTTTGCTTCTAAGAAAGCTATATCACAACTGTTATTTTTCACTAAGAATTATATAGCACAAAGTATATGAAATTTGTTCGTGAGCTCAGAATATTTTGCGTAGCTTTTGCTTCTCTTGAATTTGATAAGTTCTATTCAGAACTTCAGTTGTTCAATCTTTCATTATTTTGGTTGAGCAGTTGAGCGTTCTAGCATTTTTTTGGCTTGCAATTAACGTTCTTCTATATATAGCATGAAGAAACATGACCGTTGCTGCCTTCAAATGGAGAGCATTAAATGTTTGCGTGTTTCCTTGCACTATTCCATTTTCCAATGCACTAGCGTAGATACTTGAGTACATGTAGCCGTCTTTGCATTAAATGAGCAAACGACACTATGTAAGAGCATGTCTCCTAATCCTTGACAAGACTTGTTAGCTTCTATATTCATTCAGAACTTGGCTTCACGTCTTGATTTAAAACATGCTTGCATATCTTCTAAACAACGCTTTGCTTGCTAAGTACTTCTGATCAGTGCTTGCTTTCAAATATATTCTAAACAACACTTGCTTTCAAATATCTTCTGAACAACACTTGCTTTCAAATATCTTCTGAATAACACTTGCTTTCAAATATCTTCTAAACAACACTTGCTTTCACAGAAACTTGCTAAGCGTTAGAAGATGTATTTAAATAATTATCTTACCAGAGTCAGCATCAACACTTGCGCTAAAACAAATGGTTATTTCATCAAAGAACTTCTTCATTTATTTTCAGCTCATCACATCAAGATGCTTCTGTCAGATCATTATCAGAGACAACATCAACATCAGTACTTGCGCTAAAATAAATAGTTCTTTCATCAAGGAACTTCTTCATTTATTTTCAGCTCAGCACATCAAGATGCTTCTGTCAGAACATTATCTGAAACAATTAAATACGTTCGTCAGAGTATCAAATATATAAAATATAATTTATTGTTATCATCAAAACTCTGAGATATGATCAGAACCAATCTTGTTCTAACAAGTGTGATCATAGCTCATTGATAAGTTGCCTCTACATTCTTTAGACCGAAAGGCATGACCTTGTAACAAAAAGTGCCTCAAGGTGTCATGAAAGTAGTCTTCTCCATATCCTCGAGTGCCATTTTGATTTTATTATAGCCCGAGACACCATCCATGAACGAGAATACCGAAGCTTGAGCTGTATTATTCATTAAAACATCTATGTGAAGTAACGCGAAATCGTCTTTGGGACTCGCTTTGTTTAGATCTCGATAATCCACACACATGCATACTTTGTCGTCCTTCTTGGGCACTGGCGTGATCTTAGCTATCCAGGGTGGATAATCTACTACCTTTAAGAACCATGCGTCAAATTGTTTAAGTACTTCTTCTCAAATTTTTCTAGACATGTATGGACGAGTTCTTCTGAGCTTCTGTCTAACTGGAGAGCAACCTTCCTTGTGAGGTAGTCTATGCACCACAATATTTGTATCCAATCCTGGCATATCTCTGTAAGACAAGGAAAATATATCCACATATTCACATAACAACTTGATTAGTCTTTCTTTGACGCTTTCCTCCAATGTTGCCCCTAGCTTGATCTCCTTGGGGTCCTCCTCTTTGCTAAGGTTGATGGTATCAATGGATTCTTGGTATGGTTATATATTATCAACTTTTTGCTCTATCTCCATCACCAATTCTTTAGAGAGTTCAAGATCTTCATCATCTTCCCCCTTCTGCTTGGTTGATGGGCGCATCAAAATCATATTAGATAGCAGCAGTAACACTATCGGTGATTTTAGGCATGGATATGCACATTTATCATGTTTTGGTGCAGTTTTAGTATGTGAATTTGGAAAATGCATATGAAGAAAAGTTTTTCCATTTTAAAATATAAGAGGTAAATGCAAGAGAAAGACAAGGATCTTAATTGAATGCAAAACATAACTTTTTATTAATTGTGAATACTGTCTGAAGAAAATCGAGGGACCCTTACAAGCTACCCCTATGCCTAGGTGTGATACGGTGGGAGAACTGACTTGGGATTTTGCGTTTGTTTTCGCACTTGTTCGGTTTAGCAAGAGTCGGCACCGACTTTTTATTTTATCCTAAGGAAAGGTCAAAAAGCACAGGAAAGACCTTTGAGATGTTTTCTTGGGTTCAGGGGGTAGATTATGAAAAGGGAAGGTGCTAGCACCCTTTTCATCCATGGTTATCCATGGGCTCTTAGTTACTTGTTTTAGATCACTTGCCTTTGCTTTTCAATTGTTTGAAATGGTGCTTTGTGTGTGTGGTTTTGAAAATGTTTTGAAAAAGATGCCTTGTCTAGGCAACCTTTATAATGATTCTTGTTTGAATATATACAAAGGTGTGTGTCTTTTTGAAAAGATAATTCAATGTTTTGAAAGTTGTTTTGAAATTGTTTTGAAGTTGTGTTGTGAAGTGTGTTTGAAAAATGGAAACGATGTTTTGCAAGATTTTTGATCAAGTAACTAAGAGTTGTCTACCCTATTTTACTCAAAGATCTTTCTTATGTTTTTAACCCTTTTAGCAGTGTTGTTTCACCATTGTGTTTGATGAACAACCTTGCGTTAGGATGTTAAACGGGACAGACACGGGTCATCGTATACAATCATTGAAGGCAACTTGTGAAACGCTCTAGCAATTTTGTAAGGGACAAGATCGTTTTATCAAAGGTAACATCGAGGGTCATCGAGGGACTACGATCTTTGTTTATAGAAGGGACATTTGCTAGAGTGTCTCATACTCGAGGGACATGATTGTATTTTCTGAGGCAACAAGCGAGGTTACCCTAGAGGTGCAAGTGTGAATGGTGTATCGATTTTCATGTATTTATCTTGTATTAGGTCATCTAGCGGTTGATTTTGAATCTTCGCATACAAACCCTAATTACTATACAGTATATGGAAAGCGATAAATTACGGGAATTTAAAGTCTAAGTTATTACAAATAAGTATCCGGGGATGGGGGGTACAAATGTTTACAAATGGGGATGAGTCTTATCAGAATAGTAATGTCCAAAATATTGTGGGTTACAACCAAATTGAATTGTCGCATTCAATGTAAAATTGTAACAAGACATAAAAAATAAAGAGAATCAAAAGTATTGTGAGATGTATATGGTTATTTACAAATGATCAAATAAAATATTAACCTAATGATAATTAAGTGTTTATTATTATTTTTGTGTTTTTGTTAGTTATATATAAACAAAGGGTTTTAAAGAAAAAGAAAGAATTATTTAACTTAATATTTAAAGACATTTCTTTTTTTGTATTTTATCAATTAATAACTAGGTTTAAAGAAAACCAAAAATATTTAGACTAAATATTCTTTTCTTTTTGTATATTTTTTATTATGAACAAGAGTTTTAAAGAAAAGAAAAATTACTTTAAGTTAAAATTTTATCGTATATGTATTTTAAATGTAATAATTGTTTTAAAAAATTATTAATAAAATTTAATATGTTCTCTTTATTTAACGTAAGAAAAAAAAGAATTTAGATTATATATAAGAAAAAGTATTGGTTTTTAAAACATTAAAAAAAGAAGGGAAAATGGGCTTAAGGAATGCATTTGGCCCAAATAAAAGAAATAGAATTAGACTAAAGGGGGGGTGCAGGCGCTGAAAGCAATTGGGCTTTAAGGGTTTTATTTGGGAGGAGGCCCAACTGAAAGGGTTTGAACAAATTGTTAGGGTTGCGTTTTAGGGTTTGCAGTTTGTAAACGGTGCCGCTCTCCTCTCGTCTTCGTCCTCTTCGTCTCTCTCAAACCCTGGGGCTTTTGATTCCTCTCTCCAAGCTTCCAGTCGCCAGAGCACTACCTCCACCCTCTCCTCTCCGTGACTACACAAGGCGGCGATTTGAAAGGTAACAATTTCGTTCTTGACGCGTTTTAGGGTTTTTTACAGTTTGCTCATTTCTTTGTTTCTTGCATGCTCGTTTTGATTTATGACATTGATGTTTGATGCATAGTAAAAAGGTTGAGAGCGAATTTACCTTGGATGTTTCACTTCTGAAGAGTGAGAGAATGAGAGGGCTTAGACTGGTGGCGCTCTTAGGTGGCCAAGGCGGAGGGATGATGATGACAAGAGCGTTGCTTTCTGGTATTTCGTATCTTTTGGTTCCTCTTGAATCGTTTGATGATGAACCCTATTTCTGAAAACACTTGAATATCTGTTTGTGATTTTCTCTTCCTCTTTGAATACCCTGTTTATTTGATGATGGACATGTGTATTCTGAAATATTTCTTGATGATGAACTTGTATTCTGAAAACCCTATATCATTCGCTTCTGAATCTTCTCTTCTTTGAATGTTGGATATCTTGTATCAATGATGACTTTCTGAGATTTTAGTCTTTGTTGTTGCTATGTTTTTGTTGATGATGATGAATTCTGAGACTTGCTTGTTGTTTTGCTTTTACAATCTTCCCTTCTCCTTTGGGTGATGGATATTTTGTCAGTGATGATTGTATTCTGAGATTGACTGTTGTTGTTTTGATTGTTTGGATATTTAGGCAGTTTTGTTTGTTGGAAACAAGCTTATGCAGTTTGTTTGTTGGAAGCAATCTTATGCAGTTTGTTTGTCTATAGTGTTTTTTGATCTTTTGGTAAGGCAGGCTGTCTTACTTCTGGCTTTGGAAGGCAGGTTTGAGACTTTTGTTAAGCTTGCTTGTTTTTACAAGCAGTTTTCCAGGTTATGCAAGCTTGTATGATTTTGTGTTGGGAAGGCAGGTTTGATTGAGTTTGTTTGAATGGTTTTAGGCAGGTTATGCTGTCTAACAGGTTTGAAGGCTTGTGTTTGAACAGGTTTAGCAGTTTGAAGGTTTTGAAAGCAGGCTGTCTTGTTATGCTTATGTTTACAAGCAGTTTGATAACTTGCAGGCTTGGTCACTTGCAGTTTTTGCAGGTTTGAGTTTTATTTGTTTGGTATAGGCAGGTTTGCTACTGGTTTTTTGAGGCAGGTTTGCTACTGGTTTTGCTTTGAGTTGCAGTTTTGTGGCTCTCCCTCTCTGAACAGTTAAAACTGTTCTATTTATTTTCTTTCCCATTGCTTTTGTACATCCTGCCAAACTGCAATACCTCCTTCTGGTTCCCTCTTTCTCTCTCCATAAAGCATTTTTAAATTGCTTAATGTATTTTTTATTCTGAAAAGTTTTGTTGGCCAGAACATGATGAGATGTTTTGACAAGCCTGCTTGCTTGTATTTTGGTTCTTCTCCTGCATTCTGTACTTTCTTCCAGATTTCCTGCATTGTTCTTTTTGATAGCTTGTACTTTGACAACTTAGTGTACTTGGTTTGGACAACTTTGTGTACTTAGTTTGCTTTTGTGCAACTTGGTTTGCTTTTGGTTGACTAATGCAATTTGTTGTTCAGTTTGACATTGTGCAGCCTTGTGCCTTCTTTGTGTGCAGCCTTGTGCCTTGTATCTTTGCATTTAATTGATTGTATGCTTTGCAAATTATTTTACTTTCCTCTTTGTGAACCAAGAAGAGAAATCTTCTTGTGATTTGCAAAGAGGACGAGTAAAACATGATGAAACCAAAAACAATCTGATTCCGGCCAACAAGCTTTAATGATGACTTTATATTTATCTGCTTAAAAATGCTTTTCAATTTAACTGCACTGATTTCTTTTTCTGTCTTTGCAGGTAAATACCAGTTGAATAATGGAAGAAACAATAGAAGATAGAAGATTTCAAGAAACTTAGGCTTTAGATTTATTTTCTTTTCATTTATTGTAATAAATATTATTGTAAACATTGTAAATAAATTTACAATATTCGAATAACATTTGTAATAATATTTGAAATAAATAAAAAGTCTTTGTCACATAAGAATTCTTTACTGTCAAATATTTCCTTCTTTCCTTTGCACTGTCTATTTAATTATTTAAATCTCTTAAATTAAAACAACTGGAAATGCATCCTAATAATTTTAACTCAGATAAAATAAATAATCAACAAACTTTGCAGTCTCGCAACCTTGCATTAACCATAATACGCCCGACATTCCAATTAATCATATGCTCTGTACAGTTAAACAAACAAGCATCCATACACTTTTCACTTCACTGATCAAACCAATGCTTCAAAGTTTCAATCAAAAGCCTCAGTTCCTATCCCAGATATTTAGATTTTGAGAAATAACCGGTAATCTGGAACAAGCGTAAAAATAATGTAACAGTCAATTGAATTATTGTGGATTCAATTTCTTCTGAGAAAAACGAGTGAAAAACCCTAATTCCAGATTTGTCGTCAAAGAAAAGTCTGCTTGGTCAATTCCTGAGCCATCCTCAAAAAAATCAATAAAAACCCTAATTCTAGATAGACTGATAAGAAAAGTCTGTTTGACCGATTCTTGGGCCAATCTTGAAAGATCAGGAAAAACCCTGAAGTTGTGATTTCTTGTGAAAAAGGGAGGGCAAATTTTGGGGTACAACAGTTGCCCGTGTTCAATCTTCTTGAACCTGAAGAGTTAGATTGGCAATTTTGCCATTCGCGACTCGAAGGTAAAAGATGATTGGACACTAGAGTCCCCAAAAATTTGCACTCGTCAAATCATAGTTAAGGGAATGGGCTTAAAGATTCCATTTGGAGATGTGACAGAATCTTGTCGGTGATGGGCTTAAAGATGCCATCTGGAGATGTGACAGAATCTTGTCAGTGATGGGCTTAAAGATGCCATCCAAGAATGTTTGTTGAACTGTATGTCGTAGGTGAGTGGGTGAGTATCAGAAAGGTATCCATGTTTGGAACATCTCTGAGCTGGGGGTCTGAATAAGCAATAGATTGACATCCATGTTGGGAAGCATCCGTAAACTGTTTTCCAAAAGTTGAATCTGAACAAGCGATAGATTAACATCCGTGTTTGGAGAATCCGTAAACTGTTTTCAGAAGTTGAGGTCTGTATGAGTAGCAGAATGACTTCCGTGTCGACTATACTGGGGAAAATCAAACTGCTGGTGCAAAGGCCAGAATGGCATCCGTGTTTGGAGCATATCTGATCTTGAAGTTGATAGTTGAATCTGAATGAGAGATAGAATGGCCACCGTGTCTGGAGCGTATCTAGTCTGTATCAGATTACCAAAGTCTGAATGAGTAATAGAATGACTGACGTGTCTGGGGTGTATCTGTACTGTATTTTGACTCGAAATTGTGAATGAGTAATAGAATGACCGCCGTGTCTGGGGTGTATCCATACTGTATCTGAATAATTGTTAACGATAGCCTTTTAATATTATCCTGAAAAGGGTAAAATGTTAGCTAAAACACAAAGTTATGTTGCATGATATGTATGATGCAATGAATTGTGTTTCATCAATGTTTATGATATATAAAGGTAATGGATGTGCATGTAAGCTGAGTAGCTGTCTTGCTGAGGAAGATAAATCCTGGATGATGAAATCTTTGACTGCTGTAGGGGAAAGTAAATCCTTGACTGCTGCTGGGGATTGAAAATCCTTTGATCGTTGAAAATGAGAAGTCCTGGGACCACTGTTGGGGAAATCAGGAGTTTGGGTTGTATGCCAATCTACTGGGGATTCCTGTTTTGAGGAGATCTTCACTGGGGATGGTGAATACTCTGTGAGGTACTGAGAATGAGAGTCTTCATTCTGCTTGGGGAATAAGAACTCTGTGGGGAATAGCCACTCTGATGAAAAGTAGTTATCCTGTTGGAGAGTAAAACTCAGGATTCTGGAGAAAGCTTATTCCTTTCTGGAAGAAGTTCGGGTTTAGGTTGTATGCCGCTTTAAGAATGAGAAATTTCATTATGTCGGGAATATCAAAAATTCAGATGTTATACCACTTTGAGAAATGAGAATCTTCATTCTGTTGGGAATATTAGGAGTTTGGGTGTATGCCAATCTACTGGGGAATCCAAAATGAGAATCTTCATTCAGGTATTGGGTCATAAGATTGGGTGTATACCAATCTTCTGAGGTTTCAAGGATGAGAGTCTTCATTCTGTTAAGGGTCAGGAGGTTGGGAGTATACCAATCTCTTGAGGTTTCAAGGATGAGAATCTTCATTCTGTTAAGGGTCAGGAAGTTGGGAGTATACCAATCTCTTGAGGTTTCAAGGATGAGAATCTTCATTCTGTTAAGGGTCAGGAGGTTGGGAGTATACCAATCTCTTGAGGTTTCAAGGATGAGAATCTTCATTCTGTTAAGGGTCAGGAGGTTGGGAGTATACCAATCTCTTGAGGTTTCGAGGATGAGAATCTTCATTCTGTTAAGGGTCAGGAGGTTGGGAGTATAGAAATCTCTTGAGGTTTCAAGGATGAGAATCTTCATTCTGTTAAGGGTCAGGAGGTTGGGAGTATACCAATCTCTTGAGGTTTCAAGGATGAGAATCTTCATTCTGTTAAGGGTCAGGAGGTTGGGAGTATACCAATCTCTTGAGGTTTCAAGGATGAGAATCTTCATTCTGTTAAGGGTCAGGAGGTTGGGAGTATACCAATCTCTTGAGGTTTCAAGGATGAGAATCTTCATTCTTGAGAAAAACATATTTTTAGGAGCTTCAGTTGTCCGTTATTCTGTTGGTGAATATCAGAAGCTTGGGAGTATACCAATCTCTTGAGGTTTTAAGGATGAGGATCTTCCTTCTTGAGAGAAACAGATTTTTAGGAGCTTCAGTTGTCCGTTATTCTGTTGGTGGCTGTAACTTCCAACAGGTGATGAAGGAATTTTTGATGACGACCGTAACTTCCAATAGGTGATGACGGAAATTTTTAACGACCGTGAATTCCAACAGGTGATGAAGGAATTTTTGATGATGACCGTAAATTCCAACAGGTGATGAAGGAAATTTTGAACGACCGTGGCTTCCAACAGGTGATGAAGGGATTTTTGATGACGACCGTAACTTCCAGCAGGTGATGAAGGAAATTTTTAACGACCGTGCAACTTGGAATGTAATTTGTTTTGGAGAATAACTCCTTGATAAATTTTGGGGAAATAAACCCATGACTGCTGGTCTGCTAGAGAGGTGATTACCTTCTCGAGGACGCTTGAATTTCTTTTCAGAAAGATTTAGGAGAGGTTCATCACTTCCCCTATTATCAGATTTTTGGGGCACTGCCAGGAAACTTGGACTGTACGTAACCCTTTGATGAGATTGACGTTTAAATGCCCCAAGTGATGGTGAGGGAGACTTGCCCCAGGTTATCCTGCAATTGAGAGATTTCTTGAAATCTTGACTGGACTGCCCCAGGTTCACTGAACTTTGAAAGATTTGTTGAAATCTTGACTGGACTGCCCCAGGTTTACTGGACAATACCATATCAAATCCCCTTTTGTTGATAGGAGATTTTTGTAACGGAAGTGTCATCCCACTTGAAGTGATTTTATTCACCGAGAGAGTTTTCGTTCCTCCAAACATTCACTGTTGTGAATTTCTTTGCTGTCAAATAAATAAACATGTGCAAACAACGATATTCAAATAATGCAAAGTTTATGCTTGTCTCGAAGTTTTGAAAAATGCGTTTTTTAGCAGAAAACTTTTTATAAGACAAATTCAACACAAGATTTAGGGCAAAGCCTTACAGGAGTCAGGATACCTTTTGTAACAGTATGCTTTTGAACTAACCCATGCTTCAATTAGGACTTTTGAAAGGTTGTAACGTGGCTTGGTTCACGGTTTAAGAAACAAAGGATAAAGGCTCAAAGTATATTTGTACCCACCCGCTCTTCGTAATGTTCTTCAATCCTAAACTTAGTTAATTGTGCGTCGAACTCTATTCGAGTTTGGAACGACATTTTGGTGATGGTCCACACCAGTTGAATTTATTGGGAAGGCAGTCATTTACGCAACATTTTTCATGTTGTTGAGGATTGGTAATGACCTTTTTCTTTTGATTCGTTGTCCCTAATTTTTGCCTGACTGTTCTCATTTTCGAGATTAAAGTCAGTGGGATGCCCCAGCTTTCTTAAGCCTCTTTCGTAGGTTTTGGCTCAGTGGGCTTTTCTCTTTTGAGAGATTGACTGCCTATGAGATAAGGAACCATCACTGTCTTTTGGTTCCAAAGGAAATGTTTTTGATGTCATTCATTGTATTATGAACTGAGATTTTGCGACTTCAATGCGCATCTTTTGAATTAAATGAGCGACTACCCTGCCCCAGGTTTTAATCAAAGGTTTCAATTTGTATTTAAAACAGAAAACTTCTACTTCTTTGGCTCGAAGGGGTTGACTAGGGATTATCTTCCTTATAACTCCAGTGTTTAGGATTTGAAAGAAACGCCTGTACATCGTCAGCAAGGTCTATTCAAAAGCATACTGTATGAGATTAAGGTATTGTTTCGTCATCCTCCCTCTAAAGGCTTGTAGCTTTTTATCAAGAGTTAAATATCATAAAGAAAGTAGGAAGCATAAGAATAATGAAAACGAATGGATGAATTCAAGACAAACATATGCAATGCATTAATGAAACAGAGTTTGACATCAACAGATAATTGTTTAAATAACAAAAGAAATTACAACTTGAAAATTCAAATGGAACAAAAGTCTCTCAGTTCGAGCTTTGTCATTTCAGGTGGAGAACCCTTAGCGGAAGATTTTCATCTCGCCATCCGACATGAATTCCAGCACTCCTTCGTCAATCAAGTCTTGGATCTTTTTTTTCAAAGCCCAACAGTCGTCAGTGTCATGTCCAGGACTATGGGAGTGGTATACACAAAATACGTCGGGGTGATAGCGAGGAGCAGAGGTATTGGGCTTCCGAATAGGATCCTTTAAAGCAAGCAGATTTACCTCCAACAAGCGTTTCAGTATTAGAGATGATGGTATGTCAGTCTCAGAGAAATGTCTTCCAGTCGTATTTTTCTTACGCCGATTACCCCGTTGACGCTGACGAGGTTGTTGCTGGGCTTGTGACCCTGAAGTAAGTTGGGGATCCTTTCCCTTGTCTTCTTGTCTCAAAGGAGGTTGAATGATGACTTGATCTTCAACCCTAGATGTCTTCCCCACTTGGTTGTTTCGAAGAAGTTTGCTGACGAGAACCCTGAGCTCCTCTTGTCTTTGAGCCAGGTCTTGAATGAGAGCCATCTGGCCTACCAGCTGTCCCATCATCTGGATCTTCATTGTTGCCAGCTCAATCTGTAGCTCTTCTAACTGATCATTCCTGACACTGCCTGAATTCCCTAGGACCATTCCCCTTGTAAGGAGAGCTTTCACTTCTTCTCGCCCCTGGGACAGGTTCAAAAACATTTCTTGAAGTTAAGTGTTTTGATCCTGGATATCTTTGACAGTCCTCTCTAGAGCCATCTCTACTGAAATAAACAGTAGGAGAATAAGGAAACCTGAAAAGGAAAACCTGTTATGATACAATGCATGATATGTGGGTGCATGTTTTCAAGGATCTCTCGGGGTAAACACAAGAAAATGTTAGAGGTTGAACTTTGATCAACATCTTTGATTGGAGAACTTTGTATCGGTGGATGTCTTTCCACGAGAATCAAGCTCACCGTGTCGAGTGGGTCATAGCCCCTGATTCAAGTTGTTGCACTTGATCTTTGACGGCGTTTGTTTAGAGGAAAATCCTCTTGTCCTTTGGTAGACGTCTGGTTCAACGTTCCCCTGCATCAAAAGACCCTCAAGATCCTTGAAATGGTCATTGAAAATGCTATGGTATGATGTTATGATGTACATGTATGCAGAAGTAGGCAAGTGTATATACAGACAGTTATATTCACACAAAGCAGACAAGTCCTTAGGTTTAGGCTTGCATGTGGTTTATAGGTAAGTACCCTCTTGAAGTTAGTTGGCTCAACCTGTCCTAAAAAATAGAAACCGGGTTCTAAGGAGCTCAATATCATTGGATTATTTTCTGTGTTCATTGTTTTGGTTTAGCCACTTAACTAGCGACCAAAATATTCTAAGAAAACAATCCTCAATGAGTGTAGTATCGAGTATCTAACAACTTCGGACTGTACCAAAGTCGGTCATCTCACTACCCCTAAAAAAGTCCAAGATGGTCAAGTAAGATTCTAAGAGTTAGTTAGTGCTTCACGACATCACTCAGCGGCCCCGTATTCTCTTTGATTAACTCAAAGGCTACCGGTACCCACAAATATGTCACACTAACGTAGCTACTGCTTCCACCATGTCGGTATACCCCGCACAGTTCCCTCACAGTTTATTATTACTTACCTAAAAGGTGTCCCCAAATCCGGGTGTAGGATTTAAAACAAACCCAAACAAAGAACCCAAAAAGTAAAGCAATCAAAGCAATCAAGGTAAGCATGTAAAGGTGATCTAAAACCCTAAGGTAACCCCACTTTTAAAAATTCCCCAATAGAGTCGCCAGTTCTGTGATACGGTGAGAGAACTGACTTGGGATTTTGCGTTTGTTTTCGCACTTGTTCGGTTTAGCAAGAGTCGGCACCGACTTTTTATTTTATCCTAAGGAAAGGTCAAAAAGCACATGAAATACCTTTGAGATGTTTTCTTGGGTTCGGGGGGTAGATTATGAAAAGGGAAGGTGCTAGCACCCTTTTCATCCATGGTTATCCATGGGCTCTTAGTTACTTGTTTTAGATCACTTGCCTTTGCTTTTCAATTGTTTGAAATGGTGCTTTGTGTGTGTGGTTTTGAAAATGTTTTGAAAAATATGCCTTGTCTAGGCAACCTTTGTAATGATTATTGTTTGAATATATACAAAGGTGTGTGTCTTTTTGAAAAGATAATTCAATGTTTTGAAAGTTGTTTTGAAATTGTTTTGAAGTTGTGTTGTGAAGTGTGTTTGAAAAATGGTAAGGATGTTTTGCAAGATTTTTGATCAAGTAACTGAGAGTTGTCTACCCTATTTTACTCAAAGATCTTTCTTATGTTTTTAACCCTTTTAGCAGTGTTGTTTCACCATTGTGTTTGATGAACAACCTTGCGTTAGGATGTTTTACGAGACAAACACGGGTCATCGTATACAATCATTGAAGGCAACTTGTGAGACGCTCTAGCAATTTTGTAAGGGACGAGATCGTTTTATCGAAGGTAACATCGAGGGTCATCGAGGGACTACGATCTTTGTTTATCAAAGGGAAATTTGCTAGAGTGTCTCATACTCGAGGGACATGATTGTATTTTCCGAGGCAACAAGCGAGGTTACCCTAGAGGTGCAAGTGTGAATGGTGTATCGATTTTCATGTATTTATCTTGTATTAGGTCATCTAGCGGTTGATTTTGAATCTTCACATACAAATCCTAATTACTATACAATATATGGAAGCGATAAATTGCGGAAATTTAAAGTCTAAGTTATTACAAATAAGTATCCGGGGATGGGGGGTACAAATGTTTACAAATGGGGATGAGTCTTATAAGAATAGTAATGTCCAAAATATTGTGGGTTACAACCAAATTGAATTGTCGCATTCAATGTAAAATTGTAACAAGACATAAAAAATAAAGAGAATCAAAAGTATTGTGAGATGTATATGGTTATTTACAAATGATCAAATAAAATATTAACCTAATGAAAATTAAGTGTTTATTATTATTTTTGTGTTTTTGTTAGTTATATATAAACAAAGGGTTTTAAAGAAAAAGAAAGAATTATTTAACTTAATGTTTAAAGACATTTCTTTTTTTGTATTTTATCAATTAATAACTAGGTTTAAAGAAAACCAAAAATATTTAGACTAAATATTCTTTTCTTTTTGTATATTTTTTATTATGAACAAGAGTTTTAAAGAAAAGAAAAATTACTTTAAATTAAAATTTTATCGTATATGTATTTTAAATGTAATAATTGTTTAAAAAAATTATTAATAAAATTTAATATGTTCTCTTTATTTAACATAAGAAAAAAAAGAATTTAGATTATATATAAGAAAAAGTATTGGTTTTTAAAACATTAAAAAAAGAAGGGAAAATGGGCTTAAGGAATGCATTTGGCCCAAATAAAAGAAATAGAATTAGACTAAAGGGGGGGTGCAGGCACTGAAAGCAATTGGGCTTTAAGGGTTTTATTTGGGAGGAGGCCCAACTGAAAGGGTTTGAACAAATTGTTAGGGTTGCGTTTTAGGGTTTGCAGTTTGTAAACGGCGCCGCTCTCCTCTCGTCTCCGTCCTCTTCGTCTCTCTCAAACCATGGGGCTTTTGATTCCTCTCTCCAAGCTTCCAATCGCCAGAGCACTACCTCCACCCTCTCCTCTCTGTGACTACACAGGGCGGCGAATTGAAAGGTAACAATTTCGTTCTTGACACGTTTTAGGTTTTTTTTACAGTTTTCTCATTTGTTTGTTTCTTGCATGCTCGTTTTGATTTATGGCTTTGATGTTTGATGCGTAGTAAAAAGGTTGAGAGCGAATTTACCTTGGATGTTTCGCTTCTGAAGAGTGAGAGAAGGAGAGGGCTTGGACTGGTGGCGCTCTCAGGTGGCCAAGGCGGAGGGAGGATGATGACAAGAGCGTTGCTTTCTGGTATTTCGTATCTTTTGGTTCCTCTTGAATCGTTTGATGATGAACCCTATTTCTGAAAACGCTTGAATATCTGTTTGTGATTTTCTCTTCCTCTTTGAATACCCTGTTTATTTGATGATGGACATGTGTATTATGAAATATTTCTTGATGATGAACTTGTATTCTGAAAACCCTATATCATTCGCTTCTGAATCTTCTCTTCTTTGAATGTTGGATATCTTGTATCAATGATGACTTTCTGAGATTTTAGTCTTTGTTGTTGCTATGTTTTTGTTGATGATGATGAATTCTGAGACTTGCTTGTTGTTTTGCTTTTACAATCTTCCCTTCTCCTTTGGGTGCTGGATATTTTGTCAGTGATGATTGTATTCTGAGATTGACTGTTGTTGTTTTGATTGTTTGGATATTTAGGCAGTTTTGTTTGTTGGAAACAAGCTTATGCAGTTTGTTTGTTGGAAGCAAGCTTATGCAGTTTGTTTGTCTATAGTGTTTTTTGATCTTTTGGTAAGGAAGGCTGTCTTACTTTTGGCTTTGGAAGGCAGGTTTGAGACTTTTGTTAAGCTTGCTTGTTTTACAAGCAGTTTTGTAGGTTATGCAAGCTTGTATGATTTTGTGTTGGGAAGGCAGGTTTGATTGAGTTTGTTTGAATGGTTTTAAGCAGGTTATGCAGTATAACAGGTTTGAAGGCTTGTGTTTGAACAGGTTTAGCAGTTTGAAGGTTTTGAAAGCAGGCTGTCTTGTTATGCTTGTGCTTACAAGCAGTTTGATAACTTGCAGGCTTGGTCACTTGCAGTTTTTGCAGGTTTGAGTTTTATTTGTTTGGTATAGGCAGGTTTGCTACTGGTTTTTTGAGGCAGGTTTGCTACTGGTTTTGCTTTGAGTTGCAGTTTTGTGGCTCTCCCTCTCTGAATAGTTAAAACCGTTCTATTTATTTTCTTTCCCATTGCTTTTGTACATCCTGCCAAACTGCAAAACCTCCTTTTGGTTCCCTCTTTCTCTCTCCATAAAGCATTTTTAAATTGCTTAATGTATTTTTTATTCTGAAAAGTTTTGTTGGCCAGAACATGATGAGATGTTTTGACAAACCTGCTTGCTTGTATTTTGGTTCTTCTCCTGCATTCTGTACTTTCTTCCAGATTTCCTGCATTGTTCTTTTTGATAGCTTGTGCTTTGACAACTTAGTGTACTTGGTTTGGACAGCTTTGTGTACTTAGTTTGCTTTTGTGCAACTTGGTTTGCTTTTGGTTGACTAATGCAATTTGTTGTTCAGTTTGACATTGTGCAGCCTTGTGCCTTCTTTGTGTGCAGCCTTGTGCCTTGTATCTTTGCATTTAATTGATTGTATGCTTTGCAAATTATTTTACTTTCCTCTTTGTGAACCAAGAAGAGAAATCTTCTTGTGATTTGCAAAGAGGACGAGTAAAACATGATGAAACCAAAAACAATCTGATTCCGGCCAACAAGCTTTAATGATGACTTTATATTTATCTGCTTAAAAATGCTTTTCAATTTAACTGCACTGATTTCTTTTTCTGTCTTTGCAGGTAAATACCAGTTGAATAATGGAAGAAACAATAGAAGATAGAAGATTTCAAGAAACTTAGGCTTTAGATTTATTTTCTTTTCATTTATTGTAATAAATATTATTGTAAACATTGTAAATAAATTTACAATATTCGAATAACATTTGTAACAATATTTGAAATAAATAAAAAGTCTTTGTCACATAAGAATTCTTTACTGTCAAATATTTCCTTCTTTCCTTTGCCTGTCTATTTAATTATTTAAATCTCTTAAATTAAAACAACTGGAAATGCATCCCAATAATTTTAACTCAGATAAAATAAATAATCAACAAACTTTGCAGTCTCGCAACCTTGCATTAACCATAATACGCCCGGCATTCCAATTAATCATATGCTTTGTACAGTTAAACAAACAAGCATCCATACACTTTTCACTTCACTGATCAAACCAATGCTTCAAAGTTTCAATCAAAAGCCTCAGTTCCTATCCCAGATATTTAGATTTTGAGAAATAACCGGTAATCTGGAACAAGCGTAAAAATAATGTAACAGTCAATTGAATTATTGTGGATTCAATTTCTTCTGAGAAAAACGAGTGAAAAACCCTAATTCCAGATTTGTCGTCAAAGAAAAGTCTGCTTGGTCAATTCCTGAGCCATACTCAACAAAATCAATAGAAACCCTAATTCTGGATAGACTGATAAGAAAAGTCTGTTTGACCGATTCTTGGGCCAATCTTGAAAGATCAAGAAAAACCCTGAAGTTGTGATTTCTTGTGAAAAAGGGAGGGCAAATTTTGGGGTACAACACTAGGGTTTGACATAGGTTCTTTAAAAAATAAGAAAAAAATACTTTGGAAAGAAAAAGATCTTTGGAATCTCCACAGTTATATAATTCTTAAGCTCTTCGCCTGGAGCATATTCATGGATGAAGTCAGATGCTCTCTTGGTGTTGCTCTTATTATATATCATCGCCACTTGCCCTCCATGCTCCATTCCTTTGTTGATGAAGGTTTCTTGGATAGGAGGAAATTGTGCCTTTCCTTTTAAGGTAGCCTTTGATGATTCGTAGCCCAAACTAAAATGATTCTTCTTCTCAGGTATCTCCATAAGTTTACCCCAACTTTTTGAGGTACCATCTTCCACAGCTGTTTGCAAGTCTCTCCACGAAGTCACAGTAGGTTTCTTGGTTCTCTCCAGCGGTAGGGTTACCATCAAAGCAACCTCTAAGACTTGAAATGGTGTTGCTATACATTCTTCATCAGCACTGATATATCTGTAGGACTCTATGTGACTTACAAAATGTCCTCTTCACCGTCTATTATAACCAATCTTCCTTCAATGAAGAACTTCAATTTCTGGTGTAGAGTTGAAGTAACAACCCCTGTTGCATGAATCTAAGGTCGTCTGAGTAAACATGTATATGTTGGTTCTATATCTATCACTTGAAAAGTGATATAAAACATATATGGGCCGATCTTGATAGAAAGATCCACTTCTCCAAACACTGTACTTTGAGAACCATCAAAAGCTTTGACTATCATAGAACTTAGCCTTATTACAACGTCAACCAATGTTAGCTTCATCAAGCTGAGTTTCAATAATACATTTAGAGCAGAACCAGTATCGATGAGTACCCTGGACAGGCTTGTAGTACATATCTGAATAAAGATGTGCAACACTTTGTTGTGAGCTCGGCCTTGTGGAGGCAACTCACTGTCATTAAAACCTATATATGATCCAAATGTTAGATTTTCCACAACATTGTAAAACTGATTTACTGTAATCTCTTCTACAACATGAGAAGAACTTAGAACCTTCATTAGAGAGTCTCGATGTGCTTCTGAGTTGAGGAGCAACGAGAGTATTGAAATCTTGACTGGGGTTTTGTGTAGCTGGTCTACGAACCTATTGTCACTCCTCTTGATTATTTTCAAGAATTCTTCCACCTCTTGGTCAGTAAAATTCTTGCTTGGAGGTTCTTGTTCTTGATTTGTATCCACCATAGCTTTTCCTTTATCCTTAACCACAACATCATTCTTCTTTTGTGGTTCAGGACCGTAGATTCAACCACTATGAGTCATGCCCTCTATTCCAGCTATATTTATGATTGTAGGTCCTTGACTTAATGATGGCTCACATTCTTGCTTTAAACCATTGGCGTAGATTGTAGAGTCTTAATTCTAAGGTATTGTTTTGTTACTTTCATAAGGGGTATGGGATAACCCCCTAATCACCATCGTAGTCTTAGGTACCACTGGAATCCTTAAAGTTTGTCTTGGTATCATCACTGGTGATTCTGCTGGCTCTCCTTATGGAATCACACGAGTTTTCTTATTAAGATTTTATTCTTGTTATGGGATTACCAGTGGCTTCTTCGTACTTACATCGATCAAATATACATATTATTCTTTAGGGTATTGCCCAAATTAGACTATCTCTAAATCCACCAATCTTTGTAACGTCTTCTCAAAAGATTCATTATTTTCTAAGAGGAACCCACACTCCAACTGATATTTCTTTGAAAGGTTTATCAAGGCCTTTACTTGTCTAGCCGCCCCAAAGTCAGTAACCACTTCAATTGCATTCACCGTTGGTCCACCATGCGGAGGCATGGGGTTTGTTTTATATATGGTTTATCGAAAGTGATATCCTGAGAGTCCAATAAATCATGTACCTTGTGTTTAAAGTCCCAACATTTTTCTATAGTATGCCCTGGAGAATTGGCATGATACTCGCACCTGGAATTGGCATCGTACCTTGGTGGGATTGCCCCAATTGGAGGAGCTAGAGGTTTTAACTCTACCAAAGATGCCTTGACTAGGTGTTGTAATAATTGACTGTGCGGCATGGGGAGGGGATTAAACTTCCTCGGAGGCCTTTCAAACCTGTTCTGTTGTTGTTCTCGAGGAATTATTAATGGTTGTTGTTTCCTTGGATGTGAGACTACAACATTAATTTCTCCCTCCTTCTTTTTCGAGAAGTTAGGAACATGTCTTTTTGCATTATAAGGGGTACTAGATGACGATCTTTGTATTTTCCCGCTCTTTATGCCAGCTTCAGTTCTTTCACCAATAGTTAGCAAATCGGAAAATCCCAAAGAGACACTTCCTAACATCTTATCATAATACAACCCTTGTAAAGTACCCATGCACATATCGACCAATTCTTTCTCCTGGAGTGGTGGTTGTACACGGGCTGCCATTTCTCTCCACCTTTGAGCATACTCCTTGAAAGACTCCTCATTCTTATGAGACAAGTTTTGGAGTTGCATACGGTCAGGTGTCATGTCTAAGTTGTACTTGTACTGTCTCAAGAAAGCATTGGCAAGATCTGCCTGTGTCTGGATATGAATCTGCTCTAATTGCATGTACCAATCTAGAGATGCTCCACTCAAACTGTCTTAGAAACAGTGGATTGTAAGTGTAATACGGTGGGAGAGTTAACTTGATTTTGCATTTTATCGCAAATGTTATGGATAGCAAGAGTCGCCAATGACTTTTTTTAATCCAATAAGGAAATGTTGAAAAGAACAGAAAAGACCTTAGAGAATTTTCCGAGTTTGGGGCGTAGGTTATGAAAAGGGAAGATGTTAGCACCCTTTTCATCTGTAGTTATCTACGGGCTCTTAATCACTAGCTCACTTTGTTTGAAAATGCTTTTTTTGTGTAAGTGTATTTGAAAATATTTTGAAAAATGTCTAAGTGCGGCAACTTTGTAATGATTCTCGTATTGTTAAGAATGCCTACAAAGTGTTGTTTTTGAAAATATTTCAGAAGAAGTGTTTTGTGTGAAAAAGATATTTATTTTGAAAAGTGTGAGCATGCGATTACGAGCTATCTACCTACTCAAAAGTCTTTCGTGATATTTTCCTCCTCCTTAGATAGTGCTATCCTACCATTAGTTAGTAGGAAGCCATATCGTTGGATGTGAATGGACAGGTGCGGATCATCATACAGTCATAAAGGCAACTTGTAAGGCACTTTAGCAATTTTATTGTAAGGGACTAAGATCATTTTACCGAAGGCATCATCGAAGGGTCATCAAGGGAATATGATCTTTTGTATCATAGGGACTTTGCTAAAGCATCCTTACGTTCGAGGGACATGAATGTGTTTTCCGAAGGCAACAAGTGAGATTATCCTAGAGGTGCAAGTGTGCAAGTGTATTGATTCAGTTATTTATCTTGAATTTAGGGTTATCTAATGGTTGATTTTAGATCTTACCATACATGTTGTTGTACCCCAAATTTTCCCTCTCATTTCTCAAGAAATTTCTCAAAAGATCTTCCATGAACCAAGTTTGCAGCACTGATACATCGATTTAGGTTTGGAATTAGCACAAGGGTAAAATGGTCAAAATGCACACTGAAAAGTCAAACTTTGAATTTTGGATCAAAATCAAGTTTCAAGAATCATATTTCATCAAGCCATGTTAGAATATGAAGTTTGTTTCATCAAGAAAATCAAAAGTCAAAATTACTTTGGAAAAGTCAAATTTCTAAACACTTAGAAATTTTTCTAAGTGTTAAGAAATATGATAAATTCAGAACTTCTGACCGGATTTTCATCATGATGCAAGATGATTCAGGAAGAACTTCTGACACAAGAGTTGCAGATCTCAATGGGATCTAAAATATTACAGAACAAAACTTCTTCTAGAAATGCTGGGATTTCAAGTTATACATCCTTGAAGCTAAAACACTTAGTAAATTCTGAGCATTTTCAAGTTAGAATTTGGTTAGAACTTCTGGGCTAATTTTCATGTAGGAATGATTAGAGTTTGCAAGGGTGATTCAAATAAGGTTTGCAAAGCATGTTACAAGCTTTCTGAAAAGTCTGGGAACTCCTTCAGATCATGCTGGAGCAGGGAGATTCAAGGATCAGAAGTTGGACATTTGTTCTTAAGCCAAGTTACGTTTATGCTAAACTTCTGATCCAGTTTTAAGCTAGGCTGTATAATATAAGGTTGCAGGTCTTCATTCTTGATAAATCTCATCATCATTTAATGCTCACACCCACTTTTGAGTCTTTATCCAAAGGATCTTCCCACGTGTGGCATAGAAGTACCATTGTTGTCCTTGGAAAGTAAACTTTTGTACAAAGTTTATGCTGGGCCCATGCTTTACTTTTGCTTCTGATGGCACTTTTCCATAAATCATGCTTATAAACTCAAATTAGGCGCGGCTAAAGCTGCTAACCACTCTACTTTGCCTTTAAACACGCTTGTCCAAACTTGCTTCAAGAATAAGTCAACGCCATAACACATGATGGTTGTACTCTTGACTTCTCCAAGCTTCTAAATCCATTTCCTATAGATTAAACTTCATTTGAAACTGTTAAAGAGGTCGAAAAAGATTGGAAAAAGCCTTGAAACCTTGCTGAAAATTCCCAAGAACCTGAAACTACAGCCCAAACACAAAACCTGCTAACTTCTGATTTTTGCATACAAACTCTAAATTTCCTTGCATGTTTCTTGATCAAATCATCCATACAGTTTCCGAAATACACATAGAAGTTGTCCCAACTTCTGTTTTCAAACTGTAAAACAGTATTCACCACTCTCTGTTTCAAAAAAGACAGAACTTTGCACCTTGACTGCTCTAGAACTTTCCCACCGTTTATAGCTCAAGTTAAGGGTTGTTCTAGCTTCCTGGGAACTTGAGAAAGCTGATCAGAATATCACAGTAGTCAGAACTAGGCTCTAGTTCACAGAACAATTTCCAGCTGCAAGGTAAGTTTCTTCTGACTTATATCTCATTACTTAGCCATTGTTAGGCTTGCATTGTCAAAAACACAATGTAGATATCATGGCTCTGATTCTGTACATATTCATAGATTTCATGTATATGGCCTAAGTATAGAGAATTGATCAGAACTTCTTGAGGAAATTAGGGTTCAGAATTAGGATTAGCAAAATTCATGCTTGCTGCTGATTTACAGTTCAAATGCTTTATATTTCTGAAACCATGATGAAATTTGCCATAACTGCTATGTTTGCATTTTTCATTTTTGTTGAGAAATGACTAAGTTACAGATACTCTGGTTGGCATGGAGAAGGAGATGAAATTTATCATCAGAACTTTCTTTTTAATATATGTTTATGTTTTTGCTTCTGATAACCGGATGTATAGCCACCCTAGTGGTAGAGAGCATACGCATAAGACATTAGTGTTAAGGGTCCTGAGTTCTAGCCCCAGAAACACCTTTTTATGTTTATTTCCTGACATGTTTACCCCATTATTTGTCAAACAATAATCCTGGACCAGAACTTCTAGATAAACACCCTCCCATTTGTTTGTCGAAATAGTGATCCTGAATGAGAACTTCTAAATATTCCCACCCAATAGCATTGACACCTCACTTACCCATTACCAGAACTTCTAGCCTTCCAGTAACGCTAGAACTTTTAGGTTTCCAGCTGCATCAGAACTTCTTGGCTCTCTCAACATCCAAAACTTCTAACCCTCCAGTAACACTAGAGTTTCTAAGAAATCAGAACTTATAGGCTTTCCCTTGTTCCTGGCAACCTTAGAACGTTAGTGCATCTGGACCCAGAACTTCTGGCTTTCCCTTTTTGCTAAGATTTCCTTTCTGATTTGAAGCACACTAGAATCAAAACTTTTGCTCTCTCCTCTTTCAGCAACACGTTGATTTTGACTCTTATTCCCTTATTATTTTTATCATCACTTTATTTTCATTAATAAAAAACATCAAAAAATACTTTATATATCCACCTGCTTTATTTTATTTCTTTTAAAACAAAAAATACTAAAGATATTTTCTTAAGCAACTTGATTTATTTTCTTAACAAAACAAAACAAGTCTATTTTACATTTCTTGTACATTATTTCAATATGGTTGTAATAGATAATTAGGACTTTAATTTCTTGCAATCTCCATTTGTAAATTTATACACCCCACCCCCCTAATGATTGTAATAGCGTAGAATATTTACTTTTTGCAATTTATCGCTTTCATATAAATGCTAGTAAAGTAGGATTTGTATGGGAAGATAAAATTAACAAGTAGACAACCCCTAATCAAAGACTAAATGCATGCAATCAAACACATTTTGCATACGTACACCTCTAGGGTTAACTCCACTTGTTGCCTTATGAAAAATGGTCATGTTATGCATGTGAGACGTCTTAGCAAAAACAATCAAAATACAAGATCATAGTCCCTTGATGATGCTTCAAATGTTGCCTTTCAAATGATCATAGCCCCTCAAGAGAAATGCTAAGATATCTTACAACATTGCTATCATGACTATACGATGACCCGCGCCCGTCCCTTTACATCCAACGATGGGGCTTCTTACCAAATCAATGGTAAGATAGAAACATCTAAAGGAGGATGAAAAGAACAAAGACTTTTGAGTAGGTAGAAACGTTCTTTATTGCTTTCTCATTTTCAAAACAAACATCTTTTCAAACACACACAAAACACTTTCAAAATTTGAAATATTTTCAAAAGTCCAACACTTTGTATACATTCTTATAGAGACGAGAATCATTACAAAGTTTGCCTAAACGAAGGTGCTTTTCAAAAATACTTCCAAAAAACACCACAAAGCATACTTTCAAACAAAAGAAAATAATCTGGCAAGCAACTAAGAGCCCATAGATAACTATGGATGAAAAGGGTGCTAACACCTCCCCTCTTCATAATCTACCCCCCAAACTCAAGAAAATAATCTCAAAGGTCTTTCCTGTTCTTTTCACCCTTTCCTTTATTGGATAAAAGAAAAGTCAGTGGCGACTCTTTCTATCCATAATAATTGTGATCAAATATAAAACATCCCAAGTCAGTTCTCCCACCTTGTTACAAAACTGGCGACTATGCTGGGGACTCTTGGTAAAAAGTGGAGTTACCTTAGGGCTAAATTACCTTTACTTGCTTGTCTTTGTTTGACTTGTTTGCTTTACATTATGGTTCCTTGTTTGGGCTTGTTTTGATCCTCTACCCGGATCTGGGACACCTTTTTAGGTAAGTAGCAATAGATTGTGGAAACTGTACGGCATAGACCAATATGGTTGAAGCAATGGCTACATTAGTGTGACACATTTGTTGGTACCGGTATCCCTTGTGTTGAATTGATGAGACTACGGGGCCACTGAGCGGTGTCATGAAGCACTAACTGATCTTAGAACCTTAATTGAACAACTTGGCCATTAGGAAGTAGTGAGATAACTGATTTCGGTGGAAAGCTGAAAATTAGTTGATACTCGATACTACACTCATTGAGATCAGACTTTTGGGATATCTCGGCCGCAAGAAAATATTGATTGTGCTGAGACAATGCCTAAAAGAAAGGCCAGTGATATTGAGATCCCCTAGAACCCGGTTACTTACTAGGACAAGTTGAGCCAACTAAACTTCAAGAGGATACTTACCTACAAACTCCATACAAGCCTAAACCTTTGGACTTGTCTTCTTTGTGTATATGACTATTTGTACATAACAACTTGCTTACTTTGCATATTTGTACATAACATCATAACATCATACCATAACATTTTCAATAACCATTTCAAGGATCGCAAGGGCCTATGATGCAGGGTCACATTGAACCAGATGTCTATCAAGAGGCAAGAGGAATTATTTTTCTCTAACCAAATGCCGTCAAGACGAAAGCACAGTAACTTGAGTCAAGGGCTATGACCCACTCGACATGGTAAGCTTGATTCTCGTGGAAAGACATCCACATATAAGAAGTTCTCCAATCAAAGCTATTGATCAAAATTTAACTGCTAACATCTTCTTGTGTTTACCCCACGAGATCCTTGAAAACATGCATCCACATACCATGCATCATATCATGACAGGTTTCTCCCACACATATTCCCTTATCTTCCTACTGTTTATTTCAGTAAGGTGGATATGGAACAGGCGGTGAAAGATCTCCAAGCACAAAATGCTCAATTCCAACAAATGTTCCTGGCTCTGGCCAAGGGGCAGGAAGATCTGAAAACACTCTTCACCAAAGAGAGCAAGAAGAAGAAAAAGGTTGTCATCCTCAACGGGAGAAGAAGGTCTAAGGGGCATGCCCAACTAGCTCAAAAAGAAGATGCTTTTTCTGAAGAAGAAGACAGTCAAGAAGAGGAATCTAGAAGTAGAGCTAACATAGCTACTGATGATGAAGACTCTTCTGAGGAGCAGTATCCACCGGCGGATGAAAAATACAAACAGCTTGAAGACAGACTAAAAGTTGTGGAGATCCAAGTTGTGCCTGGCTTGAACTTAGGAGACATGGGTTTGGTTTCTGGAGTGGTTATCCCACTAAATTTCAAAATCCCTACATTTCCCACGTATGATGGGGTCTCTTGTCCTAAGATGCATCTAAAGTCTTATGTCCGCAAGATTCAACCATACACAACTGATCAGAAGCTTTGGATCCATTTCTTCCAAGAGAGCTTAGCTGGGATGCAACTTGAGTGGTTATATCAATTGGAGAACTCCCACATTCACACTTGGGAAGATCTAGCTGCTGCTTTTTACAAGCAGTACCAATACAACGCTGATCTTGCACCAACTCGTGTGCAATTGCAGAGTATGACCATGCGTTCCAACAAGGACTTCAAAGAATACGCTCAAAAGTGGAGAGACCTGGCTGGCAGGGTGCAACCACCCTTAAATGACAGGGAGCTGATTGACATCTTTATGGGAACTTTGACGGGACCTTTCTTCAACCACCTAATCGGAAGTTCCTCAGGCGGGTTCACCGAGATAATATTGACTGGCGAAAGGGTCGAAGTTGGCATCAAAAGTGGAAAAATCCAAGGAGCTACACCCTCTGACACTCAGAAAAAGACATACAATAGGAAGAAAGAGTCCAATGTTGTTTACGGCTAAAAGGGTCATAACAAGAGCCACCACAATTAACATGTGGGGGGCAGTCCTGATCTCTGGTCCTGCATTACAGCGACAATAACAAAGGGGAAATCAGCAAAGGCAAGACGAGCCCAAAAGACAGTTTACAAACATCAACATGTCGCAGTCCCAAGCACTGCAACACTTGTTGAAGATGAATCTGATTACGTTGATAGGACCTCATCCAAACCCCAAAACTTCTTCTCCTAACTACAATCCTGATGCAATATGTGCATATCATTTCGGCAGTCATGGGCATGATACTAACGATTACTGGGCACTGAAATACAAGATTCAAAACTTGATTGACGCCAAGGAGATTGATTTTGATCTTCCGGAGACTCCCAACGTGATCACCGCTCCCATGCCAAATCATTGAGTATTCCAGTTCATTTTGAATTTTCAATTGTAATTTATTTTGTTATTCAAACAATTATCAATTAATGTTAAACTTTGTTTCGTTAATACATTTCATATGTTTGTCTTGAACTCATCCATTCGTTTCAATATATTTAAACTATGCTTTTTACTCCCTTTATGATATTCAACTTTTGTTTTAAAAGGTTGCGAGCCTTTAGAGGGAGGATGACAAAAACAATGCCTTAATCTCATACAGTATGCTTTTAGACAGACCTTGCTGACGATGTACAAGCATTCTTTCAATTCCCAAACACTGGAGTTATAAGAAGGATAATCCCTAGTCAACCCCTTTGAGCCAGAGAAGTAGGAGTTTCCTTTTTATGCAAACTGAAACCTTTAATCAAAACCTGGGGCAGAGTAGTCTCTCAGTTTATTCAAATGCGCGTTCAGTCACAAACTTTCACCTCGTATACAACGAGTGATATAAAAAACATCCTTCTAAGTCAAAAAACGGCAATGGTTCTTTATCGTATAGGAAGTCATTATCTCTAAAAAAAGAAAGACCCATTAAGTCAAAACCTACGAAGGAGACTTAAGAGAAACAGGGGCATCCCACTGACCGTAATCTCAAAACGAGAACAGTCAGGCAAAAATCCGGGATAACAAATTAAAAGAGAACATTACAGATCCTCAAAAAACACAGAAAACATTATAAAAATGACGGCCTTTCGACAAAACTTGTCTGAACCATCACCAAAACGTCATTGGAGTTCAAACGCATAATTAACTGAGTTTAGGTCTGAAGGATATCACGAAGAACGGGCGGGTACAAATACACTTTGAGCCTTATCCTTTGCTTCTGAAACCGTGAACCAAGCCACGCTACAACCCTTCAAAAGTCCTAATTAAAGCATGAGTTAGTTCAAAAGCATACTGTTACAAAAGGTATCTTGACTCCTGTAAGGCTTACTCTAAATCCTGAGTAGAATTCATATTCTTACAAATTTCTGTTTACTTGCTAAAGAGCATTTTCAACATTTCAAGACAACCATAAACTTTGCATTATTTGAATATCACTGTTTGCATGTGGTTACTTGTTTGACAATAGAGAAATTTGCACGACGAATGTCCAATGAACAAAAACTCACTCAATGAACAAAATCACCTCACGTGGGACAACACTTCCAACGAAAAATCTCCTGTAAACAGGGGGTACGGTGTGATCACTATCCAACGCATCTGGGGAAATCCAGTCAAGAATATAAGAAATCTCTCAAGAAATTTTGAATAACCAAGGGTAGATCTCCATCTGAATCACTTGGGGAATTGGACATGATTCCCAACAACGAATCATATACACTCAAACCAACATCTTCTGGAGGTATGGCAACACCTACTACTAGGGGCATTGACCAATCCCCCACGAAGTCCTTTTCATAGGGTGATCCTCAACCAGAGTTTCAATCCATGAAAGTTTCTCCCCAACTGAGTTGATCTCAAGAATCCTCGAGGGTTTCTGCCAAAAGAAAACACCTCTCCAACAGATTGGCAACAAGGTTTATTTCTCCAACAAATTACAGATTCCCCAGCTTGAATTTTCCTCTCAGGATATTACAAACCAAAGGCCAATAACTTCCCCAGTATACTGCTCTATAATCCCCAATAAGTTACTATGAAGCCTGGAATCCGACCAAATATCATTTTAACTTCATCCTTTCAGTGAGTTGTTGTGAAGCCTGGAATTCAACTAGATAACAATTAACTTCATTCTCTCAGAAATTTGTTGTGAAGCCTGGAATCCGACCAGATAACAATTAAATTCAGTAAGTTACTGCGAAGCCTGGAAACCGACTAGATAACAGTTAACTTCAGTAAGTTACGACGAATCCTGGAATCCGACCAGATCATAGTTTAACTTCCCTCTCCCAAGAAATTTTCTGCAAAGCCTGGAATACGACCAGATAACAGTTAATTTAATCTTCCCCAGTAAGTCACTACGAAGCCTAGAATACAACCAGATAACAGTCAACTTCATTATCCTCAACAAATTGCTGCCAAGCCTGGATTTCGACCAGATAACATCCAACTTTCGATGCTCTCCAGTCAGGAATATTTCCCCAGTATAGTAATGGATAACTAAAATTCCTAAATTTATTTGCCCAAGCAGAAATCAACATTCTCCACAAATATTTCTCAAGCCAAAAGCAACATTCCCCAACGGAGTTCTCCTCAAACAAAAAAACAGGGATCCCCAGCATAAACATCCTAAAACAAGGTCTGAAGAGGAGCATACTCTTCATCCACGACAGCGGTCCAGGATTTCATTTCCCAAGGCTCCCCAACATTTGTCAAGGATTTATTTTTCCAGACAAAGATATACTTCCATAACATTTCATATTTCATACATCCTATTTACATACATGATAAATGCATACGGCATAATCTCATTTATTTTGAGAACACCATGCATCTCATACATCATGACATTGCATACAACTAACACTTTGCCTTTTCAGGAAAATATCAATCAATAGATGGATATCATCAAAAAATTTCAACAGGTCCAAGATTGGCTTCTGAAGCAAGACAGAGCCACTACCTACGTGACCAGATGCAGTTTTATACTGACTCATCATGAAGCAACCCTACCCAGGTTCCTTCTTATTCCATATGAAGTTTTACACTGACTCATCATGAAGCAACCCTACCAAGGTTCCTTCTTATTCCAGATGAATTTTTTACACGGACTCATCATGAAGCAACCCTACCCAGGTTCCTTCTCTTTCCAGATGAAGTTTTACCCGGACTCATCATGAAGCAGCCCTATCCAGGTTCCTTCTTATTCCAGATGAAGTTTTACACAAACTCATCATGAAGCAACCTTACCCAGGTTCCTTCTCATTTTCAGATGCAGTTTTACATAGACTCATCATGAAGTTACCCTACCCAGGTTCCTTCTCATTCTAGATGAAGTTTTACACGGACTCATCATGAAGCAGCTCTACCCACGTTCCTTCTCATTTCCAGACGCAGCTTTATATGAACTCATCATGAAGCAACCCTACCCAGGTTCCTTCTCATTTCCAGACACAGCTTTACACAGAATCGTCCTGAAGCAGTTCTACCCAGGCTTCCCCCTCATATGTCTCATAAAGAAGCCCTACACAGGAGACCAAAAGTCCTCTTCTGGATAGATTCATTTCTTCTAGTTAACAACCAGCGAATCCAAGTCCTCTTCTAGTTAGATTTATCTCTTCCGGTTAAAAACAGGCAAAAAGGACATCTAATATCAGTATAAATCAACCAAAAGATTTATCCTGATGCCTTCCCCAGTCACTCTGGATGGTGTCTATAAGCCCATCTCCAACAATTTTCCTTCATTTCTCCAAATGGCATCTATAAGCCCATTCCCTACACAATCAACCACCACATCATCGAGTACAAATTTCTGGGCACTTTAGTGTTCAATCATCTTCCACCTTCAAGTCATGAATGGTAGGCTCGCCAATCTAACTCTTCAGGTTTAAGAAGATTGAACAGGGGTAGTTGTTGTACCCTAAAATTTTCCCTCTCATTTCTCAAGAAATTTCTCACAAGATCTTCCATGAACTAAGTTTGCAGCACTGATACATCAATTTAGGTTTGGAATTAACACAAGGGTAAAATGGTCAAAATGCACGCTGAAAAGTCCAACTTTGACTTTTGGATCAAAATCAAGTTTCAAGAATCATATTTGATCAAGACATGTTAGAATATGAAGTTTGTTTCATCAAGAAAATCAAAAGTCAAAATTACTTTGGAAAAGTCAAATTTCTAAGAAATACGATAAATTCAGAACTTTTGACCGGATTTTCATAATGATGCAAGATGATTCAGGAAGAACTTCTGACACAAGAGTTGCAGATCTCAATGGGATCTAAAACATTGCAGAACAGAACTTCTTCTAGAAATGCTGGGATTTCAAGTTATAAATCCTTGAAGGCATGTCCTTGAAGCTAAAACACTTAGTAAATTCTGAACATTTTCAAGTCAGAATTTGGTTAGAACTTATGGGCCAATTTTCACGTAGGAATGATCAGAGTTTGCAAGGGTGATTCCAAAAAGGTTTAAAAACCATTTTACAAGCTTTCTGAAAAGTCTGAAAACTCCTTCAGATCATGCTGGAGCAGGGAGATTCAAGGATCAGAAGTTGGACATTTGTTCTTAAGCCAAGTTACGTTTATGCTGAACTTCTGATCCAGTTTTAAGCTAGGTTGTATAATCTCAGGTTGCAGTTCTTCTTGCTTGATAAATCTCGTCATCATTTAATGCTCACACCTAATTTTGAGTCTTTATCTAAAGGATCTTCCCATGTGTGGCATAGAAGTACCATTGTTGTCCTTGGAAAGTAAACTTTTCTACAAAGTTTATGCTGGACCCATGCTTTACTTTTCCTTCTGAGGGTACTTTTCCATAAATCATGCTTACAAACTCAGATTAGGTGCGGCTAAAGATGCTAACCACTCTACTTTGCCTTGAAACATGCTTGTCCAAACTTGCTTCAAGAACAAGTCAATTCCATAACACATGATGGTTTTACTCTTGACTTCTCCAAGCTTCTAAATCCTTTGCCTATAAATTAAACTTCATTTGCAACTATTAAAGAGGTCGGAAAAGATTGGAAAAAGCCTTGAAACCTTGCTGAAAATTCCCAAGAACCTGAAACTACAGCCCAAACACAAAACCTAGTGTTGTACCCCAAAATTTGCCTTCCCATTTTACTCAACATATGGTCATTAATACCCTTAACTTGCTCAAGGATGCCCAAGAGTTGACTAGATAAACTCTCTCCTAAAGCAATGAACCTCCAAATAGGGTTTCCATTTTCATCAAGATGGGTGAACTCCAAAGGCCTCAAATCCTTTCCATGGTCCTAATATGTCCTCAAGATCATACATGTCAAGTTTCATACCTTGCACAAGAAGTTTGCTCAGTCAAATGCTCAGATGCTTGAGAATCGACTATATTAGGTCAAAAGTCAACTGTGACCCACATACAGTCAAACTTCAATATTTTTGGTCAACATCAACATTTTGAAGTGATATAAATCATTTGATAAAGGGTTTATCATGATTCCTCAAGGAATGCTCCTAATTCATCAAAACTCAAAAGTTGCTAAATTAGGGTTTCTCAGGAAAAGTCAACCAAACTTTGACCAAGCATAACTTTCTCATACTTTATCATAAATTTCTCATCCAAGTCTCACTTTGAAGGGAATTCAATTTCCTACAACTCATATTCATCCCTCAAGTTCAAAAAATTCACTCATAAAAAGATATGAATTTCTACATTATAGGTCCTTTTTAAAAGTCAACAAAAACACCTTTTAGGTTAAAGCTTCTTACATGAACATGGAAGACCCAATTGTGATGAAACCAAAAGGGTTGTTTAGGAGACATCCTAAGCTTTCTAAAAAGTCAAAGAATACCTTCCTAGGGTAAAAATTGGAAGAGATATGCATTGTCAAAGTTGACCATATTTGGAAAATTGCCAAAAGTCAAATGTGCTCAAAAATGCATTTTTTTGTCAAAAGGGCCTAACATTTCAGGATTGTATCTTGTTAGGGACATGGTCCACGACCCAAGTCAGCAGCCATATATTATTTGCTCTATTTATTGATTTTATTTTGATTTTTATTTATTAAAAGTCACATTAAATCAAATAAATGACAAAAAATATCAAAGATAGGTTTTTTGATTTGATTTTTGTGAGAATCAAATCTAATTGAGCTGGCCTAATCAGATCAAATTGAATCAAGGAAAATTGAGGCAAAAATAACATGATTTGGATGGTTTTAGAAAGATATCATATGGCAAACCAATCACATTCAATTTCCATGATTCAAAAAGATTCAAGTTGTTTTTTGTTGACCTAATACACTCTATTACATATACACAACACAACCAAGGCAAAAGAACAAGGATTGCAGTCGTGAGAGCTGAAGAAGAAAACTCAAAAATTGGACAAAAATTGGTGGATCATTTTCTCACATAGAGGGTGATTCAAGATATTCCAAAGCTTCCAATCGCTTCCTGGACATCTCCTGAAGTTAAAACGATCCATTGCAAGTATTCCCAAGCCCAGAATCGTCCCATAGTCTTCACACGGTTTGCCTCTTTTTTTTTCAAAATCGATTACGACAATTCTTGCATCCTAAGCATGTTCTAATGATGTATTTGTGATTATTAACATATTTCCAACATGCTTGAATGATTTAATTGACGTTTTGATGCATATATTGATGATTGCCATGGTTAGGGTTTAAGAAGCCGTTTTGGGGTTTCTCTGTACAGGTGAAATTGGACCAAGAAAATAATGCCATGATACTCGTGAGATCAAGACGAGTTGATTGGTATAGTTAGAATTAATTTATCATGCATCATATGAATTTTTGAAGCTCGCAGTTTTATAGCTATGGAGTTTTGTCAGTAGGTATAAGTTTGGTACCTAAGACGACGGACAGGGGAGAAGATGATGACTTGTCACCATCCTACTGAGCCATTTGAATTACACGCGTTTTTTTAATTTACTCACCTTGTTTTATATATTATGATTGGATCTTATTATAATAACAACTAAACAATATGGCTCAGTGGTGAAGCGTGCGCTGGATAGTGGAGAGGACCTGGGTTCGATCCCAGGTCCCAACATATTTTCTTTATTTTATTAACATGTGATTGCAGATTCCATGCATTATAAGGCAAAATGTCCATCATGCGCCCCACTGATCCAACCACTGGATCATTGCCAACACAGATCCAATGCTCAAACCAAGGGAGGACCATGGTGCACTCTCCAGGCGCAGTAACACTGAATCAAGCGCGAGGGAATGGGCTCATCCATATTGGGCCTGGACAGAGTCAGAAGCACACCCCCTGGATTGCTTATGTAGGCCCAGTTCTATTATCTTTTTTTAATTCCTTTTTTTATCACTTATTAATTATTTATTTTTTCACATAACACCAAAAAATATCATGTGTTTTTTATTTAATCAAAAAATCACAAAAACATCAAAAATCATTTTTTATAAAAAATATTTTATTAATTAATTAGTTTAATTAAATTAGGGTAATTTAATGCTTTTTTTATTATAATTCAAAATAATTAGATTTAGGGTTTAATTTTGTACAAAACCTAGTTTTTTCCTCAAAAATAACATAAATATTTTCTCACATTAGATTTTTTAGGTTTTCCAATTATTTCTCGCATTTAATTTGCCACACGCACTTTTAATTTTCCTTTTTGTTATTATTGTAATTGCTCCGAGTTTGTAATAGATTTAAGTAGGGTTTTAATTCCGTATTTTATTTTCATTCAAAAATAATTATGTATCTGCCCAAAGCCTTGTAATAATTAGGACTCTAATTTCTCGCATTTTAATTCCCGCAAACTATAAACTGTTAGATGTATGTATAAGGTTGTATGGAAAGACAAATTGAGATTAAAACAGTAGAAAACCCTAATTGTGCAAAGATAATTAACTGAAAAAATACACTTGCACATGCTCACTCCTAGGGTTTACTCCACTCCGGTTGCCTTCGGTAAACAATCATGAAGCATAGGGATTATTAGTGGTTGTCCTCTAGTCCCAAAAGATCTAAAATGACCCATTCAGATGTTGCCTCGGAAAAAGATCTTTAAGGCTTTAGGATGATTACTAAAATTTCCTAACATTGCTTTTGTGATCGTATTTGTCCCTTCGAAGGTCCCTTAAAACTCCAACGACGATGCTACCTATTCCTTAATAATAGGATAGCGTTGTCTAAAGGAAAACAAACAGAATTTTTTCGAGTAGGTAGATTAGTTCCTAGGTACTTGCTCAAACAAACGAAATTTAACAAACACTTTTCAAAATAGTTTTCAAAACAACTTCGTCACACTCTTGAGGACCGATACAAGGGTTATCACGAAGTAAAACTTTTTTCAAACACACAAACACACAAGCAATTTCAAAATGAGAAAGTACCTAAGAGCCCGTGGAAAACCATGGATAGAAAGTGTGCTAACACCTTCCCTTTCCATAATCTACCCTCGTACTCAGAAACATCTCGAAAAAGGTTTTTTCTGTTCTCTTTCCTTTTCCTTTGTTGGATGAAATAAAAGTCGGTGGTGACTCTTGCTTACCGCGACAATTGCGAATACAAAATGCAAACCAGTATAACAGTCGATTCTGCCACTGTATCACAGAACTGACGACTCTGTTGGGGAATATAAATAAGTGGGGTATACCTTAGGATCTAGGTCAATTTTTAACTTGCTTGTTTGTCTGCTTTGCTTGTTTTATATTCAAAGGTCTTGTTGGGGTTATATAGATTCTACACTCGGATCTGGGGATACCTTTTAGGTAAGTAGCAATAAACTGTGATGGAACTGTGCGGGGTATACCGACACGGTTGAAGCAGTAGCTACGTTGATGTGGCACTTTGGTTGGTACCGGTAACCCTTGAGTTAATCAGGGAGAGTACAGGGCCGCCGCGTGGCGTCGTGAAGCATCAACTGACCTTAGAACCTTTAATTGCACAACTTGGCCAGTAGGACATAGCGAGATGGCCGACTTTGGTGTATTCCCAAGGTTGACAGATACTCGATGCTACACTCATTGAGGTTTGATTCTTGAGTTTTGTTTGGTTGCCAGTCAATCTCCTATTGAACGAAGTTGGGGGAAAGATCGGTGATATTGAGATCCCTTAGAACCCAGTTACTATTTATAGGACAGGTTGAACCAATCCAACTTCTAGAGGGTATGACCTTAAAACTCATGCGGGCCTTAAACCTAAGGACTTGGTGTGACTTGCTTGTTGTTTGTTATACCTGTGATTTTCTAGCATAATCATGACATCATAAGCATGGCATATCATAACTAACCATTTCAAGGATTTCCTAGGGCTCATTTTTGCTTTGTTTTGTAGGACATGGCATCCGCCTGTAGGAACACTATACAGATTAACCTTGTGAAAGTGTCTCTCCAACTAAAGGACCTGACACTAAGGGTTCTTGAAAGTTCTCATTTCACTAAAAAACATGGTCAGTTGCTCAATTTGGTCACTACAAAATCTGATGAAGAATTGTTAAAAGTGTTGTTCCAATTCTTTGATCTTGTGCACCATTGTTTCACCTTCCCGGATTACCAGCTAGTACCTACTATGGAGGAATTTCCTCAGTTGTTAGGGGTACCTATTCTTGATCAGTTACCTTTCAACGGTATGGAAGAACATCCAAAGCCTGAAGTGATTTCTAGAGCTTTATCCTTACAATGGTCTGACATAGTGACAGATTGGGAGACTAGAGGGAGTGTCCAAGGAATTCTGGTTAAGTTTCTATTAGAGAAGGCTTACCATTTTTGGGATACCCTAGATTTACAAGCTTTCGAAGAGGTGTTGGAACTTCTCATTTATGGGACGGTACTTTTCCCTAATGCGGATCAACTCGTAGATGTGAACACTATCAAGGTTTTTCTGTCTCATAATCCAGTGCCTACATTACTCGGGGATATTCTACACTCTCTGCATGCTCGCACTCTAAAGAGAATGGGGACCCTCCTGTGTTGCACTCCTCTATTGGCTAGGTGGTTTATTTCGCACCTACCCAGGTCAGTTTTGAAGAATGAACAGGGTTTGAAATGGTCTCATAGACTGATGTCCCTTAAGCATTCATACATTCATTGGTGTTCACGGTTCTCACAAGATGTTACCATCATCGATCACTGTGGTGAATTCCCTAATGCCCCTCTCTTAGGAATTAGGGGAGGAATCACTTACAACCCTTGTTTGGCCTTGCATCAGTTTGGTTATGCGAGAAGAGATGGTCCTCATGATATGCTTATCCAAGGAATCGCCTTCAACTATGAGAGTGATGCTCAGGGATACCGCAAAAGGTTCATGAAAGCTTGGGGCATGGTGCATAAAATTGATTGCAAGACGCTAGGGCACAAGAATTCCATTCCTCTTGAGCCTTATCTCCGATGGGTACGAGCTCGCGCCCAAAGCCTTATGATGCCTTACCCAGTTGTCCTACCAATAACTGTGGAGCCAGCTATTGAAGGAAATACTACTTCACTTGGTCATCATCCTGACATGCCAACCGATCATGAAGAGTTACAGTAGTCTTGGGTTCAACTCAAAGAGGAGCGGGACAAGTTTGAAGCTCAGTTCTATGCCAGCGAGAAGAGGGTCCTGGAGCTCACTAGGCTACTTCATGAAGAAAGGAATATAAATGCCTATATTGCACCAAAGAGGATGCTCTCCTGGGAGACCTAGTTTCTTCTTTGCTTTAAGTTTTGTTTTGTTTAATTGTAAGCCTAAAAGGCATTCTTTGTAACAATTCGAACTTATTAATGCAATTAACGTGTGTTTCTTTTGGTTAAAAAAATCTGAGCCTTTAAGAATCCTTGAAATCATTGCATACGCATACCATTCATAGCATCGCATAAATAGGTACCATTACAGGTTTCTCATCTTCTTCGCTGTTTATTTAAGCAGAAATGTCTTCTGAACAAAGCATAAAAGATCTTCAGGCACAAAATTCCCAATTCTAGCAGATGTTCATAAATCTGGCGAAAGGGCAGGAGGATTTAAAAGCCCTCATCTGGAAGGAGAAAAAGAAAAAGAAGAAGGTCTCTGGTATTTTAAATATGGGCAGAAGGTTCAGGGGGCCGTTAAAGCAACCAGTCGATATGACCTCTTCATCCAAGGAAGGGGAAAACCAAGAAAGAGAGACAAGGGAAAAGGACCCCAGTCCTGAAGTTTCTGACAATGATACGAACTACAATGATGATCAGTATCCTCCTACCGAGGATAAATATAAGCAGTTGGAAGATTGTCTGAGTGCTATGGAAGTCCAGAGGATACCTGGGTTGGATTTCGAAGAATTGGGATTGGTGTCGGGGTGGTCATCCCGCAGAAGTTCAAGGTTCCAATTTTTGCAAAGTACGATGGGGTGTCTTGCCCAAAGCTCCACCTCCGTTCCTACGTTAGAAATATCCAACCCCACACCACTGATAGAAACTTGTGGATTCACTTCTTTCAAGACAGTCTATCAGGAACTCAGCTTGAATGGTTCTATCAACTAGAGGGAACCAATGTCCGAAACTGGGAAGATATGGCTGCTGCTTTTTATAAGCAGTATCAATACAATGTCGACCTTGCTCCTACTCGTACTCAACTCTAGAGTATGTCCATGGGTGAAAGTGAAGGCTTTAAGGACGATGCACAGAAGTGGAGAGACTTGGATGGAAGAGTCCAACCCCCTTTGTTTGATAGGGAGTTTGTCGATATGTTTCTTGGGACGTTATCTGGTCTATTCTTTAATCATTTGATCGGGAGCTCGTCAGCTGGTTTCACCGAGATGATTCTAACTAGAGAGAGGGTAGAAGTTGGGATCCTGAGCGGTAAGATACAAAAAGATGCCTCTTCGAGTTCGATAGAGAAGCCTTTCACTGGTAAAAAGGAAGCTAGTGCTATCTATAGCCCAAGAGGTCAAAATAGAGCTGAACACCATCAGACAGTAAGTGTCGTAATGATACCTAGGCCTGCGGTTGCTCCACAATGCAACAATTAACAAAGGATGGAAATACCACAACGACAATTTACCCGAATTAACATGATGTTGGCTGAAGTTCTACCTCATCTGCTAAGATCCAACATGGAAACCTTGAAAGAGGCTCCCAAGAATCCGAACATCATATCTCCTCGATATAATCCAAACTCTCGATGTGCCTATCATTCTGAGAGTCCTGGCCACGATACCAATGACTGCTGGGCTCTAAGAAATAAGGTACAGGATCTGATTGAGGCCAAGGAAATTGAGTTCGATGCTATGGAAAAACCCAATGTCATAACTGCTCCCATGCCTAAGCACAATCAGGGAATTAATGCCATTGAAGACAGTGAGGAAGACTCTGACATTGACAACTGGATCTACCCAACTACCAACAGTGGACCGAGTAACTGGACAACTAGGGACTTTATACCAGTTTCTTTTATTCCACAGTAATTGTCTTACTGGTTTTGAGATTTATAATAAACAATTTAAACTCTACAGCCTTGTGCCTTGCCCGAGGCACATTGGCTTTGTTTGTGAGGGCTATTATTTGTCATTTCATATATCATCAATAAAACATTGGACGTTCCTTGCATACAAATTTTGCGCTCTCTGTTTTTCTTTTCTGTTTTCACTTTATCAAAACAGCTATGCTCTTACACACACTCACGTATCATACTGCAGATCCATATCCACTCTGGATCCGATTGATAACAGCTCTGCTACTGTCCATTATGACCTCGAAAATCCGATCAACCAAGCCGAAGACGAAGGTGAGGATGATTGTGAGGTGCCTGGAGAACTTGCTAGACTTTTACAGCAGGAAGAAAGGGATATACAGCCTCATGAAGAGCCAGTTGAGACAATAAACCTGGACACGAAGATAGGAAGAAAAGAGGTCAACATCGGCGCAAATTTGGAAGTTAAGGTCAAACAATAATTGATATAAATGTTGCACAAATACGTTGAGATCTTTGCCTGGTCATATGAAGACATGCCAGGTTTAGACACTGATATTATGGTTCATCGTCCGTCGAACAAAGAAGATTGTCCTCCAGTTAAACAGAATGTCCGTCGTATGTGCCCTGAAATGTTAGAGAAGATCAAGGCAGAGGTCATGAAGCAGTTTGACGCATGGTTTTTAGTTGTCACTTCCTATCCACAGTGGGTTTCTAACGTTGTTCCGGTACCTAAGAAGGACGATAAGGTACGGATGTGTGTGGATTATAGAGATCTGAACAGGGTAAGCCCCAAGGATGACTTCCTACTTCCTCACATTGATGTTCTAGTTGACAACACCGTGCAACATAAAATATTCTCCTTCATGGATGGTTTCTATGGATACAACCAGATCAAGATGGCTCCTGAAGACATGGAGAAGACAACCTTCGTCACACAGTGGGGCATCTTCTGTTACAAGGTGATGCCTTTTGGGTTGAAGAATGCTGGGGCAACTTATCAGTGCGCCATGGTCGCTTTGTTCCACGATATGATTCACCATGAGATCGAAGTTTATGTTGATGACATGATAGCCAGATCTCAAACTGAGGAAGAGCACCTTGATCATCTACAAAAGTTGTTTGACAGGTTAAAGATATACAAGCTGAGGTTGAATCCGAACAAGTGCACCTTTGGGGTAAGGTCTGGTAAACTTCTGGGTTTCATTTTCAGCGACCAAGGCATCCAAGTAAACCCTGTGAAGGTAAAGGCCATACAAGAAATGCCAGCTCCCCGTACAGAGAAGGAAGTTAGAGGTTTTTTGGGACGCTTGAATTATATCGCCAGGTTCATTTCACATCTAACTGCTACTTGTGAGCCCATCTTTAAGCTTCTGAAGAAAGATCAAGTGGTAAAGTGGAATGACGAATGGCAGACGACTTTCGAAAGAATCAAGGAATACCTTCAAGAACTGCCAATTCTGATGCCTCCGGTTGAAGGAAGACCTTTGATATTGTACTTAACAGTGCTAGACAATTCAATGGGGTGTGTGCTGGGGCAGCATGATGAGTCTGGTCGAAAAGAGCACACAATATACTACCTTAGCAAAAAGTTTACCGACTGTGAGACACGATACTCACTGCTCGAGAAAACTTGTTGCGCTTGGGCACGGGCTGCTCGCTGACTAAGACAGTATATGCTGACCCACACTACTTTGTTGATATCTAAGATGGATCCAACCAAATACATCTTCGAGAAACCCGCTCTCTCCGGAAGAATAGCAAGATGGCAGATTATCTTAACTGAGTACGACATACAATATACATCCCAAAAAGAAATCAAGAGGAGTGTATTGGCTGATCATTTGGCTCATCAGGTCGTGGATGACTACCAGTCCATGAATTTATAGTTCCCGGATGAGAATAATATGCCGGTGACTGACTACGAAGAACCTGGACCGGATGAAGGACCCGAAGAGGGATCCCGATGGATTATGGTTTTTGACGGAGCTTCAAACACACTTGGTAATGGCATCGGCGCTGTAATCATATCTCCTGAGGGCTGTCATACTCCTTTTACTGCCCGACTATGTTTCAACTACACTAACAACATGGAGGAGTATGAAGCTTGTATCATGGGTCTCAAGGACGCTATTAACCTCAGGATCAAGTTCTTGGACATTTTCGGGGATTTAGCCTTGGTAATAAGTCAGATCAAAGGGGAATGGGATACAAAGCATTCGAATCTCATCCCATAAAAAGAGCACGTGTTGACATTGCTCCCACACTTCGAGGAGGTAACTTTTAAACATTTACCGCGAGAGGAGAATCAGTTAGCGGACGCGCTAACTACCATGTCTTCTATGTTCAAAGTCAGGTGGGACAACAAAGCTCTCCAAATCACCTTTAAGAGGTTGGATGAACCAGCACACTGCTGTGAAATTGATACCGAAGAGGTGGCAGACAAACCCTGGTTTCACGAAGTCAAAAGGTATATCGAGGCTCAAGAGTATCTCGAAAGGGCATCTGTCAATGATAAGAAGTTTTTGAGAAGGTTCGCTGCAAATTTCTTCCTCAGTAATGAATCTTCTACAAGCGCAACCATGACTCTACATTACTATGGTGTGTAGACAAGAGCGAAGCAGAGAGGATCATGACAGATCTACATGAAGGTACCTTCAAAACCCATTCCAGTGGACATACCATGGCTAAGAAGATCCTACGGGCAGGATATTACTGGTCCATTATGGAAGCCGATTGTTATCAACACTCTCGAACTTGTCATAAGTGCCAAATCTATGCTGATAAGGTGCATGTGCCTCCGGTTCCCTTAAACGTCTTGATAGCTCCGTGGCCCTTTGCAATGCGGGGCATCGACATGATGGGAGAAATCGGGCCCACTGCTTCCAATGGACATCGCTTCATTCTAGTGGCCATTGATTACTTCACGAAGTGGGTTGAGGCGGCCTCTTTTCCTACTGTAACCAAGAACGTGGTGGCGCGTTTTATCCGACATGATCTAATCTGTTGGTATGGTGTGCCAGAGAGAATTATTACTGACAATGGTATGAATCTCCACAACACAGTGATCACCAAGCTCTGTAAACTGTTCAAGATACAACATCATAACGTTTCTCCCTATCGGCCGAAGATGAATGGCGTTGTTGAAGCGGCTAACAAGAACATCAAGAAAATTGTACAGAAGATGACGGTGACATACAAAAACTGGCATGAGATGTTACCATTTTCTCTTCATGGATACCGTACCTCCGCACGGACATGGACAGGGGCAACACCCTACTCTCCGATATATGGCATGGAGGCAGTCCTACCCATCAAAGTCCAGATACCTTCTCTCAGGATTATGAAGGATGTGGGTTTGAACGAAGACGACTGGATCCAAACTCGACTTGATCAACTAAATCTAATCGATGAGAAGAGACTTACTGCTATCTGTCATGGTCAGACGTATCAAAAGCGAATGATCAAGGCTTTTAACAAGAAAGTCAAACGTCAATGATATCAAGTTGGGGATCTAGTGATCAAGTGCATCATACCTCCGCAAGGTGATCCCAGGGGCAAATGGACCCCTACATACAAAGGGCCATTTGTGGTTAAGAACATTTTCTCGGGTGGAACTATGACTCTAACCACCATGGATGGTGACGACCTTCCTCACCCTATCAATGCAGACATAGTGAAAAGATACTAGCTTGACTAAAAGACCCGCTAGGTTGACTGGCCTAGGTAAAAATAAGGGCTTCCCGACGAACCAAAAGGGTTCGGGCAAAAATAAGGGATGAAAATGAAAAAATATGTACACCCGGCAAGCCGAAAACCCAAAAGGGCGGCTTGGGCAAAAAAGGTATCCCGGTGGACTGAAAACCGAAAGGGAAGTCTAGGTAAAAGTTAGGGATGTAAAGCGTATCACTATGTCCCATTGGATCATCTTGCGACCAGACTTCGGTATCGACTATCAAGCTCGGATGGCACCAATCAATCTAATCAACCTTCGGCCAAGTAGCAAAGTGATGAGACGCTCGAAGACATGAGGGAAATAGCAGAGTTGGAACTCAATGGGATTGTTTCACATAGCTGTTTTATTTTGCACAAAATTGTATAGCTTCTATTTTCACAGCTGCGTTCTCTTACTAGAGCGTCATCCCCCTTGTACGAAAACGCCTATTATAGGCTAACTTCAAAAATCAATACAAAATCATTTTTGCAAGAAACTTTGAGTTTTTTTCTTTTTCTGTTTTGTTTTGAGAGAACGTCCAATGATTTATTCTTGACATATGCATTTGAATATGATTGTTGCTCATAAATATTTACATAAAAACAAAAAGACAGTTACTCGTAATTCCAGAAACAGGGGCAAAAAACAAGAAGTGTCAAATCTGACAGTTACTTTGCCCAGTAGGTACCGGGACAGAGACAGCTTTGGAGCACAATCATCAGTGCATACATTCTCCACAGAGTAAAAAAACATTGATGTCGGCTTTCTCGAAACAGGAAGTAATCTCCTCAGCCAGGGTCATTCGGAAACCTGACAGCTATATCCCCCATCCGAATTTCATAACCGCAAGCGGGTCAGTAAATTTCATCTCCCAAGCAGAGTTTATTTCTCTGGATATAGAAGCTCAATCTCCGATAGAGTTTATCCCTTCAGATATGGAAGTTCATCCTCCAACATGGTTATTTCCCCGCAGAACTATTCTCAAATAGAATCTCTTCCTGACAGAATATTCATGAATAACAAAGAGTCAATCTCCAGCATAGTCATTTCCGTTCACCATCCCCGACAGAAGTAGAATAACCACAATTCTCTACAACAGTCAGGAATGCTATATTCTCCAGCAGCAGTCAGGGATTTATTTTCCCAGACTCGGACATACCCCAATAGCATTTCATGTACATACATCATGACATGCGCATACATATCACATACAACATGATCTCTTTTATTTTGAGAACATCATCCCACCATGCATTTCATGCATCGCATATAATTAACCCTGTTATCTTTTCAGGAAAGACGATTATGTTCAACAATCCCAGCAGTTATACAGGTCATGTCTGCATATGACTAATGGAAACTCAGTTCCCGAAACCAAGCGGGTTAACTAATATACAATATCACTTCGAAGTAACCCTACGACCCAGGTTCCTTCTCATAGCCCTACTATCAAGGATCTCACTTCGAAGTAACCCTACGATCCAGGTTCCTTCTCATAGCCCTACTATCTAGGCTCTCATTTTGAGGTAACCCTACTATCCAGGTTCCTTCTCATAGCCCTACTATCCAGGCTCTCATTACGAGGTAACCCTACTATCCAAGTTCCTTCTCATAGCCCTACTATCCAGGATTTCATTCCAAAGTAACCCTACTATCTAGGTTCCTTCTTATAGCCCTACTATCCAGGCTTTCATCCTGAAGTAACCTTACTATCCAGGTTCCTTCTCATAGACCTACTATCCAGGCTTTCATCCCGAAGTAACCCTACTATCCAGGTTCCTTCTCATAGCCCTACTATCCAGGCTCTCATTTCGAGGTAACCCTACTATCCAGTTCCTTCTCATAGCCCTACTATCCAGGCTTTCATTTCGAAGTAACCCTACTACTCAGGTTCCTTCTCATAGCCCTACTATCCAGGCTTTCATCCCAAAGTAACCCTATTATCCAGGTTCCTTCTCATAGCCCTACTATCCATGCTTTCATTTCAAAGTAACCCTACTACCCAGGTTCCTTCTTACAACCCTACTATCCAGGCTTTCATCCCGAAGTAACCCTACTATCCAGGTTCCTTCTTATAGACCTACTATCTAGACTTTCATCCCGAAGTAACCCTACTATCCAGGTTCCTTCTCATAGTCCTACTATCCAGGCTTTCATTTTGAAGTAACCCTACTACCCAGGTTCCTTCTCATAGCCCTACTATCTAGGCTTTCATTTCGAAGTAACCCTACTACCCAGGTTCCTTCTCATAGCCCTACTATCCAGGCTTTCATCCCAAAGTAACCCTACTATCCAGGTTCCTTCTTACAGCCCTACTATCCAGGATTTCACCTCGAAACAACCCTACTATTGAGGTTCCTTCTCTCTTATCTCTAGATAATAGTTTATAACACTATAAGACCTGGACCCGACCAGTTACGGTCGAGTGCACCATTCCCCAGTAAGTCACTGTGCAGCCTGGACTCTGACCAGATATGCACTTCACTTTCACCTCCTCAATCAAGAATTAATCCCCCAGTAGAGTAATGGACAACCGAAGCTCCTATACTCTATTTCCCAAGACATAAATAAACTTTCCTCGGTGAAGTCCTCCTCAACGGCAGGTACAGGAATTCTCGCAAAGGAATCTCTTATGCAACCAATATCTTCTCTAGATGGCATCTTTAAGCCCATCTCTGACGGTTCTCCGTCACCGTCCAAATGGAATATGTAAGCCCATTTCTGATATTATCAATCGACATTCACTTCATGCGAGTGCAAATTTCTGGGCACTCTAGTGTTCATTCATCTTCCACCTTCAGATCACGAAAGGCAGACAAGCCAATCTATATCCTCAGGTCTAAGAAGATTGAACAGGGGCAGCTGTTTTACCCTAAAATTTACCCTCCCATTTTACTCAACATATTCTCATTAATACCCTTAACTTGCTCAAGGATGCCCAAGAGTTGACCAGACAAACTCTCTCCTAAAGCAATGAAACTCCAACTAAGGTTTCCATTTTCATCAAGATGGGTGAAATCCAAAGGCCTAAAATCCTTTCCATGGTCCTAATATGTCCTAAAGATCATACATGCCAAGTTTCATACCTTGCACAAGAAGTTTGCTCAGTCAACTGCTCAAATGCTTGAGAATCGACTGTATTAGGTTAAAAGTCAACTGTGACTCAGATACAGTCAAACTTCAAGATTTTTGGTCAAAATCAAAATTTTGAAGTGATATCCATCATTTTATCAAGGGTTGATCATGATTCCTCAAGGAATGCTCCTAATTCATCAAAACTCAAAAGTTGCTAAGTTAGGGTTTCTCAAGAAAAGTCAACCAAATTTTGACCAAGCATAACGTTCTCATACTTTATCATAAATTTCTCATCCAAGGCTCATTTTGAAGGTAATTCAATTTCCTACAACTCATCTTCATCCCTCAAGTTCAAAAAATGCACTCATAAAAAGATATGAATTTCTACATTATAGGTCCTTTTGAAAAGTCAACAAAAACACCTTTTGGGTCAAAGCTTCTTACATGAACATGGAAGACCCAATTGTGATGAAACCAAAAGGGTTGTTTAGGGGACATCCTAATATTTCTAAAAAGTCCAAGAAAATATTACTAGGGTCAAAATTGGAAGAGATATGCATTGTCAAAGTTGACCATTTTTGGAAAATTGCCAAAAGTCAAATGTGCTCAAAAATGCATTTTTTGTCAAAAAGGCCTAGCATTTCAGGATTGTATCTTGTTAGGGACATGGTCCACGACCCAAGTCAACAGCCATATATTATTTTCTCTAATTATTGATTTTATTTTGATTTTTATTTATTAAAAGTCACATTAAATCAAATAAATGACAAAAAATATCAAAGATTGGTTTTTTGATCTGATTTTTGTGAGAATCAAATCTAATTGAGTTGGCCTAATCGGATCAAATAGAATCAAGGCAAATTGAGGCAAAAATAGCATGATTTGGATGGTTTTGGAAAGATATCATATGGCAAACCAATCAAATTCAATTTCCATGATTCAAAAAGATTCAAGTTGTTTTTTGTTGACCTAATACACTCTATTACATATACACAATGCAGCCAAGGCAAAAGTACAAGGATTACAGTCGTGAGAGCTGAAAAAGAAAACTCAAAAATTGGACAAAAAGTGGTGGATCGTTTTCTCACATAGAGGGTGATTCAAGATTTCCAAAGCTTCCAATCGCTTCCTGGACATCTCCTGAAGCTAACACGATCCATTGCAAGTATTCCCAAGCCCAGAATCGTCCCATAGTCTTCACACGGGTTTCCTCTTTTTTTCCAAAATCGATTACGATAATTCTTGTATCCTAAGCATGTTCTAATGATGTATTTGTGATTATTAACATATTTGTAACATGCTTGAATGATTTAATTGACGTTTTGATGCATATATTGATGATTGCCATGGTTAGGGTTTAAGAAGCCGTTTTGGGCTTCTCTGTACATGTGAAATTGGACCAAGAAAATAATGCCATGATACTCATGAGATCAAGATGAGTTAATTGGTATAGTTAGAATTAATTTATCATGCGTCATATGAATTTTTGAAGCTCGCAGGTCTATAGCTATGTAGTTTTGTCCGTAGGTATAAGTTTGGTACCTAAGACGAAGGATAGGAGAGAAGATGATGACTTGTCACCATCCCACTGGGCCATTTGAATTACGCTCATTTTTTCAATTTACTCACCTTGTTTTATATATTATGATTGGATCTTATTATAATAACAACTAAACAATATGGCTCAATGGTGAAGCGTACGTTGGATAGTGGAGAGGACCTAGATTCGATCCCAGGTCCCAGCATATTTTCTTTATTTTCTTAACATGTGATTGCAGATTCCATGCATTACAAGGCCAAATGTCCATCATGTGCCCCACTGATCCAGCCACTAGATCATTGCCAACACAGATCCAACGCTCAAACCAAGGGAGGACCATGGTGCACTCTCCAGGCGCAACAACACTGAATCAAGCGTGAGGGAACGGGCTCAGCCATATTGGGCCTGGACAAAGTCAGAAGCATAACCCCCTGGATTGCTTATGCAGGCCCAGTTCTATTATCTTTTTTTAATTCCTTTTTTTATCACGTATTAATTATTTCTTTTTTCACATAACACCAAAAAAATCATGTTTTTTTTATTTAATCAAAAAATCATAAAAACATCAAAAATCATTTTTTTATAAAAAGTATTTTATTAATTAATTAGTTTAATTAAATTAGGGTAATTTAATGCTTTTTTATTATAATTCAAAATAATTAGAATTAGGGTTTAATTTTGTACATAACCTAGTTTTTTCCTAAAAAATAACATAAATATTTTCTCACATTAGATTTTTTAGGTTTTCAAATTATTTCTCGCATTTAATTCGCCGCGCGTGCTTTTAGTTTTCCTTTTTATTATTATTGTAACTGCTCCGAGTTTGTAATAGATTTAAGTAGGGTTTTAATTCCGCATTTTATTTTTAGTAAAAAATAATTATGTATCTGCCCAAAGCCTTGTAATAATTAGGACTCTAATTTCTCGCATTTTAATTCTCGCAAACTATAAACTGTTAGATGTATGTATAAGATTGTATGGAAAGACAAATTGAGATTAAAACAGTAGAAAACCCTAATTATGCAAAGATAATTAACTGAAAAAATACACTTGCACATGCTCACTCCTAGGGTTTACTCCACTCCGGTTGCCTTCGGTAAATAGTCATGAAGCATATGGAATGTTAGTGGTTGTCCTCTAGTCCCAAAAGATCTAAAATGACCCATTCGGATGTTGCCTCGGAAAAAGATCTTTAAGGCTTTAGGATGATTACTAAAATTTCCTAACATTGCTTTTGTGATCGTATTTTTCCCTTCGAACGTTCCTTAAAACTCCAACGACGATGCTACGTATTCCTTAATAATAGGATAGCGCTGTCTAAAGGAAAATAAACAGGTAGATTAGTTCCTAGGTACTCGCTCAAACAAACAAATTTTACAAACACTTTTCAAAATAGTTTTCAAAACAACTTCGTCACACTCTTGAGGACCGATACAAGGGTTATCACGAAGTAAAACTTTTTTCAAACACACAAACACACAAGCAATTTCAAAATGAGCAAGTACCTATGAGCCCGTGGAAAACCATGGATAGAAAGGGTGCTAACACCTCCCCTTTCTATAATCTACCCCCGTACTCAGAAACATCTCGAAAAAGGTTTTTTCTTTTCTTTTTCCTTTTCATTTGTTGGATGAAATAAAAGTCGGTGGCGACTCTTGCTTACCGCGACATTTACGAATAAAAAATGAAAACCAGTATAACAGTCGGTTCTGCCACCGTATCACACCTGCTAACTTCTGATTTTTGCATCCAAACTCTAAATTTCCTTACGTGTATCTTGATCAAATCATCCATACAGTTTTCGGAATACACATAGAAGTTGTCCCAAATTCTGTTTTCAAGCTGTAAAATAGTATTCACCACTATTTGTTTCAAAAAAACCATAACTTTGCACCTTGAATGCTCCAGAACTTTCCCACCGTTCATAGCTTAAGTTAAGGGTTGTTCTAGCTTCCTGGGAACTTGAGAAATCTGATCAGAACATTACAGCAGTCATAACCATGCTCTAGTTCACAGAAAAATTTCCAGCTGCAAGGTAAGTTTCTTCTGACTTCTCTCTCATTACTTAGGCATTGTTAGGCTTGCATTGTCAAAAACACAATGTATATATCATGGCTATGATTCTGTACATATTTATAGATTTCATGTATATGGCCTAAGTATAGAGAATTTCAGATTAGAACTTGAGGAAATTAGGGTTCAGAATTAGGATTAGCAAAATTCATGCTTGCTGCTGATTTACAATTCTGATGCTTTATATTTCTGAAACCATGATGAAATTTGCCAAAACTGCTATGTTTGCATTTTCCATTTTTGTTGAGAAATGACTAAGTTATAGATACTCTGGTTGGCATGGAGAAGGAGATTAAATTCATCATCAGAACTTACTTTGTAATATATGTTTATATTTTTTCTTCTGATAACCAGATGTATAGCCACCCCAGTGATAGAGAGCGCACGCATAAGACATTAGTGTTAAGGGTCCTGAGTTCTAGCCCCAGAAACACCTGTTTATGTTTGTTTCTTGACATTTTTACCCCATTATTTGTCAAACAATAATCCTGGACCAGAACTTCTAGATAAACCCCCTCCCATTTGTTTGTCGAAATAGTGATCCTGAACCAGAACTTCTAAATATTCCCACCCAACAGCATTGACACATCACTTACCCATTACCAGAACTTCTAGCATTCTAATAACGCTAGAACTTTTAGGTTTCCAGCTGCATCAGAACTTCTTGGCTCTATCAACATCCATAACTTCTAACCCTCCAGTAACACTAGAGTTTCTAGGCAATCATAACTTCTAGGCTTTCCCTTGTTCCCAACAACCTCAGAATGTTAGTGTGTCTGGACCCAGAACTTCTGGCTTTCCCTTTCTGCTAACATTTCCTTTCTGATTTGCAACACACGAGAATTAGAACTTATGCTCTCTCCTCTTTCAGCAACACGTTGATTCTGACTCTTATTCCCTTATTATTTTTATCATCACTTTATTTTCATTAATCAAAAACACAAAAAAAAATACTTTATATATCCACCTTCTTTATTTTATTTCTTTTAAAACAAAAAAAGACTAAATATATTTTCTTAAGCAACTTTATTTCTTCTCTTAATAAAATAAAACAAGTATATTTTACATTTCTTGTACATTATTTCAATATGGTTGTAATAGATGATTAGGACTTTAATTTCTTGCAATCACCATTTGTAAATTTGTACACCCCATCCCCTTAATGATTGTAATAGCGTAGAATATTTACTTTCTGCAATTTATCGCTTTCATATAAATGCTAGTAAAGTAGGATTTGTATAGGAAGATAAAATCAACAAGTAGACAACCCCTAATCAAAGACTAAATGCATGCAATCAAACACACTTTGCATAAGTATACCTCTAGGGTTAACTCCACTTGTTGCCTTATGAAAAATGGTCATGTTATGCATGTGAGACGTCTTAGCAAAAATAATCAAAATACAAGATCATAGTCCCTTGATGACACTTCAAATGTTGCCTTTCAAATGATCTTAGTACCTCAAGAGAAATGCTAAGATATCTTACAACATTGCTATCAGACTATACGATGACCCGTGCCCGTCCCTTTACATCCAACGATGGGGCTTCTTACCAAATCAATGGTAAGATAACAACATCTAAAGGAGGAGGAAAAAAACAAAGACTTTTGAGTAGGTGGAAACGTTCTTAGTTGCTTGCTCATTTTCAAAACAAACATCTTTTCAAACACACACAAAACACTTTCAAAACTTGAAATATTTTCAAAAGTCCAACACTTTGTATACATTCTTATAGAGACAAGAATCATTACAAAGTTTGCCTAAACGAAGGCGTTTTTCAAAAACCACCACAAAGCATACTTTCAAACAAAAGTGAATGATCTAGCAAGCAACTAAGAGCCCATAGGTAACTATGTATCAAAAGAGTTCTAACACCTTCCCTTTTCATAATCTACCCCCTGAACTCAAGAAAATAATCTCAAAGGTCTTTCCCGTTCTTTTCACCATTTCCTTTATTGGATAAAAGAAAAGTTAGTGGCGACTCTTGATATCTACAATAATTGTGATCAAATGCAAAACATCCCAAGTCAGTTCTCCCACCGCATTCACATGCCCTAATTACTAGTAGTTATAAGGAAAAGCAGTAGAGCAGAAAATTAAGGCGCGGAAAGTAAACCTAAATTATTACAAGGCTTCGGGGAAGGGGGTACAAAATCATAAAACTAGGGAGAAAAAGTAAAGCAAATGAAAGCCCTAGTTAAATTATAACATACTGTAGCAGTTACATAATCAGGAAAAATACTAAATGCAAAAATAATAAAGGTACGCGAAAATTGTAAAATAGGAGGAAAATTGTTTGACAAAAAAACTTATTGATTAACCTAAATTCTAATTGATTTTAATTTAGAAAAGTAATTAGTTGATTAAAAAGAATCGATTAATTAGGAAAACCCTAAATTCTAGGTCGATTTTAAGTTAATTAAGAAAACCTAAAAAAATTAAATTAGGGTTTATAAAACCTAAAATTAATTAGAAAACCTAAAAATAAAAATTAGGGTTTTGTTTTAAAGAAAGGTTTTTGAAAAAAGGTTTGTAAAAGAGTGAGAAACATAGAATTAGAAAGAAAAAAAGACCAAATGAGCAGGGGTGGGTGTTGAACCCACGCCCTCAAGCAATTTCATCAGCAAGCATACCACCAGGCCAAGCACGACTTGGTGTCAAGGTAACGCCTCCAACATGTTTTGTAATCAACCTGCAAAAATATGAGAAATTAAAGAAGCAAAACATCAAAAGGCTGGACCGAACCCAGACCCTTCAAGATTAATGCTTTATCGCCGCTTCTGCCACTAGGGTGGCTGTTTCATCCTTTTATATCATTGAAACAATTAATATATAATATACAAACAAATACATTGGCCGAAGAAGCGTCGGAGCCCTAGCTCCTGTCGTCTTCTCCGGCGAGCCAATTCCTACACCTGCAAAAATAGTAAATGTTAGCGCATGAAGAGGACTCTACCCCCCTAAATTAAACCTTATGAATCCAATGGTGGTGTTTTCATGGGCTAAAACACAAAGATCTGGCTGCTATAGTGAAGATAACACAAAATCGATATAACCATGGTGTCTCATGATTTCTTTTGCATGGGATCACCATGATGACTCATACATGCACAAAGATATCTCAGAAGCATGATAAAGGCATTAGCATGGCTTAAATCAAATCAAAAATCAAGATATGAAATTTATGATCATTATGCAACCAGAGATGTTATGTGATGAGATTCCACACGTTTTGAATCACGAAACTGATCCAATCTTACCCTTTATGCTTTCTAAGAGTGAATAGAATGGCTGTTTGCAGTGAGAGGGTTTGAAAACTTTAGGGTTTTTGAAAAATATTGATATTTTTTTGACAATTTTGAGAGGCAAAGATTTTCCGTCCTTTGTTCCCTCTTGATGTCTGAATATATAGAGAAAAATAGGGCAAAGATATGATGGGCTTGGACTCTTGTAAGAAGATTGACTTTTATCTTTTATTTTGTATTATTAATGAATTAAATAAAAAGTAATAAAAATAATAAAAATAAAACAAGGCGAAAGAGTATATGAATGAGTTTTGAGGTGTATGAAGAGTATAACACACGTTTGGACCTTAAATCAATGGCCCAATAGCCCAAAATATCAAGTTTGCTCAAATTGAACTTCATGCTTTTGCTCCAAATTTCCAAACTTGCAATGGTCATAACTCACTCAATTTTCATCTTTTGAAGGTGATCTAGGACTTTTTGGAAAGCTCAAGATGTCCTCTACAAAAAGTGTCTTTTTGTTGACTTTTGAAATGACCTGTAATGTATTGGCTTATATCTCTCAAATGATGCATTTTTTGGACTTGAGCATAGATATTAAAAGTTGTAGAGAATTGAATTCCCTTCAAAATGGGCTTTGGTTGGGGAACAACTGATGAAGCATGTGAAAGTTATGCTTGGTCAAAGTTCAGTTGGCTTCTCCTAAGGAAACCGTAATTTGGCAACTTTTGACTTTTGATGATTTGAGGGTTTTTCTTGAGGAATCATGATCAACCCTTGATCAAATAATGGATATTACTTAAAAATGTTGATGTTGACCAAAAATCTTGAGGTTTAACTGTATGTTGACCATAGTTGACTTTTTACCCAATACAGTTGATTTTCAGTCATCTGAGTCATTGACTGAGCAAACTTGTGAAGCAAGGCTTGAAAGTTGACATGAGCATTCTTGAAGACACATGAAGAACCATGAAAACCATTTGAGACCTTGAGAACCAAATCTTCCTTGAGAAATACAAAACCCTAGTGTGATACGGTGGCCAGAACCGGGACGTGGATTCCCTATTTTGTTAAGGAAATTTGCTGGTTTGCGTTTTGCGTTTGTTTTTGCAAAATGTTGCGGTAAGCAAGAGTCGCCACCGTCTTTTATTTTATCCAACAAGGAAAGGAAAAAAGCACAGAAAAATTCCTTTTTCGAGATATTTCTGAGTACGGGGGTAGATTATAGAAAGGGAAGGTATTAGCACCCTTTCTATCCGTAGTTATCTATGGGCTCTTAGGTACTTGCTCATCATTTTCAAAATGGTTTTCCTTGTGTTTGTGCGCTTTGAAAAGTTTTTTTTTAATTTTAACTTCGATTTAACTCTTGCTTCTGTCTTCAAGAGTGTAATGAAGTGTTTTTGAAAACTTTGTTTGTAAAGGAGTGTAAGTGTGAAAAAAGTTTGTTTTGATTGAGCAAGTACTTAAGAGCTAATCTACCTACTCGAAAAAAGAATCGTTTTATGTTTGTTTCCTTTAGGCAACGCTATCCCACTATTAGTCAGTAGGTAGCATCATCGTTGGAGTTTAAGGGTCAATTCGAAAGGGACGTACGATCACTAAAGCAATGTTAGGACGTCTTAGTAATAACCCTAATGTCTTAGATCATTTATCTGAGGCAATAATATCTGAGGCAACCATTCTGAGGCAACTTTGATCTTTGGACAAAAGGACGACCACTAAGACATCCTATACTCAATGATCGTTTACCGAAGGCAACCAAGTGGGAGTGTACCCTAGGAGTGCACATGTGCGAATGATTCAATTTCAGTTTATTTATCTTTGCACATTTAGGGTGATCTAACGGTTTTAAAATTAATCATACATTCTTGTCATGCATCCTATTATCATACATCTAACAGTTAATAATTTATAGAATTTAAAATGTGGAATTTAAACTATGCTATTAAAAGGCTTCAGGTATTTACATAGCCAAAAACAAACCCTTTGAAAATAAAGCGATAAATGTAAATAAACGTCCTAATTAAACAATTACAAACTGTAGGCAGTTACATCAATATGGTAAATAATAAAAATAAAGCGCACGAGAAGAATTAAGATCGACGAGAATTTAAGGTTTTGACCCTTCTAACCTAATTAAAAGAAAAATTGTTTTTTTGTTGTTTTTAATAAAAGAAATAAGTTTTCTAAATTAAATATGCAATTAATTAGTTAATTAAATTAATTAATAAAAATAATTACATGACCTATTTTGGTTTCTTTGGTTATTTTAGGAAAAAATTAAAATATAATTAAGTTAGTAATAAAACCTATTTATTCTAATTATTTTTAAGTTATTTACAAAAAGAAATTAAAATTTTACCTAAAATTAAAATTTAATTAAGAAAAAATCCTAAATCTATTTTTATGTGTTTTTTATATTTGTTTATTGATAAAAAAATAAAAGGGATTAAAAGAAATAAATAAAACGAATAAAACATGAAAATAAAGATGGGCCTAATAGCAAAAGTAAACAGGGGGTGCAATCATCAGAAATCCCTAGGCTTGAATCTTCGAAAGCTTCATGCTCTACTATGGTGTTTTTTGATTCTTGCGGGGAACCTATGATTCAACCATCTATAACTGTTCTATACAAACTCAAACAAACGTTAACATACCATAAAATGTGATTAAAATTAGAGATTCAAAGTTTAAAATTTTACCAAACCAGTGTTGTCAAATGGGGGGCGTGCTAGACGAGTGATGGATTTCTCTTGGGCCTTGTAAGACCCTTGAGGACTTCAAGAGAATGGTTTGAGGCTTGATGTCAATTGAGAGAGACCGGAACCTCGAGATATGACTTGCACCAATTCTTTGATTTCTGGAGAGCTTTTTGAAGAGCTTTTAGTGAGCTTTTTGAAGAGCTTTTTGAGAGATTTTTAGAGAGGATTTTCGTCCCTTTCCAGCTTGTATGGCTCTATATTTATAGAGGAGAATGAGGAGAAAAGAAAGCATGGAAATAATCTCCCTCATAATGTTGTGTTTTAAGACCATGATCAAAATTTGAAAAAAATACCATATTTGACGATTTTATGCCATTTTCACATGTGGATGAACCTGGACATATTTGAAGAGTTATTGCAAGAAATCAATTGACATAAACCAGCATAAAACTTTCCCAAAATGGATTCACATCAAAATTTATATTATTTCTATTATTTATTTATTTAATTCTGAATTTTAATGAATAAAATATCAAAATAAATAGCATAAATAGTAGAAAAATGTATGGGTGGGCTTAGAGGTCGTGGACCATATTAGGAGTGAGTTTCAAACTTGAAAATATAGGCCCATTTGGAAAAAATCCAAGTTTGGTCAATATTTGCTTCATGCATTTTTTCAAAAATTGTCCAACTTTGACAATGCATATCTCTCTCAATTTTAACCTTATGAGGGTGTTCTTGGACTTTTTAGAAATCTTAGAATGTCCCCTAAGAGACCTATTTGGTTTCATCTCAATTGGATATTCCATGTTCATGTAAGAATCTTTAACCCAAAAGGTGTTTTTGTTGACTTTCCAAAATGACCTATAATGTCCAAATTCATAACTTCTTGTGAGTGCATATTTTGAACTTTGGAGCTGAAGATGGATTGTAGGGAATTTCATCCTCTTAAAAATGAGCTTTGGATGGGTCATTTCTCATAAAGTATGAGAAATTTATGCTTGGTCAAAGTTGAGTTGACTTTTCCTATAGAACCCTAATTTAGCAACTTTTGAGTCTTGATGAATTATGAGAAATCCTTGATGAATCATGATCAACCCTTGATAAAATGATGAAATATACTTAAAAATGAGGATGTTGACCAAAAATCTTGAAGTTTGACTGTATGTGGCCCACAGTTGACTTTTGCCCTAGCACAGTCGATTTTCAGGCCTTTGAGCAATTGACTGAGCATACTTCCTCTGCAAGGATTGAAACTTAACATGGATGATCTTGAGAAAATATTAGGACAATGTTGAGCATTTTGGGTCCCTTGGACTCAAGTATCTTGATGCAACATGAAACCCTAATTTGAGGTAGACTGTCTTAAGAGAGAGCTTGTCTGGCCAACCCTTGGACTACCTTGAGCAACTTGAGGATCTTTCTTGAAATGTTTTGAGAAATATGGGAGGGAAAATTTTGGGGTACAACAGCTGCCCCTGTTCAATCTTCTTAAACCTAAAGATTTATATTAGCTTTCGTGCCTTTCGTGATCCAAAGGTGGAAGAGGATTGAACACTAGAGTGCCCAGAAATTTGCACTCGCATGAAGTGGTAAATGTCTTGTGATATCGGGAATGGGCTTACAGATGCCATTTGGAAATTGCTGACGAGGGGATGGGCTTAAAGATGCCATCTGAAGGAGTGTCGATCACATAAGATATTCCTTAGCGAGAGCTTGTATACCTGTCGTTGAGGAAGATTCCGCTGGGGAGGGCTGATCTTTGTTGAGAGAAGTAGAATTTTAGGAGCTTCGGTCGTCCGTATTCTAATGAGGAAACATCTCTATTGAATTTTAGGAACTTCGGTCGTCCGTATTCTACTGAGGAATCATCTCTGCTGACATTTAGGAACTCCAGTCATCCGTTGTTCAACTGAGGAATCATCTCTGCTGACATTTAGGAACTTCAGTCATCCGTTGTTCAACTGAGGAATCATCTCTGTTGACATTTAGGAACTTCAGTCATCCGTTGTTCAACTGAGGAATCATCTCTGCTGACATTTAGGAACTTCAGTCATCCGTTGTTCAACTGAGGAATCATCTCTGCTAACATTTAGGAACTTCAGTCATCCGTTATTCAACTGAGGAAAACATCTCTGTTGACATTTAGGAACTTCAGTCATCTGTTATTCAACTGAGGAATCATCTCTGCTAACATTTAGGAACTTCAGTCATCCATTATTCAACTGAGGAATTAACTCCGGCTTGAGGAAGCAGAAGTGAACTACGTATCTAGTTGTGTACAGGCTACACCGCGACCTACTAGGGAAAGGTGAAATCGATCGTGTTTGATAGGTCTGGGTCTTACAGTGTTGTGGACTGCTGTCTGGAGATAAGAGAAAAGAAACCTGGATAGTAGGGTTATGAGAAGGAACATGGGTAAGGTTGCTTCGTGAGGAGTTTGGATAACACTGTGTTTGAACCGAGAAGGAACCTGGGTAAGGTTGCTTTGTGAGGAGTTTGGGTAAAACTACGTCTGAACCGAGAAGGAACCTGAGTAAGGTTGCTTTGTGAGGAGTTTGGGTAAAAATGCGTCTGAACCGAGAAGGAACCTGGGTAAGATTGCTTTGTGAAGTGTTTGGGTAGAACTGCATCGGGACTGAGGAGGAACCTAGGTAAGGTTGCTTCAGGATGAGTCTAGGTGAAACTACATCAAGAAAGAGAAGGAACCTATGTAAGGTTGCTCCAGGATGAGTCTAGGTGAAACTACATCGGGAAAGAGAAGGAACCTAGGTAAGGTTGCTCCATGATGGGTTTAGGTGAAACTACAACTGAACTGAGAAGGAACCTAGGTAAGGTTGCTCCATGATGGGTTTAGATAAAACTACATCTGAATTGAGAAGGAACCTAGGTAAGGTTGCTCCATGATGGGTTTAGGTAAAACTGCATCTGAACCGAGAAGAAACCTAGGTAAGGCTGCTTCATGAGTAGTTTAGGTAAAACTGCATCTAAACCGAGAAGAAACCTAGGTAAGGTTGCTTCAGGATGAGTCTGGGTGAAACTACATCGGGACCGAGAAGGAACCTGGGTAAGGTTGCTTCGGGATAAGTCTGTGTATAACTTCAGGAGGAACCTGGGTAAGGTCACCTTGTGATAAGTTAAGTTCGTGTAAAACTTCAGGAGGAACCTGGGTAAGGTTACTTTGTGTAAAACTTCAGGAGGAACCTGGGTAAGGTTACTTTGTGACGAACCCGTGTAAAGCTGTATTTAGGAGAAACCCGTGTAAGATTGCTTCGTGACGAACCCGTGTAAAGTCTGTTTAGTTTCCAGAGTTAATCTTGAACTTGCAGGAAGTTGTTGATGATAACCATCTTTCCTGAAAAGGTACATGATTAATTGTATATGATGCATGACATGCATTGTATGATGATGTTCTCAAAATAAATGAAATTATGCTGTATGCAATATGTATGCGCACGTCATGATATATGAACATGAAATGCTATTATGGTACGTCCGAGTTTGGGAAAATAAATCCCTGACTATTGTTGGAGAATAAAGAGTTTTGCTCACTAGAGATAACGACCAAAGATGATTGGGAGAATAATCCTGCAGGAGAGAATAACTCCGTTGGGGAATGGACTGACGAGGAAATGACTCTGTGGGGAGTATATACTCTGCTAGAAGATCTACTGATTTGGAGAAATAAAACTCAGCTGGGGATGAATTATTGTTGCTGGTGACAGTGAACCCTGTTGGGGATTAAATTTATGTCTGTGAAAGGAATGAACTCCGCTGGGGATGATTTTCCAATGGCGACTTCACTGGGGATAATCTTTTAGACTCTACTGGGGATAATCTTCCAGACTCCACTGAGGATAATCTTCCAGTGCTGGTGATAGATAAACTCTTCTTGGGGAGAATCTTACCGATCCACTCGTGGTTGCGAGCCTCAGCTGGGGAGAATTAACACCACTGTCCTTTTCTTACTCTGCGGGGAATGTAGATGTTACTGGGACGCGGGCTAAGGATATGACAATGACTTTGCATCGAGACTTTTCTGCCCCTGTATCTGCGGGAGAAGGTAGCTGCGGAGGCCTTGTGGATCGAGTATTATTCCAACCTATAAGGTGCTTGGTAATTGCCGATTGAAATGACAAATCTTCTTCTAGTAGGCAAGTGACAAGATGACGGGACATAGTCGTACGCTTTAATCCCTAACTTTTGCCTGGAATGTCTTTTCAGATTTTCAGTCCACCGGGATACCCTTTATTTCCCAAGCCGCCTTTTCAGGTTTTCGACTTGCCGGGTGTACAAATCTTTTTTTGTTTTTATCCCTAATTTTTGCCCGAACCCTTTTGGTTCATCGGGATGCCCTTATTTTTTCCTAGGCCTGTCAACCTAGCGGATCTTTGTTCATGCGCAGTATTTTCTGACTATGACCACGCTCTCAGGGTGTAGGGAGTTGTCATTGTCGGTAGTGTTGTGTTGCCATACTACCAGAAGATATTCGTTTGATCATACAAGATTCGTTGTTGGAATTCATGTCCAATGCCCCAAGTGATTCAGATGGAGATCTGCCCCTGGATATTTGGCATCTTTGAGAGACTCCTTGAATCTTGACTTGACTGCCCCAGATGATAGACAATGCTCATGCCGTCCCCCTTGGTTGGAAGTGTTTTTTCCACTTGAGGTGACCCTTTTTATTGAAAAGGTTTTTGTTCACTAGATATTCGTCGTGCGAATTTCTCTTATGTTGAACAAATAGTCATATGCAAACAATGTTATTTTAAGAACGCAAAGCTTATGTCTGTTTTGAAGTTCTTTAAAAATGCAATTTTCAATAAAATAAGCGAATTTTTGTAAAATGTGATGTCAACTCAGGATTTACAGCAAGCTCTACAGGAGTCAGGATACCTTTTGTAACAATATACTTTCAAACTAACCCATGCCCCAGCTAGGACTTTTAAGGGTTATAACGTGGTCTGGTTCACGGTTCAAGAAACAAAGGATAAAGGCTCAGATTTTATTTGTACCCACCCGTTCTTCGTGATGTTCTTCGATCCTAAACTCAGCTAATTGTGCATTTAGATCCCGTTTGAGTCTTTGCTCTGATATTCCAGTGATGGTTCGGGTACTGACAATTTATTTTGAACAGGCAGTCATTTTTGTTAAGAGTTTGTAGGATCTCTTTCTTTTTTATTTTATTATCCCTGTCTTTTGCCTGAACTGTTTCTTTTATGATTACAATCAGCGGGATGCCCCAGTTTTGTAAGTCTCCTTCATAGGTTTTGACTTAATGGGCTTTTATTTCTGAGAGATAATAACTGTCTGTCCTGACGATTATAAGGAACCATCACTATCTTTTATTTTGGAAGGACCTCTTTGATGCCATTCATTATGCACCCGAATTAACTGAGAAACTACCCTGCCCCAGGTTGTGATTAAGGGTTTTAATTTGTGTGAAAAGAAAAACTCCAACTTCTTTGGCTCAAAGGGGTTGACTAGGGGTTATCTTCCTTATAACTCCACTATCTAGGATTTGAAATAACGCATGTACATCGTCAGCGGGGTCTGTTCAAAAGCATACTGTAGAGATTTTGATATCATTTTCGTCATCCTCCTTCTAAAGGCTTATAATTTTTTAATCGAGAGTTGAACATCACAAAAAATGAAAGCAATTTGAATATAGTGAATACGAATGGATTGATTCAAAACAGACATATGCAATGCATTGATGAAGTAACAAAATTTGACATGAATAAATGTTTGAACAATCACAAGAAAATTACACATTGAAAATTCTAATGAACAAAAAGTCTTCTCGTCTGGTCTTATCACTTTAGAGGACGTGCCTTGGAGGGATGGTAGAAGAACTCAGCCTGACCATCTTGTGAAAACTCCAACACTCCTTTATCAATCAAGTCCTGAATTTTATTTTTCAATGCCCAACAGTCATCAGTATCATGCCTCGGGTTGTTGGAATGGTATGCACACCTTGCACCAGGATTGTAGTTTGGGGAGGCTATGTGGGGATTTTGAGGAGGGTCCCTTAGTGTCAACAGATTCAATCTCAACAGGTGTTGTAAAGCTTGAGACAGCGGCATGTTGATCTCGGTGAACTGCCTTTTGGGCGTATCTGGCTTACTCTGATCAACCCGTTATTTTTGGCGAGGTTGTTGTTGGACCCGTGATGTAGTAGCAATTTGGAAAGGTCCATTTTTCACCAAACCAACCTTTTGCCTTCTTGGAGGTTGATCAATTACTTGGTCCCCGACCTCGACTGTTTGCTTCATACTGTTGTATCTGTCTTGATGAAGCTGGTTGATAATGGTTCTCAGCTCTTCTTGTTCCCGAGCTAAGCCTTGGATAAGAGCCATCCGCCCCAGCATCTAGGTTTTCATGGCACCTAACTCAGCTTGCAGTTGTTCCAGCCGTTCGTCCTTATTGTCTTCAAGACTTTTCTTGACCAAGTTCCCGACGAGGAGTGTTTTCAACTCTTCCTGCCCCTTGGATAGGTTTAGGAATATGTCCCTGAACTGAGCTTCTTGAGTTTGAAGATCTTGGTTGTCTTGTTGGAGAGCCATTGCTGAAATAAATAGCGAGAACATGAGAGACCTGTACTGGGAGACCTGTTATGCAATGATATGTATGATATATGTATGCAATGTTTTCAAGGATCACGCGGGGTAAACAAGAAACTATTAGAATTTGAATTTTGCAGCTTTGATTGAAGAAACTTCGTGTCATCAAGAGTCCTACTTCAAGAGTCAAGCTCACCATATCGAGTGGGTCATAGCCACTGACTCAAGTTATCGTGTTTTGATTTCTAGACAACCTTGGCTAGAGGAAAATAAACCCCCTTTGTCCCTTGCTAGATGTTTGATTTACCATAACCTGCATCACAAACCCTTGAGATTCTTGAAATGGTTAAGGAAATACTATGGTATGATGTTAAGATGTGTATGCTATGCGTTTAAGCAAATGCAAGGTGATGTAAGTAAGTAAATCCGGCAAGAAATCCAAGTTATTGGATAAGGACTGTAAACAAAACCTGCAAAGAACTCATGTTGTTAGATAACAAACATGTGCAAGTAGTTCAAGTTGAAAGCACACAAGTCACACACTAGCCCTTAAATTTCAGGATGGCATGGAGTTTAGGTACTACCCTCTTGTAGTTTAGTTGGTTCAACCTGTCCTAGTAATAGTAATCGGGTTCTAGAGGTTCTCAATATCACTAACCATCCTCGATCGGTCATAATTCCAGTTTAACAACCTTTTCTTGCGGCCAAAATCATCGCGAGAGTATGGTCTCAATGAGTGTAGCATACTGCCACTTTTCTATGTCCAAGTTGGTCAATTATAGGTTCTAAGGTCAGTTGATGCTTAATGACCCGTTAGCAGCCCCATACTCTCCTTGTTCCTCCACAAGGGATATCGGTACCAACGAATATGTCACACCAACGTAGTTACTGCTTCAACCGTATCGGTCTACGCCGTACAGTTCCCTCACAGTCTATTGCTACTTACCTAAAAGGTCTCCCCAGATCCGGGTTAGGATCTATAGTAACTCCGATACAAAGCCCACAAAGATAAAGCATACAGATCAAAAAATTGAAAACAATATGATGAACTAATCCTAAGGTACACCCCACTTATTAACTCCCCAGCAGAGTCGCCAGTTCTGTGATACGGTGGCCGGAACCGGGACGTGGTTTCCCTATTTCGTTAAGAAAATTTGCTGGTTTGCGTTTTGCGTTTATTTTTGCAAAATGTCGCGGTAAGCAAGAGTCGCCATCGTCTTTTATTTTATCCAACAAGGAAAGGAAAAAAGCACAGAAAAATTCCTTTTTCGAGATATTTCTGAGTACGGGGGGGGGGGGGGGGGGGGGGGGGGGTAGATTATAGAAAGGGAAGGTATTAGCACCCTTTCTATCCGTAGTTATCTATGGGCTCTTAGGTACTTGCTCATCATTTTCAAAATTGTTTTCTTTATGTTTGTGGGCTTTGAAAAGTTTTTTTTTGTTTTAACTTCGATTTAACTCTTGCTTCTGTCTTCAAGAGTGTAATGAAGTGTTTTTGAAAACTTTGTTTGTAAAGGAGTGTAAGTGTGAAAAAAGTTTTTTTTGATTGAGCAAGTACTTAAGAGCTAATCTACCTACTCGAAAAAAGAATCATTCTATGTTTGTTTCCTTTAGGCAACGCTATCCCACTATTAGTGAGTAGGTAGCATCATCGTTGGAGTTTAAGGGTCAATTCGAAAGGGATGTACTATCACTAAAGCAATGTTAGGACGTCTTAGTAATAACCCTAATGTCTTAGATCATTTATCCGAGGCAACAATAACCGAGGCAACCATTCTTAGGCAACTTTGATCTTTGGACAAAAGGACGACCACTAAGATATCCTATACTCAATGACCGTTTACCGAAGGCAACCAAGTGGGAGTGTACCCTAGGAGTGCACATGTGCGAATGAGTCAATTTCAGTTTATTTATCTTTGCACATTTAGGGTGATCTAACGGTTTTAAAATTAATCATACATTCTTGTCATGTATCCTATTATCATACATCTAACAGTTAATAATTTGCGGAATTTAAAATGCGGAATTTAAACTATGCTATTACAAGGCTTCGGGTATTTACATAGCCAAAAACAAACCCTTTGAAAATAAAGCGATAAATGTAAATAAACGTCCTAATTAAACTATTACAAACTGTAGGCAGTTACATCAATATGGTAAATAATAAAAATAAAGCACGCGAGAAGAATTAAGATCGACGAGAATTTAAGGTTTTGACCATTCTAACCTAATTAAAAGAAAAAATGTTTTTTTGTTGTTTTTAATAAAAGAAATAAGTTTTCTAAATTAAATATGCAATTAATTATTTAATTAAATTAATTAATAAAAATAATTACATGACCTATTTTGGTTTCTTTGGTTATTTTAGGAAAAAATTAAAATATAATTAAGTTAGTAATAAAACCTATTTATTCTAATTATTTTTAAGTTATTTACAAAAAGAAATTAAAGTTTTACCTAAAATTAAAATTTAATTAAGAAAAAATCCTAAATCTATTTTTATGTGATTTTTATATTTGTTTATTGATAAAAAAATAAAAGGGATTAAAAGAAATAAATAAAATGAATAAAACATGAAAATAAAGATGGGCCTAGTAGCAATAGTAAACAGGGGGTGCAATCATCAGAAATCCCTAGGCCTGAATCTTCGAAAGCTTCATGCTCTAACTATGGTGTTTTTTGATTCTTACGGGGAACCTATGATTCAACCATCTATAACTGTTCTATATAAACTCAAACAAACGTTAGCATACCATAAAATATGATTAAAATTAGAGATTCAAAGTTTAAAATTTTACCAAATCGGTGTTGTCAAATGGGGGGCGTTCTAGACGTGTGATGGATTGCTCTTGGGCCTTGTAAGACCCTTGAGGACTTCAAAAGGATGGTTTGAGGCTTGATGTCAATTGAGATAGACCGGAACCTCGAGATATGACTTGCACTAATTCTTTGATCTCTGAAGAGCTTTTTGAAGAGCTTTTAGTGAGCTTTTTAAGAGCTTTTTAGAGAGGATTTTCGTCCCTTTCCAGCTTGTATGGCTCTATATTTATAGAGGAGAATGAGGAGAAAAGAAAGCATGGAAATAATATCCCTCATAATGTTGTGTTTTAAGACCATGATCAAAATTTGAAAAAAAATGCCATATTTGATGATTTTATGCCATTTTCACATGTGGATGAACCTGAATATATTTGAAGAGTTATTGCACGAAATCAATTGACATAAACCAGCATAAAACTTTCCCAAAATGGATTCACATCAAAATTTATATTATTTCTATTATTTATTTATTTAATTCTGAATTTTAATGAATAAAATATCAAAATAAATAGCATAAATAGTATAAAAATGTATGGGTGGGCTTAGAGGTCGTGGACCATGTTAGGAATGAGTTTCAAACTTGAAAAGATAGGCCCATTTGGAAAAAATCCAAGTTTGGTCAATATTTGCTTCATGCATTTTTTCAAAAATTGTCCAACTTTGACAATGCATATCTCTCTCAATTTTAACCTTATGAGGGTGTTCTTGGACCTTTTAGAAAGCTTAGTATGTACCCTAAGAGACCTCTTTGGTTTCATCTCAATTGGATCTTCCATGTCCATGTAAGAAGCTTTGACCCAAAAGGTGTTTTTGTTGACTTTCCAAAATGACCTATAATGTCCAAATTCATAACTTCTTGTGAGTGCATATTTTGAACTTGGGAGATGAAGATGGATTGTAGGTAATTTCATCCTCTTCTAAATGAGCTTTTGATGGGTCATTTATCATAAAGTATGAGAAAGTTATGCTTGGTCAAAGTTGAGTTGACTTTTCCTACAAAACCCTAATTTAACAACTTTTTAGTCTTGATGAATTATGAGCAATCCTTGATGAATCATGATCAACCCTTGATCAAATGATGAAATATACTTCAAAATGAGGATGTTGACCGAAAATATTGAAGTTTGACTGTATGTGGGCCACAGTTGACTTTTGCCCTAGCACAATCGATTTTCAGGCCTTTGAGCAATTGACTGAGCAAACTTCCTCTGCAAGGCTTGAAACTTGACATGGATGATCTTGAGAAAATATTAGGACAATGTTGAGAATTTGGGTTCCCTTGGACTCAAGTATCTTGATGCAACATGAAACCCTAATTTGAGGTAGAATGTCTTAGGAGAGAGCTTGTCTGGCCAACCCTTGGACTACCTTGAGCAACTTATGGATCTTTCGTGAAATGTTTTGAGAAATATGGGAGGGAAAATTTTGGGGTACAACACCTAGTTATGGACACATGGCTTAGAAGGAGATTTTGTCCGATCAATTTTTGAGCCAACTTGAGCAAATGAGGACCTTATAAGAATGTCTTGGAGAAAAATGGGAGGGTAAATTTTGGGGTACAACAGTTGCCCCTGTTCAATCTTCTTAAACCTTAAGAGTCAGATTGGCATGTCCGCCATTCGTGATCGTAAGGTAGAAGATGATTGAACACTTAAGCGCCCAGAAATTTGTACTTGCCTGTGCACGAAGTAACACCGTTGGTCGATTATACCGAAAATAGGCTTAAAGATGTCATTTGGAGAGGTGACAGAGAGTCGTCGGAGATGGGATTATAGATGCCATCCAGAGTAACTATTGCTTGGAATATCAGAATAAGTCTACGCCTGACTTTGTCTTAGAAGATGTATTTGGAATGGGTCTACGCCTGACTTTGTCCAAAAGAATATCAGAGTGAATCTACGCGTGATTTCATCTGAATGATGTACTAGAATGAATCTATGCTAGACTTTGTCTAGAAGATACATTTGGAATGATTCTATGCCCGACTTTGTCCAAAAGAATTTCAGAAGGAATCTACGCTTGATTTCATCTGAACTAGAAGATGTCTATGCCCGACTTCAACTAGAAGAGGTACCAGAAATAGTCTATGCCTGACTTTTTCCAAAAAGAGATCAGAAAGAAATCTACGCTTGATTTCATCCGAACTAGAAGATGTCTACCCCCGACTTCAACTAGAAGAGGTACCGGAAAGAGTCTACGTCTGACTTTTCCCAAAAAGAGTATCAGAAATAAATCTATGCTGGATTTCATACGAACTAGAAGATGTCTATGCCTGCCTTCAACTAGAAGAGGTACCAGAAAGAGTCTACGCCTGACTTTTTCTAAAAAGAGTATCAGAAGGAGATCTACGCTTAATTTCCTCTGAATGATATACTAGAAGATGTTTATGCCCGACTTCATCTAAAAGAGGTGTTTTTTCAGAATGACTCTCTGGGGAAAGTGCTTAAGTAGCTACTTGTCGGATTTAGTCTCCGAGGGGAATTGTATGATCATGTAGATAACCGCACCGTATTTTTTTTAGGAATTACTCTGCGACCTGTCAGAAAATTATTGATAATATTTGTCTGTTTGCAAACTTAACCTGAAAAGACAAAGTTAGTTTTATTCAACGTCATGATGTATGTAATGCATTGTATAATGATGCTCTTGAAGTAAATGAGAGTATGCTATATGCGCTTCGTATGCATATTCTATGATAAATGATGTATGAATGTGAGATGTTGTTGAAGTGTATCGGTAGCTTCATATAACATTTTTGATCTGGAAAATAAATCCCGGACTACTGCTGGGGATGAAGAATATGTGTGATCTTCAATCTTGTCATAAAATGCCTTTGCTGGGAATTCCTGCTTTCCGTTTGAGGAAACTCCGTTGGGGAATTTGATTTCCGCTTAGGGATAAGAGTTCAAGAACATTGGTCGTTCATCACTCTACTGGGGAATTTAATTCTTATATACCCTGACCGGGCACAAAAGAGATGGATCACCTTCTGAGGTGTTGTCCGACCGAGTTTTCGACATGGATGCTGACTTGTCTGGGGAGGATAAGACTAACTAATATCTGGTCCAATTTTTGATTTCGTAGCAACTCTCTGGGGATAGTGGTCTGGACTACCCTTTTATAGAGAGAGAAGTTTTTGCCGGTAATTTACAGTAGTCAGAGGGATAGACTCGAGTTGTGGAGACTGAATTGCACTGGTGAAATAAACCCTATTGGAGAAACACTTTGTTGAGGAATATGCTCTGCTGAGGGATTTGAATCCGGCTGGAGAAGAGAATTCTACAGGGGATTTTACAGTGTTGGAGAAATAAACTCATCTGGGGAAGAGAATTCATGTGAATTGTGCTGCTATCGTAATATACTAAAGATTAAAACTCCGTAGGTTGGCGGCATTGCCAGGGAAAATATTATACTCCTTTGTTCGCTAGGGGATCTGCTGGTGAATACGATTAGAGTATTTCAGATTTGCACGGAATATGTCTTTGTTGAAGATGAGCTTGTGAAGCTGATTCCATGAGGGATTATCTTATGGAAACTGCTCTGTGGGGCAACTTTACTAGGGATTACTCTGTGGGGATTTATGGGAGACTTGAACATTATCCCGCCTTCTACAGTCTTGAATAAATACTTATTCCTATTTTTTATGCATATTTTGTTAACAGTAATCATGTTCATATGCATATGTTCATTCAATTTAGTCATTGGACGTTTTTTTGCAAACAAAACAGAAAAAGTAAAACAAAATTTAAACTTTGAAATTATGTTTATATTGATAGTTTGCCTATAAACAGGCGATTGCTGTACAAAGAGACATAAATCCTAGTAAAAGGAAATCGTCATGAAATGAAAAGAGTACAAAATATATAGTTATGTGTAAATGATCTCGTCGAGTTTCAACTCTATTATTGCCCCTATGTCTTTAGGCATCTCATCCCTTGTTGTCGAAAGAAGTTGATTGAATTGATCTGTATCATTTGAACTTGATGTTGATAATAAAGTTGGTTGTGAGTGATCCAATGAGACATAGTCGTACGCTTTAATCCTTCACTTTTTCCTGGACCCCTCGTTCGGGTTTTCAGTCCACCGGGATACCCTTTTTTGCCTAAGCCGCCTTTTCAGGTTTTCAAATTTCCGGGTGTATATATATATATATATATATATATATATATATATATATATATCCCTGACTTTTGCCCGAACCCTTTTGGTTCGCCGGGATACCCTTATTTTTTCCTAGGCCAGTCAACCTAGCGTGTCGTTTTTATGCGTAATATCTTTTAACTATGTCTGCGCTCACAGGGTGTGGAAGATCTTCACCATCCATAGTGGTAAGTATCATGGAACCGCCTTGTTGTACCCCAAAATTTGCCCTCCTATTTTTCTTCAAAGACATTCTCATGAGGTCCTCATTTGCTCAAGTTGGCTCAAGAATTGATAAGGCAACTTCTCCTTCTAAGCAATGGGTCCACAACTAGGGTTTAATATTTCTCAAGGAAGATTTGGTTTTCAAGGTCTCAAGTGGTTTTCATGGTTCTCCATAGGTCTTCAAGAATTTTCATGTCAAGTTTGAAGTCTTGTATCACAAGTTTGCTCAGTCAATGGCTCAAATGAATGAAAATTAACTGTATTGGGTAAAAAGTCAAATGTGGTCAACATACAGTCAAACCTCAATATTTTTGGTCAACATCAACATTTTGAAGTTATATTCATCATTTGATCAAGGGTTGATCATGATTCCTCAATAAAATCCCTCAAATCATCAAAAGTCAAAAGTTGCCAAATTAGAGTTTCCTTAGGAGAAGTCAACTGAACTTTGACCAAGCATAACTTTCACATGCTTCATCATATTTTCCCAAACCAAAGCCCATTTTGAATGAAATTCAATTCTCTACAACTTTGTAACTTTATTCTCAAGTCCAAAAAATGCATCATTTGAGAGATATAAGCCAATACATTATAGGTCATTTCAAAAGTCAACAAAAAAACACTTTTTGTCAAGGCAACTTACATTAAGATAAATTCTTAAAAAGCAAAAATTATCAATATTGAGGTTGTATAGGACATCTTGAGCTTTCCAAAAAGTCCTAGATCACCTTCAAAAGATAAACATTGAGTGAGTTATAGCCATTGTAAGTTGGGAAGTTTTGAGCAAATGTATGAAGTTCAAAGTGAGCAAGCTTGATATTTTGGACTATTGGGCCATGGTTTTGAGGTCCAAACATGTGTTATACTCTTCATTCACCTTAGAGCTCATTCATACACCCTTTAGCCTTGTTTTATTTTAATTATTTTTGATTTAATTCATTAATAATATAAAATAAAATAAGATAAAATTATATCTTACTAGAAGGTCCAAGCCCATTGATTTTTGCCCTAAAAATTATCTATATATTCAGACATCAAAACAAGAACAAAGGACATGAACCCTTGCACCACAAAATTGTCAAAAATATCAATATTTTTCAAGAACCCTAGAGTTTTCAAAATCCTATTTTCAAACCTTCTCACTACAAACAACCTTCTCATTCGTTCCTAATAATCCCACAGAGTAAGGTTGGGATGGTTTTGATGTTCCAAAGCATGTGAAACTACATCATATGGCATAATCAAATTAACATTCTTACAAATTCATATTTTTTAATTTTGTTTTGTTTTAAATTGTATTGATATCATTAACATGTTTCTGAGGTGCATCTGAACAGGTCTAGACCCTCATAAGGGTCTCATGCACGATGAAACAAAAAATTGCCATGATTGCTCCGATCAGATTGGCTTGCTTTAAAACTCATGATACAAGGATTTTTAGCCAAAACTTATCCCATATTTGGATTAAGGGGGGGTCGAATTAGGGGGGATAGAACATTCTTGATCACTAACGCTTTAAATTTGCAGGTTTGGTGCGTTGCAGGCTGCATGAGAAGACGACCAGAGCTAGGGCTTCGGCGTCTCTCCGATGAATACTTTCAGATTCATATTATATATTTATTGTTTTATTTAAGCTAACAAATGTATCACCACCCTAGTGGTTAAAACAAATGCGCTAAGTCATTCCCCCATCTGGTCACGGATTCAATCCTCGATTTTACTCTTTTTTCATATTTCTCATAATTTTTGTAGGCTGATTATAAAACATGTTGGATGCGTATTCTAGCACAGGTGCGCGCTTGGCCCAGTGGTATGCATTCTGCCTGGAGGTCTTGGGGGCATGAGTTCAACACTCATCTCTAGTATTCTTTTTCTCTATTTTTTTACTAACATTATTTTCTTTTTCTTAACCCTAATTTTTTAATAAAACCTAATTATTTTCTAGTCAACATTAAAACAAATTAGGTTCAGTCTCTTTCTCAGGAATTAATTTTTTATTATTTATTTATTAAATTAATTAGGATAATTAGTTTCGATTAATTTAATTACCTAATTTTTTCCGATTAATTAAAATCAAACTAGACTTTAGGGTTTGTTTAATTTAATCACTTAATCGGTTTTTTTTAACTAAAATCAATTAGGTTTAGGTTAAATCATCAATCATTTTTCATCAAACAATTTCTCCATTTCTTTTCCTTCATATTATTTTGTGCGCTTTATTATTTTCGCATTAGTTTTTCCTATTATGTAATTGCTACAGAATGTAATAGTTTAACTAGGGTTTTACTTGCTTTCTATCTCCCCCAATTTTTATGGTTTGTACCCCGTTCCCCGAAGCTCTGTAATAGCGTAGGAATTTTAGTTTTTGCAATTTACTGCTTTCCTTATAACTACTAGTAATTAGGGTTTGTATGGTAAGATCTAAAATGAAACGTAGAAAACCTTAAATCCAAGATAAAACAACTGAATTGAATCACTATTCATACACGCACCTCTAGGGTAACCTCACTTGTGCCCTTCGAATAAACAGTCATGTCCCTCGAACATGGGGACGCTTTAGTAAAGTCCCTCCAATACAAAATATCGTAGTCCCTCGATGACCCTTCGATGTTGCCTTCGGTAAACGATCTTAATCCCTTACGATAAATTGCTAAAGCGTCCAACAAGTTGCCTTTATGACTGTATGATGACCCTCGTCTGTTCCTTCACATCCAACGATAGGGATTCCTACTAACTAATGGTAGGATAACACTATCTAAGGAGGAGGAAAATAACACAAAAGACTTTTGAGTAGGTAGATAACTCGTAATTGCTTGCTCACTAAAATAAAACATTTTCATAATCACTCTTTTTTTCTTAAATATTTTCAAAATAAACACTTTGTATGCATTCTCAACTGATACAAGAATCATTACAAAGTTTGCCGCACTTAGGCATTTTTCAAAATATTTTCAAACATACACACAAAGAATTTTCAAACAAAGTGAGCTAGCGATTAAGAGCCCGTAGATAACTACGGATGAAAAGGGTGCTAACACATTCCCTTTTAATAACCTACCCTCCGAACTCAAAAAAATATCGTAGGTCTTTCCTATTCTTTTCACCCTTTCCTTATTGAATAAAAGAAAAGTCGGTGGTGACTCTTGCTATCCGTAACATTTGCGATAAAATGCAAAACCAAATCAGTTCTCCCACCGTATTACACACCCAAAAATATCTTCTTGATTACAAATGGACCTTCGTAGGTAGGAGTCCATTTCCCCTGGGGTCACCCTGCCGTAGGATGATATGCTTTATCACCAAATCACCAGCCTGATATACCAGATGCTTGATTTTATTATTGAAGGCTTTGATCACACACTTATGATACATCTGACCATGACTAACAGCCACGAGCCTCTTCTTGTCAATTAAATTAAACAAGTCCAGCCTAGTCTGAATCCACTCATCTTCGTCCAAGTCTGCATCTTTCATAATTCTTAAGGAAGGAATCTGAACTTCGATAGGTAATACAACTTCCATACCATATACTAGAGAGAATGGGGTTGCCCCAGTTGATGTCCAAGCTGAAGTGCGATAGCCATGAATAGAAAATGGTAACATCTCATGCCAGTATTTGTAGGTCACAACCATTTTCTATACAATCTTTTTATGTTCTTATTGGCGGCTTCCACTGTGCCATTCATCTTTGGTCGATACGGAGAAGAATTATGGTGCTTGATCTTGAACTGCGTGAAGAGTTTCATGATCATAATGATGTTCAGATTAGTACCATTATCCATGATAATCTTTTCGGGGATGCCATACCGACAGATAAGGTTATGCTTAATGAACCGGACGACCATATTCTTAGTAACAGAGGAAATGAGGATGCTTCAACCCACTTTGTGAAGTAATCAATGGCGACAAGGATGAAGCGGTGTCCGTTTGAAGCAGTAGGTTTGATCTCTCTGATCATATCAATACCCCACATTGCAAATGGCCAAGGAGCAATCAAGACATTCAGGGATACTGGAGGCATATGTACTTTGTAAGCATAGATCTGGCACTTGTGACAAGTTCATGAGTGGTGGTGACAGTCGGTTTCCATAGTCAACCAATAGTAACCCGCTCTGAGAATTGTTTTGGCCATAGTATGTCCACTGGAATGAGTACCAAAGATACCTTTGTTCATATCCTCCATAATCTTATCTCCCTCTTTCTTTTCCATACAACGAAGCAGAGTTGAATCATGGTTGCGCCTGTACAGAATTCCATTGCTCAGGAAGAACTTAGCTGAGAACCTCCGTAGGAATTTCTTGTTGTTGATAGATTCCCCATCAGGATACTCTTGAGCCTCAAGATATCTTTTCACTTCATGAAACCAAGGCTTCTCTTCTACTCCGTCAGTGTCATTTTCATAGCAACGTGCAGGTTCGTCTAGCCTTTCAATGGTAATTCTAGGAGCCTCATTATCCCATCTGACTTTAAACATAGACAACATGGTAGCTAAAGTGCCTGCCAACTAATTTTCTCCTCTTGGGATGTGCTCAAAAGTGATCTCCTCGAAGTATGGAATTAAGTTCAACAAATGCTCTCTATAAGGAACGAGATTCAGATGCTTAGTATCCTATTCTTGGTTAATCTAACTGATTACCAAGGCCGAGTCTCTGTATGCACTCAAGAACTTGACTCTCAGGTCAATAGCAGCTTTGATGCCCATGATGCACGCTTCATATTCAGCCATATTGTTGGTATAATCAAAGCATAATCTAGCGGTGAAGGGCGTATGTCAACCCTGAGGAGAGATGATTACAACACTAATTTTGTTGCCAAGTGCATTAGAAGCTCCATCGAAAACCATAATCCATCAGGATCCTGGCTCAGGTCCTTCATACAGTCCAGGTTCTTCATAATCTGTAACTAACATAATGTTCTCGTTCGGGAATTCAAAGTTCATAGATTCTCGTCTATGACTTGTTGAGCCAAATGATCTACCAATACACTTCCTTTGATTGCTTTATGAGTGGTGTACTGAATGTCGTATTCTATCAAGAACATTTTCCATCTGGATATTCTTCGGGAGAGAGTGGGTTTATCGAATATGTATCTAATGAGATCCATTTTAGAGATCAATAGAGTAGTATGAGTCAACATATATTGTCTTAGTCAGAGAAGAGCCCATGCCAAAGCTCAACAAGTTTTCTCGAGCAGTGAGTATCTTGTTTCACAGTTGTCGTACCCCAAATTTGCCCTACCTTTATGATTACATTTTAAAGATTAAAATAAAAGAGAAATGTTTAATTGAGGATGGTTCAGTAGTACCTGATGGCCCATCTTTATCCAAGACCAGGGGGTGTATTTTAAATTCAGGAAAGTGGGGCTTTCTAAATCAGAAGGACTCGTGTATCCGTGAACCCATTCGCATGGCATGTTGGCCAATGGCCCATGCGATTCGCAAATATAAAGTTATTTAAGAATAATAACTACTAAATAGTTGTTATTATTGAAATTAAAATTGCTATTAAATAATAAATTAATTTATTAAAGAAACTTAGGTGTTACTTTGTTATTAGTAAAAAGGGTGGGGGTAATTTACTTAGTCAGCCCATTTGTCCTTTTTGTTATCTGCTGTTTTTAAAAATATTAGTTTTACTGATTCTTAAATGGAATTTGCTGCTTTAAAATGGAGGAGGTGCGAGTACAAATTAAAAGCCCATTAAGAATTCATTTGGCCCAATTTTGGTTGGTCATTAAATATCAAAGAGGGGGTGTGGCTATAAATTACAGCCCCATTAAAAGCTTTTAAGCTGGCCCATGTGGCATTTTTGAAAAAAAACTATTTGATTCTTATTGTTACTATATTACCCATTTTTTATATTTCTGTTTTATTAATTATTAGGAAATTTACTTTACAAATTATTAATAGATTTAGTAAAATCTTTTATTAATTATATATATAATTAAGAGTTTTTGTTTTCAAGAAAAAGATTTGTTGGGTCAATTTGTTAAATGAAGTTGGGGCCCAATCCAAAGCAGTAGGGAAAAACGTGTTGTTGAAATTGCTGGACAGGAAAACGTTTTGTAAATAAAGTTTAAAAGCCCAATTCAAATCAATACAAGGCCCAAAAGAGTGCTAACGCACACTGTTTCAATTATAGTCAAAAATTGTACATGTTCTTCCAAAAAAACACGTACTGTACAGATTGCAAGTGGAATCAAATCTCAAAACGCAATTTTTCTGCAAATCATTCATACAATTAAATCTAAGACAATCAAATCCAAATCTCTACAAATCTTAATCCATTACAGTAAGAAAAAAAATATAGCAACATAATCAATTACAAAATCATTACAATTAACCAAAATCAAATAAATTTGTATCAATTACAGTAAAATCAAATAAAATCACAATCCCTAATTCTAAGGCAAATTCTAAAACCCTAATTCCTAAACCTATATATACAAATAGCAGAAAATTGAGAAAGGGGGAAGGGATGGAGAATACAGAAAAAGAAGAAAATCATAATACAGTAGGTGGAGAATTCAAGACGGAGGCGGAGGAATTCAAAGACGAAGAACAAATACCAGTACCGATCGTTGAAGAGAACCGAAGGTCGATGCGATTGGGGTTTCGATATCAGAAACCCTAATCGCAGGAGCTCGTATCCGCCGTTTAACCATCCTCCACCCTCTTCAATCATCGCTGGAACTGTACATAAAAAGAAGAAGAAGGGTCAGTAGCAGCAGTTTCCAAGCCGCGCAAGGATTCGAAAAAACGGCAAGAGGTATAAGCTTAGCTTGTATTTTGATGTTTTTGCTGGGTTGCTAGGTTTTGATTCACGGTTTGGGTTGGGGAGATATGGGGTGCCACTAGGAGGAACATTAGGGTTTAGAAGAGGAAGAAGGAGAGGGTTTGTGTTGTATCGCGAGGGAGAGGAAGAGATATTGCTGTAAGTGAAAGATAAAACAAAAAATGTAAAAACAATAATATAATCCGTTAAGATCCAATATCCGCGCGTACACCTTAGTTACCATGTCCCCCCATAATCATCCATTTGATAATGATCAAACATCCTCTAGGCCAAGTTTCATGGTAAGAATCATGCTCCCTCACACATGCGAGCGGTCAGACCCTCCCTTCAAATTCGTTTGGGCCAAGCCCATTGATTTTTACACCCCTTTCAGCCCTTTTGCTAAAACTGCAAACTAATTCTCACTCCCCTTTCAGAACTATATTTTGGGCCTAACCCAACTGCTTTAGACACCCTCAGTTTTTACTCATAAGCATAAAACTACACGCCCCAGGTTCAACTAAATTAAATTATTTTTTTTCCTATTTTTATATTATTACTTATTTTCTATTATTTATAATTATTATATTTTGATATTATTATTATATATTATTATAATTACTTAATTTTTATTATTATTATTATCATTTATTATTATAATCCATTTTTTATGTAAATATTATTATTATTAATTACTAATACTCATATATTTTATTTACTATTTAAATATTATTATATGATCATTTAAATTATCTTTATATCAAAATTGAATATATTATTTTATATATTATTTGTATTAAATCTTTTTTTTAATCATGCATTAATCAAGATATTTTCACAATTAATACGATTAAAAAACACAAACAAATCATCAAACTATTTCTTCGCAATAAACTAAGCTAAACAACATTCTTTTTTGCAAAAGGGTTCCAAACGGATTTTGACTAATCGCACATTTAGCCAAAATCTCCGCAATCACTACTCCCGGTCAAATGCGAGGCGATTCAAAATATATTTGCAACCCCTAAAAAACACTAACCCCATACGAACTACGAATTGGGACTCTGATTCCTCATAAGAGGATACATAGGCATACGATCAAAAATTATAACGAGTTCCCCTTATAAAAAATTAAAACCATTTTCCCCTATTAAAAATTAAAACTCTTTTCCCTTAATAATATTTAAAACTCTGTTTACCCCAACCTAAACCTAAAACCTAATATCCTTGTGAACAAGGTAGATGAAAGGTGCCTAACACCTTCATTTCGTCTAAAGAAGTCCGAAACCTAGAATCTCTGTCTGCGAATTAGGGTTTTCTGTTAGATTCCCTTCCTTAGGATAAAAACTAATAGTGGCGACTCTGATTTAAAAACCAGTCGCTACAGCTGGCAACTCTGTTGGGGAATCTCCTTAACCCTAGGTTTTAGGTCTCTTTTGGGTTTTTATTTTTATTTATTTATTTGCATTAATTTATTTATTTCATTTTTTTATTTTCTTGTCTATTTTTCTTTATTATTATATATTTACTATGTGGCGGGTTTTTATTTCAAAAAAATATTTTCGATAACCCTTAGAAAGAAGGTTCGTCTATTAGTTTAGGGGGTACATCATCCCGACGAGTTTATGTGACGACTTCGCCTAGAGTCGGTGGACTTCTGAAAAAGGAATACTTATCGAGAGATATCCTCTTGGCGAGTAGGACATTGAAAGGACACCCATGACTCTTTGTAATGGCCTTAACCTAAAATATCATGATGAGACCTTTCGCGACTTCGGGATGAAAGTTTCAGACCGTAAAGAGGCTCCACCTAAGGGAGGCCATTGAGCCCTTTCCCTCTGGTGTCATTCATGATACCCTTAAGGAAACCACCTTTTGGGAGGGTAGACTAACCGTAGGTCAAAATTAAGGAGCCTACCATCTACAGGTACTTATAACAAAACCTCGTCACTGAATCATACATCCCTACCCTCTAAGGGTATTTGTCACAAAAGTCTTGTCACTCAACCCTACATCTATGCATTCATACATTTCATATATTCGTCATACATTTCATATATTCGTCACCCGTTTCTTTGTCTTATTCACAGGGTAAAAATATAATAATAAACTCAAGATCTCGGCGACTGTCTTTAAAAATGGATACCGAAGGAAACAACTTGTCCGCATCCGTGCGGCAAACATGTCTGAAATCAAAGCCATAAAAGGGAAATAATGTGCTGAAGAATTTCTCAAGCTTTATCAAGAAAAGGTGGATAGTTTCAAGAGCTGACCTCTGCAGGCGCACCTAGAAGACTTATTTCCCTTGGCTCAATTTCATACAAACAAGTTTTGGTTTAAGATTATAATATTTTTCAATATCTGAATTATGTTACCTTCAATAAAGGCATTTTGTTTCCACATCTCCTTTGCGTATCTATTTTTAAGCTGATCATCGAATAAAAATAAGCAAAAGACAAGCATGTACCCAAGTGAATAAAACATTTAACACAAGGGACCATTTCATGTTCATACACATCTGTTCGCACGCATGCATTCACGAATACCTGCATATCATGTCAAAACTCATTTTTTAAAAACATCTCTCCAATTAAGCCATTGGTAGAAGAAGACCTCCACCTCCTTGGCCTCCATATCAAACGAGGGCCTATCAATAAAAAAATAATGGAGAAAATCGAGGAAGCTCAGGCTGTATTCAAAGAGGATCTCGACCAAGTAAAGGGTGATGTCACTTTAATGAAAGGAGATTTGAGTCAAGTTCTCTTAGCTTTGAAGAACATTATTGACATGCAAGACCAAATTCCCAGGGTAGCTTTCGAAGAAGTAGCCCAAACTATCGGTGCATGAAGTGGTCACCAACTAAGGAAAGAGCTAGAGGCAAGACTCCAGAAGTCCATCATGGCCCAACAAGAAGCTGAAACTGAAGGGTTTGTCCTACCTCCACCAAAAGCAGGGGCATCACATACCCTACAGATTCCAACCAATAATGCAGAGAACTACTTGGACATGAAATACGGAGACCACGACCCAGAGGATGCCAACCAAGCGCCCTTAAAGATGATTGGTACTTATGATGTTGATAATCCACTAGTAATAAATCAGTATAAAGATCTAGAGAAAAGATTAAAAGTTGTGGAGGGTTTTGACGCTTTCGAAGTAGACGCTCTCAAAATGGGCCTAGTTCCTGATGTGGTGATTCCACTAAATTTCAAAGTACCTGACTTTGAAAAATACAAGGGTCTCAATTGTCCAAGAAATCATCTTCGTATGTATTACAGGAAGATGCATGCCCATGCCCATGATCAGAAGCTGATGATTCACTATTTTCAAGATAGCCTGAGTGGGGCATCTTCAGACTAGTATATGCATTTGGAGCGAACGCATACTCGAACCTGGGAAGATCTTGCTAATGCTTTTCTAAAGAATTACAAATATAACCTGGACAAGGCGCCTACCCGCATGCAACTCCAGAACTTGTCCCAGAAGAAAGAAGAATCCTTCAAAGAGTATGCTCAGAGATGGAGGGAGTTGGCATCCCGTGTGCAACCACCACTGTTAGAGAAGGAATTAGTAGACACGTTCATGGGGACTTTACAAGGGTTGTATTATGAGAAGATGGTAGGAAGTATATATTCGGGGTTCTCGGACCTAGTAATTATTGGAGAAAGAATCAGGACTAGAGTAAAAAGCGGGAGTATATCAAGGGGACCATCAAACACCCCCTACAATTCAAGAAGGCCTACTTCAAACGTCCCCAAAGGAAAAGAGGGAGAAATTAATGTTATAGCGTCACGACCCAGGGTACAACAACCATTAGTGATCCTGCAAGGGCAGCAGAAAGGCAGAAGGCCACCCAGGAAATTTGATCCACTCCCTATGCCACTTAGTCAGTTATTACAACAGCTAGTTAAGGCATCCTTAGTGGAACTCAAGCCTCTAGCTCCTCCATTCGGGCCACTCCCACGAAGATACGATGCCAACGCCAGATGTGAATATCATGCTAATTCTCCTGGACATACCATAAAGCAATGTTGGCCATTCAAGCACAAGGTCCAAGACTTGTTAGAATCTCAAGACATTACCTTTGAGAAGCCTAACATGCCTTCACATGATGGATCGACAATAAATGCAATTGAAGTAGTCACTGACCCTGGGGAAAGCAGACAAGCAAAAACCCCGATAAACTTGCTGGAAGAATATTTGTTGGGATGCGGACTCCCTCTAGAACACAATGAAGCTTTCGAAAGAACTCTACAAAGGCTAGGGGACCAGGGCATAGTCCAATTTGGACCATAACCTGAAGAAAAATATAAAGCTTCTCTGAAGGGCGAAGCACATTTTCCTCCAATCCAAGAGACCTTTTTCAATAAGGGAGTAGAGCATGGCGGACATATGACGATGATATCCAACAAAGCCAACACAAAAGAGGAAACTACATTCATTTGATAATGCACCCCAGGAGAAGAACTCAAAAGATGGACCGTCGTGGAGATTCCTGAGATCTTTTTCTTTCCTAATTAATTTTTCTTGTTTTCAAAAGAACCTATGTCAATCCCGAGGCATAGGGGTTGCTTATAAGGGTTCCCCATTTTGTTTCAAACAATATTTACGATTAATAAAAGTTATATTTTGTTTTCAATTAAGATCCCTTTCTTTCTCTTGCATTTATATCTTAAATTTAAAAATGGCAGTACTTTCTCTGCACATGCATTTTCAAATCTCATATACTAAATATGCACCAAAACATGATAAGTGTGCAAGTTCATGCCCAAATCCACCGATAATGTTACTGTTGCGACCCGATATAATTTTGATGCTCCTATATACCAAGCTAAAGAGGAAGATGATAAAGATCTTAAACTCTCTGAGAAAATGACGAGGGAAACGAAATGAAAGGCTAACAATATATAACTGTATCAGGAGGCTATTAATACCGTTAATCTGAGCACAGGGGAAGATCCGGAAGAAACCAAGCTAAGGGGCAATGTCAGAATAGAGGCATAAAGAATCTGATCAAGTTATTGCATATATTTGCATGTTCCTATAGAAACAGGCCAAGGTTAGATACAAACATTGCTGTAAAAATAAGCAACTACGAAATACCAAGACCTGATGAAGAACCCGAGCCAGGGGCACGTTGGATATCCACGGTCGACGAGGGTTCAAATACACTGGGGCACGATATAGGGGCAGTTTTGGCTTCTTCAAAAAGGGCTCACAAGCCATATACCAAGTCAACGGCGAATGGGATACTAAAACATCCAAAACTGATTCCATATCAGGATCGTGTTTTGAAAACTGACCGCGGAATTCACAAAGATCACTTTCAGTCATATCCCACGAAAAGTAAATCAAATGAAAGACGCCTAGAAATTATATCGTCTATGTTCAAAGTAACTTGGTCAAACCACGAAACGCGTATCACAAACAGACACAATCAAAAGCCCACACTTAGTCTTGCTATCAAAGAAGGACCGGATGATAAGCCTTGGTTTTAGAACATCCGGAAAATGCCTCCAGCATCGACAAACGAACTCTACCGAAATTAGCCTCAGAATTATTTCTGAGTAATGGTGTACTGAACAAGATGAACCACAATATGGTCTAGTACTCCAGAAGATTTTGCTACCTCGCCTCGACTCGTGTGGTAAACAGACCCCCAACTATGAAGGTCCATACATAGTCAAAACAACATTCTCCGGTGGCGGTCTTGTCCTCACAACAATAGATGGGGAAGAACTACCACATCCGGCAAACTCAGACGCAATCAAAAATACTATGTATAAGAAGCTCACTAAGCTCAAACCTTAAATGGGCGACTTAGGTAAAAAGGAGCGTCCTGGTGGATCGAAAACCCTAAAGGGCGATCTAGGCAAAAATTAGGGGCATATAACAAAAAAATTATCCCGCTGGATTGAAAACCCAAAAGGGCAATCCAGGCAAAAGTTAGGGATCATTCAAAAAGAAATAAAGAACAAAAAGACCGTGATCTAAGAATGTGACTACAAACAACGAAGGGAGAGATAGATCTGAATCATACAACTCAGAAGCAAAGGAGATAAGATCATTAAAAGGATATTGGGGAACAACAACAGCAATTATCATTTTTCATTACCATTTACAGCTTCAAAATTTCTGTAATTACCTCCTTCTAGGAATTGCATCTTGTACTCTCTCCTATTCAGAGGCATATTAATAAAACATTTGCTTTCTTTGCATCTTTAAAATTGCTTTTTTTCTTTTCTCAGACTTGTTTACGAAATACTACGATCATTACTTATAAATATTGTCTTGAAATCATTTTGGGGGATTAACAAAATAAAAGCATTTGACAAAACATCGAAAAAACATTTTGGTTAGAAAAACATTGAAAGAAAATCCACGTCTACATCCACGCACATGGCTATGCCCATGTCTACACTCACGAGACAAAGTCCATACATACGTCCATGCACATGGCTATTCCCACGTCTTGCAACACAAAAATCTATGAATATCTACTCTTACATTTACGCGTCCGTACTCAAAGTCTACGTCCATATACATCTCAGCGCTTATGACTACACTTGCAACACAAAGTCTATGTATGCACATGCGTCCACACACATGTGTACTCCTGCAAATTCTATACACATGTCCACGTCTACGCCTGCGCTTACAACATAAAAGTTTACACATATGCCAATACATACGTCTATGCTTACGCCTGCGCTTACAACATACGAATCTACGCATATGCCAATACATACGTCTACGTCTACGCCTGCGCTTACAACCTAAAAGGCTACATATATGCCAATACATACGTCTATGCTTATGATTGTGCTTATAACATACAAATCTATGCATATGCTATTACCTACGTCTACACCTGCGCTCACAATACAAAATCAATGTCCAAAATTTTGCTAACGCTTTTTTCACCGCATTCAAATTGTATTCAACAATGCCATGACAATACAACATACAACGCCGAGGGATTGGTAACTCTAAGCCAATGGTTTAAAGGAGAGAATGCCAGAAATAGTCTTCATAATATTTCAAGGCGTAAGCACGTCTTACACATATTGCATACATACATCATGTATACATCAAGCATAATCATGTTAAACATCATACATTTTGCATGCATCCAAACATCTCAATATCAGACATCATACGCATATATCATGCAGTAAACAAACCATCTTACCCTCGAGTCAATCATCTAAGGGTCAACCAATAAAGTACTTCTCCTACAATTCAACCTGTCACCTAAGTCTTCATGCCGTGACACGTTCGGCCCATCACCTAGGTCTTCCTGCAGTGATGAGTTCCTTAAAAACCCAGATCATCGCCTCAGACTTCATGCAGTGATGCTCGAAAACAAAACTTAGCTTATCGCCTCAAACACCACGTGGAGATTTGCGAATCTAACCCATTGCCTCAGACTTCATGCAACAATGTGTTTCTTTATTCCAACACAGACCATCGCCTCAGACTTCATGCAGTGACGCTCGAAAACAAAACTTAGCTTATCACCTCATACTTCATGCAACAATTTGTGAATTTAACCCATTGCCTCAGACTTCACGCAACAATGTGTTTCTTTATTCTAAGTTCCAGACCATCGTCTCAGACTTCATGCAGCTATGCTTGAAAACCAAACTTAGCTTATCGCCTTAGACTTCACGCAGCGATTTGCGAATTTAACCCATTGCCTCAGACTTCATGCAGCAACGTATTTCTTTATTCCAAGTTCCATACCATCTTCTTAGACTTCATGCAGCAATGCTCGAAAAGAAAACTTAGCTTATCGCCTCAGACTTCACGCAGCGATTTGCGAATTTAACCCATTGCCCCAGACTTCACGCAACAATGTGTTTCTTTATTCCAAGTTCCAGACCATCTTCTTAGACTTCATGCAGCGATGCTCGAAAATAAAACTTAGCTTATCGCCTCAGACTTCACGCAGCGATTTATGAATTTAACCCATTGCCTCAGACTTCACGCACCAATGTGTTTCTTTATTCCAAGTTCCAGACCATCATCTTAGACTTCATGCAGCGATGCTCGAAAACAAAACTTATCTTATCGCCTCAGACTTCACACAACGATTTGCGAATTTAACCCATTGCCTCAGACTTCATGCAACAATGTGTTTCTTTATTCCAAGTTCTAAACCATCGTCTCAGACTTCATGCAGCGATGCTCGAAAACAAATTTAGCTTATCACCTTAGACTTCACGCAGCGATTTGTGAATTTAAACCATTGCCTCAGACTTCATGCAACAATGCATTTCTTTATTCCACAACACAGACCATCGCCTCAGACTTTATGCAATGATGCTCAAAAATACAAATTTATCCTATCGCCTCAAACTTCACGCAGCGATTTGTGAACTTAACTCATTTCCTCATACTTCATGCAACAATGTGTTTCTTTATTCCATAAAATTTAGCTTATCGCCTCATACTTCACGCAACGATTTACAAATTTAAGCTCATTGCCTAAGACTTCAGGCAGCAATGCGTTTCTTTATTCCATAACACCGATCATCGCCCCAGACTTCATGCAGTGATGCTCGAAAGAAAACAAAACTCTAGCCTATCACGTTAGACGTCATTCAACGATTCGCGAACATAACCCATGGCCTCAGTTTCAAGCAGCCATGCATCATCAATTAAAAGTGATATCCTCGGAGCATGGAATTAAGGTCAACACATGCTCTCTATAAGGAATGAGATTCAGATGCTTAGTATCCCATTCTTCGTTAATCTAACTGATTACCAAGGCTGGGTCTTTGTATGCACTCAAGAACTTGATTCTCAGGTCAATAGCAGCTTTGATGCCCATGATGCATGCTTCATATTCAGCCATATTGTTGGTACATTCAAATCATAATCGGGCGATGAAGGGCGTATGTCAACCCTGAGGAGATATAATTACAACACTAATTCTGTTGCCAAGTGCATTAGAAGATCCATCGAAAACCATAGTCCATCAGGATCCCGGCTCAGGTCCTTCATACAGTCCAGTTCTTCATAATCTGTAACTAACATAATGTTCTTGTTCGGGAATTCAAAGTTCATAGATTGGTAGTCGTCTATGACTTGATGAGCCAAATGATCTGCCAATACACTTTCTTTGATTGCTTTCTGAGTGGTGTACTGAATGTCATATTATGTCAAGACCATTTGCCATCTGGCCATTCTTTCGGAGAAAGCGGGTTTCTCGAATATGTATTTGATGAGATCCATTTTAGAGATCAATAGAGTAGTATGAGTCAACATATACTGTCTTAGTCAGCGAGCAGCCTATGCCAAAGCGCAACAAGTTTTCTCGAGCAGTGAGTATCTTGTTTCACAGTTGTCGTACCCCAAATTTGCCCTACCTTTATGATTACATTTTCAAGATTAAAATAAAAGATAAATGTTTAATTTAGGATGGTTCAGCAGTATCTGATGGCCCATCTTTATCCAAGACTAAGGGGTGTATTTTAAATTCAGTTAAGCGGGGCTTTCTAAATCAGAAGGACTCGTATATTTGTGAACCCATACGCATGGCATGTTAGCCAATGGCCCATGCGATTCGAAAATATAAAGTTATTTCAAAATAATAACTACTAATAGTTGTTATTATTGAAATTAAAATTGCTATTAAATAATAATTGAATTTATTAAAGAAACTAAGGTGTTACTTTGTTATTAGTAAAAAGGGTGCGGGTAATTTACTTAGTCAGCCTATTTGTCCTTTTTGTTATCTGCTGTTTTTAAAAATATTAGTTTTACTGATTCTTAAATGGAATTTGCTGTTTTAAAATGGAGGAGGTGCGAGTACAAATTAAAATCCCATTAAGAATTCATTTGGCCCAATTTCGTTTGGTCATTAAATAACAAAGAGGGGGTGTGGCTACAAATTACAGACCCATTAAAAGCTTCTAAGCTGGCCCATGTGGCATTTTTGAAAAAAAAACTATTTGATTCTTATTGTTACTATATTACCCACTTTTTTATATTTCTGTTTTATTAGTTATTAGGAAATTTACTTTACAAATTATTAATATATTTAGTAAAATGTTTTATTAATTATATATATAATTAAGAGTTTTTGTTTTCAAGAAAAAGATTTGTTGGAATAATTTTTTAAATGAAGTTGGGGCCCAATCCAAAGCATTAGGGAAAAACGGGTTGTTGAAATTGCTGGACAGGAAAGCGTTTTGCAAATATAGTTTAAAATCCCAATTCAAATCAGTATAGGGCCCAAAAGAGTGCTAACGCACACTGTTTCAATCACAGCAAAAAATTATGCAGGTTCTTCCAAAAGAACACATACTATACAGATTGCAAATGGAATCAAATCTCAAAACACAATTTTTCTGCAAATCATTCATACAATTAAATCTAAGATAATCAAATCAAAATCTCTACAAATCTCAATCCATTACATTAAGGAAAAAAAATCTAGCAACAGAATCAATTACAAAATCATTACAATTAACCAAAATCAAATAAATTTGTATCAATTACAGTAAAATCAAATCAATCACAATCCCTAATTCTAAGGAAAATTCTAAAACCCTATTCCTAAACCTATATATACAAATAACAGAAAATTGAGAAAGGGAGAAGGGACGGAGAATATAGAAAAAGAAGAAAATCATAATACAGTAGGTGAAGAATTCAAGACGGAGGTGGAGGAATTCGAAGAAGAAGAACAAATACCCAGTGTCGATCGTTGAAGAGAATTGTAGGTCGATGCGATTGGGGTTTCGTTATCCGAAACCCTAATTGCAGGAGCTTGTATCCTCCATTGAACCATCCACCACCCTCTTCAATCATCGCTGGAACTGTACACAAAAAGAAGAAGAAGGGTCAGTAGCAGCAGTTTCTAAGCCGCGCAAGGATTCGAAAAAACTCCAAGAGGTATAAGCTTAGCTTGTATTTTGATGTTGTTGCTGGGTTGTTGGATTTTGATTCACGGTTGGGTTGGGGAGATACGGGGCGCTGCTAGGAGGAACATTAGGGTTTAGAAGAGGAAGAAGGAGAGGGTTTGTGTTGTATCGCAAGGGAGAGGAAGAGATATTACTGTAAGTGAAAGATAAGACAAAAAATGTAAAAAATAATAATATAATCTGTTAAGATCCAATATCTCCACGTACACCATAGTTATCATGTTCCCCCATCATCATCCATTTGATAATGATCAAACGGCCGCTAGGCTAAGTTTCATGGTAAGAATCGTGCTCCCTCACACATGCAAGCGGTCAGACCCTCCCTTCAAATTCGTTTGGGCAACGCCCATTGATTTTTACACCCATTTCTGCCCTTTTGCTAAAACTGCAAACTAATTCGCACCCCCTTTCAGAACTATATTTTGGGCCTAACCCAACTGCTTTAGACACCCCCAGTTTTTACTCATCAGCATAAAACTACACCCCTCAGGTTCAACTTAATTAAATTATTTTCTTCCTATTTTTATATTATCACTTATTTTCTATTATTTATAATTATTGTATTTTGATATTATTATTATATATTGTTATAATTACTTAATTTTTTATTATTATTATTATTATCATTTATTATTATAATCCCTTTTTATGTAAATATTATTATTATTAATTATTAATACTAATATATTTTATTTACTATTTAAATATTATTATATGATCATTCAAATTATCTTTATATCAAAATTGCATATATTATTTGCATTAAATCTTTTTTTAATCATGTATTAATCAATATATTTTCACAATTAATACAATTTAAAAACACAAACAAATCATCAAACTATTTCTTCGCAATAAACTAAGCTAAACAACATTCTTTTTTGCAAAAGGGTTCCAAATGGATTTTGACTAATTGTGCATTTAGCCAAAATCTCCGCAATCACTACTTCCGGTCAAATGTGAGGCGATTCAAAATACATTTGCAACCCCTAAAAAACACTAACCCCATACGAACTACGAATTGGGACTCTGATTCCTCATAAGAGGATACGTAGGCATACGATCAAAAATCATAGTGAGTTCCCCTTATAAAAAATTAAAACCCTTTTCCCCTATTAAAAATTAAAACTCTTTTCCCTTAATAATATTTAAAACTCTGTTTACCCCAACCTTAACCGAAAACCTAATATCCTTGTGAACAAGGTAGATGAAAGGTGCCTAACACCTTCCTTTCGTCTAAAGAAGCCCGAAACCTAGAATCTTTGTCTACGAATTAGGGTTTTCTGTTAGATTCCCTGCCTTAGGATAAAAACTAATAGTGGCGACTCTGATTTAAAAACCAGTCACTACAACAGTCGGTAAACATTTTGGTAAGGTAGTATATTTCATACTCTTTTTGACAATACTCGTCATGTTGACCCAGTACACACCCTATTGAGTTCTCTAACACTGTTAAATACATGATCAGAGGTCTTCCTTCAACTGGTGGCATCAGGATTGGAGGTTCTTGGAGGTACTCCTTGATTTTGTCAAAGACTATCTGACAATCATTATTCCATTTCACTACCTGATATATCTTCAACAACTTAAAGATCAGCTCACATGTAGCGGTCAAATGAGAAATAAATCTGGAAATATAGTTCAGTCGTCCCGAGAAACCTATGACTTCCTTCTCAGTGCAGGGAGTGGGAATTTCTTGAATAACTTTGACTTTAGCACGATCAACCTCAATTCTTTTACCGCTGACAACAAAACCCAGGAGTTTACCAGACCTCACCCCAAAGGTGAATTTGTTCGGATCCAGCCTCAGCTTATACTTCCTTAGTCTCTCAAATAACTTATGTAAATGGTCAAGATGCTCTTATTCACTCTGTGATTTGGATATCATATCGTCGACATAGACCTATATCTCGTGACAAATCATGTCATGGAAAAAAACTACCATAGCACGCTGATATGTTGTGCCGATGTTCTTCAACCCAAAGGGCATAACCTTGTAGAAGAAAGTGCCCCACTGTGGAATAAAAGTAGTCTTGTCCATGTCTTCAGGTGCCATCTTGATCTGGTTATATCATGAGAAATCATCCATGAAGGAGAATACCTTGTGCTGAGCGGTGTTATCGACCAAAACATCAATATGTGGAAGCGAGAAGTCATCTTTAGGGCTCTCCCTGTTCAGATGCCTATAGTCTACACACATGCATACCTTGTCATCTTTCTTTTGTACCGAAACCACATTCGTAACCCATTGAGGATAGGATGTCACTACTAAGAACCATGCATTGAACTGTTTCATAACCTCAACCTTGATCTTCTCTAATATCTTGGGACGCATACGATGAACCTTCTATTTTATAATAGCATAACCCTCTTTCATAGGCAGTCGATGAACCATAATATCGGTATCAATCCCTGGCATGTCTTCATATGACCAAGCAAAGATCTCAACATATTCATGCAACATCTGCATCAACGTGTTCTTGACACTACCCTCTAAGTTGGCACTTATCTTGACCTTTGTTTTTGTCTATTTTGGAACCCAAGTTTACCACTTTGATTGGCTCTTCATATGGTTGAATAGCTTTCTCTTCTTGCAGTAACAGTATGGCAAGTTCTCCTGGTATTTCACAATCTTCTTCACCTTCGTCCTCGGCTTGGTAGATTGGATTTTCAAAGTCATAAGTGGAAATAACATAATCGTTATCAACGGGATCCAGAGTGGATATGGATTTGCAATGTATTGTGTAGGTGTGTATAAGAACACATAGCTATTTGAAAGTGATAATAGTGAAAAGAAAGAAAGAGAGCACAAAATTTGAATGCAAAACGTCCAATGCTTTATTAAATGAAAATATGTTTATGAAATGACAACCCTTAACAAATGAATTGTTGTGCCTCGGGTAAAGCACAAGGCTTAAAGTCATTGTTCAAATATTACAAAGTCAAAACTTGAAAGCAATAAAAAATAGAAATGTAGCTATTATTGCTGACTAAAGGAGATAGAGATGACGTCTTCCGCCTTCCAGTTGCTAAGCCATTTGCCACTGGTAGGAAAGATCCAGTTGTCAAGGTCATAATCATTGTCAGCATCCTCTATTATGTCGACTCTATTATTGTTGATGCGGAATGGTGGCCTTCTAGCTCGAGTGCGACGAATATCCCTCTGCAGTGAAACCCAAACCAAACTTATCAGATTTATAGAGGATGTTTGGAAGATGACCCCAAATAGTACAACCACTTTCTTCTACAATAGACTTAGCATATTTCAATGAAGCCATCTTGGGCAGAACCCTCGTAAACTTGGGAATGGCAGAGACATCTTCAGTAGTGGCAGGAGGGATAACTTTGAAACTATGACAGGGAGTCTCGATGAATTCGCCATCCATCTTTACATACTGGAAAGAATTAAAGTGGTTAACCATATATTCTTCTTCACCGAAGACAATAACAATATTTCTGTTTATAGGATACTTTTACTTCTGATGTAGAGTCGAGGTGACACCGCCTGCCCCATGGATCCAGGGACGTCCCAGTAAGCAAGAGTAAGTTGGTCGAATATCCATTACATAAAAGGTAGATTCAAATATATGTGAATCCACCTTGATCGGAAGACCTACTACCCTGTGTACCATCCTTTTTGATCCGTCAAAGGCTCGAACCATAATATCACTAGGTTTCAGTACGACCCTTTCACAATTAAGTCTGTCAAGAGCGTCTTTCGGTAGAACATTCAATGAAAATCCTGTATCAACCAAAACATGAGCCAGAGTAGTGCCAATGCATTCAATGGAGACATACAGGGCCTTATTGTGGTTTCCTCCCTCAGGAGTCAGATCAGCATCAGAGAAACCTAATCCATTGTCAATCATCAAGCTAGCAACATAACTTCCAAATTGTTCGGAAAAAATCTCTTTTGGCACTTGAGCAGTCTTCAAGAATTTTACTAAAGACTGTGCATGAGCTTCAGAATACAGTAACAGGGATAACATAGAGATGTTGGATGGGGTCTGCCCCAGCTGTCCAACGATTTTATAGTCACTCTTGCATATGATCTTCAATACCTCTTCCAAATCTTGTCTAGAGGTGTCTTCAATTGTAGCTTCCTCAGGTGCCTCCTTTTGGGCAGGCTTTATTATTAGCTCTTTACCTCGAGCCTCAATAATTGACTCGGTAGTAGTAACTTTAACAGGTGTAGCAACAGTATTTAGAGAGATTTCCAGGGAGAAAACCCTTCCTCTTCTAGTAACCTTATTGGTTCCGGCAACATTGTCAATGTCGGGATCAACAACTTCAATAACTTCATCTTTAACAATCAGTAGTTCTTATTTGACGCCATGATAGTAGACGTCAGATCCATAGTTCCAAAGAATAACTTTATCTGAAGAATATGGGATAGGTCCAAGTCTAGTGATGATCAGGGGAGCAACTTTCGGATTGGCAGTAATCCTTACAGGACCTTTGGAGGTGATCCTGACAGGAGGGCCAGAAATTACGCATAAGTCTTAACACAGATTCTCAGCAGACGGAACCTTCTCGATCAGAATTATATGATTGTCCATTAGGCGTTGAATTCTTTCCTTTAGTAATTTGCAGCCATTGGGTTGGACTGCATAGCAGTAACATTTTTCAATGTAGCCCGGAAATAAATTGGCCTGCAGCAGATTCTTCTTGATAATTGGTAGAAGAGTCATCAATTCACTTACGGTAGCAACATAAAGAACATCATTAATTGCACTTATGCCTTTGTCATGCTTCGACATAGGCGTAGTAATCACATTCGGGTTCTCTGAAGGATCAAACTCAATTTCCTTGTTGTCAATCATGTCCTGAATTATTTTTTTCAGGATCCATTAGTTGCTGGTGTCGCACCCAGGACTGTTGGAATGATAGGCGCATTTTGCATTCGGATTGTACTTAGGAGAAGAGGTGTTGGGATTATGAGGAGGATCCCTTAGCGTAATCAGCTCCTCTTTTAGTAAATGTTGTAACACTTGAGATAATGGCATATTAATCTTGGGGAACTTCCTTCCCGGAGCGTCTAACCTACGCCTATTGCCTCCTTGTTGTTGTTGAACAAGTGCAGGATTAGAAATTAGTACTGCTCCCACAGACTGATTGCGGTTATTTTTACCATGGCCCTTCTGGCCATAAACAGTATTTGTTTCCTTCTCACCACTAAATGTATTCTTTACAGCACTCGAAGATGCAGCCACTTGAATTTTTACGCTCTTAATACCACTTTTAACTTTTTCCCCGGTTAGAATCAGCTCAGTAAAACCATATGAAGAACCCCCAATCAGATTATTAAAGAACGGACCTGTCAAAGGGCCCATGAACATATCAACTAACTCCTGGTCAGACAAGGGAGGTTGCACCCTTCCAGCTAAGTCTCTCCAATTCTGGGCATATTCTTTGAATCCTTCATTCGAACCCATAAACATATTTTGTAATTGCACATGAGTTGGTGCAAGGTTAGCATTATATTGATACTACTTGTTAAAAGCAGCTGCCAGGTCTTCCCAAGTATGAATGTTAGTTCCCTCCAGCTGATAGAACCATTCGAGTTGTGTACCAGACAAAATTTCCTGAAAGAAGTGAACCCATGATTTTCTATCAGCATTATGGGGTTGGATCTTCCAAACATAAGATCTCAAATAAAGTTTCGGAAAAGACACGCCATCAAATTCGGCGAAAGCAGGGACTTTGAACTTGTGAGGGATAACTACCCCCGGAATAAGGCCGAACTCTTCGAAATCTAATCCAGGCACTTTTTGGATTTCCATAGCCTTAAGACGGTCTTCCAGCTGTTTGTATCTGTCATCAGCAAGAGGATATTGTTCATCAGAATAATCTTCATCCTCAGAAATCTAACCCGAACCGATGTTGCTTCCACCTTCAGCCTTGACACTTATACCATCCTCCTCTTGATTGTCATCTTCATCAGAGGTGATATCAATAGTTTGAACTTGTTTAGAAGGACCTTTGAATCTTCTTCCCATGTTGAGAATAGTAATTGGCTTTTGAGTCTTCTTCTTTTTGGCGATGAGCGCCATCATATCTTTATGTCCTTGAGAAAGATTGAGGAGGGTCTCCTGGAATTGGGTATTCTGAGCTTGGAGTTCCTTAACAGTTTGTTCAATAGCCATCTTTTACTGAAATAAACAACAAGAAGATGAGAAAAACTGTATAGGAAAACCTGTTTATGTAATGATGCATAATATGCAGATGCAATGTTTTCAAGAATTGTCACGGGATTGTCAGCTCCAGTACTTTCTTCTCACTAACATAGAACTGAGATTTGAAGGCATCTCTTTCTTCCTTAAGCTGAATCCATGACTTCTGTAGCTCTTCGAAGTCGACAGGAATATCGGGATGAAGAACAATATGAGAAACATCTCCTTTAACAACAAGCTCCACAATCACTGGTAAGATAGCAGGATATGGCATTTTAAGATTCTGAGCATGAGATCATATCCATCTGAGTTAAGGCTTTATAGGAATGGATTCTTGTGTCCCAAAGTCTTTCTATAAATCTTGTTGACTATGCCCCAAGCACGTATAAACCTTTGATGGTAGTTTTGAGGATCATTCCCATAGTCGAACATAATACCCTGGATGAGAACATCATGAGGACCGTCCCTTCGAGCATAACCAAATTGACGCAAAGCCAAAGAGGGATTTTAAGTGATTCCCCATATTATGCCAAGGAGCGGAACATTAGGGAATTCCCCACAACGACCAATAATGGTGACATCTTCCTGAGATCGAGAACACCAATGGATATCTGCATGAGTGAGTGACATCAATCTTTGAGACCACCTGGGACCTTGTTCATTCTTTATCACTGATCAGGGCAGGTGTGGAATAAACCACCTATATAGTAGAGGTATGTAACAAATAAGAGTTCCATGCTTCTCTATAGTACGAGTGTGGAGGGAATGCAGGACATCTCCAAATAAAGTAGGTACTAGATTATGAGTGAGAAATATCTTGATGGCACTCATATCTATGAATTGGTCTGGATTAGGGAATAGTACCAATCCATAAATCAACAAAGCCAACTTATCCTCGAAAGCACGAAAATTCATGGCATCTAGAAATCCCTGAGCCTTCTCTATCAGAAATTTAGGAGAGAAACCCTTGACTTTGTTCCTTGTTTCCCAATTAGATACAATGTTTGATTATTTCATATGTAAGGCTACTGCAACGTCTTCGGGTTTCAGAACTTGCTCTAGACCGGTGAAAGGTATCTGATCAAGAATAGGCACTTCAAGAAGCTTAGAGAATTCTTCCATTGTGGGTACCAACTGATAATCCGGGAAGGTAAAACAGTGATGTATCAGATTGAAGAACTGGAAAAGAACACTCATCATGTCTTCCTAAAAACCAGTAGTAACCAGACTGAGTAGATGACCATGTCTCTTGGTGAATTGAGAATTGTCAAGAACCTTTGAGACTAATTCCTTAAGCTGAGAAGATATCCTTATGAAGTTGATCTGGATGGTATTCCTACGACTGGAATCCATGACCCTGCAACACAGAAAAAAGATAAATCCTATAGATCCTTGAAATGGTTAGTCATGATATGATGATGTTATGATGTTATGATGTCATGATATCATGTTTAAATAGATAATCAAACACAAACAAAGCACGCAAAGGCCTTAGGTTTAAGGCTTGCACGGGGTTTGTAGGTAAGTACCCTCTTGAATTTTAGTTGGCTCAACCTATCCTAAAGAAGTAATCAAGTTCTAGGGATCTCAATATCACTGATTTTTCCCACAAGTTTCGTCTAGCACGACAACTGACTTGCCACCAAACAAAACTCGAGAGTCAAATCTCAATGAGTGCAGTATCGAGTATCAATAAACTTCGGACCGCACCAAAGCCGGCTATCTCACTACCTTCTAAAGGCTAAGTTGGGTCAATTAAGGTTCTAAGGTTAGTTAGTGGTTATGACACCACGCGACAACCTAGTATGCTCCCCGACTGACTCGAGGGATACCAATATAAACCAATGTGTCGCACTAACATAACCATCACTTCAACCATATCGGTATACACAATATAGTTTCTGTGATACGGTGGCAGAACCGACTGTTATACTTGTTTTGCATTTGTGTTTGCAAATGTTGCGGTAAGCAAGAGTCGCCACCGACTTTTCTTTTATCCAACAAAGGAAAGGGTGAAAAGAACAGAAAAAGACCTTTCGAGAGTTTTCTGAGTAATGGGGTAGATTATGGAAAGGGAAGGTGTTAGCACCCTTTCCATCCGTAATTTTATATGGGCTCTTAGATGCTTAGCTCATTTTGAAATACCTTGTGCTTTGTGTGTTTTTTGAAAAAAAGTATTTTTAAAATGCCAATAGTAAGACAACTTGCTTTATAACTCTTGTATCAGTCCTCAAGAGTGTTGATAAAGCGTTTGAAAATGTTTTTGAAAGAAGTTTTGTGTAAGTGTAAAAATTTGTTTTGAGCATAGCATCTAGGAACTATCTACTTTTAGTAAAAAGGGTTATTCTTTTCCTCTTTTCCTTTAGACAGTGCTATCCTACTATTACTGAGTAGGTAGCCCTAGTCGTTGGATGTTTGAGGGACATTCGAAGGGACGTTTATAGTCACAAAGGTAACTGGGCAAGAAACCTTAGTAACTACCCTAGGGTTTTAAGATCACTTTACCAAGGCAACGTCGAGAGGGTCATCGAGGGACATATGATCTTTAAACGGGAGGGTAGCCACTAAAATCTCTCACATTTCGAGAGTTGTGACTGTTTTCCGAAGGCAACCAAAGTGGGATACCCTAGAGGTGCGCATGTGCAATTGTGTTGTATTCAGTTATTTTTGTCTTGTGTTAGGTTTGCTACCGTTTGATTATTAAACTCTTGTCATACAATCCTATTAGTCATGCATCTAGGCAGTTAATAATTTACAGTAATAAAAAGTGCAGAAATGTAAATCTAGCTATTACAAGGCTTCGGGGAGGGGATTATTTACATGTCCAAAACTTGGGGGGGAAACAAAGCAGTAAATGTAAACTCCTAATTAATTCTATTACATCCAGTAGGCAGTTACAATAGTATGAAAATGATAATGAAAGCAATAAATACGCGCGAATTGAAAATAACGTCTAAATCCTAAGTGTAAGTGTTGTACCCCAAAATTTTCCCTCTCATTCCTCAAGACAATTCTCACAAAGGACTCCCAAAATCCAAGCTTACACAAATATATTTGGATTTTTCAGCATTAAGGTTAAGGAAGAAGTTGCTAAAAAAGGACAAAACAAATGAAAATGCCCTTTTTAACAAAATTAAAGGAAAAGCAAGTTCCCTTCGATTTCGCATCCTTCGATTGGACACTTTGGCCTGGGTTGCATCTTTCGTTTGGGCGTTGGATTCCTTTAGGGAAATTTCATTTCATGCTTCGATTGAGGCATTGGGCTCATTTGGATAGGATCATTTCCTGTTTCGTTTTAGCGTTATACCTCGCTTGAATGTTTGTGCAAATCTTTTGTTTAGCCGCACAACATCTTCCATGCATTTTAACCAAGACATACAAGACAAATTTTCCTACCATAATAACATGCACAAGGCCAAACTCCCCTTTGAAGCATTTTGTTACAAACTTTGACAGGGCAACACTTCCCATCAAACAACTTTAATTCACAAGGAAAAAAGCTTCATGATGATGTTCTTAGATTCAGGAGGCCAAAGCCTCCATTTTTCCCTCTTCGATCACACGTTTTGTCCCCTACAGGCCTCCTTCGTTTGGGGCAATGACTTTCCCAGCATTGCAAGCTTCAATTGAGCCTTTCATCCCTTGCATGCATCCTTCGTTTATGGGTGTGATTCCTTCAGCACAAGTCTTTAGCCATGCCTTTCGTTTGGGCATGTGGCTCCCCTTTTACAAGCTTTCGTTTGAACATATTTGCATAAGGTCATAAGGCAAGAACCTCTTGCACACACTCTTTCGTTTGGCCATATGGCCCCTTTACAGGAAAATTTAAGTGGACAGGACCTCCTGTAGAAATGGCCTGCTTCAAACACACAAACTATGCACTATTCCATTGCCTCAGGCGAAGGAAACACCATGGTGGTGCATTCGAAGAGTTTGTCAGGCATGTCTGGATGTCCCCAATCGAATGACATGTGTTACTGACCCATCCCAAGAGCATTAATTTGGCCCCTTCGAAGGATATCTATGTGAACAATTCGAATGACATTTCGATTTGAAAAAAGAGATGGTTATTGAAGAGTCTTGTCGAAAGGCAAGGCTAGGGGGTCAAGACAAAAGATTGAGATGCCAAAGGTACTTGTTGACCAAGTCCCATGCGCTGCCAGGATCAGGCCTGATACATTGGCCATAAAACTCCAAAACTGCTGCACAGTAGTCCTGCAATGCTGCCTTATTCCTTGCACCAAAATGGCAATAAAACACTATCCCTCGAAAGCTACAAATACAGCATACCCTTTGAAACATCCGACTGAACAATCAACTGATAATGAAATCAATAAAGTCGTCATCAAATATTTTTTATCCCACAAGAGGGGAAAGGTAAACATCAAGTAAACCTGAGAAGGGTGAAATCAAGGTCGAACGACCAAGAGATACGGGTAAGGGAGTCTGTTATGCGAGGGGAAGGTATTAACACCCCACACGCCCGTAGTACTCTACGGTATCCACTCTCATTGTTCTAATCTAATGAGTGTGTAATATATATATATATATATATATATATATATATATATATATATATATATATATATATATATATATATATATATATATATATATATATATATATATATATATATATATATATATATATATATATATATATATATATATATATATATATATATAAGCTGTACTAGGAATGCATGCAAAAGAAAGGAGAAAAGAATGTAGGGAAAATAAAAGTTATGCTCGCTCGGGCCCTACCCCAATGCCTACGTATCCCTTTTAAGGAATCAGAGCAGCCGTAGTTTGACTCACATGTTTTTGTTGGTTTGTATTTTTTAATGAACAATATTAATTTCACCTTCTGCCGCAACTCGACCTTTGGAGATTTATGCGTCAACACAGAAGTGAATTAACATGTTCTTTCTGAAAAGTTTGAAAGAAAATCCCAAAGGCGCAAAAGAGATTGCATTGGTTGATAGCTTTTACCATAAAGAAGGATTTGGAAATTTTTAGATGTTTTGTTATTTTTTTGAGAAAATAGTTTTAGTTTTAAATGCAAGGATGCAAAAGAAAAGAAAACATCTAAGGGAGACTAACCTAAATCTAATCTCTAATGTTATCATACAATGATGGTCTTATGGTTGAGTTTTGAATGGAAATCTCTACCCTAAGTTGACATGCATGGATAACAATCCTAATGTCTACCTCAAATCATCATCTATAGATGAATCAAGAAGTCCTAAAGGAGCATAGCAAGGGTCTATCACCTAAAACTATGTCTATCTCGAATCTTCATCTATAGTTGAATCGAGAGCTCCTAAGGGGACATGCCGGAGGTATGTCATCTCAAAACATGCACACAAAGATGAAATCAAACAAACAAGCCAATAAGCTCAAGAGAGCACACTTAGAGTGATCCTATCTAGGTTAGCATGCCAAATAAAGTCTAACAAAACTATCCTATAGGGAACATACAATGAGAGCGAAGTCGTGATCTCAATTTCTAAATTGAGTGACTCATCAATCAACAAGAAATAAAGGAAAGCGATGAAATCCTATGGGGAGCATGCACTGAGAGCGAAGTCGTGATCTCAATCTCTAAATTGAGTGACTCATCGATCAACAAGAAAGTAATCAAACACAAGCATAACACATATAGCAAATGAAGTGCGGAATGCCTGCTACAGGTCTTTAAACAGCGACTTCGAGCGCACGCTCTTTATTTCCTACTTCTCATGGTATCTAGAAAGCAATAAAGTGCGAAAATTAGGAATAAAATGAGGTTGCGATCATACCGAATGGAGAAGGTCCGTTGCCTCTTCAAAACCATGCAAGCAATAAGAAAACTCTACCAAAAGCCACTCAGCGTGAGTGATCAAAGAATTAATCCCCGAGCATTCCACATCGTGAAAATTACGTCAATCATTCTATCACAAAATCTTAACTAAAAATGTGAAAATGATTATTAAACATAAAATAATAGAAAACTATAATAAAATTCTAAAGAGAAAACTCAAAATATTCTAAAATATTCTACTATTTTTGTATCATTATCATCATTAAAATCATGAAAGAAATGAAGCTAAAATTGATAACATGAAAAAGTAAGAGTAGTAAAACAGAGAGGGTGTATTGTTGAGTCCAGGAGTTACTTCAGCAAAGTGCAAAGCCTAATCTGCATGTTCCCAAAAAGAGTTTTTCAGCATGAGTCTTGTTATACCAAAAACAACCATTGATGGGCCCTGGAAATTTCAAATAAACCCAATACAACACAGCCCAAACGATTTTTAACTATTATCCATCCTTTTTTTATTAAAAATATATTAAAATAAGAAAAAAAATGAAATAACAAAATACAAAAAAAAAAAGAGAAAACGGTGCATTTTGTAGCTTGTGAGGTTAGGGTTAAGTTTGTGGCTTTTCAGATCCCTCGAACAAATCTCGTACCCTCTTTCTTCTTCCACCAGCAGCACCGTAAACCCCCATTAAATCTTCTTCTTCGCTCGAATCTTTATTGAAGATTCATCACCTCACCTCATAGATTCCCTTCTCAGCTTAAGATTATCGTGCCGCCTCACCTCAGACGGCAGCCGCGACGATGATGCAATAAAGACACGAAGTAGTTCTCATCAACAACTTCCTATTATACCCAAGAATAAAAATCCTTCTTTCTAATTTCTCAAATTACTCCCCAACCGGTAAACGAAACTGCAAAACTACATCGCACGCTATGGATTTCAAGTTCTTCAAGCTACATCGGAAGGGAGTTCGCAGAAATTACCTTCCGGAGTCAGTCCGACGCTTCTTCAAGTATAGCGAACGTAACTAGAAATCCAGAGATTCGGAGATTCAGGTAACGTTGTTCATTTTCTTCTTCACTTTCACTTTGATTCTTTTTCTATTCTTCTGCTATTCTCCGATGCGTAACGATGTCATGATGTTGATGCGGTTGCGAATTCCTGATGAAGGTTGCATCAGAATCAGAGAAGAAGATTGATGTAAAGTTGTTGTTTAATCAAGGTTGAAGCATGTTAATGAAGAGCGATGAAGATGCATGCGATAACTGAAGTTGTGAAGAGGGAGGAAATGGAGATTAGAGTGAAGGTATTGTTGTGTTTGAAGCAGAATTGAATGAAGGTGGATGAAGATGATGGTTATGGAGCTGAGTAGAGAATTGCAGAGAGGTGAGAGTGTAGAAAGATGGAGAATTTGAAGAATTGAGAGAATATGAACATGTGAAAAATGGTGAAGTCCCCCTCTTTCTTTTCTGTATTCTATTATATCCCTTTCTGTTAGTTGGATGTTTGTTACAGTTACAGGATTGGTTAGAAGCAGTTAAGTGAGCTTGCTTTTTCTGTTATAAGTCAGTTTGCAGGGCTGTTAGTTGGTTGGAGTTAGAAAACAATTATGAAATTAGTTAGAAAATGGTTAGGGATGGCTAATAGGTTAGTTGTTAGAAATTGTTCTTTGTTTGTATGTTGTTTGTTAGGACAGTTAGGATCGAAAGTTGGTTGGCTGGTATGGTAGTTAGAAGGATGATAAAATTCTGTTACGGTAGGTTGTTAGGGATTATGACAGTTAGGAAGTATGACATTTTTCCCTGTTAGAAGATTTTCTTTGCATTTTTGTTTTGGTTTGAAAGCATTTTTTCTGATTTTCTGATGCAGGGTTATGGTTATGCATTAGACTGAATAGGATATCAAGTTTATTTGGTGAACTGTTTTGGTATGAACTGGTTTTAATTAGTGAACCAATTTAATAGTGTTAACCTGATCATGTGGTGAACTGCTTTAGTTTGGATATTATTATATATTTTTGCTACTGAACTGATTTGGCCATAGGGAACATCTCAACTGATTTTATAGTTTTCATCTGGTTTTTGTGCAGGCGGCTTTTTGCAGTAGGCTTGGGCTTGGAAGCAGCAGGCTATTTGTTGATTTAACTTTGGATAAGGCATAATGCAAAGCTGCAACTTGAATCCTGGACATGGAATTGGAAACTAGGAGTTTAGGAAACTAGGTTTAGTGTAGATTTGTGTAATTTACAATTTTTTGTAGTTCCTTTGGAATGTAATGAAATGGCTTGCAAATGAACACTTGAAATATGGATTATTGGTGTAATGGTTTGAATTTTTAATAAACAAAACCTTGTAAATTCTTGCATGACAAACTCCCAATAATTCAAAAACATTTCCCTCATTCAATTTGAGCTTAAATGAGTACTTGAATAAACTTGAGAAGACCATGATAACCACTTGAATGTTATTGAATGCATCTTTTGTATTTTTACCTTGGGGTGAATAATGATGCGGAATAATCTTGAAAATAACAACTTGAATCATGAAGAATTTTACTTGACACCATGTACTTTAATCTCAACATACGTTCATATGCCATCTTCTTCTGCAAGAACTTATGAACTAAACCTTCGGGCATGCTTTTTTGAATCAAGCTGAACTTTAATACATGTTTGAAACCAAAGTTCTTGAACAAATACCCAAATGATAGTTTATGCCAGTTACTCGTAATGCCTTGACTGTCAAGCAACCATACTTATCATACAAATATCCTGAATCATGACATATTTGACCTATGAATAGCTGAACTCAATGCAATAATGATATAGTCAGTGACATGTAGCCCCAAGCATCACATGCGTCTTGGATTGAGAACACATTTGATCCTTTAGAGAAATCTTAGTACATCCTTAGTATTGACAAACCTTGACCAAATGATAAGAAGACAAATAGAATGGGGTATTTTGATTCACATGCCATATACGCGAAACCAGAACCTCAAGTTATTGATAAGAATACCCTTCCACCTATTGTTCAGCAGAAGATAGTAGCCTTGTAACTTGATGGAGAAGAAGTTTAAAAATGAACATGAACCAAAACCCTAATGCCACAGTCTTGTACACCAAGAAGAAACTGAATAATAAATCTTATTCAATCATATACGCCTCAAATCAGTCATAAACCCTAGCTCATAACTACTAATCTTTTGAACCTCAGGTGCTCTTTTTAAATGCAAAATGTATGCTATATTAGTAACCTAATGAAAACATGCGAATGCAACAGTCTAAGCCAGATAAAAGAAATTAGGAGGGAAAATTTTGGGGTGCAACACCCTTTTTGTTTTAACCTTTTGTTTTCCCTCCCAAAGCGTCAGCCCAAGCCATCTATAAATAGGAGACATCACCACACATGTTAAGGGCGCCTGAAGGATTGCAAGAAAACACTTGTGAAAATTATAAAAAATTCTCAAACACCTCCCAACATTCTTTTTCAAACACTTCTATACACTAAGAAAAAACCTTCGATTCACCCTCCAAGTGACAATCAAACCACCCTTCGACTCACTCCCCCAGCTATCATACAGTAGGCCTTTGAGTTATCCCATCACTTGTTATAAAAGAGCCTTCGATCAACTCACACAACTTCTTTCGACCCAGTCACTGCTTTCACAAAGTAGCAACTGGACTAGCCTCAGGAAGGTCCCAACGAACTCCCATTTTTTGTCAAAGAAAGCACTTACATCTCCCCATCGATTTAAGGACTTCAAGAGGTAATTTTTCTTTCAAACTTGAGTCTATCCAATTTTGATATCATGTGCACATGCCAATAAAGAAAAATGTAGACATTTTTAGACCATGTTTTAGCTTTCGATTTTGACTGCCTATATGTTGAAAACTCAACCTTAGTTTAGTTATACTTTGGACTTTGAGACCCATTAGTTTTCATGCTAACCCCTAGACTATAGTTATGTTTGGTTATTTCATTTTTAGACTTTAAGACAGGTTTGTTATACCCTTCGATTGGCTAGTTGTACAAGCTTTTCGAATCATAATCTGAGGGCCCAATATGCTTACAAAGAGTCAGCAAGGAGTCTGTGGCGAAGCATGAACTTTGTTGCTCCTAGGCCTCAAACAAAGGCCAGAACATTGTTGTCTCCAGGCCTCAAACGAAGGCTAGAACTTTGCTATCTCCAAGTCTCAAGCGAAAGGCAGAAACATGTTAACTTCTAGGCCCAGACGAAAGGCACGACCATCTTGATTTCAACCCTCAATCGAAGGAGACAGAAAGGCAAATCAAAGGACAGGACTCCACTGACTTCAGAACCCAAATTGAAGGAGGCCAGAGAATGCAGAATCGAAGGGTCTTTCTACCTGAATCGAAAGATCCATTTTTCTTGCCTTTATTTCATTTTTTCCTTTTTATTTCCATGCTATTCAATATGGTTGTAATAGTGTAGGATTTCATCTTTTTGCATTTTATTATTTATGTATAAATGTTAGTAACTAGGATGTATGGTAAGATAAAACAACAAGTAGATAACCAAAAGTCCAAAGGACAAAATGCATGCAATCAAACACACTCCTCACACACATGCACCCCTAGGGTAATTGCACTTGTTGCCTCGAAAAAATAGTCATGTTCCTCGAATATGGGCATTTTAGCAAAGACCCTTAATAAAAGACCGTAGTCCCTCGATGACCCTCAATGTTACCTTCGGTAAACGATCTAGTCCCTAAACGATATTGCTAAAATGTACCATAGGTCGCCTTCTATGACTATACAAACGTTCCACGCATGTCCCTTCACATCCAACGATGGGGCTTCTTATCAAATCAATGGTAAGATAACAACATCTAAAGGAGGAGGAAAAGAACATTTAAGACCTTTTGAGTAGGTAGGTTGCTCCTAGTTGCTCGCTTGCTCACAACAAAAACATTTTATACACCAACACTCTCATTTTGAAACATTTTCAAAGGACAATCACTTTGTACGCGTTCTTATAGAAACAAGAGCCATTACAAAGACACCTTTTCAAAATTACTTTCAAAAACACATTCCACAAACACTTCTTTGAACTATTTTAAAAACAACACTTTGTACGCGTTCTTATAGAAACGAGAACCATTAAAAAGACATTTTCAAAATACATTCAAAACCCACACCACAAGCACATTTTCAAACAAAAGCAAGTGCTCTAACAAGAAACTAAGAGCCCGTAGATAACTACGGATGAAAAGGGTGCTAATACCTTCCCTTTTCATAACCTACCCCCCGAACTCAAGAAATAATCTCGAAAGGTCTTTCCTGTTCTTTTCAAACTTTCCTTATTGGATAAAAGAAAAGTCGGTGGCGGCTCTTGCTATCCGCAACAATTGCGATCAAACGCAAAATACCCAAGTCAGTTCTCCCACCGTGTTACATAACTGGTGACTCTGGTGGGGAAATAGTCTTAAAAAGTAGGGTTACCTTAGGGATAAGATCACCTTTATAATGCTTCTTTGTTTGACTTGTTTGATTTACATTTTTGGTTCCTTGTTATTTATTTTGATCCTCTAACCGGATCTGGGGCACCTTTTTTAGGTAAGTAGCAATAGATTATGGAAACTGTACGGTGTAAACTGATATGGTTGAAGCAATGGGTACGTTAGTGTGACGCATTTGTTGGTAACGGTATCCCTTATGTTGAATCGAGGAGAATACGGGGCCGTTGAGTAGCGTCATAAAGAAATAACTAACTTTAAAACCTTTATTGAACAACTTGGCCATTAAGAAGTAGTGAGATAACCGGTTTCGGTCGAAATCTGAAAATTGGTTGATACTCGATACTACACTCATTGAGACCTGACTTTTTGGATATCTCGGTCGCAAGAAAAGATTGATTATGCTGAGACAATGCCTAAAAGAAAGGTCAGTAATATTGAGATCCCCTAGAACCCGGTTACTTTCTAGGACAGGTTGAGCCAACTAAACTTCAAGAGGGTACTTACCTACAAGCCCCATGCAAGCCTAAACCTAAGGACTTATCTGCTTTGTGTGTACATAACAACTTGCTTGCTTTGCATACTGGTACATAATATCATAAACATCATAACATCATTCTCACTAACCATTTCAAGGATTTAGGAATTTTTCTTTGCTTTGTTTTGTAAGCCGTGAATCCCGTCCGAAGGAATACCATTTGAATCAGCTTCGTGAAAGCACACCCTCAATTCCAAGAGTTAGCATCAAGGGTGCCTGGAGATTCTCCTTTTACCAAGAAATATGGTCTACTCCTCAATTTGGCTACCTCCAATTTCCAAGAGGAAATGATGTGTGTGTTTTTCCAATTCTTTGATCCCATACATAATTTCTTCACCTTTCCTGACTATCAGTTGGTGCCTACACTAGAAGAGTTCTCTCTACTATTAGGAGTGCATGTTCTTGATCAAATACCATTCGTCGGTTTAGAAGGGATTCCAAAACTTGATGTAATTGCCGAAGCCCTGCATCTGAAGAGAGCCGACATTATAGCAAATTGGGAGACAAGAAGCATAGTTAAAGGATTCCTAACCAAGTTTCTATTGGAGAAGGATCGTTCATTCTGGAAGGATATGGATTTTCAAGACTTTGAAGATATCATGGCCCTTCTAATCTATGGTTTTGTTATATTCCCCAATTCGGACCAATTCATAGATGTGAATGCCATCAAAGTATTCCTCTCTCGTAATCCTACACCTACTTTGCTTGGAGACATCTTACATTGTTTCCATAATCGGACCATGAAGAAAAGAGGTACTCTCTTGTGTTGCATTCCCCTACTTGCCAAGTTGTTTACTTCGCATCTACCTCAATCAGTATTGAAGAACGAGCAAGGGTTGACATGGTCTCAAAGGATGATGCCTCTCGCCCACTCTGACATTTATTGGTGTTCTCGATCCTTGGAAGATACTTCTATCATTGACCGTTGTGGGTAATTCTCTAATGTCCCTCTGCTTGGCATAAGAGGAGGTATCACTTATAACCCTTTCTTAGCTTTACTACAGTTTGGGTATGCTCGACGAGATGGTCCTCATAAGATGCTCATCCAATGTGTGGTGTTCGACTACGAGAGTGACGATCAAGGCTGCCGTCATAGGTTTGTACGAGCTTGAAGGACAGTGAACAAGGTGGATAATAAGACATTGGGACACAAAAACTCTATTCCCCTTGAGCCTTATCTTAGGTGGGTGCGAGCTCGTGCTCAGAGTCTCGTAATGCCTTACCCCTCCATCCTCCCCGTTATCGTGGAGCCTATTGCTGAAGGAGATGTACCGTATACTGTCCTTCACCCCAACATGCCTACCTCTCTTGAAGACTTGAAAAGGGGTTAGATTCTACTAAAGGAAGAACGAGGCACCTTCGAAGCCCAATTCTATGCCAGTGAAAAGAAGGTTCTGGAACTCACCAAGCTGCTTTATGAAGAATGAAGTTTGAACGCCTACATCGCACCAAAAAGGATGCGTTCAACCTTTTTGTCTTAGGAATTTTTGTATTTTTATTTCTTTCATTGTAAGCACAAAAAGGCATGATGTACTCGAACTTGGATTTATTAATATAACGCGTGTTTCCTTTTTGTCTAAATAAATTTAAATCTTTAATTTCCTTGAAATCATTTGCATATGCATTTTCATTCATCATAGCACAAACAGGTTTCTTAAAACGCGTCTCCTTATCTTTTTACTATTTATTTCAGTGAGATGGATATTGAACAGACAATAAAGGATCTCCAAGCGCAAAACGCTCAATTCCAACAAATCTTCTTGGCTATGGCAAAAGGACAAGAGGATTTGAAAACTTTGTTAATTAAAGAGAATAAGAAGAAAGAGAAGAAACCAGTCGGTGTTTTGAATATGGGAAGAAGGTTCAAAGGACCAGCCAGACGAACTCTAGATTTCGCAACCTCGTCGGGTGAAGGAGATAATCAAGAAGGAAAAAACAAGGAAGTAAATGACCACCCAGAGCCTGAAGAAGAGGAAGAAGTTGACTACTCTGAAGAACAATATCCTCCAGCTGACGATAAATACAAGCAACTGGAGGATCTCCTCAATGCTATGGAGATCCAGAGGGTACCCAGATTCGATTTTGAAGAGATAGGACTTGTCTCAGGGGTTGTCATCCTGCAGAAATTCAAGGTCCCCACTTTCGCTAAATATGACGGTGTCTCTTGTCCAAAGCTGCATTTAAGGTCATACATCAGGAAGATTCAACCCCATACTGCTGATAGGAACCTATGGGTGCATTTCTTCCAAGAAATCTTGTCAGAGATGCAGTTGGATTGGTTCTATCAGTTGGAAGGAACCAATATTCGCAACTGGGAAGATTTGGCCGCTGCTTTTTACAAGTAATACCAGTATAATGCTGACCTAGCTCCAACTCGAACACAATTGTAAGGCATGTCTATGGGATCTGGTGAAGGTTTCAAAATTTATGCTCAAAAATGGAGGGATCTCGCAGGAAGAGTCCAACCCCCTCTATCTGACAGAGAATTGGTGGATATGTTCTTAGGCACGTTATCTAGTCCATTCTTCAACCATTTGATCGAAAGCTCTTCGGTTGGATTTACTGAACTAATCATGACTGGTGAACGGGTAGAAGCTGGTATAAAGAGTGTCAAAATTCAAAGAGATGTATCTTCGATCACGATGAAGAAACCCTTTACTGGAAAGAAAGATGTCAGTGTTGCATATGACCACAGAAATCAAAACAAAATTGAACGTCTCCCGACGGTAGGGGCTGTTATAATTTCCAATCCTGTACCAAATCAACAACGAAACTATCAACGCATGAGAAAGGTACCCATGAGATGATTCACCCGGATCAACATGACCTTGTCCTAAGTTTTGCCACATTTTTTAAAGTCCAATCTAGTGACTCTAAAGGAAGCCCCCAAGAACCCCAATACTGCTTCTCCTTGCTACAACCCGAATGCTCGATGTGCCTATCATTCTGAAAGCCCGAGGCATGATATAAATGATTGTTGGGCCTTGAAGAATAAGGTACAAGACCTTATTGAAGCAAAAGAGACCCCCAGAAACACCTAATGTGATAACGACGCCAATGCCCAAAAACGTTCAAGGTGTCAACATTGTTGATGATGATTGTTTTGTTTCCTCCGTGGATTATTTAACTACTCCCCTTTTGACTATTAAAAGGAATCTATTGCAAGCCGGTATGTTTCCAGGTTGTGATGAAAGTTTTCGATTATGTACGTCTCTACCAAACGGCTGTTTATTACTGAAGATGGGCGTCCAACGCCTGATGGCTAACAAAGAAATCTTGTTTGAAAAAGTTCCCATTGCCATAAATTCCTGCGAAGATATCTCAATAATCACCATTTCCGACAATCCTCCCAGGGTCTCCACCAAAAGACCCATTAGGATTACATCTGTTCCAAAGTCTTCTCCCCTAATCATCACCATGTCGGGGCCAATACCATATTCTTCAGACAAAGCTGTTCCTTGGAACTATGGGGCTGACGTCTATTATCATGGCGTCAGGCAAGATTTATTGGCTATCAAAGACAAAGTTGCGAAAGACACTGATCCTGACATCGTCAATATCGTTGGGACCAGTAAGATAACAATAAGTGGAAGAGTCTTCTTACTCGAGATCTCTCTAAAGACCATTGTTACTCTTGTAATTATTCCCGCTAGCACTCCTACCAACAGTCCCAGTGATACTCCCGTTGACAATCCTACTATTGTCCCTGCTGCCGAGATAAGGGGAAAAGAGGTATTATTTGAGCCTGTCCAGAAGAAGGCACATCCAGAGGCCATTCTTGAAGCTTCTAGCAAAGAGATGTAACTACAACATTGTGGAACAGTTGGGGAAGACCCCCTCAAAAATATCAATGTTGGCTTTACTTTTGTGTTCTGAGACCCATGCCAAGGCCTTAGTAAAGTTTCTAAAGACCGGTCACGTGCCCCAAGAGACCTCCATTGATCAATTTGAGAATTATGTGGCCAGTCTAACTATTGATAACAAACTGGGTTTTTCTGACGCTGATTTAACTCCCAAAGGAAGAAAACACAATGATGCCATGCACATTTCCATTTAGTGCAGGGGCACTACATTGGCTCACGTTCTAGTGGATACGGGTTCATCGCTGAATGTTTTGCCAAAGAATGCTCTTGACTGGTTAGATTGCGAGGGACTCACTTTAAAGCCTAGCAACATTGTGGTGAGGGCCTTTGATGGTTTTAAGAGAACAATGCATGGAGAAGTAGACATCCCTATAAAAGTTGGAACTCAGACTTTTGAGTCAACTTTCTATGTGATGGATATCCGCCCTTCCTATTCCTGTCTATTGGGCCGACCTTGGATCCATCGCGCTGGTGCCGTCACTTCTACCCTACATCAAATGTTGAAGTACCCGATTAAGGGAAAGATCATAAATGTCTATGGAGAGGAAGAATACATGGTTAGCCACCTGAACTCTTTCAGGTATGTTGAAATGGACGGTGAGTTCATTGAGACCCCATGTCAGAACTTTGAGGAGGTCCCACAAATAGTTGCGGAAGCCAAGACTACTACCAAGACTCCAAAGGTTACCATACCTCCCTTGAAAATGGCCACTCTAAAGGATGCTTGAGTAGTAGTTGAGGAGGGTGGATGCATCATCTGGGGTCAACTTCTGGATATTCCCTACAAGTCCAACAAATTTGGTTTGGGTTTTACCTCGGAGGCCCAAACAACTGTTCAAGAAACTCGCACCGAGGGACCACCTTTACGTATCAGCAATCAGGGAGTCAATGCAGTGGAAGACAGTGATGGCAACTATGATATGGATGGGTGGATTTTTCCAATCATCAAGGAGTACTCAAAAATTGGGAGGCCAAAGAATTTGTCCCTATTACTTTTATTCAAGAGTAATTGCCTTTTAATTTTTCGTCGGACTTGTAATATTTAAACAATTTAGACTTTAAAACCTTGTGTCTCACCCGAGGCACAATGGTGCATTTGTGAGAGTTGTTACTTCATATTCATATGTCATCAATAAATCATGGAGGTTTTTGCATGAAAATTTTACGCTCTTTGTTTTTCTTTTTTCTTTTCCTACCTTTTATTTTATCAAAGATAATTATACTCTTACACACACTCACATATCGAAATGCAGATCAACATCCAGTCAGGGTCCCATGGGTAACGATTCTGTTATGGCCTATTGTGACTTTGAAAATCCGATCTACCAAGCCGAAGACGAAGGTGAGGAAGATTATGAGGTACCAGGGGAACTAGCCAGGTTATTGCAACAGGAATAAAGGACCATACAGCGTCACGAAGAGCCGGTTGAAACAATTAACTTAGGTACTGAAGAGGACAAGAAAAAAGTCAAGGTAGGCGCCAACCTGGAGCCTAGTGTCAAGAAGCGCTTAACCCAGTTTCTACATGACTATGTTGAGGTCTTTTCTTGGTCATATAAAGGCATGCCAGGGCTCAACATTGATATCATGGTCCATTGTCTACCGACAAAAGAAGACTTCCCTCCGGTAAAACAGAAGGTCTGTCGCATGCGACCAGAAATGTCAGAGAAAATCAAGACTGAAGTTATGAAGCAGTTCAACACCGGATTCTTAGTTGTCACCTCCTATCCACAATGGGTCGTCAACATTGTTCTAGTGCCTAAAAAGGACGGTAAGGTACGTATGTGTGTGGATTATAGAGACTTGAATAGGGCGAGCCCCAAGGATGACTTTCCACTTCCCCACATCGATATTCTGGTTGACAACACCGCACAACATAAAGTATTTTCCTTCATGGATGGTTTCTCCGGATACAACCAGATCAAAATGGCACCCGAGGAAATGGAAAAAAGGACCTTCGTCACAGTGGGGCATGTTCTGTTACAAAGTTATGCCATTTGGGTTAAAGAATGTCGGGCAACCTATCAGCGTACCATGGTAGCTTTGTTTCACGACATGATCCATCACGAGATAAAGGTCTACGTGGATGACATGATATCCAGATCTCAAATTGAAGAGGAACATTTTGACCATCTGCAGAAATTTTTGAAAGACTGAAGAAATACAAATTAAGGCTGAATCCGAATAAATGCACTTTTGGAGTGAGGTCAGGCAAACTCCTAGGCTTCGTTGGCAGCAGCAAAGGTATCGAAGTGGACCCTGTAAAGGTAAAAGAAATACAAGAAATGCCTACTCCTCGTACTGAGAAGGAAGTCAGGGGATTCTTAGGATGGCTAAACTAAATCACCTGGTTCATTTACCATCTAACTGCTACTTGCAAACCAATCTTTAAATTTCTGAAGAAAGATCAAGTGGTAGAATGGAACAACGACTGCCAGGCTGCCTTCGATAGGATCAAAGAGTACCTTTAAGAGCCTCCCATTTTGATGCCGACAGTTGAGGGAAGACCTCTAATCATGTATCTAACTGTCATAGAAAATTCAATAGGGTGTGTGTTGGGGCAACATGACGAGTATGGCCGAAAAGAGCATGCAATATACTACCTGAGCAAAAAGTTTACCAACTGTGAAACCAGATATTCACTGCTCGAGAAAACTTGCTATGCTCTGGCATGGGCTGCTTGCCGGCTAAGACAATATATGTTGACTCACACTACCTTATTGATATCCAAGATGGATTCAATTAAGTACATATTCGAGAAGCCCGCCCTCTCTGGGAGAATAACAAGATGGCAGATGGTCCTGACTGAATACGACATTCAATATAGTACCCATAAAGCAATAAAGGGAAGTGTGCTAGCCGATCACCTTGCTCATCAGACTGTGGATGACTATCAATCCATGAATTTCAAATTTCCAGACAAAGACATCATGGTGGTAAATAATTGTGAAGAACTCAGACCATATGACGGACCTGAACAAGGATCTCGATGGACCATGGTTTTTGATGGAGCTTCCAACGCACTCAGCAACGACATAGGCGATGTGATCATATCCTCTGAAGGCTGCCATACTCCCTTCACCGCTAGACTGTGCTTCAACTGTACCAATAATATGGCAGAATATGAAGCGTGTATTATGGGTCTCAAAGCTGCCATATATTTGGGAATCAAGTCCTTAAGTGTATTTGGAGATTCAGCCTTACTCATCAGTCAGATCAAAGGAGAATGGGACACGAAACATCCTAATCTCATCCCTTACAAAGAACATGTGTTGACATTAATCCTACATTTTGAGGAAATTACCTTTGAGCATTTTCCATGAGAGGAAAATCAACTAGCGGACGCGCTAGCCACTATGTCATCCATGTTCAAAATCAGGTGGGGTAATGAGGCTCCTTAGATCACCATTGAGCGGATGGACGAACCAGCTTACTGTCACGAGATTGATACTAAAGAAGTAGTGGACAAGCCTTGGTACCATAAAATTAAGAGATATCTCGAGGCCCAAGAATATCCGGAGGGAGCTTCAGTCAACGGCAAGAAATTCCTGAGAAGATTCTCTGCTAAGTTCTTCCTCAGTAACAGACTTCTCCATAAGTGCAACCATGACTCTACTTTGCTTCGGTGCGTAGACAGGAGTGAGGCAGACAAGATCATGGCTGATTTACACAAAGGTACCTTTGGTACCCATTCTAGTGGGCACAGGATGGCTAAAAAGATCCTACGGGCAGGATACTACTGGTCCACCATGGAAGAAGATTGTCATCAGCATTCACGAACCTGTCACAAGTGTCAGATCTATGCTTACAAGGTACATGTGCTTCCAATTCCTCTAAACGTCCTGACTGCTCCTTGGCCATTCGCAACGTGGGGAATTGACATGATTGGAGAGATCAAACCTACAACTTTTAATGGACACTGCTTCATCTTGATTGCCATTGATTACTTCACGAAGTGGGTCGAGGCAGCTTCATTCGCTTTTGTTACCAAGAACGTTATGGCCCGGTTTATCAAACAAAATCTTATTTGTCGGTATGGTATTCCGGAGAGAATCATTACAGATAATGGTACCAATATCAACAATACTATGATCACCATACTATACGCACAATTCAAGATCCAGCATCATAACTCTTCTCCTTACCGGCCGAAGATGAATGGCACTGTAGAAGCCGCTAATAAAAACATCAAGAAGATCATACAAAAAATGACAATGACCTATAAGGAATGGCACGAGATGTTACCATTTGCTCTTCACAGTTATCGTACCACGGCACGCACATCAACAGGGGCAACTCCTTTCTCCTTGGTATACGGCATGGAAGCTGTCCTACCAATTGAAGTCGAAATACCTTCTTTAAGAATCATAAAGGATGCGGGATTGAATAAAGATGATTGGGTTCAAACTCAATTTGACCAGTTGAACTTGATTGATGAGAAGAGACTTACGGTTGTCTGCCATGGCCATATGTACCAAAAACATATGATTAAGGCTTTTAACAAGAAGGCCAGACGTCAGGTATGTCAGGTTGGTGACTTGGTAATCAAGTGTATCATACTGCCATAAGGTGATCTCAGGGGAAAATGGACTCCTACATACGAAGGACCATTTGTGGTTAAAAACATATTTTCTAGTGGGGCAATGATCTTAACCACTATGGACGGCGACAAACTTTCGCATTCTGTAAACACGAACATAGTTAAAAGATACTACGCATGAAAAAAGACCCTCTAGGTCAACTGGCCTAGGAAAAAATTAGGGATAAAACAAAAAATTATGTACACCCGGCAAGCTGAAAACCTGAAAAGGCGGCTTGGGCTAAAAAGGGTATCCCGGTGGACCGAAAACCAGAAAGGGAGGTCCATGCAAAACTTAGGGATTTAAAGCGTATGACTATGTCCCGTTGGATCACCTTACAGACAATCTTCAGTATCAACTGACAAACTCAAATGGTACTAATCAATCAAATCAGCTTCGGACAAAGCAACAAATGGATGAGACGCTCAGAGACATAAAGGCTATAGCAGAATGGGAACCCCATGGGATTATTTTACATACCTGTCTTTTCTTTGTATCAATTGTCATTTTTACGATGACATTATCTTACTAGGATGTTCGTCTCTTTGTACAAAAATACTTATTCAAGTTAATACAAAGATATTCTTTTAAAATTACAAAACTATATGTTTTTCTTTTACTTTCCTGTTTTGTTTGCAAAAACGTCTAGCGATTATTTTTGATCATATGCATTTGAACGTAATTACTGTTTATAAATGAACGCATAAAAAAGGAAAACTAAACAGAAAGACAATTATTGATGGCTTTAAGAAACATGATAATATCTATGTGTTGTACCCAAAAAATTTCCCTCCCATATTTCTCAATACATTTCAAGTGAGGTCCTCAAATTGCTCAAGGAAGTCCAAGGGTTGACCAGACAAACTTTCTCCTAAGGAAGTCTACCTCAAATTAGGGTTTTATTTTGCATCAATATGTTTGAGTCCAAAGGATCCAAAATGATAATCATTGTCCTAATATGTTCTCAAGATCATCCATGTCAAGTTTCAAGCCTTGCAGAGGAAGTTTGCTAAGTCAATTGCTCAAAAGCTTGAAAATCGATTGTGCTAGGGCAAAAGTCAACTGTGTCCTACATACAGTCAAAATTCAAGATTTTTGGTCAACATCCTCATTTTTAAGTATTATTAATCATTTTATCAAGGGTTGATCATGATTCCTCAAGGTTGCTCACAATTCATCAAAATACAAAAGTTGCTAAATTAGGGGTTTACAAGAAAAGTCAACTCAACTTTGACCAAGCATAACTTTCTCATACATTATCAGAAATGACCCATCCAAAGCTAATTTTGAAGAGGATGCAATTCCCTACAATTCATATTCATCTCCCAAGTTCAAAATATTCACTCACAAGAAGATATAAATTTGGACATTATAGGTCATTTTGGAAAGTCAACAAAAACACCTTTTTTGTCAAAGCTTCATACATGAACATGGAAGACTCAATTGAGATGAGACCAAAAGGGTTGCTTAGAGAGTATCTTAAGCTTTCTAAAAAGTCACAGAACACATCTCTAGGGTAAAAATTGAAGGAGTTATGCATTGGCAAAGTTGACCCTTTTTGCAAAATTGCCAAAAGTCAAAAGTGGCCAAAATTGCAATTTTTGTCAAATGAGCCCAATTTTTTATGCTTGCATTGAGTTTGTAACATGACCCACGACCCATGACATCTCCCACTTGTTTTTATTTTATTTTTGTCATTTATTTTGATTTTTATTTCAATTAAATCAAATAAAATCAAAATAAAATCATGAAAATATCAAAACTAATCAAAGCTGGAGATTTTGTGCATGTTTAGGCCTCTTATACAACTGAAGAAGAATCAAATCGTGCAAGCTTCATTTGGATACAAAAATATTGGATTTGGCTTGATTTGGAAAGATTTGCATAAGGATCAAATCATGATTCAATCATCTTAATTGAAAAATATTTGAAGCAAGTTTGTAACCTAATTCATTCTAGGGTACATTTAGAACAAGTGCAGACCAAAAACAGGGACATTGGAGGCGTGAAAAGAGAGGAGCAAATCTCAAAATTTCAAAGAAAAGTTGCAATCTGATTTCCTAGTTCCAGGCTTCCTCAAGCCATTCCAGTCACACAAATCACTTCCTGAACGTTCTAGGATCCTATTCCAATCCTTAGCAAGCTCCCTCAAGCCCAGAATTGCACTGTAAGCATCTCACGACATCCATGCTTTCTTGAAATCGAATATCACCATTCTATCACTTTTAGCATGATTTATTTTCATATTCTGAATCCTTGAAACATTTGCAAGCTAATGGTAATACTTAATTGCATTTTTATTGGCTATACAACAAGTTGCCATGTTTAGGGTTCTTGGATCGTTTTTGGGGTTTTTCTTTACAGGTACAATTGGCCACGGATAAGGGTACCATGATGCTCGTGAGGTTGACACGAGTTGGTTGGTACCATTGTTGTGTATTTATCATGCTTGTACAGGATTTTGCAAAAGCCCAAGGTTATACCTACACCCTTTGTCCGTAGGTAAAAGTTGCAGAACTTTTAGCAACGGTTGGGAGGAAGGAGATGATAGCATGGCATCCTGTGATTCGCCTATTCAAAAATTCGCGCGTTTTGATAATTGTTATTCTGTTTTTCCATTATAATAATTATTTGTTGTTCCATATACACAAAGACAAGCCAGCTCAGATGGTCAGCATTGTTGTGGAAAAGCCAAAGGGCCTGGGTTCGATCCCCTGGTCCCCATATTTGTTCAATATTATTTTCTTTTAGATGATCAGATATACGTGCATGCAATGAGTCCACCACATGCCCTCAGAGCCCAGCCATCAGGTCATCAACAAGGCCGATCAAATGCCTTCTCCATGGAGGTCCATCATGGGCCTAGTCAAGCTTGCAACACAGGATCTGGAAAGTCAACATGGGCTAGGCGTTTTTGGGCTCAGAAATTGCAATTCAGACCTCCTCCCTTTTTGCTATAACACCAGGCCTATTCTAATTTCCTTTCTATTTCTTTCTTTTATTTAATTTCTTCATTTATTTATTTTCTAACATAAAATTAAATTCTTTTTTTTACAAAATCATAAAATCAATTTCACCAATTTAGAATTTAGGTTTCATTTTATTTTATCAAAATCAATTTTATATTAGTTTTTTAATTTAGGTTTAATTCTAATTTTTTTGTAAATAATTAAAATCAAATTAGAAAATTAGGTTTGTTCTTGATTATATTTTTATTTCTTTTCATAAAATAAAAAAAATGCAAAAATAGGTCAAATTAATTTTTTTCTTTAATTTAAATTAATTAGTAATTAGGTTTGTATTTATTCAATTAAAACCTTATTTTCTCAAAATAATCAAAAACAACAAAAAATGATTTTTCTTTCAATTAGGTTTAGACGAGGTCAAAACCCTAATTTTTCTCGTTCTTAATTCATCGTGCGCATTTACTATTTTTTGCGATATTAATGTAACTGCTCATGGTATGTAATAGTTTAATTAGGATTTTCTTTTATTTATCGTTTTACGGGTTTTTGGCTATGTAATTAATCCCCCTCCCCGAAGACTTGTAATAGCGTAGTTTTATTTTCCGCATTTTGATTCTCGCAAATATTAACTGTTAGATGTATGATAATAGGATTGCATGAAAAGACTGTATGTTAAATTTCAAAATGGTTAGCAAACCCTAAATGTGCAAAGATAATAACTGAAATCAAATCACTCGCACATGCGCACTCCTAGGGTATACTCTTACTTCGGTTGCCTTTGGTAAACGATCATATAGTATAGGGTGTTTTAGTGGTTGCCCTCTTGTCTAAACAAAGATCAAATGTCTCATTCAGAAGTGTTGCCTCGGAAATGTTGCCTCGAATATGATCTTAAGACATTAGGGTTATTACTAAGACGTCCTAACATTGCTTTAGTGATTGTACGTCCCTTTCGAATTGACCCTTACAACTCCAACGATGGTGCTTCTTATTTCTCAATAGTAGGATAATGCTGTCTAAAGGAAACAAGAACAGAAACATTCTTTTTTCGAGTAGGTAGATGCTAATAGGCACTTGCTCAAAATAAACTTTTTCACACTTACACTCTTTTCAAACAAAGTTTTCAAAAACACTTCATAACACTCTTGAAGACAGAAGCAAGGGTTAAAACGAAGTAAAACAAAAACTTTTGAAAACACACAAACACATAAGCAATTTTTAAAATGATGAGCAAGTACCTAAGAGCCCGTAGAAAACTACGGATATAAAGGGTGCTAATACATTCCCTTTCTATAATCTACCCCCCCCCCCCCCCCCCCCCCCCGTACTCAAAATCTCGAAAAAGGAATTTTTCTGTGCTTTTGTCCTTTCCTGTTGGATAAAATAAAAGTTGGTGGCGACTCTTGCTTACAGCAACATTTTGCAAGCACAAACGCAAAACACAAACCATCATTTTCCTAAAAAACAGTCGGTTCTACCACCGTATCACAGAACTGGCGACTCTGCTGGGGAATGCATACGTGGGGTATACCTTAGGATTAGTTCATCATGCATTGTTTCTCTTGTTTGTTTTGGTTGCTTTACTGTTAAAGGGTTTTGTATTGGGAGTTACTATAGATCCTAACCCGGATCTGGGGGACACCTTTTAGGTAAGTAGCAATAAACTGTGAGGGAACTGTACGGCGTAGACCGATACGGTTGAAGTAGTAGCTACGTTGATGTGGCACATTGGTTAGTACCAGTATCCCTTATGGAGAAAGAATGAGAATACAGGGCTACTATGTGTGTCGTTAAGCATCAACTGACCTTAGAACCCATAATTGACCAACTTGGCCATTAGGAAGTAGTGAGATAGCCGGCCTCGGTGTAAAGCTGAGAACTAGTTGATACTCGATACTACACTCATTGAAACCATACTCTCGAGATATTTCCGGCCACAAGAAAAGATTGCGTGAGCTGAAACCATGACCGATGGAGGATGGTCAGTGATATTGAGAACCTCTAGAACCCGGTTACTATTACTAGGACAGGTTGAAACCAACTGAACTTCAAGAGGGTAATACCTAGACCCCACGCAAGCCTTAAACTTAAGGGCTTTTGTGTGACTTGTTTGCCTTTGCCATGTCTGTTACCTGCTATACCTGTGTTGCTTTTATCATGACATCATGCATCATAACATAGCATGCATACTTCATTATAATAACCATTTCAAAGACCGAAGGGATTTATCTTTGTCCTGTTTTGCAGATTATGGCTTCCATGCGCAGAAACACCATCCGAGTTAACTTTGTGCAAATACCTGTTCAACTTAAAGAATTAGTCTCAAAATTTTCTGATACTTCTACATTCATTAGAAGACATGGTCAGCTTCTTGGCTTGGTTACCTCAAAATTTGATGAGCAGATGATGAGTGTGCTTTTCCAGTTCTTCGATCCTGTGCGTCATTGTTTCTCCTTCCCGGATTATCAGCTAGTTCCCACTTTGGAAGAGTTTTCTCACTTATTAGGCATATCCATCCTTGAGCAGATGCCCTTCACAGGTTTGGAAGAGACTCCTAGACCAGAAGACATTGCTTCAGCTTTGTATCTGACACGGGCTGATGTAATATCCAACTGGGAGACATGAAGCGGGGTTGAAGGTTTCTTAGCCAAGTTTCTGATAGATCAAGCTCAACAGTTCTGGGATAATTTGGACTTTCAGGCTTTCGAAGACATCTTTGCTCTCCTTATCTACGGTTTGGTTCTCTTTCCGAATCCAGATTCCTTTATAGATGTGAATGCGGTTAAGATCTTCCTGTCTCGCAATCCTGTGCCTACTCTTCTGGGTGAAATCTTGCATGCCCTCTACACTCGTACTGTGCGTAGAAGAGGGACTCTCATGTGTTGCATGCCGTTGCTGGCGAGGTGGTTTATTTCGCACCTCCCCAAATCTGTGTTGAAGAATGAAGAAGGTTTAGGATGGTCTTACAGGATAATGTCCCTTGCCCATACAAACATTCTTTGGAGTTCCAAGGCTATGGAAAGCACTGTTGTCATTGACCGATGTGGGAGATACCCTAATGTACCGTTGCTTGGAATCAGAGGAGGAATAACCTATAGTCCTTGTTTAGCTTTGTGACAATTCGGCCGTGCTCGGAGAGATGGTCCTCATGAGCTACTTCTTACAGATATTGCCTTTGACTACAAGGGGGACGTTGATGAGCATCGCCGAATGTTTATATGAGCTTGGGGCATGGTGAACAGATCTGACCCTCAAGAGCTAGGACCAAGGACTTCTCTCCTTATGCAGCCTGATCTCTAGTGGGTCCGAGCTCGAGCTCAGAAGCTTGGGATGCCTTATGAAGCTGTGTTGCCAATGATTGTGGAGCCCACCAATGAAGAGGGAATTCCTTATACAGTCCTTTATCCCTACATGCCCACTGATCTTGAGGCATTAAAGAGATCCTGGATTCAGATGAAAGAGGAGAGAGATACCTACCGAGAGAAGTACCATGAGCAAGAGAGGAAGATCTTGAAGCTCACCAGGAAGCTCGAGAATGGAAGAACGATCAATGACTACGTCAGCACGAATGGGAAGCGTCCATGGGATTTCTGATTTTACTTTTTCTAGTTTAGATTTGTTTTCCGTTTATTTCTTTGTAACGCCTCAAAGGAATTGTTGAACCTTTTTACAAGTTTAATCTAATAAAGTTTGTTTATTTTTTGGTTTGCAAATTTAAATCTCCCAAAGTCTTTGAAATCATTAAATACGCACCCCATTATCATGCACACCATTACAGGTACCATTACAGGTACCATTACAGGTTTCTCATCTTCTTCGCTGTTTATTTCAGCACGAAATGTCTTCCGATCAGGCTGTTAAAGATATTCAGGCACAAAATGCTCAATTCCAAGAGATGTTCTTGAGCTTGGCTAAAGGGCAAGAGGACTTGAAAGCTCTCATTTTGAAAGAGAAAGAGAAGAAGAAGAAGAAGAAGAAGAAGAAGAAGAAGAAGAAGGTCGTTCTTCTGAGTATGGGCAAAAGGTTTGGGGATAGGTTGAAACAGCAAACTGATATGTCCTTTTCATCCAAAGGAGGGGAGGACCAAGAAGAAGAAAAGGGCCCCAGCCCTGCAGTTTCTGATAATGATACAAATTATGATGAGGAACAGTATCCTCCTGCCGAGGATAGGTACAAGCAACTTGAAGACCGGCTGAGTGCTATAGAAATTCAGAAGATCCATGGTTTGGATTTTGGAGAACTGGGACTGGTATCTGGAGTGGTGATCCCTCATAAGTTCAAAGCTCCGGTTTTTGCCAAGTACGAAGGAGTATCCTGTCCAAAACTTCATCTTCGCTCGTATGTCAGGAAAATCCAACCCCACACTGCTGATAGAAACTTGTGGGTGCATTTCTTTCAAGATAGTCTGTCAGGACTCAGCTTGAATGGTTTTATCAATTGGAAGGAGCTAATGTCCGAAACTGGGAGGACCTTTCTGTTGCTTTCTACAGGCAGTACCAATATAACGTCGACCTTGCTCCCACTCGTACTCAGCTTCAAGGTATGTCTATGGGTGCAAGTGAAGGTTTTAAGGACTATGCTCAGAAGTGGAGAGATTTAGCTGGAAGAGTCCAACCCCCATTGTCTGACAGGGAGTTGTTTGACATGTTTCTAGAGACGTTATCTAGTCCATTTTTCAATCATCTGATTGGCAGCTCGTCGTCTGAGTTTACTGAGTTGATTTTGACTGGGGAGAGAGTAGAGGCTGGTATACGAAGTGGTAAGATACAGAAGGATACTTCATCAAGTGTAGTGAAGAAGCCTTTCATCGGCAAGAAAGAAGCTAGTGCAGTCCACGACCCGAGGGGCAAAAGCAGACCTGAACACCATCAAGCAGTGAATGCGGTAGTGATATCAAGACCCACAGTTGCTCCACAACACAACAATCAGCAAAGGGTGGAAAGACCACAAAGACAGTTCACTCGGCTCAATATGACCTTGGCTCAAATTCTACCATAATTATTGAAGACCAACCTGGTAACTCTGAGGGAGGCCCCGAAGAACCCCAACACCACATCTCCGCTATATAACCCGAATGCCCGCTGCGCCTATCACTCTGACGGCCCAGGTCATGATACAAACAATTGTTGGGCCTTGAAGAATAAGGTGCAAGACTTGATCGAAGCCAAAGAGATTGAGTTTGACGCTCCATAGAAGCCCAACGTCATAACTGCTCCCATGCCCAAGCATGGTCATGGAGTAAATGTTGTGGATGATAATTTATTTGTAACTTCCATGGAAGAAATTTCTACTCCTTTGATGACAGTTAAGAAGAATCTATTGTTGGGCAGTTTATTTCCGGGTTGTGGTGAAGGTTGCCACATATGTTCAATTTTGCCTGCTGGTTGCCAATTATTGAAATCAGGTGTTCAACGCCTGATGGATAACAAAGAGATCCTGTTCGAAAAGACTATGATTCCGTTAGTTCCAGTTAAAGATGTTGCCATCATAACCATTTCCGCCAATCCTTCTAAGGCTTCCTCGAGAAAGCCTGTTAGGATTACACCCCGTTCCAAGAATCGCTCAGTTAATCATTATTGTCCCTTGTCCTATCCCATACACTTCAGATAAGGCTGTCCCTTGGCACTATGGGGCCGATGTGTATTACCATGGAGTTAAGCAAGACTTAAAGATTGAAGAAGCTGATGCCGATGTCAGCAATATTGTCGGGTCTAGCAAGGTCACCAGAAGCGGAAGACTCTTTTCTCCTGAGATTTCCCCTCCGACTGTTCATAAACTTGTTGTCATTCCATCTTCTAGTACATCAGCTACTGTCCCAGTTCCTATTCCAGTTATCACCCCTGTCGCCGAGCCATCTGGGACTCGGGGCAAATAAATCACAGGTGAGCCTGCCCGGACGGAGGCGCATAAGAAGATCATTGTAGAAACCTTTAAGCAGGAGATAGAGGAGATTTTGAAAATTATCAAGAAGAGCGACTACAACATAGTCGAGCAGTTGGGGCACACCTCGTCAAAAATCTCTATGTTGTCCTTGTTATTGTGTTCGGAAGCCCATGTAAAGTCTTTAATTGCTTTCCTCAAAACTGCGCATGTGCCGCAGGAAACTTCTGCCGATCAATTCAAAAACTGTGTAGCTAGTTTGACTGCCGGCAATGGGTTGGGTTTCTCAGACGCAGATCTGACTGCTAAAGGAAGAAATCTTAATGATGCTCTGCACGTCTCGATCGAGTGGAGGGGCACTACTATGGCCCATATACTGGTAGATATCGGGTCCTCATTGAATGTTTTACCAAAGAAAGCATTAGACCGTCTGGACTGTGAAGGTTTGATTCTAAAGCCGAGCAATATTGTGGTCAGGGCTTTCGACGGGTCAAAAAGGATGGTGCACGGGGAAGTGGACGTCCCTGTTAAAGTTGGCTCTCAGACTTTTGCATCTACGTTCTATGTGATGGATATCAGACAATCATATTCTTGCTTGTTGGGTCGCCCTTGGATTCACAAGGCTGGGGCAGTGACTTCTACGCTCCATCAGATGTTGAAATATCCAGTGAAGGGGAAGATCGTCACAGTACAAGGTGAGGAGGAGTACATGGTGAGTTATCTAAATTCCTTCCTCTATGTGGAGATGGATGGGGAGTTCATCGAAACCCCGTGTCAGAACTTTGAAGAGGTCCCCCAGACTCTGGCGTCGACTGAAGTTGTTGTTGACAAACCTCCGATGAAGATGGCTTCCCTCAAGGATGTCAGGGCTGTAATTGAAAAAGGTGGGTGTGCAAATTGGGGTCAGCTCCCTGATTTCACACACAAGACTGACAAGTTTGGTTTGGGCTTTACTGCAGAGGCTCAAAAGGTTGTTCGGCGCGTGCGGATTTGAAGACCTCCTCTGCACATCAGTAATCAAGGAGTGAATGCAATTGAGGATGATGAAGAAGAGTCAGATATCGACAGCTGGATCTACCCAACTACCAACGGTGGATTGAACAATTAGACGGCGAAGGACTTCGTACCCGTTTCTTTTATTACACAGTAATAGACTTTTGTTTTGAGATTTGTAACAAACAGTTTGAAAATTTACGGCCCAGTGCCTTGCCCGAGGCGCCTTGGCTTTGTTTGTGAGGGATTATTATTTGCCATTTTCATATATCATCAATAAAGCATTGGACGTTTTCTTGCATTAAAAATTTTACGCTCCTTATTTTTCTTTTCTATCTCACACTTTATCAAAACGGCTATTTACACACACTCACATATCATAATGCAGATCCACATCCAATATGGATCCCATTGATAACAACTCTGCTACTTCCAGTTATGACTTTGAAAATCCAATCAACCAAGTCGAGGACGAAGGTGAGGATGATTGTGAAATGCCTGGGGAACTTGCTAGACTGTTACTACAGGAAGAGAGGGCCATACAGCCCCATGAAGAGCCAGTGGAATCAGTGAATTTAGGTACAAAGAAGGACAGGAAAGAGGTCAAGATAGGTGCGAATCTAGAACCTAGTGTCAAGCAACAGTTGATACAGATGCTACGTGACTATGTTGAGATCTTCTCTTGGTCATATGAATATATGCCTGGTTTGGACACTGACATTGTGGTTCACCGCTTGCCAACTAAAGAAGACTGCCCTTCGGTAAAACAGAAGGTTCGCCGTATGCGCCCTAAAATGTTTGAGAAAATCAAAGTTGAGGTCATGAAATAGTTTGACACCAGATTTTTAGCTGTTACTTCTTATCCGTAGTGGGTTACCAACGTTGTTTCGATGCTGAAGAAGGATGGTAAGGTACAAATGTGTGTGGACTATAGAGATCTGAACAGGGCGAGCCCCAAGGATGATTTCCCACTTCCTCACATTGATGTTCTGGTCGACAACACTGCACAGCATAAGATCTTCTCCTTTATGGATGGGTTTTTTGGTTACAATCATATTGAGATGGCTCCCGAGGACATGGAGAAGACAACCTTCGTTATGCAGTGGGGCACCTTTTGTTACAAGGTAATGCCTTTCGGGTTGAAGAATGCTTGGGCAACTTATCAGCGTACCATGGTCGCTTTGTTCCACGACATGATTCACCATGAGATTGAGGTTTACGTGGATGACATGATCGCAAGGTCCCAGACTGAGTAAGAACACCTTGACCATCTCCAGAAGCTATTTGATAGGTTGAAGACGTACAAGTTGAGGTTGAACCCGAACAAGTGCACCTTTGGGGTAAGGTCTGGTAAGTTGTTGGGTTTCGTCGTTAGTGATAAATGTATTCAGGTGGATCCTACAAAAGTGAAGGCCATACAGGAGATGCCGGCTCCCCACACAGAAAAGGAAGTTAGAGGCTTTTTGGGACGTCTAAATTACATTGCAAGATTCATTTCACATCTGACTGCTACTTGTAAGCCAATCTTCAAGCTACTGAAGAAAGATCAAGTAGTAAAATGGAATGATGAATGTCAGATCGCTTTCGAAAGGATCAAAGAATATCTTCAAGAGCCACCTATTCTGATGCCTCCAGTTGAAGGGAGACCTTTGATCTTATACTTGACAGTATTGGACAACTCAATGGGGTGCGTGCTGGGGCAGCATGACGAGTCTGGCCGAAAAGAGCATGCTATTTACTACCTTAGCAAAAAGTTTACCGACTGTGAGACCCGATACTCACTACTTGAGAAAACTTGTTGCGCTTTGGCATGGGCTGCTCGCCGGATGAGACAGTATATGCTGACTCACACTACCTTGTTGATATCAAAGATGGACCCAATCAAGTATATCTTCGAAAAGCCTGCCTTGTCCGGAAGAATAGAAAGATGGCAGATGATCTTAACTGAGTATGACATCCAATACACAATCCAAAAAGAAATCAAGGGGAGTTTGTTGGCAGATCATTTGGCTCATCAGGCCGTGGACGACTACCGGTCCATGAATTTGGAGTTACCGGATGATAACATCATGTTGGTGACCGACTGTAAAGAACCTGGACCAAATGAAGGACCTGAGGAGGGATCCCGATGGTCTATGTATTTTGATGGAGCCTCGAACGCGTTAGGTAATGGCATTGGCGCTGTGATCATATCTCCTGAGGGTTGCCATACTCCGTTTACCGCCCGATTTATGTTTTAACTGCACCAATAATATGGAGGAGTATGAAGCATGCATCCTAGGTCTACGAGCTGCTATCGACCTGAGGATTAAGTTCTTGAGTGTATTCGGAGATTCTTCTCTAGTGATCAGTCAGATCAAAGGCGAGTGGGATACAAAACATCCAAATCTTATTCCTTACAAAGAGTATGTACTGACATTGCTTCCGCACTTCGAGGAGATAACCTTTGAACATTTCCCCAGAGAGGAGAATCAGTTAGCGGATGCGCTAGATACCATGTATTCTATGTTCAAGGTCAGATGGGACAATGAAACTCCCCAGATTACCATTGAGAGGTTGGACGAACCCGTACATTATTGTGATATTGATACTGAAGAGGCAGCAGATAAGCCCTGGTTCCAAGAGGTAAAGAGGTATCTTGAGGCTCAAAAGTACCCCGAGGGTGCATCTGTTAATGATAAGAAATTCTTGAGAAGGTTCGCTGCGAAGTTCTTCATCAGTAATGGGATTCTTTATAAGCGTAACCATGATTCAACCTTACTGCGATGTGTGGACAAAAGCGAGGCAGAAAGGATTTTGGCAGAGTTACATGAAGGTACCTTTGGAACTCATTCCAGTGGATATACCATGGCAAAGAAAATCCTACGGGCAGGACATTATTAGTCAACTATGGAAGCCGATTGTTATCAGCATTCTCGAACCTGTCATAAGTGCCAAGTCTATGCTGATAAGGTGCATGTACCTCCAGTTCCTTTGAATGTTTTGACGGCTCCTTGGCCTTTTGCAATGTGGGTGTCATATGGTGGGATAACTGACTTGAGGTTTTGCGTTTGTGTTTGCAATTATGCGGTTTAGCAAGAGTTGCCACTGACTTTTTATTTTATCCAAAGGAAAGGTCAAAAAGCACAGGAAAGACCTTTGAGATGTTTACTTGGGTTCGGGGGGTAGATTATGAAAAGGGAAGGTGCAAGCACCCTTTTCATCCATGGTTTTACATGGGCTCTTAGTTACTTGTTTAGATCACTTGCTTTGCTTTTCCAATTGTTTGAAATGGTGCTTTGTGTGTGGTTTTTAAAGATGTTTTGAGAAGAGGTCATCGTTGTGGAAACCTTTGTAATGATTCTTATTTGAATGTATACAAAGGTGTTTTTGTCTTTTGAAAAGATTTCAATATTTTGGAAGTTTGATTTGGAAAATGTTTTGAAGTTGTGTTGTGAGGTGTGTTTGAAAATGGCAAGGATGTTTTTGCAAGCTTTTTGATCAAGTAACTAAGAGCTATCTACCCTATTTTACTCAAAGATCCTTCCTAATGTTTTTAACACTTTTGACAGTGTTATTTTACCATTGCATTTGGTGAACAACCTTGTGTTAGGATGATAAACGAGACAGGCGCGGGTCATCGTATAGACCATGATAGCAATTGTGTCAAGTATCTTTGGAAATTTTTTGAGGGACTTGATCATTTTTGTTTAGGCAACCAAGATAGCGTCATCGAGGGACTATGATCTTTTGTTTTGTTTTTTGTTTTGCCAAAGTACCCAACATGCATACCATGGCCCATTTTTGAAGGCAACAAGTGGATTGTAACCCTAGGGGTGCAAGTGTGCATTGTGTTATGCATTCAAATCTTGTATTAGGTCATCTAGCGTTTGATTTTGAATCTTGCCATACACGCCTAATTACTATACAGTATATTGAAAGCAATAAATTGCGGGAATTAAAAGTCTAAGTTATTACAAAAAAGTATCCGGGGATGGGGGTACAATTATTTACAAATGGGGATGAGTCTCACAAGAATAATAATGTCCACATATCAAATGTTACAACCAAATCGAATTGTCGCAATTCAGTGTAAAATTATAATAAATTATAAAAATAAGGAAAATCAGTAAATTATGAGATGTATGTATTTATTTACAAATAAAAATCTATTCTACAAGAAAGAAAGATTAAAAATTATATTATTATTTGGTTTTAATTAATTATGAAAAGAAAAAGTTTTAAAGAAAGAAAAATTACTTAAATTAATGTTTCTATTATTTTTTTTGTATTTTTATTAGTGTAACAATTATTAATAATAAAAGAAGACAAATTAATTTAAGAAAATAAATACTACTAGTATTATTAAAAAAAATGAATTAATGAAATAAAAAAGGTTAGTGTTTGGTGAATCAAAAGAGATTAAAGAAGGAATGAGCTTAGGTTTATTGTTGGGCCCACATGAAAAATGGAAGAAGGAACAAAAAGGGGTCAGAATGGAGACAAGAGGGGGGTGCGATGGCCAAATGTTGTTGTGGGCTTAAGTTTACGTTTGGGGCGGACAGGCCCAGTGATAAGTTGTACAACGTTTTTCTTTTTGCTCAGGGGTTCGTTCATTTTAGTAGATTAGGGTTTGTGTTGTTGTGGACACATCGGCGCCGTTCTCCCACTCGCTTCTTCATCTTTCTCAAGCACGCTTCTGATCTTTTCCTCTCAGGCCACCGGAGCACCACCCCACTCTTTATCCTCTTTACGATGATCCAGGGTTATGAGTGAATGGCACGTTTCGTCATTTTTGTGTTTTAACAGTTTCATTGTTTGTTTGATTCTTCATGTTACTTTACAGTTTAATCTTTTAACCTTTGGATGTTTACATGCTTGATATGTAGTAATGGTTTGAGAAGATCATACCTTGGGGGACTTTTCTGGAAAATGAAGGGAGAGAAAAGGGTGAGGCGGAGGCGCGTCCTTGGTGGCCGGGCGGAGGACGGAGTGATGATGGTTGCGCGCTTTTTCTGGTATCTTTTGTCTTTTCTTTCTCAGATATTGATGTTGATGATGAACGAATTCTGAAACTTGTTGTTCTTGATTTTTGTTGATGATGAAAAATTCTGAAACTTGTGTTGGTTGTTTCACTTCTTGAAAACTTAATTTCTTCCTCTCTTGAGTGATGATAAACTTGTTCTGAAGCTTTTGATTTTCTATTGTGGATTGTTTAATGATGATGATGATTGTTGGTTGATGATGAAGCTTACTATAAACTTCTGAAACCTCTTCCTCTTTCTTTGATATTGAACATTGATGATGATGGTTATTCTGAAATTACGTTGGTTAGTTTTTGAAATTCTCTTCCTCCCTCTTGAATATTGAAAGTTGATGATGAAAATGTCTCTGAAACTGTGTTGGTTAGCTTCTGAAATTCTCTTCCTCCCTCTTGAATATTGAAAGTTGATGATGAGAATGTCTCTGAAACTTTTGTTGATTTGTTTGGCAAACTAGTTTTTTGGCTTTGACGTTAGTTTATGAAACTGTTATGGTGTTGGGCAGTTTTGTTGGACAGGTTTGGAGCCTTGAGTTTCAGACTTTGGCTTTTGTTTGAAACTGTTTGGTTAATGGCTGTGCAGTTTGGTACAGGTTTGACAACAGATTGCTAGGCTTGGTCTAGTTTGTAGTTTTGCAGTTTGGAACTGTAGGCTTGGCAAGCAGGTTGGGAAGTTTTGTTGGTGTGGTTGCTGAGTTTGTAGTTTGGACTGTTTGTTTGTTTTGACAGGTTTGGAGCTTGGCTTGTGGTTTGAGCAAGCTTTTGGTTGTGGTAAACTTGTGAGTTTTGCAGGTTTGGCCAGTTTGTTTTTGATTTTGATAGCAGGTTTGCAAGTTTGCAAGTTATGTAGGTTTTGGAGTTTGTTTTGGGTTTTTAGCCAAGTATTTTCCTTCCTGCTGTTTATGTAGTTAGATAGTTTTATATCCTCTTGTTATTTGACTTGTGACAGCCTGCTTTAGCCAAACTGCAAACTTTTCACAAAAGGTCCTCTCTTTCTCTCTTCCTCTCTCCCTGAAATAAGCACTTTTTGCTTATTATATTATATTCTGAAAAGTTGCCTATGCCTGGAACATGATGACAGCTATGACAAGCCTTTGGCTTGTCAATTGGTTTTCCTTCTGCATTGTATTACCTGCTATTACTGCTATACTTTCTGCATTGTGTACTTTTTCTAGTTGGCTTACTTGAAAATTTTTGCATTCAGTTTGGGTTTGCCATGCTTAGTTTGCTTAGTTTATGTTGGTATAACATATTTAGCAATGCATCTTGGCTTGTTTTGCAACTCAGTTTGGTTACTGCAGTTTGGTATTCAGTTTGGCATAGTTTTGCTGCAAGTTTGCTTTATATGCAGCATGTCTTTGTATGCTTGCCTTGTACCTTGCTCTTGTACAACATGGCCCACGTTTTGCATTTGAACCAATTGCTCTTGTATGCTTGTATTTTTTTATCTTTTACTTTTCTCTTTGTGAACCCATAAGAGCAATCTTCTTGTGATTTGCAAAGAGAAAAATAAAACATGATGAACAAATAGCATTCTGATTCCTGGCGGCAAACTTTAATGATGACTTTTTTCCTTTCTTTTTCTAATTGAAAATTATTTTCAATTAACTGTACTAATTTTTCCTTTTGTCTTTTTCAGGTGAATGCAAACTTGGACGATAAAGGAAGCAGAGGAAGCAAGGGACCTTGGGCATGGGAGCAATGGAGTTTAGGAGGCTTAGGCTTAGATTTATTTATTCATTGTAATAATTTATTCTTTAAATACTATAAGTTTGTAAAACGTATAATATTCAAACAATAAACTATTTTTGTAACAACATTTGCAATGAAATAAAAAAAGTATTTTACCAATAAAACTCTTCTACTGTCAATATCTTTCAATTTTCCCTTTGCATCTTCACTTTTTATTTGAGATTCCTGATTAAAAATGACTGAAATTGTATTCCAGCATTTCTAATACAGATAACTTCAAAATCTAAGTAATCTCAAAACTTTGCAATCTCATAACTTGCGACATCATTCCAATCAACATACGCGTTATGTATTCCAATAAGCAAGCAAGCATTCCATTAATCAAGCAAACGTTTAGTTCCATTAACAAGAAGATGCCTTAATATTCCAAATAAGAGTCTCAGCTCTTATCCCAGATAATCAGACCTTGAGAACAACCAGTAAACTTGAACAAGCGTGAAAACATGTAGCAGCTAATTGAATTTCTGAGGGTTATGCTTCTTTTGAGAAATGCGAGAGAGAAAAACCTAATTCTTGATTCACTGCCAGAGAACAGTCTATTTGATCGATTCTTGAGCCGAACTTAAAAATCAGAGAAAACCCTAGGGTTGTGATTTCTTGTGAAAAAGGGAGGGAAAATTTTGGGGTACAACAGTTGCCCCTGTTCAATCTTCTTGAACCTGAAGAGTTAGATTGGCGAGTTCGCCGTTCGCGACTCAAAGGTAAAAGATGATTGGACACTAGAGTGCCCATAAATTTGCACTCGTCAAAGCATAATTGAGGGAAAGAGCTTAAATATGCCATTTGGAGATGTGACAGAACCTTGTCGGAGATGGGCTTAAAGATGCCATCCAAGAATGTTTGCTGAACTGTATATTGTAGGTGAAAGAATGAGTATCAGAAAGTTATCCATGTTTGGAACGTCTCTGAGCTGGGGGTCTGAATAAGCAATAGATTAGCATCCGTGCTTGGAGAATTCGTAAACTGTTTTCATGAGTTGAGTCTGAACAAGTGATAGATTTACATCCATGTTTGGAAGCACCCGTAAACTGTTTTTAGAAGTTGAAATTGAATAAGCAATAGATTAATATCCGTGTTTGGAGTATCCGTAAACTGTTTTCAATGAGCTGAATCTGAACAAGTGATAGATTGACATCCATGTTTGGAAGCACCCGTAAACTGTTTTCAGAAGTTGAAATTGAATAAGCAATAGATTAACATCCGTGTTTAGAGTATCCGTAAACTGTTTTCAATGAGTTGAAGCATGAACAAGTGATAGATTGACATCCATGTTTGGAAGCACCCGTAAACTGTTTTCAGAAGTTGAAATTGAATAAGCAATAGATTAACATCCGTGTTTGGAGTATCCGTAAACTGTTTTCATGAGTTGAATCTAAACAAGCGATAGATTGACATCCATGTTGGGAAGCATCCGTAAACTGTTTTCATGATTTTGTTGTTTGAACAAGCAATAGATTAACATCCATGTTGGGAAGCATCCGTAAACTGTTTTCAAAAGTTGAATCTAAAAAAGTGATAGATTATCATCCATGTTGGGAAGCATCTGTAAACTGTTTTCAGAAGTTAAATCTGAACAAGCGATAGATTGACATCCGCGTTGGGAGGCATCCGTAAACTGTTTTTCAGAAATCCTTGAAGTTTGAAGCTTGCTAAACTTATCCTGTGAAGGGTAAAATATTAGCTGAAACACAAAGTTATGTTGCATGAAATGTATGATGCAATATATATGTTTTATCAATGTCTATGACATATGAATGCAATGTATGCGCATGTAAGCTGATAAGCTGTCTTGCCGAGGAAGATAAATCCTGGATAGCTGGAGATAATAAAATCTTTGACCGCTGTCGGGGAAAATAAATCCTTGACTGCTGCTAGGGAATGAAAATCCTTTGATCATTGAGAATGAGAAGTCCTGGGACCACTGCTGGGGATTGAAAATCCTTGGTGACTTGTGAGGATCAACAAGAGCTTTGACAACTCCTTCAGGGAATGAGAACCCTTCATGACTTTCCTGAGGAATAAGGAAAACTCTGAAGACCTCCACCGGGGAATTAAAACCTGGGAGGCTTCAACTTGGAGAAGTGAGAACAAGAATCTTTGTTCTACTGGGAAATAACTCTGTGGGGAGAATGTTTATCCTGCTTGGAAAATCAGGAATTTGGGTTGTATGCCGATCTACTGGGGATTTCTGTTTTGTCGTTTGAGGAGAACTCCGCTGGGGAATATCTGAAAACTCTATGGAGAATTGAGAATGAGAATCTTCATTCTGCCAGGGGGAATTGTGTTGAGGAGCCAAGAATGAGAATCTTCGATCTACAGGGGATTAAAAACTCTGACAAATTCATGCTGAGAGTAAAGAAAGCTCTGGAGAATCAAGGATGAGAATCTTGATTTTGTTGGGGAGTAAAAAATCTGTGGAGAATAACTATATTGTTGGAGAGTAGCTATCCTGCTGGAGAATAAGCTCGGGATTCTGGGAAAAGCTTATTCCTGCTTGGAAGAAGTTCAGAAGTTAAGTCGTATGCCACTTTGAGAATGAGAATCTTCATTCTGTCGAGAATATCGGGAACTCGGGTTATATACCACTTTGAGAATGAGAATCTTCATTCTGTCAGGAATATCAGGAATTCAGGTTATATGCCACTTTGAGAAGGAGAATCTTCATTCTGTCGAGAATATCAGGAATCCAGGTTATATACCACTTTGAGAATGAGAATCTTCATTCTGTCGGGAACATCCGGATTTCAGGTTATATACCACTTTGAGAATGAGAATCTTCATTCTGTCGGGAATATCAGGAATCCAGGTTATATACCACTTTGAGAATGAGAATCTTCATTCTGTCGGGAACATCCAGATTTCAGGTTATATGCCACTTTGAGAATGAGAATCTTCATTGTGTCGGGAATATCAGGAATCCAAGTTATATACCACTTTGAGAATGAGAATCTTCATTCTGTCGGGAACATCCGGATTTCAGGTTATATGCCACTTTGAGAATGAGAATCTTCATTCTGTCGGGAATATCAGGAATCCAGGTTATATGCCACTTTGAGAATGAGAATCTTCATTCTGTCGGGAATATCAGGAGCTTCGGAGTATGCCAATCTTCTGGGGAAGCAAGAACGAGAATCTTCATTCATGCGTTTAGGTCATGAGGTTGGGAGTATGCCAATCTTCTGAGGTTTCAAGGATGAGAATCTTCATTCTTGAGAGAAAAAGAATTTCAGGAGCTTCATTTGTCCGTTATTCTGCTGGTGGGTTGTTTCTGCTGAGATTTAGGAACTCGTCCATAATTCAACTGAAGTAAAAGCTTTATCGCTTGAATTTAATTGTACCTTTCCTGAAAGGTAAAGGTTAGTGGCATATATCAAACAATGATGTTCTCAAAATAAATGAGATTGCGTTGCATGATGTCCTGATGCACGGAGGTGTAATGTATTTCAAGACGACCTTTCGCTGGGGAAAATAAATCCCGAGCTGATGATGGAGAAGAGAGTTGGATTCTTCGTTTCTGATAGTGAAAAGTCTGGAAGAGAATCAGAATGAATCGTTGAGAGATTTATCTGAAACAGGAAAACCCGGAATATCTTCCACTGGAATAAGAATCAGAGAGATCTTAGTGTCGATCTGTCTGAACCAGAGAAGGTCTTGGATTAACTTTGACTCAACCGGATGATGGAGGAATCTTTGACGATTGCTACTCCAAAAGGTGATGAAGGAATCTTGGACGACCGTAATTCCAACAGGTGATGAAGGAATCTTTGACGACTGTAACTCCAACAGGTGATGAAGGAATCTTTGCCGACCATAACTCCAACAGGTGATGAAGGAATCTTCGACGACCATTACTCCAACAGGTGATGAAGGAATCTTCGACGACCGTTACTCCAAAAGGTAGTGATAACCTTTACCTGCCGATCAATCTGCACATGTTACGAATGTTGTTGAAATGTAATTTCGTTTTATAGAATAAATCCTTGACGAGTGTTGGGGAAATAAACCCATGACTGCTGGTCTGTTAGAGAGGTGATGAATTTCTCGAGGATTCTTGAATTTATTTTCAGAAAGATTTTGAAGAGATTCATCACTGCCCCTAGTATCAAATGTTTGTGGCATTTCCAGGAAACTTGGACTGTACGTAACCCTTTGATGAGATTGAAGTTTTAATTCCCCAAGTGATGGTGATGGAGACTTTCCCCAGGTTAATCTGTAATTGAGAGATTTCTTGAAATCTTGACTGGACTGCTCCAGGTTCACCGGACTTTGAGAGATTTGTTGAAATCTTGACTGGACTGCCCCAGGTTTACTGGACTTTGAAAGATTTGTTGAAATCTTAACTGGACTGCCCCAGGTTTACTGGACAATACCATACCAAGTCCCCTTTTGTTGATAGGAAATTTTTGCAACGGGAGTGTCATCCCACTTGAAGTGATTTTATTCACTGAGAGAGCTTTCATTCATCCGAACATTCACTGTGTGAATTTCTTTGCTGTCAAACAAATAACCATGTGCAAACAACGATGTTCAAATAATACAAAGTTCATGCTTGTCTTGAAGTTTTGAAAAATGAGTTTTTTAGCAGAAAACTTTTATAAGACAAATTCAACACAAGATTTAAAGCAAAGCCTTACAGGAGTCTGGATACCTTTTGGTAACAACATGCTTTCGAACTAACCCATACTTCAATTAGGACTTTTGAAGGGTTGTAACGTGGCTTGGTTCACGGTTTAAGAAACAAAGGATAAAGGCTCAAAGTATATTTGTACCCACCCGCTCTTCGTGATGTTCTTCAATCCTAAACTCAGTTAAGGGTGCACTTGAACTCCAAATGAGTCGGGAACGACGTTTTGGTGATGGTTCACACAAGTGGAATTTGTTGGAAGGCAGTCATTTTTTTTGCAACATTTTTCATGTTGTTGAGGATTTGTAATGACCTCTTTCTCTTTTTTTATTATCCCTAATTTTTGCCTGATTGTTCCTGTTTTTAAGATTACAGTCAGCGGGATGCCCCAGCTTTCTTAAGTCTCCTTTATAGGTTTTGACTCAATGGGCTTTTTCTTTGAGAGATAATGACTGCCTACGAGATAAGGAACCATCACTGTTCTTTGGTTTTAAAGTAAATTTTGATGTCCTTCGTTGTATTACGAACTGAGAGTTTGCGACTAAACACGCATTTTGAATTAACTGAGAGACTACCCTGCCCCAGGTTTGATTAAAGGTTTCAGTTTGTGTTAAAACAGAAAACTTATACTTCTTTGGCTCGAAGGGGTTGACTAGGGATTGTCTTCCTTATAACTCCAGTGTTTTAGGATTTGAAAGAAACGCCTGTACATCGTCAGCAAGGTCTGTCCAAAAGCATATTGTATGAGATTATGGCATTTTTTTCGTCATCCTCCCTCTAAAGACTTGTAACTTTTAGAAAGAGTTAAATATCATAAAGAAAGTAGGAAACATAGTTCAAGAATAGTGAAAACGAATGGATGAATTCAAGACAAACATATGCAATGCATTAATGAAACAAAGTTTGACATCAACAGATAATTGTTTGAATAACAAAAGAAATTACAACTTGAAAATTCAAATAAAACAAAAGTCTCTTAGTTCGAACTTGTCATTTCAGGTGGAGAACCCTCAGCGGAAGATTTTCATCTGGCCATCCTGAGTGAATTTTAGCACTCCTCTGTTAATCAAATCTTGGGTCTTGTTTTTCAAAGCCCAACAGTCGTTGGTGTCATGTCCAGGACTATAGAAGTGGTATACACAAAATGCGTCAGGGTGATAGCCAGGAGCAGAGGTATTGGGATTCCGAAGAGGATCCTTTAAAACAGTCAGATTGACCCCCAACAAGCGTTCCAGTACTAGAGATAATGCTATGTCAATCTCAGTGAAATGTCTTCCCGATGTATTTTGCTTACGCCGATTACCCCGTTGATACTGGCGAGGTTGTTGTTGGGCTTGTGACCCTGAAGCAAGCTGGGGAGCCTTTCCCTTGTCTTCTTGTCTCAAAGGAGGCTGAATGGTGACTTGATCTTCAACCCTAGTTGTTTGCCCAACTTGGTTATCTTGAAGCAGTTTGTTGATGAGGACCCTGAGCTCCTTTTGTCCTTGAGTCAGGTTTTGAATGAGAGCCATCTGGCCCACCAGTTGTCCCATCATCTGGATCTTCATTATTGCCAACCCAATTTGTAGACCTTCCAATTGATCATTCCTGATGCCGCCTGGATTTCCTAGGACCATGCCCCTTGTGAGGGGAGCTTTAACTTCTTCTTTCCCCTGGGACAGGTTCAAGAACATTTCTTGAAGTTGAGCGTTTTGAGCATGGATATCTTTGACAGTCCTCTCTAGAGCCATCTCTACTGAAATAAACAGTAGGAGAATAAGGAGACCTGAAAGGGAAAACCTGTCATGATACGATGCATGATATGTGGATGCATATTTTCAAGGATCTCGCGAGGTAAACACAAGAAAATGTTAGAGGTTGAACTTCGATCAACATTTTTGATTTGGAGAACTTTTGTATTTGTGGATGTCCTTCCATAAGAATCAAGCTCACCATGTCGAGTGGGTCATAGCCCTCGATTCAAGTTGTTACACTTGATCTTTGACAGTGTTTGTTTAGAGGAAAATGAATCCTCTTTCCCTTTGGTAGACGTCTGGTTCAACGTGACCCTGCATCAAAAACCCTCGAGATCCTTGAAATGGTTATTGAAAATGCTATGGTATGATGTTATGATGTTATGATGTGATGTATGACCCTGCATCACTGGATTATTTTCTGTGTTCATTGTTTCAGTTTAGCCACTTTACTGGCGACCGAAATATTCCAAGAAAACAACCCTCAATGAGTGTAGTATCGAGTATCTACCAACTTCGGACTGCACCAAAGCCGGTCATCTTACTACCCCTAATAAGGCCAAGATGGTCAAGTAAGGTTCTAAGAGTTCATTAGTGCTTCATGACATCACTCAGCGGCCCCATATTCTCTTTGATTGACTCAAAGGCTACCGGTACCCACAAATATGTCGCACTAACGTAGCCACTGCTTCAACCATGTCGGTATACCCTGCACAGTTCCCTCACAGTTTATTGCTACTTACCTAAAAGGTGTCCCCAAATCCGGGTGTAGGATTTAAAACAAACCCAAACAAGGAAACCAACATGTAAAGCAATCAAGGCAAACAAGATAAGCATGCAAAGGTGATCTAAAACCCTAAGGTAACCCCACTTTTAGAATCTCCCCAGCAGAGTCGCTAGTTCTGTGATACGGTGGGAGAATTGACTTGAGGTTTTATGTTTGTGTTCGCAATTGTGCGGTTTAGCAAGAGTCACCACCGACTTTTTATTTTATCCAAAGGAAAGGTCAAAAAGCACAAGAAAGACCTTTGAGATGTTTTCTTGGGTTCGGGGGTAGATTATGAAAAGGGAAGGTGCAAGCACCCTTTTCATCCATGGTTTTCCATGGGCTCTTAGTTACTTGTTTAGATCACTTGCTTTGCTTTTCCAATTGTTTGAAATGGTGCTTTGTGTGTGGTTTTGAAAGATGTTTTGAGAAGAGGCCATCGCTGTGGCAACCTTTGTAATGATTCTTGTTTGAATGTATACAAAGGTGTTTTTGTCTTTTGAAAAGATTTCAATGTTTTGGAAGTTTGATTTGGAAAATGTTTTGAAGTTATGTTGTGAGGTGTGTTTGAAAATGGAAAGGATGTTTTTGCAAGCTTTTTGATCAAGTAACTAAGAGCTATCTACCCTATTTTACTCAAAGATCCTTCCTAATGTTTTTAACCCTTTTGACAGTGTTGTTTCACCATTGCATTTGGTGAACAACCTTGTGTTAGGATGTTAAACGGGACAGGCGCGGGTCATCGTATAGACCATGATAGCAATTGCGTCAAGTATCTTTGGCAATTTTTTGAGGGACTTGATCATTTTTGTTTAGGCAACCAAGATAGCGTCATCGAGGGACTATGATCTTTTGTTTTGTTTTTTGTTTTGCCAAAGTACCCAACATGCATACCATGGCCCATTTTTGAAGGCAACAAGTGGATTGTAACCCTAGGGGTGCAAGTGTGCATTGTGTTATGCATTCAAATCTTGTATTAGGTCATCTAGCGGTTGATTTTGAATCTTGCCATACACGCCTAATTACTATATAGTATATTGAAAGCAATAAATTGCGGGAATTAAAAGTCTAAGTTATTACAAAAAAGTATCCGGGGATGGGGGTACAATTATTTACAAATGGGGATGAGTCTCACAAGAATAATAATGTCCACATATCAAATGTTACAACCAAATCGAATTGTCGCAATTCGGTGTAAAATTATAATAAATTATAAAAATAAGGAAAATCAGTAAATTATGAGATGCATGTATTTATTTACAAATAAAAATCTATTCTACAAGAAAGATTAAAAATTATATTATTATTTGGTTTTAATTAATTATGAAAAGAAAAAGTATTAAAGAAAGAAAAATTACTTAAGTTAATGTTTCTATTATTTTTTTGTATTTTTATTAGTGTAACAATTATTAATAATAAAAGAAGACAAATTAATTTAAGAAAATAAATACTACTAGTATTATTAAAAAAAACGAATTAATGAAATAAAAAAAGGTTAGTGTTTGGTGAATCAAAAGAGATTAAAGAAGGAATGGGCTTAGGTTTATTGTTGGGCCCAAGTGAAAAATGGAAGAAGGGACAAAAAGGGGTCAGAATGGAGACAAGAGGGGGGTGTGATGGCCAAATGTTGTTGTGGGCTTAAGTTTACGTTTGGGGCGGACATGCCCAGTGACAAGTTGTACAACGTTTTTCTTTTTGCTCAGGGGTTCGTTCATTTTAGCATATTAGGGTTTGTGTTGTTGTGGACACAGCGGTGCCGTTCTCCCACTCGCTTCTTCATCTTTCTCAAGCACGCTTCTGATCTTTTCCTCTCAGGCCACCGGAGCGCCACCCCACTCTCTATCCTCTTTACGATGATCCAGGGTTATGAGTGAATGGTACATTTCGTCATCTTTGTGTTTTAACAGTTTCATTGTTTGTTTGATTCTTCATGTTACTTTACAGTTTAATCTTTTAACCTTTGGATGTTTACATGCTTGATATGTAGTAATCGTTTGAGAAGATCATACCTTGGGGGACTTTTCTGTAAAATGAAGGGAGAGAAAAGGGTGAGGCGGAGGCGCGTCTTTGGTGGCCAGGCGGAGGACGGAGTGATGATGGTTGCGCGCTTTTTCTGGTATCTTTTGTCTTTTCTTTCTCAGATATTGATGTTGATGATGAACGAATTCTGAAACTTGTTGTTCTTGATTTTTGTTGATGATTAAAAATTCTGAAACTTGTGTTGGTTGTTTCACTTATTGAAAACTTTATTTCTTCCTCTCTTGAATGATGATAAACTTATTCTGAAGCTTTTGATTTTCTATTGTGGATTGTTTAATGATGATGGTGATTGTTGGTTGATGATGAAGCTTGATATAAACTTCTGAAATCTCTTCCTCTTTCTTTGATATTGAACATTGATGATGATGGTTATTGTGAATATGCATTGGTTAGTTTCTGAAATTCTCTTCCTCCCTCTTGAATATTGAAAGTTGATGATGAAAATGTCTCTGAAACTGTGTTGGTTAGCTTCTGAAATTCTCTTCCTCCCTCTTGAATATTGAAAGTTGATGATGAGAATGTCTCTGAAACTTTTGTTGATTTGTTTGGCAAACTAGTTTTTTGGCTTTGATGTTAGTTTGTGAAACTGTTATGGTGTTGGGCAGTTTTGTTGGACAGGTTTGGAGCCTTGAGTTTCAGACTTTGGCTTTTGTTTGAAACTGTTTAGTTAATGGCTGTGCAGTTTGGTACAGGTTTGACAACAGATTGCTAGGCTTGGTCTAGTTTGTAGTTTTGCAGTTTGGAACTGTAGGCTTGGCAAGCAGGTTGGGAAGTTTTGTTGGTTTGCTTGATGAGTTTGTTGTTTGGCCTGTCTGTTTGTTTTGACAGGTTTGGAGCTTGGCTTGTGGTTTGAGTAAGCTTTTGGTTGTGGTAAACTTGTGAGTTTTGAAGGTTTGGCCAGTTTGTTTTTGATTTTGATAGCAGGTTTGCAAGTTTGCAAGTTGTGCAGGCTTTGGAGTATGTTTTGGGTTTTTGGCCAAGTATTTTCCTTCCTGCTGTTTATGTAGTTAGATAGTTTTATATCCTCTTGTTATTTTACTTGTGACAGCCTGCTTTAGCCAAACTGCAAACTTTTCACAAAAGGTACTCTCTTTCTCTCTTCCTATCTCCCTGAAATAAGCACTTTTTGCTTATTATATTATATTCTGAAAAGTTGCCTATGCCTGGAACATTATCACAACTATGACAAGCCTTTGGCTTGTCAATTGGTTTTCCTTCTGCATTGTATTACCTGCTATTACTGCTATACTTTCTGCATTGTGTACTTTTGCTAGTTGGCTTACTTGACAATTTTTGCATTCAGTTTGGGTTTGCCATACTTAGTTTGCTTAGTTTATGTTGGTATAACATATTTAGCAATGCATCTTGGCTTGTTTTGCAACTCAGTTTGATTACTGCAGTTTGGTATTCAGTTTGGCATAGTTTTGCTGCAAGTTTGCTTTGTATGCAGCATGTCTTTGTATGCTTGCCTTGTACCTTGCTCTTGTACAGCATGGCCCATGTTTTGCATTTGAACCAATTGCTCTTGTATGCTTGTATTTTTTTATCTTTTACTTTTCTCTTTGTGAACCAAGAAGAGCAATCTTCTTGTGATTTGCAAAGAGAAAAATAAAACATGATGAACAAATAGCATTCTGATTCCGGGCGGCAAACTTTAATGATGACTTTTTTCCTTTCTTTTTCTAATTGAAAATTCTTTTCAATTAACTGTACTAATTTTTCCTTTTGTCTTTTTCAGGTGAATGCAAACTTCGACGATAAAGGAAGCAGAGGAAGCAAGGGACCTTGGGCATGGGAGCAATGGAGTTTAGGAGGCTTAGGCTTAGATTTATTTATTCATTGTAATAATTTATTCTTTAAATACTATAAGTTTATAAAACGTATAATATTCAAACAATAAACTATTTTTGTAACAACATTTGCAATGAAATAAAAAAAGTCTTTTACCAATAAAACTCTTCTACTGTCAATATCTTTCAATTTTTCCCTTTGCATCTTCACTTTTTATTTGAGATTCCTGATTAAAAATGACTGAAATTATATTCCAGCATTTCTAATACAGATAACTTAAAAATCTAAGTAATCTCAAAACTTTGCAATCTCATAACTTGCGGCATCATTCCAATCAACATACGCGTTATGTATTCCAATAAGCAAGCAAGCATTCCATTAATCAAGCAAACGTTTAGTTCCATTAACAAGCAGATGCCTTAATATTCCAAATAAGAGTCTCAGCTCTTATCCCAGATAATCAGACCTTGAGAACAACCAGTAAACTTGAACAAGCGTGAAAACATGTAGCAGCTAATTGAATTTCTGAGGGTTATGCTTCTTCTGAGAAATGCGAGAGAAAAAACCCTAATTCTTGATTCACTGCCAGAGAACAGTCTGTTTGATCGATTCTTGAGCCGAACTTAAAAATCAGAGAAAACCCTAGGATTATGATTTCTTGTGAAAAAGGGAGGGCAAATTTTGGGGTACAACAGTGGGGCATCGACATGATCGGCGAGATCAGACCTACCGCGTCCAACGGGCATCGCTTTATTCTAGTAGCTATTGATTATTTTACGAAGTGGATTGAGGCAGCTTCCTTTGCTACGGTAACCAAGAACGTCGTGGCGCGGTTTATCCGACACAATCTGATTTGTGGATACGGTGTACCAGAGAGGATCATTACGGACAATGGTACAAATCTCAACAATACGATGATCACCGAGCTCTACAAACAGTTCAAGATACAGTATCATAACTCTTCTCCCTACCGGCCGAAGATGAATGGGGCTGTTGAAGCAGCTAATAAGAATATCAAGAAGATTGTTCAGAAGATGACGGTGACATACAAAGACTGGCATGAGATGTTACCATTTGCTCTTCATGGGTACCGTACCTCAGCACGGACGTCGACAGGGGTAACACCCTATTCTATGGTGTATGGCATGAAGGCATTCCTACCTATCGAAGTCCAGATACCCTCTCTCCGGATTATGAAGGATGCAGGTTTGAGCAAAGAGGATTGGATCCAGACCCGGCTTGATCAGCTGAGTTTAATCAATGAGAAGAGACATACTGCTATTTGTCATGGTCAGACGTATCAAAAACGAATGATCAAGGCTTTTAACAAGAAAGTCAAACGACAAGAATATCAATTCGGGGATCTGGTGATCAAATGCATCATACTGCCGCAAGGTGATCCCAGGGGCAAATGCACCCCCACGTACGAAGGGCCATTTGTGGTTAAGAATATCTTCTCAGGAGGAGCTATGATTCTAACCACCATGGATGGTGACGATCTTCCTCACCCCGTCAATGTAGACATAGTGAAAAATACTACACAATAATCAAAGACCCGCCGGGTCGACTGGCCTAGGCAAAAATAAGGGCTTCCCGGCGAACCAAAAGGGTTCGGGCAAAAGTAAGGGATGAAAATAATAAAAAAAATGTACACCCAGCAAGTCGAAAACCTGAAAAGGCGGCTTGGGCAAAAAAGGGTATCCCGGTGGACTGAAAACCCGAAAGGGCGGTCCTGGCAAACATTATCGATTGAAGCGTAACACTATGTCTCATTGGATCATCTTGCAACTAGACTTCGGTATCGACTATCAAGCTTGGATGGCGCCAATGAATCTGATCTACCTTCAACCAAGTAGCAAAGTGATGATATGCTCGAAGAAATAAAGGCAATAGTAGAGTTGGAACCCAGTGGGATTGTTCACATAGCTGTTTTTATTTGTTTTTCACAAATTGTATAATTTCTATCTTTCGGCGGTGTTCTCTTACTAGGACGTCAGCCTCTTGTACAAAATGCCTATTATAGGCTAACTTCAAGAATCAATACAATTCATTTTACAATAAATTTCAAAAATTGTTTTTCTTTTTCTGTTTTGTTTTGCAAGAACATCCAATGATTCATTTTTGATATATGCATTTGAAAATAATTGCTGCTCATAAATATTTACATGCGAAACAAAAGACAATTACTCGTAATTCCAGGAACAGGGGCAAACAAGAAATGTCCAAACCTTACAGTTGCTCTACCCACCAGGTACAGGGACAGAGCCAGCTTGAGAATATGACTAAAGGTACATACACTCCCCGCAGAGTAAAAGGTATCTAAAAACAGTGGTGTTAATTCTCCCCAAGCAGAGTTTATCTATCACAAGCAATAGAAAATTATCCCCGGTGGAGTCTATTTCTTCCACAGGCAGAAACTCATCCCCGGCAGGATTCATTATCACCAGCAACAGTAATTCATCCTCAGCTGAGGATATTTCTCCAGATCAGAAGATCTTCTAGCAGAATATCTCTCTTCCCCACAGAGTCATTCTCTCACCAATTTATTCTCAAATCATCTTCGGTCGTTACCCCTAGCAAGAACGAGGAACTCAACTCCTTGTATTCTCCAGCAGCAGTCAGGGATTTATTTTCCCCAGCTAGAGAACATCACGAGAACATTGCATATCCATACATCATGGCATACGCATATACATCATACAGCACAATCTCATTTATTTTGAGAACATCATTACTCGATACATGTCATACATCATGACATTACATACGACTAACTCTTTACCTTTCAGGGAAATATACAATCAAATTCTCACAAGTTTTCTCTGGTTCAGTCAAATCAATGCTAAGATTTCCGTTCCAGTTCAAGTTATGAAGCTCGGATTCAACCGGATAATATCTTGATTTCTCCAAAACACCATGAAGCCTGGAATCGACCAGATAGTGGTATATCTTAAATTCAAGCTATGAAGCCTAAAAATCGACTGGAAAATAGTTGAATCCCCAAGAAGTTACTGTGAAGCCTGGAAATCGACCAGATAGCAGTACAAGACACCATGAAGCCTGGAATCGACCAGATATTAGTATATCATAAACACAAGTTGTGAAGCTCGGAAATCGACCGTAAAACTGCTTAACAAGGTATTGTGAAGCCTGGAAATCGACCAGATAGCAGTACAAGACGCCATGAAGCCTGGAATCAACCAAATAGTGGTATATCATAAACACAAGCTGTGAAGCCCGAAAATCAACCGGAAAACAGCTTAATCCTCATCAAGTTATTGTGAAGCCTGGAAATTGACCAAATAGCAATATAAGAAACCGTGAAGCCTGGATTACGACCAGATAGCGGAAAAAGACACTGAAGCCTAGGACACGACCAGATAACAATATAAGATACTATGAAGCTTGGAATTCGACCAAATAGCAGTTTACCTGGCCAATTACTAAGAAGCTCGAAATCGACCAGATATTAGTATGCTTTAAATTCAAGTTAAAGCCCAGATGCGACCGGATAACAACTTAATTTCTTCTGAAGCCTGGAGCACGACCAGATAAGAAGTGAGAAATTGCGAAGCCTGGATAACGACCAGATAGCAAGTTTAATCTCATCTCCCAAATAAGTCATTGTGAAGCCTGGAGCACGACCAGATAACAGTCAGACTTATTTTTTTCTCAGCAAATCACTCTGAAGCCTGGATCATGATCAGATAACAGTTCATTTTCACCTTACAGACAATCTTCAGTATCAACTGACAAACTCAAATGGTACTAATCAATCCAATCAACTTCGGACAAAGCAACAAATGGATGAGACGCTCAGAGACATAAAGGCTATAGCAGAATGGGAACCCCATGGGATTATTTTACATAGTTGTCTTTTCTTTGTATCAATTGTCATTTTTACGATGACATTCTCTTACTAGGATGTTCGTCTCTTTGTACAAAAATACTTATTCAAGTTAATACAAAGATATTCTTTTAAAAGTACAAAACTATCTGTTTTTCTTTTACTTTCCTGTTTTGTTTGCAAAAACGTCCAGCGATTATTTTTGACCATATGCATTTGAACGTAATTACTGTTTATAAATGAACGCATAAAAAGGAAAAATAAACAGAAAGAAAATTATTGTTGGCTTTAAGAAACATGATAATATCTATGTGTTGTACCCCAAAATTTACCCTCCCATATTTCTCAATACATTTCAAGTGAGGTCCTCAAATTGCTCAAGGAAGTCCAAGGGTTGACCAGACAAACTTTCTCCTAAGGCAGTCTACCTCAAATTAGGGTTTCATTTTGCATCAAGATGTTTGAGTCCAAAGGATCCCAAATTCTCATCATTGTCCTAATTTGTTCTCAAGATCATCCATGTCAAGTTTCAAGCCTTTCAGAGGAAGTTTGCTCAGTCAATTGCTCAAAAGCTTGAAAATTGACTATGCTAGGGCAAAAGTCGACTGTGTCCTACATACAGTCAAACTTCAAGATTTTTGGTCAACGTCCTCATTCTGAAGTATTATTCATCATTTGATAAAGGGTTGATCATGATTCCTCAAGGTTTCTCACAATTCATCAAAATACAAAAGTTGCTAAATTAGGGTTTTGTGGGAAAAGTCAACTCAACTTTGACCAAGCATAACTTTCTCATACTTTATCAAAAATGACCCATCCAAAGCTCATTTTGAAGATGATGTAATTCCCTACAATTCATCTTCATCTCCCAAGTTCAAAATATGCACTCACAAGAAGATACAATTTTGGACATTATAGGTCATTTTGGAAAGTCAACAAAAACACCTTTTTTTTCAAAGCTTCATACATGAACATGGAAGACTCAATTGAGATGAGACCAAAAGGGTTGCTTGGAGGACATCTTAATCTTTCTAAAAAGTCCAAGAACACATCTCTAGGGTCAAAATTGAAGGAGTTATGCATTGGAAAAGTTGACCCTTTTTGCAAAATTGTCAAAAGTCAAAAGTGGCCAAAATTGCATTTTTTGTCACATGGGCCCAATTGTTTATGCTTGCATTGAGTTAGTAACATGACCCACGACCCATGATCTCTCCCACTTGTCTTTATTTTATTTTTGTCATTTATTTTGATTTTTATTTCAATTAAATCAAATAAAATCAAAATAAAATCATGAAAATATCAAAACTAATCAAAGCTTGAGATTTTGTGCATGTTTAGGCCTCTTATACAGCTGGAAGAAGAATCAAATCGTGCAAGCTTTATTTGTATACAAAAAGATTGGATTTGGCTTGATTTGGAAAGATTTGCATAAGGATCAAATCATGATTCAATCATCTTAATTGAAAAATATTTGAAGCAAGTTTGTAACCTAATTCATTCTAGGGTACATATAGAACAAGTGCAGACCAAAAACAGGGACATTGGAGGCGTGAAAAGAGAGGAGCAAATCTCAAAATTTCAAAGAAAAGTTGCAATTTGATTTCCTAGTTCCAGGATTTCTCAAGCCATTCCAGTCACACAAATCACTTCCTGGACGTTCTAGGATCCTCTTCCAATCCTTAGCAAGCTCCCTCAAGCCCAGAATTGCACTGTAAGCATCTCACGACATCCATGCTTTCTTGAAATCGAATATCACCCTTCTGGCACTTTTAGCATGATTTATTTGCATATTCGGAATCCTTGAAACATTTGCAAGCTAATGGTAATACTTAATTGCATTTTTATTGGCTATACAACAAGTTTCCATGTTTAGGGTTCTTGGATCATTTTTGGGGTTTTTCTTTACAGGTACAATTGGCCACGGATAAGGGTACCATGATGCTCGTGAGGTTGACACGAGTTGATTGGTACCATTGTTGTGTATTTATCATGCTTGTACAGGATTTTACAAAAGCCCAGGGTTATACCTACACCCTTTGTCCGTAGGTAAAAGTTGCAGAACTTTTAGCAACGGTTGGGAGGAAGGAGATGATAGCGTGGCATCCTATGATTCGCCCATTCAAAAATTCGCGCGTTTTGATAATTGTTATTTTGTTTTTCCATTATAATAATTATCTGTTGTTCCATATACACAAAGACAAGCTAGCTCAAATGGTCAGCGTTGTTGTGGAAAAGCCAAAGGGCCTGAGTTCGATCCCCAGGTCCCCATATTTGTTCAATATTATTTTCTTTTATATGATCAGGTATACGTGCACGCAATGAGTCCACCATATGCCCTCAGCGCCCAGCCACCAGATCATCATCAAGGCAGATCCAATGCCTTCTCCATGGAGGTCCATCATAGGCCTAGTCAAGCTTGCAACACAGGATCTGGAAAGTCAACATGGGCTAGGCGTTTTTGGGCTCAGAAATTGCAATTCAGACCCTCCTTTTTGCTATAACACCAGGCCTATTCTAATTTCCTTTCTATTTCTTTCTTTTATTTAATTTCTTCATTTATTTATTTTCTAACATAAAATTAAATTCTTTTTTTTTTACAAAATCATAAAATCAATTTCACCAATTTAGAATTTAGGTTTCATTTTATTTTATCAAAATCAATTTTATATTAGTTTTTTAATTTAGGTTTAATTCTAACTTTTTTGTAAATAATTAAAATCAAATTAGAAAATTAGGTTTGTTCTTGATTATATTTTTATTTCTTTTCATAAAATAACAAAAATGCAAAAATAGGTCAAATTAATTATTTTTCTTAATTTAAATTAATTAGTAATTAGGTTTGTATTTATTCAATTAAAACCTTATTTTCTCAAAATAATCAAAAACAACAAAAAATGATTTTTCTTTCAATTAGGTTTAGACGGGGTCAAAACCCTAATTTTTCTCGTTCTTAATTCATCGCGCGCATTTACTATTTTTTGCGATATTAATGTAACTGCTCATGGTATGTAATAGTTTAATTAGGATTTTCTTTTATTTATCGTTTTACGGGTTTTTGGCTATGTAATTAATCCCCCTCCCTGAAGCCTTGTAATAGCGTAGTTTTATTTTCCGCATTTTGATTCTCGCAAATATTAACTGTTAGATGTATGATAATAGGATTGCATGACAAGAATGTATGTTAAATTTTAAAATGGTTAGCAAACCCTAAATGTGCAAAGATAATAACTGAAATCAAATCACTCGCACATGCGCACTCCTAGGGTATACTCTCACTTTGGTTGCCTTCGGTAAACGATCATATAGTATAGGGTGTTTTAGTGGTTTCCCTCTTGTCTAAACAAAGATCAAATGTCCCGTTCGGAAATGTTGCCTCGGAAATGTTTCCTCGGAAAGGTTGCCTCTTAAATGTTGCCTCGAATATGATCTTAAGACATTAGGGTTATTACTAAGACGTCCTAACATTGATTTAGTGATTGTACGTCCCTTTCGAATTGACCCTTATAACTCCAATGACGGTGCTTCCTATTTCTCAATAGTAGGATAGCGCTGTCTAAAGGAAACAAGAACAAAAACATTCTTTTTTCGAGTAGGTAGATGCTAGTAGGCACTTGCTCAAAATAAACTTTTTCACACTTACACTCTTTTCAAACAAAGTTTTCAAAAACACTTTGTAACACTCTTGAAGACAGAAGCAAGGGTTAAAACGAAGTAAAACAAAAAAAATTCAAAACACACAAACACGGAAGCAATTTTTAAAATGATGAGCAAGTACCTAAGAGCCCGTAGAAAACTACGGATATAAAGGGTGCTAATACCTTCCCTTTCTATAATCTATCCCCCGTACTCAAAATCTCGAAAAAGGAAGTTTTCTGTGGTTTTGTCCTTTCCTGTTGGATAAAATAAAAGTCGATGGAGACTCTTGCTTACCGCGACATTTTGCAAACACAAACGCAAAACGCAAACCAGCATTTTCTTAAAAATAGTCTGGTTCTGCCACCGTATCACACTATGGGCCATTCCATAAAGTCCCCACAGGTACTTTCCCTAATGGAACGGGAGCTAGGACATCCTACTACAAGATCATTGCTATTTCGCCACTATGTAACCTAATGATATCTGTTGCTTTCATGTCCCCGATGGAACAAAACTTCCAGTTACTGCTCCAAAGATTCCTCAATGAAAGTCACCCAACTGCTCAGGAATTCCCCCAATAGGATTTCACCAAGTCCACAAGCAATGCACGACATTTCCCTTTCCCAATAGAGTTTACTTCTCTAATGACAGAAACACATCTATAAATGCTTCAATTTCAATAAGATATGAAGTCTTACACTCCATATTCCTAACAACGGTCAGGGATTTATTTTCCCCAATCTAAACATCACTGCAACAGAACAACTAACATGTGCATACATTGCATTCATACATCATAAACATCGGCAACACAAATGCATATATCGCAATCTCATTTACTTTGAGAAACATCATTACACCATGCATTTTCATACATCATGACATTACATACAACTAACTCTTTACCTTTTCAGGAAAGACCAATCAATAAAAAATTATCATCAAAATTTCAACAAGACAAGACAATTATTTGTGAACAAATCAACGGTAGATCAATTCCCGAAACAGGATGGGGTGACTATCTACATGACAAATACTTCTTTTCCAGAGCTTCCCTGGTTCAGTTTAAATCTCTCAACGATATATCCTGATTCTTTCCTATATACACTTTCTCTAGTTCAGATAAATCACTCCAAGATTCATTCTATTTATTTTCCAGACCTCTGATGGTTCAGTTTAAATCTCTCAACGGTTTATTCTGATTCTTTCCTGTAGACACTTTCTCTGGTTCAGATAAATCGCTCCAAGATTTATTCTGATTCATTTCCATACCTCTGATGGTTGAGTTTAAATCTCTCAACGGTATCCTAATTCTTTCCTGTAGACACTTTCTATTGTTCAGATAAATCGCTCCAAGATTTATTCTGATCCTTTTCCATACCTCTGTTGGTTTGGTTTAAATCTCAACGGTTTATCCTGATTCTTTCCTATAGGCACTTTCTCTGGTTCAAATAAATCGCTCCAAGATTTATTCTAATTCTTTTCCAGACCTCTGTTGGTTCAGTTTAAATCTCTCAACGGTTTATCCTGATTCTTTCCTGTAGACATTTTCTCTGGTTCAGTTTAGACCCCTCAATGGTTTATCCTGATGCTTTCCCAATAGACGCTTTCCCTGGTTCAGTGTTAAATCAACCAAAGATTTATTCTGATTCTTCCCAGTTAAATATTATTCAAGACTTCTACTAGGTTCATTTTTAAATTGACCAAATATTTATTTTGATTCTTTTCCCAGTTAAAGTCAGGCTTAGACTTAGTCTAATCTCTGTCAACAATCACCTTTGGATGGCATCTATAAGCCCATCTCCGCCAACTCTCCATTATTTCTCCAAATGGCATCTTTAAGCCCATTCCTCACACGTCAACGACAATATCAAGTGCAAATTTCTGGGCACTCTAGTGTTCAATCATCTTCCACCTTCAATTCACGAATGGCAGATTCAACAATCTAACTCTTCAGGTTTAAGAAGATTGAACAGGGGCAGCTGTTGTACCCCAAAAATTTGCCCTCTCATTCCTCAAGACAATTTTCACAAAGTACTCCCAAAATCCAAGCTTACACAAATACATTTGGATTTTTCAGCATTAAGATTAAGGAAGAAGTTGCTAAAAAAGGACAAAACAAATGAAAATGCCCTTTTTGACAAAATTAAAGGAAAATCAAGTTCCTTTCAATTTTGCATCCTTCGATTGGACACTTTGTCCTGGGTTGCATCTTTCATTTGGGAGTTGGATTCCTTTGGGGCAAGTTTATTTCATGCTTCGATTGAGGCATTGGGCTCATTTGGCTAGGATCATTTCCTGTTTCATTTTAGCGCTAGACCTCGCTTGAATGTTTGTGCAAATCTTTTGTTTGGCCCCACAACATCTTCCCTGCGTTTTGACCAAGACATACAAGGCATAATTTCCTACCATAATAACATGCACAAGGCCAAACTCCCATTTGAAGCATTTTGTTACAAGCTTTGACAGGGCAACACTTCCTATCAAACAACTTTAATTCACAAGGCAAAAAGCTTCCTGATGATGTTCTTCGATTCAGGAGGCCAAAGCCTCCCTTTTGCCCTCTTCGATCACGCGTTTTCCCCCTGCAGGCCTCCTTCGTTTGGGGCAATGACTTTCCCATCATTGCAAGCTTTGATTGAGCCTTTCATCCCTTGCATGCATCCTTCGTTTGGCGGTGTGATTCCTTCAGCACAAGTCTTTAGTCATGCCTTTCGTTTGGGCATGTGGCTCCCATTTTATAAGCTTTCGTTTGAATATATTTGCATAAGGTCATAAGGTAGGAACCTCCTGCACATACTCTTTCATTTCGCCATATGGCCCCTTTACAGGCAAATTTGAGTGGGCAGGATCTCTTGTAGAAGTGGCCTGCTTCAAACATACAAACTCTGAACTATGCCATTGCCTCAGGTGAAGGAAGCACCGTGGTGGTGCATTCGAAGGGCTTTCCAGGCTTGTCTGGATGTCCCCAATCGAATGCTATGTGTTACTGACCCATCCCAAGAGCATTAATTTGGCCCCTTCGAAGGATATCCATGTGAACCATTCGAATGACATTTCGATTTGAAAAAAGAGATGGTTATTGAAGAGTCTGGTCGAAAGGCAAGGCTAGGGGGTCAAGAAAAAATATTGAGATGTCAAAGGTACTTGTTGACCAATTCTCATGCACTGCCAAGATCAGGCCTAGTACATTGGCCATAAAACTCCAAAACTGCTGCACAGCAGTCCTGCAATGCTGCCTTATTCCTTGCACCAAAACGGCAATAAAACATTGTCCCTCGAAAGCTACAAATACAACATACTCTTTTTGTTTGAACCTTTTGTTTTCCCTCCCAAAGCATCAGCCTAAGCCATCTATAAATAGGAGACATCACCACACATGTTAAGGGCGCCTGAAGGATTGCAAGAAAACACTTGTGAAATTTCTCAAAAATTCTCAAGCACCTCCCAACATTATTTTTCAAACACTTCTATACACTAAGAAAAAAAACCTTCGATTCATCCTCCAAGTGACCATCAAACCACCCTTCAACCCACTCCCCCAGCTATCATACAATAGGCCTTTGAGTTATCCCATCACTTGTTATAAAAGAGCCTTCGATCCACTCACACAACCTCTTTCGACCCAGTCACTGCTTTCACAAAGTAGCAACTGGACTAGCCTCAGGAAGGTCCCAACAAACTCACATTTTCCATCAGAGAAAGCACTTACATCTCCCCTTCGATTTAAGGACTTCAAGAGGTAAGTTTTCTTTCAAACTTGAGTCTATCCAATTTTGATATCATGTGCACATGCCAATAAAGAGAAATGTAGACATTTCTAGACCATGTTTTAGATTTCGATTTTGACTACCTATATGTTGAAAACTCAACCTTAGTTTAGTTATACTTTGGACTTTGAGACCCATTAGTTTTCATGCTAACCCCTGGACTATAGTTATGTTTGGTTATTGCATTTTTAGACTTTAAGATAGGTTTGTTATACCCTTCGATTGGCTAGTTGTACAATATTTTCGAATCACAATCTGAGGGCCCAATATGCTTACAAAGAGTCAGCAAGGAGTCTGTGGCGAAGCATGAGCTTTGTTACTCCTAGGCCTCAAACGAAGGCCAGAATCTTACTGTCTCGAGGCCTCAAATGAAGTCTAGAACTTTTCTATCTCCAAGTCTCAAGCGAAAGGCAGAACCATGTTGACTTCCAGGCCCAGACGAAAGGCATGACCATCCTAATTCCAACCCTCAGTCGAAGGAGACATAAAGGAAAATTAAAGGGCAAGACTCCACTGACTTCAGAACCCAAATCGAAGGAGGCCAGAGAATGCAGAATCGAAGGGACTTTCTACCTGAATCGAAAGATATGTTTTTCTTGCCTTTATTTCATTTTTGCCTTTTTATTTCCATGCTATTCAATATGGTTATAATAGTGTAGGATTTTATCTTTTTTCATTTTATTATTTTTGTATAAATGTTAGTAACTAAGATGTATGGTAAGATAAAAACAACAAGTAGATAACTAAAAGTCCAAAAGACAAAATGCATGCAATCAAACACACTCCTCACACACATGCACCCCTAGGGTAATTCCACTTGTTGCCTCAGAAAAATAGTCATGTCCCTCGAATATGGGCGTTTTAGCAAAGACCCTTAATAAAAGATCATAGTCCCTCGATGACCCTCAATGTTGCCTTCGGTGAACGATCTAGTCCCTAAACGACATGGCTAAAACATCCCATAGGTTTCCTTCTATGACTATACAAATGTCCCATGCCCGTCCCTTAACATCCAACGATGAGGCTTCTTATCAAATCAACAGTAAGATAGCTGTAGCGGTAGAAATGTTTAAGACTAAGCCATTGGATTGACTAGACTTATAAAAATCAAAATAAAAATCTTCAATGTGCTTTATTATTTCCAAAGGAATGGGAAAAGAGCGAGTAACCCAAAAAGAGGGGGAAAGATTCAAGGCAAGGGGGTTGGTTATGCAAAATGGAAGGTATTAGCATCCTAAACATCTACGGTACTCCGCAGGAACCTCTTTGTAAAATCTGTATATTTTGGCTATAAAATGTTATATGTAAAATAGATGGTGGAGGTGAGAAAAGAAATATATTTTTTATAATTTTTGCACCCGCCGTGGTTTCAAACCTTTAGTGCCTACGTACCACCTTTCGTGCAATAGGGGATCAAGGTACACGTAGTTCACCTTTTGAAAATTTTAAAACACAAGTGTGTTGGTTAATTTTATGAGATAAGACATCATCGTCATTGCCCATGTGGAAAACATACTTACTACCCACAATCATGAGAAAGGAGAATTTGCATCATCTCAAAGTGGAGGATATGGATTGGATTTTAAAATCAACAACGTCTCACTCAACACCCAAGTGGAAAATATCTCTTTTCACTACATATTGTAGAAGTATAGTTGTTTGCATCACTACAAGGATTGACAAGAGTCTAATCTTTTGAGAAAGGTTTTAAAATAAAAAGTCAAAGTGGCAAAATGGTTTGAAATGAGATTGATTAACTTTTAGTCTTCTCACAAAAAAATGTCAAGGTATTATTAAGTTGATTGAATTTTATTTGTGAAAAGGTTTTAAAAATGCATGGACCTAAGTCCAAGTTTATTATGAAAATGGTTCAAGTTTCAAACAAGAAGAACTTTCAAAAGAAGGGAGAAGATTTTTGAAATTAAAGAAGATGGGAGGAGATGAAGAGAATATCCTAAAGCATAAGGTAAAAGCTAGGGATAAGAACCATCTAACCAACAAAAAGCCAATACTTGACATAGTGAGTCAAGATAGAATTCTCATTCTTTAGATTTAAACCAAGCAAGCAAAGATACTAGACCTCTTGAGAGAACCCAACTTCAAGTGTATTAAGTCTTCACAAAAATTGGGCAGAGTAAGGATTGTATACGGGTGAGCTCCATATTACAAACAAAGTATATAATCACAATAACCTGCACACAAAACAAACAAACAACGCAATGTATTGAGGTAAACCTCAAGAACTCCAGACAAAATATAAATAAGGTCACAAGGTCTCCAACATAGGCCAATGTTTCTAATCCTAAGTCTAAGAAGTCCAATACTCCATAATGCCAAGGATAGTAACCAAATAGTCCAAGTACCATTAAAGTTTTTTTTGGTTTATGTTAATTATTAAGTATCTTCAAAAAGAAAAGAAAAGCTCAAGTGAGCAAATATGAAAATAGCATGAAATGTAAATGCTAAAGTAAATAGTACAAAAAGCATAAAAATAAAAGCATAAAGTAAAGTCAATTGTTAATAATTAGTGGTTAGTTGGATGACCATCTTGAAACTTGCATTTGGAACTCATTATAGGATTGGTAGAACCAAATCCTCTCAACAACAAGTTGCATTTTCTTTTTGTCAAGTATATCATCCATTTAAGAATTCTCAAGGCAACATTTAATGATCAACGGTGTTTAAGTGATCCGCGTTGACAAAAATTTATGAAGATCCATTAGAGAATTGGTAGAACCAAAGCCTCCACACAATGAACCTCAAGTTTATTGGATCAAAAGGATCAAATTAACATACTTGGGCTTGCAAACATAGGTTTGGGCCACGAATGATAATTTATTCGAATCGGGACAAAATTTAGTGCTATGTTAAGCAATCGTAAGTGGACTTATGTAGAAGTCGCACATATTTTGAGGCCAGTCAATAGAAATCTATCTATTTCATGTTTGGATAAATGATATAGAGATCATTATCCCATAACATGTAATACAATAAGAAAGGGAGATAAGATGAAGAGGGAAAAGGATTAGAGTTTCAAATATCATCAACATCATTCGTCCATTTTAATGGATTTGGTTTATCAACCTATTAATACCCAAGACCCAATTATGTTGAATAATTTGTCTCAAAATATGCCCCAAGTCACTACCACATGATATTTCAAGAATCAAACAAGAATCATGTACAAAAGTTTTCAATTACAAGCATTAATCAAAAGTGAAACCCAAAATGCAAGCCTATGTCAAAAATAGTTTTAAAATATGAAAGTGACTTGAAAAATTATGAAATTAAAACTTTAACTTCCTAAGGTCCTATAAAAGTTAGAAATAAAATTTGGAGTCCCTGGATTGAGGTGGAAATTTACTTTAGAAATGCAAACTTGGAAACTAGCAAGTTTAAGCCTTAAACTAGATGGTTTTGGAAAATAATTTGTGAAAAATATGAAATCGCATTGTAAAATTCCAGAAAAATTATTTTTATGTCCAAAACATATTCAAGAACTCCAAACAACTTCACCTCTGATTTATAGGCATGGGAAGTTAGAACTTTATATCAATTAATATGCATGATCAAGCAAAAACCCTAAAAGAGGAAATTAAGTTCACAAATTAATCAATCATATCCAAAGGCCAAATAAATTTGATGTAAAATAACCTAAATGTAAATAAAATTAAAAGGATCAGAAATCATATTTTTCTTGAATTTTATCTCAAAAATAAAAAAGAAATAGAAAATTATTTACACAAACTAACAAAATTAATGCAAATAAAAGATATTATGTCCAAATGATTTTTAAAATGTAACCAAAATTTTATAAAATTGGAAAAAAAAAATATTTTCAAGTAATAAACTCATATAGGAGTCCAAAAATATTCTTTATGGATTTTTTTACGTAATAGAAATAGGAAAATAAAATTCAAGATTTAAAAGAATAATTAAAACCCTAATTATTTACATGATTTTATTTAATCAAGAAAAATGATTAAAAAAATGAAATCAAAATCAAAATATGAAAATATATTAAAAAAGAATTCTAAAATAATTTTTTCATAATTTTTAAGTGAAATAAATATTAAAACAAAATTTGAGAAAACAAAAGAAGAATTAATATTCAAAGGCTATTACACCTATTTTTGCAAAAACGCGCTGTAAAAAGAACTGAAGCCATGTTCAATTAAAATATGACACATCATCATCCCTACCAAACAACCATGTTGTTCATGTTTTTCAGCTTTGAAACCTCATTTTCATATCACCATAACTCACTCATTTCTTGATGAAATCCAAAGATTCTAACACCAAATTTCAAGATTGAAATTAGTAGAACATGCTAGGATCAAAAAACTCATGAAATGATGCATGGGTGATTGAGAAAATAACGCGTGAAGAATGCTACATGAACACTTTTTTTGATTTACACATTTCAACAAACAGTTTTGAAACTTGATTTTCTCCTTCAATTCTCCATCAAATTAAACGATCCAAGAATGAAAATTGATCAGAAAAATGCAAGGATTATGAATATGCTCTTAGATTTTCAAAAAAACTCATGGATTCAAAGAACGATGCAAGGTTGCAATAGGAGAGAGAAATTGGATCTACTACCTTGCAATGAGTTTGATGATGTTGGAGCTAAAATAAAGAGCTAGTAATGGAGAGAAGCCTGCTTGAATGTGCAGAGATAATAAATGGAGAGAGATGTGAAGAAATTTGAAAAATTATGGAAGTGAGCTTTTGACAACAATGGAGGAAGATTGATATTTGAAGAGAGAGAGGGTATTTCGTGTGAGAGAGGGGGAGAATAGCTTTGTACTGACTTGCAATCTTCCAACCAACCCCTTGCTTGTTGAATTTGATGGCTTTATATAGAGTATGGAAAGAGAGAGTGAGAAAAATGAAAAATGAGGGAGTGAGTGAGGTGTTGCATTTTTCATGTTGTTTTTTGGATGTAAATCACGTGCTCTTGAGTAAGTGAGAAGTGTTGGAGTGTGAGCTTGAAATTGGTCTTGGGTTGTACAAATTTTTCCATGCATTTTCCTGCAAATTTCATCATTCCATGAACACTTCTTTACTCCCTTATATCTCTCTCTATGGTGCATGAAACGACACAAACTTTGAATAAGGCTTAAATCAATGAGTTATTTGGCCATGAACACATGCTTACGAACTGTTTGATAAAATGACAGGCCTGGCTGGGCTGGCTGTGCGCGTGTGATGGCTTGCTGGGTAGAAAATTCAGCATGCATGGTGCCTACTTCTCACAATTATATCTCAAAATGTAGGAAGAATTTGGAGAAACTTTCCTAAGCAAAGTTGTTCCTCACATTTATGGATTCAACTTTGATGTTGGACATTTTTCAAAATAATGAATATTTCACGTAGAAAAGTGATGATGAATGCGCGCCCACAACATGTTTGATGAAATGCCTTGCCTGCCTGGGCTGGCCTTGCCTTGTGCTGGGCAAAAATTCAATTTTCAGCTCAAAATCCTAATCATCATATCTTTCTCTGAACTTAACCATTTGAGATGATTCTTGAATGAAAAATGAAGAGAAAATTCCAATCTACAACTTTCATGTTGCCAACGTTTTGATTTGAGTCCAATCCTATGGATACTTAGAAAAATTTCAAAACTTCAAATAACTTCCTTGACAAGTTAACTCCAATTCACACTTCCTCTTGATATTTTTGCACTATTGACCGTGAAATATGAGAATAGGGATATTGAATTGATGGTTAACCAAAAGTACACTTGGTCAATAACTGGTTTTGACTGTCTTTTGACAAAATGACCATTTTACCCCTTTTCATCAATTGAAACCCTTCAAGCCAAAGTTGATGATCAAACTTCTAATGATAGATGCTCATGACTATGTAGAGAAGTATGGGATCAAAAGTTGCCCAAAAATCCAGAGATCTCCCGATTAAACTCCAAACCATAGTTTTGATCATTTGTACTAGGAGATGGTGCGATGATTGCAATTTGTGCCATGACCTACAAGATGATATTCCAAGGGACAAAATATACACACTTTGAGGTTAGTTAGAAGCATACAAGTACAAGATACAAAAATAAAAGTGCTTCAAGGTGCTTGGTGATTCCATAGGCAAACCCTAAGACAGGATCCAGTAGAAGATAAACCACAAACCCTAATTTGTGATCTGATTGCAATGTGATGGTATGAGATGATAGAGGAATCTTAGGGGCAAAACTTAGGGTACAACAACTGCCCTTATTTAAGTTTCTTCTATCCGGAGATACGAAGGTTAAAAATATTTGTGTCGACGTGATCGAAGATACTTAAATATAAAAACAAACCCTATTTTTGGCCCTAAGATGCCATGCAATGCTTATGAGTATGAATACATATAAACAACTTCAAAGGGACACAAAACACCAATGGGGATGTAGCAAAGGAAATAAGGATCAAAAGAGAAACCCGACCATGAAAATAAATCACTGGTGAGTCAAAAGACCCAACTCTTATTGGAGTAACACCCAAAGAACAGATAAAGTAGCATCAACTCAACTAAAGAGGAGATAGTACAAGATAAAAGTGATTGACAAACAAATGTGAATTACCAAACTCAATAGTCAGAGGTAGAAGATAAAAAAGATAATGACTCACAGATGATGGTAAAAGATCAAAGGATACACCAACTTTCACTGAAGGCGAAACTACCGATGTTCATTGAAGGTAGAAATAGAAAAGAATAACAACAACGACGTTTACTGGAAGTGAGCTACCAACATTCACTAAAGGTAGAGAGACAAACATTGACGTTCAGTGACGATGAACTACCAACTTTCACTGAAGGTAGAGAGAAAAGAAATATCATAGCACCGACGTTAACTGATGGTGAACTACCAACGTTCACTGAAGGTAGCAAAAAGATAACAATCACCAACATTCACTAATGTGAACTACCAACGTTCACTGAAGGTAGTAAGAGAATAACATCGACGTTCACTAATGATGAACTACCAACTTTCACTGAAGGTAGAGAGAAAAGAAATATCATAGCACCGACGTCCACTGACGGTGAACTACCAACATTCACTGAAGGTAGCATAAAGATAACAATCACCAACGTTCACTGATGGTGAACTACCAACATTCACTGAAGGTAGTAAGAGAATAACACTGACGTTCACTGACGATGAACTATCAACTTTCACTGAAGGTAGAGAGAAAAGAAATATGGCACTAATGTTCACTGACGGTGAACTACCAACATTCACTGAAGGTAGAGAGAAAATATCATAGCACCGACATTCATTGACGGTGAACTACCAACGTTCATTGATGGTAGCAAAAAGATAACAATCACCAGTGTTCACTGATGGTGAACTACCAACGTTTAATGAAGGTAGTAACAGAAAATATCATAGCACCAACGTTCACTGATGGTGAACTACCAACGTTCACTGAAGGTAGAAAAAAAATAACAATCACCAACGTTAACTGATAATGAACTACCAACATTTACTGGAGGTAGAGAGAAAATATCATAGCACCGACGTTCACTAACGGTGAACTACCAACGTTCACTGAAGGTAGCAAAATGATAACTATCACCAACGTTCACTGAAGGTAGCAAAAAGATAACAAGTTTTCCCAAAATCATGGCATTTCACTTAGAACGGGTCTCAACTTCTTCTTTAACCGAAGCACTCTTCCTGGAAAGGGTAATATATAAGTTGTCTCAAATAAAGAGACTACCACTTGCAAAGATTTCACAACGAACTGTCTCTGTGATATTGAAAGACTTACCTTCCACTGGAGTAATTTGACAACGAACTGCAAACTATCCACTCATAGAGAAGATAGCAAAAAAAAGTAACATCGACTTTTATGGGGAAGTACAAGTTGCTCAAATAAGGAGACCTGTTACTTATGTTATAGGAAGGATTGTAAAAATGACTTTCTGGGGAAAGAAATATGGCTTCTTGGGGAAAGAAATATGACTTCCTGGGGAATGAATCACGACTTCCTGGGGAATGAAATACAACTTCCTGGGGAAATGCTAACATATTCCTACTGAGAAGGTAAAAGTCTTTTCGTGTCAAAATAAATGCACATTCTCAAACCAATGCTCGAAGCTTGCAGAAATCCAAAGTAATAATATTGTTGTGCAACCAAAGATTCAAACCAGAAATGAACTGGAGTAAAACAGTCAACCATAATACATCCTTTGAGAAATAAACTCAAGAGGGAAATTAAATTTGTCCAAGACAAAGAGTTGTACAAGAAGGCTTAAAGCAAAAATCTTCCATGAGGGATAACTCAGTGGGGAAATTGAAAGAATATACACTTTCTGCTTAAGGTTGACACTCTATTGGAGAGAGCACAACACAACTATGCAAAACATGTCAACAAACAAAATTAATGAATGCGAATGAGCAATGATTTGTTAAATTTAACTATGCATGATGTATGTATGAATGTATGAGTGTTATTATGTATATGTTGACAAAACAATCATATAACATAGGGAATAACCAGACAAAACCAACTCATGTACAGTTAATACTCAGCTAAATAACATTCAAGATGAAAATTCCATAAAAAGTAAGCACCAAATGAGGAACAGAATCCTATTGCATGGCTTAACTTCATTGGAAAAGAACATAATCCGAAAATAATCAAATCATAACAACAAATCAATATAGATACAGTGATATAACATCCTCATCCAGGCTTCACCGAGGAAAAACACACAGACTTTAATGGGGAAAACACATGTTTCACGGTCCATACTTCTACTGGGGATTGCAATACTGATTTCAAATAAGGCAGATGAAAACCATATCGTCAAAACATCAACTAAGGATCTCATGCTGACTTAATTGGGGAAATATAATACAGACCTCACTAGGGGAGATAGTGCCTCATCATCGAGATATCAATGGGAGACCTCGTGTTGACTTCATTGGGGAGGTCAACACCACATAGAAGAGAGGAAACCAAGATACGTTCTTCAATATTGAGAGTAAGTATTGCACCAACTTCTCTGGGGAAAAAGTATGAAACCTCATGGGGATAAAAACTTGGGAAGTTAAGAAGTCAAACATTACAGCAAGAAATCAAACTTATGGGGATTTTAAATCAAACCCACTTGGCGGATGAAAACCCAAAAAATTGACAAATGTATCAACACTTCTTAAATGAAACATTGCCCTTGCCTGACTATCGGGCAATCAAACAAAATGAAAGTACTGCCGAAAGGGAGATGCATCGCAAATGAGTCCCACTCAGCATGCACGTGGATAAAAGACTTTTATCAAATGAGTGAAGCCTTCACTGGGGAATCTTGGATAGAGTCTTCATATCATGCAAACTTATTCCAACAAAAGATGCCATGGGATAGCCTTCTTGGGGAATCAAGAAGTCAACATTATAGAAAGAGGTCAAACTCATGGGGATTTTAAATTAAACCCAACACTTGGCGGGTGAAAACCCAAAGGGTTGACAACTGTCTCAACACTTCTTAGAAAATATACTGCCCTGGTCTAGTTTCCTGGGAAATAAATACCAACAATAATGCCAATACTGCAGAAAGAGCGATATTTTGCAAATAGGTCCATCTCAGCACACCAAGGGAATAAGACCTTTCGTCATATGAGGGAAGACTTTGTTGGGGAATCTGGGATAGAGGATTCAGACCATGCAAACCCAAAATAAAAAATGAACCAAGACTTGACTGGGGACAATGGGATCTCAAATCAAATACCACACCTTACGCCAATTGGTATCATCTTCAATATACAAAAATCACGCGCATACCAGCGAAAATGACCTGAGAAAACCTTCCTGGGGGGAAACAAAACTTCTCAAAATTACTAGAGTTCGTCCATTCCTAAGATCACCACTTTTGTTTTCCTCTTGAATCACAAAATCTAAAGTAAAAGTAAGTTGTAAATTCTTTTTGAAAAATAACTTTGTTATTTAATCTTTTTGCTTTGAAAATTATCATCAATAATAAATGGAGTCTTTGTAAGCTGAATAAAATAAGAATTACAAAGAATTGGGTAAAAGCTCAAATTTTATTGATAGAATGGTAGTCTGCGAATGTCGAGACTCCACGGATGATTACAATGTTCGAAAAATGGTAATATATAATGGAAAAGATACATTGAGATACAATGACCATTATTCCCTCTAACAACTTTGAAATTCTGAGCAGCAGCTTCTGTTGAAGTATGGTGAGGATCCAAGAAGATTGTTGCTTCAATGATCAAGTCTTGTATGGTGTAGTTACTTGCCAAGAAAGTCCCTAACTTTTTCCTATGCTGCCCTTGCGAGTTTTCAACTTAGCAGAAAATTTTATTCTATTTATGTCTCTAATTTTTTACTAGACCGCCCTTTCGGGTTTTCGGCCTACCGAGACGCTCCTTTTTGTCTAAGCCGCCCTTTTGGGTTTTCAACTTAGCGAGCTATTCTTTTTATTTCTTTAGGCAAAGTATTTCTTGATTGCATCAGCATTCATGGGACGTGGGAACTCCTCACCGTTCATAGTTTCAAGAATTAATGCACCGCCAGAGAAGGATTTCTTGACAACATACGGGCCTTCAAAATTTGGAGTCCACTTGCCCCTAGAATCAGCGTTAAAAGACATGATCTTCCAGAGCACGAGGTCGCCTTCTCTGAATTCACGAGGTTTGACCTTCTTATCAAAAGCTTTCTTCATTCTCTTCTGATATAACTGCCCATGACACAAAGCCGTCATTCTCTTCTCTTCGATCAAATTCAATTGGTCAAACCTGTTCTGGACCCATTCAGCCTCTGACAACTTGGTTTCCATTATCACACGCAAAGAGGGAATCTCGACCTCGATTGGGAGCACCGCTTCCATTCCATACACAAGGGAGAACGGGGTTGCTCCTTTTGAAGTGCGGACAAATGTCTGATATCCATGTAAAGCAAAAGAGAGCATTTCATGCCACTCTTTATAAGTAACAACCATATTCTGGATGATCTTCTTGATATTCTTATTAGCAGCTTCAACATCCCAATTCATCTTCGGCCTGTACGGAGATGAATTATGATGGACAATCTTGAATTTTTCACAAAGTTCTATCATCATCTTGTTGTTCAGATTCGAGCCATTATCGGTGATAATTCTGCTCGGCACACCATACCGACATATGATATTATTCCTAATGAAGCGCACTACCACCTGCTTAGTAACATTAGCATATGAAGCTGCTCCCACCCGTTTGGTGAAGTAATCAATTGCTACCAAGATAAAATGGCGTCCATTCGAAGCTTTGGGTTATATCATTCCAATCATGTCAATACCTCACATAGAGAAAGGCCACGGGGAAGAAATAACATTTAGAAGTGTCGAAGGCAAATGAATCTTGTCCGCATAAATCTAGCATTTATGGCACTTCTTTGCAAATCTATAACAGTCAGATTCCATTTTCAGTCAATAGTAACCTTCCCTTAGCATCTTTTTAGCCATCGAATGTCCATTGGCATGAGTGCCAAATGAACCTTCATGAATCTCATGCATCAACATGTCTGCTTCGTGTCTATCCACGCATCTGAGCAAGACCATGTCATAATTTCGCTTGTACAACACATTTTCACTGAGGAAGAAGCTGCCAGCCAATCTTCTCAATATCTTTATATATTTATGGGTTAATACCTATTTTCACCCCTGACATATGGGGTGTATTTGAAAAACCCCCTGCCAAAAAAAAAGTTCCAATTGTTACCTTGACAAATTTTAAAAGTTTCAGTTTTTACCTTGAGGATGCCACATCACCTAAAAGGCTGATGTGGCTTATATTTTTGTTACATTTGTAAGTTTTTGTTATGCCATGTCACACAATACCAAATAAAATGTCCAGAATTCCCTTTCTACATTTTTCTTAAAATCCCAAATTATTTGGCAAATGTTATCTTTCAATTCAGACCCTCCAAATTAGGGCACAGCCATCCATCTTCATTTGTTTGCAAAATTATTTTACAAAAAAAGCCAGTTTCAATTCAGACCCTGCGATTAGGGTTCTTCATCCTTGCAAATGGGTGTGTTTAATTTAGTGTTTCATCATGGGGGAAGTTTCGTGCAAGACGGACATACGTATTATAGAGGAGGTAGTGAGACTACTGTTGAAGGTCAGGACGAAGATAAATGGAGATTTTTTGAAGCTGTTAGTCTGGTTAAAGATTGGGGTTATGAAGGTTCTAGGCTATGGAGAAAGATTCCACAAACGGATGAAGGGTTTACAAATGTTGTTGATGATGCAGGAGTTGTAGAAGTTGCTAAGCATTGTATGTCTTGTAGGGTTCACGGTGATCTTTGGGTAGAGCACGATGTAGAAGACATGATGACCAAGGTTCTGGTACCTAATGTTGATGACTTCAGCACCTCTAGTGGAGATGATAGTACTGGTGACTATGTTGATGCAAGCCAATGTTTCAATGACAGTGAAGAGGAAAGATTAATTGACGTAGAAGAAGAGCAATTTGAACAAGTGGAGGTAGATGTTCCAGTTAGTGGGAATAGGGTGGAGATCGAAGGGAAATTATTGAGATTCAAGCGTTGTGCATCCAAGGATCCCAAAAAGATGAAAGAAAAGAGCAAAAGGGACAAGGTCAGTGTTTTGGTGCCCAAAAGTGTCTTAGGATCTTGTTCAAAGAGGGCTACAAGGAAATGTGAAGATGTGGATTATGCTAGTGAGGAACTTGAAAGTTCAGATGCTGATGAAAGTGACATGGATGACAAACCTTCCAAGCCAAAGTATGAGAAGTTCAGATCAGAGCTGCTTAACAAAGACTTTCAATTCAAATTAGGTATGGAGTTCATTTCTCTTTCTGAATTTAAAGATGCTATCAGGGATTGGTCAGTATTAAATGGTAGAGAAATAAGGTTTGTTAAGAATGAGAGCTGTAGGGTTAGGGTTGAGTGTAAGAGTAAATGTGGGTTTTTGGCATTGTGTAGCAAAGTGGGAGGTAGCCTCACTTACCAGATAAAGACTTGGGTGGGGACCCACACATGTGCAAGGGTATTAAATAACAAGTCTCCCAATTCCAAGTGGGTCTCTAAGTTAGTGGTTGAAAAGAGGAAGTCACAAGGGAAAGTTAAACTGTCTGAAATTATGTCTGAGCTTAGATAGAAATATTCAGTGGGCATTACCAAAGGGAAAGCTTGGAGAGCCAAAGCTATGGCTGAAGAAATAATTGAAGGTGATGCAAAGGAACAGTATAACATGTTATGGAGATATGCAGCTGAGTTGAGAAAACATTGTGCTGGGAACACTGTCAAACTAAATACTGAGAGACCACATCCAACACTACCACTAAGATTTGGTAGATTTTACTTCTGTTTTGATGGATGCAAGAAAGGGTTTACCAAGGGTTGTATACCATTTATAGGGGTAGATGGGTGTCATCTTAAGACACAATATGGAGGTCAGTTGTTAATTGTTGTAGCAAGGGACCCGAATGACCAATATTATCCTTTGGCATTTGGTGTGGTGGAGACTGAGACAAAAGAAAGCTGGAGATGGTTTATGCAATTGCTAATGGAAGACATTGGAGAAGAGAGAAAGTATGTTTTTATTTCAGACCAACAAAAGGTACAAATATGCACTAATTACCTTTGTTATTCACATTTATGAAACATGCACTAATTCTGTACTAATATGCACTAATTCTGCTACTGTAGTATGTCTTAATTCTGGTACTGAAGTATGTCTAATTCTGCACTAATATGCACTATTACCTTTGTGACATAGTTCTGGTTTATACAAAGTGCACTAATTCTGGTTTATTTGCATAGTTATGGTTTAGTTGCATATTTCTGGTTTATTTCCCTATATGCACTACTTAATTCTGGTACTGAAGTTCTTCATGAAATATCTTACCTTTGTGCCATAGTTCTGGTTTATACAAAGTGCACTAATTCTGTATGCACTAATTCTGTATGCATTAATTTTGTATGCATTAATTCTGGTTTATACAAAGTACACTAATTCTGTATGCACTAATTCTGTATGCATTAATTCTGTATGCATTAATTCTGGTTTATACAAAGTGCACTAATTTTGTATGCACTAATTATGTATGCACTAATCCTGTATGCATTAATTCTGGTACTGAAGTATGCACTAATTCTGGTACTGAAGTATGCATTAATTCTGTACCATAGAACTGAAGTATTAATTCTGTACCATAGAATTGTAGCATTAATTCTGGTGCTAATGTTCAACATTTATCAGAACCTGCTGCTAATGTTACATGCCTTGTTCTGTTGCTAATGTTCAACATTTATGAGGAATATATAAGTTGCTAATGTACATGCTTTTTTCTGTTGTCTTGCTGTTTTTAGGGACTTGTTAGTATCTTTGAGGAAATGCATCAGCAAGTTGAACACAGGTTCTGCCTCAGACACCTGTATGCAAATTTCAAGAAGCATTTTGGAGGGGGAGATGCCATTAGAGACCTGTTATTGGGGGCTGCAAAGGCTACTTACTTCCAGGCTTGGGAGAAGAAGATGAATCAGCTTAAACAAATTGATAAGAAGGCATGGGAATGGCTGATGGGAGTGCCAACAAAACTATGGTGTAAGCATTCATTTTCATTTTACCCTAAGTATGATGTTTTGATGAATAACTTGAGTGAATCTTTCAATAGTACAATATTACAAGCTAGGGATAAGCCAATACTCACTATGGTAAAATGGATTAGGAACTACGTGATGAATAGGATTGCTAATAGTGTTGTTAAGCTTGATAAGTGGAAGCATAATGTCATGCCTAATCCTAGGAAAAGGCTTGATAAGGAAACATATCTTAGTGGAGAATGGCTGCCTACATGGAGCAGTGGTGATTTGTGGCAAGTCCATCACCCATATAATGGATTGCAGTTTGTTGTTGATATTGGGAAAAAAACTTGTACTTGTTGTTTTTGGGATCTTGTGGGGATACCTTGTAGGCATGTTGTTTCTGCATTACAGTATCAAAACTTAGATCCTGAGAAATATGTTGACCCTTGTTACATGAGAGAAGCTTACAGGGCATGTTATGAAAACAATGTTAGTCCAATAAATGGCATGGACATGTGGCCAACTGTGGATGCTGAAGAATTGTTGCCACCACAATACAAGAAGGGACCTGGAAGGCCTAAGAAACTGAGGTTTAGAGAGTTGGATGAGAATGGTTCAAGGATGAGGAGGGTAGGTGTAGCATATAGATGCACGCATTGTGACAAATTTGGCCATAATTCTAGGAAGTGTCAAGCTAAGGAGCAAGATCCTAATGCACTAAAGAGAAAGGTATTGTGTTCATGAATCTGTTACTGAATAATATTGTGTTCAACATATTGAAATGTCTTTATTTATATCTGTTTCTGAATAATGCAGAGAAAGACACCCAGGACCAAAGTGTCAAAAAAATCTGATGGGACTGTGGATGAAGGCCCAGAGATGGATGCAAATGTTGATACAACTGTAACTGGAGGTGGAACTATGGATGAAGACCCAGAGATGGATGCAAATGTTGATACAACTGCAACTGGAGGTGGAACTGTGGATGAAGACCCAGAGATGGATGCAAATGTTGATACAACTGCAATTGGAGGTGGAACTGTGGATGAAGGCCTATAGATGGATGCGAATGTTGATACAACTGAAACTGGAGGTGGAACTGTGGATGAAGGCCCAGAGATGGATGCATTGCTGAATAATATGATGGATCTTTATGAAGAAAAACAATCACAAGTTGACAATCCCACACAACCTACTACTATGCAACCTCCCCCAACACATGAATCACAACCTGCTGCAATACAACCTCCCCCAACACATGATTCACAACCTGCTGCAATGCAACCTGACCCTGCTGCTACTAATGTCAAAAAACCTTCATCTAGGAAAAAGGCCGTGGCCGTGCCTTGGAAGCGATCAAGAAAGAGAGTCAGTGAAAGATTGAAGGAAGTGAGGAATGCCAAAAGACATGGTGGGCCTGGATTAACACCTGATGCACCTTTGACCATAGGTGAAGAAACTGGTGGTAGTACCTCAAAGAAGATATCAAGGAAGAAGAGGAAGGGCATTGATCAGTAGTTGTGCACATAGTGTGCTATTTTGTAAAATTCAATTTGAAAGCTTCCTGTGTCATTTTGTTACTTTGACTTATTATCAGAACAGGCTTGGCTTAAGTTATGTATCATGTTATTGTCATTTTGTATCACAGATGTACTTGACTATGTATCACAACAGATTTGCTTGACAATGTTAAAGTCATTTTGTATCACAAATGTACTTGACTATGTATCACAACAGATTTGCTTAACAATGTTAAAGTCATTTTGTACAACAGATTTGCTTGACTATGTATCACAACAGATTTGCTTAACAATGTTAAAGTCATTTTGTACAACAGATTTGCTTGACTATGTATCACAATAGATTTGCTTAACAATGTTAAAGTCATTTTGTACAACAGATTTGCTTGACTATGTATCACAACAAATTGGCTTAACTATGTTATTGTCATTTTGTACAACAAATTTGCTTAAGAACAGAATTACTTAACAACATATTTGCTTAACAACATATTTTGTACAACAGAATTACTCAACAGAATTGCTTAAGAACAGATTTCCAAAATATTCCAAAACAGTTTTACTTAACAATATATCAGAACAGACTTAAGCAAATATATTCCATAAGAAACCATAAGAAAGAAATATATTCCATATTCCATAACTCAACTAACCAAAACTCATGAGAGTAATATATTCCATATTCCATAACAAAGAAATATAATTCATGAACTAAATTTTATATAGGTTACAACTTCCTAGAACATAAGCCACAGCTTCATGAATTTTTACATGAACTAAGTAAGAAATGAACCAAAAGACAAATAAACCCAACTAAAACATAATTCAGCTTCTTTTTTAACTCATCCATTTTTTTCTCCATGGCTTCCATCTTCAGTGCGATATCTCTCTCTAGTTTGCTCATCAGTTCTACTGAAACTACATCCGAATGGCCGTTATCACCGAAATCATCATAAAATTCATCATCCCAAACAAATGCGTTGCAGTCATCTCCTTTACCCCAGAACTTACACTTCCAGTATTTTCTCCCGGGATTTGCAACCGATTTTGAAACAAATAACTTCATGGAGACATTGTGGCCGCATTTGGGAATTACTCTACCATTTGAAGATAAGCTTGAAGTAGAACAATTTGGTTGACTCATGTTTATGAAATCAAAGAAAACTTAAAGATGAAGAGGAAAGCAAAAGTTGGGTTGCTGAGATGAAGATGGCTGCGCCCTAATTTGGAGGGTCTGAATTGAAACATAACATTTGCCAAATAATTTGGGATTTTAAGAAAAATGTAGAAAGGGCATTCTGGACATTTTATTTGGTATTGTGTGACATGGCATAACAAAAACTTACAAATGTAACAAAAATATAAGCCACATCAGCCTTTTAGGTGATGTGGCATCCTCAAGGTAAAAACTGAAACTTTTAAAATTTGTCAAGGTAACAATTGGAACTTTTTTTTTGGCAGGGGGTTTTTCAAATACACCCCATATGTCAGGGGTGAAAATAGGTATTAACCCTATATTTATTCGATGCACCAATCGGGTATTCTTGAGTCTGGAGAAAATGCTTTATATCATAAAACCAAGGTTTCTCATCTGCTACCTCTTCTGTTGTAAACACGTGAGAGGGCCTATCCAGTCGCCGAACTATAATTTGAGGTATATCATTCCAATTATTCACTTGATACATAGAAGCCAGAGTTGCCAGAGCATCCGCCATTTGATTTTCATCTCTAGGGATATGATGGAATTCAACTTTATTAAAGAAGGGTAACAATCTTCTAGCACAATCTTTGTAAGGGATCAAGCTAGGGTGACGAGTATCCCACTCTCCTTTAATATGATTCATTACCAACGCTGAATCTCCATACACATCTAGAATTTTAATTCTGAGATCAATAGCTTCCTCGAGACCCACGATGCAAGCCTCATATTCTGCCATATTATTAGTATAATCAAATGTCAACCTTGCAGTGAAAGGAATGTGTGATCCATGTGGAGTGACAATTACAACACCAATTCCTTTACCATAATCATTCACAGCTCCATCAAATATCATGCTCCAATGAGATTCAAGATCAGGACCTTCATCATGCAATGGTTCATCACAATCTTTTACTTTCAGAAACATCACATCCTCATCGGGGAAATCATAAATCACGGACTGATAATCATCAACTAGTTGGTGAGCAAGATAATCTGCCAACACGCTGCTTTTAATAGATTTTTGAGTGCGGTATTCGATATCATATTCAGATAACAGCATCTGCCAGCGGGAAATTCTCCCAGTAAGAGCAGGCTTTTCAAAAATGTACTTGATTAGATCCATTTTGGAGATCAACCAAGTAGTGTGATTCAACATATACTGCCGCAAATGTTTTGCCGCCCAGGCCAGAGCACAACATGTCTTTTCCAGCATGGAATAACACGATTCACAATCAGTAAACTTTTTACTGAGATAATAAATGACATACTCTTTCTTCCCTATTTCATCTTGTTGTCCCAGAATACAACCCATAAAATTATCTAACACTGTCAGATACATGATCAACGGTCTTCCTTCAATAGGAGGGAGTAAGATAGGAGGTTCAAGAAGATATTATTTAATACTTTCAAATGCCATTTGGTAGTCATCTGTCCATACACAACCTTAATATTTGTTTAACAACTTAAAGATTGGTTCACACGTTGCAGTCATGTGGGAAATGAATCTGGAAATATAATTCAAACGCCCGAGGAACCCTCTGACTTGCTTTTCAGTTCTCGGCGCTGGCATTTCTTAAATTGCTTTGACTTTATCAAGGTCAACTTCAATCCCTCTCTGGCTAATAATGAAACCCAACAGTTTCCCTGACCGAACACCGAAGGTACATTTATTTAGATTCAAGCGAAGACAATACTTCCTTAAACTCTGAAACAACTTCGACAAATCTTCTACATGCCCTTCTTCAGTATGGGATTTAACAATCATATCATCAACTTATACCTCAATTTCCTTGTACATCAAATCATGGAATAGGGTTGTCATATCCCTTTGGTACATTGCACCAGCGTTCTTCAAATCGAAGGGCATCACTCTGTAATAGAATGTTCCCCAGGGTGTGATAAACGTTGTTTCTTCCATGTCCTCAGGAGATATCCTTATTTGATTATACCAGAAAAATTCGTCCATGAACCAGAAAACTTTGAATTTTTCTGTACTATCCACTAACATATAATTGTGTGGCAATGGAAAATCATCTTTTGGACTAGCTTTATTTAGATCTCTGTAATATACGCACATGCGAACTTTTCCTTCTTTCTTCGGTACTGGGACAATATTGGCAATCCACTTAGGGTACACTGATGTCACAAGAAAACCAGCATTAGTCTGCTTTAGAACTTCTTCTTTGATCTTCATTGCCATATTTGGGTGAGTTCTTCGCAACTTCTGTTTGATTGGCGAGAACTCTGGCTTCAGCGGAAAATGGTGCTCTACAATATGTGTATCTAGACCAGGCATATCTTGGTAAGACCAAGCAAAAATATCCACATACTCTTTTAGCATCTCAATCAACCTGCTCTTCGCATCAGGATGCAGTAATGCTCCAATCTTGACTTCTTTCGGATCTTCTTCTGAACCCAAATTGATTACTTCCAATGGATCTTTATATGGCTGAATGGCATTCTCCTCGCGCTCAAGCAACCGTGAGACCTCTTCTGGAATCTCATCATAGTATTCTTCTTCGGCCCCATACACAGGACATTCAATGTTGGGAGAGGGTGCATTGTCATTGTATTCAACGGGTTTTTAAATTAATCTGCACATATGATTTATGATTGCTTTTAGAAACTGACACATATAACAAGTGATCATACAGATTGAATTTCAGTTATTATTTATTTTGAAAGTTTTTTTTTTCTGATTACCATTTTCCAAGAAAAAAGAAAAAAAAATAAAACACAATTTGGGAAACAAAGACAACTTTTATTATTGATTTTAAAAATCAAAGCAAACAGATAAGCCCATATAATATCAATACTTTCACCTTGGGCAGAGTGAAAGTTTTTTTTCAAAAAGATTAACAAAAAACAAATTATTTTGAAACATGTATGCAAGAGGGAACATCAATGGTGATCCAGTTCTGAACCCTAACTCCGTGTATCACATAATTTTGCATTTCTGGCTCTTCTTCATCTTCCATAATGGCATTAATCCTGGAAACAGTTGGATGAAGATAACCCCCTCTATGAAAGATGTCTTGATACTTTCCTGCAGCAGACTTCGACTTCATGCTCTTACCTTTATCATTCTTCACAGAGAACCCCAAGCCAACTCTATTCTTGTTTACAGGTGGATCAACAATTTGTCCCCATACTTCACTATGGCCATTATGCACAACCTGCTGAGCATCCTTAAATGAAGCCATAGAATTCTCATTTCCTCTTATGTTATCAATGGATAAAGCTTAGAACTGGGTTTCAACAGCAGCTTCGTCCGCCTCCACAATGCTGAAAAAGGACAAATGATATATCAATAATGTCTGTTCTCCATTTATAATTACCACTTTTCCTTCACGCACAAACTTCAACTTCTGGTGTAAAGTCGAAGTGACCACCCCTGCCTCATGTATCCACGGCCGTCCTAACAAACAGCTATAAGCGGGTATAATATCCATGACCTAAAGTAATCTGAAACAAAGGTGGGCCTATATGAATAGGCAAATCCACTTCACCAATAACAAATTTCCTTGATCCATCAAACGCTTTCACAATAATTCCACTTGGGCGCATGGGCGTTCCTTGATATTTCAACTTCATAAGCGTGCTCCTCGGTATAACATTCAATGAGGATCCATTATCAACCAGCACATTGGATAATGAATCATTCTTGCAGTTCATAGAGATGTGGAGGGCCAGATTATGATTCCTTCCTTCATCGGGCAGTTCATCGTCGCAGAAACTCAGGTTATTACATGATGTGATGTTCCCTACCACACTGCTGAATTGGTATACTAGCATATCACTTTCCACGATAGCTTGGTCCAATACCCTCATCAAAGATTCTCTGTGAGCAGAGGAGTTCATCAATAAAGCCAAGATAAATATTTTTAAAGGAGTCTGCAGTAGGTGATCTACAATTCTGTAGTCGCTCATCTTGATTATCTTCAAGATATCATCCACTTCCTTTTCTAGCGTAGCTCCACTATATTCACCCACTGTCTTCTTGGGTTCAACACTTTCCACAACTTTCTTTCTAATACTAACATCTCCACGAACAACTGGTGTAAATACACGACCGCTGCGGGTCACTCTACTAGTCTCAACAATATTTCCAACATTAGGCATTGGCTGGATGGGAACTTTCACACTATCTTCTAAGATTGTAGCATTATATTTGTAGGGTACAGCCTTGTCTGACTTGTAGGGGACAAGACCTGGCAAACTAATCACCAATGGAGTAATAGCTAACTTGCCATGATATTCAACTTCAAAAGGGTTGGGTGCACCAAAACAAGGCACAATAACATTTACTCCCTCTTTAACACATTCAGTCATTACAGAGTCATCTCTGGAAAACATATATTCATCTGAGGAGAAGAACTCATCCGCAGAGGCATACTCATCATCTGACTCTTCTTCAGCCAAATAAACCTCAATCTCATTAACCTCATGGTAATCATCCCTTTGGCCTGTAACCTTGATAGTTCCATTATCCAATAACAACTGAATACCTTTCCTTACAATTGAACATCCTCGGGAGTCCCGATAGCAAATTCGGAAAGATCCATACTGATGTTCTACCTGACCAGCCATGTGGCAGAAAGTAGCATGCAATTGTACAAGATCCTAATTCATATGTTCCACATCAAAGATTTTAAACTCTCCAGGACATCTAGAAACCATGTTTACTTCCTCTTCATACTCTGCCATAGGCCTGATTATGTGGATGAGGCCTTCGTCCATCATCTCCTACAAATCAGCCTTTATCTTGTCACAACCCTGTATATTCGTACTACAAATAGCACAACCAGCATGGTCATGCGTATAATAGCTAAATTCACATAGGTCTGCATGAATTTTTTACCAAATCTCCTCTAACCAATTTAATATCAAATATCATAAAGTCGCCTGGAGAACGAGAAACCATGTTCACAGCATTTGCTCCTCTGTGCTTTGGCAAAGGATTATCTTTCACACTAGGGCCAACATCTTTGAAGGAAAAGATACCAGACTTTGCCAATTTTTGTACTTCAGTTTTCAAAGGATAGCAGTTCTCAACATTGTGCCCTAGTGCTCCCTGATGAAAAGCACATGTTTGGTCTACCTTGTACTACCAAGGCAACAATGATGGTATAGTGGGAGGTGGTTTGGTTTGAACCAACTTCTTTTGAATTAACGACGGGAGTAATTCTGTATAGCTCATAGGGATAGGGTCATAACTCTCCCTTCTCTGATTATACCCTTGATTCTCCTGATGGGATGGTCTCTGATAAGAAACGGTGGTTGAAGCTACACCAATAACTGGAGTTACTGAGGCAACTTGTTGATGATGCTGATAATTTCTTCTAGGAGGATTAACCCTCCTCTCTTGCATACCAACATTTGTATCTCCTTCCTTCATTTTGGAAAACCCATAAGATGGCTTCTTTGTACTTCCGGAACTTTCACTTTTTGTTAAACGACCCTCTCTTACAGCCTTTTCCAAATGGATATTGTTGTACCCCAAAATTTTCCCTCCCATTTCCTCAACATTTTCTCACCACGAGACCCTTGGAGCTCAAGATCAAGTTAGGGTTTGCTCTGCTCAAGACTCCTCCTTGCACTGTTGACCCAAATTAGGGTTTGAGTTTGCACAAAGATGTTTTGACCTAAAATTCCCAAAATGACTTTCATGCTTCATGTTGGACTCACAAGTTTATCCATACCAAGTTTCAAGCCTTGATTCCAATCTTTGCCCAGTCAATTGGACAGTTGACCTAGAAATCAGTTGTATTGGGGGAAAAGTCAAATGTGGTCAATTGACAGTCAAACCTCATGAAATTTGACCCACATCAACATTATGTACTCATATGGACCATTTGATCAAGTTTGTATCACAATTCCACAAGAAATTTGATCAGATCACCAAAAGGGCAAAATGGTCATTTTCAGGGTTTTGACTACACAAAGGTAATTTTTGACTGTATGACCTAGCCAATGGCAAACCAAGCTCACATATGGACTCAAGGACTCAATGACATGGTCTTGACACATTCAACAAGTTCAAAAGATCCCAAATGCACAAGATTGACAGATGAATTTTCCAGTCAACTGATCAATTTTTGACTGTATACTGAAAAGTCAAACTTTGACTTTTTGGTCAAAATCAAGTACCAAGATTCATTTTTCATCAAGACATGTCAAATTATGAAACTTTTTCATCAAGAAATCAAAAATCACAAATTAGGGTTTGAAATGAAGAAATTTCATAACTTAGAATTTTTCTAAGTTATAAAATTTCCTAATTTTTTCCTAACTTTGTCCCATTTTTTCACCAAGATACATTTGGATTCAAACAAAACTCAAAACATGAAAGTTGTAGTCCATTGCAAAATCTACAACTTTAATTCACAAAGTTTCCTCAAAAGAAGCTTGTAGCTCAAGTTATGATTTTTGGAACAAGGGTGCAAAACATTCTTAACTTAGAAAAATTTTGACCTATTTTAGGCAGGATTTTTGCCCAATTTCATGGCCACTTTTCACATGCTTCCACTTGGAATTTCAACTTGCATTACAAAGATGGATTGTAGTACACATTCCAAGCTTTCCAAATTGTCCAAGAACTTCTCAAACACCCTTGTGGTTAGGGAGAATCGAATTTGTCAATATGGGCAAAAGTCACTTTGTTCATGAGCTATTTACATGTTCATACACTTTGCATCTTTGAAATCAGCTTGCACAAGCTAGTTACAGGCCTCTAATCTCATTTACACTCAATAATTAAATGCCAATCCATTGTGCCAAGATGTTATTTTGTGCATTTGGTCATTACATGGAAGTTTAATCCATAATTAGAAAAAGTAACTTAGCCATTTTTGAAAAGGTGAACTTTATGTCAAACACAAATCCAAGAAGTACAAAGGAAATCTCTGAGGCACAAAGGCATGGACATATCCCACTGATCAAGACTAACATTGGCAGCATGTTTAGGGGTCCTGCATAAGCTTGTAAACGAACTTGACAACTTTTGCTTACATTAGAAGAAACTTGCATTTTGAAACACAACATCACATTCATGTCAAGACAAGCCTAAGCAAACATTGTGAACACATTCCATACTCCTCAAGTAACCTAAAACACGACCAAGCCATCCTCAAGACTCCCTCATTCATCAAAACACAGTTTTGTGGCAAAACAGGGTATCTTCTGCATATTGACTTCCACAGTTCATTTCCCTCGTGCGTTTTCATCCAAACCACCTCAAACACATTCAATAACATCCATACAAGCTATCCCCAACCTTAGATACAGACTGTAACAGCCATAGCATAGTTTGCCATTTTCATTTTTCTCTCTTGCAGGTTGACTTCCATGGAGTGATTCAACAAGATTCAAAGCACACCAAGCATTGGAGAAGCATCCCTGAACTTCAAGCAAGCTGTACAAGTCCTCACATTGCCTTGAAAGTGCCTCCATTGTCATACACGATCCAAGCTGAACAGGTAAGTTTTTGAACTTCTATCTCTCTATCCAGGCATAGTTAGGATTAAGTTTGTGAAGAAAGCATGTTCTAATCATAGCCCTGAAGCCATCCATATAGTTACTTTTCATTTATATTGTGTGTGCTAAGAGTATTTTGGACCTGAACATGGAAGAAAAGTTAGGTCAGGAATTGGGGGAGAAGAAATTCTCTCTCATTTCTGAGAGTTAGATCAAGTTCTTGATATGTATGGAATCGTGACAAGATGCTCTACACTTTTGATGTTGTAAGTTTTTGTTAAAAACCAAGGGATCAGAAGTTAGCAGTTGGAGATGGAAACGCGCGTTTTTGTTGTTTGAATATTGCTGGGGGTTGAAGATAACTTCCTTTGGGCTGGGCCTGAGATATTTTCATTTTTGCACCACTTTATTTCACATACACCCTCTTGGCCCATTGCATGATATACTTGTCATTTTTGATTTTTTCTTTTGGATTCTGATTTTATATTTTTATTCAAGCATGAAAAAAACATTAAAAATATTTTTCTCACATTTTTTGCATTTTATTTGGTATTTTATTTGTTTCATTTAGTTCTATATGTAAATAAATATATAAATACTTTTATATAAAATACTAAAAATAATACAAATAACATGTTATTTTCTGATTTTATTTTATTTTTTGAAAACATTTTCTTAAAAAATATACTTTGTTTTTGTAAATAATAAATATTTTTATTTTTGTACATATTTAATATATTTAATATATAATATAAATATTTACATATTTATTAAGATATTTAGGATAAAAATACAAAAATAATACATTTTTATTTTTATTAATATTTAACATCAAAAATACTTTTTTGAAAAATATACTTCTCTTTTATTTATTTTTTGTATATAATTAATAAATATTGTATATAATACATAATAAATAATTAATACCTTTTATTTGCAAAATTAGGGTTTTTGCCCTAAACATGAAAATATTCAAAAATTAACTTTTTTTTAATTTTTATTTTACTTGTAAATAAATCACATACACTTACACAAATACATTGATACACTTATTTTGCTTTATTCTTATACATTGATCATTTTATATTTGAAATCGCAATTTGATTTGGTTGTAAATATTGGACACTACTCTCCTATTAAGTCTCATCCCCATTTGAACATTTGTACCCCCATTCCCATGATTATTGTGTAATAACTTAGGAATTTTAAATTCCGCATTTTAAAGCTTTCTAAATATACCATGATAGACTTAGGGCTTGTATGCAAAAATCAAATAACAAATAGCTTGACCTAATTCAAAGACAAAAAGCATGAAAATGAACAACACCAATCACACTTGCACCCTTAGGGTTACTCCACTTGTTGCCTTCAATAATGGGCCATATTGCATGTTGGGTGTCTTTGGCAAAATAAAACAACATCAAATGATCATAGTCCCTCGATGACGCTTTCAAAAGTTGCCTAAAAAATATCAAGTCCCTTAAAGGAAAAAATTGCCCAAAGACACTTGGCACCATTGCAACCATGGTCTAAACGATGACCCGCGCCCGTCCCGTTAACATCCTAACACAAGATTGTCCACCAAATACAATGGTGGAACAAAATTGTTAAAAGGGTTAAAAACATAGGAAAGACCTTTGAGTAAATTTAGGGGTAGACAAACTCTTAGTTACTTGAATCAACTTGCAAAACAAAACCTTGCCTATTTTCAAAACACACATCACAACACACTTTCAAAACAACTTTCAAAAAACATTGAAAACTTTTCAAAAGACATACATCTTTGTATACATCCCAACATGGATCATTACAAAGGTTGCCACCACATTGGCCTCTTTTCAAAACATTTTTAAACCCACACACAAAGCACCATTTCAAACAATTGAAAACACAAGGCAAGTGATCTAAGCAAGTAACTAAGAGCCCATGGATAACCATGGATAGAAAGGGTGCTAATACCTTCCCTTTCTATAATCTACTCCCCGAACCCAAGAAAACATCTCAAAAGGTTTTTGCTGTGCTTTTTAACCTTTCCTTAGGATAAAATAAAAAGTCGGTGGCGACTCTTGCTCAACCGAAACATTTGCGAAAACAAACGCAAAACCTCAAGTCAGTTCTCCCACCGTATCACAGAACTGGCGACTCTGCTGAGGAGTTCTTAAAGTGGAGTAACCTTAGGGCTTAGATCACCCTCTTGCATGACTAATTGTTTGCTTTGATTGCTTTATATCTTGGCTCTCTTGTTTGGACTTGAAATCCTACACCCGGATTTGGGGAAACATTCATAGATAGAAATACGTTGTGGAAACTGTGCGGGGTATACCGACACGGTTGAAGCAATAGCTATATTAGTGCGACATATTTGTGAGTACCGGTAACCCTTGAGTTCAATCAAGGAGAGTACGGGGCTGCTGAGTGATGTCACTAAGCACTAATGACCTAGAACCTTACTTGACCATCTTGGCCTTTCATTAGGGGTAGTGAGATGACCGACTTTGGTGCAGTCCGAAGTTGGTAGATACTTGATACTACACTCATTGAGGGTTGTTTTCTTGGAATATTTTGGTCGCTAGTTAAGTGGCTAAACCAAAACAATGAACATGGAAAATAATCCAATGATATTGAGCTCCTTAGAACCCGGTTACTATTTATAGGACAGGTTTTTAAGCCAACTACACTCAAGAGGGTACTTACCTATGAAACCCCATGCAAGCCTGAAACTAGGGTTTTGTGTGATTTGCTTGTACATATGTTTGTGCATACATCATGAACATCATAAATCATCATATGCATTCACTAACCATTTCAAGGGTTTAGATATTCATCTTTGTTCTTGTTTTGTAGGTCATGGAAATTCTTCGCAGGAAAACTATCCAAGTCAACCTTGTGAGAATCCCTCCTCAACTCAAGGAGCTCACATCCAAAATTCCGGAAAGCTCTCCTTTCAGTGAAAGACATGGTAGACTGCTCAGCCTAGTCAACACCAGCATTGAAGAGGACATGGTAAAGGTGTTGTTCCAGTTCTTTGACCCCCTTCACCACTGTTTCACTTTCCCCGACTACCAATTGGTGCCCACTTTGGAGGAATTTTCTCAACTCCTGAGAATTCCTATTCTTAATCAACTACCCTACAACGGTACGGAAAAGGAACCAAAGCCTGAAGATGTTGCTCAAGCACTACACTTGCAACCATCTGACATCAAGGGGCATTGGGAAACTAGAAGCGGTGTCAAAGGCTTCTTGGCAAAATTCTTGTTTGAGAAGGCACAAGAGTGTTGGAATTCGTTGGACCTACAAGCCTTTGAAGAAATTGTGGCACTCCTCATTTATGGGTTGGTCTTGTTCCCAAATCCTGACCAGCTTGTAGATGTCAACGCCATCAAAATCTTCTTATCCAGAAATCCAATACCAACATTGCTTGGGGACATTCTTCACTCATTTTACACACGAACAATGAGAAAGAGGGGTGTTCTCATGTGCTGTACTCCTCTCCTTGCAAGGTGGTTTATTTCGCACCTTCCACAATCTGTCTTGAAGAATGACCAAGGCTTAAGGTGGTCACAACGGTTGATGACCCTCACTCACTCTGATGTACATTGGTGTTCTCGGTCCAGAGAAAATGTCATCATCGTCGATCATTGTGGAGAGTTCCCTAATGTTCCATTACTTGGCATTAGGGGAGGCATTACCTACAACCCTTGTCTAGCTTTGAGACAATTTGGATATGCACGGAGGGATGGCCCTCACGACATGTTGATTCCTGACCTAGTTTTTGACTTCGACAACGATGCGCAAGGACTTCGCCAAAGATTCATCAGAGCTTGGAGGATGCCTAACAAGGTAGACAGCAAGACACTGGGGCACAAGAATTCCATCCCTCTTGAGCCTTATCTCAAGTGGGTACGAACCCGAGCCCAGAGTCTAATGATGCCTTACCCTCATGTTCTCCTTGTGATTAAAGAGCCCGTTAAAGAAGGAGAGGTTCCCTACACCATCCTATATCCTGACATGCCTACATCGTGGGAGGAGATGCAGAAGAGTTGGATCCAACTCAAGGAGGAACGAAACACTTTTGAAGCCAGCTTCTACGCCAGTGAGAAGAAGGTTTTAGAGCTTACCCGCCGACTCCATGAGGAAGAGACCCTCAACACCTACATCGCACCAAAGAGGATACACAATGTCTTTTTACCTTGAGAAGTTTTTTGTAATATTTGGCCCATGGGGCATTTATGTACTGACAAATTTCTTCTTATTAATATGACGTGTGTTCTTTTTGTTTGCAACAATTTTGAATTTTCTAAATCCTTGAATACATTGCATAAACAAACATATCATTCATCATGCGCATAAGCAGGTCTCCACACCAGGTTTCCTTATCTTTCTGTTGTTTATTTCAGTAAAATGGATCTTGAACAGACGGTCAAGGACTTGCAGTCTCAGAACTCACAGTTTCAACATCTCCTGATGACCTTGGCTAAGGGTCAGGAGGATCTAAAAGCCCTGCTTGGGAACAAAGAGCAAGTGAAAAAGAAGAAGAAAAGAGTCGGGGTGGCTACCCTAGGAAGAAGGTTTGAGGGTGAAGCCAGAAGAGTGCTTGAATTTCCCCCTACATCTGAAGAGGGAACCAGTAAAGGGAATGCGGCTGCGGTACCTTCCGAATCCGAAGCTGAAGAAGGAGAGGCTGAAGAAGACGAAGACTATTCTGAGCAACAATACCCGCCCGCCGATGATAAGTACAAAGGCTTGGAAGACAGGTTGGCAGCTATGGAGCTGCAGAGAGTTCCCGGCTTAGATTTCGAAGATTTGGGATTAGTTGCTGGAATTGTGATCCCCCCGAAGTTCAAAGTGCCAGTTTTTGCAAGATATGACGGGCTATCCTGTCCGAAGATGCATCTCAGATCATATGTAAGGAAGATCCAAACTTACACTGCAGACAAGAACCTATGGATCCATTTCTTTCAGGATAGCCTTTCAGGGGCTCAACTCGAGTGGTTCTATCAGCTGGATGGAGCCAGTATCCGAAACTGGGAGGACTTGGCTACTGCCTTTTATAAACAGTATCAGTACAATTCTGACCTCGCTCCCACGCGTACCCAACTCCAGGGTATGTCACTGGGGACGGGCGAAGGATTCAAGGAGTATGCATAAAAGTGGAGAGACCTGGCTGGCAGGGTGCAGCCACCTTTGACTGACCGTGAACTTGTTGACATGTTCCTAGGGACCCTGTCTGGTCCGTTCTTCAACCATCTGATTGGTAATTCTTCTGCTGGGTTTATAGACCTCATTCTGACTGGTGAGAGAATAGAAGCTGGTATCAAGTCGGGGAAGATTCAGAAAGGTGCCTCCGCGAGTACTAAAAAGAAGCCCTTCAAGAAGGAAGCCAGTGTTGTTTATGGTCCCAGAAGACAAATTAAGCTGGAACGCCGCCAAGCTGTCAATGCGTTGGTAATTTCAAAGCATGCTGCTGCTCCTCAGCAATACAACCAACCAAGGGGTGAGAGGCCTAAAAGGCAGTACACTCAGCTCAGTATGACCCTGTCTCAGATTTTGCCGCAACTACTGTCAACCAATCTGGTAACTGTCAAAGAAGCTCCGAAGGTAGTGAACACAGCTTCTCCAAAGTATAACCCCAACGCCCGTTACGCTTATCACTCTGATAGCCCGGGGCATACTACGGACGATTGCTGGGCTCTGAGGAATAAGGTTCAGGACCTTATTGATGCTAAAGAAATACAGTTTGAGGCGCCCGAAAGGCCCAATGTTGTGACTGCTCCCATGCCCCAGCATGGAGTGAATGTTGTGGAAGAAGACCGGTATGTAGCCTCCGTGGAATAGATTGTTACTCTGTTGTTGACTGTCAAAAGGAACCTATTGCTAGCCGGTTTATTTCCGGGATGTGGTAAAGGTTGCCTTCTATGTGCTGTTTCACCTGTTGGTTGTCCTTTGCTGAAATCAGGTATCCAAAGCCTGATGGATAACAAAGAGATCTTGTTCGAGAAGATTGTTGTTCCTGCTGTCCCTGCCGAAGAAGTTTCTATTGTTACTATTTTCAACAAACCTCCTCAGGCTCCCTCAAAGAAGCCTGTGAAAATCATGTCTACTCAGAAGATTGCTCCTATCATCATTACTGTTCTGGGGCCTCTCCCTTATACATCCGACAAAGCTGTCCCATGGCACTATGGGGCAGACGTTTATGTTCTTGGAGTAAAGCAAGAGTTTGGTACTAGTACCGGTGTCAGCAACATCACCGGGCCTGCCAAAGTTACTCGCAGTGGTAGGCTGTTTTCACCAAATATTGCGCCGCCAGCTATTCAGAAACCTCTTATCATCACACCTGCAAGTGTGCTTGATTCCCTTCCTAATCAAGTTCTTGTTTCTACCCCTGCTGCCGAGTCATCTGACGCTCGGGGCAAAGGGATTGCTACTGATTTGCCTGCCCTGACGGAGGCACCAAAGACAACCACTATTGAAGCTTCCCAGCAAGAGATGGAAGAGATTCTCAAGATCATTAAGAAGAGTGATTTCAACGTAGTTGAGCAGCTGGGGCACACCCCCTCTAAGATTTCTATGCTATCACTGTTGTTGTGTTCAGAGGCCCATGCCAAGGCCCTGATTTCCTTCCTGAAGACGGCCCATGTGCCACAAGAAACGTCTGCTGATCAATTTACCGATTGTGTGGCCAACTTGACTGCTGATAATGGTTTGGGCTTCTCTGACGCTGATCTGACTGCCAAAGAAAGGAACCATAATGATGACCTGCATGTCTCCATTGAATGCAGGGGCACTACTCTTGCCCATGTGTTGGTAGACACCAGTTCTTCATTGAACGTCTTACCCAAGAAGGCCCTAGACAGGTTAGATTATGAGGGTTTAGAGCTCAAGCCTAGTAACATTGTTGTTCGGGCCTTTGACGGTTCGAAAAGGATGGTACATGGGGAAGTTGACATTCCAATCAGGGTTGGTTCTCAAGTTTTTGATTCAACTTTCAATGTGATGGATATCCGACCATCATATTCTTGTTTGTTGGGTCGTCCATGGATCCACAAGGCTGGAGCTGTGACCTCCACACTACATCAGAAGCTGAAGTACCCAGTTAGAGGGAAGATTGTTACAGTGCAGGGGGAGGAAGAGTATATGGTCAGCCACCTCAACTCGTTCCGGTACATAGAGATGGATGGGGAATTCATTGAGACTCCATTCCAGCACTTTGAGGAGGTGCCTCAGACACTGGCATCAACTGAAACTATGATTGAAGACCCTCCTTGGAAGATGGCTTCCTTAAAGGATGCCCGGGCTGTGATTGAGAAGGGTGAGTGCGCAAACTGGGGCCGACTTCCTGACTTCACTCCGAAGACCGACAAGTTTGGTTTGGGTTTCACTGCAGAGGCTCAGAAGGTTGTTCGTAAGGCAAGGGTTGGAAGACCTCCTGTGTTCATCACCAACCCGGGAGTGAATGCTATTGAAGACGGCATGGAGGAATCTGAATTCGACAGCTGGATCTACCCAACAACCGACGATGGACCAAGCAACTGGACTGCCAAAGACTTCACACCTATTACTTTTGTCACTCAGTAATGAACTCTTTTGTTTTGAATTTGTAACAAACAATATGTTGAAACTTTTATGGCTCGGTGTCTTACCCGGGGCACCGTGGCTTCATTTGTGAGGGCTTTTGTATGTCATTTTCATATATCATTAATCAAAACATTGGACGTTTGTTGCATTTCAAAATCTTGTGCTCCTTTTCTTTCTTTATTATATATTGCAAAACAACTATATTTACACACACTCACCTATACAGGTTCCAATCCACTCTGGATCTCACTGGTAACGACTCTGCTACTGCCAGTTATGACTTCGAAAATCCGATCAACTTAGCCGAAGACGAAGGTGAAGATGATTGCGAAGTGCCTTGTGAACTTGCAAGACTGCTACTCCAGGAAGAGAGGGCCATTCAGCCACATGAAGAGCCAGTGGAAACGGTAAATCTGGGTACTGAGACAGACAGAAAAGAAGTCAAGATTGGTGCCAATTTAGAGCTCAGTGTGAAACAACGGTTGATTCAGATGCTGCATGACTATGTGGAAATCTTTGCCTGGTCTTACAAAGACATGCCTGGGTTGGATACCGACATTGTGGTTCATCACCTGCCTACCAAGGAAGACTGCCCTCCGGTTAAACAGAAGGTCCGCCGTATGCGTCCAGAAATGTCCGAGAAAATCAAAGTCGAGGTTATGAAACAATTCGACGTCGGTTTTCTAGCAGTGACTTCTTACCCTCAGTGGGTTGCCAACGTGGTTCCAGTGCCAAAGAAAGATGGTAAGGTCCGAATGTGTGTTGATTACAGAGATTTGAACAGGGCGAGCCCTAAGGATGATTTCCCTCTGCCTCATATCGACGTTCTGGTTGACAACACTGCTCAGCATAAAGTATTCTCCTTCATGGACGGCTTCTCCGGTTATAATCAGATCAAGATGGCTCCTGAAGACATGGATAAGACCACCTTTGTCACTCAGTGGGGCACCTTTTGTTACAAGGTCATGCCTTTTGGGTTGAAAAATGCTGGGGCAACCTACCAACGTGCCATGGTTGCTTTATTTCATGATATGATCCACCACGAGATAGAAGTATACGTTGACGATATGATTGCAAGGTCCCAAACTGAGGAGGAACACCTTGACCATCTACAGAAGCTGTTTGACCGTCTGAAGTTGTACAAGCTGAGGTTGAACCCGAACAAGTGCACCTTCGGGGTAAGATCTGGAAAATTGTTAGGCTTCATCGTAAGCAACAAAGGAATTCAAGTGGACCCTGCCAAAGTGAAGGCCATACAAGAGATGCCAGCTCCCAAGATTGAGAAAGAAGTCAGAGGCTTTCTAGGACGTTTGAACTACATTGCCCGATTCATCTTGCATCTAACTGCTACCTGTGAACCAATCTTCAAGCTGCTGAAGAAAGATCAAGTAGTACGTTGGAACGATGAATGTCAGGCCGCTTTCAAAAAGATCAAAGAGTATCTCCAAGTACCACCCATTCTTATGTCGCCGGTAGAAGGGAGACCTCTAATCTTATACTTGACAGTACTTGACAACTCAATGGGGTGTGTGTTGGGGCAGCATGACGAGTCTGGCCGAAAAGGACACGCCATTTATTACCTTAGCAAAAAGTTTACCGACTGTGAGACCCGGTACTCACTGCTCGAGAAAACTTGCTGCGCTTTGGTATGGGCTGCTCGCCGGCTGAGACAGTATATGTTGACTCACACTACTCTGTTGATTTCAAAAATGGATCCAATCAAGTACATATTCGAAAAGCATACTCTGTCTGGAAGAATAGCAAGATGGCAAATGATCTTGATGGAATACGACATCCAGTACACGACTCAAAAAGCAATCAAGGGAAGTGTATTGGCAGACCATTTGGCACACCAGGCAGTGGACGATTACCAGTCGATGAACTTTGAATTTCCAGACGAGGATATCATGGTAGTGACTGACTGTGAAGTACCTGGACCGGATGAAGGACCTGAGGAAGGATCCCGATGGTCTATGCACTTTGACGGAGCCTCGAACGCTTTGGGTAATGGTATCGGCGCTATGATCATATCCCCTAAAGGCACTCATACTCCACTCACTGCCCGACTATGTTTCAACTGCACCAACAACATGGCAGAGTATGAGGCATGCATCATGGGTCTTCAAGCTGCAATTGACCTAAGGATCAAGTTTCTGAGTTTCTTCGGAGATTCCGCTCTCATGATCAATCAGATCAAAGGCGAGTGGGATATGAAACACCCAAATCTTATTCCTTACAAGGAGTATGTATTGACATTGCTTCCCCACTTAGAGGAAATAACTTTTGAACACTTCCCAAGAGAGGAAAATCAGTTGGAGGACGCGTTGGCTACGATGTCTTCTATGTTCAAAGTCAAATGGGACAACGAGGCTCCCCAGATCATTATCTGGAAATTGGATGAACCTGCGCATTGCTGCGATCTCGAGACCGAAGAGGTAACAGAAAAACCCTGGTATCATGAAGTGAAGAGGTACCTTGAAGCTCAAGAATACCCCGAGGGCGCATCTGTTAATGACAAGAAGTTCCTGAGAAGGTTTGCGGAAAAGTTCTTCCTCAGCAATGGCATTCTCTACAAGCGAAACCATGATTCAACCTTACTGCGTTGTGTGGATAAGACTGAAGCAGAAAGGATCATGGCAGAACTACATGAAGGTACCTTCGGAACACATTCCAGTGGACATACCATGGCAAAGAAAATCCTTCGGGCAGGATATTTCTGGTCCACAATGGAAGCCGACTGTTATCAGCATTCGCGAACTTGTCATAAATTCCAGATCTATGCGGATAAGGTGCACATTCCTCCGGTTCCTCTGAACGTCTTGACAACACCTTGTCCTTTTGCAATGTGGGGCATTGATATGATCGGCGAGATCCGACCTACGGCATCCAACGGGCATCGCTTCATCCTGGTAGCGATTGATTACTTCACAAAATGGGTTGAAGCAGCCTCCTATGCTACGGTAACCAAGAACGTCGTGGCACGTTTCATTCGGCACAATCTGATATGTCGATACGGTGTACCTGGGAGGATCATTACGGACAATGGTACCAATCTTAACAACAAGATGATCACTGAGCTCTGCGAGCAATTCAAGATACATCACCATAACTCTTCTCCCTACCGGCCGAAGATGAATGGGGTTGTAGAAGCGGCGAATAAGAACATCAAGAAAATTATGCAGAAAATGACAGTGACCTAAAAAGATTGGCACGAAATGTTACCGTTTGCTCTTCATGGGTACCGTACCTCAGCACGAACGTCAACAGGGGTAACTCCCTTTTCCTTGGTATATGGCATGGAGGCAGTCTTGCCTATTGAAGTCCAGATACCCTCTCTCCGGATAATGAAGGATGCAGGTTTGAGTGAAGATGACTGGATCCAGACTCGGCTTGATCAATTAAATCTGATTGACAAAAAGAGACTCACTGCTATTTGTCATGGTCAAACATACCAAAAACGGATGATCAGGGCATTTAACAAGAAGGTCAGACGACAAGAGTATCAAGTCGGAGACCTGGTAATCAAGCGCATCATTCTTCCTCAAGGTGATCCCAGGGGCAAATGGACCCCTACATACGAAGGGCCATTTGTGGTTAAACATATCTTCTCAGGAGGAGCTATGATTCTAACCACCATGGATAGTGACGACCTTTCTCACCCTGCCAATGCAGAATAGTAAAAAGATACTACGCATGAACTAAAGACCCGCTAGGTTGACACACCTAGGCAAAAAAGGGCTTCCCGGCGAACCAAAAGGGTTCGGGCAAAAATAAGGGATGAAATGAAAAAATCTATACACCCGGCAAGTCGAAAACCTGAAAAGGCGACTTGGGCAAAAATGGGTATCCCGGTGGACTGAAAACCCGAAAGGGCGGTCCAGGCAAAAATTAGGGATAAAGCGTAATACTATGTCTCATTGGATCACCTTGCATCCAGTGTTCGGCATCAAGTATCGGGCTCAGACGGCGCCAATCAATCAGCTTCATCTTCAACTAAGCAGCAGAGTGATGAGACGCTTGAAGACATAAAGGCGATAGCAGAGTTGGAACCCAGTGGGATTATTTTTCACATAGCTGTTTTGTTTCCTTTTCACAAATTTGTATAAACTCTATTTTGCTCGGCGGCGTTCTCTTACTAGGACGTCAGCCTCCTGTACATAAAACGCCTATTTACAGGCAAACTTCAAAATCAATACAAGTTTCATTTTCCAGACAAATTGCCATTTGTTTTTACTTTTTTTTGTTTTGTTTTGTAAAGAACGTCCAATGTTCATTTTTGATATATGCATTTGACATTAATTGCTAATCATGAATAGTTGCATGTGAAACAAAGAACTGATTACAGGTGACATCATAATCAGGGGCAATTTAGAATTGTCTAAGCGGTCTAGTGGCTCTGTCCATCAAGGTACCAGGGTAGGTTCGGCTGAAGAACGTAACCAAATCACCTCAACTCCCCACAGAGTAAGACCAGATTCAGCAATACTCTCATCAAGTAGATTTGGTTTCCCATCAGCCCTGAAAAGGCACATTGTTCCCCTAGCAAGTCAGCGATACTCTCCCCAAGCAGAGTTAGCCTACTGTCAGCCTTAAGGAAGTTGGGTATCCCCAGAAGATCTCAACATTCCCCAGCGGAGTATAGACATTCCTCAGCAAGCATCCCCGACAGTCTTAATATAAGATTGTTCCCCGGCGGAATACAGACACATCCAGTGGAACCATTCCTCAATACAACTCAAAAGTTTCCCCAGGAGAGTGGAATCCATATCCCCAGCATATTCTGAAGCTTATCCCCAGTAGATTCTGGAAGCTTATCCCCTGCAGAGTACGAACGCATCTCCCCGGCTTCATTCAAAAGTTATTTCCCCACCAGGGCTTATAACTGGGTTATCCTCAGCTAATTACCATGGAAAGATCGTCCTCGGCGAAGTTCTTCCTATCCCCAGCGGAGTTCATCAAGTTCCCCAACATAACTTACCAGTGGAATCCCCATCGGAGCTCTCATCAAAACCTCAGCGAAGTATCTCTTCCCACAAAGTAATTCCCCACAGAGTAATCTCTCCAACAAGTTTATCCCCCGACAGAGTCATCTTCTCCTACCGGTTTATTCTTGCAACCATCATCCCCAGCGGAAGCGAAGAACTCTACTCTTCAACATCAGCCCAGGATTCCACAAACTCCCGGCAGTCATCAAGGATTTATTTTCCTAGTCTAAAACACATTCATATACATTCATCACATTATCATACACCATGACGCATGCATATACGCATCATATCACACAATCTCATTTATTTTTGAGGTCGTCATGACATCATCATGACATTGCATACGACTAATGTTTTTGCCTTTTCAGGAAAAGGTCAATCCAAGATGATTACTATCAAACTGTCACAAATTCCAGATTCGATTCCTGTATCTAGCCAGGGCATATCTGTGAGTGATTGATTGTAGATTCGACACCTGTATCCAGCCAGGGCATATCTGCATGAAGAATTTCCAGATTCGATACCTGTATCCAGCCAGGGCATATCTGTAGACAACAATTTCCAGATCTGATTCCTGTATCCAGCCAGGGCATGTCTGTAGACGACCAATTTCCAGATTCGATACCTGTATCCAGCCAGGGCATATCTGTAGACAACAATTTCCAGATTCGATTCCTGTATCCAGCCAGGGCATATCTGTAGACGACTAATTCCAGATTCGATACCTGTATCCAGCCAGGGCATATCTGTAGACGATAAATTCCAGATTCGATTCCTGTATCTAGCCAGGGCACATCTGTGAGCCACTAATTGTAGATTCGATACCTGTATCTAGCCAGGGCATATCTGCATGAAGAGACTGAAGATCAACACCTGTAACAGGCCAGGAAACTATCTTCCTTTCTCAAGTACGCAAGTTCTCGCTAAGGAATCTCTTACGCGATCAACACTTCCAAATGGCATCTATAAGCCCATTCCCGACAAGGTTCTGTCACATCTCCAGATGGCATCTATAATCCCATCCTCCTATCTACCATCTCTCCAAATGGCATCTATAAGCCCATTCCCGACATCACATTGCTGATACTCCAGCATGTGAGTGCAAATTTCAGGGCACTCTAGTGTCCAATCTCCTTTTACCTTTGAGTCGCGAAAGGCAAACTTGCCAACTAACTCTTCAGGTTCAAGAAGATTGAACAGGGGCAACTGTTGTACCCCAAAATTTGCCCTCCCATTTCCTCAACATTTTCTCACCACGAGACCCTTGGAGCTCAAGATCAAGTTAGGGTTTGCTCTGCTCAAGACTCCTCCTTACACTGTTGACCCAAATTAGGCTTTGAGTTTGCACAAAGATGTTTTAACCTAAAATGCCCAAAATGACTTTCATGCTTCATGTTGGACTCACAAGTTTATCCATACCAAGTTTCAAGCCTTGATTCCAATCTTTGCCCAGTCAATTGGACAGTTGACCTAAAAATCAGTTGTATTGGGGGAAAAGTCAACTGTGGTCAATTGATAGTCAAACCTCATGAAATTTGACCCACATCAACATTATGGACTCATATGGACCATTTGATCAAGTTTGGATCACAATTCCACAAGAAATTTGATCAGATCACCAAACGGGCAAAATGGTCATTTTCAGGGTTTTGACTGCACAAAGGCAATTTTTGACTGTTTGACCTAGCCAATGGCAAACCAAGCTCACATATGGACTCAAGGACTCAATGACATGGTCTTGACACATTCAACAAGTTCAAAAGATCCCAAATGCACAAGATTGACAAATGAATTTTCCAGTCAACTGGTCAATTTTTTACTGTATATTGAAAAGTCAAACTTTGACTTTTTGGTCAAAATCAAGTACCAAGATTCATTTTTCATCAAGACATGTCAAATTATGAAACTTGTTCATCAAGAAATCAAAAATCACAAATTAGGGTTTGAAATGAAGAAATTTCATAACTTAGAATTTTTCTAAGTTATAAAATTTCCTAATTTTTTCCTAACTTTGTCCCATTTTTTCATCAAGATACATTTGGATTCAAACAAAACTAAAAACATGAAAGTTGTAGTCCATTGCGAAATCTACAACTTTTGTTCACAAAGTTTCCTCAAAAGAAGCTTGTAGCTCAAGTTATGATTTTTAGAACAAGGGTGCAAAACATTCTTAACTTAGAAAAATTTTGACCTATTCTATGCAGGATTTTTGCCCAACTTCATGGCCACTTTTCACATGCTTCCACTTGGAATTTCAACTTGCATTACAAAGATGGATTGTAGTACACATTCCAAGCTTTCCAAATTGTCCAATAACTTCTCAAACACCCTTGTGGTTAGGGAGAATCGAATTTGTCAATATGGGCAAAAGTCACTTTGTTCATGAGCTATTTACATGTTCATACACTTTGCATCTTTGAAATCAGCTTGCACAACTAGTTACAGGCCTCTAATTTCATTTACACTCAATAATTAAATGCCAATCCATTGTGCCAAGATGTTATTTTGTGCATTTGGTCATTACATGGAAGTTTAATCCATAATTAGAAAAAGTAACTTAGCCATTTTTGAAAAGGTGAACTTTATGTCAAACACAAATCCAAGAAGTACAAAGGAAATCTCTGAGGCACAAAGGCATGGACATATCCCACTGATCAATACTAACATTGGCAGCATGTTTAGGGGGCCTGCATAAGCTTGTAAACGAACTTGACAACTTTTGCTTACATTAGAAGAAACTTGCATTTTGAAACACAACATCACATTCATGTCAAGACAAGCCTAAGCAAACATTGTGAACACATTCCATACTCCTCAAGTAACCTAAAACACGACCAAGCCATCCTCAAGACTCCCTCATTCATCAAAATACAGTTTTGTGGCAAAACAGGGTATCTTCTGCATATTGACTTCCACAGTTCATTTCCCTCGTGCGTTTTCATCCAAACCACCTCAAACACATTCAATAACATCCATACAAGCTATCCCCAACCTTAGATACAGACTGTAACAGCCATAGCATAGTTTGCCATTTTCATTTTTCTCTCTTGCAGGTTGACTTCCATGGAGTGATTCAGCAAGATTCAAAGCACACCAAGCATTGGAGAAGCATCCCTGAACTTCAAGCAAGTTGTACAAGTCCTCACATTGCCTTGAAAGTGCCTCCATTATCATACACGATCCAAGCTGAACAGGTAAGTTTTTGAACTTCTATCTCTCTATCCAGGCATAGTTAGGATTAAGTTTGTGAAGAAAGCATGTTCTAATCATAGCCCTGAAGCCATCCATATAGTTACTTTTCATTTATATTGTGTGTGCTAAGAGTATTTTGGACCTGAACATGGAAGAAAAGTTAGGTCAGGAATTGGGGGAGAAGAAATTCTCTCTCATTTCTGAGAGTTAGATCAAGTTCTTGATATGTATGGAATCGTGACAAGATGCTCTACACTTTTGATGTTGTAAGTTTTTGTTAAAAACCAAGGGATCAGAAGTTAGCAGTTGGAGATGGAAACACGTGTTTTTGTTGTTTGAATATTGTTGGAGGTTGAAGATAACTTCCTTTGGGCTGGGCCTGAGATATTTTCCTTTTTGCACCACTTTATTTCACATACACCCCCTTGGCCCATTGCATGATATACTTGTCATTTTTGATTTTTTCTTTTGGATTCTGATTTTATATTTTTATTCAAGCATGAAAAAAATATTAAAAATATTTTTCTCACATTTTTTGCATTTTATTTGGTATTTTATTTGTTTCATTTAGTTCTATATGTAAATAAATATATAAATACTTTAATATAAAATACTAAAAATAATACAAATAACATGTTATTTTCTGATTTTATTTTATTTTTTGAAAACATTTTCTTAAAAAATATACTTTTTTTTTGTAAATAATAAATATTTTTATTTTTGTACATATTTAATATATTTAATATATAATATAAATATTTACATATTTATTAAGATATTTAGGATAAAAATACAAAAATAATACATTTTTATTTTTATTAATATTTAACATCAAAAATACTTTTTTGACAAATATACTTCTCTTTTATTTATTTTTTGTATATAATTAATAAATATTGTATATAATACATAATAAATAATTAATACCTTTTATTTGCAAAATTAGGGTTTTTGCCCTAAACATGAAAATATTCAAAAATTAACTTTTTTTTAATTTTTATTTTACTTGTAAATAAATCACATACACTTACACAAATACATTGATACACTTATTTTTCTTTATTCTTATACATTGATCATTTTATATTTGAAATCGCAATTTGATTTGGTTGTAAATATTGGACACTACTCTCCTATTAAGTCTCATCCCCATTTGAACATTTGTACCCCCATTCCCATGATTATTGTGTAATAACTTAGGAATTTTAAATTCCGCATTTTAAAGCTTTCTAAATATACCATGATAGACTTAGGGCTTGTATGCAAAAATCAAATAACAAATAGCTTGACCTAATTCAAAGACAAAAAGCATGAAAATGAACAACACCAATCACACTTGCACCCTTAGGGTTACTCCACTTGTTGCCTTCAATAATGGGCCATATTGCATGTTGGGTGTCTTTGGCAAAATAAAACAACATCAAATGATCATAGTCCCTCGATGACGCTTTCAAAAGTTGCCTAAAAAAGATCAAGTCCCTTAAAGGAAAAAATTGCCCAAAGACACTTGGCACCATTGCAATCATGGTCTAAACGATGACCCGCGCCCGTCCCGTTAACATCCTAACACAAGATTGTCCACCAAATACAATGGTGGAACAAAATTGTTAAAAGGGTTAAAAACATAGGAAAGACCTTTGAGTAAATTGAGGGGTAGACAAACTCTTAGTTACTTGAATCAACTTACAAAACAAAACCTTGCCTATTTTCAAAACACACATCACAACACACTTTCAAAACAACTTTCAAAAAACATTGAAAACTTTTCAAAAGACATACATCTTTGTATACATCCCAACATGGATCATTACAAAGGTTTCCACCACATTGGCCTCTTTTCAAAACATTTTCAAACCCACACACAAAGCACCATTTTAAACAATTGAAAACACAAGGCAAGTGATCTAAGCAAGTAACTAAGAGCCCATGGATAACCATGGATAGAAAGGGTGCTAATACCTTCCCTTTCTATAATCTACTCCCCGAACCTAAGAAAACATCTCAAAAGGTTTTTGATGTGCTTTTTAACCTTTCCTTAGGATAAAATAAAAAGTCGGTGGCGACTCTTGCTCAACCGAAACATTTGCGAAAATAAACGTAAAACCTCAAGTCAGTTCTCCCACCGTATCGCAGATACCCATGTCCACCATTTCAGTAAAGTCACTTGGTGCACTCGCTACCATCCTCTCATAGTAGAAAACACCCATACTCTTCAGGAAAATCTTAGTCATCTCCTTTTCTTCCATTGGAGGAATCACTTGGGCCGCTACCTCACGCCATCTCTGTGCATATTCTTTGAATGATTCCATGTCCTTCTGGACCATGGCTCTGAGTTTATCACTGTTGTACCCCAAAATTTGCCCTCTCACTTATCAAGAATTTCCTCACAAGATCTCTTTGAACTCAAGACTGCATTAGGGTTTGACTAGCTCAAGACAACTCCTCATACACTGATAACCAAAATTAGGGTTTGAGTTTGCACAAGGATTTTTAGACTATCAATGCTTCATATGACTTTCAAGGATTATTATGGACCCCCAAGATTACTCATGTCAAGTTTCAAGCCTTGAATCACATTTTTGATCAGTCAATTGGACAGTTGACCTAAAAATCAGCTGTATTGGAGAAAAAGTAAACCATGGCCAATTTACAGTCAAACTTCATAATTTTTGATACACATCAACATTTTAAACCCATATGTATCATTTGATTAAATTTTGACCACAATTCCTCAAGAAATTTTATCAAATCTCCAGAAGGGCAAAATGGTCAAAATTAGGGTTTTTGACTGAGAAAGGGAAATTTCTGATTTTTGACCTAGCAAATGATCAATTGTTTTAAAGCATGATTTCAATATTTCAATTGCATCATCTTGACATAATTACTTGGTTCAAAATATTACAAATCTATTGGACTGACATATGAATTTTTCAGTCAACTAATCAAAAGTCAACTGTATACTGAAAAGTCAAACTTTGACTTTTTGATCAAAATCAAGTGCCAAAGATCATAATTCATCAAAACATGTCAAAATGTGAAACTTGTTCATCAATAAATCAAGGTTTGAAGATTTTGTTTTAAAATTTGAAATTTCTTAACTTAGAAAATTTTCTAAGTATAGAAAATTTCTTATTTTTTCCAACTTTAAGCCAAGTTTTCACCATGATACAAGATGATTCAAAGGAAGTTCCCAACATGAAAGTTGTAGATCTCCATGAAATCTACAACTTTGATTTACACAACTTCTCCTAAAGATGCTTAGATTTCAAGATATAATTTTGTGAATACATGCTCATGAACTAAAATAACTTAGTGAAATTTTGCCCTAGTTAGGCAGGTTTTTGACCTAACTTCATGCCAATTTTTCACATAGTTCCAAGGGTAATCATTGAACTAAATTCATATATAATTTGTAGAGAACATTTCAAGCTTTCCAAAATGTCACAGAACTCCTTGAGATCATTTTTGAGTAGGGAGAATCGAAGAGATGAAGTTAGCAATTTCCCACTTTGATTTCAAGCCATTTCATGATGAACCAAAATTCAAATTCAAGCCTAGGCTGCATAATCTTTGCTTTGCAGACCTCAAACTTGTTTCTCACTCCATAATTAAATGTTTATACAGCTGATAGAGCTTTAATCCAAGCATTGGAGTCTTTGTCCAAGCTACAATTCCATTTATGGCACAAAGTTGCCATTTCCATTTTGATAAAGCACAACTTTTGTAATTGTCAACTCCTTGAGCTTTGCACTTATTCTTTCTGCACACAAAAACCCTATAAATCAAAAGAAATGTGTCTAAAGCCTCTACCAACTCAGATCAGGCTTGTACAAACACATAGAGACTTGTCTCCTCACTTTTCTTCAAAAGCAAGTAATAGAGCCAAAAGGCTATAACTCAGAAACCTGGTGTGGAATTGATTTGAAACCTTCTATATACTTATAAACAAGTGTATTACAACCTAACACACAAATGTTAAAGCTCAGAAACTCTCCCAAACACTCTATCACTGAAAATCTGCCATAACTTGCAGTTTTGCACCTTACATAGCAATCTCAAAAACCACTCGTGCGTTTTGAATTTTAACCACTTAAACACTTAATATACATCATATCTAAGTGTTCCAGACCCCTGTTCCTCACTGTAAATCCTCCTTCTCCATCTTCTATTTTTACATTTCAAGCTTGCAGGTTGACTTGAGTAGGGAGATTCAGAGACTTTCAGGACAAAGTAAGGATTAGAATACATTCAGGGAGGTCCAGGCAAGCTAAACAGATCCTCAGGTCTTCTCAAAACTTGCTCAAACTCCATTCACGATCTCAATTGAAAGAGGTAAAAACTCAAACTTCTATCTCTTCATACAAGCATCCTTTGGTCTCGATTTGTGAAAACAAAATGTAGATATCCTTGCACTAAAGTCAACCATGTTCATAGATTTCATTTATATTCATTGTGTATAGAGAATTTTGGATTTGAAATTTCTGTAAAAATTAGGTTTCAAATTAGGGCCAGTAAAATTAGCTTTGATCTTTGACTTTTAGTTTACATGAATTATATGGTTGAAATTGTATGAAGAAACACTGTAATTTTCATGTTTCAACTTTCCATTTTTATGGAGAAATGAGAGAGATACAGGTGGTCCGGTCATGGCTCACAGTTGAAGATAAAGTTGCCTTTAGAGGGTGTTTTCTAATATATATTTATCTTTGTGTTTCTATAAACGGATGTACCCACCCCAGTGGTAAGGCATCACGCAAAAATGCCATAGGTCATGGGTTCGAGCCTTGGCGCCTGCCTTTTGAAATTTTCCATATTTTTTCCACCTTTTTTGTTGTTTTTGCAGCGTGGGCTTCAGACTTTGGGCCTTATGTTTTTTGCTAACCTCCTGCCTCCCATTTGCTTGCAGCACCCCTGGCCCATTATCATTTATTTATTTATTTTGTTTTTATTTTATTTTCCTAATAATATTTTCTTAATAATAAAAAATCATAAAAAAGATAAAAATTATATTTTGTTTTATTTTATTTTATTTTATTTTCTCATAAAAAATATTTTTTTTATTTAAGTTATATACTATCTTTTTTAATAAACTTGTAAATTAAATTATAATTAGTTTGATATACATTATATATATATATATATATATATATATATATATATATATATATATATATATATATATATATATATATATATATATATATATATATATATATATATATATATATATATATATATATATTTATTAAACATATTATTTTAATACAAAAAGACCAAAATACCTCATAAATACCATATATTATTTTTCAAGACAAAAAATGCAAAAATACTTACTTTTTCTCAAAGAAATTTATTCCCTTTTAATAAAATAGAATTAGGGTTTAATCAAAATCCTTTCTAAAAATAATTTCATTTCCTAATTAATTTAAGTTTAATCTTGATTTATTTATTAAGTTTAGGTTAAAACTTTTTTTCACATAAAAAACCAAACAAAATCTTCTTTGCATTCATACATCTTTGCATATTTAATTTATCTTGTATATTATTTATTCCAATATTTGTACAAATTCAATTTGGTTGTAATAGATTAATCAGGTTTATATTATTGCAATCCCCATTCATAAATTGTATACCCCTTCCCACAAATGTTGTAATAGTGTAGTAATCTTTAAATTTCGCAATTTATCACTTTTATATAACATGCTAGTAATTAGGGTTTGTATGGCAAGATAAAATCAACCAAATAGAAAACCCTAATCCAAGACAAAATCAAGCATGAAAATGACATACTTGCACACAAAACACCCCTAGGGTTATCCCACTTGGTTGCCTTACAAAAATGGCCATATTACGCATGTAAAGAGTGTCTTAGCAAAAACAAACAAATACAAGATCATAGACCCTCGATGACGCTATTCAAAGTTGCCTTACAAAAATGATCTTAGTCCCTAAAAAATGCTAAGATACTTTACAACATTGCTAATCATGGTTATACGATGACCAACGCCCGTCCCGTTTACATCCAAAGGTAGGGTTGCTTACCAAATCAATGGTAAGACAACAATATCAAAGGAAAATAAAATGAACAAGAAAGACATTTGAGTAGGTAGATTACTTTTAGTTACTTGCTCCATTTCAAATAAATATCCTTGCTATTTTCAAAACAAACACACACACATTTCCCAAACATATTACAAATATTGAAAACATTTTCAAAAAAGACAAACATCTTTGTATACATTCGTACGAACGAGAATCATTACAAAGATTACCTAAACAATAGCCTCTTTACAAAATACTTTCAAAAACCACACAAATCATAATTTCAAACAAAAGCAAGTGATCTAGCAAGTAACTAAGAGCCCATGGAAAACCATGGATGAAAAGGGTGCTAATACGTTCCCTTTTCATAATCTACCCCCCGAACTCAAGAAACAATCTCAAAGGTCTTTCCTGTGCTTTTTTACCTTTCCTTTTGGATAAAAGAAAAGTAGGTGGCGACTCTTGCTAACCGCAACATTTACAATAAAACACAAAACCTTCAAGTCAGTTCTCCCACCGTATCACAGAATTGGCGACTCTGCTGGGGATAATTCTAAAAGAGGGGTTACCTTAGGGATTAGATCATATTTACTTTCTTACATTGTTTGACTTGTATGCTTTACATTATGGTTCTTTGTTTGGGTTTGAATCCTCTACCCGGATTTGGGATACATTATAGGTAAGTAAAAATACATTGTGGAAACTGTGTGGGGTATACCGACATGGTCTAAGTAATAGCTACGTTAATGTGACATATTTGTGTGTACCGGTAGACTTTTAGTTAATCAAAGAGAATATGGGCCCCCTGAGTGATATCATGAAGCACTAATGAACTTCTAGAACCTTTACTTGACCAACTTGGCCTTTAGGATGTAGTGAGATGACCGGTTTTGGTGCAGTCCAAAGTTGGTAGATACTCGATACTACACTCATTGAGGTTTGGTTTCTTGGGATATTTCGGTCGCCATTAAAGAGGCTTGAGCTGAAACAATGATCAAGGAAACAATCCAGTGATATTGAGCTCCTTAGAACCCGGTTACTATTACTAGGACAGGTTTAAGCCAACTAAACTTCAAGAGGGTACTTACCTATAAAACTCCATGCAAGCCTAAAACTAAGGACTTGTTTGCTTTGCTTGTATATGCATACTTGTACATAACATCATGGACATCATGAACATCATATACATCCACTAACCATTTCAAGGATTTTGGGATTCATCTTTGCTCTTGTTTTGTAGGATATGGATTCACTTCGTCGGAAAAATATTCAAGTCAACCTTGTGAGAATCCCTCCACAACTTAAGGAGCTAGTTTCAAGAATTCCTGAAAACTCTCCATTCACCGAGAGACATGGTCGTCTACTCAACTTGGTCACCTCTAACACAGATGAGGACATGATGAAAGTTCTTTTTCAGTTCTTTGATCCTTTGCACCATTGCTTCACATTTCCCGACTATCAACTTGTGCCTACTTTGGAAGAATTCTCCTAACTCTTGAGAATTCCCATTCTCAATCAACTACCTTTCAACGGTACAGAAAGATATCCAAAGCCAGAAGAGATTGCTCAAGCTCTACACTTGCACTCATATGATGTTACAACTCATTGGGAAAGAAGGAGTGGTATCAAAGGTTTCCTACAAAGTTCCTGTTTGAGAAAGCCCAAAGTTGTTGGAATTCCTTTGACTTACAAGCCTTTGAAGAGATTGTGGCTCTCCTCATCTATGGGATGGTTTTGTTTCCAAATCTTGACCAGCTCATAGATGTGAACACCGTCAAAATCTTCATGTCACGCAATCCGATGCCTACATTGCTAGGGGATATCCTACACTCTTTTTACACTCACACAATGAGGAAAAGAGGTGTTCTTATGTGTTGCACTCCTCTCTTGACAATATGGTTTATTTCTCATATTCCCCAATCAGTCTTAAAGAATGAGCAAGGTTCAAGATAGTCACAAAGGTTGATGACGCTCAAACATTCAGACATTCATTGGTTCTCCAGATCCAAAGAGAATGTTATTATTGTTGAACGTTGTGGAGAATTTTATAATGTCCCTTTACTTGGCATTGGGGAGGAATCACCTACAACCCTTGCTTAGCCTTAAGACAGTTTGGTTACGCTCGAAGGGATAGCCCGCATGAGATGTTGATTCACGGTTTGGTATTCGACTACGACAACGACGATCAAGGTCTTCGCCAAAGATTTATCTGAGCTTGGAGGATGCTAAACAAGGTGGATAGCAAGACTTTGGGACACAAGAATTCCATCCCTCTTGAGCCTTACCTCAAATGGGTACGAACTCGCGCTCAGAATCTTATGATGCCTTACCCCTCCATTCTACCGGTAATCATCGAGCCTGTCATGGAATGAGATGTTCCATACACTATCCTACATCCTGACATGCCCATATCTCTTGAAGACCTCCAAAGGGATTGGATACAACTCAAAGGAGAGCGAGATACTTTCGAAGCCCAATTCTATGCAAGCGAGAAGAAGTTTTTGGAGCTCACTAGGCTACTTCATGAGGAGCAGACTCTGAATGCCTACATTGCACCAAAGAGGATGCACACTACTTTTCTATCTTAGAGATTTTGTATTATTTTGCCCAAGGGGCATTGATGTACTCAAAATTTATCTTATTAATATAACGTGTGTTTTCTTTTTTTCTAAAGCGAATTTTGAATCTTTGAAATCCTTGAAAACATTGCATATGCATATACCATTCATCATAACATAAGCATGTTTTTGCAACAAGTCTCCTCATCTCTCTACTGTTTACTTCAGTAAGATGGATCTCGAGCAAACAATGAAAGATCTTCAAGCTCAGAATAAGCAGTTTCAACAGTTGCTCATAACCCTAGCCAAGGGGCAAGAAGAGTTGAAGACTCTGCTGGCTAAAGAGAGGAAGAAGAAAATAAAGAAGGTAACTGGAGTCTTAAATATGGGGAGAAGATTCCATGGACAGACAAGAAGGACTTTGGACTTTGCAATAACATCCGGTGAAGAAGAGGGGAAAGGAAAGGAAACAGTTGTCCCGTCAGAATCGGAAGAAGAGGAAGAATACTCTAAGGAACAATACCCTTCAGCTGATGATATGTATAAACATCTTGAAGAGCGGTTGAGCGTGATGGAAATCCAAAAGGTGTCAGGCTTGGACTTTGAGGAATTGGGGCTACTGTCGGGGATTATGATTCCTCTGAAATTCAAAGTGCCTATATTTGCCAAATATGATGGAGTGTCATGCCCTAAAATTCATCTCCGGTCATTTGTGATAAAAATCCAACCCCATACCGTTGATAAAGACTTATGGGTGCACTTTTTCCAAGACAGTCTGTCTGGAACACAGCTTGACTGGTTCTACCAACTAGAAAGGACTAATGTTCACAATTGGTAAGATCTTGCTGCAACTTTCTACAAGCAATACCAGTACAATGCTGATTTGGCGCCTACCCGTACTCAACTCCAAAGTATGGACATGGTGTCCAATGAAGATTTCAAGGACTATGCACAAAAATGGAGAGATTTGGCTGGAAGAGTTCAACCCCCTCTGTTTGAGAGAGAATTGGTAGACATGTTCTTAGGCACCTTATTCGGTCCTTTCTTCAATCATTTAATCGGAAGTTCATCTGCAGGATTCACTGAACTAATATTGACCGGAGAGAGGATAGAAGCCGGTATTAAGAATGGAAATATCCAGAAAGACACATCTTCTTCAACAGCTGTAAGGAAGCCATTTATCGGAAAGAAAGAGGTGGTTGTTGTATATCCGCAAAGAAACCAAGATAGGGACGAACACCGACCAAGGGTGGGGGCTGTTATGATCCCAAAGCCTACATCTGATCAACAAAGAAATAATCAACCAAGGGTGGAAAGGCCAGTCAGGAAATTCACCAGAATCAACATGACTCCATCTCAAGTATTACCTCATCTACTAAGATCCAACTTGGTGACCTTGAAAGAAGCTCCGAAAAACCCCAATACAACATCCCCTCATTATCATCCCAATGCCCGTTGCGCATATCACTCTGAAAGTCTTGGTCACGATACTAATAATTGTTGGGCCCTTAAGAACAAAATACAAGACCTCATTGAAGCAAAAGAAATTGAGTTTGATGCACCCGAGAAGCCAAATGTCATTTTTGCTCCTATGCCCAGACATGGCCATAATACCAATGCCCTTGAAGAAGATTTGTTTGTTACCTCAGTTGATGAACTCATGACCCCACTTCTAACTGTTAAAATGAATTTGTTGAATGCCGGTGTGTTCCCAGGTTGTGATGAAATTTTCCATCTCTGCTTATCCTCACCATTTGGTTGTCCTTTGTTGAAGGCAGGCATTCAATGCTTGATAGATAACAAAGAGATTTTGTTTGAAAAGACTCTTATTTCACCTATTCCTGTTGAAGATGTTTCTATCATTACCATTTCCGCCAATTCTTCCAGGGTCTCCACCAAAAGACCCGTTAGAATTACACCAGTTCCGAAAGCAGCTCCTTTAATAATCACAATTCCCGGGCCAGTCCCATATGAATCAGACAAGACTGTGCCGTGGAATTACGGAGGGGACATTTACTACCATGGCATCAAACAAGACTGGCCGGCCGCCGAAGAGATAAACTCCGAAGAAGAAGTTTCCAACATCAGGAATATTGCTGGAACTAGCAAAATTACCCGAAGCGGTAGGATATTTTCTCCAGAAATTGCTCCCCCAAAAGCAGTTTATGGACCCGTGATCATCCATGTGGCTGCTCCAAAGGTTACTTCCGTACCCATAATCATCTCTGCAAGTGCTCCTATTGACGAAGACGTTACAACCCCTGTTATCATTCCTGCCAACACTCCTGCTGCTGAAACTCGAGGAAAGAGTATTTTGGTTGAGCCTGTCCAGACGAAGGCCCAATCATTGACTATCCCTGAGACCTCCAAGAAGGAAATGGAGGAGATCTTAAAAATTATAAAGAGAAGCGACTACGATGCAGTTGAACAATTGGGGCAAACTCCCTCCAAAATCTCCATGCTGGCATTACTACTGTGTTCTGAGGCACATGTGAAAGCCTTGGTGAAATTCTTAAAAACAACCCATGTACCTCAGGAGACGTCTGTTGATCAATTCCAAGATTGCGTAGCCAGCTTGACAGCGGATAACGGCCTAGGTTTCTCGGATGCTGATCTGACACAGAGGGGAAGAAAACATAATAAGGCATTGCATGTATCAGTGGAGTGTATGGGCACAACTCTGGCCCATTTCTTGGTGGATACTGGCTCATCTCTGAATGTATTACCCAAAAAAGCTCTTGACAGACTTGACTGTGAGGGGTTTACTTTGAAGCCGAGCAACATAATGGTAAAGGCTTTTGACGGCTAGAAGAGGATGGTACATGGGGAGGTGGACATTCCCATAAAGGGTGGAACCCAAACCTTCAATTCAACTTTTTATGTGATAGACATCCGCCCTTCATATTCCTACTTGCTAGGCCGGCCATGGATCTATAATGCTGGCACTGTTACCTCTACACTACACCAGATACTGAAGTATCCGGTTCAAGGGAAGATTATCACTGTCCATGGAGAGGAAGAATACATGATCAACCATCTCAAATCCTTCAGATATGTGGAATTGAACGGTGAATTCATTGAAACTCCATTTCAACACTTTGAAGAGGTCCCTCAAGAAGTGACAGTGACCAAGGCGGTTCCCAAGATTAAAGGCCTCCACTCCGGATGTCGTCACTAAGGGATGCTAAAGCAGTGGTGGAAGAAGGGGGGTGCACTATCTAGGGACAACTCCCAGATATCCCATATAAATATGAAAATTTTGGCTTAGGTTTCACTCCAAGTGCTCAAAAGGCTATACGTCGTGCCCGTGCTGGAGGGCCACCCTTAAAGATTAGCAACTGTGAGGTCAACGCGGTAGAATATGGTGAAGATGGTTGCAACCTGGAGGAATGGACTGTCAATGGAGGGCTCAGCAATTGGGAGGCTAGAGACTTCATCCCAATCAGTTTCATCCCTCAGTAATTTATCTTTACATTTTGTTGGATATGTAATATTTAAAACAATTCACACTCTTAAAACCTTATGTCTTACCCGAGGCACAATGATCCATTTGTAAGGGTTATTATCTCATTTTTCATATGACATCAATGAATCATGGACATTTTTGCATTCAAACTTTTGTGCTCATTGTTTTTCTTTTACATTTTACTTTCTTTCAAAGATAGCTATACCCTTACACACACCCACACTGACAATGCAGGTATACATCCATTCTGGACCCCATGGGTAACGATACAGCTATGGCCTTTTGTGACTCGTAGAATCTGATCTACCAAGCCGAAGACGAAGGTGAGGAAGATTGTGAAGTACCAGGGGAACTTTCCAGACTGCTACAACAAGAAGAGAGAACCATTCAGCCTCACGAGGAACCTGTGGATACGATCAACCTAGGTACCGAAGAAGATAAAAAGGAGATCAAAGTGGGTCCCAATCTGGAACCCAGTATCAAGAAGCGTCTGATTCAGTTGTTGCATGATTATGTCGAAGTCTTTGCCTGGTCATATGAAGACATGCCAGGACTTGATGAAGATATTGTGGTACATCGTCTGCCTACAAGAGAGTATTGTCCGCCAATAAAGCAAAAAGTTCGTCGCATGAGGCCTGATATGTCAGAAAAGATTAAAGAAGAGGCCGTGAAGCAATTCAACGCTGGATTCTTGGCTGTCACCTCTTACCTCCAATAGGTTCCAATGTTGTTCTCGTGCCCAAAAAGGATGGAAAAGTGCGAATGTGTGTGGACTACCGAGATTTGAATAGGGCAAGCCCTAAGGATGACTTTCCACTCCCCCACATTGATATCCTAGTTGACATTACGGCACAACACAAAGTATTTTCCTTCATGGACGGATTCTCAGGTTATAACCAGATTAAAATGGCACTTGAGGACATGGAGAAAACAACATTTGTCACACAGTGGGGCACATTCTGCTATAAGGTGATGCCATTCGGACTAAAGAATGTTGGGGCAACCTATCAGCGTGCCATGGTAGCTTTATTTCATGACATGATACATCACGAAATAGAGGTCTATGTGGACGATATGATAGCCAGATCTCAAACAGAAGAAGAACACCTTGATCACTTACAAAAATTGTTTGAGAGACTGAAGAAGTACAAGCTGAGGTTGAATCCAAACAAATGCACCTTTGGGGTATGGTCTAGTAAACTCCTAGGATTTATCGTCAGCAACAAGGGTATCGAGGTCGATCCTGCCAAAGTTAAAGCAATACAAGAGATGCCTGCTCCTCGTACTGAGAAGGAAGTCAGAGGATTCTTGGGACGTTTAAACTATATTTCCAGATTCATTTCTCATTTAACAGCTACTTGTGAGCCAATCTTCAAACTATTGAAGAAAGATCAGGTAGTCAAATGGAATGATGAGTGCCAAGTTGCTTTTGAAAAAATCAAAGAATACTTGCAAGAGCCTCCTGTATTGATGTCACCAGTCGAGGGAAGACCGTTGATCATGTATCTGACTGTTTTAGAAAACTCAATGGGGTGTGTATTGGGGCAGCATGACGAGTCTGGCCGAAAAGAGCACGCTATTTACTACCTGAGCAAAAAGTTTACCGACTGTGAAACCCGATATTCACTGCTTGAGAAAACTTGTTGCGCTCTGGCATGGGCTGCTCGCCGGCTAAGACAGTATATGCTGACTCATACTACCTTGTTGATATCTAAAATGGATCCGATAAAATACATCTTTGAGAAGTCTACTCTTTCTGGGAGAATAGCGAGATGGCAGATGATCCTGACGAAGTACGACATACAGTATACTACCCAGAAAGCTATAAAGGTAAGTGTACTAGCTGATAACCTTGCTCACCAAGCCGTAGAAGACTACCAGTCCATGAAGTTCGATTTTCCGGATGAAGTCATCATGACATTAGACAATTGCAAAGAATTCAGGCCATATGACGGACCTGAACAAGGATCTCGATGGACCCTGTTCTTTGATGGGGCGTCTAACGCACTCGACAATGGTATCATTGTTTTACTCATATCTCCAGAAGGTTGTCATACTCCCTTTACTTCCAGACTTTGCTTCAATTGTACAAACAACATGGCGGAATACGAAGCGTGCATCTTTGGTATCAAAGCTGCCATAGACTTGGGGATCAAATCCTTGGATGTATTTGGAGATTCAGATTTGGTCATCAGTCATATCAAAGGGGAATGGGACACCAAACACCCTAACCTTATCCCTTACAAAGAACATGTTTTGACATTTCTACCACACTTTGAGAAGATTACCTTCGAGAATTTCCCGCAAGAAGAAAATCAGCTAGCAGACGCACTAGCCACAATTTCATCTATGTTTAAACTTAAATGGGATAACGAGGCTCCCTAGATCACCATTGAATGAATGGGTGAACCAACACACTGTCACGAGATTAATACTGAAGAAGTAGTGGACCATCCTTGGTTTCACAAAGTCAAGAGGTATCATGAGGATCAAGAATATCCAGAAGGAGCTTCAATCAATGATAAAAAGTTCTTAAGGAGATTCTCTGCTAAATTCTTCCTTAGTAATGGCATCCTGTATAAACGCAATCATGACTCTGTGTTACTTTGGTGCGTAGATAAGGTTGAAGCTGAAAAGATCATGGCTGAATTGCACAAAGGCACTTTCGGCACCCATTCTAGTGGGCATACGATGGCAAAGAAAATCCTACGGGCAGGCTATTACTGGTCGACCATGGAAGCAGATTGCTATCAACTCTCTCGAACTTGCCATAAGTTTTAGATTTATGCAGATAAAGTACATGTACCTTTGGTTCCTTTGAATGTCTTGACGGCTCCTTGGCCCTTTGCTATGTGGGGAATATATACGATTGGGGAAATTAAGCCGACAGCCTCCAATGGACACCGCTTCATCCTAGTGGCCATTGACTGTCTTACAAAATTGGTGGAGGCAGCTTCCTTCGCTTTCGTTACCAAGAACGTTGTTTCCCATTTCATCAAGCAAAATCTCATTTGTCGGTACGGTATCCCCGAAAGGATCATCACTGACAATGGTACAAATCTCAACAACACTATGATCACCGCATTGTGCGAGCAATTCAAGATTCAACATCACAATTCTTCTCCCTATCATCCGAAGATGAATGGTGTTGTAGAAGCTGCAAATAAAAACATTAAAAAGATCATACAAAAAATGACGGTCACATACAAAGACTGGCATGAGATGCTACCATTTTCTCTCCACGGTTATCTTGCCACAACCCGCACATCAACCGGGGCAACACCCTATTCTCTAGTTTATAGCATGGAGGTTATTTTGCCTATCGAGGTTCAAATCCCATCTCTGAGGATTATGAAGGATGCAGGGTTGAACGAAGAAGATTGGATCCAGACTCGACTTGATCAACTGAACTTGATTGATAAGAAGAGACTTACTGTTGTTTGCCATGGTCAAATGTATTAAAAACAGATGATCAAGGCTTTCAACAAGAAAGTCAGACGCCAAGTGTATCAAGTTGGGGATCTAGTGATCAAATGCATCATCTTGCCGCAAGGTGATCCCAGGGGCAAATGGAAGCCTACCTATGAAGGACCATTCATAATCAAAAACATATTCTCCGGTGGAGCAATGATCTTGACCACCATAGATGGTGACGACCTGCCGCATCCTGCAAACATGGACATATTCAAAAGATACTACGTATAAGAGAACTGCTAGGTTGACACACCTAGGCAAAACAAGGGCATCCCGGCGAACCAAAAAGGTTCGGGCAAAAATTAGGGATAAAACAAAAAAAATCTGTACACCCGACAAGTTGAAAAACCGAAAGGGAGACTTGGGCAAAAAAGGGTTTCCCGGTGGACTGAAAACCCGAAAGGGCGGTCCAGGAAAAAGTTAGGGAATGAAAGCGTATGACTATGTTTCGTTGGATCACTTCACGAACGTCCTTTAGATTCAACTAACAAATTCAACGGTTCTGATCGATTCAATCAGCTTCGAACAAGGAAACAAATAGACAAGACGCTCGGAGATACGAAGGCTATAGCAGAATGGAAACCCCATGGGATTTTTGTATACATAGCTATCTTTTCTTTGTATCAAAATTTTCATTTTTTACGACAGCATTCTCTTACTAGAATGTTTGTCTCCTTGTACAAAAAATACTTATTCAAAGTCAATACAAAAATATTCCTTTGAAAGTGAAAAAGCTATTTGTCTTTTTCTTTACACTTGTATTTTGTTTACAAAAACGTCCAATGATTCATTGTTGAGCATATGCATTTGAACATAATTACTGTTTACAAATAAACAAAATGAAAAGAGACAATTACTGATAGATTGAAAGGATAGGAAAATATCTCTAAGATATTCCATAAGTAAACCCCTACAGTACGTTATTTAAATCCCCAGCGGAGCAAAGTTTCAAATTGTGAATCCCCGGTAGAAGTCGTCAAACTTCTCAGGATTCCCCAGTAGGATTTTACAAGCAGTACATAACATTTCCCTTACAACAGAGTTTATTTCTCTCGACAAAAATTCATCAATACTTAGACTTCACAACATGAAGACTTATACGCCATATCCTCAGCAGTAGCCAGGGATTTATTTTCCCCAATCTAACAGCAGTGCAGCAAACTAGCTCATATACGCATACATTGCATCCATTTATCGTAAACATTGATAACATGAATGCATTATACTAGGCATTTCATACAACATAAACATTATGTTTTAGCTAACATTTTACCCTTTTCAGGATAAGATTAACAACTACAATTTACAATATTCAAAAACTAATACAGTTCAGATACGCTCCAGACGCGGATGCCTTTCTGATACTCATTCAGACTCAACTTTTAGATACAATTCAGATACGCTCCAGACACTGATGCCATTCTGATACTCATTCAGACTCAACTTTCAGATACAGTTCAAATACACTCCAGACACGGATGCCATTCTGATACTCATTCAGAATCAATTTCAAGATACAGTTCAGATACGCTCCAGACACGGATGCCATTTTGATACTCATTCAGAATCAACTTCAAGATACAATTCAGATACACTCTAGACACAGATGCCATTATGATACTCATTCAGACTCAACTTTCAGATACAGTTCATATACACTCCAAATGCGGATGCCATCCTGATACTCATTAAAAATCAACTCTCAGCTAAAATTCAGATATGCTTCAGACACAGATGCCTTTCTAATATTTAATCAAAGCCTATTCCAGATACAATACGGATACGCTCCAGACACGGACGCCATTATGGTACTCATTCTTTCATCTTACAAATTACAATTCAACAATCACTCTCGGATGGCATCTTTTAAGCCCATCTCCCACAACTTTCTATCAACTCTCCAAATGGCACCTGTAAGCCCATTCCCTCTATCATCACATCATCAAGTGCAAATTTATGGGCACTCTAGTGTCCAATCATCTTCCACCTTCGAGTCACGAATGGCAAAAATCGCAAGTCTAACTCTTCAGGTTTAAGAAGATTGAACAGGGGCAGCTGTTGTACCCCCAAAATTTTCCCTCTCACTTATCAAGAATTTCCTCACAAGATCTCTTTGAACTCAAGACTGCATTACGGTTTGACTGGCTCAAGACAACTCTTCATGCACTGATAACCAAAATTAGGGTTTGAGTTTGCACAAGGATTTTTGGACTATCAATGCTTCGTATGACTTTAAAGGATCATTATGGACCCCCAAGATTACTCATGTCAAGTTTCAAGCCTTGAATCACATTTTTGATCAATCAATTGGACAATTGACCTAAACATCAGTTGTATTGGGGAAAAAGTCAACCATGACCAATTTACAGTCAAAATTCATAATTTTTTATCCACATCAACATTTTAAACCCATATGTATCATTTGATTAAATTTGGACCACAATTCCTCAAGAAATTGGATCAAATCTCTAGAAGGGCAAAATGGTCAAAATTAGGGTTTTTGATTTAGAAAGGGCAATTTCTGATTTTTGACCTAGCAAATGGTCAATTGGTTTAAAGCATGATTTCAAGAGTTCAATTGCATCATCTTGACCTAATTACGTGGTTCAAAATATTACAAATCCAGTGGATTGACAGATGAATTTTTCAGTCAACTGATCAAAAGTCAACTGTATATTGAAAAGTCAAACTTTGACTTTTTGGTCAAAATCATGTGCCAAAGATCAGAATTCATCAAAACATGTCAAAATGTGAAACTTGTTCATCAATAAATCAAGGATTGAAGATTTTGTTTTAAAATTTGAAATTTCTTAACTTAGAAATTTTTCTAAGTATAGAAAATTTCTTTTTTTTTCAACTTTAAGCAAAGTTTTCACCATGATACAAGATGATTCAAAGGAAGTTCCCAACATGAGAGTTATAGATATCCATGAAATCTACAACTTTGATTCACATAATTTCTCCTAAAGATTCTTGGATCTCAAGATATAATTTTGTGAATACATGCTCATGAACTAAAATAACTTAGTGAAATTTTGCCCTAGTTAGGTAGGTTTTTGACCTAACTTCATGCCAATTTTTCACATAGTTACAAGGGTAATATTTGAAAGAAATTCAAAGATAGATTGTAAAGCACATTTCAAGCTTTCCAAAATGTCCAATAACTCGTTGAGATCATTTTTGAGTAGGGAGAATCGAAGAGATGAAGTTAGCAATTTCCCACTTTGATTTCAAGCCATTTCATGATTAACCAGAATTCAAATTCAAGCCTAGGTTGCATAATATTTTCTTTACAGGCCTCAAACTTATTTCTCACTCCATAATTAAATGTTTACACAGCTGATAGAGCTTTAATCCAAGCATTAGAGCCTTTGTCCAAGCTACAATTCCATTTATGGCACAAAGTTGTCATTTCCATTTTGATAAAGCACAACTTTTGCAATTGTCAACTCCTTGAGATTTGCACTTGTTATTTATGCACACACAAACCCTATAAACCAAAAGAAATGTGTCTAAAGCCTCTACCAACTCAGATCAGGCTTGTACAAACACATAGAGACTTGTCTCCTCACTTTTCTTCAAAAGCAAGTAATAGAGCCAAAAGGCTATAACTCAGAAACCTGGTGTGGAATTGATTTGAAACCTTCTATATACTTATACACAAGTGTATTAAAACCTAACACATTAATGCTAAAGCTCAGAAACTCTCCCAAACACTATATCACTGAAAATCTGCCATAACTTGCAATTTTGCACCTTACATAGAAATCTCAAAAACCACTCGTGCGTTTTGAATTTTAACCACTTAAACACTTAATATACATCATATCTAGGTGTTCCAGACCCCTGTTCCCTCACTGTAACTCCTCCTTCTCCATCTGCCATTTTTACATTTCAAGCTTGCAGGTTGACTTGAGTAGGGAGATTCAGAGACTTTCAGGACAAAGTAAAGATTGGAATACATTCAGGGAGGTCCAGGCAAGCTAAAAAGATCCTCAGGTCTTCTCAAAACTTGCTAAAACTCCATTCACGATCTCAACTGAAATAGGTAAAAACTCAAACTTATATCTCTTCATACAAGCATCCTTTAGTCTCGATTTGTGAAAACAAAATGTAGATATCCTTGCACTAAAGCCAACCATGTTCATAGATTTCATTTATATTCATTGTGTATAGAGAATTTTGGATTTGAAATTTCTGTAAAAATTAGGTTTCAAATTAGGGCCAGTAAAATTAGCTTTGATCTTTGACTTTTAGTTTACATGAATTATATGGTTGAAATCGTGGGAAGAAACACTGTAATTTTCATGTTTGGACTTTCCATTTTTAAGGAGAAATGAGAGAGATACAGGTGGTCCGGCCATGGCTCAAGGTTGAAGATGAAGTTGCCTTCAGGGGGCGTTTTCTAATATATATTTATCTTTGTGTTTCTATAAACGAATGTACAGCCACCCCAGTGGTAAGGCAGCGCGCAAAAATGCCATAGGTGGGTTCGAGCCTTGGCGCCTGCCTTTTGCAATTTTCCATATTTTTTCCATCTTTTTTGTTTTTTTTACAGCGTGGGCTTCAGACTTTGGGCCTTATGTTTTTTGCTAACCTCCTGCCTCCCATTTGCTTGCAGCACCCCTGACCCATTATCATTTATTTATTTATTTTGATTTCATTTTATTTTCCTAATAATATTTTCTTAATAATAAAAAATCATAAAAAATATAAAAATGATAAAAATTATATTTTGTTTTATTTTATTTTATTTTATTTTCTCATAAAAAATATTTTTTTATTTAAGTTATATACTATCTTTTATAATAAACTTGTAAATTAAATTATAATTAGTTTGATATACATTTTTTTATATATATTTTTTAAAAATATTATTTTAATACAAAAAGACCAAAATACCTCATAAATACCATATATTATTTTTCAAGACAAAAAATACGAAAATACTTACTTTTTCTCAAAGAAATTTATTCCCTTTTAATAAAATAGAATTAGGGTTTAATCAAAATCCTTTCTAAAAATAATTTCCTTTCCTAATTAATTTAAGTTTAATCTTGATTTATTTATTAGGTTTAGGTTAAAACTTTTTTTCACATAAAAAACCAAACAAAATCTTCTTTGCATTCATACATCTTTGCATATTTAATTTATCTTGTATATTATTTATTCTAATATTTGTACAAATTCAATTTGGTTGTAATAGATTAATTAGGTTTATATTATTGAAATCCCCATTCATAAATTGTATACCCCCCTCCCACAAATGTTGTAATAGTGTAGTAATCTTTAAATTTCGCAATTTATCGCTTTTATATAACATGCTAGTAATTAGGGTTTGTATGGCAAGATAAAATCAACCAAATAGAAAACCCTAATCCAAGACAAAATCAAGCATGAAAATGACATACTTGGACACAAAACACCCCTAGGGTTATCCCACTTGGTTGCCTTACAAAAATGGTCATATTACGCATGTAACGTGTCTTAGCAAAAACAAACAAATACAAGATCATAGACCCTCGATGACGCTATTCAAAGTTGCCTTACAAAAATGATCTTAGTCTCTAAAAAATACTAAGATACTTTACAATATTTCTAATCATGGTTATACGATGACCCACGCCCGCCCCGTTTACATCCAAAGGTAGGGTTGCTTACCAAATCAATGGTAAGACAACAATATCAAAGGAAAAGAAAATGAACAAGAAAGACATTTGAGTAGGTAGATTACTTTTAGTTACTTTCTCCATTTAAAACAAATATCCTTGCTATTTTCAAAACAAACACACACATATTTCCCAAACATTTTACAAACATTGAAAACATTTTCAAAAAAGACAAACATCTTTGTATACATTCTTATGAACAGGAATCATTACAAAGATTGCCTAAACAATGGCCTCTTTACAAAATACTTTCAAAAATCACACAAAGCACAATTTCAAACAAAAGCAAGTGATCTAGCAAGTAACTAAGAGACCATGGAAAACCATGGATGAAAAGGGTGCTAAAACCTTCCCTTTTCATAATCTACCCCCCGAACTCAAGTAACAATCTCAAAGGTCTTTCCTGTGCTTTTTTACCTTTCCTTTTGGATAAAAGAAAAGTCGGTGGAGACTCTTCCTAACCGCAACATTTGCGATGAAATGCAAAACCTTCAAGTCAGTTCTCCCACCGTATCACAATCACGGTCAAGCGTCATGTCCATGTTGTATTTGTATTGTCTGATAAATACATCTCCCAAGTCATTGAATGTATGGATATCAACGTTGTCCAAACTCATATACCACTTCAACGCAACACCAGTCAAACTATCTTGAAAAAAATGAATCAACAGACGTTGATCATCAGTGTGGGTATACATTCTTCTTATATACATCACAAGATGAGCACGAGGACAAGTGTTTCCCTTGTACTTCTCGAATTCCGGGACTTTAAACTTTGCAGGTATCTTGACATTCGGGACCAAGCATAAATCATTCACATTCTTCCCGGATAATTCCTTTCCCCTGAGGGCCTTCAAATCCCTCGGCATCTTGGTGGAGGAAAAGGACGATACATATCATCATTAGCAAATGGGACCATATTCACCGAAGGAGGTGCAACAGGAGTAGCATGCACCACAGAGGTGCAACAGGAGTAGCATGCACCACAGGAGGTGTAGGAGTAACAATAGTCTGAACAGCTGGATTAACTTGAGGACCAAGATTGAAACCTTCAGGCATAAAGTTCTCTAGCATTCCCCATGGATAACCTTGAGACATGCGATTCTGAACAACAACTGGAGTAGCAGACACAGGAACAGTCGGAGCTTCAGTAGTAACCCTTGTCTGTTGAGGTTGAACACTGATGGGCTTTTACTGTATAGTCTAAATTATAACTACAAATACACAACCTATCGAAGTAATATATAAGATTATCGAACCACTGAGACCAATTGTCAATATATCGACTCTATTGTTAAGGTGTTTATCTAAGGCAGATCAGTAAGGGATTGAGTTCAGTACAGGGAAATAAAAGCGAATAAAATTAAAGAGATAAAACAAATAGGATCGAATGAAAATCACGAGATCAGACAGTGTCCTAGCATGCATGTATAGCATTTGCTTTTGGGCAATATTTTCCATTTATAGCAAAGAACTGTTTAACAGGAACTTGTAGCTTTCGCATACTAAGAACCAAGTTTACTCTTTAAATTAAATTCCTTTATTGTCACTTATAAAGGGTGCCTAACGCGTTAAAGAAGTAAACCTATTTTTAAGAAACAAGTTATTTTGACTTAGTGAAAAAGTGTTTTAATTTGGAAAACATAACTTAAAGAGATCCTTGGCTTTTGACCAAGAATCAGATTTTAATCCCACAAACGCGTCCGCAAATAGTTTCAAAATCGTTTTCTAAAATTATATCAAGTAATCCTACTTAACTAAATGAACTGCTTTCGCTCTTTTCATTTGGTCAAGAACTAATCTGGCTTAATCTCAAGTATGGACGGCTTTCGATCTTACCCATAAACTTTTAAACACATTTAAACCAGTATTAAAAACTAAAACATCCCAAAGGTATTACTATTAGCATGGCATGCAGAACATAGTTATGATTCGATCCTTACATTCTAACCCTAATAAATTTATCTAGACATGGTAAGCATTTAAAGTCTATAAAACATGTAGATTATGATAAGAGCGTTTAAAGTCTATAAAACGTGTAGACTATGGTAAGAGCATTTAGAGTCTATAAAACGTGTAGACTATGGTAAGAGCATAAAATAAATGAAAGCAATTAAATTAGAACCTTGCTCCAATCGGAGGCTTGAATCTGATACAAGTCATGGAAATGTAAAAGATAGTATGATAAACTTCAACCAAAATGCTCCAAACTTGAATAAAAACTCGCACACTCAAGTGTGATAACTTCCCGATGTGAGAAGATTATCACTTTACAAAGTAGTAATATATGCCTAAGCAGTAACTTGACTGGATCTAAGTTTGCATCTAAGTTTGGATGAAAACGAAAATGAAATGAACTTGCTATTTATAGAAGATCCTGAAACTCTGTAAAGACGAGCATGCCCCTCAACTCCTTCTGAGCGGGAAATGGTTTGTGAAGGCCGCGGGCGCGGCCACCCTCCCCGCGGGCGCGGTGAGTGAAAATGGAGAGATCGTGGGAACGTGGCAGTTGGTCCCTGGGTGAAAGTGCGCCATGTCATACTCGTCATCAGTGTTATTCCCCTCCTTTAAAGGAACATTCGGAGGTAACGGACCAGTGAAAGCGGGGGCGCTTAAATCATAGGCCCAGTTACGCTCCAATCTAACGTCAGTGTGACGGGTACAGGGGAGGACAACACTTGGTACAACAACATTACCAATCATAAGGTAATAGCCGCCTCCCCTTCTCGCTTTGCAGAGGCGCATATCTTTCAAAAATTTCAGGCCTGCAGTACGAGGAGGAAGTGGCTCTAAAGTAGCAATCTCGGTGGCCAAGCCAAGGGCACGAGCGATAGTAGTAACCAAGCCACCAAAAGAAATCGGTGCCCCCTTTTTTCGGACATAGCTCATCTGAGCAATCATAAAGGGCACCGGGTTAATTTTGGTGTCGGTGAGGCATGCTTGCATAATAATTAACTCTTTAGCATTCACCTTGTTCGGGTTTTCCCGAGCAAAGATGGTGGATGCTAAAAGGTATCGGAAGACACGGATGGCCGGATTATGGACACTCGAGGCTAGAAGGCCATCAAAAGAATTTGCTTCTTGGTTTGTAAGTTTTTGCCAGAAAGCATAGCCAGCGGTTGTCCATTCCGTATCCAAGGGTGCTTCACAAATAACACCTTCCCCAAAAGGCATCCCTAACAACTAAGCTAAACCGTCGGTGGAGTAACTATATTCACGGTTAAACATTCTAAATTGTACCCCACCTACGGTACTAGCAGTGTTAGGTGTGACATTATAAATAAGTGAACTTAAAAACTCATATGTCAACCTTGGGTAGGTAGGTTCTTTTGCAGATAAAATATTATGCATGCCTATTTTATCTAATAAATGAAAAACACTATGATAAATACCTAAAGTGTAGAGACAGTCTTCGTCAATATACCTGGTTGAGTAAATTGCCGTAGACTGTAGCTTTTCGAGCAACTTCCTTTGTGTGGATCCCGGTTTGCCGCTTTGAAGAACATACCCATTGAAGTCCATTTCGATTGTTTTGAACGATTTGGAGAAAGAAAAATAGTATGGTGGAGGAAGAAAATAGTGATTTTTATAGATTTGGAAGGTCTGTAGTGGGAAAAGAAATATAATAGAGAATTAGTTGAAGTGGAGAAATTATGGAAGGTAAGGTATGAAAATGTGGGTAAAATGAGGAAGAAAATGGGGTTTAAATAGGAAAAAATGGAGTAAATGGTGAGTTTTCCGAAAAGTAGCTGTTTATTACCGTTGGAGGTCCGCGGGCGCGGTCCCTCCCTCCGCGGGCGTGGCCTATTGAATTTCTAGCTGGGCCGGATTTTGTTCTTTGGGCAATTGGGCTTCAAAAATGGTGGCTTGCTCTTGTCACTTGGGGTGTACCTAGCGTTTTAAGGTGAAAATATATGTGTATATCATACACATACATTTTATTTTCTAATTTTTGCAAAATAAAATAAAACAAGTTAAGAGAAAATAAAATAAACACACAATATATATGTAAATGTAAGTGAGTACGAAGTGCAACTGAACTGAAAAATAGAAAAAGTAAGTCTGAGAAATAAAATAAAAATAGTATAATAATAATAACAATGGTGGACGTCTCATGATCAGATATCAGCAAAGTCACGTCCTCGCAGCTCATCCACTTGGCGTCTGAGCTCAGCAATCTCGTGTGTCAAATCGTCGATCTCGCCAGCATAGGTGGCACCATTTAGCTCTACCTGTAGGGTGAGATCAGGCACCTCTAGCCATCTCAGCTCTCATGGCTGCCATCTGCGCTCTCATGTCGGGCTCCTGTAAGGTCAAGTTATTAGTATAAACAACTGTATGCTCAACCTTAGGTGCAGGTGTGTACTCTGGAGTAGGATTCTCTGTAACCGGATCCTCAGTGATCGGGTCGTCAGAGTCTGGCTCTGACTCTGGTGAATACTCTGGCTCTGGCAGGTCAGTAATGTCTATAACTGTCTCGCCCCAACCCTCTAAAGTGTAGTTCCAGTTTTCCTGGTTGGAGACGCAAGTCATCTATGGATCAGACAGGGTGAAATATTAGACAGTCTGATCGTCAATAAGGATCCTGTACTGATATGGATGAAAAGAAGCTCGGCGCATAAGGCCATGGTCTAAGCAGAAGTCAATGTCGATGTGTGTACTACCACAGTATGGTGTCAGGCGGAGTAACTGGCTATCCAAGCCCAAAGCAGATGCAATCAGCGTCACATTCCCACCAACGTGCAAGTATCCCTCAGAGGATGATGCAGCCATATCTAGACTTTCTATCAAGAAATCTCCACTCGCAATGGGATGCAACTGACTAGCGCAGTATAAAAATAGTATCTCCTCTGCAGTCACTAAATGATCGCAATAGCTCCTCCGGAAGAAGGTATGACAAAGAATCATCTCAAAGTACCTGAAAGTTGGGTTATGAATCCTCTTAGACAGTTGCTCAGATGGGTCGAGACTTCCCCCGTCGGTAATAGCTCTCCAGAATCTGTCTATATCACTGCTCATGAAATACCCTAGAGGAAGCTCAGGGATGTCAGTAAGTGCAGTCTCGAATCCAAGCAGATCTCCAAACTGTCTCAAAGTAAAAGCATACTCTGCTCCGAACATGCGAAAACTAATCCGCCCACGGTCCTCTCTGGTGCCAACATAGGGCTCATACTCCAGTGAGCTGAGGAAGTCCAAGGTGAGGTTCCTGTAGGTTACGTGGATCTCGTCAGCATATGCATCCCAACTGACCTGATGGCACAGATAAGGGATACTGGCCTCAATGCCTAGTGCATCCATGCAAGCAGAATGAGGGTATCTAGTCGGAAGCATCGGTCGAGCAAACAGTGTAGCAAATCGCTCCCTCTGAGCGTCGTCTCTGAAGATGACATCGAGTGCATCAACGAAATCCATCTGAAAAAGGTGATATAAGAGCACTTGGTCCTGAAAAAGATAGATGAGTCAGTCTAAAATTACAAATTTAATTACATAAAAGAAAAATTAAAATTTAAAAATTAAAAATAAAGAAAAAAGATTGTGGGTTGCCTCCCACGCAGCGCTTTGTTTAACGCTGTTAGCTTGACGATAAGATCTCACTTTTCACGTTGGGATTGGTGGGTCTATCAGAGTCTGACTAGAGTATTCAATAGGCAGGTCACCTCCTCTATACAACTTCAGTCTTTGTCCATTTACCATGAAAGGAGCGCTTGAGTTATTCTTGATTTCTACAGCTCTTGATACTAACACTTTTGATACCTCGAATGGACCTGTCCATCTTGAACATAGCTTGCCAGGAAAAAGTCGTGATCTGGAATTAAACAGAAGAATAGGATCGCCTACATTGAATTCTTTCTTAGTAATTTTCTTGTCGTGCCATATCTTTGTTCTTTCTTTATAGATGATGGCATTCTCATAAGCATTTAGGTGGAGTTCTTCCAACTTATGTATGTCCAGAATTCGTTTCTCTCCAGCTCTTAGGTAGTCTAAATTCAAGGATTTTATAGCCCAATAGGCTTTGTGTTCTAACTCGAAAGGTAAGTGGCAGGATTTTCCATAGACCAATTGATATGGGGTAGTTCCAATAGGGGTTTGTAAGCTGTTCTATAGGCCCAAAGTGCATCTTTCAGCTTTCCGGACCAATCCTTTTTGGATATTGACACGGTTTTTTCTAGGATTTTCTTGATTTCCCTATTCGATACCTCCACTTGGCCACTGGTTTGAGGGTGATATGGTGTTGCTACTCTATGTTTGACTCCGTATTTGTTTAAAAGTTTATTGAATATCTTGGATATAAAGTGTGATCCTCTATCACTTATGACTAGACGGGGTGTTCCAAATCTAGGGAATATGATGTTCTTGAACAATTTGATCACTACTCTCGTGTCGTTTGTGGGGGCCGCTATTACTTCTATCCACTTGGACACATAGTCAACTGCCACAAGAATATATTTATTTCCCATTGATGATGGAAAAGGCCCCATGAAATCTATACCCCATACGTCAAAGAGTTCTACCTCTTGAATATTTTTTAATGGAATTTTGTCACGCCTTGAAATGTTCCCAGTGCGTTAACACCGGTCACACTTGGTGATGTAAGTGTGGACATCTCGCCATAAAGTTGGCCAGTAAAGGCCTGCTTGAAAGATTTTGGCACATGTCTTTGATGTGCTTGCGTGTCCACCATAAGGCGCGACATGACAATGTTTGATGACGCTTTCCACTTCCTCCTCTAGAACACACCGTCTAAAGATGTTGTCTATTCCTCTTTTGAACAAGAGTGGTTCGTCCCAATAAAAGCTTTTGATGTCATTAAAGAACTTTTTCTTTTGGTGAAAACTTAAGTCTGGGGGTATGATGTCAGCAGCTAGATAGTTCACAATGTCTGCGTACCAAGGTACGTTTCTTATCATTGAGAATTTTTCCGGTTTAAATTCTTTATAGGTTACAGAGTCATCCTCGCTCATTGTGATTATCCTAGCTATCAGTCCGTCGTAAGTGAAGTGATCGTCTATTGGTATTAGATCTGGTTTCAAATGTTCTAGCCTAGATAGATGATCGACTACTAAATTCTCAGTGCCTCTCTTATCCTTAATGTCTAAGTCAAATTCTTGGAGTAAGAGAATCCACCTGAGCAATCTCGGCTTAGCGTCTTTTTTATTTAACAGATATCGGATTGCTGCGTGATCAATATAAACTACAATCTTAGCTCCTACTAAATAAGATCGGAACTTATCGATTGCGAATACTACAGCTAGAAATTCCTTCTCTGTAGTTGTGTAGTTAAGTTGGGCGGTATCTAGGGTTCTACTGGCATAGTAAATGACATGTAATTTCTTGTCTTTTCTTTGCCCTAAGACAGCCCCAACTGCATAGTCACTAGCATCGCACATGATTTCAAATGGTTGCTCCCAGTCAAGGGGTTGAATGACAGGAGCTGAAATCAGTGCTTGTTTTAGAATGTTGAAGGCTTCAAGACACTTCTCACTAAAGTCAAATTCAGCATCTTTCATAAGAAGGTTAGTTAAGGGTTTTGTTATTTTGGAGAAGTCTTTTATAAAGCGTCGGTAGAATCCAGCATGTCCTAGAAAACTTCGTACTTCCCTAACGGTTTTAGGTGGGTTGAGGTTCTCTATAACTTCTATTTTGGCTTTGTCAACTTCTATCCCTCTCTCGGAGATGATATGCCCTAAAATTATTCCTTCGTTGACCATAAAGTGACACTTCTCCCAATTCAACACAAGGTTCACTTCCACACATCTTTCTAAGATTTTCTCAAGGTTCGAGAGACAATTTTTGAAATCGAATCCACATACAGAAAAATCATCCATGAATACTTCCATAATTCCGTCGAGATAGTCCGCAAAAATGGACATCATACAACGTTGGAAGGTGGCAAGTGCATTACAGAGTCCAAAGGGCATCCACCTATAGGCAAACGTTCCATAAGGACAGGTGAATGTAGTTTTTTCTTGGTCCTCTGGGTGAATAGGGATTTGGAAAAATCTGGAATATCCATCTAGATAACAGAAATATGAATGCCTAGCTAGACGTTCGAGCATTTGATCTATAAATGGAAGTGGGAAATGATCATTCCTAGTCGCCTTATTTAGCTTTCTGTAATTGATGCACATACGCCATCCTCCTTTTGTTCGTTTTGCTATTTTGTCTCCCTTATCATTTTCAACAACTGTGATGCCTTCTTTCTTCGGCACCACATGTACAGGACTTACCCACTCACTATTCGATATCTGATATATTATACCAGCTTCCAGTAACTTAAGAACTTCTTTCTTAACTACATCACTCATAATAGGATTTATTCTTCTCTGATGCTCTCTAGAGGGTTTCGAATTTTCTTCTAGCATGATCCGATGCATGCATACAGACAGGCTTATCCCTTTCAAGTTAGAGATTTTATATCCTAATGCTGAAGGGTATCTTCGCAAGGTATCTAAGAGTTGATTTGTTTCATTTTGGCCTAGAGTGGCGTTAATTATAACTGGGCGATTCATCTCTTCATCCAAAAACTCATATCTTAGATTCTTGGGTAGTTCTTTGAGTTCTAGAGATGGCTTTTTAAGACATGGCATAGGATCGGGTGTAAGAGCTAAACATTCAAAGAGGTTGTCATCAATGTAAGGTTCTTTATATCCATCATCCTCTAGAATGGGGGTTGGTGGTAGTTTAATTAAGGATTCATCTTGCTCAAGTTCGTTTACGCATTCATCAATGATGTCCATTGCATAACATGCATCTCCTATCACAGGTGCCATAAGGAATTTAGAGAGGATAAATTCTATATTTTTATCTCCTACTTCGAAGGTAAGTTTTCCTTTCTTAACGTCGATTATAGCTCTGGCGGTTGACAAGAATGGTCTTCCTAAGAGAATCATGATTTTGTCATCTTCTTTAATATCCATTACCACGAAATTGGTTGGGATATACAACTGACCTATTCTAACTGGTATATCCTCTAATATCCCTGTGGGGTACTTGACAGATCTATCAGCTAGTTGTAAAGACATTTTGGTTGGTTGTAGTTCTCCTAAGTTTAACCTCTTGCAGACTGCCAAAGGCATTAAGCTTACGCTTGCTCTTAGGTCTAAGAAAGCTTTTGTCGATCATATGATTTCAGAGATAGAATGACATTCTAGGGGTTTAGGATCGTCGAGTCTGCGTTTGTTTGACAGGATGTCTTTTAAGAATTTAGCATATGATGGTATTTGGGTAATCGCTTCGGTAAAGGGAATCTCTACATGGAGTTTCTCTATTACTTTGATGAATTTTTGGTATTGGCTTTCTATCTTGGTTTGTTTAAGTCTTTGTGGGTATGGTATTGGAGGTTTATAGGGTGGAGGTGGTGTATAAGTTTTATCTTTCGATTCTTCCACCTGGTTCTGTTGGGTTCTTGGTTCCTCCGGTTTCTCTACTTGGTCCTCAGGTATGCTATCTTTTTTTGGTTTTTCGGGTACACACATCGTTGGAAGTTTCGGTCCATCGTAAGCGGTTCCACTTCTTAGAGTGATAGCATTCGCTTGTCCTTTAGGATTAGGTTGAGTTTGTCCAGGGAATTGTCCTCCAGGTGTGGTTTGTGTGGCCTGTGTTTGAGCTACTTGCGAGATCTGAGTCTCGAGCATCTTATGATGGGTTATCATTTGGTCAAACTTAGTTGCTAGTTGTGTTACTAGTTCGTTTGTATGGGTGTTTTGGTTCATAAATTCTTTGTTTTGCTGAGTCTGGGTTGCGATAAAAGTATCTAGGGTTTCCCTAAGATTTGGTCTTGGTGGCACAACTTGCATAGGTTGGTTTGATTTTTGAGGTTGAAAACCTTGCGGTTTGGGTGTTCCAGGATGTTGGATTGGATTGTTGTTTTTATAGGAAAAATTCGGGTGATTCCTCCATCCAGGGTTATAGGTGTTCGAGAACGGGTATCCTTGGGTGTAATTGACTTGTTCTGAGCTAGACTCATTCAACAGGTAACAATCTGAAGTTGGATGTCCTTGGGTTCCACAGAGTTCGCATTCCGAGTGGAGTGCAACTACTGTGGCAGGGTTTTGGGATATGTTATCTACTCTTAAGGCTAGGGCGTCCATTTTAGCTTGCATCATGTTCATGCTACTTATCTCATGCACCCCTCCTTGGGTCTCCTTCTTCTCCATTGTCGCTCGTTCTGCCCCCATTGGTAATGGTTTTGGGCCATATCTTCGATCAGGGCACAAGCTTCAGGGTAAGGTTTGTTCATCAGCGCACCACCTGCGGCGGCGTCGATAAACATTTTGGTATTATAATGGAGTCCATTATAGAAGGTGTGAATGATCAACCATTGCTCTAGGCCATGGTGTGGGCAAGCTCTTAAAAGGTCTTTATATCTTTCCTAAGCTTCAAATAGAGATTCTCCCTGGTTTTGGGTGAATCTAGTGATCAGGTTTCTAAGAATAGCGGTTTTGCTAGGGGGAAAATACCTGGCAAGGAACACTCTTCTAAGGTCCTCCCAAGTTGTTATCGAATTGGCAGGGAGGGAATCTAACCAATCGTGAGCTTTCCCTCTTAGAGAGAATGGAAACAATCTTAGGCGTATTGCTTCAGATGTGGCACCATTTGCTTTGAGGGTGTCGGCTAATTGGATAAATGCCTTCAAGTGTTGATTCGGGTTCTCGGTAGCGAGACCAGCGAATTGGTTTTGTTGAACTAATTGTAATAGCAAGGGTTTTAGTTCGAAGTTGTTAGTTGTTATAGATGGATTTACTATACTAGAACTAGGTTCCTCGTTAGATGGTTGGGAAAATTCCTTAAGCGGTCTTTGATTACGGTCCTCGGCCATAGCTTTATTCAACTTTCGTATAAAGAGACGGGCTCGAGCGAAACGTTCAGGTTCTACTAAAGGATCTATTAGGTTACCGGTGCTACGATTTCTACGCATCTACCGGCTAAATAAGTAGCCTTAGTCTAAACGGGATAACAAAAAGGGTACGAAATTTGGAAAAGTTGGTCCCCGGCAACGGCGCCAAAAACTTGATGGGCTTTTACTGTATAGTCTAAATTATAAATGCAAGTGCACAGCCTATCGAAGTAATATATAAGATTATCGAACCACAGAGACCAATTGACAATCTATCGACTCTATTGTTAAGGTGTTTATCTAAGGCAGATCAGTAAGGGATTGAGTTCAGTACAGGGAAATAAAAGCG